>CM070707.1:16575616-18975616 GCA_036346265.1 Melocanna baccifera | reverse complement strand
GGAAATCAGGCGCTTTGTGGTGGGACACCGGAGTTACACCTGCTTGCATGTTTTGCCAAGCCTCTCAATTCAACTAAGCACAAGCAATCCATTGTACAGAAAGTTGTGATCCCATTAGCCAGCATGGTGTCACTTGCTATTGTCATATCTGTCTTGTTTCTCTGGAGGGGAAAACAGAAGAGAAAATCTATATCTTTGCCCTCATTTGATAGAAAATTTCCCAAAGTTTCTTATAATGATCTTGCTAGAGCAACAGATGGATTCTCAACATCTAATTTAATTGGCAGAGGAAGATACAGTTTTGTATATCAAGGAAAACTATTTCAGGGCAGAACTATGGCTGCTATCAAAGTCTTCAGCCTAGAGACAAGGGGAGCACAAAAGAGCTTCATTACAGAATGCAATGCTTTGAGAAATGTGCGGCATCGCAATTTGGTTCCTATTCTTACCGCGTGCTCAAGTATTGATGCTAAGGGAAATGATTTCAAAGCCTTAGTGTATGAATTCATGCCACGAGGTGACATGCATGTGTTACTATACTCAACTCGAGATGATGAGAACACTCCAACTTCAAACCACATTACACTCGCTCAAAGGCTAAGCATTATAGTGGATGTAGCGGATGCATTGGAGTACCTCCACCATAACAACCAAGGAACTATAGTTCATTGCGATCTGAAGCCTAGCAACATTCTTTTGGATGACAATATGACAGCACATGTTGGAGACTTTGGCCTTGCTAGCTTCAAAGTTGATTCCACAACATCATCTCATGGTGACTCAAACTCAACTTCTTCACTTGCAATAAAGGGAACCATTGGATATGTTGCCCCAGGTAACATGTAATGTCCATTTTTCATATTGTTCTATGTCTCCATATAACTTGATCACAAATTTCTTATTATCCATATTGTTCTCTGTCTCCGTATAACTTGACCATATATTACTTATTTTCAATTATTGTGCTAACATGTGACTAATTATTCTTGTATGAGGTCTACTATAGAGTGCGCTGCTGGTAACCAAGTCTCAACTGCCTCAGATGTTTACAGCTTTGGAGTTGTTCTCCTCGAAATATTCATCCGAAGGAGGCCAATAGACAACATGTTTAAGGATGGATTGAGCATTGCAAAGTTCACAGAGATGAACTTTCCTGACAAGATATTGCAGATCGCCGATCCCCAGCTGCAACACGAGTTGGTCTTATGCCAGGAAAGTCCATTGGCCGTGAAGGAGAAAGGTCTACAGTGTCTATTTTCTGTGCTCAGCATTGGCCTTTGTTGTACCAAGATGTCCCCAAGTGAACGCATCAGCATGCAGGAGGTGGCTGCAAAACTGCGTGGAATCAGGGATGCATATCTTAGAGGAAGAAACTAAAGTAGTCCTATTGCTTTAAGTAGTTTTGGTTGTCTGAATAATTTACAGCAGACTTGTCATTTTACCACAAAAGCTTTAATCGTGTGTGTCTTTCGGTTCCTACTTAATTTGAGATCACAGTTCTTTTGAATAAATAAGTTTAAGTGACCATAACTAGTGTACTTGTCAAAGAAATGTATTGTTTCTTGCTATGACGGCTAGAAAGACAAATGGCTCTGCAAAGACATCAGTCTGTCACATTTATATCTTGCGTCTTGTATCTTATGTTGTGTTAATTGGCTTCAAAATAAGTTGCAATCGTTTTGTCATACCATGACCTTCTCTTATAATTTTATAGCTAAAATCTAAAACTATTGATAGGAGATTAATAATCCAGAATCTAAAACTATACTCAACTCGGGATGATGAGAACACTTCAACTTTGAACCATATTACACTGGTTCAAAGGTTAATTATTGTGGTGGATGTAGAAGATGCATTAGAGTACTTACACCATAACAACCAAGGAATTATTGCTCGTTGCAATCTGAAGGCTAGCAACATTCTTTTGAATGATAATATGACAGCTCATGTTGGAGACTTTGGCCTTGCAAGGTTCAAAGATGATTCCACAGCATCATCTTTTGGTGACCATTGGATATGTTGCTCCAGGTAATTAATTTGAGCACATATTTCTTATTTTTGATATTGAAGTTAACAGATGGACTAATTTATTCTTGTTTGGGGTCTTTTGCAAAGTATGTAGGGGTGGTCAAGTCTCAGCTGCCTCTGATGTTTACAGCTTTGGGGTTCTCGAAATATTCATCCTATAGCTACAACCTACAGCATAACATTTCAGATTCTACATAGAATAGGCTGTAAATACTGGACTGGAGATTTCAAGCAAAAACTACCAGATTAATAGTTGATCAAGCAGAAACCATTTAATCCACTAGTCTAGAAACTCATGTAAAATTTTGATAAACTAGACTAGAAATCATGCAAAATTTTGATCCACTAGTCTAGAAATCACGCATGTCAATATCTTGTATGAATCCTGCTAACAAGAACAACGTTCAGGAATTTTAGCTCTACCTTCATAACAATGCAATGATAAGAAATACATTGAACTCTGCCCAACAAAAAGAAGGCATAAGAATCCTCTAGGCATTGCGTACTAGCAAGTTAAGGTTGAGGCAAATATATTGAACTCTGCACAAACACAACTACGTATCTCATGCTATAACTCAGATGGCAGTTGATCATACTAAATGCTAGTTTATTTGTTAACTTTTGCAGGACAATACGCAAGCCAAGACCAAGAAAGGCAACAGTTCAGGAAAACTCTTTACATTACTTCATTTCTTCCTCCTGGTTGTGAAATTGATTCTTTTTGTAGCTATGCAAACACATTAGATATCACCTAAAGCATCTTGAGCAAAGCTGTTCTATCTCCTATGTTGCAATCTACTACTTGAGCCTTAAAAGGAACTACAGTGCAAATATCATTGCTAGTCCAAAATATGTAACCTACTAAAGCTTAGTATTCAGTAATGTTACGAGCTCCAGGAACTTGCCATGTCGGCGGAGGGGACGAGCTCGAGGCCGCCGGTGGAGGAGGCAGTGGCCTTGTTTGCTATCTTAGGCTCTAGGATTTGAGGAGATTGGGGATGGATGAAGTTTGGTGTAGGTTGAGCACAGGGAAATACAGAAGTGGTGCACTGAGCAGATGACCCCCCCGGCACCCCTAATAGGATGGTAAAGGAAAAAGTGACTGATTTGAGAAAAAAATACTCCATTGACAGTTTTGGCTCCAAACGTCCAGATCAACTATATAACTTCACTTTATCTTGCCAACATTTCTAAAAACTAAATTAATGAGGAAATTTTTGAAACCTACCCAATTCCAAGAATATAAAAGAAAGTTTTTGTATTAACTGGTGGAACACTTGGCATTTAATCCCTTGTATTAGTATATCATTCTCTCTTTCAACTACCTCGTTACTATGTGGACGAGTCATTAAAGCGTAATATACCTTGATACCTAGATTTTCCAAAAAAAAATTCTAAAAATTTTCCCTTGAAAACTAGGTACCGTTGTCTGTGTTTATATTACTAGGAACACCAATTCATGTAATCACAAGTTTAGTTATAAATTTCTTTGAGGGCTTCTGTTGTTATTTTAATAATTGATTCAGTTTCGATCCGTTTTGTAAACGTATCAATCATTATCAAAAGGAATTCATAGCCCCAGGTGCTCTTAGGAAATGTCCCAGAATATCTAAACCCGAGGTTGCAAAAAAGCCATATCAGCAACGTGAGCCAAGTGACCAAGTTAATTAAGAAATAATAAAAAATTCATTCCTACCCTCTCTTTATCTTCTATTCCCTCTATTCGTAAATGTATGATGTTTTAGATATCGATATGATCTCTAATATGTAATTTTGACTACTACTTTTTATATGAATATGCTTGATTTCCACGCTACTTTGACATCTATTTATTGTATATATGAGCAGATGAGCTAGTTCCTCAGAAAGAAAGAAGCAGTGTGCAACGTGTGTTGGATTTCCGTGCCATATTCTAGGAGCCGACGTGAGCTTCCTTTGTCGTGATATAAATTTTGATGGATCAACCAGGGTGGCGCATCTCATCAGATGTCGACGGCCTAAATTGGATGGCGAATTTTATCTCTGATCCGAACCCCGATGGGCCAATTTTAACCGAACGACGAGGGGAACCCAGCGTGACCGTCCGCTTTTGATGCGCACAACTCAGCAAAAGATGGTGGCTCCTCCTGCTCGTCCATCACCTCCTTCTCTGCCTGCGCCATGTCCAGTACGGGCAAAGTGGCGGCGCAGCAGCACCAGAGGGCGAGGAGGCAGGGTACAGTTCCTTATGGAGGAGGAGGAGCATTAGCAGCAGAAATTCAGGAAGGACCGCACAAATGTTTTTTGTTGTTTTTAGTTGTGTTCAAGTCTTTCTGCGGGATTCTAGTTAGTTCTTTTGGCTTGTTACTGCTCTAAGTGGGCGCCTTGAAGTTCTTTTTTGGTTAAATTGCTAGAGACTGGATGTAGATAGAACCAGAAATTTAGTACCTAATGCAAAGGTACTAAAACACGCAATATACTGGTTTTTGTTTGGTGAGATTTCTAAGACTAGGGGAAAAACTTTCCCGTGACTCTTCTCTATCGCCATGTCGTCCGGACCCGCCTCGTCTGTTTCTACACATCAGGTTTATTAAAAGCCACTGCGGTCTGCTCGCACGACCGCGTTTCACGCGCTCGCGGCCACCCTCGCGCGGCGACGCGTGGCGAGGCGCACGCCCGCTCCCCGCCTCCTTCCTTCCCCTCTGCGTCCCGTGCATCCCTCCCCCTCCTCCAACGCCGCCTCCCCCCTCCTCCCCCGGTCCCCCGCCGCCTCCCCCGTCCCCCCTCCTCCCCCGCTCCCCCGCCGTCTCCTCCGCTCACCCGCCGGCCGCCGCTTCCCTCCCTCCCCCTTCCTACCCCGCCGCCGCCTCCTCCCCCGCTGCCCCCTCCTCCCTCCTCCTCCCCCCTCCCCCGCCGCCCCCTTCTCCCCCGGTCCCCCACCTTCCCCGCTCCCTCGCCGCCTTCTCGTCCCCCGCCGCCTCCTCCCTCCTCCCCCGCTGCCTCCCCCCTCCTCCCTCCTCCCCGCTCCCCCCGCCTCCCCGCGCCCCCTCCTCCACCGCCCCGCCGTCTCCCCGCTCACCCGCCGGCCGCCGCTTCCCTCCTCCCCTTCCTACCCCGCCGCCCCCCTCCTCCCTCCTTCTCCCCCTCCCCGCCGCCTCCTCCTCCCCGGTCCCCCTCCTTCCCTGCTCCCACGCCGCCTCCCCCAACCCCTCCTCCCGCGCCCCTCGCCGCCTCCCCCTTCCTCCCCCGCCGCTGCCGCGGGATGGGATGCTCGCGGGGGTGGATGGACTCAGCTGCAGCTGTGATGCACCCGTACCCGCGAGGTGGGGCGCACGCCGGCGTCGGCCACCGTGGCGGCGCCTCCGGGCTCTCCTCACGCGAGCATTCCCGAGCTTCCCCCTCCACGGCAACCACCCCGCGCTGCCATCGGCCATGGGTTCACGCCACGGCAACCAGAGCACCCTGCTGCTCGTCGTCTTCATCAGACAGCACTTGCAAGGTCGTGCCCCCTTGTTTTCCCTTATCCACAAGCTCAAATCGATATGTTATCATGTCTTTGGAGCATATATTATTGCATTTGTTTCTTTCAGTGCGAGAATCGCAGAGGAAATGTTGAATGTTGGTTAATTTTGATTTGGGTTGTTTTGTGCAGGTTTCTTTGTGACGATTTGGATTGCTGCGGTGATGTTCTAAGTCCAACGATATCCTGCGCAAGCAGACGGCTTTGAAGGTTCATCCATGTTTTGTTGAATTTTGGTGTAACTAACCCATGACTTAGTGTGACAAGAGTATTGAGTAATGAAATAAATCCAGTTTGTTGAATGCTATCATGCTGCTTAGTGTTAATTTGGTGTAACGTATATATTTGAATGTAGTGAATCTTTGAATGAACGCGATGGTGATATTTTGGTTATTTGGTCACATCACCATTTTATTGAGCATTTTTCATGGATTTTCTGTATTCCAACACATTCTCATTCCATGCTTGGGTATTAGCAATCACTAGAGCTATCTTTGTCTTTGTGCTTTGCACTTGTGTTGTGCTGTTGTCCAAGGATAAATTAACTGGATTTCGTTGCTGGTTTATAACCTCGGTCCTACAGCCAACAAATGGCAATGGCTACATGTATGTATATATATTAATATGCTGTCTGTTAGTTTGAGCTTTACTGAAGCGATTAATCAATTCCTGATATGAATGCATTAGAGTAAGGCTTTGTTAGTATTGCGATGGCAGGCAGTGCGGGCAGCGACCCACTTGGTATATAGTTTTTACAGGCAATTCACTTATCCAAAAATATCTTCATTGTTACCAATCCTGATGTCCTATTTCTTCACTGAGGCGTTAGAGCGTTGGCTGACATCATACTTTCGGTTGAATTGTGCTATTAGCGCGAAATGTATCAGGCCAGCTACTTAAGAGCATATCCACATTATAGGCATATCATATTTCTGTGTAATGCATAAGATTTTAAGTTTCAAGATATGAGCATTGTTACCAAGGTTTTGTTCGTGGTATGAATATAGCAGTGAGAACATCCATCAGACATCAAGTTTGCTTACAATGTTATATGCCCTAACAATACCTTGTATTTTTGTCTTCGCAGGGTACATCTTCAACTTGATTCAGACTTGGCCAATATAGTATCCAAATCAAATATACTCATTGTGGAAGGCTACCTATTCGAGTTACCTCACACAATTGAAGCCATTAAGAAGGCGTGTGAAGACGTTCACAAGAATGGTGCACTTATTGCTGTTACAGTGTCAGATGTATCATGCATCAAGCGCTGCTGCAGTTTCAGGGATATCGTAATTTTCTTTTAACTGCACATTTGCAATTATTATCTCTTTTTTTTAATATAAAATAGAAATTATTGTGTCTTGCAGATATGAGTAGTTAGTAGATTAGCTTTAGCCTTTGGCCTGTATACGTCATTTGGTACATCAAGAAGGCGTGTGAAGACGTTCACAAGAATGGTGCACTTATTGCTGTTACAATGTCAGATGTATCATGCATCAAGCGCTGCTGCAGTTTCAGGGATATCGTAATTTTCTTTTTAACTGCACATTTGCAATTATTGTCTCTTTTTTTTAATATAAAACAGAAATTATTGTGTCTTGCATATAGGAGTAGTTAGTGGATTAGCTTTGGCCTTTGGCCTGTATACATCATTTGGTAACATAACAAGACTATTTACCATCGACCCTGAGGTTCTCATGGTTGTCAACTCTTGTGCATTGGTACACCTTCCTACTTTACCATTTGTTTGTTACATCATATCTAGGCTTTTTTTTAATGTTACTTTTTGTTTCAGTTTGTTTGTGCCAGTCAACCAATCAATGCCCTGGCATTCATTTTTGATGGTCTCCATTATGGTGCCTTAGATTTTGACTACGTTGCTTGGGCTACGGTATGGAAGTAGTCCTCGCTAGCTTGTATATGTCCTTTCATTGAATTCTTGATTTTGTTTTGACTACCTAGATTGTGGTTGGGGTAATGTCATCGATAGTTTTGTTATATGCTCCATCTGTTTTTGGCCTAGCTAGAGTTTGGGCTGGTTTGACAACACTGATGGGATTGCACATGGCTGCAGGCATCCTGAGGTGATTATGTTTTTTGTTTTGTTTTTGTGTTACCCTGTACAAAGTATACATGCATATATGATACTTGCACTTCAAAACGTTTACCTTTTTGTAGTTGAATATAGTGTGATGCTCTGTAATCAACTAATCATAGGCATGTAACTGCTCTGTTATTTGTTTGTTTGCTGTTAGTTTATTGCATTGAAATGCATGTGGTTCAACTGCAAAATTGCTAACAAAAGTTGGATACCAGGAAGAATATTTTTGGCTGTGATCCTTCAAAGAGCATGTGACACATTTCGTAGTTTCACGCAGATAGGAAAAATTCCTGTCATATCAATTGGCATTTGGCAGCATTTGGGTTCCAAAAATTCCTTTATTTCCGTGAGTACTACACTTGGTAGTAAAGGAACATTTTGGAGTTATGTTTTTCTTATATGGAGCACACTGACGTTTTTTATTCCTTTTTAGTTGATGTGATGGATGCTCTTTTATGTTCTCATCTTTAGTGAAATCGTTTGACAAATATCAGGTTGCTATGGAAATTAGGACCATGGTCATTTTTGCATGAGGACCTAAAAACTGAGGTTTGTTAACTATTAGCTTGTGTCTTTTATATAATACTACATTTCAGAAGTCTTCTTGTATTCTGAAGTATATTTCAAATGATGTTTACCTTGGGGAATATTTTTTAACTTTGCAAATTGTAACAACCAGACCAAATGCATCGATCAACTCACTTAAAAGCCCAAGCTGTTAGGGAATGGCTAGCACTCAAATTTTGATACTCGTCTCATGTCTAGGCTCAAACACGCCTACAATTTGACGTCATTGCACTTTGAGATATGTAGCTCTTGTTGTAGTATTAGCATGGATTCTTGTTGAGAGAATTATGAGCTAGCTTAACCTTATGAAGTTGAGGCATGCTGTGCAGCCCTAATATATGGTATTACTGCATTTTGTTGGTCATGCTTGTCAAGATAACAGAATGAGCAGTAGCTATATTGATATGACACGGCCGCCCTCTCCTCGGGAAGGAGCTCCCTCGCCTTCTCCCGTCGAGCGCCATCAACTCCCCGTTCCCACTCCTCGGCCCCCTTCTTTCCTCCGAGCCTTAAAGCCCGATTGAAGTGTGAATTAATTTCTGCAATTGAAGTCATGACAAGGCGCGCGAAGCGCGCCTGATGTTCTAGCGAAGGAAAAGGCACGGCACCCTTGACGCGACGATGGAACGCTCTTGACGTGAAGGGAAAATGCTGCTGCGTAGGGCTCGCCGATCCTGTACACGACGTGATCAACATGACCCTCCCCGGTCTTCACATGATGACCGTACGGGCATAGGTAAAATATTTGTTTTTTAGCCTAAAATTTTTAAAAAAATCTACATATAAACTCTTGGAGAAAAGATTTACACAAATTGACTCTTAGCACGACGCTAAAAGATATGACGCCTAGGGTAGATAGCAGGGCGCCATATGTTTTGGCGCCATGCGTTGACATGTAAGATCTACGGCGGTATAGCACGGTGCCAAATCATATGACGCCGTGCTATGTACCCACGGCGCTAACGACCGTGGCGCCGTGCTCTGGGACTTAAGTCCAAGCACGGCCCTCGGCCCCCCTCACCCCCTCACTCTTCTCTGTTCTTTTGAACTGAGCAGGTAGCCGCCCGCCGCCCCCCTCTTTTTCCCCTCCAAATCCACTCGAATCCACGGTTTAAGTTTGTTCTATAGGCCATGGATGTAAACTCTGGTAGTCATGCCCACATTTAGTTAATGAATAAATATAATCTTTACTATTATAAAAGAAGCAATTGGTGGTTGGTCCGTCGTCACTCCTCTCTTTTCTGCGATTCGATCTAATTACGAGATTAAATCTGAACCGTTTATCCCATCCCAAGCGCCGCCTCCTCCCCTCTGCCCACCCAGCGCGCCGCTCCTCCCCTCCCTCCCACTCCGCTCCGCCTCCTCCCCACCCCACGCGCCGCCTCCTCCTCCTCCCACCCCACGCCGCCGCTGCCTCCTCCCCTCCCTCCCACCCCGCGCGCCGCCTCCTCCCCCCCACCCCTCCGCTCCTCCGTCGCCTCCTCCGCACCGCCGCCGCCTCCTCCTCCCCCACCCCTCTGCTCCACCGCCGCCTCCTCCCCCCCACCCCGCAGCCGCCTCCTCCTCCTCCTCACCCCGCGCCGCCGCTGCCTCCCCTCCTCCCCACCCTCCGCCACCCCTGCGCCGCCGCATCCTCCTCCTCGAACCGCCTCCTCCCTAGCCCACGGTGCGGGCCGCGACCACCGTAAGCCCCGCGTGTCCCCGTCCATCGGAGGGCTTGGAGTCGCGGCGGCGATTATGGTCGGGGTCGGGCAGGGAAGCCCTAGATCTATGGCAACGATCGGTGGCCGCTCCCCTGCGTAGGCCCGCTCTCCAACACCGTGCCCCTCCAACCCCAGCATCGGGCCCCCTGCCGCTGCCGAGACCTCGTCTCCAGGGCTGATTGCCTCTTCCACTTGTCCTTGTCGCCTTCTCACCCCGGAAACAGCGTGTGCTCGGCTGTCGTGAATCCGGTACGGCCTCCTGAAACCCTAACACGCGCCCCTAATTTGCATTGTCGCCACCTCCCTTCCGTCGCCGCTCCTCCCCTCGCGCGGAGAGCTCAGAATCCTAAGTTGGATTGACGCGGTTCATGCAATTCCCCTTCCATTCGCATGAATCAACTGTAAGGCAGCGACTTTGACTACGCCAACTTCCCAGAGCTCTCCCAGCCCGATGGGGATGGTGACGCAGCCGCCCTCCTAGGCCGTGGCCGCGGCCACCAACCTCGAACAGATGGCCTTGCAGCCCGACCCCTCCGCCTCCATTGTCGGCGACGCCTACACCTTCCTCGAGTTCAACATGCAGGCCGACGACTTCGACTACCCTGACTTCCCGGAGCTCTCCCAACTCGCCTGATCCGTGCTGATGGACGCATGGTGGTGTCCGACGATGAAGGTATGCTATTTCATTTCTGATTTCTACGATTTGGGTGATTTGATGCTCTCGACAAAGGTTTGTGTGCGTTTTCTAATGGAAAATTTGGTTTGCATTTCCCCCACACACCACCACCTCCTTCTCCCCACACGGGACATTAGCTACATGCAGAAATTCTTCCTGATGTACGCCGATAGACGCGTCCCTCTCTACCTGCTGGAGGATTTCTGTGCCACATGCCATAAAACACTAGCACAACCAACTTTCTTTTAGATCACTTTGAATTTTTATATGACATAACTGGCTTTAGATGATGTGATGATCCTCTGTATAGTGGGTTTAGATTTAGTAAGTACTAAAAACAGGCTTAGATGTTTGGCTTTTGCTAAATTCCAAGCCTTTTTGTTTCTTAGATACGTCAAGAACTCAAAGAGTCTTAGTTTAGTTGTACTGTTGTAGGATGTAATGAGAATTCATCAAAGCTGGAATACCTTTTATACTGTTATTAAAATCTGAATGTCCAACATTTTTAGTTAAGGCTGGCCTCTTTAACAAACTAATCTTTATATTCCGATTGGCTATTCTATATCCATAAAAAATGGCTGTCGTTTATATTAATGTGTCTTTGGTAGACAATAAAGGAGTACTCGTATGCCATTCTTGTCCTGTTAAGGCTAATATTATCTTACAACAATTGCATGCAGTATTACACATCTATCTTTGTTGGCAATCCACCAAGACCTTATTTTCTTGATATTGATACTGGAAGCGACTTGACATGGATCCAGTGTGACGCACCATGCACAAAGCGTACAAAAGTATGCAATCAAACATAAGCAATTTCCATTCTAATTCCTTGTCTCAAAATCGAACTTTGCGGTGGCATGTATCTAGATAACCCTTACCTAAACTATGCAAGGATCTCTACATCAGTGATATGGATATCTTATTAATAATAAACTAATATGGATATCTCTGTTTATTAATTTGTGTATTGTGCTTAGCCTCATTATTCTTTCCAAGTTTATTGTACTGCTCTCCAACGAATATGCGCCATAATCGCAGGGACCTCATCCTTTATATAAGCCGGCAAAAGAAAAGATAGTCCCTCCCAGAGATATGTTATGTCAAGAGTTGCAAGGCATCCGAACTCTCGAGACTTGCAAGCAATGCGACTATGAGATTGAATATGCAGATCAAAGCTCCTCTATGGGTGTCCTTGCAAGGGATGATATGCATCTGATCGCTACAAATGGTGGAAGGGAAAAACTAGACTTTGTCTTTGGGTACGTTTCAGACCTTGTAGCGGCGTTTTATTAGGTCTTAACTTTCTATGTATCTTTTGAAAACTAATTATCACAGTATATTACTTATGTACCACACACCTTTTGCATTTGTGAAGCTTTTATTCTAGCTGCACTGCAGGAGATGATATTATTCATATCAGCATATCTCACCAATATGGCATGATATCTTCTTTACTTAAGTTTTGTTTCATCAAGGTCCTGTTATATAATTCTACATTATCCTTGGTTCTACAAAAGTCTCTGTTGTTGCTTTGACGAATAATAATTCATGGATTTGCTCATTAATATATTTACTCTATGTTCATTAAAGTTCTGAAAAAGAAAGAAGAGGAGGAAAGAAGAGCTGGTGTCCGACCAGTCAAGTCAATTGGTATGTTCTTTCTGGGTACTCTTTAGTTTCCATAATTGGTTACCTACATTTATAGTTTTATCTGAACTTTATCTAATTGTCTGTTTAGTATCTGAAAACTATGTTTAATATTTGTCCTGTTCCACCAATACCACTTTATGTTCATGGATACTTTATAAAAGAGTTTTTGCTTTCATCTCTTTTTTAAAAAATATTGTATATTTGATGTCCACTCGATGAATATTTCAGGTTATTTGCTAGGTGCATTTAGTATTTCATATTCCTTAAGAAGGTTAGATGTGATCTTCAGTGCACATATTCTTCTTTGTCATATTGTTATCCATATCATATGTATTAAGAATACTATAAAAAAAATATTGTTTACTATCATTTCTGTACATATTGTTTTATGTGGTGCTTGTTGTATCATGCTTCACTAATATGATGCTTGATTTATTTACGAGTATGAACATGTATGTTTCTTTTGATACATGATGACGTAAGATAAAGTTGATATTTATTATTCAGTTTGAGATCATATTTGATAGTATGCATCACTTTTATTTGGTTTTTCGTTGCAATGCACGGGCACCTTACTAGTTATAGTTGATATTTGTTTTTGCTGTCCACTGTGTGCACTAGCTGATCCTAGACTAGTCGATTTACATAGAGGATCTAGGAGTTTTCACTTCGGGGTCTGACAGTACCTATTGGCTTTATGCTTTTCAGAGAAAATCTTTCATCTTCTTCGATTTCCCTTGCCTCTCTGCCTGTTGGACCCCGGATTCGCTAATTCGAAATCCTCTGTGAATTAACTGCACTAATCTCTAGATCAGTAGTTAGTGCTCATAGGTACATCACTACATCATTTCATACACCGCATATAATATATTGCATTAGTACTAACCTAAATATCTGAGTCTAGTTACCTAACATAAGGCCCTAGTTTACATTAGGTCCCATTGGACCGGTTACAGACATTACAAAAGTATCAGCAGAAAGCATCAATGGAACCACACATCTCCACAGGCAAGGACTGGAGGGAGGGATGTGCACAACATGTAGCATCCGGAATGGATGATACCTGTGTACACAAACGCCTACGAGCCACTCGACCCTGAACTCGCACTAGCGCGGGATGTCTCAGTTCTCTTCAACAGTTCCTCCTTTGGGGTTGTCCTCGTAGGCATAGCGGTCTTTGTTTTCAGCATCTGATGTTGGTAAAGCGAGGGTGAGCACTCCAACCACGTGCTCCGTGAGTCAATACACAGTATACAATTATATACATGCAGGGCTTATCAAGGTATGGCTCGGGTTATTTCTATTTGCCAAGACTGCTGTTCGAATTACTCATACTTAGGAAATTCCAAAGACCTAGCAGTTTTGTAAAACAGGTGAGTTGTAGATAAGTAGGTGTTGTATTTGTAATAGCACAGGTTTCATCCACCATTTACATGAAACCCGTACCCATGCTAGTTTTCTGTACTATTGTTGGGACCGACCACCCAACTATAACCTCTGGGACTGACCTCCCAGGACATTATGAAAGCCACCCACATTTTAATCCACCCGTAAAGAGTTTTGAAAATAGAACTATATCTAGCCATGTTCCCGTGTCCACCCTTGACCGTGGGTACGGCTATTCGAATAGTTTTCACTTTGCAGAGGTTGTGCACTTTACCCACAAGATATGAATAACTCCCCCTTTCGGACGTTACACGCTTCCTTAGGCGTGCAACTCGAGAAATCATAACAGGACTGTTACGATGCAACCTTCAGGTGTGTTACGCCCGCTAGGTTCTGACCTCTATAGGATACAACCATCCCTCGAGAGGCGTCCCCCCGTGAGCCATCACGTGCAAAGACGGGGATACGACCACCACCCCTCTGCACATGTTCATACCTTCACGTAACCCCACCTTGGGTGTACAAATTAGTGGGTCCTGCCTATATTTTGCCAACTTGTGGTTGTACTGTTGTACACGGAGGGGTCATCCCAAGATTCAGTCCTTATGGGTCATCTGGGCGGTGCTACCACATACCCCACTCTCGCGCTATCACAACACCACACCCCCGAACCATTCGCCCAGACAAATAAGCAACTCAAGATTTTTGGGAACATAAAATAACATTCTTGCAACATACTAGCCATTTGCCATTTAATGGTTGTCCATCTGACTTTCATGCTCAAAGTGATGCTAGGGCATTTTTGGTGCCCCCGGAATGTCTAAGCATTGCTAAGCCGACTGTATAATTATAATATTTATTTCCAAAGCTTACATTTATATCTTTCCTAAGACGACAAGGCTCACATGTCAACATGGTCCAAGGAGATGTAATAATAGCAAGTTATATAGTGGACATGTAGCTAGGACATCCAAAAGTGAACATATATTTATACCTAAAATAACAGCATGCATTTTGCTACTAAACAAAACTAATTTTAGATAAAGAACGGGTGCAATATGATCAAAGTATTGACTCGCCTGGATCACGATGAAATGGTTCTGGCAAATCTTGTCGTGCTTCTACCTCAGCTTGATCTCCCTCTTCTTGGGATTCGTACGCTATTTCACGATACGCCGATGTTCGGAAGAAATTCAAATAATCAACCCAAAATCAACCCAAAATTCTAAATTAACTCAGAAACTCTTGTTTTTAGTGTCATTGAATAAATCCTGCTTTTAAGTGAATTTAGAACTTTACTCCACTAGATTTGGACCTATTTTAACAAAGTTATATTAATTTGTAGTATTCATTTACATTCATCATACCAATTAAAAATTTGTTTAAAATTCAATTGAATTTAAAAATCCTTGATTCAGGTGCCACTGGATAGACCTTGAATTTATATGAATTCAGAAATTTGTTTCATCGAATTTGGAGTTAAAATGAGAAAGTTACCTAGATTTAAAGTTCTCAGTTTGGGTTAAATTGGGAAAATAACAAGGGGGTGACACACGTCGGACTGTGGGCAACCGCGCGCATGAACCATTCAATCTCGATCGGGCGGGCGATCTACGGTAAATTGATCCAATTGCTTGTGCCGAGAGCATCTACGGGTGTACTCGAAGCTACCTCTGGGGTCCTGGAAGCTCAGGAATGGCCGAGGAGGTCTGTCGGCGTGCAACGGTGAGGATCCGGGGTAGTGCTCGTCACCGAAAGTCTACGGAGATGTTCCAGACGTGAGGAATCAAACTCTAGCTCACCGGAATGGTGGAGAGCTTCGGCGGCTGGATTTGGGGAAGACGGTGGCGCGATGAGCTCTGGTGGCCGAACCTCTGAATTGGCGGTTGATTTATGAAGCTGGGAGGCCAATGAAGTGATTGGCACCGGCAATTTGACAAGAGCATTTGCCGAGTGGTCGGGGGTCGAAGTTTGGTCGCGGCGGCCGGAGTTGGAGAAGTAGAGAGCTCAGGGCGCTGAAGCAATGGCGGGAGTGGTGTGAGGCTGAGAGAGCTCGGGGTGAGGGCTATTTATAGCCGGAGAGGACGGCTCGCGGGAGTCGTGGCTGACGACCGACACAAGAGGCGGTATGGGCGGCACTCATGGCTGACGGAGGCAGCAGCGAGCGGGAGGTGACGGGGCGGCTGGCAGAGGTTGCGGCGACGACGAGGAGTAATGAGGGCAGTTGGGCGCAGGGCACGAAGCCGGGATGGGCGCGCGGACCGACGTGGATGGCGGGGAAGGCGACGGTGGGAGTTGGGGGGTGACACGAGCGGTGTTCTAGCACAACATGGGCATGGAGGCAGGCAACAGACCGGCAGGCGGCAGGGTAGCTCGACGCGCGAGCGAGCGAGAGATAGAGGGAGCGAGAAGGGCGAGGGGGAGCCGGGGCTGGGGCCCCTGGGGCAGTGAGAGATTAATTTAAAAATGATTTTGAAATTTGAATTTTACTTTTGAATTTTTGATTTCTCAATTTCCTAATTGCATATAATTTATTAGCACCTAATTGCATTTTTGACTTCAACCTTTTCTTCCCAATTCCAAAATTTGGCATTTGCATTCGTATTACATATTTTCATATTTTCTTATCCGATCATTTGTACCCTTAGTTCCAATATTTTACTATGTATAGTCGACTCATATCTGAATAAAATTCAAATCCCTACTCGTTAGCTAAAATTTAAATTGGTCTGCCTGTTTTTCTTGTCATGAATATTTCCTTTGAAAGCATTTTTCTTGTTCAAAAGAACTCCAGGAAACCAATTCAAATCCAACGAAATTCAAAATAAAACTACAAATGCCAATAGTTGCAAATGAAAATTTAAATTAACCACAACATTAATTACTCTAAATTTCAGGATGTTACACTGCCTCAGCCCCCACAATCAAAATATCTGATTTGATTACGATTGGTCGGTATTCAATGGATCGAAAAGATTGAAGGCCATGGATGAAGCAGGAATAATCCCCGATAAAGTTCTTATCTCTTGGAGGTCACTGATAGGGAAAAATTTTCCAAGTGAAAGCAACAGCGAAATTCTAATTTTCTAGGCATATGTAGAATGGTTATTCAGGCTGCCAGTGCATCCCTTCTCATCAGAGGTTTTGGAGTTTTATGGGATTGAGTTGGTGAACCTAGCTCCCAACTCAATCACCACTCTCAGCATCTTCGTCCACCTATACGAGGCGTATCTAGGGATTTCAGCGAACTTGAAACTCTTCATACACTACTATACGATGACAGGAAGGGCTGAAAAAGCGGTGGCATTACTCGGGAGCTATTGTTTGCAGCTTCACGATGCGAAAGCGAGGGAGTACATTCCAATGTTCTCCAAGTCTTCGTGGTCACCATGGAAAAAATTCTGGTTTTACATGACAGTCAACAAAGAAGGCAACCTTTCCTTTGCGGGATGGATAGTAGTAGAGAACCCGAGATGGAGATCTTCTCTAAAGAAGGAAGGAAGGATAGAGCGATGGGTTGATGCCATCGTCTATCTTAAGAATAGGGGGCTGACTTCATGGCACTTGGTGAGGGACTTCTCCACGCGCTAAATTAGTCCCCTGAAATTGCGCGATCATATCATGCTATGGTATGAGGGCGCAAAGGATTTGAACAGGGATTCCTCAAAAGGTAAGCATCCAGAATTCCGATCAGTTAAATCATTTTTTGCTTGGTTATTTTTCTGACTTTAAGCTTTTCGTTCTATTTTTATTTTGTAGCCCTATCTCCTTTCGAAGGGAGAGGGTAAAGCCAATCTGCAAGGGAGAGCCCAAGCTGAAGGAAGGTGTTCCTTTGATCCTGGCGGTTACTACTCCAGAAGATAGGATCAAAAGATTTAAGGTAATAGAAAATCCTCTTCATCTCGATTTCCTTTTTCTAACCAGTGTGTCTTAACATGCTTGACATGTGCAGATGGTCGAGTCGGATGGTGTAGGGCTAGCAGAGAAGTATGTAGGAAGCTGCTCTGAGCCCCAGGCGATGACGAAGTGTTAAGAAGTTGTATAGGGTGTCGGGATCATCTCGTGCTCCTCCGACCGCCCAGGCCCCTAAGAAGCGGACAGAAATCCCCTTGGATGTTGGCTTTTACTACGACTCCAAGAGTTTTCTAACAAATCCATACCTGTTCTTGTATGAAGAACAGAAAAATCGCACTGACGGGAATGTGTTTCTTGGATGAAGGGTTTTACCACCGAACTCGTCTCAATTGATGACAAGGCAGGAGAAGGGGAAGAGCCACTAATCGATGGCACCACAATCATAGAATCAATGATGGCTTCAAATCCACTGGTCGTGGGCTCCAAAGTAACCATCAGTGAGAAGATCAAAGACCCAGTGGCCACCCCAAGGCTTCTATAATATCGGTGGAGATAACAGTCCTAGTGGTCGAGAGAGCCCAACCCTCCGAGGAGGTGCAGCGGATTGGAGAAGCTGTCTTGGATCGCCCCAATGAAAGCATCTAGTCGGGAAGCACAAAGGGTTCAATCAGCTCTACCAGTATTACATTGGCGAAATCGGTCGAGAAGAAGAGAAAGGCGAGCACTCTGGATTATGCTCCAAGGCGTTTCAGTTTCAAGACAAAGAAAACAAGGTATGTACTAGTCGTAAGAAATTGCATAGAGTCATACCTTTTTTATTTTTTGGTGTCTTGAAGTTTTTTACTTCTTTCTTCTTATTTTTCTGGTTTTGTAGCGCTTCTACCACTCCGATCACTTTCCTCCTGAATGTTTCTAATGAAGAAGCATCAAAGGAGAAAGTGGTCGTAGCAGCCCCTTAGCCAATAGTGTTATCAATAGAAGGAGCTGGGGCGGTTGCGACTAAGGATCCTTTGGTGGCTCTAACACCATCGAAGGTCTAGAAGTGGAGATGAACTCTCAGAAGACTCATATTTTTGCTGGAAAAGTGGTAGTCAAAGTTGAGGAATTAGAAAGGCTTCCTTCATTCTTTAGGGAACCAGAGGTCAAGAGTTCTTTGCTGGCGAGGAAGTCTCCTCATCTGAGGGACATTCCTGACCGAGGCCACATCTTCAACAACTGAAGACTTGAGGAGCTTTGGTGGAGGAAGGTGTTGAACCTTGAGCTGAAGACTGATCCCAAGGAACTCTACCTCGCTTTTGCAAGCAAAGTGGTCTTGGTAAGTTCTTAATACCAAGCGCTCATTAGCCCTGCAAAAGAAGAGGGCTAACCTCCGCCAATAAGCTGACGAGTAGTAATGATTTTTTCTTCTCATTACATTCTAGTCATAAGGTGTCTTTCTTCTTGTAACACTTTGAACATCTCTATAGGTTGGGAAGCACCATTAAGGTGCTTGAGGATACCGTTAAGAAGGAGACAAAATTGTTCAGGTCGACTTTGACTGAAAGCGGACAACTTTTCAGGACCCTTGAGGAAAAAGTATTCAACTGAGAAGTAAGTTTTTTCTTAACATTTCTTTTATTTCTTTTAAATCCTTGTTCTTTCTTTACTGCGGTCAATAGAATTAGAAGATTTTGAGAAAGAGGCAAAGGCGAAGGGCGTTGTCATTTTAAATCTTGAAGATATGTGCAAAGCCAAGGACCGGTCGATCGAAGACTGGTCTACCAAGTTCAATGATAGCGTCCTTAAGCATAAGGAAGACATTGAGACTTATGAGAAGAAAAACTAAAGTAACCAATTGTTGATCCGACTAGCTTGATTTATTTATAAGTTGTCTTGATTAACTTTGAGTTACTAGTGGAGAGCAAGTTTTGAAAGTTCAAGAACTAGAAAAAGCTATTGTTACTGAGGAGGAGAAGAAGAAGAAAATTCAAGGGACTCTTCTAGAAAAAATCCTTCCCATTTAGGCGAGAGTTTATTACGATTTGCCTGGCTCTAAATTTTTCTGAGAACTAGATCTCCCATAGCTAGATTACGAGACTGTACTTTACGACTATGGTACTTTTGCATGGCTTATTGGCAAATTGCCAATTGTATTAGGGCTACGTTTCTTTGTTCTTCAAGGAAATTAATATCATCAACCTGACGATCTTCTTGATCATTATCATTATAACTATCTGTCCGAGTAGAGCCAATCTTTAATTCCAGAGGAAGCATGGCTTCTGCTCTGTAAACTAGAAAGAAGGGTGTTTCTCTACTCGCACGACTAGTTGTGGTTCAAACAGCTCATAATACAAAAGAAGTTCTTGTACCCAAACTCTGACCATTGTATTAATTGGTCGAACACTCGGTGCTTAATCCCTTATATTAGTATACCATTAGCTCTTTCTACTACCCTGTTACTATGCGGATGAGTCATTGAGGCATAACATACCTTGATACCTAGATTTTTCAAAAATTCCTGAAAATTTCTACTCGAAAATTAGGTACTATTGTATGTGATTATATGACTAGAAACACCAAATCATATAATTACGTTTTTAGTTATGAATTTCTATGCGGCTTCTGTTGTTAGTTTAACAACTGGCTCAGTTTTGATCCATTTTGTGAACGTATCAATCATTACCAAAAGGAATTCAAAATCCTAGGTTCTCTTGGGAAATGTCTCAGAATGTCTAAACCCCAGGTTGCAAAAAGCCATGTTAGTAGCAGTAAGCCGAGTGGCCAAGTTAATTAACAAATAATGAAAAAAATTGCTTCATACTCCGTCTTTATCTTCTATTCCCTCTGTTCCTAAATATATGATGCTTTAGATATCGACATGATCTCTAATATGTAACTTTGACCACTACTTTGTATACGAATATACTTGATTTCCACACTACTTTGACATCTATTTATTGTATATATGAGTATGAGCATATGAGCTGGTGCCTCAGAAAGAAAGAAGCAGTGTGTAACGTGTGTTGGCTTTCCATGCCATATCCGAGCAGCCGATGTGGGCTTCCTTTGTCGGGATAAAAAATTTGATGGGTCGACCAGGGTAGCGCATCTCATTGGATATCCGGATGTCGACGGCCCAAATTGGATGGTGAATTTTATCTCCGATCCGAACTCTGATGGGCCAATTTTAACCCAACGGTGCAATTGATGATTTGCCCTATGATGTTTCATTGATACATGATTCTAAGTCTATATGTCAGTGACACAAAACGGACAAATCATCAATTGCACATCAACTTACGGGGCAAATGATCAAATGCCCCTTAGATAGAACCAGAACGTTAGTTCCTAATGCAAAAGTACTAAAACACATAATATACTAGTTTTTGTTTGGTGAGAATTCTAAGTCAAGGAGGAAATCGCCACCTATCGCTCAAATGATGATCATGCCTCAGCAAATTAGGAGATAGTCATAGTCTAGTTTGTTTTCTACTAGAACTAGAATTCTAATGTGAATAAGATTTTCCTGATATTAGCCTTGGTGATGTGTTTGAGTCCATGTGTGGATTCAGGGCCGGGGGGGGTGTAGTCTAATGTGAATTCTACGACTGCTTGTTGCATTCCAGCCATGTTGCGTTAATTGACTCTTTACATTACTTCATTTCTTCCTCCTGGTTGTGAAATTGATTCTTTTTGTAGCTATGCAAACACATTAGATATCACCTAAAGCATCTTGAGCAAAGCTGTTCTGTCTCCTATGTTGCAATCTACTACTTGAGCCTTAAAAGGAACTACAATGTAGATATCATTGCTAGTCCAAAATAATTAACTTGCTAAAGCTTAGTATTCAGTAATGTTACGAGCTCGAAGAACTTGCCATATCGGCGGAGGGGATGAGCTCGAGGCCACCGGTGGAGGAGGCGGTGGCCTTGTTGCTATCTTAGGGGGCGTTCGTTTTAGCGATGGTTTCTGGTTTTTGGCTGAAATTTTACTGTAGCTGGCTTTATTTACTGTAGCTGATTTAGCTTTTTGGGCATAATTAAATTTAAAAAATGTAAAAATAGAAAAAAAATATGTTAGCCCATCACGGACAATGCAAAGGAACATAGGAAAAAAATACAAAAAAGCCCAAAAAATCTAAAAAAATTCAGAAAAAGACGAATTACTGAATAGTGAAAAAAAACTGAAACTAGAAGTAGAAGCTGAAATGAGCGGGGCCCGGCTCTAGGGTTTGAGAAGATTAGGGATGGAGGAAGTTTGGTGTAGGTCGAGAAAAAGGAAATACAGAGGTGGCGCACTAAGCAGATAACCTCCCCCGCCGGCACCCCTAATAGGATGGTAAAAGAAAAAGAATTACTCGATTGACAGTTACGGTTCCAAACGTGCAGATCACCTATATAACCTCACTTTATCTTGCCAACATTTCTAAAATCTAAACTAATGAGGAAGTTTTTGAAACGTACCCAATTCAAAGAATATGCATGCAGTTAGATGCTATTCAAATATACGATGCATGCATTTCGAATGTTCACCCCGGCAACTTCCTCGGTTTATGAGATTTGCGCGCTCTTGTATTTTTTTTCACACCGTTTACACTGGAGTGTACTACTACTATATGTATGTTATCCTTTGCATGGTGCGCTAATTAAGTATGAGATTTGATTAGAGAGCTGCCTTGACTAGACTGGCTGATGGCGACCAGCTAAAGGATTTAATGTTATTAAGGTTGTGCTCCAACTAGCTTTTTGCAAGTTTTTGGTTATGCTTTTTGGTTAAAATTACACTTTAGCGATTATTAGATTTTTTTAGAAAAATAGAGAAAAAAATTAAAAAAGACTGTTATAACGTCACAGACAATGCAAAGGCATAAGAGAAAAAAATAAAAAACTAAAATAAGTCAAAGTTAGAAATCGATATATTCTAAGTGACTTCTGGCTTAAATAAATCAAAAACAAAAAAGTCAAAATCTGAAGCTGTTTGGAGCAGAGCTCTTTCTCTGTATCATGGAAATGGGGTCACTTGAATCCACAGTTGGATTGTGAGACTGTACTTTACGACTGTATTACCTTCGTATGGCTTGTTGGTAAACTGTCGATTGTATTAGGGCTATATTTTTTTATTCTTTAAGAAAATTAATATCATCGATCCTCCGATGATATTCATGATCGTTATTATTATAATGATCTGTCTGAGTAGAGCCAATATTTAATTCCGGAGGAAGCTATCTGTAAACTAGAAAGAACAATGTTTCTCCGATCGCACAACTGGTCGTGGTCCAAACAACTCATAATATAAAAGGAAGTTTTTGTATTAACGGATCGAACACTCGGCATTTAATCTCTTGTATTAGTATACCATTAGCTCTTTCCACTGCCCCGTTACTATGTGAATGATTCATTGAGACGTAACATACCTTGATATCTAGATTTTCCAAAAACTTTTGAAAATTTTCTCTTGAAAACTAGGTATTGTTGTCTGTGATTGTATTACTATGAACACCAAATCATGTAATCACATTTTTAGTTATAAATTTCTTTGGGGCTTCTGCTGTTATTTTAATAATTGGCTCAGCTTCGATCCTTTTTGTAAACGTATCAATCATTACTAAAAGGAATTCAATGTCCTGGGTGCTCTTAGAAAATGTCCCAGAATATCTAAACAAGGTTGCAAAAAAGCCATGTTAGCAATAGTAAGCCAAGTGACCAAGTTAATTAAGAAAGAATAAAAAACTCCTTCCTACCCTCTCTTTATCTTCTATTCCCTCCATTCATAAATGTATGATGTTTAAGATATCGATATGATCTGTAACATGTAATTTTGACTACTACTTTATTTACGAATATACTTGATTTTCACACTACTTTAACATATATTTATTGTATATATGAGCAGATGAGCTAGCTCCTCAGAAAGAAAGCAGTGTGTTCAAGTCGACGTGAGCTTCCTTTGTTGTCCACAAATGTTTTACGCTGTTTTTGGTTGTGTTCAAGTCTTTCCGGCCATGGACCTGCCTCGTCTGTTTCTACACGACGTGACGATGGAACGCTCATGACGTGATGGGAAAATCCTGATGCGTAGGGCTCGCCGGTCCTGCACACGACGTGGTTGACATGACCCTCCCCGGTCTTCACGTGATGACAGGTAATCTATCTACCGGCTCGAAGGGCACGTCAACCGGCATGTGATGAGCTAGCTAGTAGTGCATCATTGACCAGCTTATGGCCCTTTCACAGCTCTGCTCTGTGTGTATTCCTCGTCACGCGGGTCCATGTAGAAAGCCAAAGTCGTCACTGTTTGTGGCTTAAATGATGAAACTAAGTAGTGTTTATTTGGGTTTAAATTTGTGGCTTTGTTTTTTCACTATTTAAGGTTTTTTTACTGTAACTATTAGTAACTTTTTGATGTAATTAAATTTAAAAATAGAATATAACATGTTATCTTATTACGGACAATGTAAAGGAATACGGAAAAAAATAAAAGACAAAAAAAACCAAAAAACTTAGAGAAAGATGAAACTAAAAAGGTAGAAATCAAAAGCGAAAAAATTGAAACCCGAATGATAATTTTATGAACTAGGCAAAAGTGGTGTCTTAATTCAATACTCAACTTTAATTCTAGGGTTTGTCAGAGCCCATCTTTTCTACCAGGTAGGAGGAGTGTATCGCTAGTACACTATTACAGAAAAACTCATCACAGACGGTTCAAAAATGTCATCGCAAACGGTTTCAACCATCTATACTTATGAGGTCAGTAATATCCTAAGGGCATAAGGGTATTATAAACTGTTTTGAACCATCTGTGATAATCCTTATCACAGACGGTTTTTACTATAAACTATATATAATAGTCTATTATCACAGACGGTTCTAATAAAAAATCATTTATGATTGCGTTTTCGCGTTATCATAAATAAGGCTCTTTTAGTTCATCAACATTCTTAGCGCAATCAGAGAATGAAGATAAACCAAAGCAGGGTGTGGGTGCGACGAGTGGAGCTCAATCGAGCTAGGGCGGCAGAGGGGGAACCAAGCCGTCGGAGCGGGGGCGGCGAGGGCTAGACCATCGGGGGAGCTAGATCTGACGATGATGTCAGCAAGGGCTAGGCAGTGGCTAAGGGGAGGCAGATCTGGGGGTAGGGAAGCCAGCCAGGGCACGAGGGCGCGAGGGGAGCTCAACCGAGCTGGGGCAGGACCACAGGAGCAGCGCAGTGCCGCGGGCCGCTGAGAGAGGAGAGACCGAGAGAGTGAGTGAAAATTGAGGAGAAGAGAGAGGATAAGTGGGTGGCTGCTGAGAGTTTAGTCTGGTGACTCTGGTCAGCCGTCGACTGGTAATATTTTTACGTCCCTCTTGATTTACGATTTTAGAGTTGAGAGTTTACATTTTTAGTGTATAACTGTATATAGATATTAGATGGTTAATAGTTTAGTCCTTATAGTTTATTTATAGATTTATAGTTTTGTATTGACAAGAATTAATAATTTATTTGTAGATTTTGCTATAATGGAGAAACGAACTTTGTGTAACTATCAAGGTGAAGCTTTTTGAAGACATGATGAATCCTCTACTTCCATCAACAAGGGGGAAATTTTAACGCATTATTGGATTGATACAAAGATAAAAGAAGGAAGTGAAGGTGACATTTGATACAGCTCTAGGGCACACCGTTATGATTTCTCTGAATGTTCAAAAAAAGCTTTCTAAATATTGTGCACAAGTGGTCGCAGAAGTGATTAGAGGTGAAATTGGATATAGAAATTTTGCAATCTTTATTGATGAGTCCAGAGATGTATTAATAAAGGAGCAAATGGCGGTAATTGTGAGGTTAGTTGTAGTTCTACATCTAATTTTACTATTCTATTATTTATGCATTATTGTTTTGTTCTACATTTACATTTCACAATCATATCATTTATGTAGATTTGTGAACAATTAAGGGAAAGGGATGATAATCCAAATGCTTTCTATATTCATTGTTTCGCCTACCAGTTACAATTGATAGTTGTCACTGTGGCAAGTTATAGTAGAACTATTGCAGATTTCTTTAACTATGTTCCCTTGATAGTGATTGTTGTGAGTTCATCTTGTAAAAAAAGATGCATTGATTAAAAAACATCATGATGTCTTGTTGGAGAAGCTAGAGAATGGTTTGATTTCAGCGACAGGACTATATCAGCAAGCTGGACTTGCTAGACCTAGAGATACTCGGTGGGGCTCACATCTCAAAATATTGCTTCGCATATATACCAAATGTGGGAGGTAGTGGTGGATGTGCTTGAGCTTGCAAGTGAAGATGTTTGTCAACACTCAAGTCATGGTGTAGCAGCAAGTTTGCTAAAAATAATAGAATATTTTGAATTTGTATTCATCGTGCATTTCTTAATAACCATGTTAAGCATTACAAATGAGCTATCACTTGCTTTGCAAAGTAAGCATCAAGATATTGTTGAAACTATAGGCTTGTTACAGAATGTGAAACAATGCTTTCAAGATATGAGAGACAATAGGTGGAAGCCATTGTTCAACCAAGTCAAAAACTTTTGTAAAACATATAAGATTGATGTGCCAAATATGGAAGATCCTATTGGAGTTATGGGTAAATCAGTATGTCAGAAGCATAAAGTGACTCAACATCATCATTACAAAGTTGACATTTTTAATGTTGCTCTTAATGCAATTATGAATGAGATAAATCATCGATTCAATGAAGTTTCCTCGAAGTTATTGGTATGCATGTCTTGTCTTGATCCAAGCAACTCCTTCTCTAAGTTTGATATTAAAATTTTTTTTGACTTGCTGAGATTTATGCTGATGATTTCATGGATGTTGGTCAGCTCTTGTTAAGAAATCAGGTTCAAACCTTCATTCTCAACATTAGAAGAAGTGAAGAATTCAATGGATGTCATGATATATCAAGACTTGCTCAATTGATGGTTCAAACAAGAAAAGATAGAACTTTTCGTTTAGTATATCATCTCGTCGAGTTGACATTGATACTTCCGGTGACAAGGGCATCCGTTGAGAGAATATTTTCAGCAATGAATATTATCAAAACAGATTTACGCAATAAGGTAGTGGATGAGTGGCTCAATGACTTGATGGTGTGCTACACTGAGCGAGATATCTATAAAAGCATTGACAATGATAAAATCATAAACCGCTTCCAAGGCTTGAAGTCGCGTAGAATGCATTTGCCCCGTGATTCAAATTACTTGTCTTTAATTGTGTAATTTCTATATGTATCTGGAATTATATAAGAGTAAAAGACTATATTTGTGTCAATTTAGTTTAATCCGATAAATAATTCAGTCTATCCTTAATTTTATTCTGGTTTCGTCAGTGTCCACCAGATGATACCATACAAGCCACTAATTGCAGTAAGATACTACATCCATGCATATCTCTTGGTGCATGTCAAAGAATATTTGGCTCGGTTCAAACCAGAGGAGGTGGTCCAGGTCATGGCGCTCAGGAGGCAATCTAGGGCCGGTGCGAGTCAAGTCAAGTTAGTCAAGTCAAATCTGTCAAGTCAACTCGTGGCTTGTGGTAGCCCGTCAAGTCAACTCGTGGCTGGCGTTTTCATCTTCAGTGACAATGTGACAAGGCTGCCGCTTTCTCCATTTCCTTTGTAGAAACTGGGTCACTACGGAAGCCGTATTTGACTGGTTGTATAGATAGGAATTCAACTGAAGAAAAGCAGTTTGCTCTAGAAGCTATTTTTTTTTATTTGGATGCAAAACCGAAATTGAAGTAGCAGTAGAGTGGAAGATTGTTTATCAGAACTATACGGTTGGGATGCCTATAAATAAAGGGTGTAAGCAGCTTGTTACTTGTAGCAATGGCCGTTCTCCAACCAAAGCACACAGGCTTTCTTTCAGAGGTACGTAGGCGTTGCATGGTTACATACTTAGATTTACTATTGATAAAACATATTTTTTTTAGGGGAGGAAGAAACATAATGTTTTTATGTACAGTTCAGATGACATGCTCCTGCTGTTTTTGAGGATCCTACCTGTTTGCTCAATTGTCGAACACTGGCGGGATAAACTTAGACGGGAACTTAAGGTGTGTAACCGTAAATATACTACTAATATTTGTGTTTTGTAAATAGTCTTCATTTAGAGTGTCGACCTTTGTTTCAGATAGATAGAGCGCTGGTTTCTAATCAAGAGTTGTATGCGTATTAGTTAATTCAAATAACAGCAGGATGACAATGATACCAAAAAATAACTTTTAGCAACCTTTATCCCGCTTCTCCTCACCCACGTGTAATATGATCAGTGGATGGTGGAAAAAGTATATCTCAAATGCATAAAATAGTCACTTCTAATAGCGTTTTTGAGATGAGCCAAAGAGAAAATTAGATATGTGCTTAGATTGACACGCTGTAACTTGCCACCGCTCCTACCGTAATTCATTATTTGCCCTTGCGTTTATCTAATTCCACTTTCACATTATTTTAATCTATTTCGAGGCAAGATGGTCATTTCGCCTATCCTTCCTCTTCCTCTTCTTTCTCTGTCCATCCATCTCGCCGATGTGGAACTCTCGGCCTTTGCCTCCTCCTACCCAACCACTCGTCCTGCGTGTGGCACGGGTTGCTATGCCCGCTGTAGGCTGCATCGCTGGGGCAGGCTGAGTAGGAGGCTGTGTGCGGTCTCAGCGTGCTTTTACATCACGATAGCCTTCTCCTCATGCGCTGCCAGCGCCATGCCCACTGCCACCACGTTGCAGCACATCGGCACCTCCTCCACCCCAAAACCCATCGCCGGCTGCGGCTGTAGAGATGGTGGCACCCCCCGCCGGGCACAACAGGCGTGAGAGGAGACAAGGAAGCCGGAGGCGAGGTCCTCATCTAGCCATAGCTTCGTTGCCTCCGCGCTCTTTCTCTTCAGCATGGTGCGACGTCTATGGCCATCTTGAGCGGCGGTGGCCATAGCCGGAGGCAAGGAGGGAAAAATCTTGGGAGGAGGAAAGAGGGGGTAAAAGGGTCCTTTCATATGTAGAGTCAACAGAAAAAATTAAAATAATGTGAAAGTGGCAAATGCTAGAGAGTTAGATGAACCCGGTGGCAAATAATCAATTACAGTGGGAGTGGTGGCAAATCGTAGAATGTCAATCTGAGTAGTGGCATATAAATAAGTTTCCCATCTAAAGAAGGTAGTTATAAAAAAAGCTCCAAATTACAGGTGAGTAATTGCTAGGAATGTTTCTGTGTCATAACACAACCTAGAAAATGTGTGTAACATTTTTCAGAATTCATCATATGTATCACATATCATACGTCCATAGTTGTGTGGTTTTCTAGCATTTGGTTAGTAGTTGTAGCAGCAGGTCCCGAAATCAACAGTATACTAGATAACATAACTAATTGACTCCCATGTAAATACAGGACTCTGAAGAAAATTCACATATCTGAAATCTAGTTAGATTAGTAAAAACTATAGTTATAATAGTCAACATGCAGTGTCTGGAATGAACAGAAAGCTAAGTCCTGAGGAAAGGAAAAGCTGTAGTAGGAACAAAATCCTTAGGTACTTCACATGACAAATGAATGTGTGCTAACATTAATTATTGGCTATCTAAAATTCTCCTTGTTTTTATGTTTGCATATGATCAAGATCTAACTTCAACAAAGATAGCAAGACGCCCATGAAGGCTACTACAATCGTGCAGTTTGTCTCGGTGCTAATGGCTTGTAGTGCACATGTCGTCATCTATGGCTTCTTATATGGAAACGAGATGGATCGACTGTCACTACTTGAATTCAAGAAGGCAATCAGTCTTGATCCGCAGGAAGCCTTGATATCTTGGAATTATAGCACCCACTTCTGCAATTGGGAAGGTGTCTTGTGTAGGGCGAAGACTCCACGTCGTGTCACTTCTCTTGACCTTACAAATCGAGGTTTAGTTGGACAAATCTCTCCTTCTCTCGGAAACCTAACATTCCTAAAACATCTAATCCTACCAAC
Source organism: Melocanna baccifera (assembly GCA_036346265.1). Taxonomy (NCBI): domain Eukaryota; kingdom Viridiplantae; phylum Streptophyta; class Magnoliopsida; order Poales; family Poaceae; genus Melocanna; species Melocanna baccifera. The sequence goes on along the minus strand of CM070707.1, from coordinate 18,946,197 downwards.
AAATAGATTCGCTGGACAAATCCCTCCATCCCTTGGTGAATTGCATCACCTCCAAACCCTCTACTTGAGCAATAACACGCTACAAGGGAGGATACCCAGTCTTGCAAACTGTTCCAAACTCATGGTACTATGGCTGGATAACAATCCTCTAGGTGGGCAACTTCCTACCGATTTGCCTCATCGCCTTCAAGAGGTGAGCCTTTCAGATAATAATCTTGCTGGAACTATCCCTGCTTCCCTTGCCAATATCACAATGCTAAGTAAGCTTGATTGTGGTAGTAATAATATCGGGGGCAGCATCCCAGATGAGTTCGGAAAGTTATTCAACCTGCAAATCTTGTATGTGGGTGGAAATAAGTTGGCAGGCAGGTTTCCACAAGCCATCTTAAATCTTTCTACTCTTATTGGCCTTAGCATTGGTTTTAATAATCTAAGCGGAGAGGTACCATCCAATCTCGGTAACTCCCTTCCCAATCTCCAACTACTCGGATTAAATGCCAACTTCTTTCATGGGCATATCCCCTATTCGTTGATGAATGCTTCCATGCTATACCTTCTCGATATATCACAAAATAATTTTAGTGGGGTTGTGCCTAACTCCATCGGCAAACTTTCCAAACTATCTTGGTTAAATCTTGAATGGAATAAACTTCAAGCGCATAACAAGCAAGACTGGGAGTTTATGAACAGCTTAGCCAATTGCACTGAGCTAAAAATTTTCTCGATGTTAGGGAATCGTCTAGAAGGTCAGGTACCAAATTCATTAGGTAACCTTTCAGTTCAGCTTCAACATCTATATTTGGGAAGCAATCAACTATTAGGGGGATTTCCTTCCGGCATATCATACCTTCGAAACCTAACTAGTTTAGGATTGGAAGACAATCAATTTACAGGTGTAGTTCCAGAATGGATCGGGACACTAAATTTACAAGTAATATCCTTAACGAACAACATCTTTACAGGGTTTATCCCAGCATCCCTTTCAAATTTGTCACAACTAGGATATCTCTATCTAGACACAAACCAATTTGATGGGCATTTACCGACGAGCTTGGGAAACCTTCAGGTCCTTGAAAAAGTGAGCATTTCCCATAATAATCTTCATGGTGGTGTACCAAAGGAGATATTCCGAATCCCCACAATAATGATAATTGATTTATCTTTCAACAACCTAGATGGACCACTTCCAACTGACATTGGCAACGCCAAGCAACTCACGTATTTGCAGCTTTCATCCAATAAGCTATCTAGAGATATTCCTGACACTTTGGGTAATTGTGAAAGTTTGGAATGCATCTGGCTCGATATGAATATTTTCAGCGGAAGCATCCCCATTTCATTAGGCAACATAACTAGCCTTAAAGTTCTCAATTTTTCTCACAATGACTTAACTGGGTCAATACCAGCCTCTCTGGGTAACCTACAACTTCTTGGGCAATTAGATTTGTCATTCAACCATCTTGATGGTGAAGTCCCAACAAAAGGAATATTCAAGAATGCAACTGCCATACAAATTGATGGAAATCATGCGCTTTGTGGTGGGGCATCAGAGTTACACCTGCTTGCATGTTCTGTCAAGCCTCTGAATTCAACTAAGCACAAGCAATCCATTGTACAAAAAGTTGTGATCCCATTAGCCAGCATGTTATCACTTGTTGTAGTCATATCTGTATTGCTTCTTTGGAGGGGAAAACAGAAGAGAAAATCTATATCTTTGCCCTCATTTAGTAGCAAATTTCCCAAAGTTTCTTATAACGATCTTGCCAGAGCCACAGATGGATTCTCATCATCCAATTTAATCGGTAGAGGAAGATACAGTTTTGTATATCACGGACCATTGTTTCAAGATAGAAATGTGGTTGCCATCAAAGTCTTTAGCTTGGAGACAAGGGGAGCACAAAAGAGCTTCATTACAGAATGTAATGCTTTGAGAAATGTGCGGCACCGCAATTTAGTTCCTATCATTACTGCATGCTCAAGTATTGATGCTAAGGGAAATGATTTCAAAGCCTTAGTGTATGAGTTCATGCCACGAGGTGACTTGCATGCATTACTATACTCTGCTCGAGATGATAAGAACACTTCATCTTCAAACCACATTACACTGGCTCCAAGGTTAAGTATTGTGGTGGATGTAGCAGATGCATTGGAGTACCTCCATTATAACCACCAAGGAACTATTGTTCATTGTGATCTGAAGCCTAGCAACATTCTTTTGGATGACAATATGACGGCTCATGTTGGAGACTTTGGCCTTGCTAGGTTCAAAGTTGATTCCACAACATCATCTCGTGGTGACTCAAACTCAACTTCTTCACTTGCAATAAAGGGAACCATTGGATATGTTGCACCAGGTAACATGCAATGTCCATTTTTCATATTGTTCTATTTCTCCATATAACTTGATCACAAATTTCTTATTATCCATATTGTTCTGTGTCTCTATATAACTTGACCATATGTTACTTATGAGAAAATAATTTTCAATTATTGTGCTAACATGTGACTAATTATTCTTGTATGAGGTCTACTATAGAGTGTGCTGCTGGTAACCAAGTCTCAACTACCTCAGATGTTTACAGCTTTGGAGTTGTCCTCCTTGAAATATTCATTCGAAGGAGGCCAACAGATGACATGTTTAAGGACGGATTGAGCATTGCAAAGTTCACAGAGATGAACTTTCCTGACAAGATATTGCCGATCGCCGATCCCCAGTTGCAACACGAGTTGGTCTTATGCCAGGAAACTCCAATGGCCATGAAGGAAAAAGGTCTACAGTGTCTGCTTTCTGTGCTCAGTGTTGGCCTTTGTTGTACCAAGACGTCCCCAAGTGAACGTATCAACATGCAAGAGGTGGCTGCAAAGCTGCATGGAATCAGGGATGCATATCTTAGAGGAAGAAATTGAAGAAGCAGTTCTGTTGCTTAAGTAATTTTGGTTGTCTGAATAATCTACAATAGACTTGTCATTTTACCACAAAAGCATTAATCATGTGTGTGTCTTTCGGTTTCTACTTAAAGTGAGATCACTGTTCTTTTGAATTAATAAGTTTACGTGACCATAACTGGTGTAGTAGTCAAAGAAATGTATTTTTTTCTTGCTATAATGGCTAGCAAGACAAATGGTTCTGCAAAGAAATCAGTTGTCACATTTATATCTTGTATCTTTTTGTTGTTGTGTTAATTGGCTTCAAAATAAGTTGCATTCGTTTTGTCATACCATGCCCTTCTCTTATGACTTTATAGCTATAATCTAATACTATTGATAGGAGATTAATAATCTAGAATCTAAAACTATAATCAACTCGAGATGACGAGAACACTTCAACTTTGAACCATATTACACTGGTTCAAAGGTTAATCATTGTGGTGGATGTAGCAGATGCATTGGAGTACCTATACTATAACAACCAAGGAACTATTGTTCATTGCGCTCTGAAGGCTAGCAACATTCTTTTGGATGACAATACAATAGCTCATGTTAGAGACTTTGGCCTTGCAAGGTTCAAAGTTGATTCTGTTATGAATATTGTGTATATTAATATGAGACCCAAAGGGCCATATATATATAGGAGAGTACAAGAGGATATGCCATCTAAGCGAAGCGGTACCATCCAATCTCGGTAACGCCCTACCCAATCTCCAAGTGCTCAGATTAGACGCCAACTTCTTTCATGGGCATATCCCCTATTCATTGGTAAATGCTTCCAAGCTATACCTTCTCGATATATCAACAAATAATTTTAGTGGGGTTGTGCCTAGCTCCATCGGCAAACTTACCAAACTGTCTTGGTTAAATCTTGAATTGAACACGGTCCAAGCATGTAACAAGCAAGACTGGGAGTTTATGAACAGCTTAGTCAATTGCACGGAGCTAAAAAATTTATCGATGGCAGGGAATCATCTAGAAGGTCAGGTACCAGATTCATTAGGTAACCTTTCAGTTTAGCTTCAACATCTATTTTTGGGAGCAAATCAACTATCAAGGGGGTTTCCTTCTGGCATAGCAAACCTTCACAACCTGATTATTCTAGGATTGGATTACAATCAATTGATAGGTGTAGTTCCAGACTGGATCGGGACACTAAATTTACAAGAAATATCTTAGTGAACAACATATTTACTGGGTTTATCCCAATACCCCTTTCAAATTTGTTAGAGCTAGTATATCTCTCTCTAGATGCAAACCAATTTGATGGGCATTTACCCATGAGCTTGGGAAACCTTACAATGCTTGAATTATTGACAACTATGATGGCTAGCAAGACAAATGGCTCTGCAAAGACATCAATCTATCACATTTATATCTTGCATCTTGCATCTTATGTTGTGTTAATTGGCTTCAAAATAAGTTGCACTCGTTTTGTCATACCATGACCTTCTCTTATGATTTTATAGCTAAAATCTAAAACTATTGATAGGAGATTAATAATCCAGAATCTAAAACTATACTAAACTCGAGATGATGAGAACACTTCAACTTCAAACCATATTACACTGGTTCAAAGGTTAATTATTGTGGTGGATGTAGAAGATGCATTGGAGTACTTACACCATAACAACCAAGGAACTATTGCTCATTGCGATCTGAAGGCTAGCAACATTCTTTTGAATGATAATATGACAGCTCATGTTGGAAACTTTGGCCTTGCAAGGTTCAAAGATGATTCCACAGCATCGTCTTTTGGTGACCATTGGATATGTTGCTTCAGGTAATTAATTTGAGCACATATTTCTTATTTTTTATATTGAAGTTAACAAATGGACTAAATTATTCTTGTTTGGGTCTTTTGCAGAGTATGCAGGGGGTGGTCAAGTCTCAGCTGCCTCTGATGTTTACAACTTTGGGGTTCTCGAAATATTCATCCTATAGCTACAACCTACAGCATAACATTTCAAATTCTGCGTAGAATAGGCTGTAAATACTGGACTGGAGATTTCAGGCAAAAACTGCTAGATTAATATCTGATCGGGCAGAAACCATTTAATCCACTAGTCTAGAAACTCATGTCCATTTTGATAAACTAGACTAGAAATCATGCAAAATTTTTGTAGGATCGAGTCACACTAAGATAGGCAATCAGAGGGGGTGAATGATTGCAGAAGCTAAAAATAAATTTTAAGACTCCCTCTAAACACAAAATTTATTTAAGCCTCGTTTAAAGTTCTTGACAGAATAATGTATTCTCACTAAAATTGATCTTGATAAAAAACCGTAACTCCGATTAACCTCAAACTTTGTCAGAATAAAATAGACAAAATTATTGAACAAACCCTATTGGAATTACGTCAAACGAAGGTCTAGAACTCGAGATATAAAATAAACAAGCTTGCTGATGCAGATAGTGACGAGAATTGATTGCTGATGCAGATAGTGACGAGAATTGATTAAGCCCTAATTATGCGATTAAGCAAAATCTATAAGAAATTAATCAACCAAACTTTCCAGATCACAAGTCAAGTAGAGAATCATTGCTCAAAGATAATGCTTGATATAGAAAGTTTAGAAGTATGTTTGCTGCAGACACTAAAACACCGTTGATTACTAGTACTACTAGAAAGTTACCTCTGTGAGTGGACCAGGGCAGTCGCGTCTCGTGCGGTGATGTCGGTGCAAGAGACTTTCGAATGCCAGAGACCGGTTGTCGTCAGCGTCCCTCTTCGCCGCGCCGCAAGCCTCTTTCTTTTCTTCAAAAAGTCTCGGCTGCCTTTTTTGTTTCTCTCCTGAAACGTCGCCGCGCTGCCAACTCTTTTCTTTGGAGAAATCAACACAGCGTCGCCGGCCGTATCTTTTTCTGGTCGCTCCTTATTACTTCCGTGGAAATTGAAACAACCCGAAAATTTTCAAATTCAAAAATTTGGATTTCGTTCTTGAGCTTTGTTTTGTCCTTAATCTTCCTCTAATTCCCCCCTAATCCTTCCCTCTTGGCTCCCACCTCTCCCGAGCGTTGGCGCCTCCCTCCTTCCCGTTTTCTCCCCTCCTTCGCTCGCCCGCGCGAGACCGCTTCCTCCTCCTCGCTCGGTCATGTCGCCCAGGCCGCCGGACGTCCTCGCTCCCCCCTTCTCACGGCGCCGTGGTCCTGCCCCGCCCACCGGTCACTACGGCGCCCTCCGTGCGACAACCCACACCGACCGCTCTCCGCATCAGCACACCTCCCCGCCGTGCCATGGGCTGTCCGCTCCCTCACCTACTCCTGCAGCGTCGTAGCACTGCCAGCGTGACCCCTCCCTTCACGAAGAAGCTTCCCCGACTCCTCCCATCGAACGCCTTCAATGGCTGCACGGCCACGCGAGCTCCTAACGCCTCACCCCTCCTTTAAAACCCGTTTGCCTCCACGGGAAGCACCGCGCCATTCCCCTCACCCTCCCTGTGCAGCCAATTGAACTCCCCCCTCCCCTAGCTCCGCCGCCGCTCTCCCCTGGTGCCGGTAAGCCTCTGATCAATCCCGCCAATCCACCCGCTCAAAACCCAATTAAATCCGGCCACAGCATCCCCTTAGCCCCTCAATATCAATGCTCAACTCACCTTTGCATTTGCGCTCGCCGGTTGGCCCCGCACCTTGAACCCTCTCCCTGGCCGCCGCCGGCCCCTCCTCCCGGAACCCCCCCTTGTTCCTCCGAGGCTAATGTTGAGCTCCACCCTCCCCGGAACCCTCCGACGCCAGCCTGGCCGTGGAGACTTTCCCCACGGCCGGATCGCGGTGGCTAGCGCCCCCCCCCCCGGCTCCTTCGGCCGCCGCCCCGAACGAGAGGAAGAAGAAGCCCTCGCGAGGCGACGCGGCCCCATCCTCCTCGTCCGCTCCCCCCTCCCCACCTTTTCACTCAAGCCGTCGGATGATGCCCCTCCGCTGCCATCCGATCCCGCGCCTACCCCTCCTCCGCCGTTCATGCGAACCATGCGTCAGCCATCCTGGTCGTGTGGACGCGCGCGTGCGTGGGCCGAGTCCCTCGGCCTGCCTCGTCGCGCCGAGCGCGCGTGCGCGCAATGGGCGCGTGGGCCGTTCGGCCACGCGGGCCGTTCTCCCCCGCCGGGCTGCATCAGAGCCCGGCCGCCCAAAGATCGCTCAAGTGAATGGCTTCCTTTTCTTTTTCGAAGGTGAAAAATCCAGAAAAATCAGAAATAAATCCTAGAAAATTCTAGAAAATCACCAAAATACACCATTTCACTCCTTTTTATGTCCTGAACCCATTTTTGGCCTCCATTTCCCCAGATTCATCCCAGAAAAATTCTAAAAATTATCCTTTTGTTATTTAAGCTTTTCTTTTCTAAATAAAATACTTTCTTTTATTTCCTTTTAATTTGTTTCTGGCTTCTCGTGTTTTTGCGCTAGTGTCGGGGATTCTGGAAGCGACGTTGTAGGCTCAGGATCCCGGAGTTTCTTCGTTCGAGATTACGGAGATTATCCAGATTAACGGCAAGTCGCAAAACCTTGATCATATTGTATCCCATGATTAAATTATGTTATTATGCTATTTGCATTATTGTTAGTTGTAAAATGCTAGTTTACGTAAAATAAATTGTTTAGAATGACATACTAATTTTAGATATTCCTACCACCGACAAATGCCATGTTTAAATTGCGGTCATACCTTGATAACCCTAGATTTAATTTAAATGTATTATAATCACACATAGATTATTATTATTTCATGCAAATTTAGTTACATTAATAAGGATGTGGCCGCGGGCCGGTAGATTTTTAAAACCCAGGCTAGGGTAGGGTGGTATGGGACACCGTGCCCTAGGATGGTCGTACTAGTGTGCAGTATAGGGTAAAGATGTGGTGGGACACCGCAAGGCGGTCCCCGCTCACCGCTTTACTTGACGTTGGTGGTTGCGGACCACATGAAAATATAAGGACTAGACCCTTATGCCAAGCAAATGACATAGTAACCGCTCGACTACAGGTGTTGACATGTCAACCCTGGTTTAGTACCTGCTCAACTCAAGCAGTACGCTGCTCCGAGAGAGTCAGGTTGCGGGCCCGGCCTAGGGTTGAGCAGCGAAAAGACCCGGTTCTTTAACTCAGTCATGAGGGTTAAGGATGCATGTGGGTAAAGTTGGGCAACTCTGCAGAGTCAATTAAATGGTATTCGAATACGCCGTGCTCTCGGTTAATGGAGCTATGTCACTTGGGTGATTCCGGTTGCTAAGCTTAAATAATTTTTGCAAGTGTTTTAACTGGATTAGTGAATTAATAAACTCTTCGTGAAAACCCCTAATCTTAAGAAGTAGTTGTCATTTCATGTGTTTTAAAACTGTTTACGAAATAAAACTGCATCCACATAAAATGATACAACCAATATACTCCCTTCCATTGATAATCCGTGCATGTAGTTAAGTTAGGTTTTCCTTGTGATTTGCTGAGCTGGTTAGCTCACGGCTTACCGAACCATTCAGAAGATCAAGGTGCGGATGCGAGTTCCCCCGTCGAGGAAGCCCCGGAAGAACCCTTCTTCGATGAAGACCCCTGGCTTTAGGTCTCCGCCGCGATTGAGTTTTCCTTGGAGTTGGTCTTTTGTATTGTAATATATTTTGGGTTTGCACGCCCCGCTGCAACTAAAACTGGGTTGATAACCCCTATCTTGTAATATATGCTGGACTTTTGTTGTAAGCATGCAATGGTTCACTCTTATGCGACGTTCCATACTTGCTCATGCGTGAACCGTACGGAAGGCCGTGTCCCAGACGCCCCTGGAGACGGGGGTGTTACAAAAATCATAGCATCAAGCAAACAGGCGCCTCCTCCTTTTTCATTATCTAGTTGCTCTCGTATGCTCCAAAAATCACGGCCAAACAGCAGCCACAGCTCATCTATTTCTCCAATCAAAAGTCACAGAAAACAAACAGCCGCCACAGCTCTATATATTATCTAGTTGCTCACGTTTTCACCTACAAGTCTCGGCCATGCAATCCTTGCAATACATTTATACTCCAAGCATGCAGCAAAACAAAAACAACTCTTGGCAGGAATCATACCATGCATTCAACCATAATGACCACAAGCTCCGACAAAAAGTTTATTCATGTACTAGTACTCTTACGCACAAAGATCTTGAACCAAGAAAACTGCATGCAGCCACTAGTCTACTTTTTCAATCTGCTCGTATGCATACATGCATGAGATCTAATTAGTTAACACTAATTAACTTGATTAGTCTCTAATTTAATCACTGCCGCCACTATTGATTATGCAAGCTAAAACAATTAGCTCAAGCAAAACAAAGATCATAGATCACAAAGAAAAACATTGTTCAAGTGAAAAACTAGAAAATAATTACCGTCACCATGCAATGATCAATCAATCCTTCCAAGTCTTGGCCAAAGCACTCATGTATTGATCACTGGAAAAGTTCACGTCAGTGTACATGCATGCAATCGCCACCTCTTTTCGTGTCTTTCAAAAGTCACGGCCACGGCGCTGCCCAAGGAAACCGGCCGCCAACTCCGGATCTTTTCTCACGGCCACGGCGCTCTTTTTTTTTTCTTTCCAAAGAACTCGCGGAGCCTTTTTCTTTTTCTCTCGGGACGAGCCGCCGCTCTGTTTTTTTTTTTCTCAATGCCAAACGCTTGCTGCGTCGCCCTCTTTTTTCCTAGACGCAGACATGCAAGCTGCAGCTTTTTATCTCACGGAAACACTCCGTTTCCATCAGGACTCCATGTCAACTCCAACACGGAAACAACGCGCGATGGCTCCATATTTGACTTATATTCCACGGCCGTTTACACCTACGTGCATCTGGCTCACACACCGTCATGCAATTCATCTTAGACTTTTTTATCTTAATCAGATTTTTGGCCCACTACTTTTCAAGGGACCTGAAACTCTTCCTAACACAGGTTTTTCACTTCTGATTTTTCTAGTCTATCACGTTTCGAAGCCTTCAAGCCCGTACCTCCTGGTCTTCACATGCCCAAGCATGAGCTCGACCATCTCGTGACTCTCTTGACCGCCTGACCTCGGATCTCCCTATCCTAGTCCCGGTCTTTCTCGTCATCAACCAAGATCGCCTCCATACTTTATCCTGCACATGCAAAAACAAAAGAATATTTTTCCGGCACAAATTCATCCGAACTTGACCAACGTCAATCCGCACACGCGCAACACACCATAAGTAATATCATAACTGACGTTGTCAATTATTCATCATCTAAAATAGCCTAGATCTGGTCACATGGTCTAACAATTTTGATCCACTAGTCTAGAAATCATGCATGTCAATATCTTGTATGAATCCTGCCTACAAGAACAACGTTCAGGAATTTTGGCCCTACCTTCGTAACAATGCAATGATAAGAAATACATTGAACTCTGCCCAAGAAAAAGAAGGCATAAGAATCCTCCAGGCATTACGCACTAGCAAGTTAAGGTTGAGGCAAATATATTGAACTCTGCACAAACACAACTACGTTCTCATGCTAGAACTCAGATGGCAGCTGATCATACTAAATACTAGTTTATTTGTTAACTTTTGCAGGATAATACGTAAGCCAAGACCAAGAAAAGCAACAGTTCAGGAAAACTCTTTACATTACTTCATTTCTTCCTCCTGGTTGTGAAATTGTTCCTTTTTGTAGCTATGCAAACGCATTAGGTATCACCTAAAGCATCTTGAGCAAAGTTGTCCTGTCTCCTATGTTGCAATCTACTACTTGAGCCTTAAAAACAACTACATTGCAGATATCATTGCTAGTCCAAAATGTGTAACCTGCTAAAGCTTAGTATTCAGATAGCAGTTGGTGATTGACTGGCACGCATATAAAAAAACTAAGAATTAAACGCTGCGTGATGCTATGCCTATCTACATATGTGCACAGCTCAGCCATGACCTAGCAAGCTAGCTCCTCGCTGGCTATTGCGCCATCGGGCTTTCGCCACGCCGCCGCCCTGTAACAGCCCAATTTTTTAGTCTCTCTGTAAATTTTGTTTAAAATATTAATTTATGCATTTCAGAACTTTTCTGTATTTTTTTTACTTTTATTAAAAAGCTTTTCTCTATTAAAGACAGCAATGTTTGACTTCTCAAGAAGAATTAAAAGCTAGAAAAAAATCTTGGAAATAACTTAAAAATAATTTAAGTGATCAGTAACCTCCCTAAAAAATTTCATAATTTTTAGAGCTCGTTTTCTATATTTAAAAATTCCTCAAACCTTTCAGAAATTTAAACATGGAAAAACAATTTCTTTTCCGCCGCCGTTTTAGGCCGAATCTGACTTGGCCCATCTTCACTCTCCTGTGCCCGATGCCGCCTCGGCCCAGTCTTGGCCCAACCCTGCGTCGGCCAACCCCGCCTCTTTCTCCCTCGCTGACGTGCTGGACCCGCGCATCAGGAGTCTTCTTCAAGTCACGCCCACCCAGCTCGCCGCTGTGGCCATGCTTGCTTGCGAGGGGACCCGCTCGCGCTCGGCTCCCTCCGTTGCACCAGAGTTCGTGCAGATTATGACGTTGTATGGGGAGTACAAGAACTCGGGGCCTGGGTCCGACACGTCGGGGAGGGTGAGGTGGGGAGGGTATCATGTGATCACCGATCCTGGTGAGGCGTCGGAGTTCACAGCCCATGGTTTGGTGGACGCTAGCTCGTGGTTGGGCTCTACTGGCGTTCCTTTCACTCCTGGACTTTGATACCGAGATAGTGGTAGAGCCGTAGTACAAGATTAGCCTCGTCTATCGAAGTCCTTAAAGGATTCGAGTCCCAATAGGATACGAGTCACCTGGATCAATAGTACAAGCTTGGATAACATGTAGGAAAAGCTTCAACTCACTCATGTCAAGCTGCATCGTTGGAGCTACAGTACCTTTGGGGCAGCAAGGAAGAGGCTGAGAAAACACCAAGGTGACATGCTTGTCCCATGTGAAGGTCGCAGATTTGGTGCTTTTAGAATTGGTGCAGTGGCTAAGCAATTCTATTACGTAGAATTCTCCTCGAAGCAATACCTTTAGGTTGTGTTTGAATGAGTAGATAGGATCAACTCATCCCGATGAACTCATTCATCTGAGAGGAATATTCAGCGAAGATCCTAGATGATGCGATGCAGCAAAAATGATGGACGAACTCGTGTATTGTGTATTGTTTTTGTTTGAAAAAATTGATTTACCTCCTCTATTTTCATAAAAGTCCAAATCGGACCATCTACTTAAAACTGTTTGGTTATCCCCTCAACTTTGAAAACTGTTGAGAAATAACAAACGCCAATGCAATTCACATAACCAATCAACAGATAAACGTCAGAGAACAATTGAGACAGAACACCAGAGAACATAGTATTTATTAATTTCATATCTATTCTCCTTGTACATAGGATTCTCTATTTATAGTCAAAACCCCTTAAGGGTAGTTTTGGTATTTACCCACAACGTAACCTTCTAGATTTCATAACACCCCCTTTAGGCGAATACCACGATATATATATGCCTCATTAAAATCTCATCTCAAAAATCCAGTGGAAAAAGGGACAGAAAAGAGTACATCACATCCATTTCTTATATTGCACTTTTTGCCTCATTAAAACCTTCACGTAAGAAAACTTCAGAAAAAACTCAAAAGGAAAAGAGTACAACATTAGATTTGTAGGATTATATAAGTCTTTTGGTCTTACATAAAGGCTATGGTTTAGGGGCTTACTCCCCCTAAACCTTGTAACTCTCTAAGTCACCTCACCTCTATGCCTTAATAGTATTTCTGGAAGTTAGAGATTAGGAGAGATTTTGAAAATAAATTTGTTAGATTATCATAAGACTTAGCTTACAATACCATTATTTCTCCGTTCTTCTGTAGTTCGTGAGAATAAAAGAATTTAGGAGTAATATGCTTCGTGATATTACTTTTGATGTAGCCCATTTGCATTTGTGCCACACAAGTTGCATTATTTTCATATATAATAGTAGGGTCATCGACGGTGTTTATGTCATATGACTTCTTAATGTGGCTAATCATTCGACTGAGCCAAACACATTCTCTGAGGCTTCATATAATACGATTATTTCTGAGTGGTTAGTAGACATAGCTACCAAGATTTTCTTAAATAACCGCTAAGAAATGGTTGTACCACCACAAAGAAATACAAAATTCTGTCTGAGATTTTCGTATTATGTGGATCAGACAGATATCCTATATCTATATATCCAACCATAATCAAGTCTTTGTTCTTCAGAAAAAATAGCCCAAGAACTTGCATACCCTGAAGGTACCTGATGAGAGTTTTCATGCCAGCCTAATGTCTTCGTGTTGGAGCTGCGCTGTATCTAGCTAGCAAGTTGACTACAAAAGTAATGTCCAGCATTGTGCAGTTAACAAGATACATTAGTGCTTCAATGGCACTCAAATATGGAACCTCTGGTCCAAAAATTTTCTCATTTTTCATTCTTGGTCTAAAAAGATCTTTATTTGCTTCTATAGATCGGACCACCATCAGGGTTCGTAATGGATATGACTTATCTATATCAAATTTCTCTAATACCTTCTTAGTATTAGAGGATTGGTATACTAAAATTCCTCCAGAGAGGTGCTCTAACTGTAAGTCTAAGCAAAATTTAGTTCGACCAAATTCTTCATTCCAAACTTTTTAATAAGATAGGAACTTGCTTCCTTTATATCCTCTATCGTTCCAATGATATTCAGATCATCGACGTGCACCAAAATAATGCAAAATCTATTCTGGGATTTCTTTATGCACACATAGAGACAATACTCATTATTAGTGTACCCTTTCTTTAGGATAAATTTACTAAGTCGGTTGTACCATATTCTTTCGAACTGTTTTAATCATTACAACAACCTTTCCAATTTGACGCTATACATGTTGCAATTTAATTTATTTAGATCCACAATTTTTAGTCATTCTGGGACTTTCATATAAATTTCTAAGTCCAGTGACCCATATAAATATGTAGTCACTATATCCATTAACTGCATACTTCCATTCATACCTGCTGCCAGTAATATTGAATATCGGAACGGTATTCCACTCATGATAGGAGAATATATTTCATCATAATCAATGTCGGGTCTCTGCGTGAACTCTTGTGCTACAAGTCTCATTTTATATCTCACCATCTCATTATTTTTATTTCTTTTTCTGCTGAAAACCCATTTGCATCCTACTAGAAACACTTTAGGCGGTGTTTCGGCTACTGGGCCAGAAACTTTTCTTTTATTCAGCAACAGTAATTCCGCCTCACTTGTTTCCTTCCATTTACCCCAATCTGAGCGCTTCTGGCATGCAGCTAAGGGCTTTGATTCTGAATCTAATTCAAGGTTTTTAGCAATTTTCGAGGCAAAATGCATGTAGATAATTATAGTCTTTCTCTTATAAAATTCTCCTAACTCAACAAAATTAGTGGATATTTCTTCATTTGGTTTATCCAGCTCCTCATGATTTCCCACAACGATGAAGTCTGGTTGTTCTAATGTCTCAGTATTAGACCGCACGCGCAATTGTATTGCGGTTACTATCTTCAGGATCATTCACTTCAGGGATTTTCTCAACGTCAGGTTGAGTCTCTTCTACTGACTCGGGAGGTAACTTATTTTCTCCGAGTTTCTTTTTCTGCGGATGACTCCACGTAATTGAGGCCTAATTCTCTTGTGCTCTCCCCCTCTTCTTTATATGAGGGGTTGGAGTAGTTTGAGTATCCGTCTAGGGTACTTCCACTCTCTTCGAGGTATTTACTACTAGTATATAAGATTTTATTACTCCTTTTTTATTAGTGAAGGCATCTGGCAGATTATTTGCTATTTGCCATTGGTTTATTATTCGCTGAACTTCTAGTTCATTTTTTGTAGTGCATGGATCTAGGGTTTGGATGCCTGAGACATTCCAATCTATTTCTTGGTATTTTTTTAGTAAGGTACTTTTCTCCCCCCTAATGCTGGAAAATTATCTCCAACAAAAATGCAATCGACGTGACGGGCTGTAAATATGTCTCCCGTAATAGGCTCAAGGTATTTGATTATCGATGGGGATTCAAAACCTACATAGACTCCCAACCTCCGGTAGGAGCCCATGGCCATACGTTGTGGTGGTGAAATTAACATGTATACATCACAACCAAATTTTCACAGATAGAAAATACTTGGTTTTTTTTCACGCACTAGTTGTAAGGGGAAATCTGGTGGTATGCAGTCGATCTTAAGTTTATTAGTGTGGCAGCGTGCAACACTGCATGGCCCCAACAGCTAGTGAAAAGCCTATAATTCTGCAATAGTGGTCTGGTAATAAGTTTTCTTCTTTTAATGAATGACTCTGCAATGTCATTCTGAGTGTGGATGTATGGTACTGAATGCTCTATCTTAATGCATAAAGATAAACAATAGTCATTAAATGCCTTAGAGGTAAACTCACTGGTATTGTCCATTCTAATGGACTTAATCCTTTCATCTAAAAAGTTTGCCCTTAATCTGATAATTTGTGCTATTAGTTTAGCAAAGGTGTGGTTTCTAGTAGACAGCAGCCATACATGGGACTACCTATTAGAAGCATCATACCACCATAAAATATCTAAAGAGGCCTGACAGGGGTTGAATAGGTCCACAGATATCACCATTTGTTCTATCCAGAAAAATAGGTGATTCCCCCTTAATTTTCCTTTGGCACAGGCTATGCACAAAAAATCTTTAGGTTTAGTAAAGGTAGAGTTTTTAAGCTATGGCCAATAGAATCGTTTATAATTTTTCTAATTATTCCTACCCTATGATGTCCTAATCGATCGTGCCAGATTTTAAAGTGCTTCAAGGTTTTATACTCTATTTTTATTACAACATATTCTTCAAGTTTGATGTACGTATAATATAACTCATATGAGAAGAAGGGAAGTTTTTCAACCACTTGTTTCTGGTTGCTGTTAGACTTAGTTAAGAGGAGATATTCTGTACACCTTTCATTATCAGTCTCTACATGAAGATCATTCAAGCGAATATCTATGAAACTTAATAGGGTACGCTTTGATTTAGGATACAAGAGAGCATCCTCAATCATTATTTAGGTACCCATAAGGAGAACGTAAAGGAATACGCGTAGGCTACGGAAGCAGAAAACAAAACTTTTCTACCGCGCACCCAAGAACATCATGCTAAGGAAGGATCATGGATCGTTACCACTTAGACGCGCAGCGCAGCGGAAGAAGAATTGGAAACCGATCCAATCACGCGCGTCGAGGTAGTAGTGGAAGTAGCCGATCGTCCCGAACAGATCGTCTCCTCCACGCGACGCCGATCAAGATCGCAACGAGCAGCGCCTCCACCGGTATCCATACGTCCGGGGCTGGAACGCCGATCGCGAGTGTACTAGCACTCGTGAGCAGCTAGGGTTTGGCTCGGGAGGTGGCGGCTAGGGTTTTGCTAGATGTTAACAGGCACAAATCCTCCGCCCGCCTCCATATATATAGACCTCCTCACGTGGGCCTCGTGGACCGAGGCCCAATAGGAGTCTATTCGGATCTCTATCCGAATTGAGCCCATATCCGAATCATATTCGAATTAGTGTTCCAACCCGTTAAGCGTGCGACCACAGCAGGTTCACGTATACTTGGTCGTGACCGAAACGCCTTTCCGGTTACCATGTTAACAGCGCCTCTAGTAAGACATATTAACCCCAAAGTATATGTAAAGATCATATCGGCTTAACTCGTAATGTTCTCTCATGTACGAATCCCTTTGCCTCACGATATAGATTGAGCTCAAGGCGAGACCTGTGTCATCCTCTTAATAGCTCAATTACTCTCTCGATTCCGTGATGGATTATAAACTCGTGATTGACTCCTCAATCACCTTGGCATGGCCATGCACTTTCATAATCCATTACATCGAGGGGCCCAGAGATATCTCTCCCATAAGGAGGGGCAAATTCTATCTTGATCATTCACATCCCACTACATGTTTCATGGCAAACCCGAAGACTACTTTTATGACTACCCGATTCACGGAGTAGTGTTTAGTAGTCCCAAAATAAGCTACTACTCATGTTGGGAACCATGATGATCTCAAGTCTAAGGACTCTACATAAACACTACTTGAGACCAACTGATGACACATGGAATCTCTACAGTGTCTCATGGCAGGTCTATCCAACATATGTTCACTAACACATGTCCATATTATTGATTTGGTATCACCATACCATGATCCATGAGACATGATCATCAATCAATACATATGCTGATCTTTGTCT
Organism: Melocanna baccifera; assembly: GCA_036346265.1. Taxonomy (NCBI): domain Eukaryota; kingdom Viridiplantae; phylum Streptophyta; class Magnoliopsida; order Poales; family Poaceae; genus Melocanna; species Melocanna baccifera. Next base: position 18,929,031 of record CM070707.1, on the reverse strand, counting down.
TTGAATCATATTTGTTCCTCATATGATATACGATCAGGGATCATTTAGAAATAGCAACATCTTAGTATTTAAGAGTCTCATGAATAAGTCACATACTCATTGATCAATAATGATGATGTCTATTCCAAGGAACAAAGTAATGTATCATAAACATAGTATGTGATATATACAACATCTCCATGTTGCCTCTAGGGCATATCACTAATGAGTCTCCCACTTGCACTAGAGTCAACCATGTAGGTATCTAATACCCATTGCCCTAGTGTGAGCCTCATGCTTTGGTGGGAAGCGGCTTTGTCAACGGATCTGCAATGTTCAAATCCGTTTGTACTTTGCATATCTTCACATCGCCTCTCTCCACTATCTCGCGGATGAGATGAAATCGCCGTAAAATGTGCTTGGACTTCTGGTGCGATCTAGGCTCCTTGGCTTGTGCAATGGCCCCACTATTGTCACAAGAGAGGTCCATTTGGCTAGAGGCACTAGCCATCACACCAAGCTCGAAATAAATTTCTTGATCCAAACGACCTCTTTGGCGCCTTCGTGCTGCTATGTACTCGGCTTCATTGTAGAATCAAGAACCGTCTGCTTTGCTTGGAACTCTTCCACTTACCGCACCGCCATTCAGCAGAACACAAATCCAGTTGCGATCTAAAATCATCTTTGTCGGTTTGGAAGCTAGCATCGGTGTAACCATTTACAACGAGCTCTTCCTCACCTCCATAGACAAGAAACACATCTTTAGTTCTTCTCAAGTACTTCAAGATGTTCTTTACGGCAATCCAGTGACTTTCACCTGGATCTGACTGGTATCTACTCGTAGCACTTAAAGCATACGAAACATCTGGACGTGTACAAAGCATGGCATACATAATGGACCCAATAGCCGAAGCATATGGAATCGCATTCATTTTATCCCGCTCATCAGGTGTACTAGGACACTGATTCTTGCTAAGATTTATACCATGTGACATAGGTAGAAAACCTTTCTTGGAATCTTGCATATTGAACCTTTTCAACACCTTGTCAATGTACGTATCTTGGCTTAATTCAATTAGCCTTTTTGATCTATCTCTATAGATCTTGATGCCCAGAATATATGCTGCCTCTCCTAAGTCTTTCATAGAGAAACTATTTTTAATGAAGACTTAATGATTCGAGCAAAGGAATGTCATTTCCGATCGGTAATATGTCATCCACATATAAGACCGAAATACGAGTGCGCTCCCACTAGCCTTTTTGTAAACACAAGGCTCTTCTTCGTTCTTGATGAAACCAAACCCTTTGATTACTTCATCAAAATGAATGTTCCAACTCCGAGATGCCTGCTTTAATCCATAAATGGATCTTTGGAGCTTGCATATCTTTCCAAGTGATTGCGGATCGACAAAACCTGTGGGCTGTGTCATGTACACATCCTCACTCAGATTTCCATTAAGGAAAGCTGTTTTGACATCCATTTGCCATATTTCATAGTCGAAATATGCAGCAATCGCTAGAATGATCCGAATAGACTTTAGCATTGCGACGGGCGAAAAAGTTTCATCATAATCAATACCTTGAATTTGTTTGAAACCTTTGGCCACCAATCGCACTTTATAGATGTGAACATTTCCATCTATGTCTATCTTTTTCTTGAAAACCCATTTGCATTCAATGGTTTTAACACCATCAGTGGATCAACCAAGTTCCAAACTTGATTCTCGTGCATGGATTCAATTTCGATCTCATGGCTTCAAGCCATTTCTCAGAGTCTAGTCCCACCATTGCTTCTTCATAGGTCTTAGGCTCATCGTTGTCTAACAACAATATGTCCCGTTGTTGAGTAGTCAAGAACATGTACCTCTCAGTGCACGACGTGACCTTTCGACCTCGTGGTGCCGTGTGTCCACAACAGTTCTTCAACAGTTTGTTCATCCCGTTGTGGTTCTCAGAGAGCTGAAACGTTATCGGTGTTTCTTGAATTTCTTCAAGTTGCACTGTGCTCCCACTATCCCTTCTTGAGAGAAACTCTTTCTCTAAGAAGACACCATGCTTGGCGACAAACACTTTGCCTTCTCCTCGATTATAAAAGTAATATCCTTTTGTTTCCTTAGGATACCCGATAAAGAAGCATTTATCGATTTAGGAGTGAGCTTATCAGATTGTAAACGTTTTACATAAGCCTCACATCCCCAAATCTTAAGAAAAGACAAGCTAGGACGTTGTCTGTCCACATCTCATATGGTGTCTTTTCTCATCGATTTTGATGGAACCTGTTTAGTGTGAACACGGTTGTTTCAAGAGCGTACTTCAAAAAGACAACGGAAGATCACTTTGGCTCATCATGGAGCGTACCATATCTAATAAGGTGCGATTTCTCCGTTCGATACCCCATTCCATTGAGGTGTTCTGGCGGAGTCAATTGTGGAACAATTCCACAATCCTTTAGATGATTGCCAAACTCATGGCTCAAATACTCGCCTCCACGATCGGATCGTAGAAACTTGATTGTCTTGCCTAAATGATTTTGCACTTCATTTTGGAATTCCTTGAACTTTTCAAAGGATTCGGACTTATGCTTCATCGGTAGATATACCCATATCTACTAAAGTCATCGATAAAAGTTATGAAGTATCGAAAACCACCTCTGTTATTAAGCTCATTGGTCCACATACATCGGTATGTACGAGTGCCAATAAGTCATTTGCCCGCTCACCTTGACCGTGAAAGGTGCCTTTGTCATCTTGCCAAGTAAACAAGATTCGCATGTCTCTAATGATTCAAAATCAAATGAGTGCAGAATACCATCTCTATGGAGCTTCTGCATGCATTTCTCATTTATGTGACCTAAGCGACAGTGCCAAATAAACGTGGGATTCAAATCATTCGGACGTTGCCTCTTTGCATTAATGTTATAGACCGGTGACCCTTCAAGAGTAAGAACATATAACCCATTCACCAATGGAGTATGACAATAGAACATATCTTTGAAATAAAGAGAACAACCATTGTCCATAGATTTAAAGTCATAACCTTCTGCTTGCAAACATGAAGCAGAAATAATGTTCTTTGAAAGAGATGGAACACAATAACAATTATTCAATTCCAAAACTAATCATGAAGGTAAAGACAATGGCATGGTGCCAACAGCTACCGCAGCAAACTTTTGCTCCATTGCCAACGCGAAGATCCACTTCGCTCCTCCTCAAACTTCTACTTCTTATTAGCCCCCGCAACGATTTGCGGATGTGAGCAACCGATCCGGTATCAAATACCCAAGAATTAGTGGAAGAAGTAGCAAGATTGATTTCTATAACATTTATACCTGGAGTGGAAGTCATACTTCCCTTCTTCTTCTCAAGATCCTCCAAGTACTTTGGGCAGTTCCTTTTCCAATGTCCTGATTGCTTACAGAGTAACAATCTGCATCGGATGAGCATCGCCCTTCTTGTCTTTCTTGGCCTTAGAACCGCTCGCGATCGCATCGGAGCTTTCTTTCTTTTGACCGCGCTTCTCTTGACATAGGGCTTGCCCTTGCCTTTCTGCATCATCATCACATGATTGCTGCTTTTCTTAATGCTATCCTCGGCAGATTTTAGCATCCCATGCAACTCACCGTGGTCTTGTCCAGTTGTTCATGTTAAAGTTCATTATGAATGGCTCAAAGCTCGGGGAGCGATCGAGAATCACATCGTAGCCAACTCTTGGCTAAGGGAAAACCAAGCTTTTCCGACTCTCAATGTAGCCAATCATCTTAATGACATGAGGGTCGACGGATTCCCTCTCGCAAGCTCGCACGCAAATAAGGACTTTGAAGTATTGAACCTCTCACCCTTGCTTGGTTCTCAAACATACCACGAGACCCACAATGATATTGTAGGCATCTGTGTTCTCATATTGCTTCAAGCTCGAGAGGACATTGTGGCAAGCATGAGACAGCTCACATCAAGGCAATCATTCGTTTGCTTCTCATAAGCTCTCCGTGCAGCCACAGTAGTATTATCAAGCAAGTCTTCGGGGTAAGGAGACTCAAGGACATACTCCTTGCGCTCTTGCTTGAGAACAATTCTCAAGTTGCGATACCAATCCAAAAAGTTTGTTCCATTGAGTTTTTCTTTCTCAAGAACAGATCGCAAATTAAAAGTACTGGATGCGGCGTTAGTTGACATGATCTACAACACAAGAATATGCAAAGTTTAGCACTATGTTTATGTTCATCTTTTATTAAACTATTTAGCAAAAGACTCCCACTACGAGTTTTGCAACAAAAACTCCCTCTAAATTACATAGTGGGTAAAGATCCTCATTTCACTAATTCCTAGTGAGCTTTGGCATCACGGCTAGAAAACTAGTGACATGGGTAAGCAACACTTTGCTAATCACATCCCTATGTGACTCTACATTGGGTGACATCAGTATGCCTCGGCCCCAATCTATGCCCTAAGGTCCAAAACTATTTTGATAACCTTGTTAAGTAAACCAAATGCTTCCGCATGTAGATGTCCAACATCTACCCCAAATGATGATGATAACCGATGGCACTCTACTTTGGTAGACCTACCATGCGGTGATCATTATCTTTGGTGCAACATATGGAAGGGCATTAACACCTAATTTTAAGAGGATTCTATCCTACCAAAGCAACATATCACATATATCATTGCATAAGAATAAGATAGATAACATCATAGATAAACATATTTAACTGTGAAGTAGTATGGCCCAAAAATGGTGATATCCATCTCCAAGTAGGTGTAGATGATCTCCATCCTCCACATCACTCCTTTAGGCCACCATGCTTAAAAGCTTGTAACCTCAAAACTAGGCTACTACCTATAATAGCTAGAAATTAAAGATTACAAAGATAGATTCAAGCATTAAGGTCGACACGTAGGTCGATAAATACAATATATACAGCTAACAATAGCTGTAATAATCATGACACGCAGGCCATGAACGAATGTTACATGCATCACATACATCTCATACATTCAAATAAGCTATAGGGCTATACTATTCACATCATTCTCTGCAAAAACAAGTTAGACGTAGAATCACATTCTACCTAACGATGTGAACCCAAGACGCTATACAAGGGGGGGATACACACGGCGGTCCCGCTGGCCGGTCAGCGGGCGGGGGGTCGAGGGGGGGCCGCCCCCCGCGGGTTTCAGGTTTAGTAAAGGTAGAGTTTTTAAGCTATGGCCAATAGAATCGTTTATAATTTTTCTAATTATTCCTACCCTATGATGTCCTAATCGATCGTGCCAGATTTTAAAGTGCTTCAAGGTTTTATACTCTATTTTTATTACAACATATTCTTCAAGTTTGATGTACGTATAATATAACTCATATGAGAAGAAGGGAAGTTTTTCAACCACTTGTTTCTGGTTGCTGTTAGACTTAGTTAAGAGGAGATATTCTGTACACCTTTCATTATCAGTCTCTACATGAAGATCATTCAAGCGAATATCTATGAAACTTAATAGGGTACGCTTTGATTTAGGATACAAGAGAGCATCCTCAATCATTATTTAGGTACCCATAAGGAGAACGTAAAGGAATACGTGTAGGCTACGGAAGCGTAAAACAAAACTTTTCTCTCGCGCACCCAAGAACATCATGCTAAGGAAGGATCATGGATCGTTACCACTTAGACGCCGCAGCAGCGAAGAAGAATTGAAACCGATCCAATCACGCGCGCCGAGGTAGTAGTGGAAGTAGCCGATCGTCCCGAACAAATCGCTCTCCACGCACGCCGATCAAGATCGCAACGAGCAGCGCCTCCACCGGTATCCACACGTCCGGGGCTGGAACGCCGATCGCGAGTGTACTAGCACTCGTGAGCAGCTAGGGTTTGGCTCGGGAGGTGGCGGCTAGGGTTTTGCTAGATGTTAACAGGCACAAATCCCCTCCGCCCCTCGCCTCCATATATATAGACCTCCTCACGTGGGCCTCGTGGACCGAGGCCCAATAGGAGTCTATTCGGATCTCTATCCGAATTGAGCCCATATCCGAATCATATTCGAATTAGTGTTCCAACCCGTTAAGCGTGCAACCACAGAGGTTCACGTATACTTGGTCGTGACCGAAACGCCTTCCGGTTACCATGTTAATAGCGGCCTCTAGTAAGACATATTAACCCCAAAGTATATGTAAAGATCATATCACTGAATCTGTAATGTTCTCTCATGTACGAATCCTTTGCATCACGATATAGATTGAGCTCAAGGCGAGACTGTGTCATCCTCTTAATAGCTCAATTACTCTCTCGATTCCGTGATGGATTATAAACTCGTGATTGACTCCTCAATCACCTTGGCATGGCCATGCACTTTCATAATCCATTACATCGAGGCCCAGAGATATCTCTCCCATAAGGAGGGCAAATTCTATCTTAATCATTCACATCCCACTACATGTTTCATGGCAAACCCGAAGACTACTTTTATGACTACCCATTCACGGAGTAGTGTTTAGTAGTCCCAAAATAAGCTACTACTCATGTTGGGAACCATGATGATCTCAAGTCTAAGGACTCTACATAAACACTACTTGAGACCAACCGATGACACATGGAATCTCTACAGTGTCTCATGGCAGGTCTATCCAACATATGTTCACTAACACATGTCCATATTATTGATTTGGTATCACCATACCATGATCCATGAGACATGATCATCAATCAATACATATGCTGATCTTTGTCTTTGAATCATATTTGTTCCTCATATGATATACGATCAGGGATCATTTAGAAATAGCAACATCTTAGTATTTAAGAGTCTCATGAATAAGTCACATACTCATTGATCAATAATGATGATGTCTATTCCAAGGAACAAAGTAATGTATCATAAACATAGTATGTGATATATATAACATCTCCATGTTGCCTCTAGGGCATATCACTAACAGAACGAGTGTGGCCCTTCTGGTGCCAACGATTAGATCATCGCTTCCAGCGGTGGTCATGACATTTTCTGATTTCTTGGTTAACGTTTGGAAATACTTGGTATCCCTTATAATCGAGTTGGTAGTTCCACTGTCTACTAGAAAAATTTTCTCCCCCGCCATCAGATTTAAGGAGTTGTTCTGTATAGAGCATAATATAATCAAACAACAATTCAATAGGAATAAAGCTCAAAGAACATGCTGCTCAATTTATTCATGAAGAATTAATTTTTAAATCCTAAATAATTAATACTCCACAACAACATGAGGAATCCATTATTCTTCTAAAATGACCTAAACAGATAAAGCATACTTAAGGGAAAAAATGACATCTGGAGTTGCCCTGGGGGAGCTGTCTATGGACTTTTGCAAGTCGCCATATAGGTCAAACTTTATGTGATCACCCTTACTTTAGTGTCAAGCTCTATTTCTACATTCGATGCATCACTCTTATTAGTATCAGACTAATCGACAAAGTGTGACTCCGCCTTCTTCTCTAGTGTCTTCTTACCCTTGCCAATGGACTCTTGGTAAAGGTTCACCAGATACTTTGGGGTGCGGCAAGTACGGGACCAATGATCCATACAACCACACCTATAGCAAGGCGCAGGGGAGTAGACCGTCTTGTTGCCTGAGTCTGGCTTCTGCTGCTTTCCTCTCCCTTGCCCTATCTAGCGAGGATTGCCATTTTCCTTCTGTACATTTAATTTCTTCCACTTTTTGCCATTTTGCTTAGGTCCCTTTTCGTGGCCCTGACCACCACTGATCTTCTAGAAATTAGCATGAGCTTCTGGTAGTGGTTGTGACTCAGTGGCATGAGTCTAATAGTTCTTCATCAGTAACTCATCATTCTTCTCTGCCTCAAGAAGGGTGGTAATCAATTCCGAGTACTTCATGTACTTGGCCTGATGGTACTGCTGCTGGAGTATCCTATGGGTGGGGTGAAAAGTTCTCAAAATCTTATCTATCATCTCAACATATGTAACATTCTGGTTACATAACCTAAGCTTAGTAACAAGCTTGTGAATAACAGAATTATATGCAGACACCTTTTTGAAGTCCTAGAACCTTATATTGGTTCACTCACGCTATGCTTTAGGTAGCATGATGGATCTTTGCTAGTCATATCTTTCCTTCGGGGAATTCTATAATGCCAACAGGTCCTCTTCTAGCAGTTATTCAGACTTCAGGTCTGGATTGATGTGATGCCTTAAGAAGTGTAGTGCCGCACATTTGGTAGCCTTAGGAATGGTGGGAGCTCCAGCTGCTGGTTGGGTAATGGTAACACCGGGTGATCGAGCTATCAAGTTGATCTTAACATCCATTGCCCATGTGAGGTAGTTGCTGCCATCTAGGGCAAGCTCAGCAAACTCCTACTTAGCGATATCAGACATTTTCTACATTATTCATGCATATTTCTAAATTTACAACAAGTAAAAAGCATGAATATTGCTAAATCAGTATGGTATAGATTTTATCTATTCAATAGACATTATTTAGGATTTTCTAGAATTTTCTAGCAATCTTTAACAAATTTCAGCTAATTAATAAGCAATTTTTGAAATAAGCAGAAATAATATACCGAAGAAAATAAATCTAGAAAACACATAATAATACCAAAGTGCTAACTAGATTATAATGAAGCTCACATAATCTAAAAAATAATTTCTTTAGAGAGAAAGTCAGTCCACTAGACTTATTTGCTATATTAACAAACTTTAGGGTCAAAATTTTAAATATTATCGCATTAGTCAACAGACTTCTCTAATTTTCCTAAACTCGACGGACTGAACCAAAAAGTGGCTAGCCGGATTTTTCTTTCCCCTTTTTTCTTTCTCTATTTGGGCCGAATTTGGTCCATGGGGCCCATTTGTGTTGCGGCTGGCTCGGCCGGTGGCTAGGGTTTTAACCCTAGCCACCCAGCTTCCCTCAATTTGGCGATGGTAGTTGGGCGCATGAGCTTCAGGCGACGGCGGGCGCGGAGGCGGTCGGGCGTGGGGCGTCTGAGAGCGAGGCGCGGCGCTGCGGTGGGCGACCGGGCTTGTGGCAGTCGAGCACGAGGCGGCTAGGCGCAGATGTTGCTAGCGGGCTCGTCGGCAACTTTGGGAGCACCTGCAGTCGCGCGTCTTTCGGGCGCGGGTGCTAAGGCCGAGCGGCAGCAGCAGTCCTCAGATGTGTTGGCTTTCGGCGGGAAAGGGGGCCGAATGTCAACGCGGCGTCTCCGGGTGTGGGTGTGGAAGACCGAGTGGCGGCGGCCGTCCTCGGGCGTGACGCGATGGCTTTCGACTGGAAGGGAGCCGGGCGTTGGTGATGCGTCCTCGGGCGCATGCGAGATCAAGCGAACAGCGGTGCGACTCTGTGCATCCCAGACCAAGCAAACGGTGGCGCGACTCTCGGCGGCTGAGACCGAGCAGATGGCGGCGAGACTCTGGGCGGCCGAGACTGAGCGGACGGCTGTGGCAGCTATTGGATGGCTTCAGCGCGCATTGGGTGGACGGCAGCTCGGCGCGGTTTCAGGCAGCGGCTAGTGGTCGATTAGAAGCTACTTCAGGTGCGGGGGCACAGCGACCGACGGCCTCGGGCGCCGACGGTGATGGCATAGTGCCGAAACTATGTGTGTGAGTGATTCCGATTCATTGAATGATTTAGATGATTGGAACATCAATCAATCCGATTTTAATCTATTATGGCAAACCGATCTAGAATCTAGATATCTAATCTACTGGATTAGAGAGTTGATTAATCATGCACACAAATTATAGATAACTCTAAGACTAGAATCAACTAGAATGTGTCTGATCTAATTATGCCATTGCAAACGAATATAATTTTGATCTAGATTGATCTAAGAGATTGCAATGTGTAATTGATTGGTTTGTGATTTGCGTACATTGTACCTTGTAGAGTGATTCGTGCTGATAACGTGTTGAGAAATAATGAACGTCAATGCAATTCACACAACCAATCAATAGAGAAACATCAGAGAACAATTGAGAGAACAAGTGATAGAGAACATCATAGAACATAGTTTTTATTAATTTTAGATATATTCTTCTTATACATAGGCTTCTCTATTTATAATCAAAAACCTCAGAGATAGTTTTAGTATTTATCCATAATGTAATCTTCTAGGTTTCATAACAAATACAAGTGCAAATGACACCTGACGGTGGTATTGATATTGGTTATGCTTATGTAGCATCCGACTGCACTCGATTTACTGAAGGAGCAAGCCAAATGAGCCATGTCAGCAACAGTAAGCCGAGTGAACAAGTTAATTAAAAAATAATCATTCCTCCTCTCTTTTTATCTTCTATTCCCTCCATTCGTAAATGTATAATGTTTTGAACATCAATATGATATCTAATATGCAACTTTATACGAATATGTTTATAAAAATATAAAAAATTATATTATTAAAGTGTTTTTCATGACTAATCTAATGATATCATTTTCATTTGACCAGTCTAAATAGTTTTTTTATACATTAGTAGTAAGTTAAATAAGTTTTGTTGTACGCTTTCTAAATTGTCATGCATTTACGAACGAAGGGATCGGAGTATCCTCTCCCGCATGTCCCAATCTAATTTGTCAATTGAACCCGGATTGGGGGATGCTACATAAGTGGTCATGTGGCAAAACCACTTCAAAAACCAGAGTAAGGGGTGATTTGTGCCGGTTTTCAAAATCTAAGGGGGTTAAATAACCGCATTTGTGGTACACTACTAGAAAACGTATAATTCCTCATGGTTCCAAACCGTCAGCAAAATACAAAACCCCGTCAGGTTATATTTCCCTGACGGGTTCTCGTCAGGCAAAACCCCTCAGGGCTGGCTGGTCAGGGAAATTAAATTTGGCTGACGGTTACCCGTCAGGGAAATTTAACCTGACGGTTTTACCTGTCAGAAAAATTAAACCTGACGGTCGGTTAACGACCGTGAGGAAAATTGATTTAACCTGACGGTACTAACCGACCGTGAGGAAAATTGATTTAACCTGACGGTACTAACCGTGAGGAAAATTGGCACAAACTAACAAAAAAAATTATAGCTCTAACATTGCATATCAACATTGCATATCAACATTGCATATTGACTTAAACAAAGGACAATATGTAAACCTGCATATCAAATAATAGCTCTAACATTGCACAAACAGAACTGCTACTAACATCGCACCCAAAATACAGTGACATCAATTTCTAATAGTGGACTAGTTTTATACATCAAAACAGAACTGCTACTAGCTGCTGACAAAGCCCCAACTGAAGACATAACAAAGAAAGGAAATTTGATCTCACACCTGTAAGGCCAGGGAAATACCTGAATGTTAGGAGCAAAACCACCTTCATCACCAACATTGGTGGCATCCTGACCATACTTCTTCTTGATAACAGACTGCAGGATAACAAAAGTATGTGTCTAATTTTTGCTAGGATAACAAAGAAAACAAAAATCCTAAAAAATGAAAGAATTACCTTCAAATTGTGGTACACTTCAACACCCATCTTCATAGCCTCCTTGAATGATGAGGCTCCAGTAGGAAGAATCATGAACTCCTGCATATATATGTAGAGGGCATAAATAACATTCGCCTCAATCACAGCAAGATATATGCAAAAATCTTAATTCGAGCATTGCACGCATAGCAAGCTTGTTTCAAGATGAGATCCACCGTTAATGACATTGAATGCGAGCACAGCAAAACTAATTGCTTGTTGCCGCAAGGTTAGCAATGTGCTGCAATGAAGAACATATTCAAATTAGTAAAAGACCAAATAGTTCAAAGCGAATTAATGAAGAAAGTTCACATAGCAAGTTGCTACACTGTACAATGGAATCTTCTTGATGATAGCTCCAGCTTTGCAAACAGCAAGTGAAATAGCCAGGATTGCATTAGCACCAAGCTAACTGTATAAAATAAAAAAATCGTACTGTTAGACAGAAATCTGCAAATGAAACATCAGCATTTTTATTAGGAAAAAGTCCACTTGCCAGACAATGCACTAACAAAGAATCATCACCGCCGTAGCATGCACATCATCAATATTCACTTGTGGGCATTGTAGACCTCTATGAAGACCTCACAATATTCACAGTTCCATATACTTCCTTGGAACCATATCTAACCATTTGGAAAACCCCTAGGAAGAAAACAAAATTTAATGAAATATCCAATGGTAATGAAGTATCTAATACACTATGTCTTGTACACAAACAAAAACTTATACCTTTGCAGCCTCTCTAAACTTCCTAAATCCTTTGCTGGATTGAGAGCACTAGAAAAGGCATTAACAGACATCTAACCATCTTTCTGGTTGGGTGAAGCAGCGAGTACGAGAGGGGCGGCATGGCTGCAACGGCGGCTCAGCGGTGGAGTAGCAAGCCGGGAGGGAGAGGAGGGGGCGGCGGGGAGAGGGAGGGGGAGGAGGGGCGGCGGGGGGCAGATCTGCGGAGGGCGGGGAGGGGGCGACGGGAGGCCGGGAGGGAGAGGAGGGGGCGGCGGGGAGAGGAGGGGAGAAGGGGGCCGGCGGGGGCAGATATGCGGAGGGCGGGGAGGGGTGACGGGGAGGCCGGGAGGGAGAGGAGGGGCGGCGGGGAGAGGGAGGGGAGGAGGGGGCGGGGGGGAGGGGAGGAGCGGGGCAGCGGGGGAGGGGGAGGAGCGGGGCGCGGGGAGCGGATCTGCGGGCGCGGGGAGGGGCGACGGGAGGCCGGGAGGGAGAGGAGGGGCGGTGGGGAGAGGAGGGGAGGAGGCGGCGGGGGAGGGGAGGAGCAGGCGGCGGGGGAGCTGATCTGCGGAGGGCGGGGAGGGGGCGACGGGAGGCCGGAGGGAGAGGAGGGGCGGCGGGTAGGGTTTCAGCTACTGCACGAAATTAGAAATTAGCGGGCGGGTTGCATCATAAACCTCACGGGCATGGACCGACAAGAAAATTGATATTCCTCACGGGCTACGCGGGCCCGTCAGGAAAAATGTATTTTTGCGACGGTGATGCGTAGGCCCGTCACAAAAATTGGTATCTCTCACGGTCTATGCGGACCCGTCAGGAAAATTAAAGCCCATGAGGGATGATCCGTTTTCTAGTAGTGGTAGAGGGTCCAATATGGTCTTCTAGCCGAAAGTGGAGGGGGTTAATTTGGACCCTTCCCCCCTCCTCATGCTATTCAAATTGAATTGGAATTTGATATGGCTTCCCATCGACCTCAAAGACATGGGTACTATGCTCAATCTGTGTCCAGCTCCACCCAGATCTAGCACTCACTCCTCTTGCTTTTGATTGCATGCTTGAAGCTCTCAGCTTTATCACGCATCTGCTCATAATCATATATATGGATAGGTTCTTTTTGGCTGATGGCTTATAGTTTATGGTATAAATATTTGAATTCTGACTGTTTATGAGAGGTAGTACGTACAGAAAAATAGTCGTATACGATTTTGACAAGTATAGTTGAACTCAGTATACTTTTTACTACAATCTTCCTATTGATCTCATCTTAAAAAATACACGGTTTAAAAGCTAATTACTATAGACAGTACGAGTATAAGTCACATATAAGCAGTACCATACCTAGTCTATACAAGCTCATCATCAGCATGTAACTAGCCGAATTTTATGGCTCCAGTCTGTGTCTGTTTAATATGTTTTTGGTTTTATCTTTTAGTTTTGATTTATAAATAGTAATAGTTTGTCTACCCTGGTATTTTGGTGGCACCTGAGGCTAAAAATGCCAAATGTAGTCCCACAAATTCCACTGCAACTGCTTGATTGCATTCCTGCCATGCTGCGTGCACGAGAGTCAAGCTTGCTGCCACTCTCTGTAGTGCCTTGCTATATCTATCGTCATGTTTCAGATAGCATCATAACATCCCTTTGTTAGGATGGCTTGTAGAAATTAGGCCGGTCAAGTCAAGTCAACTCGTGGCTGGCGTTTTCATCTTCAATGACAGTGGTGAGAAGGCTGTCAGGTCAACTCGTGGCTGGCGTTTTCATCTTCAATGACAATACGAAAAGGCTGTCGCTTTCTTTATTTTCTTCGTAGAAACTGACTTCTATTTTTTTACTATTTATTAATTTCGTTTTTTTCTTAATTTTTTAGATTTTTTAAACTAGAAATACATTGTCCGTGATAGGTTAGTATATTTTTTCTATTTTAAATTTTTTTAAAATTTAATTATATCAAATAACTCAACTCAGTTTTTATAAAAAAAAATCATAAACTAATACTATTATGAACATCTCCTGAGTCACTACAGAAGCCGTAGTTGACTGCTTGTATGGTAGGAATTTAACTGAAGAAAAGCAGTTTGGCTCTACAAACTATTTTTTTTATTTGGATGCAAAACTGAGATTAAAGTAGCAGTAGAGTGGAAGATTGCTTTTTCAGAGCTATACGGTTGGGATGCCTATAAATAAAGGGTGTAAGCAGCTAGTTACTTGTAGCTATGGCCGTTCTCCAACCAAAGCACACAGGCTTTCTTTCAGAGCTATTTGAACAACAGCACAACACAAGTGCAAAGCACAGCACAGCATAGCTCTAGTGATTGCTAATACCCAAGCATGGAATGAGAATGTGTTGGAATACAGAAAATCCATGAAAAATGCTCAATACAATGGTGATGTGACCAAATAACCAAAATATCACCATCGCGTTCATTCAAAGATTCGCTACATTCAAATATATACATTACACCAAATTAACACTAAGAAGCATGATAGCATTCATCAAACTGGATTTATTTCATTACTCAATACTCTTGTCACACTAAGTCATGGGTTAGTTACACCAAAATTCAACAAAACATGGATGAACCTTCAAAGTCATGCGCTTGCGCAGATATCGTTGGACTTGAACATCACCGTAGCAATCCAAATCGTCACAAAGAAACCTGCACAAAACAACCCAAATCAAAATTAACCAATATTCAACATTTCCTCTGCGATTCTCACACTGAAAGAAACAAATGCAATAATATATGCTCCAAAGATTCGCTACATTCAAATATATACATTACACCAAATTAACACCAAGCAACATGATAGCATTCAACAACTGGATTTATTTCTTTACTCAATACTCTTGTCACACTAAGTCATGGGTTAGTTACACCAAAATTCAACAAAACATGGATGAACCTTCAAAGCTGTCAGTCTGCTTGCGCAGGATATCGTTGGACGTGAACATCACCGCAGCAATCCAAATCGTCACAAAGAAACCTGCACAAAACAACCCAAATCAAAATTAACCAACATTCAACATTTCCTCTGCGATTCTCACACTGAAAGAAACAAATGCAATAATATATGCTCCAAAGACATGATAACATATCGATTTGAGCTTGTGGATAAGGAAAAACAAGGGGGCACGACCTTGCAAATGCTGTCTGATGAAGACGACGAGCAGCAGTAGGCAGAAGGGCAGTATCTGCTCCACCCACCGCGCCACCTGCTGTATGTTGTACCTCTGATACGAGGACTAGGACTCCCTTCCGCCCTCCCCACCGCCCGTCGGCGGCGCTGGCGCGGAGGGGTGCACCCTCGCGGTGTCTCCCTCCTCCTCCACGACCCAGTCCTCCCCCCTCTCAGACGACACCCCTGCCTCGCCGGCCCCGATAATCTGGATTGACACCTCACCTCCCCCGCGCCCCGCCTAGTGGGGCCCACCGCTGGGGTCGGCGTGGAGGATGCCAGAGTACTCGAGCAGCCACCGTAGGGGAGGTCGGCGGCGTCTCCTCTGCCTTGCTTGGCTGGGTAGCAGCGTGGGCAGGGAGCTCCACCTGCATCGCGGCGTCGCGTCGCCTTGATGGGTACCGAGTGGCGGAGGATCTCCGGGAGCACGTTGGGCAACGGCTGCGTGGACGTAGGCCCGGGCCCGGGCCTGGACGCCCTCCATCCTCCGCAGCTCCCCTCCGCCTCCACGCCGACCGCCTCGGCGCCTCTCCCTCTGCCTCCGCGCCGACCGGATCCGACCTCCCCCTTCGGCCTCCGCGGCTCCCCCTTCGCCTTCACGCCGACCGGATCCGGCCTCCCCTCCAGCCTTCGAGGGGGGAGGGGGGAGGCGACGGGGGACGAGGGGGCGGAGGGGGGAGCGAGGGAGGAGGGGGAGCGGGGGAGGAGGGGACAGCGGGGGAGGAGCGGGGAGGGGGAGGCGGCGGGGGAGGGGGAAGGGGAGGCGGCGGGGGAGCGGGGGAGGAGGGGGCGGCGGGGGAGGGGGGAGGAGGAGGGAGGCGAGAGCGGGTGAGGAGCGGGGGAACGGGCGGCATGGGTGAAGGGAGGAAGGGGGCGCATTGGGGGAGCTGCGGCTTGGGCGCGCGCGGACCGCACGGGGGGAGTGCTGCCTCGCCACGCGAAGACGCGCGAAGCCCTCGTACGGGTGTGGAGCTCTCTGGTGCGAGCAAACCCGAGTGGGTTTTAATAACTCCGATGTAGGCGTTGTGTGGCATAATATGTTTATTTGAGTGTAGAGTCAATTTGATAAGTACATATATAATAAATAGATATAAATTGTTGAATTTAATATAGTAAATAAATAAAATAATATTTTTTTATTTGGATACAAAACTGAAATTAAAGTATGTGAGAACCCCATTTTCTAATCCATATTAACCAGCAAATTAAAACTAATGAAAATTAATTAAGCATTTGATTAAGCAAATTGTGCAGGAATTTTTTTTACAATAAAGACTGAATAAAAACCTTCCATCAGATCAATTCAAATTAAAATTTTACAAGCTTTCTTAAACTTTTAAATTCTCGATTACAAATTCTTCTCAATGTGATTCCAATCAATACAGGTCAAGTAAAATAATTGCAGTTCATTTACACCAAATAAATTCCATCTATTAGGCAATAATTAAAATCATTCCTTGAATCAAATAAGAATATCAATAGTCCATATGACGTGGTAACAACAGTCAGAATTACATGATTTCACCTCTCTAATTTCATGCAATTACAATTCTCTCTTTCTAACAATTACAAATTAAATTACATTAGTAGCATCTCATACATGTATGCATCAAATCAGAAGCTACAGAAAGTAATTACATGCATCTTATTTCATACATTTAATTACAACTCAGTGGATTTTCAAAAGGAAACTACCATTTCATCTACGAGCAAGGAAATTATAAAGATACCTAAAAAGACCGAACAAAAAGAAAAATGAAGAAGAAAGAATCGCTATCAAAACCCTAAAATTTAATGTCGGGAGGGCATTCGAGAGATGGCCAATGCCTAATACTTATCACTCATATAGGGTTGCCACTATATGGTCTTACATATACAAAACTGCAATTAAAGTAGCAGTAGAGTGGAAGATTAGATTGCTTTTCAGAAGTATATGGTTGGGATGACTATAAATAAAGGGTGTAAGCAGCTAGTTACTTGTAGCTCGTTCTCCAACCAAAGCACGCAGGCTTTCTTTCAGAGGTATGTAGGCGTTGCATGCTTACATACTTAGATTTATTATTGATAAAACATATGCTTTTTCGAGGAGGAAGAAACATAATGTTTTCTGCACAGTTCAGATGACATGCTCGTGCTGTTTTTGAGGATCCTACCTGTTTGCTCAATTGTCTAATGGCAGGAACTTAAAGGTGCATAAATATCCTACTAATCTTTGAGTTTTGTAAATAATCTTCATCTAGAGTGTTGACCTTTTTTAATGAGAAAGAGCGTTGATTTTGACCAGTCTTTACTTTTAACGCGGGGGTTCCTCCGGTTTTAGTCCAGTACAAAGAAACCTGGTCAACAGCATACCAGATAATAACTAATTGACTCCCACGTAATTGCAGGACTCTGACGAAAATCCACATATCTGAAAGGTAATCAGATTAATAAAGATATGGCTAGAATTTCACTTCTGTTGAATCTCGCTGAAGGACAAAAAGCAAGCCCTGAGGAAAGGAAAAGCTGAAGTAGAAACAAAATCCTTCAGGTACTTCAAATGACACAAATTTTTTAGAGGACGCGCAAGGGAACTTGCGTGTCAATGCATTAAGAATGTTTGCTAACATTACTTATTGGCTATTTATAAAAATCCTTTGTTTTTATGTTCGCATATAATCAAGTTCTAAACTCAGCAAAGATAGCTCGTCGGCCATGAAGGTTACTACAATCGTGCAGTTTATCTTGGTGCTCACCAGTGGCGGAGTCAGGATTTGGCTATGCCTCGGGCTAAATTCTAACAATATAGAACTAATGCTAATTTGTACCCATACCATGGCATAACAAAACTAGGCTCCAAATACTTGGGTTTAGATCAAAGACTTATATTTTTTGTTGTTCATAAGCTAATACAATAAGTATAACAAAGCTAAGCTTTAAAAGGCCACATATAAGCCATCTGAGATGAAAAATATAGAAGTTCAAACAAAAAATTGAAAGCTGTAGGAAACAAATTGATAGAGATAGTAAAGTTTATGCATGAGATAGTTTTGTGATTCTCCTAAAAAAGGAACCTGCAACTATTGATGTTATAAAAGCATGTTTAGCACTCTAGGCTCTAACTTAATCATCATATCAAAAACGACATGTACCAAACTATGATTAAATTTCTAGTAAAGTTTTAGCAAATTAGAGACAACATCATATTGATATATAAGTAAAGATATGAAAAAGTCTGACATTGACAAAAGAGAAAAGCAATTACCACGCTCGTTTTTTCTGCATTTCCATTATCTCTGCTTGCGTGATGAAGACGATGAAAAAAGATCAGGACTCTGAATAGAATAGCTGAATAGAAACAGAGGTTATACTTAGAGCAGGTCATAGTGAATGCTTCAATGAAGTTCTCTGATGCTATCAATATTCAGATGATGCCGTTGAGACTTTAAGTGATAGAGAGATGGCGGCCTTTTAAAATTACGCCTTTGCAAAAAGCAAGCGGAACAGGTAAGTGAGTAAAAGTGTATTCGATTCAGCTGAGAGGTTTGAGAAATTTTTATATGCACCAAATGAGCTCCAAAAATTTTAAAAATGTTTTTGGAGTCTCCTAACATAGTGCAAATGCTTGTGCAATTTTTACATAATTTTATCTACCTTGGATTTTTCTCGTAAAATCTTTGAAGGCCACTATTTTGTGTATTATGCATTATTTTGATTTAAATAAACTCAAGAACATATTCAAAACTTGATTTCCAGTGCCATGAATATATATGTGAGTTTTTAAATTGCTTTTTACTATAAATTCTCCTCGACCATTTTAGGATCATCTTTTCATATTTGATTCTGAATTCAATTTGAATTATATCCCATGCACATTTCCTTTCCCAAAAATTTATGTTTACAAATTATTTTCCTAAAGAAACCCTAATAAAAAGCAAAGGAAATAAAATGCATGCGAATGGTATCAAAATTTTCTCATATCTACCTTCCCTGAAATTTGGGATGTTACAAAAGTACACTAAAAATAAAATATGTTGCAACAAATATCGTTGCATATAGCGCCGCCGAGTAGCGATTGTAGTGGCCACCGGCAGATCAGACTCAAGACTTTGGCTTGCAAGGATTAAATTATGGGAGAGATTCTGGGTAGAGAATAAGGAGATGAGGTGGGAGGAAGAAGGGGACAGAGGAGAAGACCTTTGCACGAGCTTCGGCTGTAGGCGAACAGCCTCCGTCGAGCTCTGGTGGCAGGAGCTATGGACTAGAGGTCAGCCGTAGAGCTCGCGAGTTCGACCGGTGCTCGGGGAGAGAGGGATCAGGAAGCTGGTCTACGGAAAAAAATGGGAGAAATAAGAATCGGCACGAATGGTTGAAATGGATGGTGGGGACTGCGGATAGAGCGTTTGATACGTGGGCTTACGTCGGACGTCTGGCCGAAAGCAAATTCTGAATTATTAAAGACCATGCCCTCTCCACGATGATCGATCTGCTGCCGTTCTGCCGCTGCACACTTCTGTCACTATGTTAGGGAGTCGTTATTATACTCTCGCGCGATTAGCTTATTTAGAGTTAGCAACTTTGCCATCAGCTGATCGAGCCGAGCCGGCCGGCCGACGAACCACCTCGTGAAAACTCCCGTGTTTAATGCCGTTCTGGACGCTTCCGGCGGCGTACGTCTCCGCGCGCGCGGCCGGCTCGCTTCCCTCCTAACAAGTCCGTCGTCTCATCGGCGCGATTCAACGTCGTCCGTCTTTGCGCGCTTGCTGCGTCTCCCCCCGACGAAGCCGCTCCGGTGGCCAATTCTGCTGTGGCGCCGCCCGCTGTTGCCGTGTACCACTGCAGGTTTGAGCATGGTGGCAGCTCGTGCGCGCGGGCCTCGTCGGCGGACGACCCGACTCGTGCGACCGACGTGAAAAATCCCCGAAACTGCATGGCCTGGGGGAGGTCGAGAGCCCACTGGCCTAGGCAGCCTTTTCGGCCTGGGGCACTGTAGTCCTGTTCCAAACTGCTTCCATCTGTTGGTTTTAAGAAATCGGCTTTTGAATTGAGTGATTTCTTAAATTAATTTTTATATATTATTTATAGAAATTATTGTAAAAGTCATTTTAAATGAAGTGGTTTTTTTAACGTGAGTGTCCTTTATTCTCACAGTCTCTTTCATAATTAACCAAAAATCATAACTAAAGGTTAAAAACCATACTATTTTAAACAGAGGAGAAAAGCCGATTAGGAAGGTTGGTCATACTGGACGGGAAAGGCAAGCTTTGAAGGTTGGTCACGTGGAACTAAGTACTGACACGGTCTTGTGAATTGTGATTGCCTGCTCACGGCTTGCAGTGCGCATGTCATCATCAGCAGCTCGTTATATGGAAACAAGACAGATCGTTTATCACTGATTTAATTCAAGAAGGTAATCAGTCTTCATCCGCAGGAAGCCTTGATGTCCTGGAATGATAGCACCCACTTTTGCAATTGGGAGGGTGTCTTTTGAGGTCACTGTTCTTTTGAGTAAATAAGTGTAAATCACCAGAACTGTTGTACTTATCCCAAAAATGTAGCGTTTGTTGTTGTTACTCTTAGCGTGACAAATGCTTCTGCAAAGACATCGGTAGTCACATTTTTATCTTGCGGCTTGTATCTTGTTTGTTGTGCTCGTTGCTTCCAAAATAAGTTCCATTCATTTTATTATACCACAACCTTCTCTTATGATTTTATAGCTAAAATCTAAAACTATTGATAGGAGATTAAGAATCCAGAATCTCACGGTAATGCTCCTGATATATTGTTAGTTGTGCAGCAGATAATAATAAAATTGTAATGCTCCCATGTAATGTAGATACTTCTTTTCGACTTTTTGCTTTTGGCCTTTGGCTCCTTTCAATGGATACTATTTATCAAACTTATCAACTATAGTAAAAAAAATCATGATTCGTAGTATAAAAAGACGGCAATGCGTTCCTCTGTTTGTCTTTTCCCTCTACGCGGCATACTGTCTCGACTCCAAAAAAGTCTAGGACAACTAGAACCTCTTTTCCTCGTGTCAACCTAGCATTTATCGTTTTTTTTTTGCGAGTCAGCATCTACATTCGTGTAGAGAAGTAGAGAAGGATTGGCACAGACACCACACAGCTAAAGGGCTGGAGTGACTTTGTATATATATGGCTCGATGTATGTGTACAAGGAAAGCATATACAAGGAAGACGTATACAAGGTAAGCGCATACAAGAAAACATATACAAGGAAGGCGCATACAAGGTAATCGCATACAAAGAAAGCTATCTAATAATTCTAATACCTGCTCGTAGTCGTAGCGGGAGTCCGGACGCAAAGACTGGATCGAAACTCCTAAAACAGCTGGGTCGAGAGACTTTTTGTCATGATGTCCGCAAATTGATGAGAGGATGGCATGTGCAAAACATGAACCTCACCAAATGAAACCTTCTCGCGGACGAAGTGAATGTCAATCTCGATGTGCTTCATGCGCGGGTGCTGGACTGGATTAGTCGACATGTAGATAGCGTTGACATTGTCACAGTAGACAACAGTCGCCGAAGCAACTGGAGAGTGAAGCTCTTGGAGAAGTTGCCGCAACCAGCAGCACTCTGCTACAGCATGGGCAACAACACGATATCGGCTTCTGCACTTGATCGAGACACGGTTGTCTGACGCTTAGAGGACCAAAAGACAAGGTTGTTATCGAGATAAATGTAGTAGCCGGAGGTGGAGCGCCGTGAGTCGGAGAAGCCGGCCTAGTCGGCGTCGGAGTAGGCGGTGATAGAGGTCGCCGGGGAGAGGCCGATGTGGAGACCGGTGTCAAGAGTACCCTTGACATACCGTAGTATGCGTTTGATCAACGCGAGGTGGGGCTCCCGTAAATCATGCATGAAAAGGCACACTTGTTAGACAGGGTATGCCAAGTCAGGGCGTGTGAGTGTCAGGTACTGCAGAGCCCTCGCAAGGCTGCGATACTCGGACGGATCGACCACTGGAGTTCCGTCGTGGCCGGATAGCTTGGCTTGAGTGTCCACTGGTGTGGCTGTAGGGTGACACTCAGCCATGCCAGCGCATCGTAGGAGATCAACAGCATACTGTCGCTGAGACAGGAAGAGGCTGTTGGAGGAGTGTGCGACGGAGATGCCAAGGAAGAAGTGCAGGTCGCCGAGGTCCGTCATAGCAAACTCTGAGTGGAGCAAGTCTGTGAGGTGCTGGAGAAGATCTTGGGTGGAAACCATGAGGACGATATCGTCGACATAGAGCAGTAGATAATCCATGTCAGTTCCCCAACAGAGGACAAACAGGGACATGTCGGAGGAGGAGGTGATGAAACCGATACCGCAGATGTAGGAGGCGAACTGATGGTACCATGCTCGAGGAGCCTGCTTCAATCCATAGAGAGACTTCTAAAGAAGACACACATGGATAGAACGAGTAGGGTCCACGAATCCGAAAGGCTGCTGGCAGTAAACAGTCTCATTAAGAGTGCCATGGAGGAAGGCATTCTTGACATCAAACTGATGAATCGGGCAGGAACGGGATGCGGCGATGAAGATGACAGTCCAGATGGTGGCCGATTTGACCACCGGACTGAACATATTGTCGTAGTCGACACCGTGCTGCTGAGAGAAACCACGAACAATCTAGCGCGCTTTATAGCGGGCCAGGCTGTCATCAAAGTGGAACTTATGCTTGAAGATCCACTTCTTGGAGACGACATTAGCGCCTGGTGGGCGCGGTACAAGTCACCAGGTGTCGTTGTCAATGAGGGCCTTGTACTCCTCGGCCATCGTGGTGCACCAATTAGGATCATCGGGGGCGCTACGATAGTTCGTTGGAACGGCCGAAGTTGAGGAATATTATGCCGCTAGGGAGAAAAACTCCACAGAGGGATCGACAGCAGACCGAGCCCGTGTCACCATCGGATGGCCCAAAGAGGCAGCCGATCAGGGAGGTGCGGGCGCTGAAAGAGTCGGGGTAGCTAGAGTCAGCGCGGGTAGCTGTGCTGGTGCAGCTGGGTCGAAATGAGCCGCACGTGACCGTCTGGAGTAAACCAGATGCACGGGTGGACGTGGTGGCGGAGCGACGGATGGTGCCGTGGATGAAGGAGATGATCGCTCAACACCATACAGTGGTGAAGCAGTCATCTGGGGGTATCTGCAGGGGTGCCATTGCAGCAGTGTGAGGCACTAGCATGACAGTATCGACGTCGAGAAAATCGAAGTTGATGCGAAAAGGAAGGGGTGAAGATCGGTCACTACTGGCAAACATGAAGATGCTCTCATCAAAAACAACATGACGGAAGATGATGACACGTTTGGTGGCGAGATCAAGATAGCGGTACCCCTGATGGTGAGAGGGATTACCGAGGAAGACACAGGTCGTGGAACGTGGAGCAAGTTTATGAGCAGAAGTGGCAGAAAGGTTCGAAAAACAAAAACAACCAAAAACCCAGAGATAACTATACTACGGTGGGGAACGATGAAGGAGTGCCTAGGGAATGTTACCACCAACAGAAGAGGATGGACAATGGTTGAGGAGATAGGTGGCAGCTGCTAGCGTCTCGGTCCAATACTTGAGAGGCATAGCGGTGTGGAGCAGGAATGTGCGAACCGCATTGTTGAGGGTGCGAATGATGCGCTCAGCTTTACCAATCTGCGGAGAGGTGTATAGGTAAGAGAGGTATAGGGTAATACCGCGGGAAGCAAAGAAGGATGTGTTGGTGTGGTTCACAAATTTGGTGCCGTTGTCGATTAGCCTGTATGGATTTTAGAGGGAGACTGAATTGTATGCTAGCATAGGCGGTAAAATCTGTTATGTGCTAGGAAACTTCTGATTTCTTTCTAAGAGAAAAAGTCCAACAATAATGAGAGAAATCATCAAGTAACACTAAATAGTAGATGAAGTCGGATATACTAGGAACTGAAGATGTCCACACATCACAATAAATTCGCTCAAACGACGCAGAAAAGCGTGAAGAGGAAATAATAAAAGGGAGACGTGTGTGTTTGCCAAGTTGATAGGAATGAAAAATGTTCTGGTCTACTTTATTACATGAGATGAGCGAGTGTTTATTGAGGGTGTCGAGACAGGCAACGCTGGGATGACCAAGATGCTGATGCCATAACTGGGAGGAGATGGCGAGGTGGGTGCTGGGTGGAGTTGAGGTGGCGACTGAAGGGATAGTGTAGAGGTCGCCCGCACTATCGCAGCGAAGCATCACACGCTGCGTCCGGGAATCCTTAATAAAAAAACCAAAGGCGTCAAACTTGATGAAACAATGGTTATCACGAGTGAACTATCTAACAGAAAGAAGGTTGTGAACTAAGTTATAAACAACTAGAGTGTTGTGAAGAAGAAAAGGAGTGGATAGTGTGTGAAGGAACGTGTGACCACGAGAAACGACAGGGAGGCGAGAACCGTTTCCAATAGTGATGACTGAATGAGGTGGGGGTGGGAAGAGAGGAGTGTACTGTTGTCTGTCGTCATGTGGAAAGTGGCGCCGCTGTCTATGACCCAGCCGCCGTGTCCTTGGATAGCTAGTTGGTTTAACGCGGTGATGATGCCCTACTGATCCTAGGTCTGTGGGGTGGAAGGTTGGGACGGCATGAAGGCGGTATGAGCCTGAGGTAGAGCACCGAGGAGACCGGGAGCAGGCGAGGGACGCCACTAACAGCCAGTAGGGGCAGTCCACGGGTTGAAGCAAAACCAGGGACCAGTCGGTGGAGATGGTGATACGCGGTCACCCTGGAAACCAGCACTGGTGCCATGGCGGGGCCCACCCTGCTTGCTGCGGAGGTTGCAGCCACTGCGACGCCTGTCACGAGCATTGGCGACTTGAGTGGTGGTTGATGATGTGTAGCCCGAGGAGTCGTTGGGGCGAGCAGGGCCGTAGTGGTGGCGATCTTTGTCTCGTTGCTGAGGCGAGTCTCCTTGAGAGAGAGCATGGAACGCGCCCTGACGAAGGAGGGAAACGGTACAGAATTGACGATGTCGTCGGCGGTGGTGGAGAAGCGCGGGTTGAAGCCACGTAGCAGGTTGAGGATGAGCTGCGTGTTGTTGACGGGTAGCCGATGTTGCGTAGCTCGTCGGCGAGGACATTCACCCGCTGACTGTAGTCGGCGATGGATAGATCGCATTGGACGAGCGAGTGAAACTAGTTGTTGAGGAAGATCGTGCAGGACTCCTTGTTGTCGCGGAATAGCGCCTCGATCGCGACCCAAAGGTCACGTGCGGTCTCTTGATCAGTCATTGCTGAGTCGAGGACGTCGTCGGAGATGGAGCCATACGACCAGCTGAGGACGGCGGAGTCGGCGAGGGCCCAGTTGGCCTCGCCGCGATGCGCCGTGTCGGTGCCGTCAATGTGGGAGATGAGGCCAAACTTTGCGCACATGGTCCGAAAGAATTTGGACCATCAGGAGTAGTTCGGTGTCTTCTGATCGAGGTGGTCGGCACATAGGACTTGACGACGACCGTGCAGCAGGGGTTGAGGACGATCGAAGGGGCGACAGGTGCAATCTCGTTGGCGGTGGCGGTGGCAGCAGCTGGATCGGCGAGAGGGGCCGCCATGGTCGGGGAGGCGTGGCGCAAGACGGGATCTAGATGTTCTCTCTCTTTTTGCCTATAAAAGGTACTCACTTGGCCAGATATGGATCTGAGCTGATCCAGAGCTCGGTAGCTCTTGAGGAGGGGCGTCGGCCGCGATTGGAGCGGCGCACGCCAGTGGCGGTCGAACATCGGCGACGCCAAAGAGGGAGTCTTCGGCGGTCGATGAGGCGATGCTGGCTTTGCCCGTGGAAGCGGCTGGCGGAGCGTCAGTGGTGGACGACGGTCGGAGGCGTCGGCGTCCTACGGAGGTGGCGACCTAAGGCGGCGAGGGGGAAAGCGGCGGTGCTTGTAGGGGAGGCGGCGGCCTGATGGAGAGGCGGCGGCGTCCTGGGGTGGGCGACGGCCACGAGTGGAGGCGGCGGTGCCCGGAAGGGAGGCGCCGGCGCCCGGAGGAGAAGCGGCGGCGGTGGCACCTAAACTGGAGGGGAGGAGGGAGGTGGACGGCGGCGGCGCGCCCTGGGGGGTGGAGGGAGGTGGGGTCTGCCTAGAGAGAAGGCTTCGGCCAGGGGGGCTTTGGCCCAGGGGGAGCAACGAAGGGGCTCAGGAAGAACGCTCTGATACCATGTAGAGAAGTAGAGAAGGATTGGCACAGACACCACACAGCTAAAAGGCTGGGGTGGCTTTGTATATATATGGCCCGGTATAGGCGTACAAAGAAAGTATATACAAGAAAAGCGCATACAAGAAAATCTATCTAATAATTTCAATAATTCGTAATCATCATCACTAAACTAATGGGGATGTTTTATTAAACCTATCCAAATAGTATAAAGATATATGTACTCTATGGTAATCGTTAGTTTGTGGGTCCGTCATGCCTTGTCTTATGCGCGCGTTCATGTATTTTGTGACATCATTTGCGCTGGATTGTACGCTAATTAAGTAATATGAGATTTGATTAAAGCTACCTTGACTTACTGGTTGATGGCGACAAGCTGATGATCAGACCAAGACACTATTTAATGCTATCACATGTGATCAGTCTATCTCTTCTAATAGAATCATAATTACTAAAGTCCCGCTAGTTTCAGCTTCAGCATCTGGTTTTTGGTTTCTAGTTCAGTATTTT
Organism: Melocanna baccifera; assembly: GCA_036346265.1. Lineage (NCBI taxonomy): Eukaryota > Viridiplantae > Streptophyta > Magnoliopsida > Poales > Poaceae > Melocanna > Melocanna baccifera. Next base: position 18,902,038 of record CM070707.1, on the reverse strand, counting down.
TTAATTTCATCTTTTTCTATTTTTTTTATTTTTTTAAAACTTTTTTTATCAGGTCTCTCAAGTTGTGGTCGATGTTGCGGGTCGAGCTCCTCCTGGTCTAGTCGTTTCTAACCAATGTGACCGTTCTCTGGTTGTAGCATGGTGTGAGCTATCCTTCTCTGGAATTGATGGACACGAGCTCTCTCCTCTAGCAGCAGTGTGGTAGAAGGGAATGTGGGAGGTAGGGTAGGGGGTGTGGGAGGCGTGGCAACGACGACGTGTTAAGTGATTGAGTTGGAGGAGATGAAGGCTCCCTTCTTTTTAGCTTGTAGTTTGATTTTCTACAGTAATTAATTTTAAATAGAATATTTTTTAAAAAATAGGGTCTACACATCGATTGCAGTAGACACTGTTTTGATTTTATTTATATCAGTTAAAATCATACATAAATATCTATCTTCGTACTCTCTCTTATGAATAGACAGAATTTAAAATTATAAATCATAATTAAAAGACCCACCCGAAATATGCGAAGAGGATGCGAGTGACTGACGGCGTGACTTAACGTGGCGTGCGAGCCGTTCTGACTACTCTTCCCACGGTCGGATAGTGCGTGCGCGTTAGCGATTTCGCGGAAATATAAATTCTTGAAACTAACTTGTGGGCCTATTCAGACTGGTCCAAACCTTAACTTCTAGCTGAACGGACAATCTCGATCGCACGGTTCTACGACGATGCCTGTTTGGATTGGTCCAAACTCCTTCAACGTTGTCTGTGCCATCCAATGGCATCGGATGATTCTGATTTATTTGATTACGTTTGAACTGGTCTGAATGTTGCACTTCACCCGTCCCGGACGATCCGATTGTATCTTCCGATCGTAGGATTATTCTTCCGTCCCAGACGGAGATTTACAGTAGCTATGAACAGAGATAATGAAGATACACAAAGTCTTTTGCCATGTGCAAACTACCATACTTTTCAATTAGTTTTCTCTTTTATTTATACATAAAATTACATATTTTGAACCGGTTTCCTAAATCGAACAGGATACATAAATGGAGATCTTTCTAAACTCTACTACATACCGAATTCAAAAATATATACTAGAATTCTATCTAAATTTTGATACGGTGGAATTACCCAACATTCTTTTCTTTTCTTGAGATTAGTTACGCACTTACGCCCCGGTTGCTATGCCGCGGAAGCCGAGAAAACACGGCCGGTGACTGGCCCGGCCGCTTAGCCGCCTCCATTGCATCGCAGCCTTGCAGGCCTGGACCGCTCGGCCGCCCGGATGAGGATGGAACATTGGCCGGCCGGTTGCAAAATCCGTGCACGCGCGTGCTCGGGCCCGGCTGGCAGTGGCATGCATGGGACGGCACAGGATTCGCACAGTGCCACGATAATCGATGGAGACGGCCGGCCGATGCCATGCCTGTCATTGCACCGTGAATAAATACCTCTCTCAAAAAAAAAAACATGATCTCACATCAATCGGCCTCTACGTCAACAGCTATTCATGATTTGACTTATCGATGGCGACAATGGAGTCCTCCACTACGTTCGCAGGAAGAACAACTGGTCGGTCGGAATTTAGTGACGTTTTTTGGAGGATGAAACGTCCCGGCGGAGGAGCCATGCCTGTCATTGCACAATTAATGAATACCCCCTCCATTCGGAATTGCTCGTGTTGGCCTCTGCTCCCCAGACCAAGACACTGTTTAATACTATCACATGTGATCAGTCTATCTTTTCTAATAGAGTCATAATTACTAAAGCTCCGCTAGTTATGGCGTCAGCATCGGACTTTTGACTTCTAGTTCAGTAATTTTTAATTTCATCTTTTTTTAATTTTTTTTGATTTTTTAAACTTTTTTAACAGGTCTCTTGAGTTATCGACGATGTTGCGGCTCAAGCTCCTCCTTCTGATCCAGTTGTTTCTAACCAACGTGACCTCGTCCTCTGGTTGTAGCATGGTGTGAGCTATCCTTCTCTGGCATTGACAAACGCAAGCTCTCTCCGCTAGCAGCAGTGATCATGGTAGAAGGGAATGTGGGAGATAGGGTGATATAGGGTCGCCCGATCTTCTCGACGTAGGATGGATACTCGCGGGAGTCTTGATGAATCGTAATGGTCCTCCAATGCCAATGCAAAGGACGAACACTCTTTAATCCGCCAAATCACACTCGCGTCGATTTCGCCAACCACCAAGCAAAGATCTATCGTGCACCCAATTTCCAGCGGAAAGGCTGAACGATCTTGATTGAAGAACACTCCTAATTTCCTTTTGAATTTTGGTAGTAATGATAAACTCGAACAAACTTTAGTAGATTGATTTTTCTCAAAAGTGGTCTGAGCCCTAAGACTGCCAATACATGGCTTATATAGCCCCTTGGGACGTCCATAGAGTCCACAAACCTAGTACAACTCAACCCTATATGGTTTTAGATACGAACTCTCACAAAAAGGAAACTAGATTTTACAGTCATTATATTGTTTTGGTCATAACTTTTGATCCGTGATGAATTTAATGCTGGGACTAGATTCATTGCATAGCCCTTGAAATTATCTTTCCAACGAGTATCAGAACACCCGAATCGAACTCCGTTTGTGAAAATTATGATATTTTTAGTAACTACCTGTCAGGCTGTCCTGAACCGAATCCAAATTGAATTCTGAGTTGAATCTGAGTTTGAATCCAATTGGGCTTATGGGAGGTACGAATTGGGCTTAAAAATCTTAACCAAATCTTATAGTTTAAGTTCTTGGGCTCCTTCCTTTTGCTCTTCCAAGTCTTCACATGAGTCATATCTAAGAATATATAAAATACTAGCATGCGGTAGTATCTCAAGTTTATCATCAATTAAAGGAAACTCCTTAAGAAACAAAAACACATGTTTATTTAAAAGCTTGACTCTTGCCCTCGTCATTGGGCCCACAGGTTCTTGGACATTCTCATGCATGCTTGGAATGGAAGATGTGTATGTAATGGGGATGTCATCATCATCCTCCCCCTCTTGAAAAGGAGTCGTTCTCGACTCTGTGTCTTCTTGCCCAAAGAATGGTGACAAATCTACAACATTAAAAATAGTGCTCACCCCATAGTCGTCTCTCGGAAGCTCTATCTTATATGCATTATCATTGATCTTGACAAGTACTTTAAAAGGACCATCACCATGGGGTATTAATTTGGATTTTCGCTTCTCCGGAAATCGGTCTTTGCGAAGGTGGATCCACACAAAGTCACCAATTGCAAAAAGCATTTTTTTGCAAGATTTGTTAGCTTTGGAAGTATAAACACGTACCTTTTTCAATTACCTCTTTAGTCTTTTCATGAAGCTTTTTCACAAAATCAACACGTTTCGAAGCCTCTATATCAGCACGTTCTTCCAAAAGAAGTGGCATTAAATCAAGTGGTGTGATTGGTTTGAAATCATACACCACCTCAAATGGACATAGTTGAATTGTAGAATGCACCGCCCTATTATATGCAAATTCAACATACGGTAGACAATCTTCCCGCTCTTTTAAATTCTTTTTGATCATCGTCCGCAGCAGCATTGAGAGTGTACGATTCACCACCTCCGTTTGTCCATCTGTTTGTGGGTGACAGGTCGTTGAAAACAACAACTTTGTCTCAAACTTGGCCTACAAAGTCTTCAAAAAGTAGCTCATGAACTTAACATCGCGATCAGAAACAATGGTTCCGGGCATAAAATTCAATCTCACAATCTCCCTGAAAAATAGGTCAGCTACATGCGACGCATTGTCGCTCTTATGACAGAGAATAAAATATGCCATCTTAGAAAACCTATCCACAACAACAAAAATAGAATCCCTCCCCTTCTTAATCCTAGGCAATCCCAACACAAAATCTATACTAATATCTTTCCAAAGAGCATTAGGAACTGGAATTGGAGTATACAAACCATGTGGATTGAGTTTTGATTTCGCTTTATAGCACGTGATGCATCGTTGAACAAACCTCTCGACATCTCGCCTCATCTTAGGCCAATAGAAATAATCGCTTAACATCATATACGTTTTCTCTCGTCCAAAATGTCCCATAAGTCCTCCTGCATGAGACTCCTGCAATAGTAGCAAACGCACGGAAGATTCTGAAACGCATAGCTTTTTCATGTGAAAGAGAAAACCATCATGAACATGAAACTTATCCTACCCGTTGCCATCTTTGCAATTAGAATACGGCGTTGAAAAGTCATGATCAGAAGTATATAACTCTTTCAAGCTTTCTAATTCTAGAACTTTTACTTCCAATTAAGTTAAAAGCACATGTTTTCAAGACAATGCATCAGTTACCATATTTTCTTTGCCTTTTTTATATTTGACAATGTAAGGAAAAGTTTCAATAAATCTTACCCACTTAGCATATCTACGATTCAATTTTGCTTGGCCTTTCAAATATTTCAATGCTTCATGATCAGAATATATGATAAATTTCTTAAGCCAAAGATAATGTTGCCAAATTTCTTACACACGCATAAGAGCATATAATTTTTTATCATAAACTGGATAATTCAATTGTGCACCATGAAGTTTCTCACTGAAATATGCAACATGTTTTCTTTCTTGCATCAAAACACCACCAATACATATTTCACTAGCATCACATTCAATTTCAAAGGATTTAGTGAAATCAGGTAAAACAAGCAATGGTGCTTCAGTCAAACATTTCTTTAACTCAGCAAATGCTTTGTCTTGTTTTTCTCCCCACTCAAAAGTGACTCCCTTTTTAGTTAATTCATTTAATGGGGCAGCAATAGTGCTAAAATCTCTCACAAATCGTCAATTAAAGTTAGCAAGTCCATAGAAGCTACGAATTTGACTAACATTCATAGGAGTAGGCCAATTTTGAATAGTTTTAATTTTAGATTCATCTACTTCAATGCCATAAGCTAAAACAACATAGCCTAGGAACACAATCTTACTAGTGCAAAAGGTACACTTCTTAAGATTAGCATACAATTATTCTCGTCTAAGCACCTCTAACACTTGTTTGATGTGTTCAACATGATCATCCAAAGAGCGGCTATATATCAAGATATCATGAAAGTAAACTGCCACAAATTTCTCAATGAAATGTCTTAAAACATGGATCATTAAATGCATGAAAGTACTAGGAGTATTAAACAACCCAAAAAGCACCACTAACCATTCATACAAGCCAAACTTTATTTTAAAAACAGTTTTCTATTCATCACCCTGTTTCATTCTTATTTGATGGTATCCACTACGCAAGTCAATCTTAGAGAAAATAGTAGAACCACTTAACTCATCAAGCATATTATCTAGCCTAGAAATAGGATAACGATAGCGAACAGTTATGTTGTTTATAACTCTACAGTCTACGCACATTCGTCAAGTACCATTTTTCTTAGGAACAAGAATAACAGGAACGACACAAGGGCTAAAACTCTCACGTACGTACCCTTTGTCCAAAAGTGCTTGCACTTGCCGCTGAATCTCCTTTGTCTCCTCAAGGTTGGTGCAGTAGGGCGGCTAGTTTGGAAGAGGGGCTCCCGAAATTAAGTCAATCTAATACTCAATACCTCGAATGGGTGGTAGTCCAGCGGTTACCTCTTCCGGAAACACATCGCTATAAGCCTGCAAAACATGGGAGACAACACTAGGAAGAGAGGTTAAGTCATTAGTAGTCATCAAAACTTCTTTATATAGCAACACAAAGTGAAACATAGTGGGGTCTTCCTTCATCGCCCTCAACTCAGATTTTGTTGCCATCATCACTAACTTTTTTTCTCCCTCAATGTTAGCTTTCCCACTCAATTTCAATTTTTTTCTCACGCTCACCCTATGTGGAATTTCATTTTTTTGTTCATTTCCTCTCTCACCCCCTATTTGCATTTCTTTCTTTTGAGCATTTTTAATGATAATTTGAGAATGGGTCATAGACCGTAATGTTATTTTTTTGCTATTCCACATGAATTTATATTGATTTGTTCTACCATCATGAATCACAGACATATCATATTGCTTTGGTCTCCCTAAAAGTAAATGGCAAACATCCATAGAGACCACATCACACTCCACTGTATCTTGGTAATTACCAATCTGAAAGCTAACATCAACAGTGTATCCAACATTCATAGAACCATCATTATTCAACCATTAAATTTGATATGAATGTAGATGTTTCTTGTATTTCAATCCAAGTTTGTTGTAAAGTTCTTTACTAGTTAGATTATGACAACTACCTCCATCAATAATAACCTTATAACACTTACCATCTTTGCTTATCTGAGCTCTGTTTGGAAGAGGTTGCAACGCTGCTCGTGGTTAGATTTGGCTTGAACACTCAATACCGAAGGAATGCACACAAGGATTGAACCGGACTCGGGGTCACAATACCCATCCCCATGCGTGTCCTCACCTCTTTCTCCCCCATGGCCATTCTCATTTGCCTCGAAATCAGCTAGGTACTCTCCATCTGCATTACTAGCAGAATCATACTCTCCATTCTCAGTTATCAACATTACCTTATTATTTGGACAATCCTTTTGCATATGTCCGCGACCAAGACACTTGAAGCATGGGATGGAGCTACAAGCATTGGATGGAGCTACTCTTGGCTGTAGAACCAACAGAAGATGATGAAGAAGGGTTTGGTCCTTTCTTTGAAATGGAAAGAGTGTCATTCTTTGTACTAGGGGCAGCACGTGTACTAGGAGCAAAACTTCCACAAGAGTGATTAGTTTTAAATGAATTGAAACGAGATGTGGATTTACCTCCTGTAGGTGTTGTTCGGGGCATGAAGAATGATGTTCTTATTGCCCGCATGTCTTGTTGCACTTGTCTTTCAGCCTTAGTTGCTTGATGTACCAATTCCACCATGTTGTTGTAAGGCTGAAATTCAACGATGCGCTTGATGGGAGGGTGTAAACTAGCAAGGAATCGCGCCATTGTTTGCTCTTCTTGCTCATAAATATTAGCTCGAATCGTGGCTATTTCCATCTCTTTACAGTATTCCACCACCGTGAAGGTACGTTGCTTCATTTGCTGCAATTTGTCAAATAAATCACGTTTATAATGTTTGGGAACAAACATTGCTCTCATGTGGTACTTCATCTCCTCCCATGTAGTAATGAGTGGTTTATTGTTCTCTCTCCTTTGATTTTGCACTTGTTCCCACCAAATCAATGCATAATCATTGAATTCAAGTTCCGCCATGTGAATTTTCTTCTCTTCAGAATACTTGTGCAAGCGGAACACTTTGTCCACCTTAAGCTCCCAAGTGAGGTATTCTTCGGGCTCATATGTACCTGAGAATGATGGTATTGTAAATTTAAGCTTACTAAATTTCTCCTCGTTTGGTCGTTCATCGCCATAACGATTACGACAGTGGTAGCCATCATCGTAGTGCAGAAAGGCATCATCGTCGACGTGTGGTGCTCCCCCACCACGGCCTCCATGTCCATGACCCCTCCCCGGATCATGGAAGCCACCCTTCACCTCTCCCAGGCAGGGGTGGGCGAACGCGATCTCACCTTTGTTGAGCCTCTTGGCCGCCTCGAGAAGCGGCTGCCCCCTCATCTCATGGAGGAATGGCTCCCCCACGATGAATGCTTACCTCCTCTTGTTGTGGACAAAGCGCGCACACAACATCATTCACAATATTTGTATGTAGTACAATCATTTGCTGGTTCATCTCAATGCGTATATCTTGCATAGAATTGTTGATCTGCTCCTTGAATTACTCTTCCAAGGTGTCAGTAGTGGTGGCGATCTTATTGCGTAAAATTCCCCTTAAAGCTTGGAAATGGAGTCGAGTCACCGGAGCTTTTAGGTCATGCTCCTCGCTCATATTATTATCTCCACCTGACATGGTTAGATTGTACAAAGAAACACAAAATAACACCAAGATATGTATAATATGTGAAATTCACTCAATCTCACTCTTTCTCTCCCAAGTAAAGTTCTTACCTTCTGAAGTAAATTGATGCCAAAAAGAAACTTACACTTGGTGGTGGCTATAATAGCAAGTGATGATCAAGCGAATTTAAAATTGACTCACAATTGCACGGCAAAAGATATTTAGTAGAGCTTGGTGTGGAAGTGTTTATCCTACACAATCTGAATTTCACGATGTTGTTGAATTAAGTAATAATCTAAGGTAGAAAACTCTTGTCTATGTGCTGATCTAAAAGATATAAGTGAAATATATGAACACACACGCAATAATCAATGTGACTCAATGCAAACAAAAGAATAAGCTAAAAGAAACAATGGGAAAATATTAGCTCATTTTGCATCAAGTATTAGAAGAGACGCTAGTCAATTGTAATAATATGAATTTAAGGGCATAAGATTGCTCAAAGAAATTAAATACACAATCTGAATTTATGGACTAAGTTTAACTCATCTAAATTCGGCCAATGCTTTCTTTTCTTTTTTTCTCTTCTTTTTTTTGCTTAAGCCGTGGCTCCTCTTTTTTTTTTTCAATCAGCTGCCTTCTTTTTTTGTTTTCTTTACTCAAAGGCCGAACTAGGTTTAATTATTACTCAAAGGCCAATGCAAGTCTAAAGTTGTTCAGCAATGTTTAGATAATTCTAGAACAGCCATAAAACAATTATCAAAGACTAGTCTCAAGATTCAAAGGATTTAAGTGAAGATCTTAACAGACGCTAGGAATTCAAACTGCAACAAAATTTGGACGATCTGAAAGTGTCCAACTAGGATTCTTTATGGCGCAAACTTATGACAGCTAGGGTTTCTCGTGGGAAAATCAATCAAGAAAAAGAAAGCCCAGATATGTTCGGATGTGATATTCTTTCAAGATGCACAAATATCTTACGTAGACAGTAAGAACAAATTTTTTAAAAGTAAATTGAATCTATTTTTTTGGATACTAATTGAAAGATCAACTAGCGAATTTTTAAGGATTAAAGATGCAATGATTAATCAACGCAAAAGGACTCTAAGATCAGCACGTAAACAAAATTTCTAATGGATCAAAACTTAATAAAATTCATGAAAATAACAGATGCGAAACTAGGGTTTGGAATTTTTTTGTTGTAATTTTCGTTTTAATGGACTATAGGACAGAAATAAATCAATCTAAAAGTAAAGAGATAAGATACTACCGAGTAAACTGCGCTCTGATACCAGATGATACGGGGTCGCCCCGTTCTTCTTGACGTAGGATGGATATACGCGGGAGTCTTGATGAATCGTAGTGGTCCTTCAATGCCAACGCAAGGGACAAACACTCTTTAATCCACCAAATCACACTCGCGTCGATTTTACCGACTACCAAGTAAAGATCTATCATGCACCCAATTCCCAGTAGAAAGACTGAACGATCTCGATTGAAGAACACTCCTAATTCCCTTTTGAATTTTGGCAGCAATGATAAACTCGAACAAACTTTAGTAGATTGATTTTTCTCAAAGGTGGTCTAAGTCCTAAGGCTGCCAATACATGATTTATATAGCCCCTTGGGACATCCATAGAGTTCACAAACCTAGTACAACTCAACCCTATATGGTTTTAGATATGAACTCTCATAAAAAGGAAACTAGATTTTACAGCCATCATATTATTTTGGTCATAACTTTTGATCCGTGATGAATTTAATGCCAGGATTAGATCCATTGCGTAGCTATTGAAATTATCTTTCTAACGAGTACTAGAATACTCGAATTGGACTCCGTTTGTGAAAGTTATTACCTTTGTAATAATTGCCTATCAGGTTGTCCCGAACCGAATCCGAATTAAATTTTGAGTTGAATCTGAGTTTGAATCCAATTGGGCTTGTGGGAGGTACGAATTGAGTTTAAAAATCTTAACCAAAACTTGTAGTTTAAGTCTTTGGGCTCCTCCCTTTTGCTCTCCCAAGTCTTCACATGAGTAATACTTAAGAATACATAAAATACTAGCATGAGGTAGTATCGCAAGTTCATCATCAATTAAAGAAAACTCTTTAAGAAACAAAAGCACTTGTTTGTTTAAAAGTTTGGCTCTTGCCCTCGTCATTGGGCCCACAGGTTCTTAAACATTCTCATGCATATTTGGAATGGAAGATGTGTATGTAATAGGGATGTCCTCATCATAGGGTAGGGGGTGTGGGAGGCGTGGCAACAACGACTTGTTAAGTGATTGAGTTGGGGGAGATGAACGCTCCCTTTTTTTGGTTTGTGACTTAGTTTTCTACAGTAATTAGCTGTTAAATAGAATACTTTTTGAAAATAGGGCATACAAGTCAATTGCAGTAGATATTGTTTTGATTTTATCTATATCAGTTAAAATCACATGTGAGTATCTCTCTTTGTACTCTCTCTCATGAATAGATAAAATTCAAAATTTTTAGCTAAAAGTTATAAGCTACAGTGTAAAAGAGCCCACTCCAAATATGCGAAGAGGATGTGACTGACTGACAGCGTGACTTAGGTGGTGATCGTTTTAGCGATGGTTTTTGGTTTTTTTACTGTAGTTGGTTTTTTTTACTGTAACTGAGTTAGTAGATAGTGTAATAAATAGTAAAAAAAAAGCTAAAGCTAGAAGCTGACCCGAAACAATCACCGAGTTAGAGGGTGATCGTTTCGGCTTTTTTCGGTTTCGGCTTCTAACTTCAGCTTTTTTTTTCACTATTCACTACACTATCCACTAACTCAGCTACAGTGTTTTTTCAGCTAGCTACAGTGTTTTTTCAGCCAAAAACTAAAAGACATCGCTATTCCGATCACCCCCTTAATGTCGCGTGCGAGCCGTTCTGACTACTCTTTGCACGGTCGGACAGTGCGTGCGCGTTAGCGATTTCGCAGAAATATAAATTCTTGAAACTGACTTGTGGGCCTCCAATCGTTTTACTCCACTGACAGGTCGGGTCGAAAATGGCATGTCCCTTGCTCCGTCGGACTCCTCGTCCCTCTCGCCGCCGCCGCTCGCCTCCGGCAACTCCCCACAGCAGCCACCACCCCCAGATCCTTTATCTCACTAGCGCCATCTCTTCCTGCGCCCTCTCCCGTACGAGCATGGCAGCGGCGGAGCAGCAGCAGCCGAAGGTGGATGTGAGGGAGACGGTGGTGCTCACGAAGGGGCAGCAGAAATTCCGGCGTCTTCTCGAATTCATCCGCCACTTCAGCCTCGGCACGCTGCTCCGTGCCGCCGGCGGATTAATCGGTTCATGAAAAGGACAGCAAGGTGAGGAGGACAGGTACGCACAAAGCTTCTAGGTTCCTTTTAATGGCTTTCGAATCTTTCTGCAGGATTGTAGCTGGTTTTAGGGTTCAATGTTAGATCCAGGAGGTACACAGAACAAGAAATTTAGTTGTAACTAATACAAAGTTCTAAAACACATAGTATACTGGTTTTTGTTTGGTGAGATTTCACGTTATTCTAGTTTGTTTCCTACTAGAACTACTAATTCTAATGTGAATTAGATTTTTCTCGTTGTTAACATTGGTGATGTGTGTGAACGCATGAGTGGATTCAAGAAAATAAATGTAGTGGCATAAATTCTACCGCAACTGCTAGATTGCGTTTCTGCCCTGCTGCGTGCACGAGACGCCAACTTTGCTGCCACTTTCTATAGTACCTTGTCTATAAATATTGGTTCTTTTTTTCATTTTATAATTTATGATTTTTTTCTAAACAAATAAATAGACACTTTTTTGTTAATTTTTTTGAAATGGCTTTATCAGGTAGTCTTTTAAGCTGTTTATCAGTATTCGGTTTGTATGTATGAGCACTCCTGCTAAAACTAGAAACCATCAGCCACGATTATAAACTATTATCCGTAACAAAAAAAAAACATCTATGATGTCGTTTCATAGAGCATCACATCATCCTCTTGATAGGGTGGCCTGGGAAAATTAGGCTAGTCACTCATGGCTGGCATTCTCATCTTTTAATGATAACTTTTATATGTTCGTGCATTGCAACGGAATTTATTGGATATGTAGAGAATCATACTATAGAAGAGGATTACTTTGATCAGGAAAGTAAAGAGTAGTGATAAATCGAAGGAATATGACGGTTGGAGGAGATGGCCACTAACTCATTTTTTATAATAGTAATGATGTGAGAATGCTGTCGCTTTCTGCATTTTCTTTTCAGAAATTGGTCCCTATGAAACCGGTTTTGATAGGTTGTCTGGATAGGAATTCAACTGAAGAAGAAAACATTTTGACTCTACAAAGCTGATTTTGTTAAGAATACAAAACTTAAATTAAACTAGTAGTGATAGAAGATTAGATAGCCTTTAGAAGAATATGGTTGGGACGCATATAAATAAGGATTTAAGCAGCTAGTTACTTGTAAATATGGCCGTTCTCCAACCAAAGCACACAGACTTTTTTCTCATAGAAGAGGTATGTAGGCGTTTCAAGGTTACATCTACTATATATTGATAAAACATATGTGTTTTGGGGGAGGAAGAAACATAATGTTTTTGAGAGGATCCTACCTGTTTGCTCAATTGTCGAACAATGGCGGGATAAAGGTAGAAAGGAACTTGTCACCAATCGCTCTAATGATGATCATGCCACCCCAAATTACGTGATAGTCATATTCTAGTATGTTTTCTAGGTGATAATCATATCCTTTTTGCTAGGATGGCTTGTGGAAATTAGGACACTCAAGTCAACTCGTGGCTAGGTTTTCATCATCAATGACAATGTGAGAAGGCTGTCACCAGACTCTATCTGGTCAAAGCCTTTAGAACTTCCATAAATCCAAACTCTCATTGGTCATACCAGAATTTGTCCGACCAGTATAAACAGTGATTTTAGGCATATGAATAATACTTTCAGATTAGACCTCTGTTGGGTTGATCTCGGCTAACCAAAACTCCGAGATTTCAAGGAGACCAAGTCTCCACTGGTGTCTTGATCGGAGGCGCAACCAACTCCTATTTGGTTCGGTCCCGGTCACCTAGTGCTACATAAGAAGAGGGATTCGGCAGGGCTACGACACGACGTTGTTCAAGCCCGTGAGATCCCACACAGAACCGATCTATTTGCGAGCGCTCAGGTAGACGAAGACCGAAGCCCATCTCTGTCCCCGTCCACGGCATAACCACCGCACCGAGCACCTCTCTCATGGCATCTCTGAACTTGGGTACACTTCCGCTCTAATATTTATGCTATGTGTTCTTGATTGATCTAGGGTTAAAGATTACGGTTCATGTTTAGTCTTAGATTAATATTAACAACCTCCAATGCGTAGCGATCAGACCGCTATGGACACTAAAATCAGTTAAATAAACAGTAATTTTAGCACTGTTTTAAATCCTAAAATCCATGTAACTTTTAATCTAAAAATCCAAATGATGCGAAACTTGGCATGCACCTTCTCTAGAATGTTACGAACCTATTCCAACCAACGATCAAAAGAATTGTTACAAAAGTTATCATCTTTTTCCATTTGAGGGTGCACCAAAACCGGATAAAAGAGGGAAACTTCAATTTGCTCCTGGTCGTGAGTCCTAGATGGTCTAGGTGAGCTGGGATGGGTTTTGATATGTCACAGCAAACTAGACCACAACACGAATTTAAGTCAAAACACCCACAAGAAAAAAAACCCAAAAATCACTTCTCTCTTGAGAAAAATCAAGCATACTCAAGAACTTTCTCTAAATCATGCCTAGATGGATGAGATCTTGGCTCTAAAAGACATCTCCACCTCTTATATGTTCTTGGCACCATAAAAGCTCAAGAGAAAAGAAATCCAAATAAGAAAACTAAGAAAATCAAAAGCATATGAGATGATCCATGACACAACTCACTTGGGTAAACTTTGGATATTCATTTCACTTGGAGAGGAATGTTTTACAGTCAATTCCTCTGAATAGCAGAGTTTTAAACCTAGAGCACACACACAATGCTTCAACACTAGAAAATCATAACTCTAAACTTAGAGTCTTCTATAACTCAACTCAACACAAAACTTATATAGTGAAGGCTCCTCACCTCTCACTAAACTAGCCACTCTTAGTGGATCACACCACTTACACTTAGGGAAAATCGATAACCTACACACAAATGGGTTTTAGTATTACACACACTTACACGCTTTTCAGAACATGACTTCCTAAAGACTCCAAATAGTCCGATAAAATATTTCATCCACAAGAACATAACCTAAACCACTGAGGCTAGTGCCATGGTTTTACAAACCATCACTCCACCTGGTTTCAGATAATTTCCACAATTGTCACCTGTCGGCCTTCATGATGATGCGATTGCCCTGACTTGTCGCCAATGTCGTACGGCTGTTGCCACTTCAAACATACAAGTCCTATGGTACACCAAATTACTCTACAATCTATGATGCCAAACGTCTTGCTGTCACGATCGTATGCCTACTCCGAGGAACATCACTTCTTAAAATGTAAAACTCCAATTGGTTTACCATATGCACATATTGCCTCTTCACGACCCTTGTCTTTCTTCCGTACTTCTTGACTTGAGATATTGCTCTACCCGAACTTACGTGACGCCATGGCTTCAGGACTCCTTTCGTATCTTTGGTCTCGCTGCTCGTATCTTTTGTAGTTCTACATCTAATTTTACCATTATATTATTTATGCATTGTTGTTTTGTTCTACATTTACATTTCACAATCATATCATTTATGTAGATTTGTGAACAATCAAGGGAAAGTGATGGAAAAGTTTCTTGCTATTGAGTATATCACAAATTGTACATCTGTGGCATTGAAAGAAGCTTTGATTGGATTGCTTGCTTGATATGGCTTGCCTATTTCAAGGCTACATGGGCAGGGCTACAATGTAGCTTCAAATATGATAGGTGAATTTAATAGATTACAAAAACTTATTCGGGATGATAATCCAAATGCTTTCTATGTTCATTGTTTCACCCAACAGTTACAATTGATAGTTGTCACTGTGGCAAGTTGTAATAGAGCTATTGTAGATTTCTTTAACTATGTTCCCCTGATAGTGATTGCTGTGAGTTCATCTTGTAAAAAAAAGATGTATTGATTAAAAAACATTATGAGGTCTTGTTGGAGAAGCTAAAGAATGGTTTGATTTTAGCTAGATAGGACTACATTAGCAAGCTGGATTTGCTAGACCTGGAGATACTCGGTGGGGCTCACATATCAAAACCTTGCTTCGTATATACCAAATGTGGGAGGCAGTGGTGGATGTGCTTGAGCTTGTAAGTGAAGATGTTTGTCAACACTCAAGTCATGGTGGAGCAGCAGGTTTACTAAAAAAGATATAATGTTTTGAATTTGTATTCATCGTGTGTTTCATAATAACCATGTTGAGCATTACAAATGAGCTATCACTTGCTTTGCAAAGGAAGCATCAAGATATTACTGAAACTATAAGCTTGTTACAGGATGTGATACAACACTTTCAACATATCAGGAACAATGGGTGGGAGCCATTGTTCAACCAAGTCAAAAACGTTTGTGAAACATATGAGATTGATGTGCCAAATATGAAAGATCCTATTGGAATTATGGGTAAATCAGTATGTCGAAAGCATAAAGTGACTCAACATCATTATTACAAAGTTCACATTATTAATGTTGCTCTTAATGCAATTATGAATAAGATAAATCATTGACTCAATGAAGTTTCCTCGGAGTTGTTGGTATGCATGTCTTGTCTTGATCCAAGCAACTCTTTCTCTAAGTTTGATGTTAATAAATTTGTTTGATTTGCTGAGATTTATACTGATAATTTCACAGATGTTGATCGGCTCTTGTTAAGAAATCAGTTTCAAACATTCATTCTCAACATTAGAAGAAGTGAATAATTCAAAGGATGTCTTGATATATCAAGACTTACTCAATTGATGTTTCAAACAAGAAAAGGTTGAACTTTTTGGTTGGTATATCACCTCGTCAAGTTGACATTAATACTTCTGGTGGCAACGGCATTTGTTGAGAGAATATTTTTAGCAATGAATATTATCAAAACTGATTTGCACAATAAGATAGCGGATGAGTGGCTCAATGACTTGATGGTGTGCTACACTGAGCGAGAGATCTTTAAGCGTTGACGATGATGAAACTGCTTCCAAGGCATGAAGTCACGTAGAATGCATTTTCCCCGTAATTCAAATTTGTCTCATGATTCAAATTAGTTTATTTGTGGTGTGTTTCATATGATCTAAATTTTTATTGTTATTCATAATTTTCTATTATATCACTAATTTTCATATGTTTCATATAGATGTGACTTATCGCTACTCCGCACTCAAGGTAGAATAATTATATATATTCTTGGGTATGCGCTTTCTATTGTCGAGATATCCACTTTGTATTTCTTTATTTGTCTTCAATAGTGTAAATTCTATATGTATTTGAAATTCTATAAGAGTAAAAGAATATATTTGTGTCAACTTAGTTTAGTCCGACAAATGATTCAACCCACTCTCAATTTTATTCCTAATTTTGTCACTGTCCACCAGATGATACCATACAAGCCACTAATTGCACTAAGATACTACATCCACGCATATCTCTTGGTGCATGTCAAAGAATATTTGGCTCGGTTCAAGCAGTGCAGGCTGCAGTAAGTTCAGAATGGAAAGAGCACCTACAAACACTAGCTGTATTGGCCCAAGGTGGAGAGAAAGGATTGCTACTTCCCTAGCCTCATCCTCCTCACGGGTGATCAACGCACTGTAAGTTCCAGTCAAGTCAACTCGTGGCTGGCGTTTTCATCTTCAATGACAATGTGACAAGGCTGCCGCTTTCTCCATTTTCTTTGTAGAAACTGAGTCACTACGTAAGCCGTATTTGACTGGTTGTATGGATACGAATTCGACTGAAGAAAAGCAGTTTGCTCTACAAACTATTTTTTTATTTGGATGCAAAACTGAAATTGAAGATTTGAGTGGAAGATTGCTTTTCAGAACTATACGGTTGGGATGCCTATAAATAAAGGGTGTAAGCAGCTAGTTACTTGTAGCTATGGCCGTTCTCCAACCAAAGCACACAGGCTTTGTCTCAGAGCTATGTAGGCGTTGCATGGCATAACATGGATACTCGAGCGTAAAACCAATTTGATAAGTATATATAATAAATAGATGTAAGTTATTGAATTTAATACAGTAAGTAAATAAAATAATATTTTTTTATTAGGATACAAAACTGAAATTAAAGCATGTGAGAACCCCATTTTATAATCCGTCTTAACCAGTGAATTAAGACTAACAGAAATTAATTAAGCATTTTATTAAGCAAATTGTGCAGGAATTTTTTTACTATAAAGACTGAATAAAAACCTTCCATCCGATCAATTCAATTAAAAATTTACAAGTTATCTTAAACTTTTAAATTCTCGAATACGATATTCTTCTCAATGTGATTCCAATCAATACATGTCAAGTAAAATAATTGCAGTCCATTTGCACTAAATAAATTCCATCTATCAGGCAATAATTAAAATCATTCCTCAAATCAAATATCAACAGTCTATATGACATCGAGACAACAATCTGAATTACATGATTTTTACCTCTCTAATTTCATCCAATTACAATTCTCTATTTCTAACAATTACAAATTAAATTATATCTGTAGCATCTCATACATATATGCATTAAATCAGAAGCTATAGAAAGTAATTACATGCATCTCACTTCATACATTTAATTACAACTCAGTGTATTTTCAAAAGGAAACTACAATTTCATCTGCGAGCAAGGTAATTATAAAGATACTAAAAAAGATCGAACAAAAAGAAAAAAAGAAAGAATTGTCATCATAACCCTAATTTCGGCCAGGGCATTCTGCTCATCGAGATATCAAACTGTTTGGGGTCAGTTGGCACCTCTCGCAGCCGTAGGTTTCATCATTCGACATTAAAACAAACCTGAGTCATTCCAGAAGTCCATTTTCCCAACCAACCAAACAAATATCCAAATGCAACCCCAAGTGTACAGTAGTAACACTAGAGAGCATGGGAGAGCTAGGGAGAGGATAAGACCGATGCCAGACCAGGCAAGGATCGAGGGAGGGAGAGGAAACATTTTTCAGCGACAACTACAGCACAATCAAGTTCACAACACACCACCACCACCATTTTCCCCCACCAGAGTCACACCAACCCACCACCCTCCATACACCCAGCCAAGGAGAAGGGCAAGCCACAAGATTAGGGGAGGGGGAAAGCATGCAAGCATCCCTAGGAGGAGCCAGACCATGGGAGCAAGACAGCCGAGTTGCAAGCAACAGGAGAAGGGACAAGCATCCACAAGTCGACCACCAGCACAACCGCACCAACAAAGTGTCCAACAACGTCAAACTCCAGTCTCAAGCTGAGCCGACCTGTAGCCCATAAGGTAGGCCACGATCCATTCCTAACCTTTTCCATAGCTTTTTCGAACCACACAACATGCATCCACTAAGGTCATAGACCACTCAACCATAGCATGAGCTGAACCCTCACAGAAAGCATCACATAGCATCCACCAGTAGCCTCACTAAGCATCACAATCATGCACATGGAGTAACAAGGAGGTAGAGAGGAAAGGGGATAGGGGGGATGAACAACACAATCATGCAGTAGTGGAAGATTGGATTGCTTTTCAGAAGTATATGGTTGGGATGACTATAAATAAAGGGTGTAAGTAGCTAGTTACTTGTAGCCCGTTCTCCAACCAAAGCATACAGGCTTTCTTTCAGAGGTACGTAGGCGTTGCATGGTTACATACTTAGATTTACTATTGATAAAACATATTTTTTTCTAGGGGAGGAAGAAACTTAATGTTTTTATGTACAGTTCAGATGACATGCTCATGCTGTTTCTGAGGATCCTACCTGTTTGCTCAATTGTCGAACACTAGCGGGATAAAGTTTGACAGGAACTTAAGGTGTGTAGCCGTAAATATACTACTAATATTTGTGTTTTGTAAATAGTCTTCATTTAGATTGTCGACCTTTGTTGAGCGCTGGTTTCTAATCAAGAGTTGTATGCGTATTAGCTAGCTCCTGGCAGGACGTCCATGGTGCTTGTTAGTTAATTGAAATAACAGCAGGATCAGTGCTTGTCCATGGTGATACAAAAAAAACTTTTAGCAACTTTTTCCCGCTACCCACATGTAGTATGATCAGTGGATGGTGGAAAAAGTATATCTCAAATGCATAAAATAGTCACTTCTAATAGCGTTTTGAGATGATCCAAAGAGAGAAAATTAGATATATATTTGCTTAGATTGACACGCTGCAACTTGCCACCGCTCCTACCGTAATTCATTATTTGCCCTCGTGTTCATATAATTCCACTTTCGCATTATTTTAATCTTTTTCGAGGCAAGAGGGTCATTTCGCCTATCCTTCCTCTTCCTCTTCTTTCCTGTCCATCCATCTCGCCGGTGTTGAGCTCTCAGCCTTTGCCTCCTACCCAACCACTCCTCCAGTCCTCCTGCGTGTGGCACGGGTTGCTATGCCCACTTTAGGCTTCATCACTGGGGCGGGCTGAGCAGGAGGCTGTGTGCGTCCTCAGCGTGCTTTTACATCATGATATCCTTCTCCTCATGCGCCGCCGGCGCCATGCCCACTGCCACCACGTTGCAGCACATCGGCACCTCCTCCACCCCAAAACCCATCGCCGGCTGCGACTGTAGAGATAGTGGCACCCCAGCCGGGCACAACAGGCGCGAGAGGAGACAAGGAAGCCGGAGGCGAGGTCCTCGTCCAGCCACACAGCTTCGTCGCCTCCGCACAATTTCACTTCAGCATGGCGCGACGTCCACGGCCATCTGGAGCAGCGACGGCTATAGCCGGAGGCAAGGAGGAAGAACCTTGGGAGGAGGAAAGAGGGGGCAAAAGGGTCCTTTCATATGTAGAGTCAACAAAAAAATTAAAATAATGTGAAAGTGGCAAATGCTAGAGAATTAGATGAACCCGGTGGCAAATAATCAATTACAGTGGGAGTGGTGGCAAATCGTAGTGTGTCAATCTGAGCAGTGGCAGATAAATAAGTTTCCCATCTGAAGAAGGTAGTTATAAAAAAGGTTCCAAATTACAGGTCAGTAATTGCTAGGAACATTTCTGTGTCATAACACAACCTGGAAAATGTGTGTGTAACATTTTCAGAATTCATCATATGTATCACATATCATACGTCCATAGTTGTGTGTGGTTTTCTAGCATTTGGTTGAGTAGTTTTAGCAGCAGGTCCCTGAATCAACGGTATACCAGATAACATAACTAATTGACTCCCACGTAAATGCAGGACTTTGAAGAAAATTCACATATCTGAAATCTACTAAGATTAGTAAAAACTGCAGTTATAATAGTCAACCTGCAGTGTCTGGAATGAACAGAAAGCTAAGTCCTGAGGAAAAGAAAAGCTGTAGTAGAAACAAAATCCTTAGGTACTTCACATGACAAATGAATGTGTGCTAACATTAATTATTAGCTATCTAAAATTTTCCTTGTTTTTATGTTTGCATATGATCAAGATCTAACTTCAACAAAGATAGTCAGGCGCCCATGAAGGCTACTACAATCGTGCAGTTTGTCTCGGTGCTAATGGCTTGCAGTGCACATGTCATCATCTGTGGCTTCTTATATGGAAACGAGACGGATCGACTATCATTACTTGAATTCAAGATGGCAATCAGTCTCGATCCACAGGAAGCCTTAATGTCTTGGAATGATAGCACCAACTTCTGCAATTGGGAAGGTGTCTTGTGTAGGGCGAAGACTCCACGTCGTGTCACTTCTCTTGACCTTACAAATCGAGGTTTAGTAGGGCAAATCTCTCCTTCACTCGGAAACCTAACATTCCTAAAACATATATACCTACCAACAAATAGATTCACTGGACAAATCCCTCCATCCCTTGGTCAATTGCATCACCTCCAAACCCTCTACTTGACTAATAACACGCTACAAGGGAGGATACCTAGTCTTGCAAACTGTTCCAAACTCATGGTGCTATGGTTGGATGGCAATCATCTAGGTGGGCAATTTCCTACAGATTTGCCTCATCGCCTTCAGGAGATTAAACTTTCATTTAATAATCTTGCTGGAACCATCCCTGCTTCCCTTGCCAATATCACAACGTTACGTACGCTTGGCTGTCCTGGTAATAATATCGAGGGCAACATACCAGATGAGTTCAGAAAGTTATCCAGCCTACAAATCTTGCATGTGGGTGAAAATAAGTTGGCAGGCATGTTTCCACAAGCCATCTTAAATCTTTCTACTCTTATTTTCCTTGCCATTAATTTGAATAATCTAAGTGGACAGGTACCATCCAATCTCGGTAACTCCCTACCCAATCTCCAACTACTCGCATTAGACGCCAACTTTTTTCATGGGCATATCCCCTATTCATTGGTAAATGCTTCTAAGCTATACATTCTCGATATATCAAGAAATAATTTTAGTGGGGTTGTGCCTAGCTCCATCGGCAAACTTACCAAACTATCTAGGTTAAATCTTGAATTTAACAAACTCCAAGCACGTAACAAGCAAGACTGGGAGTTTATGAACAGCTTAGCCAATTGCACTGAGCTAAACATTTTCTCGATGGCAAGGAATCGTCTAGAAGGTCAGGTACCGGATTCATTAGGTAACCTTTCAGTTCGGCTTCAATATCTACTTTTGGGAGGAAATCAACTATCAGGGGGCTTTCCTTCTGGCATATCATACCTTACAAACCTAATTAGTTTAGGATTGGATTACAATCAATTTACAGGTGTGGTTCCAGAATGGATCGGGACACTAAATTTACAAGGAATGTCCTTAGCGAACAACATCTTTACAGGGTTTATACCAGCATCCCTTTCAAATTTGTCACAACTAGGATCTCTCTATCTACACGCAAACCAATTTGATGGGTGTTTACCCACGAGCTTCGGAAACTTTCAATTGCTTGATAGTTTGAGCATTTCCAATAATAATCTCCATGGTGGTGTACCAAAGGAGCTATTCCGAATCCCCACAATATTGATAATTGATTTATCTTTCAACAACCTAGATGGACCACTTCCAACTGACATTGGCAACGCCAAGCAACTCACGTATTTACGGCTTTCATTCAATAAGCTATCTAGAGATATTCCTGACACTTTGGGTAATTGTGAAAGTTTGGAAGATATTAGGCTCGATTCGAATATTTTCAACGGAAGCATCCCAATTTCATTAGGCAACATAAGTAGTCTTACATTTCTCAACTTGTCTCACAATAACTTAACTGGGTCAATACCAGCCTCTCTTGGTAACCTACAACTTCTTGAGCAACTAGATTTGTCATTCAACCATCTTGATGGTGAAGTCCCAACAAAAGGAATATTCAAGAATGCAACTGCCATACAAATTGATGGAAATCAGGCGCTTTGTGGTGGGGCATCAGAGTTACACCTGCTAGCATGTTCTGTCAAGCCTCTGAATTCAACTAAGCACAAGCAATCCATTGTACAGAAAGTTGTGATCCCATTAGCTAGCATGTTATCACTTGCTATAGTCATATCTGCCTTGTTTCTCTGGAGGGGAAAACAGAAGAGAAAATCTATATCTTTGCCCTCATTTGGTAGCAAATTTTCCAAAGTTTCTTATAATGATATTGCAAGAGCAACAAATGGATTCTCATCAACCAATTTAATCGGTAGAGGAAGATATAGTTCTGTATATCAAGGACCATTGTTTCAGGACAGAAATGTGGTTGCCATCAAAGTCTTTAGCCTGGAGACAAGGGGAGCACAAAAGAGCTTCATTGCAGAATGTAATGCTTTGAGAAATGTGCGGCACCGCAATTTGGTTCCTATCTTTACTGCATGCTCAAGTATTGATGCTGAGGGAAATGATTTCAAAGCCTTAGTGTATGAGTTCATGCCACGAGGTGACCTGCATGCGTTACTATACTCAACTCGAGATGATGAGAACACTCCAACTTCAAACCACGTTACACTCACGCAAAGGTTAAGCATTGTGGTGGATGTAGCAGATGCATTGGAGTACCTCCACCATAACAACCAAGGAATTATTGTTCATTGCGATCTGAAGCCTAGCAACATTCTTTTGGATGACAATATGACAGCTCATGTTGGAGACTTTGGCCTTGCTAGGTTCAAAGTTGATTCCACAACATCATCTCGCGGTGACTCAAACTCAACTTCTTCACTTGCAATAAAGGGAACCATTGGCTATGTTGCACCAGGTAACGTGTAATGTCCATTTTTCATATTGTTCTATGTCTCCATATAACTTGATCGCAAATTTCTTATTATCCATATTGTTCCATGTCTCTATATAACTTGACCATATATTACTTATTTTCAATTATTGTGCTAACATGTGACTAATTGTTCTTGTATGAGGTCTACTATAGAGTGTGCTGCTGGTAACCAAGTCTCAACTGCCTCAGATGTTTACAGCTTTGGAGTTGTTCTCCTTGAAATATTCATCCGAAGGAGGCCAATAGACGACATGTTTAAGGACGGATTGAGCATTGCAAAGTTCATAGAGATGAACTTTCCTGATAAGATATTGCAGATCACCGATCCCCAGCTGCAACAAGAGTTGGTCTTATGCCAGGAAACTCCAATGGCCGTGAAGGAGAAAGGTCTACAGTGTATGTTTTCTGCGCTCAGCATTGGCCTTTGTTGTACCAAGACGTCCCCAAGTGAACGCATCAGCATGCAGGAGGTGGCTGCAAAGCTGCATGGAATCAGGGATGCATATCTTAGAGGAAGAAACTAAAGAAGTAGTTTTGTTGCTTAAGTAGTTTTGGTTGTCTGAATAATTTACAGCAGACTTGTCATTTTACCAAAAAAGCATTACTCATGTGTGTGTCTTTCGGTTCCTACTTAAAGTGAGATCACTGTACTTTTGAATAAATAAGTTTAAATGACCATAACTATTGTACTTGTCAAAGAAATGTATTGTTTCTTGCTATAACTGCTAGCAAGACAAATGGTTTTGCAAAGTCATTAGTATGTCACATTTATATCTTGCGTCTTGTATCTTGTTTATGTTGTGTTAATTGGCTCAAAATAAGTTGCATTCGTTTTTTCATACCATGACCTTCTCTTGTGATTTTATAGCTAAAATCTAAAACTATTGATAGGAGATTAATAATCCAGAACTATACTCAACTCAAGATGATGAGAACACTTCAACTTCGAACCATATTACACTAGTTCAAAGGTTAATCATTGTGGTGGATGTAGAAGATGCATTGGAGTACTTACACCATAACAGCCAAGGAACTATTGCTCATTGGCATTACGATCTGAAGGCTAGCAACATTCTTTTGGATGATAATATTAAAGGAATACGCGTAGGCTACGGAAGCAGAAAACAAAACTTTTCTACCGCGCACCCAAGAACATCATGCTAAGGAAGGATCATGGATCGTTACCACTTAGACGCGCAGCGCAGCGGAAGAAGAATTGGAAACCGATCCAATCATGCGCGTCGAGGTAGTAGTGGAAGTAGCCGATCGTCCCGAACAGATCGTCTCCTCCACGCACGCCGATCAACACTGCAACGAGCAGCGCCTCCACCGGTATCTACACGTCCGGGGCTGGAATGCCGATCACGAGTGTACTAGCACTCGTGAGCAGCTAGGGTTTGGCTCGGGAGGTGGCGGCTAGGGTTTTGCTAGATGTTAACAGGGACGAATCCCCTCTGCCCCTCGCCTCCATATATATAGACCTCCTCACGTGGGCCTCGTGGACCGAGGCCCAATAGGAGTCTATTCGGATCTCTATCCGAATTGAGCCCATATCCGAATCATATTCGAATTAGTGTTCCAACCCGTTAAGCGTGCGACCCTGTAGGTTCACGTATACTTGGTCATGACCTGGAAACGCCTTTCCGATCACCATGTTAATAGCGGCCTCTAGTAAGACATATTAACCCCAAAGTATATGTAAAGATCATATCAATTTGAACTGTAATGTTCTCTCATGTACGAATCCCTTTGCCTCACGATATAGATTGAGCTCAAGGCGAGACTGTGTCATCCTCTTAATAGCTCAATCACTCTCTCGATTCCGTGATGGATTATAAACTCGTGATTGACTCCTCAATCACCTTGGCATGGCCATGCACTTTCATAATCCATTACATCGAGGGCCCAGAGATATCTCTCCCATAAGGAGGGTAAATTCTATCTTGATCATTCACATCCCACTACATGTTTCATGGCAAACCCGAAGACTACTTTTATGACTACCCGATTCACGGAGTAGTGTTTAGTAGTCCCAAAATAAGCTACTACTCATGTTGGGAACCATGATGATCTCAAGTCTAAGGATTCTACATAAACACTACTTGAGACCAACCGATGACACATGGAATCTCTACTGATGTCTCATGGCAGTCTATCCAACATATGTTCACTAACACATGTCCATATTATTGATTTGGTATCACCATACCATGATCCATGAGACATGGTCATCAATCAATACATATGCTTATCTTTGTCTTTGAATCATATTTGTTCCTCATATGATATACGATCAGGGATCATTTAGAAATAGCAACATCTTAGTATTTAAGAGTCTCATGAATAAGTCACATACTCATTGATTAATAATGATGATGTCTATTCCAAGGAACAAAGTAATGTATCATAAACATAGTATGTGATATATACAACATCTCCATGTTACCTCTAGGGCATATCACTAACAGTCTCCCACTTGCACTAGAGTCAACCATGTAGGTATCTAATACCCATTGCCCTAGTGTGAGCCTCATGCTTTGGCTGGGGAAGCGGCTTTGTCAACGGATCTGCAATGTTCAAATCCGTTTGTACTTTGCATATCTTCACATCGCCTCTCTCCACTATCTCGCGGATGAGATGAAATCGTCGTAAAATGTGCTTGGACTTCTGGTGCGATCTAGGCTCCTTGGCTTGTGCAATGGCCCCACTATTGTCACAGTAGAGGTCCATTGGGCTGGAGGCACTAGCCATCACACCAAGCTCAGAAATAAATTTCTTGATCGAAACAGACCTCTTTGGCGGCTTCGTGCTGCTATGTACTCGGCTTCATTGTAGAATCAAGCAACCGTCTGCGCTTGGAACTCTTCCACTTACGCACCACCATTCAGCAGAACACAAATCCAGTTGTGATCTAAAATCATCTTTGTCAGTTTGGAAGCTAGCATCGGTGTAACCATTTACAACGAGCTCTTCCTCACCTCCATAGACAAGGAACACATCTTTAGTTCTTCTCAAGTACTTCAAGATGTTCTTTACGGCAATCTAGTGACTTTCACCTGGATCTGACTGGTATTTACTCGTAGCACTTAAAGCATCTGAAACATCCGGGCGTGTACAAAGCATGGCATACATAATGGACCCAATAGCGAAGCATATGGAATCGCATTCATTTTATCCCGCTCATCAGGTGTACTAGGACACTGATTCTTGCTAAGATTTATACCATGTGACATAGGTAGAAAACCTTTCTTGGAATCATGCATGTTGAACCTTTTCAATACCTTGTCAATGTACGTATCTTGGCTTAATCCAATTAGCCTTTTTGATCTATCTCTATAGATCTTGATGCCCAGAATATATCTTGCCTCTCCTAAGTCTTTCATAGAGAAACTATTTTTAATGAAGACTTAACAGATTCGAGCAAAGGAATGTCATTTCCGATCGGTAATATGTCATCCACATATAAGACCGTAAATACGAGTGCGCTCCCACTAGCCTTTTGTAAACACAAGGCTCTTCTTCGTTCTTGATGAAACCAAACCCTTTGATTACCTCATCAAAACGAATGTTCCAACTCCGAGATGCCTGCTTTAATCCATAAATGGATCTTTGGAGCTTGCATATCTTTCCAGCGATTGCGGATCGACAAAACCCGTGGGCTGTGTCATGTACACATCCTCACTCGATTTCCATTAAGAAAAGCTGTTTTGACATCCATTTGCTATATTTCATAGTCGAAATATGTAGCAATCGCTAGAATGATCCGAATAGACTTTAGCATTGCGACGGGCGAAAAGTTTCATCATAATCAACACCTTGAATTTGTTTGAAACCTTTGGCCTGTCGCGCTTTATAGATGTGAATATTTCCATCAATGTCTATCTTTTCTTGAAAACCCATTTGCACTCAATGGTTTTAACACCATCAGTGGATCAACCAAGTTCCAAACTTGATTCTCGTGCATGGATTCAATTTCGGATCTCATGGCTTGAAGCCATTTCTCATAGTCTGGTCCCACCATCGCTTCTTCATAGGTCTTAGGCTCATCGTTGTCTAACAACAAAATGTCCCGTTGTTGAGTAGTCAAGAACATGTACCTCTCAGGTGCACGACGTGACCTTTCTGACCTACGTGGTGCTGGTGTGTCCACAACAGGTTCTTCAACGGTTTGTTCATCCTGTTGTGGTTCTGTAGGAGCTGAAACGTTATCAGGTGTTTCTTGAATTTCTTCAAGTTGCACTGTGCTCCCACTATCCCTTCTTGAGAGAAACTATTTCTCTAAGAAGACACCATGCCGGGCGACAAACACTTTGCCTTCTCCTTGATTATAAAAGTAATATCCTTTTGTTTCCTTAGGATACCCGATAAAGAAGCATTTATCAGATTTAGGAGTGAGCTTATCAGATTGTAAACGTTTTACATAAGCCTCACATCCCTAAATCTTAAGAAAAAACAAGCTAGGACATTGTCCTGTCCACATCTCATATGGAGTCTTTTCTACTGATTTTGATGGAACTCTGTTTAGTGTGAACGCGGCTGTTTCAAGAGCGTACCCCCAAAAAGACAACGGAAGATCACTTTGGCTCATCATGGAGCGCACCATATCTAATAAGGTGCGATTTCTCCGTTCAGATACCCCATTCCATTGAGGTGTTCCTGGCGGAGTCAATTGTGGAACAATTCCACAATCCTTTAGATGATTGCCAAACTCATGGCTCAAATACTCGCCTCCACGATCAGATCGTAGAAACTTGATTGTCTTGCCTAAATGATTTTGCACTTCATTTTGGAATTCTTTGAACTTTTCAAAGGATTCGGACTTATGCTTCATCAGGTAGATATACCCATATCTATTAAAGTCATCAGTAAAAGTTATGAAATCACGAAAACCACCTCTGGCTGTTAAGCTCATTGGTCCACATACATCAGTATGTACGAGTGCCAATAAGTCATTTGCCCGTTCACCTTGACCGGTGAAAGGTGTCTTTGTCATCTTGCCAAGTAAACAAGATTCGCATGTCTCTAATAATTCAAAATCAAATGAGTGCAGAATACCATCTCTATGGAGCTTCTGCATGCGTTTCTCATTTATGTGACCTAGCGGCGATGCCAAATAAACGTGAGATTCAAATCATTCGGACGTTGCCTCTTTGCATTAATGTTATAGACCGGTGACCCTTCAAGAGTAAGAACGTATAACCCATTCACCAATGGAGTATGACAATAGAACATATCTTTGAAATAAAGAGAACAACCATTGTCCATAGATTTAAAGTCATAACCTTCTGCTTGCAAACATGAAACAGAAATAATGTTCTTTGAAAGAGATGGAACACAATAACAATTATTCAATTCCAAAACTAATCCTGAAGGTAAAGACAATGGTATGGTGCCAACAGCTACCGCAGCAACTTTTGCTCCATTGCCAACGCGAAGATCCACTTCGCTCCTCCTCAAACTTCTACTTCTTATTAGCCCCTGCAACGATTTGCAAATGTGAGCAACCGATCCGGTATCAAATACCCAAGAATTAGTGGAAGAAGTAGCAAGATTGATTTCTATAACATTTATACCTGGAGTGGAAGTCATACTTCCCTTCTTCTCAAGATCCTCCAAGTACTTTGGGCAGTTCCTTTTTCAATGTCCTGATTGCTTACAGTAGAAACAATCTGCATCAGGATGAGCATCGCCCTTCTTGTCTTTCTTGGCCTTAGAACTGCTCGCGATCGCATCAGGAGCTTTCTTTCTTTTGACCGTGCTTCTCTTGACATAGGGTTTGCCCTTGCCTTTCTGCATCATCATCACATGATTGTTGCTTTTCTTAATGCTTTCCTCGGCAGATTTTATCATCCCATGCAACTCAGCTAGGGTCTTGTCCAGGTTGTTCATGTGAAAGTTCATTATGAATGGCTCAAAGCTCAGGGGAAGCGACCGGAGAATCACATCAGTAGCCAACTCTTGGCTAAGGGGAAAACCAAGCTTTTCCAGACTCTCAATGTAGCCAATCATCTTAATCACATGAGGGTGACGGATTCCCATTCGCAAGCTCCGCACGCAAATAAGGACTTTGAAGTATTGAACCTCTCACCCTTGTTTGGTTCTCAAACATACCACGTAACCCCACAATGATATTGTAGGCATCTGTGTTCTCATATTGCTTCAAGCTCGAGAGGACATTGTGGCAAGCATGAGACACTCACATCAAGGCAATCATTCGTTTGCTTCTTATAAGCTCTCCGTGCAGCCACGAGAGCATTATCGAGCAAGTCTTCGGGTAAGGAGACTCAAGGACATACTCCTTGCGCTCTTGCTTGAGAACAATTCTCAAGTTGCGATACCAATCCAAAAATTTGTTCCATTGAGTTTTTCTTTCTCAAGAATAGATCGCAAATTAAAAGTCTTGGATGCGGCGTTAGTGACATGATCTACAACACAAGAATATGCAAAGTTTAGCACTATGTTTATGTTCATCTTTTATTAAACTATTTAGCAAAAGACTCCCACTATGAGTTTTGCAACAAAACTCCTCTAAGTTACATAGTGGGTAAAGATCCTCATTTCACTAATTCCTAGTGAGCTTTGGCATCACGGCTAGAAAATTAGTGACATGGGTAAGCAACACTTTGCTAATCACATCCCTATGTGACTCTACTTTGGGTGACATTAGTATGCCTCGGCCCCAATCTATGCCCCAAGGTCCAAAACTATTTTGATAACCTTGTTAAGTAAACCAAATGCTTCTGCATGTAGATGTCCGACATCTACCCCAAATGATGATGATAACCGATGGCACTCTACTTTGGTAGACCTACCATGCGGTGATCATTATCTTTTGGTGCAGCATATGGAAGGGCATTAACACCTAATTTTAAGAGGGATTCTATCCTACCAAAGCAACATATCACATATATCATTGCATAAGAATAAGATAGATAACATCATAGATAAACACATTTAACTGTGAAGTAGTATGGCCCAAAAAATGGTGATATCCAACTCCAAGTAGGTGTAGACGATCTCCATCCTCCACATCACCCCTTTAGGCCACCATGCTTAAAAGCTTGTAACCTCAAAACTAGGCTACTACCTATAATAGCTAGAAATTGAAGATTACAAAGATAGATTAAGCATTAAGGTCAACACGCAGGTCGTTAAATACAATATATATATACAGCTAACAATAGCTGTAATAATCATGACACGCAGGCCATGAACGAATGTTACATGCATCACATACATCTCATACATTCAAATAAGCTATAGGGCCATACTATTCACACCATTCCCTGCAAAAACAAGTTAGACGTAGAATCGCATTCTACCTAACGATGTGCACCCACGACGCTATACAAGGGGGGATACACACGGCGGTCCCGCTGACCGGTCAGCGGGCGGGGGGTCGAGGGGGGAGCCGCCCCCCGCGGGTTTCAGGGCAGCGCCTTGAAAACCTCACAGAATTACATAGATCGCATCTATGAAATCGCTATGAAAATCTTATCGAGCCGATCAAATCAACCCAAATCCGAGCCATTCAAAATGTCTCAATTTTCATTAGATCAATCATATTGATCATCGCGATCGGTATACTTGAGGAGACCACAACACAAGACCTCGATCCATTGGCTCGATCTCATCGATTGTGCGTGATTAGCCCCGATGGTGATTCCAATGGTAGGGGCAAGTCGCGCGTACATCAAAGAAGGAGCACGAACTAATCTTTTTGGCCTTATGATGCTATCAACTCATACCTATTTCAACCCCTTATGACCGATTGATCTCATCAACCCATGCTACCACCGATTCATCATATGAACCACCTGATCTAGACTGTAATAGATCCAATCTACTACTACCGTATATCTACATATGCGCTAATCCAGATTCCAAACTAAGAAAGATGGCTCTGATACCACTAAAGGAATACGCGTAGGCTACGGAAGTAGAAAACAAAACTTTTCTACCACGCACCCAAGAACATCATGCTAAGGAAGGATCATGGATCGTTACCACTTAGACGCGCAGCGCAGCGGAAGAAGAATTGGAAACCGATCCAATCATGCGCGTCGAGGTAGTAGTGGAAGTAGCCGATCGTCCCGAACAGATCGTCTCCTCCACGCACGCCGATCAACACTGCAACGAGCAGCGCCTCCACCGGTATCCACACGTCCGGGGCTGGAATGCCGATCACGAGTGTACTAGCACTCGTGAGTAGCTAGGGTTTGGCTCGGGAGGTGGCGGCTAGGGTTTTGCTAGATGTTAACAGGGACGAATCCCCTCTGCCCCTCGCCTCCATATATAGACCTCTTCACGTGGGCCTCGTGGACCGAGGCCCAATAGGAGTCTATTCGATCTCTATCCGAATTGAGCCCATATCCGAATCATATTCGAATTAGTGTTCCAACCCGTTAAGCGTGCGACCACAGAGGTTCACGTATACTTGGTCGTGACCGGAAACGCCTTTCCGGTCACCATGTTAATAGCGCCTCTAGTAAGACATATTAACCCCAAAGTATATGTAAAGATCATATCACTGAACTGTAATGTTCTCTCATGTACGAATCCCTTTGCCTCACGATATAGATTGAGCTCAAGGCGAGACCTGTGTCATCCTCTTAATAGCTCAATCACTCTCTCGATTCCGTGATGGATTATAAACTCGTGATTGACTCCTCAATCACCTTGGCATAGCCATGCACTTTCATAATCCATTACATCGAGGGGCCCAGAGATATCTCTCCCATAAGGAGGGGTAAATTCTATCTTGATCATTCACATCTCACTACATGTTTCATGGCAAACCCGAAGACTACTTTTATGACTACCCAGTTACGGAGTAGTGTTTAGTAGTCCCAAAATAAGTTACTACTCATGTTGGGAACTATGATGATCTCAAGTCTAAGGATTCTACATAAACACTACTTGAGACCAACTGATGACACATGGAATCTCTACAGTGTCTCATGGCAGGTCTATCCAACATATGTTCACTAACACATGTCCATATTATTGATTTGGTATCACCATACCATGATCCATGAGACATGATCATCAATCAATACATATGCTGATCTTTGTCTTTGAATCATATTTGTTCCTCATATGATATACGATCAGGGATCATTTAGAAATAGCAACATCTTAGTATTTAAGAGTCTCATGAATAAGTCACATACTCATTGATCAATAATGATGATGTCTATTCCAAGGAACAAAGTAATGTATCATAAACATAGTATGTGATATATACAACATCTCCATGTTGCCTCTAGGGCATATCACTAACAAATATGACAGCTCATGATGGAGACTTTGGCCTTGCAAGGTTCAAAGTTGATTCCACAGTATCATCTTTTGGTGAGTCGAACTCAACTTTTTCACTTGCAATGAAGGGAACCATTGGATATGTTGCTCCAGGTAATTAATTTGAGTACATATTTCTTATTTTTGATATTGAAGTTAACACATGGACTAAATTATTCTTGTTGGGGTCTTTTCCAAAGTATGCAGGGGTGGTCAAGTCTCAACTACCTCAGATGTTTACAACTTTGGGGTTGTTCTCGAAATATTCATCCTATAGCTACAACCTACAACATAACATTTCAGATTCTGCACAGAATAGGCTGTAAATACTGGATTGGAGATTTCAGGGAAAAACTACCAGATTAATAGTTGATCAGGCAGAAACCATTTAATCCACTAGTCTAGAAAATCATGTAAAATTTTGATAAATTAGACTAGAAATCATGCAAAATTTTGATCCACTAGTCTAGAAATCATGCATGTCAATATCTTGTATGAATCCTGCCAACAAGAACAACGTTAAGGAATTTTTGCTCTACCTTCATAACAATGCAATGATAAGAAATACATTGAACTCTGCCCAGGAAAAAGAAGGCATAAGCATCCTCCAGGCATTACGCACTAGCAAGTTAAGGTTGGGACAAATATATTGAACTCTGCATAAACACAACTACGTTTCTCATGCTAGAATGCAGATGGCAGCTGATCATGCAAAATACTAGTTTATTGGTTAACTTTTGCAGGACAATACGCAAGCCAAGACCAAGAAAAGCAACAGTTCAAGAAAACTCTTTACATTACTTAATTTCTTCCTCCTGGTTGTGAAATTGTTTCTTTTTGTAGCTACACAAACGCATTATATATCACCTAAAGCATCTTGAGCAATGTTGTCCTGTCTCCTACATTGCAATCTACTACTTGAGCCTTAAAAGGAACTACATTGCAGATATCATTGCTAGTCCAAAATGTGTAACCTGCTAAAGCTTAGTATTCAGTAATGTTACAAGCTCGAGGAACTTGCCATGTCGGCGGAGGGAACGAGCTCGAGGCCGCCGGCAGAGGACGCAGCAGCGTGTGGAGGTGATGGCCTTGTTGCTATCTTAGGGTCTAGGGTTTGAGGAGATTGGGGACGGAGGAAGTTTGGTGTAGGTCAAGAAAAGGGTAATGCAGAGGTGGCGCACCGTGCAGATGACACCACCCTAATCTGATATGGTAAATAAAAAAGTGACTAATTTGAGGAAAAAAATTACTCGATTGACAGTTTCGGCTCCAAAAGTCCAGATCAACTATATAACCTCACTTTATCTTGCCAATATTTCTAAAAACTGAAGTAATGAGGAAGTTTTTGAAACCTATCCAATTCCAAGAATGTGCATGCAATTAGATGCTGTTCAAATATATGATGCATGGTGCGCTAATTAAGTATGAGATTTGATAAGAGCTGCCTTGACTTGACTGGCTGATGGAGACCAGCTAAAGGACCCGCTCATTTTGGCTTAAAATCAGCTTCTGCTTCTGGCTTCTCCTTTTTTCACTATTCAGTAATTTCGTCTTTTTCTAGGTTTTTTTAGATTTTTAGGCTTTTTTGCCATTTCTTTTTTCTCGTATTCCTTTGTATTGTCCGTGATGGGCTAACATATTTTTTCTATTTATAATTTTTTTTAAATTTAATTATGTCAAATAAACTAATTTAGTTACAGTAAAAAAATCATAAGACAATGTTATTCTGAACGCCCTACTGGGAAAAGGAGCCATTAACTCCAAGACGCGCGAGCAGCCGGCCGGTTGCATGAATTGCATCAGCCTGGTCAGCTAGCAGTAGGTGATTGTCTGGCACGCCTATAAAAAAACTAGGAATTAAATGCTGCGTGATGATGTGCCTATCTACATATGTGCACAGCTCGGTCGTGACCTAGCAAGCTAGCTCCTCGCCGGCTATTGCTCCATCGGGCTTTCGCCGCGCCGCTGGCCTGTAACAGCCCAATATTTTAGTCTCTCTTTAAATTATGTTGAAAATACTAATTTATGCATTTAAGAGTTTTTCTATATTTTTATCTTTTATTAAAAAGCTTTCCTCTATTAAAGACAACAATGTTTGACTTTTCGAGAAGAATTAAAAGCTGGAAAAAATCTTGGAAATTATTTTAGTATAAAATTGAAGCTATCAGGAACCTCTCTAAAAAAATTTCATAATTTTTAGAGCTCGTTTGCTATATTTAAAAATTACTCAAATCTTTCAGCAATTTAAACATTGAAAAACAATTTCTTTTCCTACCTTCGTTTTGGGTTAATTCTGGCTTGGCCCATCTTCGCTCTCCTGCGCTCGATGCTGCCTCATCCCAGCCCTGGCCCAACCCTACGTCGGCCTGCCCCACTTCCTTCAACCTTGCTGACGTGCTGGACCCACACATCAGGAATCTTCTTCCACCTCGCACCCGCCCAGCTTGCCACTGTGGCGCGTTGGAGCTCGCCAAGGTGAGTCCGTCAAGCTAAGAGAGCCCCTAGTCGAGAAGATGCCATCAAGGCAAACCAAAATTTGATCGAGACAAAGCCGTCGAGGCTGAGCTGAACCACACCGAAGTCAAGCCATCGAGGCATATTGGAGTTTGTCAAGGTGAGCCCATCGAGCTAGGACGGCCCTAGTCGAGAAGATGCCATCGAGACGAAACAAAATTCAGCCAAGACAAAGCAGTTGAGGCCGGGTTGAACCATGCCGAGGACAAGCCATCGAGATGTGTTGGAGCTCGCCAAGGTGAATCCGTTGAGGTAGAGGGGACTAGTCAAGGAGATATCATCAAGGCGAAGCGAAATTTGGCTGAGGCAAAACCAATGGCGGATCTAGGATTTCATCGTGTCTCGGGCTAAATTATAACAGGCTAATAGCCTAAGAACAAATGTGAATTTATACCCATACCACGGCATAATATAAGTATGTCGCAAATACAAATTTAGCTCAGTGATTCAACACAAAACATAATAAGAAAAATATGGCAAAATATAAATAGTGTAACACAGTGAAGATATAATTTGGGTACCTAAATAACGAAGATTTGCTCTTATCCTAGGCCACCACTTCTTCATCAATAGTAGGACAAGAACCAGAACCTACAAAGACAACATATGAGAGTAAATCAAACAGGTAGATGAATAAATACGATGAACATGAAGTTACATTTATAAGACGCTAACTTACCACTAGCACAAGATGACAATGTCTTGCTCCTCTTCATTCCGTATACCTAATTAGCTAATTCCTAAATAGATAACAGCAAAACACATGGCATTCAATATTTCAGATTTTCAATACTCATACAACATCCCTCCCACCCATTTAATTTCAGATCTAGCACTAGTCATAATTTGAACCATATATTCAATTCAATTAGTTTGTCAATTCCAACACTAGTCCACCATGGTCCATCAGGAGTTTAGGACTCAGGAGATTCAGTAATCACTAATCAGGAACACTTAAACAATGAAACATGACATACTCATACAAATTATACATTCATACACTCATACTGGTAACTATCATGTGTCATACAAAATCCCTAATATGATAAGATCAGTTCGCCATCTCCCCCCAATCCCTTCCAATGACCAATTCGCTATTCGACCCATCCCTAATATCAATTCGCCATCTCCCCACCAATGGCCAATTCTTACAGTTCTTCCAAATTCCAAAACACACACAAAATCTAAAAAAAATGGGGGGATTTTCACCTGTGAAGCTCAACTCGGCCCTGGCGACGGTGAGAGAGATGACGCCCAAATCCTGAATGGATGCATGCGCGGGGGAGAGAGTCTGCAAACTCTTACTTCCGAATGCTTCCTCCTGAATGCATAAACGACCATCTGCAGGAAACCATTGGTACTTGATGTAATGTTCCTCTGATAAGCCTATCAAGAAGATAATGTACATAACAACAACGGACATATTCATACCTTCTCGCGACCTTGACCATGGGGATTTGGGTCGTGTAGGTGCAGGACATGAGCGACGCGGCGAGGAGGCCGAGGAAGACCGGTGAGGAGAACATGTGGTCGAAGCCGAGGGTGAGGATCCACCTCCACGTGATGAAGCTAGAGCAGCGGAGCCAGAGGAGGAGGCGAGGCCGCGAGGAGGAGGTGGAGCCGGCGGAGGCGAGGGCACCGGCAGAGGCCGCGAGGAGAAGGTGGGGCCGGAGGAGGCGAGGGCGGCGCCGGAGGCCATGAGGAGGAGGCGGGGCCGCGAGGAGGAGGCGAGGGCGGCGCCGGAGGCCGTGAGGAGGAGGCGGGGCCAAAGGAGGCGAGGACGGCGCCGGAGGCCGCGAGGAAGAGGCGGGGCCGCGAGGAGGAGGTGGAGCCGGAGGGCGGAGGAGGAGGCAGAGCCAGAGAGGCGAGGGCGGCGCCGGAGGTCGCGAGGAGGCGGCAGGGCCGCGAGGAGGCGAGGGCGGCCGCTGGCACTGGGGCGCTACTACGCGAGGTGAGGGCGGCGACCGGCGCAACCGCGCAGGCGAGGGCTGTGCTGCGGTGCTGGGATTGGGGGATTGGGGATTTTGGGATTAGGGTTTTCAGCCTTAGGGAGGTATAGTAGTGTTAGGTAATTTGCTGGGCCTCGGGCTATAGCCCACCCAACCCGAGACCCAGTTCCGCCCCTGGGCAAAGCCATCGAGGCCAAGTTGAACCACGCCGAGGCCAAACCATCAAATTATGTTGGAGCTCCGTAAGGTGAATCCGTCAAGTTAGAAAGAGCCTCTAGTCGAGAAGACACATCGCGGAGAAGCAAAATTTGGCCAATGTAAAGCTATTGAGGTCAAATTGAACTACGCCGAGGCTAAGCCATTAAGGCACGACAAATCCATCCATGGTTTTTTCACAGCATCATTGCAGGTGCATCGATGACTTCATCAATGAATACACATAGAACCAAATCAACCAGTAATATATTGCTCTAAGCAAGGAGCATCACTCACTCTCCATCTCTTCGTTCAGCTGATGGCGCTCAGTGTCTCTTTCTTTGACTAGGTGAGACGTGACCGTATGAAAGCCAGCATGAAGCCCCACAGGTCGTCGGATCTGGCTCGAGTCAACACTTGCCAAACGATGGAGCAAGCCCGGATCCCAGCCCAGGACGGATAACTCGAGAGGCTGTGAAGTCGATGCGAGGCGGCCCACAATGACTTGCCTGTTTCTGGAGATCCGGACGTGTGACCTGGAGGGGATCTGAGACGACACGAACCCGTCCAACGACCCTCCGTTCCTTCAATTTTCTAGATGAAATAGCTTCTCGCTTAGGTCTCTATAGACAGCGCTAACTATCATCGATACAAGATTGGATAATAGACTTGTAAGCACCTCGGTTGGATTCGAGGACCGCCGAGGATGTGAAGAGACTCAACGAGAATCACACCTGAATAGATGAACAAGTATATTGCACATGGATATCTAGGGTTACAAATAGCCTTCCCCTCTCCACTTACAAGAGGTCATATTTATAAAGTGAGAGAAGACAAGTGAAGTTACAAGTCTGCCCTCAGGGCTACCTTACTCCTAAGTGTATTTCGTTCTTCATGCCAAGTGGGTCCTGTAGCATCTGAGGGACTTCAAGGCTGGTCCGCGGACCTCGCTTGGGTTGCTCCTAGACCCCGTCCGAGGTTGGCCTTCGAACCCTGCCTGAGATTGGCCTTCGGATTTCGTCTTAAGTTAGCCTCTAAACCTCGTCTGAGGTGGTACAAACCCCGTCTGATGGGACTCCGGACATCGTCCAGGTGAACTCCAAATCTTGGCTAAGATCGGTCTTCAAGCTCCACCTTGGTTTTTCCGAACCTCGTCGTTAGTCTGCGGATCTTGTCTGGGGGTAGATTACTCGATGTGTGTTGTCACGCCAAAGTTATTGTGGGCCTGAGATAGCGGGACCTTGCTCAACAAGTAATTTCGGTTCGGCCTGCATAATTTGCAAAAGAATCGTCATGTATCACATTTGTGTCAATGTGTCTGTACTTCTTGTTCAAGGTAGTCGCTACTCCTTGGTCCTTGAATATAGTGGTCAAGTTAACCACAATGAATCTGAGGGCATTATTTCTTCACGATACAACATGCTACGCAGGGTTCAAAATCCCGGCGGTTACCGGCCGGTAACCGCCGGTTACCATTTTTACCGGTGGAGACCGGTAACCCAAAAAACCGACTGGTATCAATTTTTGAATTTTGAATTTTGGCCGGTTTTTTAGGTAACTGGCCGGTTTTTTCGGTTACGGTTTCAAAACATCTCAAAATTCAAATTTTGATTTCCAAATTTTGACCGATTTTTCCGGTAACTAACCGGTAACCGCCCGGTTACCGTTACCGGCCGCCGACTAGGATTTCTTCTGGTTCTGGTATTTGGAACCTTGATGCTACGCTACTAAAAAAATCTACAAGCTGATAAAACAAAGGAACTCGATGAGTGTTTTCCTTGTGTTTTTTTGGGTCCTGTGTTTGCTCCAAAGAATAGAGATTATATTCATTTGTTGCCAGCACATGGCAAAAAAGAGACATCAAGAAAGATCAATGCCAGTCAGTCCAAGAAGTACAACTAGTGCAGAGAATTTCACCATGCAACATCAATCGAGATCACATATCTAGGTTTTGTAAGCTAAAAACAACACAAAACAACACAATCCTTTACATGTAGGATATCTCTACGACCACTTGTCATACATACAATTGAAAACTCATGAAAATTGGGAGAAAGTAGCCAAAAATTGAGTCTAAATTGGGCCTTTACAGGGGAGATACACGTGTGACACGGCCGTCACGGGTGACACTACTGCCGCCCTTCTGTTTGAGGGTAATCTTATCTCCTAAGCTGAGCGCGATTCCTTGGGTCTTGCTCCTTATTCTGATGTAGCCGCTGAGCTTACCGTCGGCCTGCTTCTCAACGCTGATGTTCACCAAAGCATCCTCGCCAAACACACTCTTGGCGTAGCGATTAGCAGCAAGAAACCCACATTCTCCATCAAGCACAGACCTGATGTCAAGTTTTATATATAGAAGTAGAAAAGGATAACTGCATTAGCAATCAGACAAGCAGTGGAATGTGAAGAACAAGTTTTTGGCATGTTCTAACCCTCAGAAGTTCTATCTCTCAAGCCCCAACCCTAAGTTAGAAATTGGCTATGTTCAGCCCAACAACTTTCCAGTTACCCAACCAATTCTCCCTAACATATGCAGTTCTCAAAGTGCCGAGTTTTTCTGTTTTACTACACCAAATTAATTAATTTTGTACTTCTACTACAAGGAAGATATAATCCTTTTGCTCACTTGGGTAGTCCTAGAGTATCCTTGCCTGGAAGGATAGTTGTGTTAACATGATCAGAATTGGCGGCCTATTTGGATATCCGATATCTTGTGTGTGCAGGGTTGGTTTGGGGAAATGAACAAGTACATTTCTTCTAGTTTGTGTGATCCTATGCTCAGTTCTTAATTGTAGCAGAAGAAGCCCAGAATGACCTTCATTCTGTTAGAGATATATTCCATATCTATGTGTAGTTACATTATGACATACCTGTACATATTGTATTAGGTTTGGCTCACACCTGTACGTGTATATATACTGGCCCTTTGGCCTCATGATGAATACAAGCGCTATTCATAACATGGTATCAGAGCCCAAGCTTAGGGTTTCGTCATACCTAGGTTTTTCACTGGCCACCACCCCCATCGCACTTGCTGTCACCGCTGATTTTCTTTCCAGCTTTTCTGATCGGCTCTTTCCCGTCGCCGGTCTCTCTTTCGTCTTGCCCATCTGCGTCGGATCCACCCGTCTTTGACCAGATCGGTCACCACCGCTCTGGATCCGCCGCCGTGGCATCTCCATCCCCGCCACAAAGCTGCTGGTCTCGGGGCCGCACCGCCGCACCGCTCTTGGGATCCACAGCCTCCTCCATCTGGCGTCGAGCGGCCGCCACCACCGCTTGGAGCCGGGCTTCGTCGTCGGCGCGCCTGCACGGGAGGGATCCGGCGTCGAGCCACCGCCGCCACCGCTCGGGCAAGGGATCCGGCGTCGGGCCGCCGTGCGCCTGCACGGGCCACCACTGCTCGGGCGAGGGATCCGGCGTCAGGCCGCCGCTACCACCGCTCGAGCTGGCCGTCGCGGCGCTGCTTTGTCGAGACCGAATATGCAAATCGGTCTCTCGTAAACCGCACTAGTCGAGATCACGCTAGTGCACACAATCAAACATAGATGTCATCACGATCATACACACGACAATAATAAAGGAAAACTCGAATATCGATAAAATATCAAGGGTACGACCTTATGGCCAAGCTTACAATATCTCTAGCCGGAAGGGCTTAACAAAATAGCAGCGGAAATCCAAAATAAAACGTAGCGGCCAATCAACAAGCCCACAGGCTATCGAGTGGAGAACGAAGCCTAATCCGTGAAGTCGTCGTAGTACTCTCCTTCTGGCACCTCCTGCTGATAGTACTCCTCTCCCTCAACTGAGCAACATAGGCGTAAAGCCGTGAGTACATTGGTACTCAGCAAGTCGTTTGTAACAATAAATGCAATATAATATGCAAGGCTTACCAAAGGAAGGCTGAAAGGTTAGTTTGCATAAAGGCATTTATTGATGAAATATATTAAATAACTTGAAAGCGAAAGTTAACTGAAAACAGTAATAATAGATAATCAAAGGAATAAACATGAACCACTTGTGAACACCAATTCACAAGTTAAACCAACAGTGAACTACCTGTCCACTCCCAACATAAACCACCAAGTTATAAATGAAACACTAACCTCGTGTGAAATCCCGAGCACCATCCATGACCGAGGACGCGGCTATTCGAATAGTTTTACACTCTGCAGAGGTTGCACAACTGTACCCACACGATATGATTAGCCTAGGCCTAAGGAAATCACAACAAGGCCTTTACAATGCTCTACCTCAACACAATCCTGCCCGCTAGGGTTTCGTGATCACACCCCCTTGCGCCACATGGAAATCAAAGAACCATGTCCATCACAATGGCGAATTGAATTGAAATATTACAAATTAATCACCAGTCCATCCCATAATAGACATGTGGTTTGCGATTAAGCTCAGATTAATGGCGCACAAAGTTAAGTCCTTAACATTACCCGGGCGAGACTACCACATCCCCCAAAGTACAACTGTACTTCCCCCTTTACTGTACGATCACTTGCCCGAGTGCAAAACCAATTTGTATAACCAAGCCAACGTCACACCAATGACGTGGCACAAATTTTAATACACGTGGCACCAACCACAGTTCCATATGTCATTAATTCAAATTAATAATTTAACATGTGCGATGAGATCAATCGTAAATATAAAACGGCTAAGCAATCTAATCGTACCAACCCATGTGATAAATAAACTAGCATCACTAATAAATTTCCCAACCTATGGTGACAATGGCATCATGGTATTCCAAAGTATTAAGGAGGTATAAATTCAATTGGGACGATAACTACCTGTGCAAAGGTTTGAATAAAAATAGTAATGCAATGTAATTTAAAACTAAATAATTAAATAATGGTTTGCCAAATTGGGTTCAACATGATCAAGGGACACGACTTGCCTTCGTTATGCTCAGCGGGGTACTCCTGGTCTTCTGGCGCGAAACCTGCTCCTCCGGAATCCGAATCTAACGAGAGAGAAAACGACCAAAAACAAAGAAACACATAAAATGATAAGCAAATAAACTCCAAAAATTTACAAAACCAGAACCAACAGCTAGAGCTCGATTTTAGATGAATTTAGAAAAAAGAACGGGGTCAATCGGAGCTAGGACGGAGGAGAACGGGCTCCCGGAAAATTAATTCTAAAATTAATTCGAAAAAATCGGAAAAGTTACTGTGTTGTGGACCCGTTCCATGAAATTCCGAGTCCACCGTGGACTCGGTCCACGAAACAGTGCACGGGGGCGACGGGCTGACGCGGCGGGGATGCGCTGACGTGGCAGCAGCATATGCTGCCACGTGGCACGGGTGACGTGGCGGCTGACGTGGCAGCTGACGTGGCTGCCACGTGGCACCTGGGGGCGGGTCACGACTGACGTGGCATG
This sequence comes from Melocanna baccifera, assembly GCA_036346265.1. Lineage (NCBI taxonomy): Eukaryota > Viridiplantae > Streptophyta > Magnoliopsida > Poales > Poaceae > Melocanna > Melocanna baccifera. The sequence continues at coordinate 18,859,548 of CM070707.1, read as the reverse complement.
CCACGTAGGATGCCATGTCAGCTAGGGCTGACGTGGCCCGGCTGACGCGGCACGGCGCGGCGCGACGGCGGGGATCCGACGGCGGAGGGCAAGCCACGCGGCGATCTGCACTCCGGTTCAGATGCGGGCGGCGGCGAGATTGCGCGGCGCGGCGCGGCGACAGGTGGATCGGCGGCGCGCGTGGCGGCTCGCCGCGGGCGTCACGGCGCGCGCGCGGCGTGCAGGGCGAGGGCCGGATCGCGGCGGCGGGTGACGCGTGGCGCGCGATGGGCGGATCGGCGACGCGTGGTGGCGCGCGCGCAGCGCGCGCAGGCGGCGAGGCGGCGCGGGTCCGGCGGCGAGGCGGACGCGACTTCGGCGGCGGCGGCGAGGCGACTCACCGGCGGCGGGGGCGGCAGCGGAAGGGCGGCGGCGTCTCGGGCGGCGAAGACACTCCGGCGGCGTTGGCGGGCTCCAGCGGCGCGCGCGCGAGGGCGAAGCGAGGCGGCGCGCGAGGGTTCGGCGGTGCGTGCACGCGAACCGAGGTGGGCGGCGGGTTTTATCACGCGAACCGAGGCAATCCAATCCGATTCTGGCGGCGGTGCAACGCGACAAGTTTGGACGGTCGGGATTCAACGCGAGAGATCGGGCGGCTCGGGCGCACGCGAGGTTAGGGTTAGGATTTGCGCGCGCGCGCGGAGGACGGACGGCGGAGATCGCGCGAGCGCGCGATCGGGCGGCCGAGGGCGCGGCGCGCGGCGATGCGCGCGTGCTGGTGCCGCCGCCGCGTCGCGGCGCGATGCGCAACGCGTGGCGCGGCGGGATCGGGCGGCGGGGCGAGTGGTGCGCGGGAAAGGGTACGGCGGCGGCGGCGGGCGCGAGATCGGCGACGCGTGGCGGAGAGAGGGAGATCGGGCGGCTGAGGTTTAATTCTTTTCTTTTCTTTTTCCAGAAATTCAAATAAACTTCTACGAGCTCTAGAAAATAGCAAATAAATCCCAAAAATTCTCCAAAAAATACCAGAAAATTCCTTGAGACCTGAGGGACACAAATAAAATATTTCCCACTTATGTTAATGTTTATTTTAATTATATTAAATCATTTAAAACTTTAAAAATTCATTTGAAGCTTAAATTAAATTCAGAAAATTCCAGAAAATTCATTTTTAAAATCCAGACTTTAAAAATCTCAGAAAAACAGGATGTTACACCTGCACGGGAGGTCTTCGTCGCCGGCGCGCCTGCACGGGAGGTCTTCGTCGCCGGCGCGCCTGCACGGGAGGTCTTCGTCGCCGGCGCGCCTACACGGGAGGTCTCCGGCGTCGGCCCGCCACCGCCACCCTCTTCGCTTGGGCCGGGCCTTCGGCAAGAATAAGGACTCACTCGAGTCCTTTGCAGTGAGTTCCTTTTGACCAGGTTTCGGTCAAGTGAGTCTTTGACTGAGTTTGACCGAGGTTCGGTCAGTCCACAAAAAAAAAAGAAAGAAAAAATGTCTTTTTCTACAGGCTCAGTTTCTGTTCCTCGTTGCCCGGTGATCTTCGATGGTCTCAACTATCGAGATTGGTTTCAGCATATGCGTCTTCACATGCGGGGTCAGCATCTTTGGGAGTATCTTACCGGCGACTTGCTCTGTCCGCCTTGTCCTACTCCACCTGCTGTACCTGTCTTCCCGAAGGATGCTTCTGAAGAAACTCGTACAAAGGCAACTGAGGTTTTTGAGGCTGCCACGAAGACTTTCCAGTCTCAGTTTGCTGCTTACAAGACATGGATTGATGAAGATACTCGTACTTCTGCTATTCTGGTTAACAGTATAGAGGTGCATCTCACCATTGATATTATTAGTCTGGTTTCCGCCCAGGCGATGTGGACACATCTGCGCACCCGCTACGAGCCATCTGGAGATTCTTTGTACCTTGTTGTTGTGCGTCAGGAGCAGTCACTGCAGCAGGGAGATGCTACTGTGGACGAGTTCTATGCTCAGCTGTCTGCGATATGGCGTCAGATTAACTCTTTGGAGCCAGATGTTTGTCGCACCTGTCAGTGTTGTCAGCGTCAGCAATCTCACTTGGAGCTTCGTCGCATCTACGACTTCTTGACACGCCTTCGGTCCGAGTTTGAGCAGACTCGTGCTCAATTGCTGGCTCATCACCCACGAGTGACTCTATTGGAGGCCCTTACAGTTGTACGCACTGAGGAGATTCGCCTTCGTGGTGCGGGTCTCCTGTCATCATTGTCGCTTCCTTCAGTTTTGGCAGCTTCGTCAGCTTCTACTCCTACTGCGTCGCCTGTTACTTCTTCACCGGCCATATCTTCACCGATGACAGCTGCTGTTAGTAGGAGACCTCATTGCACTTATTGCAACAAAGATGGACTTGTGGAACAGTCTTGCTACAAGAAGAAGAAGGATGTTCGTCGTGATACTCGTCCCCCATGAGGCACTGGAGGCTCCCCCTCTCAGCGAAGTCCTGGTACCTCTAACACTCAGCAGTTTCTACAATTATTAGGTCGCATGGTTGCTTCTGCATCGTCTGGTACTGCTGGCTCTGCTACTCAGTCTTCGGTTGAGAGACCATCTTCTACTCCTTCCTCAGGTACATCACCTTAGATTCTTAATTCTGGAGCTTCTTTTCATATGACATCTGATTCCACCTCTCTTACTTCTGTTAGCTCTATAGTTGCTCCCATCTCTGTTCAGACAGCAGATGGTACCTTTCTTTCTGTCACAGGACGAGGCACTCTTTCCAATTCATCTTTTCTTGTTCCTGATGTTTCTCATGTTCCAAAACTAACCATGCAGCTCATATCTGCCGGCCAACTCACTGATCATGGTTGTCATGTTATTCTCGATTCTGATTCTTGTTGTGTTCAGGATCGCCGCACGGGGACTCTGGGTGGTACTGGCCCTTGCCGCCGTGATTCCCAACTGCTTTGGGAGTTTGACTGGCTTCGACTTCCTTCCGCTACCCCTGCCAGTCTGGTCGCCTCCACCACTGCATCCGCATCTGCTGCAGCCTCCACCACCTCTTTTGCTCAGTGGCATCATCGTTTGGGACATCTTTGTGTGTCACGTATGTCTTCATTACTTCGTCATGGTCTTTTAGGGTCTGTGTCTGGTAATGCCTCTCTCCATTGTCAGGGTTGTAAGCTTGGCAAACAACTTTAACTCCCATATCCTTCTAGCGAGTTAGTATCTCAGCGTCCTTTTGATCTTGTTCATTCTGATGTATGGGGACCAGCTCCTTTTGTCTCAAAAGGAGGTCATCAATATTATATCATTTTTATTGATGATTTTTCTCGGTATACGTGGATATATTTTATGTCATCTCGTAGTGATGTTTTATCCATTTATAAGACTTTTGCCACCATGGTCCGTACTCAGTTTGACTCTTCTATTCGTGTTTTTCGTGCTGACTCTGCTGGGGAGTATTTGTCGAGAGCTCTTCGTGCCTTTCTTGCTGAGCAGGGCACTCTCTCTCAATTTTCCTGTCCTGGTGATCATGCTCAAAATGGTGTCGCCGAACGCAAGCATCGTCATCTTCTTGAGACAGCTCGTGCTCTTATGCTTGCCTCTAATGTTCCACCACACTTCTGGGCTGAAGCTCTTTCCACTGCCACTTTTTTGATCAACATTCAGCCCTCCTCTGCTCTTCAAGGTGGGATTCCAGTCGAGCATTTATATGGCAAGACTCCTGATTATTCCAGTCTTCGCCTCTTTGGGTGTGTGTGCTATGTTCTTCTTGCACCACGTGAGCGCACCAAGCTAACAGTTCAGTCTGTTGAGTGTGTTTTTCTGGGATACAGTACTGAACACAAGGGATATCACTGTTGGGACCCTGTTGGCCGGCGGATGCGGATTTCTCGGAACGTTACTTTTGATGAGTCTCGTCCTTTCTATCCACACCCTTCTTCTTCCTCCACTTCAGCATCTATTGTCGAGCCACTTTCTTTCCTAACTTTTCCTTCCACTCCCATAGTTGCCACCCAATCACCACATCCTTTGGTCTCTCCGGTGCCTCCTTCCCAGTCGACACCTTCCTCACCAACAGCATCCTCTCCTGAGGATAGTCCTGATTTTGTTTCTTCTTATCCTCTCTACTATACCCGTCGTCCGCGGGTTCAGAATTCTTTTGATGTGCCCTCTTCTTCTGATGAGCCGTCCTCTTCGGTCTCTCCTCGCTATGCTCTTCGCGATCGCCAGTCTATTCGGCCTCCTGCGCGTTTTGGTTTTGCTGCTGCTGCTCTTGCCGAACCGACTTCTTATAAAGATGCTGTTCTTCATCAGGAGTGGCAGCATGCAATGGCAGAGGAGATTGCTGCCCTTGAGCGTACTGGCACGTGGGATCTTGTTCCTCTTCCTCCACGTGTCACTCCTATCACATGCAAGTGGGTTTATAAAGTTAAGACCCGCTCTGATGGTTCTCTTGAGCGCTATAAGGCTCGTCTTATAGCACGTGGTTTTCAACAGGAGCATGGTCGTGACTATGATGAGACTTTTGCTCCTGTTGCTCACATGACCACTGTTCGCACTCTTCTTGCTATGGCCTCTGTTCGCCAGTGGTCCATCTCCCAGTTGGATGTTAAGAATGCCTTTCTCAATGGCGAGTTGCGTGAGGAGATCTACATGCGGCCTCCCCCTGGGTATTCTGTTCCTAAGGGTACGGTTTGTCGTCTTCGTCGTTCTCTCTATGGTCTCAAGCAAGCTCCTCGAGCTTGGTCTGATCGTTTCTCTTTTGTTGTCACTGCAGCTGGTTTCTCTACCAGTGCTCATGATCCTGCTCTTTTTATTCACACCTCGCCTCGTGGTCGGACGCTTCTCCTTTTATATGTTGATGATATGATCATTACTAGCGATGATTCTCAGTATATCACTTTTATTAAGTAGCGTCTTCATGAGCGGTTTCTTATGTCTGATTTGGGTCCACTTCGTTACTTTCTTGGGATTGAGGTTATCTCTACTCCTGAGGGTTTCTATTTATCCCAAGAAAAGTATATTCAGGATTTTCTTGAGCGTGCATCTCTTACTGATCAGCGCACAGCTGAGACTCCTATGGAGCTTAATGCTCATCTTTGTCTTACTGATGGTGAGCTTCTTCTTGATCCTACTCGCTATCGTCACCTTGTTGGGAGCCTTGTCTATCTTGGTGTTACTCGTCCTGACATTTCGTATCCTGTGCATATTTTGAGTCAGTTTGTTTCTGCTCCCACACAGGTCCACTACAGTCATCTCCTTCGTGTTCTACGATACCTTCGTGGAACTATCTATCGCCGTCGCTTTTTCCTCGCTCCGGCTCTTTCTGACTCGGGCATATTCGATGCCACTTGGGCTAGTGATCCCTCGATCGCGGTCTCTTTACGCCTCTGTGTTTTTCTTGGTGGTTCTCTCATTGCTTGGAAGACTAAGAAGCGGATAGCGATTTCGCTCGAGTCTTGGCCGAGTTGCGGCGATGGCATTGTTGGATCGCGGAGGTTACTTGGTTACGGTGGTTACTTGAGGATTTTGGTGTTTCTGTTACTGCACCGACTCCTCTTTTGTCAGACAGTACGGGTGCTATTAGCATTACTAAAGATCTAGTGAAGCATGAGCTTACAAAGCATATTGGTGTTGATACTTCATACATGCGGACACATGTACAGGATCAGGTTGTTACTCTTCAGTATGTGCCTTCCGAGATTCAGTTGGCAGACTTCTTTACAAAGGCACAGACCAGAGCTTAGCACAATTTTCACCTCTCCAAACTTAATGTTGTTGCTCCACCATAAGTTTGAGGGGGGGTGTTAGAGATATATTCCATATCTATGTGTAGTTACATTATGACATACCTGTACGTATTGTATTAGGTTTGGCTCACACCTGTACGTGTATATATACTGGCCCTTTGGCCTCATGATGAATACAAGCGCTATTCATAACACATTCCAACATATAACACAAGCACATCAACTATCCAAGAATCTTAGGTTTGAAACCTAGGAACAAACTAAAAGCTATCTTGGCCTAAATAGATTGGCATTGTATCCTGAAATGGGCAATGCAAATAAACAGCCAATACTCTGGTTTATCTGGCATACATAAACAGTAAAGTAGTAAAGAAGTCATGAATTTAAAATTCATGCTTGTGTAATTGAAATAAATATCATGCTTTTGTATGTGGCTGTGCATTATGCGGTTTAGATGACAATCATGCAGATAAATGTAGTATTAATATATCAAAGCAGGTATAATTCTAGTAGTCAATGTGAAAGGACAGTTTTCTTTGAAACTTACAGTGGTGTTGTTGACTTGATTATATGATTCAAAAATTCCTTCTCATCCTAAATCACAGTATTCACGGCCACCTGATGAACAAGGAAAGAATAGTCATAGTTTAAGCCAAACAGAGCAGATTTAATCTAAAAAGAAGTATGAGCATGACAATATCAATGTCCATATCAACCAGATCTAATCACTATTCACCAGCCAGAATAAATAGAGTAATAGACAATGGCAATTGCCAATCCAAAAAGAAAAAGGTGAATAGACCCACAAAGCCATGTATAGAAATCCCACCAGTAACCAGATTTACCGGTGGGCACCGGGAAACAATTTACCGGTAGGGTTTGTTTAAATTCAAATTTGAATTTTTGAACGTATAAGTTGGATTCCCGAATGATATTTACATTATTTAACACTAATCCAATGTATTAGGGCCTCCCGTGCCTCACTTGATGCTTTTTGCTATGAATATATTAGGAATTTTCAATTGTTAATTACCCATAACTGGTTTTTAGTGGTTTTTCTCTGGTTTTTGGGGCAGTAACCATCCGGTTTTTTTCGGTTACCGGTTTCAAACACAGTCCAAATTCAAATTTTGCTATTCGAATTTTGCCCCTTTTTCTTCAGGTTTTCCAGTAACCAGCTGGTTACCGTTACCAGCCCCTAGCAAGATTTCCTCCGGTAGCAGGATTTCTATCCCTGCACAAAGCTAACTCTCTGGTAGAGGAAGAAACAGTAAATTACAATGTTGGTGTTTCCAAACCAACAATAGACATAGCAAAACAGTCAACCAACACCAGACCGAAACAAACATTCAAGTTTACCCACTTTTCAGCACATTGGACCAGAGCTGAAAGCCTGAAAGCATATATAGAATCTAAGAAAATATTCCAGATTAATCCTTAAGTTGTTACTCCGGTAAATTGCTTGATGAAATATACAACATATCTACATGGCAATATGCCAATATGAACAGGGGCGAAGCTAGAGCACGAAAGACCCGAGTGCACACTTCAATATATACATGTAATTATGATCTAACATATACAATGGCAAAGTAGTATAGTAATAATAGAGTTGTAGGAATGCTTACCAAAATGAAGAATCTCATGGTATTAATAATTAATATAAATAAACAGCAACAAAATATCATATGTCATGCCAAAATACATAATGAAACCCAGGCCCTTGATGAGATGATGACCTATAAAAAAGTGATAATTAGATGATTAAACATTATTAGGAAAAGGTGGATTCAAGAATTGGAAAATTATAAAAATGAAAGAAATACGATACCTCCTAGTATTTGCGATGTCCCATTTTCTTGAAGCGATCCACTACAACATCATTGGTAACTTTCAATATTTTTTGTTTCTCCACATAGCAAATGAGACTATTACTCATGTACTGATCGCCCATACGATTGCGCAAAGATGTTTTCACAATTTTCATAGCTGAAAAGCACCTCTCAACTGTAGCTGTGGCGACAGGCAATACAAGTACTAGCTTCAAAAGTCGATAAACCAAATGATAGGTGAGATATTTCCTTGTCTCTACCATTTTTTGGGAAAGCTCAGCAATGGTTTGTATATTGATAAATCTATCATCTTGTCGCACATCAACAATATAAAGGCAAAGTTCGGTATTAAGTTCTCTCAATTCCATAGAATCAAAGTCACTTGGATATAATTTAGCTAGGTTTATCAAACTATCCACATTGAAATCACGAAATGAATCTCTTGGATTGAATGCAGCTGAACATAGAAGCAATTGAGAGGTAGTCTCATTGAAGCGACTATCAAGCTCTTGTAGCAACCAATCAAGAACTTCATTAAAACAATCAACATGAAAATGATGCTTGTTGGTAATTCCTGTTTTTTTCCTAGGCCTAGTTGGATCAATATAAGCTTCATCCATTTCCAACTTGGAAATATCATGTTCATCACAAAATGTATATACTTCTCCAAGTACTTTGTCCCACTCATCTCTTCTAACCTGTTCCAAATGGCTTCTAGTAGATCTCACACAATTAACAGCATTCACAATATCTTGATCTTTCCGTTGCAATGCCGTTGACAAGATATTTGTGATAGTTAAAATGGTCAACATGAGATGCAAATAGAAGACAAATTCAAAAGATTGGAAGTACACAAGAACACCCCTTGCCTTTCCATCCTTGTCTTCATTTTCCACAAATTCTAGCACTTTGATAATTGTTTGGAACAAGTTAACTAAACTTCTAAGAGATTTATAGTGAGAACTCCAACGAGTATCTCCGGGTCTTTGAAGACATTGCTCTTGATTCAATCCTGTCCCAGTTTTAAGTAAACCACAACCTAAGGCCTTACTAACTTCTTTTAGATTAATGTCTCTAATCATGTCCCTTCTCTTTGAAGATCCACCCACCACATTCAACAAGGTAGAAATCTTGCTAAAAAATTCTGCAATGCCTGTATGCTTTCTAGCAACAGCTACAACCACTAGTTGAAGTTGATGAGCAAAGCAATGAACATAATATGCACTACTATTTTCCCTCATGATCAATGATTGTAAACCATTGAACTCACCTCGCATATTGCTAGCACCATCATATCCTTGGCCTCTCAATTGCTTCAAACTCAACTTAAATCTAGCAAATAGAGAATCAATACATGACTTGAGGTTGGAAGAAGTCGTATCTTTCACATGAACAAGCCCAACAAAGCTCTCCTTCACAAGCCCACAACTATCCACATATCTGAACACCACGGCCATTTGCTCCTTGCAAGAGACATCTCTAGACTCATCAACTAGCAAGCAAAATACATCTTGCCCAATGTCTTCAAGGATAGAATGTAATATCTCATCTGCAAAACACTAATGATATCCTTTTGTATGTCAGAAGACACCAAAAGACTATTGTCTGCAGCATCAACCGTCAATGCCTTGGCTAAAGCTGGATTATGCTCAGCTAAGCAACTAAAAACTTCCCTATAGTTCCCTTTGTTGTAGGATGTCTTTGACTCATCATGACCTCGGAAAGGCAATCCTTGCTTTAGTAGCAATCTGGCAGTATCAATGGCACCATTGAGTCGAACAAAATATGCATTCTTAGAAGTCTCGAGCTGTTGTTGTAAAGCAACATCAATGTGTTGTTTTCTTTGCAACAAAACATCACATTTTTTCAATGCTACATTGTGAGGGCTGCCAACACCACCGACATGCTCCTTTAATCTATCCTTATTGTTCCAACAATTCCAACCATCTACAACAAATGACTTATATCCAGCCTCCTTCTTAGTGGGATCTCTAAACAAGAAACAAGTAAAGCAATAAGCTCTATCGGTGGACTCACTATACTCAAGCCAATTTCTAAATTCATCAAACCATTCAGGATTAAACCTTCTATTTCTCTCCCCAATTCGAGTCCATGGAAAACTAAGAGTACGAGGTTGACAAGGCCCATTAACCAAATACTTTCTTCTTACCAATTCTCTAATATTAGGATGATAAGCACGTATTTCTTTTCTTTTGCCTGGATCAAATTGGATCTCCTCCTCCCAATTGATTTCTTCTGGCGCTAAAAGATTAACATTGATGTCTTGTTGATGAGATTCATGAAAATTACCAATATTGGTACCATCATCTCCATCTGGCGTTTTTCTTTTCAACCATTTTTTCATAAACTTACCTGCCAGTACACATCATTCAAAACCTCAATTACATACTGAATCTAACTATCTAAGAGAAGAAAATAAATATTATTTGATTCGATCAAACATTCAGAAGCTTACTTGACATGATTTTTCGTATCTGTGTTTAGTTCTCAACTCTCAACTCTCCATTAGCAGGCCCCTGTCCTGCTGTCCATTAGCCCTTCCTTCTCTTTCCTTTGTATTTTCCCTTCTTATTTGCAATTTGCAAAACCCCAATTGCAAACCCTGAAATATAATTTGTATTGCTTGAAATAAATTGGGAGAGAGGAAGAACGAAGGGAATAAATTGGGAGAGAGAAAGAATGAAGGGAATAAACTTGAATCCTGATTCCTGAAGAGTGAAGACCTGAACAGACGAAGCCAATCTTGCGAGCGAGGCCTGGGCGACTGCCGAGGCGCGGAGGGAGCGACGCCGAGCCGACAGCGCAGCTGCGCATGGGCCTCGTGCCTGGCGAAGGGCGGCGCGCAGCTGCGCTGCTGCAGGCTGCTCTGTGGGCGAGCAACACCCGCGAAGCGCTGAGCGCAGGGCCTGCCCGGCGAGCGGCCGAGCGCAGGGCTCGCGGCGAGCGCCACGGCGCGAGCGCAGGGCGGCGAGCGGCGATCATGAGCGCACAGCGCCGCCGGCGAGCGGCGATCGGGCAAGCGCAGCTGCGCAGGGGATGGCTTCTACGCGAAGGAAACGAGGCGGCACGAAACGAGGATGGCTTCTACGCGAAGGAAACGAGGCGACAGAAACGAGGAGGCAGGCTGAAGCGGCAGCGCGCCAGCGCGGCAATAGATATTTGGGCCAGGCCATCAGGGTGGTGCACATATTTAAATGAGGGTGGTGCACAAGAGGTAACAATGAGTTGCTAATAACTTAATTTTTATTTTTACCCTGGTGCCGGTGCACTCGGTGCAGCCAACGTGGCTTCGCCCCTGAATATGAATGTAGTAGACTGTAGATTAGTAGTATGAGGCAGCAACTTAAAAAAAATCAAATTAATCATATGCGAAAAATGAATCTTGCTTATTTATGGCCACCTATGGACAACACACAAATTCAGCATATCTTGCAATCAAGTAAGGAAAAATGCTAGCAAGACACCCTGTTTTTAGCATAGAGTAAACTGCAAATAAATAGCAGAGAGCATCTTGCAAAAGTTGCAAGGTTGAAATTCAAAAGGAGACATTGTACCTTATTTTCCCATCAACTTCTGCCCACATGTTCCGGAAAGCAACATCAGCACATGTAGTAGGTGAGATGTAATCCATGATGTCAATGTGAAAATCATTTAGGACCACTACCGATCGCTCCATTACATTTGAAGTCTCATAAACTATGTTACCGAATATGACTCCAGTCTCTGTTGATGAAACCTTAATGTTGGCCCGAATTTGCTTGCTTGACTCAGGAGCCAACGTGTAGTTCTGAGGGCAGTCAACAAGTTTGAGGTCACCCATTGTTGCCAACTCCAAGCACAAGTTCTGAAGTGTTTCCTTTGTTCGGTTTATGACTGTAACATCAAGTACAATGTCATAATGATGAACAGTAACATATGCTTCAGCATACACAGGATCACTGAACCCTGTCAACTGAAGAATGTGATTCAGTCTGTTTGCATCATCTGCATCCTTCGTAAATTCACCAGTTGCAGCCTTTAAATCATCTTGGACTTCATCTTCCAACTCAAGTTGACTCATTCCCTACAAGAATAAATGCATAGGTTTTAACAATAGAAGAACAGCAAACCAGCAAATTACCACACATTCAGAAAGAAGATGATTATGGCTTTGTTATCTCTTAAGACAATACAGTAACAAAAATACAAAATTAGACTCCAGTCTGAGTGTTGCCATATTAAACAATAAGGTCGAATCTTCACGGCATGTAGCTACAATATGGTCCATGTCTGTTTCTATTCAACATGCTCTAGGCAATCATGTTGAAGTATGTACTACCCGTTATGCCTTTTTCTCAAACAGAGAAAAAAAAATCCTACCTAAGCTTACTACCTTAACAGCATGAACAACATGCTTAAAAGATTGAAATAATTTGATTTGTGAATCATATAAAGAATTCCAACAGAACACTTGTACATGCATCACTTTAACTATCCATGCTAATACAAGAAACAGTCAGTTTAGAGTTAAATCAGACGACCATGTAATAGAAACATAGATCAGAAAAGGAACATGCAAAATGCAAAATATTGCTATAAAATAATAATCATCGTAAAACAGCACATGAGCAAGACGTGCTCAAAACTGATTTCATAAACAAAATATAGTGCACAATACAAGTGTAACAAAAGAGCAAGTAAATGTCTGTCCAAAGCTGCCATCTTCTTAAAGACCTAATGGGACGGGAGAACAAATCATAACAGTTGTTGTTTACAAGTTTATAAGCTACTATTGGTTAGGATATACTGTTTACAAGTTTATAAGCTACTATTGGTTAGGATATACATGTGAAAATTGCGTACTGTGGTGAAGATTCTGGTTCTAGTTCAACTAAAAGATATAATGTATGTGTTTAGTAGAAAATGTTCCATTAACCCTGAATGCAAGACTTATGATACTTTAATTTGGGGCGAATATGCAATGTCTCCAGAATGCACCAAATTCTTTCTACACATGCATCATTCTATGGTTTAATTGGAACTACAATGCTTGTGAACTAACTAGTTACTGATACCCATATTAGCCAGTGAAAAATGGACTAAGCAGTTTTTATAAAGCAAAAGCTAAAGAAATGATAGGTAATTTTCTCTCACCCTCCTACTCTTCAGGTGGTAGAAATCGATGAGGTCATCTGGCTGGGCATGAGAGATCTGTGCCTTGGCCTTCATCTCTCCTCAGTCTCCCTGAATTGCTTCTCAGCAAGCATCTTTGCAAAGCTCTGGCGGCACAACTGCAACCAAATCTTCCTCCCAGAGGAGTTCACCACCGGTTGGGCTGGCTTGGACGAATCAGTTGACTCCCCTTCCTCAGAGACAGTGTAGAATGGCAGATCCCCAAGGCAGTGCTTAATGGTTGAAATGGCGCTCTCAATCTCAGATAGTGAGACGGAGTACTCCCCTAGGATCCAGAGAGCGCATGAGCAGACACGGGACGCCCGGATCTGATAGAAGTATCAATCAGCATCTGGATCATAGACACGCGGAGCTTGGGATTGGTCTCTATGATCTCACGAACAAACAGCACGACATCAACTGCTGCAGCAACGTTAGTGTCGCCAAGGAAGTCCATGAGGAGGTGCACCACCGATCTGGCTGGGTACTCCACGGCACAGGCATGGATCGCCTGCACCAGCTAATGGGAGGTCCTTACACATAGAAAGATTTCAACACATGGAAAGTAATCAAATCCTATCAGATTCAATCTCTGTTTCTAAAACCGAAGATTGTTTTGATGATTCTATCGCACACAAAAGGAATTTTTCGATGAGACCAGATCCATTGAAAAGAGGACGAGATAAACTTTTCATGCTATACTCACATATTCCAAATTGACTCTTGATGCGAAATCTATGAGCATTTAAAGTTGGTCATATCAGGCTGAGTCAGTGTCGGATTGTTTTCATAATTGCGGTGCGTACAGAAAGAATTTGGAGGTGGGGCTAGATCTATTTGAAAATAGACTTCCAAAGCTTTCCAACAAGTACTTATGGGCCCCGAGATTGCTTCTAGATCAAAAGTTATGGCCATTTGAAGTAGACGCTGTCAGGAGGGCCGAATCTGAGTTAAACTCGTGAGCAGGATTTGGTTTGCGCTTGACGGTTTTACTTGTATATTTGGGCTCACATGGTCTTTCTCTATGGTTCCTAAGGATAATTAAATCATCATAAGGATTAAATAGTATTCTATTCTTTGAAACATTTGTATACAAAGTTAGGAACGTATTCACCTGATAGTTAAGTTGACGCGCTCGTGCTCGAGTCATTAATCCTTGTATCGTAGGTTCGATTTCGTGAACATTCTCATGCACATTAGATGTGGAAGTAAATGGGATGTCCACATCATTAGATTGCATCATATTCTCATTTAACACAAATTGAAACCGAAGAAACGAATTCACCTTTTGTTTATTCTTGGGAGTTATGGTCGTATGCGTTTGTGGCGTTGTCACATCAACATCAACATGTATATCCGTATCAACCTTCCTCCTGACATCCACATTGGGGCTGGCCAGCGCGCGCAGTATGTCCATGACCACATCCACCATCACATCACGATGTGAGGCACGCAGCTCATGAAGGCGGTCCAGGACAATAAGCTTCACATTGTTGTCGCTCTGCGAGGAGAGCAGCTCGCAATAGGTGCTGGTAGAGGCGCGCACGACGGTTGGTGCGGAGGACAGGGACACGAGCGCGCCGGCGCACTCGTACACGACGGCGGTGTTGGGCGTGGAGAGGAGAGAGATGATGATCTTGATGTACCTACCCTTGTCAGTGCGGTTGGGCAAGCGGCAGACCTTGCGGATGAGGTCGACAGCGGCCATCTGGAGGAGGTCAGGCCACTCGGCGACACACTCGGTGTTGGTGAGGAGCAGGGATGATTTTATCAGCCGATATTTCCCAAATTTCGGTGAAAACCGGTTTTACCAGCCAGCACCGGTTAGTTTATAAACCGGCCTCAAAACTTTCGGCCCAATTGAAAACAAAAGCGGCCCAAACAAACTGGCCCACTCCACATCCTGCCTCCTCCTCGCCTGCTCTTCCCCTACATTTCCACACGCGCAGGCACGGAGCTCCCGTTCCACATCTCCTCCTCGCTCGCTCACGCGCGTCTAGGGTTAGGGTTTCGAGGCTCCCTCTTCTTCTTCTCCTCCCGACGTAGCCCACGCCCGTGCGCCATGAGGGTCCATCCGGCCCCACGGAAGCGCACCATCATCGTGCAGCGCTACGCCGCCGTGGTCGGCGGCGATGGGAAGAAGCTGCGGTGCCTCCCGCACATCTTCGCCAAGGTGCTCGAGCTCCCCTTCGCCGCTGACGCCGACGTCGCCATAGAGGAGGACGCCGTGGTGCTCCGCTTTGTCACCGCCGCGGACGGCTTCTCCCCCGCTGGCGCCCGCGCCCACGCCGTCGAGATCCACCCCGGCGTCACCAAGGTTGTCGTCCGGGACCTGTCCGTCGGCGTTGGCGGCGACGATGGCACCGCCTCGTTCGAGCTCGACCGGTGGTGATTCCGCCTCCCGCCCTGCACTCGCCCCAGTTATCGGTCGATTTTTTTTGCCCGATTTTTCTACAAATTTTGGCCGATTATCGGTCGATTTACATTTGAATTTCAAATTTCATTTAAGTTTTTTGGTCCGAATTTCTCCAAAAAAAATTGAAAATCGGCCATATCAGTCTTACCGGTCCCCTCCGGTAAAATATTGAAACCGATAATCTTAACCCTGGTGAGGAGGTACGCGACCGCGCGCTCCTACGCGCAGGCGTAGAGCATGAGGAATGCGTTCCTCTGCGTGGCCGCGTCCTGCTCGGCAGCGAGCGCGTGCTCCACGAGATCAGGCGCGTCGGGGAGGAGCTAGTCGTCTTTGGGCAAGCGGTAGATGGCGGAGATGGCAAAGAGCGCGTGGCGACGGATGGAGTGGTGGCGGTGCTCGAGGTTGGCGAGGATGGAGGGCACGAGCGGATGGAGTGGTGGCGGTGCTCGCTGAGGCGGCAGAGGAAGCGCAGCGTGACACCGCAGATGTACTCGTTGGTGTGCTGGAGTTGTTGCAGAGGTTCTGGCAGATGAGGATCATCTCCGGGAGGACGCGGCCGGAGGCGGTGTCGCGCTTGTCGATGATCTCGAGGTAGAGGAGGAGGAGCTTCTGGATGGTGTGGTCCTCCGAGGGAAGGACGTAGCGAACGACGGTGGTGAAGAGGTGGGGGAGGGTCTCGTCATTGAGGAGGATCATGATGGCTCGCTTCATGGCGTTGACCTTGGCGACGACGTCGCTGCCCTCGAGGTTGGCCTTGATCTCCTTGGACATGGATGGGGAGCCCTTGTCAAAGTGGACTAGGAGGGTGCACGGCTTCTCCATGGTCATCGGCCGCCGGGAAGGATCTGATCGGCCGTGCCAGAGTGTGTGGCCTCTAGGTGGATCGAATCTGCGAGGAAGAAGGAGGAGTGGGAGGCGACCGGTGGAGACATGGCGTGGGGTGGGGGTGTTAATGGGTTCTTACTTATCCCAGTTCGGGCCTCTAAAAGCCCAAATTGATACGGGTCAAACATAGATGGTACAGAACGACGGTAGACAAACAACTCTTGTTTATTTATTCAAAGAAAGTTATAAGCTATAGGCTAAAAAAACTAAACAAAAATGATATTCATGTGAAGCGATGATATTCCTCTGTGCATCATTTTAGAGATTTTTTCTTTGGTGAAGGCATAGACATAAAAAACATGTGAATTTTTTAATTAATGTAAAAAAATCGGACATGTTGCCTCTCCGCTGCTATGCCGTTGTGCCACAAGGCTGCCATGAAAATCCTATTGAAGAAGCTTCAACCAGATTTTGACTTGGTCTTTTTTTAACAATCACTAGTTATTAGATTAATAAGCTATAGATAAAAACTATAAACCATAGAAAAAATAGAACGGCTTGTTGCTGGCTGGATCGTCATCATTGAAGTTCTTATTTGTCATCGTTCTCCCATCTCTCTTTAGCAGATGCATGGAACGACAAAACCCTGATATGATGCACATATGGAAGAGAAGAGAGCACGAACTAGGTAGGAGACGTGAAATGGAATCGGGAACCAGAGGGAAAGTTTGTGCTCCCACGTAGGGTTTTGATTATCGGTTTTAATTTTTTATCGGAGGTCACCTATAGAACCTATTATAGCAATTTTCGAAAAATTTCGGTAGTTTTCGGACCAAAAATTTCAAATAAAAATCAATCAAAAATCAATGAAAATTGGGCAAAAATTGGTTTTAAAATATCGAAAGAATTTCGAATGATATTCTCATACACAAACACATACATTCATAAACACATCCATGTCAAATAAAAAGCAAGTTATGAGTTATTGCGTGAATTCTTCGATAATCTAGTAATTGGAATTCACAGTGCGGTGACTGAGTTTACCTAATATGCCATTGCTAAAGCCACACAATGGCTATGCTTTGGCCACACCACCGTGCACTTCGATCCGTTGCTCGCAGCTACTCCGTGCCTCACCATCAACGTCATCGTGGCCACCTCTACCTCCTAAACCTTCTCTTGCCCTCTCCCAAGCAGCCTCATCGCCATAGCTCCCTACCGTCGATCTCTTTGGTGCCACCATGGGCGTCGCCACCGCTAGCCCGTCTAGGACCACATCAGGCTAGGCCACCACCATCACGAGATTCCCCATGGCACACTATGGTCATGTGCCCGCTAATCAGCCTAGGGACCGTCGGAATTAGCCTTCGACGAGCCCACCTCTGATCCAACCCAGCTGCCATCTCCGCCCCTCATGTCTCCCCGCAGGAGCTCGAGATAGGTCACCCTACATGCCTACACCTCCATTTGCTCCGATTTGGGTGAGAACTGAGAAGAGAATGGAGAGGACCAGAGGAGGAAGAGCTGAAGAGAGAGCTCGCTTGCGAGCAGTTGCCAAGAGAGATGGGGAATGAGTTGAGTCTATCAGCTAGGGCAGCCACTAGAGGTGATGTAGTGGGCTAGTTTGGGTCATATTTCTTTTCAAACTGGGCTACAAGTTTTGGGCCATGTTTATGACATAACCAGTGCTAGCCGGTAAAACCGGTTTTTGCCGAAAATCATCAAATATTAGCCGGTAAGTTGAACCATGCTCCCACATGAATCATGGTTTGCAGAGTGTGTCCAACAACCTATAGACAACGATTCTGCTTTCCCCGCCGTCGACGGCACGACCACGGCGTACGCCAGCACCTCCTCCGGCCATCAGATCCGTGTCTCCTTCAAGCTGGTGCCTCGACTCGGGATGTCCCACCTCTTGCTCGACAGGTCGCACAGGCCAAAGAAGATCCAGCCGTTGTACTGCGGGATCACGGAGGTCATGGCGGCCTACCGCAACCGCGTCCTCTTCGGCCTGACTGACCCCTTGAAGAAGAATCATGAGTCATGACATACTGTTCGACTACTTCGTCTGCACGGCGGATGCTGCCTCCAAACTCAGCTGACCGTCACTATCACTACTCCCCCTTGCTACGTCACCACAGAAGAGGAAGGCCCCCATCTTAAGATAGAGATGAGTAGCGACGTGGTCATCCCTTTCGCCGACTGGTTCTTGTGCTAGGTCGACTACTACAGGGGCATCTTCTTCTCGGACGTAGCAGGCGGCGACATCTTTTATGTACCGTTGCCCGTGACGCCCCCTGCAGGAAACCCTGACCATCTTGAGTATGGTCGGGGAAGCCCCGAGGAATGCCGGAGCATGTGTGTCACTGACAGCGGCAAAGCGATGAAGTTTCACTACTACAGAAAGCCTAATACTAGACGGCAAATCACAGACGGTTTCACAAAACCATCTGTGATGTACACTATCACAGACGGTTTTAATTTGAAAACCGTTTGTGCTACTAAAGAATTATCGCAGACGGTTCTTACAAATAAACCGTCTATGATAGTGGACTATCACAGATGATTTTTTAGTCACAAACTGTCTGTGATAGTCCAGATTATCACAGACGGTTATTTACTAAAAACCGTTTGTGATAGTCCACTACCACAGACGGTTTTTAGTAAACAACCGTCTATGATAATCCTGCTATATATCTATTGCGCCGCTCAGACCACATATGCATCTGTCTTCATTTCGATCCAAATCTAGCCGGTGCTGCAGCTGGAGGCGGCAAGGCTGTCAGGCCATTTTATTTGCATGGTGGAAGGAGGCTTATTTGGCAGGAGTGCTTTGAAGGTTCATTGAGTTCTTGGTTGCCCTACATATGGTTAGTAATGAAATTTATTTTTGGTTGCAACATCAAAATTGATCTAGCTAATTAATTTTCGGTGACTGTTATATATATACTTTGAAGATCTAGCTAATTTAGATTTAGCTAGCCTCAATACATGTGGTATATATGTAGTAATAATTAATTAAATTAATTTTAATACTAAGTTGTTATATATGTGCATAATATAGGATCGAAGCTGGATGTATACCGCAAACTGTGTGAGTGAAGAGTACATTAATGACGTGTTTGCTTTTACAAGAGCTATCGAGTAGGATATGTTGAATAAAGGGGTGGAATATATGTATTATTCATGCACTGACTGCGAAAATTTAAAGATATTTAAGAATCGAGAGCAGATTGAAGCGCACTTGATTCGGAGGGGTTTCAAAAAGGGGTATACGTGTTGGACCAGTCATGGCGAAGTCAATGATATGCCGTCGGATGACATCGTCGGTGAAGTCAATGATATGCCGCCGGAGGACATCGCTGGTGAAGTCAATGATATGCCACCGGACGACATCGCCGGTGAAGTCAATGATATGCCGCCAAATGATGATTGTGGTTCAGATTTGGATAGGCTGCACGATGACAATCTGGATCAAATGCTTCGTGATGTAGAAGAGAACTATGATGAGAGAGAGTATATTAAATTCCGAGGCTTGATGGAGGACTCGGAGAAACCTTTATTCACGTGCTGCAAGTCAAAGTATACGAAGTTGTCAGCTGTACTTGAACTGTTGAAATTGAAGGCAAGCAATGGTTAGTCCGACAAGAGTTTCACGGCGCTGCTAGGTCTTTTAGCGGACATGCTTCTGGAGGTAAATGAGTTACCTGAAACCACGTATAAAGTCAAGAAGGTTCTCTGTCCATTGGAAATGGAAGTAGAAAGAATACATGCATGTCCGAACGACTGTATCCTCTACCGTAAAGAGTATGCAAATATGCATGTCTGTCCGGTGTGTAACGCATCCCGATACAAACATAACAATCAATTAGATGATGATGGCGAGGGAACAGAGGTGAAGAAAAGACCTCCTGCAAATGTGGCATGGTATCTTCCTATAATTCCTCGTTTTAAGCGGTTATTTGCAAATCCAAAGGAGGCAAAACTGCTGTGATGGCACTCAGAGGAGCGCAAGAAGGATGGAATACTGAGACACTTTACTGATTCCACCCAGTGGAGAAACATCGATAGGTGTTTTGCAGATTTCGGTACAGAACCGAGGAATATAAGGTTTGAATTGAGTACAGATGGAATAAATCCTTTCAGTAGCATGAGCAGCCGACATAGCACTTGGCTCGTGACTCTGTACATCTATTAACCTTCCTCCTTGGTTGTGTATGAAGCGAAAGTATATTTTGCTGTCGATACTTATCCAAGGGCTAAAGCAACATGGGAATGATATTGATATGTACCTAACGCCGTTGGTGGAAGATCTAAAAGTATTGTAGGACAAAGGGGTACAGGTATGGGATGCATACAAACGAGAGAACTTCACTTTGCGCTCCTTATTGTTCTGCACCATAAATAATTATCCTACCCTTGCTAACCTGTCGGGCCAGAGTACAAAAGGTGCCAAAGCTTGTACTCACTGCGTAGATAGTACCGAGAGTGTGTGGCTGAAACACTCACGCAAAATCGTGTACATGTGTCACCACCGGTTCCTTCAGAGGGCTCACCCATACCGCAAGATGAAGAAACAATTTGACGGAGAGAAGGAAGACGGTTCAGCTCCAAGGCATTTAAGCGGAAAAGAGGCTTATAATATGGTTAAGGATTTAGATGTTGTCCTCGAAAAGGGACGTAAAGTGAGGGCTCGTGAGAAGAACATATGGAGGAAGAGATCAATATTTTGGGACTTACCTTATTGGGAGTACCTAGATGTTCGATACTGCATCGATATCATGCACGTAGAAAAGAATGTATGTGACAGCGTGATTGGTCTCTTACTAAACATTCATGATAAAACAAAGGACGGCGTCAACGCACGGCTTGACTTGGCTGATGTGAACATCAGGCCTGAGTTAGCACCAAGAAAAACAGATAATGGACGAACGTACCTTCCCCCTGCGTGTTACACTCTGTCTAAGGCCGAAAAAATAGAACTGTTCCAGTGCTTACATAGTATCAAAGTTCCATCTGGTTACTTCGGCAACGTGAAGAAATTTGTTTCGATGCAAGATTTGAAGTTAAATTGCATGAAGTCTCATGATTGTCATGTGCTGATGACACAGATGCTCCCTATTGCAATTAGAAATATTTTGCCGATCAAAATCCAAGAGACAATCATGAGGCTATGTTATTTCTTTAACACAATTGCTCAGAAGGTCATCGATCCCGAAGGACTAGATGCTCTGCAGGACGAGATGGAGATGACTCTATGTCATCTTGAGATATATTTTCCTCCTTCGTTTTTCGATATCATGATCCATCTCACAGACGATTTTTGGTTACAAACCGTCTATGATATTGATATATCACAGACGGTTGTTTGTTAAAAACCGTCTGTGATAAGCCTATATCACAGACTGTTCTTTCTTACAAACCGTCTGCGATGGTAGCTATCACAGACGGTTTTTAGTTATAAACCGTCTGTGATATTTACTCCACAGACAGTTTTCAAACCGTCTATGATAACTTTCGATTATCATTGACCTATAAATTCAGACGGTTCAGAAAACTGTCTGTGATGACGTTTTTGAACCATCTGTGATACGGTTTTCTGTAGTAGTGTTTGTCAGCGTCGACAACCACCGCTGGTGTTGTGCTTCTGGCTTCATTACGTGCCCAAGCACTTGTCTTACTTTCCCCATCACCACCTGGACTTTGGGCTCTAACCTCATGACATGGGAGAAGGATGGCACCATGGGATTGGGAGCCAATGAACTCTGGGCTCTCAACACATTCAAGCATATCCCGCAGGCCCCGCTGGAGTTCCCCGTCGTGAGCATGGACGACCCCCATGTCATCTGCTTTGTGTTGACTGAGGGCGATAAAACCACATCTGGTTGTGATCGACATGAGGAACAAGGCCCTGATATCTTTGGATCCCTATATCAACGACGACAAAGAGGACATCTCCCACGAGGACGGCAGTCTAGCCTTCCATGCCTAACTTTCATCCCCACATATTTGTGTAAGTAGTATATTGAAAGTGAAAATATGTACTCTTAGAAGTACGAAAAAGACTTATCAGTCAACTGATAAATACTCAAAAATTAGTCTGATTTTGAGTCCATTGGATCTCAAGCCAATGATTTAGATCCATCCCACTGTTCCTATACAAACACACCAGCATCTCCCCCAAACCTAGACGCCTTATACGTCGGGTGGCAACCCATTGCCTCGCTGGTGTCACCTCATCCACCACTTCCCTACCCAGTTGCTTTTCCTTCTTCCCTGTCTTCGGCACTGGCTGTCACAGAATCCGCTGCTCCACCACCTCATGTCGGCTAAGATTTCCTCTGAGACATCGTCATCCCTCTCGCCAGCCACCACCTGCCACCCTCCTTCGATCCCACTGCCGACGGTGCCATCGGTCCACCACCGCCCTTCCCTTCCTCTATAGTCGAGGATTCTAGTGAACCCAAACTCTAACTCGCTAAAGATGGAGAGCCTCACCGGATCTTCACGCAGAAATGCCTCGCCGGATAGGCGGATAAGTCGAATTTTGAACCATTAGATGCAGATCCAACTATTCACACACAACAATCTAGATCTATAGAGCCCTATCCATCACTCGGCTCCAACCTTCCTCCTCGTCCGGCATCCATGGCTACCGCGACATTTTTTGCTCGTGCCAGCAAGGGCCATTGAAGCTCCGCCGCTGTCTTCTCCTCTTCCTCCTCACCAGGTGCACGTGTCCGCCACTGCCGTCCCCTCCCACAAGTGGCGGACCTAGATTGCACAGGCTAGTTATCTATAATCCTACGTCGTGAAGATCGGGCCACCCCTCCCCGCATCAGTTTCATTCATGACCTGCTCTGATAGGCTTCTCTTACTCATTAAGTTGAAGCATAAATTATGATGGCCAACACCCTCATTTAAAAGAAAAATTAAATGATGCAATAGAACCAGATCAGCTTCCCTCTGGTTCGTATACTACAATCGAAATAGTTGTGGAAGGAGGTGTTCCAGAAGGTTAAAAATGAAAATCGGACATATAAGACAAAAAAGATAAGTTGCTTACAGTTTCTTAGAAGTTACGGGCTTCATGTGCCTTCATATACATGGCTAATTTCTAAGTTCTTAAGGGGGCGCTCAGAATGACGTTGGTTTATGACTTTTTTTTACTATAGTTGACTTATTTTTTTGCTGTAGCTGAGTTAGCTTATTTGGCATAATTAAATTTATAAAAATAAGAATAGAAAAAACATGTTAGCTCATCACAGACAATGCAAAGGAATATGAGAAAAAAGGCAAAAGGCCTAAAAAATCTAAAAAAATCAGAAAAAGACGAAATTACTAAATAGTGAAAAAAATCAGAAGCTAGAAGTAGAAACTGGCTTTAAGCCAAAATGAGCAGGACCTTAAATTCGTTTTTTTTTTTACTTTGTTTTTTCGTAGTTAAGATCTTTCTTTCTTTTGTAGGATGACAAACTAGCCGTGAGACTGTCCAACTGTGATGACGATGTGGCAGTAGAGTTAATGATTCCAAAGCATATGGAAGCTTTCATTCCGAAAATCATTGAGAAAGTAATTAAAGAACATATCGACATTGCAGCAGAGTATGTTTATGTAATTTAGGAATGGTTTACATCAAAACATATAGTAATCCCAAAGATTTAAGAAGCTAACTTTTCTGTATTGTTGGCAAGTTGTTGACATGCGTGAAGGGTGTCGTGAATACCCCCCCCCCCCCCAAATGAGGTACCACCTCGGCCCGTTCTGCCAACATGTCCAAGAGGCCTAGCAAGATGCCCACACAAAAGTGTAGAGGTGGTAAAAAGAGTGCAAGCTCACAAGGCCCAGTAGAGAATGTAAAAGACAAGTATGTCCTAGGACAACACCTATAATCGGGGGCAGAGTTATAAAAAGGGAGGCATGGCGACTATATAAAGGTCCCTAAGGGAGATCCCAAGGAGGAGGCTTCTCATTTTCTTGGTACCCAAAAGTTCCACCAAAAGATATATTTCACTGTTTGGCCAGTAACCACAACAGACGTCAATCTCATTCCCCGTCTCCTGGTGGCTACAAATCGCATGCGAGCTCCCTCTTTGGCTCTTCCTTATCTGGTCCTCTCTATTCTCTTCTCACCCAAATCAGGAGCGAATGGAGATGAAGGGTGACGACCATGGAAAGTGGTGACCCATCCCGAGCTCCTCCTAAAGCTCTCAAGCTCCTGTGGGGAGACACGAGGGGTAGAGATGGCGGTTGGGGTGGAGCAAAGGTGGGATCGTTGGAGGCTAATTCTGGCATTCCCTAGGCCGATTTGTGGGCGCATGATCATGGTGTGGACATGGGGAATCTCATGGTGGTGATGGCCTGGCCCGATGTGGTCCTAGATGGGTTGGCGGCGGTGACGCCCGTGGTGGCACTAAAGAGCTCAACGGTGGCGAGCTATCCAAAAATCAGATCCAGACAACTCAATATGACTGCTATCTCAAAACTTACGAGTACTCGAGAAGGTAGTCTACGAAAGCTATGCCCCTAGTCGAGGAGATGCCATCAAGGCAAAGCAAAATTCGACCGAGGCAAAGCCGTCGAGGCCGAGCTGAACCACACCGAGGTCAAGCCATCGAGGCATATTGGAGTTTGTCAAGGTGAGCCCATCGAGCTAGAATGGCCCTAGTTGAGGAGACACCATTGAGGCGAAGCAAAATTCGGCCAAGACAAAGCTGTCGAGGCTAGGTTGAACCACACCGAGGACAAACCATCGAGACATGTTGGAGCTCACCAAGGTGAATCTATTGAGGTAGGGGGGCCCTAGTCAAGAAGATATCATCGAGGTGAAGCAAAGTTTGGCCAAGACAAAGCCATCGAGGCCAGGTTGAACCACGCCGAGGCTAAGCCATCGAGGTCTTTGGAGCTCACCGAGGTGAATCTGTCGAGTTAGGGGAGCCTTTAGTCAAGGAGACGCATTGAGGAGAAGCGAACTTCGGCCAATGTAAAGCTATTAAGGTCAAATTGAACCACGCCGAGACTAAACCATCGAGGCACAGGAAATCCATCCATAGTTTTTTCACAGCATCATTGCAGGTGCATCGATGACTTCATCAATGAATACACGTAGAACCAAATCAACCAATAATATATCGCTCTAACTAAGGAGAATCACTCACTCTCCATCTCTTCGTGCAGCTGATGGCGCTCAATGTCTCTTTCTTTGACTAGGTGAGACGTGACTCTATGAAAACCAACATGAAGCCCCACAGGTCGTCGGATCTGGCTCGGGTCAACACTTGCCAAACGATGGAGCAAGCCCAGATCCCAGCCCAGGACGGATAACTCGCGAGGCTGTGAAGTCGATGCGAGGTGCCCACAATGCCTTGCTTGTTTCTGGAGATTGAGACGCGTGACACGGAGGGGATCCGAGACAACACGAATCCGTCCAATGACCTCCCGTTCTTTCATCTTTCTAGGTGAAATAGTTTCTCGCTTAGGTCTCTATGGATGGCGCTAACTATCATCGATACAAGATCGGACAGTAGACTTGTAAGCACCCCAGTCAGATTCGAGGACCATCGAGGATGTGAAGGGACTCAATGAGAATCACACCTGAATAGATGAACAAATATATTGCATATCATCGATACAAGATCGGACAGTAGACTTATAAGCACCCCAGTCATATTCGAGGACCATCGAGGATGTGAAGGGACTCAACGAGAATCACACCTGAATAAATGAACAAATATATTGCACATGGGTGTCTAGGGTTACAAATGGCCTCCCGCTCTCCACTTACAAGAGGTCATATTTATAAAGTGAGAGGAGGAAACAAGTGAAATTACAAGTCTACCCTCAGGAGCTACCTTACATCTAAGTGTATTTCATTCTTCACGCTAAGTGGATCCTGCAGCGTCTGAGGGACTTCGAGGCCGGTCTACAAACCTTGCTTGGGTTGCTCCCAGACCCCGTCCGAGGTTGATCTTCAGACCCCATCTGAGATTGGCCTTTGGACTTCGTCTTAGGTTAGCATCCAGACCTCATCTGGGGTGGCGCAGACCTCGTCCGAGGGGACTCTGGACATCATCCAGGTGAACTCCAGATCTTGGCTAAGATCGGTCTTCAAGCTCCGTCTTGTTTTTCCGGACCTCGTCCGGGGTCAAGGGTTAGTCTGCGAATCTTGTTCGGGGGTAGATTACTCGATGTGTGTCATCACGCCAAAGTTATCGTGGGCCTGTGGTAGCGGGACCCTCCTCAACAAGTAATTTCATTTCGGCCTGCATAATTTGCAAAAGAATTGTCATGTATCACATATGTGTCTGTATTTCTTGTTCAAGGTAGTCGCTACTCCTTGATCCTCGAATATAGCGGTCAAGTTGACCACAATGAATCTGAGGGCATTATTTCTTCACGATACAACATGCTACGCTACTAAAAAAATTTACAAGCTGGTAAAACAAAGGAACTCGACGAGTGTTTTCCTTGTGTTTTTTTGGTCCCGTGTTTGCTCCAAAGAATAGAAATTATATTCATTTATTGCCAGCACATGGCAAATAAGAGACATCAAGAAAGATCAATGCCAGTCAGTCCAAGAAGTACAACTAGTGCAGAGAATTTCATCATGCAACATCAATCGTGATCACATATCTACGTTTTGTAAGCTAAAAACAACACAAAACTACACAATCCTTTACATGTAGGATATCTCTACAACCACCTGTCATACATACAATTGAAAACTCATGAAAATTGGGAGAAAGTGGCAAAAAATTGAGTTTAAATTGGGCCTTTACAGGGGAGATATACTTGTGACACGGCCGTCACGGGCTCAAGGCTCAGTTAACTGCTGCCGCCCTTCTGTTTGAGGGTAACCTTATCTCCTAAGCTGAGCGCGATTCCTTGGGTCTTGCTCCTTATTCTGATGTAGCCGCTGAGCTTACCGTCGGCCTACTTCTCAACGCTGATGTTCACCAAAGCATCCTCGCCAAACACACTCTTGGCGTAGAGATTAGCAGCAAGAAACCCACATTCTCCATCAAGCGTAGACATGATATCAAGTTTTATATACAGAAGCAGAAAAGGATAACTGCATTAGCAATCAGACAAGCAGTGGAATGTAAAGAACAAGTTTTTGGCATGTTCTAACCCTCAGAAGTTCTAACTCCCAAGCCCCAACCCTCGGTTAGAAATTAGCTATGTTCAGCCCAACAACTTTCCAGTTATCCAACCAATTCACCCCAATATATGCAGTTCTCAAAGTGCCAAGTTTTTCTGTTTTATTGCACCAAACAGTGGCGGACCCCCGGGGGGTCAGGCGGGGCTGGCGCCCCCCCTACGCCGGCCGCTCCCCCTGGCATGCAAGTCCTGTAGCGACGCGGACGGCCACGGCGGCGGGCGGCGGCAATATTGGCAGCGGGCACCGCGGCGGGAAGAAGGGCGGCAACGGCGAGATCGGCGGGTTCGTGCTGTGGCAGAAGAAGCTGGAGCTGTGGTGCCTGGAGCTCGTGGTGTCGGGCTGCAAGATCAGCGCCGGCAGCGATGGTAAGGTCGCCTGGTGCCAGACGCCGTGGCACCAGTCCCACGCCTAGGGCTGTGCATTTTTTAACCGAACCGAAAAAACCGGATCGAAAAAACCGGACCGAAAAAACCGAACCGAACCGGTCAACTCGGTTTGACTGGTTTTCGGTATTTGGTTCGGTTATCAGATTTTAGAGTTTTTTTGAGTTCGGTTTTTTCGGGAAAAACCGGCTAAAAATCGAAAAAACCGAACTAGTACAAATTGAGTGTATGTTAGTAGTATATGTAGTAGTATATGTTAGTAGTATATGTAGTATACTTTGGTAAATATGTATTATACTTCGATATATGTAGTATATGTTCGTAGTATATGTATTATATGTTACTCCCATCGGTTTTTGCTGGCTAGTAGTATATGTATTATCGTCTACTCATCTCTCTAGTCGCTATATTGTTAGCAATTCGCGTTAACTTTCGTAAATACGGTATTTACCGATACCACACCGAAATAAATTGGGATTTACCAAAACCGAACCGTATTTCTAAAAATACCGTATATAACCGAATTACTAACACCGTATTTACCGTATAAACCGAACCGTATAAACCGAAAAAACCGAATGCACAGCCCTACCCACGCCTCCCGGGGCCCGCGCGCCGCTCTGCGGTCGCTCGGTGCGTCTTATGCGCATATGCGCAAGCCTCAGTTCAGATTTGATGCTCTCTAGGTGGGAAATTCGAGTAATACAAGCTCATTCATCCATTTAATCTGTCCTATATCAAAGCAAGCGATATTTTTCGTTGAAATTTTGTAGTTCTGAAGACAGTCATTTTGCCTACATAAGCAATACTTGAGTGAACCCATGAATCCCAATGAGATGCCTCAAGTTGACAAGATTACAGAGTTTTTCGGTATCAACCTCATAGACACCATCTAATACTTGAAGGTTGTAAAATTTGCTCACATCTTGACGCTTAGCTCTCATTTTTAGGACAGTAACCAGATTCAAATAGCGAAGATGGCACGGATGCAAAATATCACAAATAGAATAATCAAGATAAGCACATGCTCTGTCAGAACAGACACAATTTTCTTTTAATAGTAGCAAATGCAGCCTTTATGCTTCTCCGAATATGTTTCGGAAGAAGCACAAAGGCTACCGTAAGCCGCTAACTCGGCATTCCGTAAACCGATTAACAAGTCCTATTAGGCCCCCCTAAATTTTGATTCTGGGTCCGTCATTGGCACCAAATGAATTAATCTTGTAGTTCTACTACAAGGAAAATATAAACCTTTTGCTCGCTTGGGTAGTCCTAGAGTATCCTTGCCTGGAAGGATAGTTGTGTTAACATGATCAGAATTGGCGGCCTATTTGGATATCTGATATCTTGTGTGTGCAAGGTTGGTTTGGGGAAATGAACAAGTACATTTCTTCTAGTTTGTGTGATCCTATGCTCAGTTCTTAATTGTAGCAGAAGAAGCCCAGAATGACCTTCATTCCAACATATAACACAAGCACATCAACTATCCAAGAATCTTAGGTTTGAAACCTAGGAACAAATTAAAAGCTATCTTGGCCTAAATAGATTGGCATTGTATCCTGAAATGGGCAATGCTAATAAACAGCCAATACTCTGGTTTATCTGGCATAGATAAACAGTCAAGTAGTAAAGAAGTCATGAATTTAAAATTCATGCTTGTGTAATTGAAATAAATATCATGCTTTTGTATGTGGCTGTGCATTATGCGGTTTAGATGACAATCATGCAGATAAATGTAGTATTAATATATCAAAGTAGGTATAATTCTAGTAGTCAATGTGAAAGGATAGTTTTCTTTGAAACTTACAGTGGTGTTGTTGACTTGATTATATGATTCAAAAATTCCTTCTCATCCTAAATCACAGTATTCACGGCCACCTGATGAACAAGGAAAGAATAGTCATAGTTTAAGCCAAACAGAGCAGATTTACTCTAAAAAGGAGTATGAGCATGACAATTTCAATGTCCATATCAACCAGATCTAATCACTATTCACCAGCCAGAATAAATAGAGTAATAGACAATGGCAATTGCCAATCCAAAAAGAAAAAAGTGAATAGACCCACAAAGCCATGTATAGAAATCCCACCAGTAACCAGATTTACCGGTGTGCACCGGGAAACAATTTACCGCCGGGGTTTGTTTAAATTCAAATTTGAATTTTTGAACGTATAAGTTGGACTCCCAAATGATATTTACATTATTTAACACTAATCCAATGTATCAGGGCCTCCCGTGCCTCACTTGATGCTTTTTGCTATGAATGTATTAGGAATTTTCAATTGTTAATTACCCATAACTGGTTTTTAGTGCTTTTTCTCTGGTTTTTGGGGCAGTAACCATCCGGTTTTTTCGGTTACCGTTTCAAACACAATCCAAATTCAAATTTTGCTATTCGAATTTTGCCCAGTTTTTCTTCGGGTTTTCCGGTAACCAGTTGGTTACCATTACCAGCCCCTGGCAAGATTTCCTCCGGTAGCAGGATTTCTATCCCTGCACAAAGCTAACTCTCTGGTAGAGGAAGAAACAGTAAATTACAATGTTGGTGTTTCCAAATCAACAATAGACATAGCAAAACAGTCAACCAACACCAGACTGAAACAAACATTCAAGTTTACCCACTTTTCAGCACATTGGACCAGAGTGAAAGCCTGAAAGCATATACAGAATCTAAGAAAATATTCCAGATTAATCCTTAAGCTGTTACTCCGGTAAATTGCTTGATGAAATATACTACATATCTACACGGAAATATGCCAATATGAATGTAGTAGACTGTAGATTAGTAGTATGAGGCAGCAACTTAAAAAAAATCAAATTAATCATATGCGAAAATTAATCTTGCTTATTTATGGCCACCTATGGATAACACACAAATTCAGCATATCTTGCAATCAAGTAAGGAAAAATGCTAACAAGACACCCTGTTTTTAGCATAGAGTAAACTGCAAATAAATAGCAGAGAGCATCTTGCAAAAGTTGCAAGGTTGAAATTCAAAAGGAGGCATTGTACCTTATTTTCCCACTCAAATTCTGCCCACATGTTCCGAAAAGCAACATCAGCACATGTAGCAGGTGAGATGTAATCCATGATGTCAAAGTGAATATCATTTAGGACCACTACTGATTGCTCCATTACATTTGAACTAGGAAGCACCGATACTCCGCTGAACTGCCGTACTCGTGTTCGATACATATCCGATACGGCGATATGTTCCGATACGCGGCGATACGGTATCGGCGGAGTATCGATGAATTTCAGCCAAAAAAAAATTAAAAAACCCCAATACAGCTCCGATACGGGGCGATACGGCGGCCCAATTAAATTCTAGCCCAACAGAGAAACGGCCTGACGCGCGAGTACAACCATGCCTTTGCCTCCGCCCTCCCGAAACCCTATCCTCTCGTGGCTCCTCCCAGGCTCCAGCACATCCGCGCGCCTCTCCTCAGCCTCCGCTGCCACTGGCCGCCTGGAGATCCGCCGGTGCAGCCGCCTCGCCAAGCGATCCACTTGGAGATCCACCGGTGCCTGGAGATACGCCAACGCCGGTGCCTCTCCCGCCACCGCAACAGCCCCGCCTCCCCCACCATTGCAGCCGCCTCTCCCTCACTGCAACCACCCCGCCTCTCCCGCTGCCGCAATCGCCTCTCTCACCGCCGTAGCTGCCCCGCCTCTCCCGCCGCCGCAGCCGCCTCTCTCGTCGCCGCAGTAGCCCCGCCTCTCCCGCCGCTACAACCACCTCGCCTCTCCCGCCGCTGCAACCGCCCCGCCTTTCCCGCCGCTCCCTGCTTCTGCTCCAGGTGTGGCTGGGGGTCAGAAAAGTCTGCTCTAGGTCTGCTTCTGGCTCTTGGCACCAACAAGTTCTTCGCCTCTTCGGTTCCGAATCTCGCCGTTGGCGCCGCTTTCTCCACTGCTTTCGGTGTGAGCAGACTACTCACATTACATTTTGTGATCCACTGCTTTCCGCAGCAAGAGTAGTTGGTTTCTTGGGAGGAATCTGATCGTTACATTTTGTGATAATCATTTTACAATTTTGTAATATATTGCGGATAGGGATGGCAAGTGGAAGTACTCCAATGAGTAGCACTGGTACTGGTGGTAGTAGTGTTAATTCATCTACTCCAATAGAGAATGATAACCACAGATTTCCCCTACAGAATCATGTTAAAGTAATTGAGAAAACCGGTGGTTGACTTGAAGGAAATGCAAAATCAGAATGCCAATATTGTGGTCACATTATACCCGGGAGCTATTATAGAGTGAAAGCACATTTGTTGAAGATTTCAGGGCAAGTTGTTAAGGTTTGTCATAAGGTGGCAGTTCCTATTCTTGAGCAACTTCGCAATGAAGTTGCTGTAGTTGATGCAGCCACTAGAATGAGTGCCCCCAGGAGTGTTCCTATGCTAGTGCACTCTCAGTCTCATGTAGGCCTTTCCGAAGCCACGACATCAAAGAGAAGAAAGTAGCAGACAGGGATTGTAGAAAGTTTTCACGTCGAACTTCGCCAGATGGCTAATGCTCTTATTACAAGAATGTTCTACACCGGAGGTTTGCACTTTGCATCTTATTAGTCTCAAATTTCACTTCTCATTTTATTTTGAAGCATGTCAAGTTGTCAACTATGTTTGTTTTTTAGGCATTCCCTTCAACTTGGCAAGAAACCTAAATTATCGAGTCTTTTACAATTTTATTGCAAACAACAATATGGGTGGATATGTACCTCCGGGTACAACATGTTGAGGACAACTCTTCTCCAACAAGAGAAGAGCAATGTTGAGAAGCTATTGGAGCCTATCAAGACCACATGGCCCTTGAAAGGAGTAACTATTGCATCTGATGGGTGGACGGATGCTCAGAGGCGGCCACTTATCAACTTCTTAGCTATAACAGAGAGTGGACCAATGTTCCTGAGAGGAATTAACACCGAAGGAGAGATGAAGAAAAAGGAATACATTACCGAGAAGTTGATTGCCATGATTGAAGAAGTTGGAGCAAAGAATGTGGTCCAAGTGATCACAGACAATGCTGCAAATTGCAAAGCTGCTGGGATGATTATTGAACAGAGGTACAATCACATTTTTTGGACTCCATGTGTTGCTCACACATTGAACTTAGCATTGAAGAATATATGTTCTGCAAGGAACAATGATGGTGAAAATGATGAACTCATGTGGATAAGTGTTTTCCTATTGCGGAGGACCTAAGAAAAATTAAGCAACAATTTGCAGATTTCTCTCTCGTTGGGAAATGCTACGATGATTTCGATTCAATTGAAGATAGAGCCCATCTTGAACCAAAGCAATGGTGAGGTATTTATGGAGTTAGGACCCTAGAGCTGAAAACATTAGCTCTCAAGTTACTTGGACAGCCATCTTCTTCTTCTTCTTTTTGTGAAAGAAATTGGAGTACCTATGGCTTTATCCATAGCATAAGGAGAAATAGGCTCACGCCTAAATATGCTGAGGATTTAGTGTTTGTGCATAACAACTTACGTCTCCTATCAAGAAACTTTGGTGATTATTCCATGGGGCCAACCCGAATGTGCGATGTTGGGGGAGATGCCTATGAGTCCTTTGATGGTGTTGGCGTTCTTGAAACAGCTGATCTCTCACTAGATGAGCCAGAATTTGAGGGATTCATATGTGGAGACGAGGAAGGACAATGAGCATTCACTAGACGACCGTCCTTGCACGAGAATAGGATCTCGCCGCGTCCTCAAATTTCGACGACTGACCTATCGCCGAACCTCACGGTCCCTGCAATGTTAGTGTTGAGGTCGGTGAAGGTGTCCTTCCTCCCCGTCATGTGGTTGGTGGCGCCTGTGTCCAGGTACCATCCATCCACGTGCGAATCGCCCTCGGTGCCAAGAAACGCCTGTGCACGGAGCTCTTCCAGCTTGACGAAGTCGGCCCCGGTGCACACGGTGTCTGCCACTGCGCATACCTGGGCCATCAGTAGCGTAGGTTCATCATCCTCGGCCTCCGCTAGATATGCCTGATCGCCGCGCTTCGGTTGCCGATAGTCCTTGGCCCAGTGGCCAGTGCGATCGCAATTGCAACACTAATTTTGACCGACATTGCGATCGCCTCCCTTGTCGTCGCCCTTCTTCCGGCCAAGCTTGCCACGGTGCCGGCCATGGCCGCTGGGCTTGCTTGCCCTAGACGATCCCTCGCCTTGTTGCCGCTCTTTAACACGGGCGGCCCACTCCTCTTCGGTGAGAAGCAGCTTGCCACCGGTCGTCGTGGGCGGAGGTGGTGGCTTGATGCAACGACCCTTCGCTCCCAACAAACGCCCAGTGACCTTTTCGATTGACAGGGTTGAGAGGTCGAGCAAAGTTCCAATTGAGTAAATGATTTTCCCAAACCATGGTGGCGCAACGCGAATCTACGACCTTGATGTAATCGATGGTCTCACCAAGCTCTGCCAACTGGCTCACCAGCCCAGTCAGCCTCAAGGCGAAATCCTCAATGTTCTCGTCTTCCTTGAAAGCGAGGTTCTCGTACTCCGTGTGGAGCTTCTGTGCCTTCACCTTCAGGACCCGATCAGAACCAAGTCGTATGGTCCTGATGTAGTCCCATGCCTCCTTGGCACTTGGCTTGATGGCGAGTGTTCTCATCATCTCTGGCGGCACGACCTTGAGAAGAGCCTCAAGCGCCATCCGATTGTCTTGCAGGTCTACATCGCCATGCTCGGCAGCGTCCCACAAGCCTCGCGCTTGGAGCATGACCTTCATCAGGAGCAACCAATCGGAGTAATTAGTCCTTGTGAGCATTGGGTACGAGGTGCCTCCGACCTCTCGCACGATCCGTTGCACCACGACATCGCGAGCAGCTCCTGGTTGGCCTCGCAGTCGGTGCAGAATCATGGCGAAGGTGAGCGCCTACGTCGATGCGGTGGAGTACTTGAGCGATCATCAGCACTCGCAGGAAATCTGCTCATGGAAGCTGACACTGCCGCAGATCGACATGGCTCTAATACCAAATGATGGATCCGACTACGGGGTTGCGGCTACTCAAAACTCTGATCAAAGAAGTCGTAACTTGGAAATGACTTCCCTCTTCGGCTCCTTGAAGCACCAGGAAGAAGTTGTGGCTCCTCTATGACTTCTCGTAACTCCTCGTAACTCCAAGGAGGAAGTCGTAGCTCCTCTACGACTTCTCGTAACTCTGAGGAGGAAGTCATAGCTCCTCTACTCATAACTCAAAGGAGGTAGTCGTAGCTAGCTTATGACTTCTCACACAAGCAACACACACACTCCTGGTGGTGAACACACACGCACAAGAGAGAGGCAAATAGACAGAGTATTTTGTGTTGCACAAACTTCCACAGCTTTTCGTTCGCCAAACTGTTGTGGTTACAGACCAAACAGTAGCATTAAGAACTCAAGAGAGTCTGTATCTTTTTGGAGAGGAAAAAATCCCCCTTCTAGGATCATCCCAAGGGCTATATATACAGGTCTGTACAACCCAACTCATAGGGTGTATGTGGCCCATTCCTAGGGTACACGTAGCCCCTGCCTCTTAGGCTTA
The DNA here is from genome assembly GCA_036346265.1 of Melocanna baccifera. Classification (NCBI taxonomy): domain Eukaryota; kingdom Viridiplantae; phylum Streptophyta; class Magnoliopsida; order Poales; family Poaceae; genus Melocanna; species Melocanna baccifera. Next base: position 18,824,533 of record CM070707.1, on the reverse strand, counting down.
CACATCTTGCCTTGGATTACAGTGCCACATGAGGGTGTGCCTAAACATACACCTCCATGGGCTGTTGGGCTGTGTGGGCTGAATGGGCTTAGGTGGAGGCCAACCCCTCAACATGTGTATTGATCTTTTTTTAGGGGAGTATGTGTATTGATCTTGTTCAAGTTAGTCGCTACTCCTACTCCTTGAATAAAGTAGTGGTTGAGTCGACCACAATTAATGTAAGGACATCATTTCCTCTTGATAATAACATGCTATGCTGCTAAACAATCGACAATCTAAGCTGATAAAACAAAGAACTCACCAAGTGTTTTCCTTCTCATGCTTTATTTGGTCTTGTGTTTGCTCTAAGACATGCCAAATAAAAGACATTAAGAGAGATCTATGCCATTGCAAAGAATAAACAACATCATGGGACATCGATCGAGAACACATATTTTGGTTTCAAGAGCACATATCGACTCCACATCGGTAACAAATTGAAAACTCATGAAATTGGGGGAAAGTAGCACATCATGAGGCGCCGCATCCCATCACTAGGTGTGGGGAGCAAGGAGGCGGGACGCGGCGTGCAGGAGGGGGTGGATGCGGCGCGAAGGAGGGGGTCTTGGGGTACAAAGGTAGGTGGAAGTACACAAGGTGGGAGAGGAGTGAGAGCAGTTTGATGGTGATCGGATGGTAAAGAAAAAATGACTGATTTGAGAAAAAAAAATTATTCGATTGAAGTTTTTACAACCTATCCAATTCCAAGAATATGCATGCAGTTAAACTCATGTCCATTTTATATTGAAATGTGATGCACCACTTCAGTTTTCAGCTAGGTTGTTACATAGGATATGGAAATCCATCTCATATGGGCAGGCAGACAGCTACAACCTACAACATAATATTTCAGATTCTGCACATAATAGGCTGTAAATACTGTACTGGAGATTTCAGGCAGAAACCACAAGATTAATACTTGATCAAGCAGAAACCGTTTAATCCACTAGTCTAGAAAATCATGTAAAATTTTGATAAACTGGACTAGAAATCTTGCAAGATTTTGATCCACTAGTCTAGAAATCATGCATGTCAATATTTTGTATGATCCTACCAACAAGAACAACGTTCATGAATTTTAGCTCTACCCTCATAACAATGCAATGATAAGAAATACATTGAACTCTGCCCAGGAAAAAGAAGGCATAAGCATCATCCAGGCATTACGCACTAGCAAGTTAAGGTTGAGGCAAATATATTGAACTCTGCACAAACACAACTATGTTTCTCATGCTAGAACTCAGATGGCAGCTGATCATACTAAATGCTAGTTTATTTGTTAACTTTTGTAGGACAATACGCAAACCAAGACCAAGAAAAGCAACAGTTCAGAAAAACTCTTTACATTACTTCATTTCTTCCTCCTGGTTGTGAAGTTGTTTCTTTTTGTAGCTATGCACATTAGATATCACCTAATGCATCTTGAGCAAAGCTCATTTGTCTCCTATGTTGCAATCTACTACTTCAGCCTTAAAAGGAACTAAATGACCATGTGAGAAGGTTTAGGATAATGTTGTGATGAACCATTGTAAGTTTTTCAGAGTGGTCATTTGGTTTTGCGAAGATAGCATCTTATTTGGACTGTTTTCTGTTTTGGGAAAAAATTGAGGATTTTAAGTTTTGAGTTACGGATTGAGTTGGGGTGATCCAGATTATTGCATTAAGATTGCATGATGCATGTTTTGGCTAACGTGGGTTAAGTTGTGAAGAACATGTGCCCAAAAATAATTTCTTTGTCTTTGGATGTAGAGAGACTCTTGGAGTTACCAAGATTATGATGAGGATTGGGGCTACGCTCAGAGAGGAGCCGAGGCCTAGAACGATCAAGGATACCGGGTGAGATGGTGAGCTCAAGTATGGCATGAGAAAGGCGAAAAATGCTGAAGGCGAGTTCGAACGGTGGGTTTGCACCATGTGGCTTGGTCGGTCCAAGTGAGGCATTGTCCGGTGAAACTGGAACAAGAGAGATTTGCCAATGGTGAACCTACACGTGGCAAGCATAGCGATTACTTGCATTGAAAGGAGATGACCTGGTAAAGAAAGAGTATTTTGATAGTTTGGCTAAAATACTGGAATTTGTTTTGGATCAAAACCATAGTGCATGAGTGACGCTTGAAGAGCGGTTTAGGTCAAGGAGAAGCTGGTTTAATCAAGATAGATCATGGATAAAGGACTTAGCATATTTGGGTTTATGCACTTTGAAAAGTATGCATAAGTGACCTTGTGTGAGTAAAATCTGTATGTATAGGTTTATCGGGTTTTCCCCATTATGCTAAGTGGATAGTATCCATTAAGGATTTGGTGTGGCTGGTTAGCCCACCTATATAAAGAGATTGGGATGGAGACCTATGTTAACCATCCAATCTATCTCTCTTGTACTCTCATGTCTAGGGTTAGAGTTTGAAAGTTGAGTGTATTGTGTGTTGTTTATCTCCAATGTAGAGTGGCTGCAAAACATAACTCCTCAAGTAAGCAATATATCAATCTTTGATCAGCTATATGAATCCTTCATGTTTTGATTGATTTGCCCTTGATTTGGTTGGTTTTAATCTCTTCTCTTTTCTTATTTTGATCTTGCTATGCTAAAGATGTGTAAGAGATGGAGATAACCTCTAGTAATCTATCTCCACCCATTTAGGCATTTTGATAGCAAGATTATAAAAAAACTCGATTTTGCTTGACTTGGCCTCAAAGTGCGATTTCTAGTTTCAAGGGTTTTTGGGTTTTGTTCTTTGGTGTTCTAACTTACTATGATATATCGAAATACAGCTAGATCCATCTTGGCCATCGTCCACCTATAAGCAAGTTGTATTCACCGATTTTATTTTTGCCTAGGTTTTAGTGCACCCTTCCTTCAAACTAAAAAATATCTCAATTGTGGCCATGATTTTTATGAACATTTATTAGAATAGGTTATTGATAACCTAGAGAAGATCGATGCAAAATTTTATGTCATTTGAATCTATGGATAAAAAGTTCCATCGGTTTTTAGATTTTAAATAGCGCTGAAATCACTATTCATTTGCTTGATTTTATTGTTCATCCGGTCAAACCGCCATTGAAGGACCGGTCAGACCGTTGGGCCGTTCAAACCGCTGTTTGTGGGGCGGTTAGACTGCCGAGAAGTGTTGGCTTCTAAGTTTTGTTGACTTGAGCTAGTTGGTTTGGGTTTTCAGTTGAGAATTATGTGGTCTACACCTCTGTAGGTGTTTAATTAATGATAGAATCTTGAATACTTAAGAAAAAATTTTTGAGGAGAGAATTTTGAATACTTGAAAGAAAATTTTGAGTTGGCATCATTTATCCTCCTCTTTTGCCTTTCGATCCTACAGGAACAACAATGTAGATATCATTGCTAGTCCAAAATGTGTAACCTGCTAAAGCTTAGTATTGAACAATGTTACGAGCTCGAGGAACTTGCCATGTCAACGGAGGGGGCGAGCTCGAGGTTGCCGACGGGGATGAACTCATAGCTGGCGGAGGAGGTGGCGGCAACGCGGTGTGTGGAGGTGATGGCCTTGCTGCTATCTTAGGCTCTATGGTTTGAGAAGATTGGGGGTGGAGGTAGCTTTGGTGTAGGTCGAGAAGAGGGCAATGCAGAGGTGGTGCACCGTGCAAACAACACTGCCGTTGGTGGTGGCAGAGTGAAGGAGGAAGTAGAAGCGGTGGTGATTGGTGGCATCATGGGAAAAGGACGAACTGGACAGCCGTGGTAGGTCGGAACAAACACGCTGTATCCTTGGACATGCTCGCCTGGCTCAGTGCGGCGTGCACCAGCCTTGACAGGTGCTTGACCGGCTTCGCTGAGCTCAGTGTCTCGCTTGGGCCGGCCTTCCCCGGCAAGCTCTCCAACGTGTCAAGGCTCGTCACCAACGCGTTCGCGGTGACCGCATTCGTGTGCGTGCCACAATAGACGTGGCACTTTGGGACTCGCCCCGACCAGACGACGATGACGGCCGTAATAAGTTCTTGTGAGGCATGCCAATGCCGGGCGATGCTGACGTGGTGGTGGCAATGGATGGGACGGGTCATTTCTGTACCGTCGATGAGGCTCTCAAGGAGGTAGTGAGCCGGTGGATAAATGGTGGCAGGAGGATTGTGGTGTATGTCAAGGCCGGAGTGTACAGTGAGAACATTGAAGTGTGGACGAGCAATTTGGTGCTCCTCGGCGATGGCATCGACTGGACGGTGATCACCAAAAACCAGAGTGCCCAGCATGGATACACCACATTCAGCTTGGCCACTTTTGGTATGTCAAGTTAATTAATGAACTGAAGGGATTAATGTTCTTTTTCATGTTCTTGTAACCTGACATTTACATGATTGAATGGACAAGACGTGAACGCCGATGGCTTTGTGGCATATGGTGTCACATTCCGTAACACGATAGGCTCTGGCGCCCAGCAGGCGGTGGCGCTGCACGCCAGCGCCGACCAGCTCGCCTTCTATCGGTGCAAATGCCGACCAGGACATGCTCTACGCGCACATGTTCTGGCAGTTCTACCGGGAGTGCATTGTGGCCGGCACCGTCAATTTCGTCTTCGGTAATGCAGCCGCTGTGCTCCAATAGTGCAGCCTTGGTGTGCGTCACCCATTCCCTGGCCAACCGACAGTGGTCACCATGTAGGGCCGCACTGACTGATATGAGCGCTCGGGGTTCACCATCCACGGTGGGTAGGTGACAGTGGCTACCAAGTTCGGTCTGGGTGGGGCACTTGCGTTGTTCAGGACGTACCTCGCCCGGCCGTGGAAGTTCTCCCAGGTGTACATGGAGGTAGCGGCGAAGTTAGGAATAAAATTTTGAGTAGGCTGAATCAATTATAAGACTAAACTAAGTTGATGCAAATAGTCTTTACTTTTATTAAATTTCAAATTCATACAAAAATTACACAATTGGAGACAAACAACGAAAAACAGAGAAATATAAAGTAGGTACCTCGATAATGGAAAGCATATACCAAAACATATATAATTATTCTGCCATGAGTGCGGAGTAGCAATAAATCATCTATGTATGAAACAACTAAAAATTAGTGATATAATAGAAAATTATGAATGACAATGAAAATTTAGGTCGTATGAAGCATACCACAAATAAGCTTATTTGAATCATGAGATAAATTTGAATCACAGGACAAATGCATTCTATGTGACTTTATGACTTGGAAGCGGTTTATGATTTTATAGTCATCAATGCTTTTAAAGATCTCTCGTTCAATGTAGTACACTATCAAGTCATTGAGCCACTCATCCGCTACCTTATTATGAAAATCTATTTTGATAATATTCATTGCTGAAAATATTCTCTCAACAAATGCCGTTACCACCGGAAGTATCAATGTTAACTCGATGAGGCGATATACCAATGGAAAAGTTCTATCTTTTCTTATTTGAATCATCAATTGAGTAAGTTTTGATATATCATGATATCCATTGAATTCTTCACTTCTTCTAATGTTGACAATGAAGGTTTAAAGATGATTTCTTAACAAGAACCGATCAGCATCCGTGAAATCATCAATATAAATCTCAGTAAACTGAACAAATTTATCAACATCAAACTTAGAGAAGGAGTTGCTTGTATCAAGACAAGATATGCATACCAATAATTCCAAGAAAACTTCATTGAATCAATGATTCATATTATTCATAATTGCATCAATAGCAATACTAAAAATGTCAACTTTGTAATAATGATGTTGAGTCACTTTATGCTTCCGACGTACTAATTTACCCATAACTCCAATAGAATCTTCCATATTTAGCACATCAATCTCATATGTTTCACCAAAGCTTTTGACTTGGTCGAACAATGGCTCCCACCTTGAGCTATGAGATATCGTGCACAATTCTAAAGATGCAGTTAAATAAATTTTGTATGGAATTTCGGCCTCCTTACTATAAGTACTAATTTTACTAGACACACTTGACCTTTGATCCTTGAAGTCGTCGAAAAGACCCCTTGTAATATGGTGAAAACTATTTGTACCACCAACATGTTTATTAAAAGCATATAAAGGTGTCTTCTAATGAGAGAACCCAACTTTTGTAAATACATCACTTTCAAATGTATTGGGTTGTGCCAGTTTCTTGAAAAGAGAGCAATAAAAACAAAAGGCGGCATCCTTTTCCACACTATATTCCAACAAATCAAACTTACTATACATGATTCTTGAAAGGATTGTGACTCTTTGCCATCCAAAGTCTATGGAAATGAATGTCCAATTACTCGAGTAGGATCATTCAATAAATATGCCCTTCTCACTTGATCTCTAATTTTGTTAGCATAATCTTCAAGTAGTATGCGAAGTGTCGGATCGACAATAATTTCATTTGGATTAAATTATAGTCAAAGTTTCTTTGGTTGAGTTGTACTCTCATCGGTTGGACGAGAACTACTTGAATTGCTTGCGAAATAGTTATACAAAGTTCGTTTCACCATTATAGCAAAATCTATAAAAAATTATTTATTTTTTTCAATACAAAGTTATAAATCTATGAATAAATTATAAGGACTAAACTATCTATATACACTAAAAGTCTAAACTCTAAAATGCTAAATTGAGAAGGAAGTAAAGAACTAATGAAGAATATTACTCACTCAGTGTCTCTATTTATCAGTTGAAATGTTGAAGCCAACGGCATGCCCCACTTTTCCAAATCACTAAAAACCAGCTGACTAGACTCTAAGTCCTAATCTCCTTCTCACTTCGGAACTCACTCTCTTCACCCTTGTTCTTCGAGTATGGCGATGACAATACGAGAAATACTTGAGTGATAGAATAAATACAAATCTATTTGGTGGTGCTCAAATTGCTGGACCTTTTTCTTGGTTTTCTCTACTATTTATACACAACTTACAAGTTAAACATCGACAATAACTCGGTTACAGAAATCGACTCTGAAACATAAATTTTTAATTCTAAACTAACTCGGACTCAACTCGATCAGACTCTGAAACAGATTCGGCAGGACTATGTCCAACATGTGAGATGTAGCACCAGGTAATTTGAAATAGTGCGGTTGTTTCATGTAATTTGGTGCTAGTTTGAGTGGTATACTCAAGGGTTTTTGTGCGTTTCTTGGGCCATGGCGACCCGGAGGTTAGGTTTCTGCAAAAACATATGAATTCACCCTCTTTATTAAATATACAAAGCTTTCTAGCTTTATGGGTTCGGGTAACATGGCACGGTGGATTGTTCTTTGGTGCTTTCAGGCCATTATGTGAGAAATCTTAGTCCTAGTTTAGGCTTTTAGCATATTTTTTTTGTGTTACTTCTTAAGGAAACCATCTAAGGGCACAGGTGCGTATCTTTGTTATGGCGTAAAGATGTCGTCTTTTTTTGTATCTGTTGGGTTCACTGGCACTTGCCTGATGGCTGGAGTTTGGTAAACTGTGGATGTGAGATCTGTGCTACCTGAATTGAGTGGCACTAAAACGGAGACCATTTGGCATCGTTGCTGAGGTTCCCTCGTGGTAGAAATCGAGTAGAGGTAGGATTGTTGGTTCATGGGGAGTCAGACAATGGCACCATGATCTGGAGGGGACGACGATGTCGGCACAGCTGCGTGCATGAGAGTCAGAGTCAAGCTTGCTGCAGCGATTTCAGAGAGCACCATCGCCATCCTTTTGTTAGGATGGATTTCAGAGTCAACTCGTTTCTGGCGTTTTCATCTTCAGTGGCAATGTGACAACTGACAAGGCTGCCACTTTCTCCATTTCCTCTGTAGAAACTGAGTCACTACGGAAGTAATAAATCTGTGGATTAACATTGGTGATGTGTGTGAATACATCTGTGGATTCAGGAAAAATAAATGTAGTGGCATACATTCTACTGCAACTGCTTGATTTCATTTCTACCCTGCAGAGTGCACGAGACTAGGTCAACCTTGCTGCCACTTTCCATAGTACCTTGTCTATAAATATTGGACAAATTTAATGATTTACCCCCACATTTGTTTGTCAACAGCTTATTTGCCCCATAGGTAATACAAATTGATCATTTGTCCATCTTTCAATTTTTAGTTGATCATTTACACTCTTTGCATTTCTAGACCATTTTCTATTTTGACAAAGGTAAATTTAGACAAGAAATGACCAAACCGCCCTTCCTTTGAACTACCAAAATGTCAGTATATTCTTGATGTGCAAAGTTGGTTGTCTGATCCTTAGGGGGTTTTCAGAATGACGGTGGAGACCAGCTGAAGGATTTAATGTTAGTTGCCTTGACTTGACTGGCTGATAGAGACCTGCTAAAGGATTAAATGTTCTTAAGATTGCCCTGGTATCACGGAAACGGAGCCACTTGGCCGCGCTCAACTGGCCTTAAAAGCCAGTGATGGGTGCCAACGACGGCTTTTTTCCTGTTTATATTTTTGTTTTTTTATTTTCTTTTATTTGTGTTTTTTTCTCGTATTTCTTTGCATTGTCCATGATGGGTTAACATGTGTTTTTCTATTTTTAAATTTTTTAAATTTTAATTATGCTAAATAAGTCAACTCAACTATAATAAAAAATCAACCAACTACAACAAAAAAACAATAAGCCATCACCATTCTGAGTACTACCTAACTCCAAGACACGGCTGGTTGCATGAATTGCATCAGCCTGGTGAAGAAAATGCTCAACACATTCCAGTCAGCTAGCAATAGGTGATTGACTGGTACGCCTATAAAAAAAACTAGGAATTAAATGCTGCGTGATGCTGTGCCTATCTACATATGTGCACAGCTCGGCCGTGACCTAGCAAGCTAGCTCCTTACCGGCTATTGCTCCATCGGGCTATTGTAAATTATGTTTAAAATATTAATTTATGCATTTCAGAGTTTTCCTGTATTTTTGTCTTTTATTAAAAAGCTTTTCTCTATTAAAGACAGCAATGTTTGACTTTTCGAGAAGAATTAAAAGCTAGAAAAATCTTGCAAATAATTTTAGTATAAAATTGAAGCTATCAGGAACCTCCCTTAAAAAAATTCATAATTTTTGGGGGCACGTTTGCTATGTTTAAAAATTACTCAAACCGTTCAACAATTTAAACATTGGAAAACAATTTCTTTTCCCGCCGCTGTTTTGGGCCGAATCTGGCTTGGCCCATCTGCGCTCTCCCATGCCAGATGATGCCTCGGTCTAGCCCTGGCCCAACCCTGCATCGGCCTGCCCCACCTCCTTGTCGCTTGCTGACGTGCTGGACCCACGCATCAAGAGTCTTCTTCCACCTCACGCCCACCCAATTCACCACTGTGGCCACGCTTGCTTGTGAGGGGACCCGCTCGCACTCACCTCCCTCTGTTTCACCGCTAGCTGGTGGACCCGTGGGCCCTTTTCCACAAGCCTTGATGACCAACTCACCACCTGTGGCTCGCCCGCTCACGCCATTCGTTGCTCACCATGCACAGCCGTTGTCGACGTCATCTGCCCACCATTTTCGACCAGGCCACCCACGGTTTTGAATGCCTAACATAGCTGTCGCCTCTGCCTCGCCCAGTCTTATCGCCGTGGCGCTCGTTGAAATTGTTTTGTCGCTTCCTCTTGTCTATTTGGATGGAGATGAAGAGTGTGCCATGAGTTCTCACCGCGGCTGCCATTTTCTCACCACTCTTCTCACACTTTTCTCACCGAGGAGGAGAATAATGAGGAGGTGGTTCCCGAAGGAGCAAACATCATCGAGAGGATCAACGGAGTCGAGGATTAGACATATAGTAATAGTTTGTTAGAGTTCACTAGTTGGTGTTCTTTTGCATGAGTTAAATACCCCTTTTTGTAATGTACCTGCACATGCAGATGCTATTACGTGATGATTGTAATATGCTACTACCGTGTCGTATAGTTTGTGTATTTACCCATAGGGGTTATGTTTCAAGAACCATGCAAAAACCTACCATATGTTAAATTAGTTATGTGCTGCCCATTTGGGTTGTTTATTCATTTATCTTATGCTTGGTTGTTATCTCTTGCAAAAATAATTAAGTACCATGCCCCTGCTGTCCTATGCTTTTTAACGTTGCTATTTCTTACCTCCGAGGTATATTTAGCAAGTAGTTTGTTAATAGGATGAGAACCCAATCGATGGAACAAGTTTTGGGAAGTGTGCAAGCATCCGGATCATAGCCTGGAAACATGCAACCACCCAACGCACCACCACAACCTAACCCACTGCATCCCAAACAAAATGAGGGGCAAGAACATCATAAAAATCAGCATAGTGATGACCATGCAGTTGAGTGGCCTGAGCCCCCTTCAATGGCCCAAGTGATTGCCGAGATTGAGCAGAATCATCATGGCCCAAGTGTTTTGTCTCTTCCTCTTGTCTACTCGGATGGGGAGGAAGAGTGTGCCACGAGTTCTCACCATGGCTGTCGTTTTCTCACTGCTCTTCTCGCACTTTTCTCACTGAGGAGGAGGATTTTGAGGAGGTGGTTCCCGAAGGAGCCAACATCACCAAGAGGATCGACGGAGCCGAGGACTAGACATATAGTCATAGTTTGTTAGAGTTCACTAGTTGGTGCTCTTTTGCATGAGCTAAGTACCTCTTCTGTAATGTACCTGCATGTGTAGATGCTATTATGTGATGATTGTAATATGCTATTCCGTGCACCATATGTTGTTGAGCTAGTTTGTGCAACGACCGAAAATTGATATGACCATATCTTGCATGCCATCGCCAAGCCTCCTCCGGGCACCGGGCTACTAAGCAAATTGGTTCGGCAGGATCGAGATGGAGCACATACAAATGATTATTGGATCTTCTTACCTTGGCAATGAGCTGCTTCTCTAGATCACATATTGTCAGCATGCTATCTTGAATAAGCACTTGGTAGCCACATTCATCCAGCTGGCTAATGCTTATAATGTTGTTGCAGAGCTTCAGAATGTAGTAAACATCGGTTAACATCCGTGCTCCCCACTGTGGCCTACGAACATTACAGTGCCCCTTCCGCAGATCTTAACAATTGATCCATCTCCAAATTTCACCGAGCCCTTTATCCTTATATCAAGGTCAGTGAAATTCTTTTTGGCGCCTATCATATGGTTTGTTGCTCCGGTATCTAGATACCAAGGTCCTCTATGCTCCTCATCTACTTGTCTTAGAAGAGCCTGAGCATGTATTTCATTGAGAAATACTCCTTCAAATATTTCCTCATGAGTTGAGTAAGATTGATTTGCCATTCCTTGCGCTTCCTTCAAATATTTCCTATAAACTATTAACCGTAACAAAAAAAGACATCTATGGTGTCCTTTCATAGAGCATCACATCATCCTCTTGATAGGATGGCCTGCGGAAATTAGGCTAGTCACTCATGGTTGGCGTTCTCATCTTTTAACGATAACTAGTTGGGCGTCCGTGCGTGCTCGGGCCGGCTGGCACTGGCATGCATGGGACGGCACAGGATTCGCATGGTGCCGCGATAATCGATGGAGACGGCTGGCCGATGCCATGCCTGTCATTGCACCATGAATGAATACCCAGTCCATTCGGAATTACTCGTCGTGTTGGCCTCTACTCCACAGACCAAGACACTGTTAATACTATCACATGTGATCAGTTTATCTCTTCTTAATAGAACCATAATTACTAATAATTAAGATCCTACTCATTTTTGTTTTAGCTTCTGACTTTTGGTTTCTAGTTTAATATTTTTAAATTTTATCTTTTTTTTACTTTTTGATTTTTTAGATTTTTTTGTCTTTTCTTTTTTCTCATATTCCTTTGCATTGCCTGTGATGAGTTAACCCGTTTTTTCTATTTTTAATTAAGTACAATGAAAAAACCATAAGCCACAAAAAAATTAAGTTAAATAGGGCCTAAATGTCTCAAACTCCACCCATACAACCACTCATTCAATCCAATCCAAAGTCCCAAAAAACCAGCAGCAGTGAAGGCCATAGCGAATGAGGGGTCATGCCGTCATGGATGAGCTCGACCTCAGCCGACAGGCGCTGCTCTTGAGGCTCGGGCGGCCTTGCTTGCTGGGTGTCGAGCGATCATGAAGGAAAATGTGTATCAACTCATCTTGGAAACATGGCAATATGATTGGCTGATAAGTGAGTTGAATTAGATTAATGCATTTGTAACTATCAACTTTAATAATACAAAGTTCTAAAACGCATAATATACTGGGTTTTTGTTTGGTGAGATTTCAAGTTAGTACAAAGTTCTACTAGAACTACTAATTTTAATGTGAATTAGATTTTTCTCGTTATTAACATTGGTGATGTGTGTGAATACATCTTTGGATTCAGGAAAAATAAATGTAGTGGCATACATTCTACTGCAACTGCTTGATTTCATTTCTACCCTGCAGCGTGCACGAGACTAGGTCAACCTTGCTGCCACTTTCCATAGTACCTTGTCTATAAATATTGGAGAAATTTAATAATTTACCCCCACATTTGTTTGTCAACAGCTTATTTGCCCCATAATTAATACAAATTGATCATTTGTCCATCTTTCAATTTTTAGTTGATCATTTACACTCTTTGCATTTCCAGACCATTTTCTATTTTGACAAAGGTAAATTTAGACGGAAAATGACTAAACTGCCCTTCCTTTGAACGACCAAAATGTCAGTCTATTCTTGACGTGCAAAGTTCGTTGCCTGATCCTTACGCTGTTGGCAAAATCCTAAACGCGCCTAGTGGAACTAATCAACTGTCTGACAGACAAAACGGCAGCGCATTCTGCCAGCCACATCATTCACAAAAATGTTGGCTCAAAAGCTTTCGTTAAATATTGTGTCGTTTCGTTAAATACTGTAAATCCAACTATTTACAGGACAGAGAGTTCAGCATTATCTGCTGCCACTTTCTATAGTACCTTGTCTATAAATATTGTGTCGTTTCGTAGAGCATCATGTCGTTTCAGCTTTTTTTAGCTTCAGCTTCTACCTTCAGCTTTTTTTCACTATTCAGTAATTTGTCTTTTTCTGATTTTTTTAGATATTTTGAGCTTTTTTGTATTTTCTTTTTTTCCCGTATTCCTTTGCATTGTCCGTGATGGGTTAACATGTTTTTTCTATTTTTACATTTTTTTTAAATTTAATTATGCCTAATAAGCCAATTCAGCTACAATAAAAAAAACCAACTACAGTAAAATTTTAACTAGAAGTCAAAAGCCATCGCTAAAACGAACACCCCCTTAGGCTAGTCACTCCTGGCTGGCGTTTTCATCTTCAATGACAATGTGGCAAGGCAGCCGCTTTCTCCATTTCCTCTGTAGAAACTGAGTCACTATGAAGCCGTCTTTAACAGGTTGTGTGGATTGGAATTCAACTGAAGAAGAGAACATTTTCGACTCTTCAAAGTTGATTTTGTTAAGATGCACTGAAATTAAAGTAGCACTCGAGTAGAAAATTCGATAGCTTTTCAGAAGTATATGGTTGGGGCGCCTATAGATAAGGGTGTAAGCAGCTTGTTACTTGTAGCTATGGCCGTTCTCCAACCAAAGCACACAGGCTTTGTCTCAGATCTATGTAGGCGTTGCATGGCATAATATCGTTACTCGAGCGTAAAACCAATCTGATTCTAAGCAAGGAGGAAATTGCCAGCTTGCTGCCACTTTCTATAGTGCCTTGCTAATATCTATCGTCACGTTTCATATATAGAGCATCATGCCATCCTTTTGTTAGGATGGCTTGTGGAAATTAAGCCAGTCAAGTCAACTCGTGGCTGGCGTTTTCATCTTCAGTGACAATTTGACAAGGCTGCCGCTTTCTCCATTCTTTGTAGAAACTGAGTCACTACGGGAGCCGTATTTGACTGGTTGTGACTCTAAAAACTATTTTTTTTATTTGGATACAAAACTGAAATTAAAGTGGCAGTAGAGTGGAAGATCAGATTGCTTGTCAGAAGTACTAGCAGCATAAGCACGGCGCCACGCTGCGCTAGCTACCATATGGACTGAAGTAAAAGAGGCAAAAATTCATAGGAGGGGATTATCTGAAAAAACGAGGACCCGAACGTATTTCCAGAAAAAACGAAAGGATTTTTCACATAAAACTAAGGACCCGTGCATAATTTCGCGAAAACCGTGAGATGCTATCGAGTAAAAGGATGGCCTCCATGAAAATACGGAGGATTTGGACACAATTTCGGAGAAGAGGAGGGTTTTTTTGGAAGGAAAAAGTGCCAGAGGTCTCTCCGCAAAAAACCAAGGATTTGTATGTTATTTCAGAAAACTAGAAGGGCTTTTTCACAAATATGAAAATGCGGGGGTCTTTTTGAAAAACGCCATGTGGTATGGATTTCTGGCCGGGAAGCCCCCATCTTTGTCATATGGAGTATGTGGTTGGGATGCCTATAAATAAAGGGCGTAAGCAGCTAGTTACTTGTAGCTATGGCCGTTCTTCAACCAAAGCACGCAGGCTTTCTTTCAGAGGTATGTAGGCGTTGCATGCTTACATACTTAGATTTACTATTGATAAAACATATGCTTTTTCGAGAAGGAAGAAACACAATGTTTTCTGTACAGTTCAGATGACATGCTCATGCTGTTTTTGAGGATCCTACCTGTTTGCTCAATTGTCGAATGCTGGCGGGATAATGGAATGGCAGGAACTTAAAGGTGCATAAATATCCTACTAATCTTTTGAGTTTTGTAAATAGTCTTCATCTAGAGTGTTGGCCTTTTCTTAGTGAGAAAGAGCGTTGATTTCGACCGGTCTTTACTTTTAACGCGGGGGTTCCTCCGGTTTTAGTCCAATAAAAAGAAACCTGATCAACAGCATACCAGATAATAACTAATTGACTCCCACGTAATTGCAGGACTCTGAAGAAAATCCGCATATCCGAAAGGTAATCAGATTAATAAAGATATGGCTAGAATTTCACTTCTGTTGAATCACGCTGACGGACAGAAAGCAAGCCCTAAGGAAAGGAAAAGCTGAAGCGGAAACAAAATCCTTCAGGTAGACAGGTACTTCAAATGACAAATTTTTTAGAGGACACGCAAGGGAACTTGCGTATCAATGCATTAAGAATGTGTGCTAACATTAATTATTGGCTATCTAAAATTTTCCTTGTTTTTATGTTTGCATATGATCAAGATCTAACTTCAACAAAGATAGCCACCCACCCATGAAGGCTACTACAATCGTGCAGTTTGTCTCGGTGCTAATGGCTTGCAGTGCACATGTCGTCATCTATGGCTTTTTATATGGAAACGAGACGGATCGACTGTCACTACTTGAATTCAAGAAGGCAATCAGTCTCGATCCACAGGAAGCCTTGATGTCCTGGAATGATAGCACCCACTTCTGCAATTGGGAAGGTGTAATGTGTAGGGCGAAGACTCCACGTCGTGTCACTTCTCTTGACCTTACAAATCGAGGTTTGGTAGGGCAAATCTCTCCTTCACTCGGAAACCTAACATTCCTAAAACATCTAATCCTACCAACAAATAGATTCACTGGACAAATCCCTCCATCCCTTGGTCAATTGCATCACCTCCAAACCCTCTACTTGAGCAATAACACGCTACAAGGGAGGATACCCAGCCTTGCAAACTGTTCCAAACTCATGGTTCTATGGCTGGATAACAATCATCTAGGTGGGCAATTTCCTGCAGATTTGCCTCATCGCCTTCAAGAGATGAAACTTTCATTTAATAATCTTGCTGGAACCATCCCTGCTTCCCTTGCCAATATCACAACGCTAAGTAAGCTTATCTGTGCTGATAATAATATCGGGGGCAACATCCCAGATGAGTTTGCAAAGCTGTCTGGCCTACAAATCTTGTATGTGGGTAGCAATCGGTTGGCAGGCAGGTTTCCACAAGCCACCTTAAATCTTTCTACTCTTATTCGCCTTAGCATTGCTTATAATGATCTAAGCGGAGAGGTACCATCCAATCTCGGTAACTCCCTACCCAATCTCCAAGTGCTCGGATTAGACGCCAACTTCTTTCATGGGAATATCCCCTATTCATTGGTAAATGCTTCCAAGCTATACCTTCTCGATATATCAAGAAATAATTTTAGTGGGGTTGTTCCTAGCTCCATCGACAAACTTACCAAACTGTCTTGGTTAAATCTTGATTTGAACAAACTCCATGCACGTAGCAAGCAAGACTGGGAGTTTATGAACAGCTTAGCCAATTGCACTGAGCTAAAAATGTTCTCGATGGCAGAGAATCGTCTAGAAGGTCAGGTACCAGATTCATTAGGTAACCTTTCAGTTCAGCTTCAATATCTAATTGTGGGAGAAAATCAATTATCAGGGGGATTCCCTTCTGGCATAGCAAACCTTCACAACTTGATTATTCTAGCATTGGATCACAATCGATTTACAGGTGTAGTTCCCGAATGGATCGGGACACTAAATTTACAAGCACTAGCCTTACAGAACAACACCTTTGTAGGGTTTATCCCAACATCCCTTTCAAATTTGTCAAAACTAGTATATCTCTATCTAGAAGCAAACCAATTTGATGGGCATTTACCCACGAGCTTGGGAAACCTCCAGGTCCTTGAAGTAGTGCGCATTTCCAATAATAATCTCCATGGTGGCGTACCAAAGGAGATATTCCGAATCCCCACAATACGGCAAATTGATTTATTTTTCAACAACCTAGATGGACCACTTCCAACTGACATTGGCAACGCCAAGCAACTCACGGATTTGGACCTTTCATCCAATAAGCTATCTAGAGATATTCCTGACACTTTGGGTAATTGTGATAGTTTGGAACACATCTGGCTTGATTTGAATACTTTCAGCGGAAGCATCCCCATTTCATTAGGCAACATAAGTAGCCTTAAAGTTCTCAACTTGTCTCACAATAACATAACTGGGTCAATACCAGCCTCTCTTGGTAACCTACAACTTCTTGAGCAACTAGATTTGTCATTCAACCATCTTGATGGTGAGGTCCCAACAAAAGGAATATTCAAGAATGCAACTGCCATACAAATTGATGGAAATCAGGCGCTTTGTGGTGGGACACCGGAGTTACACCTGCTTGCATGTTCTGCCAAGCCTTTGAATTCAACTAAGCATGAGCAATCCATTGTACAGAAAGTAGTGATCCCATTAGCCAGCATGGTGTCACTTGCTATTGTCATATCTGTCTTGTTTCTCTGGAGGGGAAAACAGAAGAGAAAATCTATATCTTTGCCCTCATTTGATAGAAAATTTCCCAAAGTTTCTTATAACGATCTTGCTAGAGCAACAGATGGATTCTCATCATCCAATTTAATCGACAGAGGAAGATACAGTTCTGTATATCAAGGACCATTGTTTCAAGATAGAAATGCAGTTGCCATCAAAGTCTTTAGCTTGGAGACAAGGGGATCACAAAAGAGCTTCATTACAGAATGCAATGCTTTGAGAAATGTGCGGCATCGCAATTTGGTTCCTATTCTTACCGCGTGCTCAAGTGTTGATGCTAAGGGAAATGATTTCAAAGCCTTAGTGTATGAATTCATGCCACGAGGTGACCTGCATGCGTTACTATACTCAACTCGAGATGATGAGAACACTCCTACTTCAAACCACATTACACTCGCTCAAAGGTTAAGCATTATAGTGGATGTAGCAGATGCATTGGAGTACCTCCACCATAACAACCAAGGAACTATAGTTCATTGCGATCTGAAGCCTAGCAACATTCTTTTGGATAACAATATGACAGCACATGTTGGAGACTTTGGCCTTGCTAGGTTCAAAGTTGATTCCACAACATCATCTCATGGTGACTCAAACTCAACTTCTTCACTTGCAATAAAGGGAACCATTGGATATGTTGCCCCAGGTAATGTGTGAAGTCCATTTTTCATGTTGTTCTATGTCTCCATATAACTTGATCAGAAATTTCTTATTATCCATGTTGTTCTCTGTCTCCGTATAACTTGACCATATATTACTTATTTTCAATTATTGTGCTAACATGTGACTAATTATTCTTGTATGAGGTCTACTATAGAGTGCGCTGCTGGTAACCAAGTCTCAACTGCCTCAGATGTTTACAGCTTTGGAGTTGTTCTCCTCGAAATATTCATCCGAAGGAGGCCAACAGATGACATGTTTAAGGACGGATTGAGCATTGCAAAGTTCACAGAGATGAACTTTCCTGACAAGATATTGCAGATCGGCGATCCCCAGCTGCAACAAGAGTTGGTCTTATGCCAGGAAACTCCAATGGCCATGAAGGAGAAAGGTCTAAAGTGTCTGCTTTCTGTGCTTAGTGTTGGCCTTTGTTGTACCAAGACGTCCCCAAGTGAACGCATCAGCATGCAGGTGGTGGTTGCAAAGCTGCATGGAATCAGGGATTCATATCTTAGAGAAAGAAATTGAAGTAGTTCTGTTGCTTTAAGTAGTTTTGGTTGTCTGAATAATTTACAACAGACTTGTCATTTTACCACAAAAGCATTAATCGTGTGTGTCTTTCGGTTCCTACTTAATTTGAGATCACTGTTCTTTTGAATAAATAAGTTTAAGTGACCATAACTAGTGTACTTGTCAAAAAAAATGTATTGTTTCTTGCTATGACAGCTAGCAAGACAAATGGCTCTCCAAAGACATCAGTCTGTCACATTTATATCTTGCGTCTTGTATCTTATGTTGTGTTAATTGGCTTCAAAATAAGTTGCAATCGTTTTGTCATACCATGACCTTCTCTTGTGATTTTATAGCTAAAATCTAAAACTATTGATAGGAGATTAATAATCTAGAATCTAAAACTATACTCAACTCGAGATGATGAGAACACTTCAACTTCGAACCATATTACACTAGTTCAAAGGTTAATCATTGTGGTGGATGTAGAAGATACATTGGAGTACTTACACCATAACAACCAAGGAACTATTGCTCATTGCGATCTGAAGGCTAGCAACATTCTTTTGGATGATAATATGACAGCTCATGTTGGAGACTTTGGCCTTGCAAGGTTCAAAGATGATTCCACAGCATCATCTTTTGGTGACCATTGGATATGTTGCTCCAGGTAATTAATTTGAGCACATATTTCTTATTTTTGATATTGAAGTTAACACATGGACTAAATTATTCTTGTTCGGGGTCTTTTACAGCGTATGCATGGGTGGTCAAGTCTCAACTGCCTCAGATGTTTACAATTTGGGGTTGTTCTCGAAATATTCATCCTATAGCTACAACCTACAACATAACATTTCAGATTACGCACGAATAGGTGTGAATCTTTGGATCGAGATTTCAGCAAAACTACAGATTAATAGTTGATCAGGCAGAAACCATTTAATCCACTAGTCTAGAAAATCATGTAAAATTTTGATAAACTAGACTAGAAATCATGCAAAATTTTGATCCACTGGTCTAGAAATCATGCATGTCAATATCTTGTATGATCCTGCCAACAAGAACAACGTCCAGGAATTTTAGCTCTACCTTCATAACAATGCAATGATAAGAAATACATTGAACTCTGCCTTGGAAAAAGAAGGCATAAGCATCATCCAGGAATTACGCACTACCAAGTTAAGGTTGAGGCAAATATATTGAACTCTGCACAAACACAACTGGCTGCATGAATTGCCCTGGTATCACAGAAACGGTGCGCTAAAGGTTGTGGCAAATTAGGCATGGTGCACTAATTAAGTATGAGATTAGAGTTGCATTGACTTGACTGGCTGATGGAGACCAGCTAAAGGATTTAATGTTCTTAAGATTGCCCTGGTATCACGGAAACGGAGCCACTTAAAGACGCACGAGCAGCCGGTCGGTTGCATGAATTACATTAGCCTGGTGAAGAAAATGCTCAACACATTCCAGTCAGCTAGCAGTATTGTCGTCATTATACTCTTGACGTGCTGGACCCGCGCATCAGGAGTCTTCTTCCACCTCGTGCCCTCCCAACTCACCACTGTGGCCACACTTGCTTGCGAGGGGACCTGCTCGCACTCACCTCCCGCTATTGCACCGCTGGCTAGTGGACCCGTGGGCCCTTTTCGCAAGCATTGATGACCAACTTGCCACCTGTGGCTTGTCCGCTCACACCATTCGTTGTTCACCGTGCACAGCCGCTGTCGACATCATCTGCCCACCATTTTCGACCAGGCCACCCACGATTTTGAATGCCTAACACAATCGTCGCCTCCACCTCTCTCAGTCCTATCGCCGCAGCGCCCGTTGAAGCTGTTTTGTCGCTTCCTCTTGTCTATTCGGATGGAGAGGAAGAGTGTGCCACGAGTTCTCACGACGGCCACCGTTTTCTCACTGCTCTTCTCGCACTTTTCTCACTGTGTAACACCTAGGCCAGATCCAGCCCAGATCTGACCTAGCCCAGCCCAGAATAAACCCTATATATAGAGGGGGGAACCGGGAGAAGCAAAAATTGTGTTTTCTTTCTCCTCTCCCAAATTCTCCCGACGCTGCCCTGCTGGCTCGTGCTCACCTGCGTGCTGTCGCCTCCACGCAGCTACCGCTGCCGCTCGCCTAGCCGTCGGCGTCGCCGCTCACCACCCCTTCCATCGGTGCCGCCGCCTCTGCTTCCTTATCCCTTCTTGTGAGTGTCGCCTCCAACCTTCGTGCGCTGCTCGCCGTCGACGCTGCTGCTGTTGCCGCTCTGCCCAGCAGCTCGCCACCGCCCCTTGCTCTGCTCATCGCGCGAGGAGGCAGAGGGGCTACCGTGAGGGAGGACGGGGGGAAGCCGCCGTGAATGAGTGAGGGGAAGAGGCGTGAGGAGAAGGGAGGGAAGAAGTGGAGGGGGGCCAGCTGGTGGAGAAGAAGAGGGAGAGCGTTGGCATGAGAAAAATGAGGAGGCCGGCAGCGTGAGGAAGAGGAAAAAGGAAAGAAAAAGAAAGAGGAGCGGCGGGTGTGAGAAGCAAGGAAGAAAAAGAAGAAAGAGAGAGAGAGGAGGGCCGGCCGGGTGAAGAAAAAGAGGAAAGAGGGAAGAAATGGAGAAAGAAAAGAAAAGAAAAGGAAGAGAGGAAAGAAAAAGAAGAAAAAGGAAAAGGGGGGATTGCCCGATAAGGCGCTAGATCTGCCAAACCCGGTCCAGGAGCGACAGGTCGTGGCCTGATCCAGTCGTCGGGGTTAGGGTAACCGTTTGAAACCCTTTTCCGTTATTTACTGATTTTCACATAAATTAGTATGCCGATTAAAACTGGGACAGCGGGTCGGTGTCCAGTGAGAGAGAGGTCGACAATACTGGGTTTATGTGTAATAGCGACATTATTTGCTTGCATCTGTATGTACTGCATTAGCAAATGAATTGAAATGGGTAATGCTTGTTCAGATAGCGGTTCGAGTCTGGTGTCGTCCGTGCACCGCCCGCCAGGTTAACAGGCAAGTGCATGTTAAAACAATAAATTGTGTTGAACAATGACTATTTGTGTTTCCATGCCATTATCTATAACATGCAAGAGAGGATGTATATGATTTTGTGTTAATCATATCTGGAGAAATACAATTCATGAGTAAACAACCTCATTTGAAAAGCATTGCATTATGCAAAGTGCATAACAGCCAGGTCAGTGAGAAAGTCTTATGACTAGTCCAGAGTGCTCTTGAGTAAGTCCTACAGAGGTTTGATTTACAGTTGCATTGCATTTTTTGCACTGCTTAAAGAGTGATACAGACAGTGATACAATTACAGGAGTTTGACTTACAGTTTACAGTTCACAATAAATGAGTTTTACAGTTCGCAGTAGATGAGATTTATAGTTTACAATAGTTCGACTTATAGTTCACAGTTTACAGTAGATTGTGATGAGGCGATAGGGTCCCGATCTTCCAATAGGATGATAACTTTGATTTGGAGGAGAACGACTTTGACGATGCGTCTTCTAACTGGTCACGACCAGAACACTGAGCAATCGCTAAACCACACTCCGAGTCGTTATCAACCATGCCAAGAACGCGATTGACCTGACCACAACGGTCTATTCCTGCATGCAACTGAAGAATATACAAGAACAAGATAACAAGTAATCTCAAATTGCAAATAGGATTGAAATACTCAATATGGTAAGATTTCGAATAAGGATCTTGACAGGTGGTCGTCTGACACAACTGAAGATACAAGTTTCAATGAAGGCAAACTAAATATAAACGAAATCCAAAAAAACTAGAGGGATGCGGCCTCCTTAAATAGGGGAGTGGAAGCCGCACAAAATTAAGAAACAAGGGGATGGTACAGTACTATTATTACTGTTCACGTGAACAGTACTCAGCCATGAATAGTAGGGGTAGCACCTTCCTCTTAGGCCCATGCATTACAAGGCCCGATTTGGCCCAAACAGGTGGTATAACATCTTATTTTGATTATTACAAAGCGTACAAAAGGAATTTGCAGGCAAGGCTGGATCTGTTGGAAAGAGGATGAGAAAATTTTTCCATCAAGTACTCATGAACCTCAAACGGACTTCGTATGTGAAAGTTATGCCCGTTTGAAGTTGGATCTGTCAGGCTGAATCCGAATTGATCTGGAGGCCAAATTGGATTCCAAAACGTGTCCCACTTGAACTCTTTCTTGAATTGGCCCAAAAGTGACGTGGTGACCATAAGGAAGAATTGGAGGAGACGTCGACGTAGTCTTGATATGTTGGTTGGCTTCCCTTTAAGTAGACCCCAACTACGAGCTCGTAGTGTTGATGCAATCCTCCGTGTATAGCTACGTAAATATGCATTTTCATCATTTTCGAACAACTAGTACATATATGTAGTTCATTGAATCTGTTGCATATATCATTTAGATCGACTTATCGGTGCATACATAATACAGAGACTTATTCAGTACCATTACATCCAATGCAATCAAGAGCTTGCACACAGGTGTTTTTTTCTATCAATCGTGCCGGCAGCAGCAGAAGGCGTCACCCTGGACTTTGCAGTAGGCTCCATCCTTACTGAAACCGCGGTTTAGGCAGGTGATCTCGCACGGGTACAGCGAGCAGCTCGGATAGGTGTAGCACGTCTCTACACGCAAGCATGAGCGCAACGCAATTAATTAAGACAAAAATAAAATCAATTGGGTAAATAAATATGTACATATTTACTACTTAAAAGAATCAATCGATGGTTTTAGTGGACATGGCGTAGATCAAATGCGATAATTATAGTTTATGCTAGGATAAATTAATTTTTTATATGTAGCAACATACAGACATTCAACTAGTATATCCAGATATTTAACTAATATACATATAAAGTTATATGCACAGATATCTTACCTGCTGCATGGCAGGATGAGGGGGGGCTACACATGACCATGAGAACCATGAAAGCAACAAGGACCGTAGTGCTATTGTTCCTGACAAGCGCCATTTCTATCTGTTCTTCGTATGCCTATGTTTCGGTGTGATATGTCACTACGATATATTCTCCTTATTGCCTGTGCTTATATATAGGGGCACAAGGAAATATATAATCTTGGGGCATTTATTTTTCTGAAATAAATGCCCCAAGATTATTCATGAATTTGGATTTGCGCATTAATACCCCCTTTTAATCGCATCTTAGTTGATAAGGCTTATCTTTTTGACGGTGTGAACTTATCTATTCACAAGTTTTCATGTGAACATTGGAAAGGAGATTATATGCAGGATGTAACGGTCCTAGACCTGTTCGTGGCAAGCCCGGCCTGACCCAACCTGGCCCCATTTTTTGGGCTCGAGCAGGGTCATATATGCTATCAGGCTAGGCTCGGCCCTTGATTCTGGCCAAGAAAAAGCCAGAATACAGCAAATTAAACAAGTAAAAAATAAAATTTTATTCTGACAACGAATTAAACAATAATAATTTACTCAAAAAATAAATAATAATGATTTTGTTACAAAAATAGAAAAATCAGACTTTTTCAGGCTTCGGGCTATGCCTAAGTTTAGTCGAGCTGAGCTTGAGCCTGACCATTTTCGGTTGGTCTTTTTTAGACCTAGCCCGTCGTTTGAACAAGTTTCCAAATGAACAAATGAAAACTTGAAAAGGATCCTTCTTATTCTCAAAGAATGAGAGGCAAGGGGATTGATACGGATAAAAGTTTCTTCTTAACATAAAACGTGATTTGATCCGCACATATTTGGTAAAAAGAACAATCTTCTCCTTTAGTTATAAATGAAAATTGTTCAATTAGAATATGAAAATATGACTCCATTGGTCTTAGTTAATCTTTGGGGCGGAGTGGAAAAAGAGCAGAGACTCTCGAACAAGGAAAATGATCCCAACGAAAGAATTGAATGAGGAGCAGCATGAGATGAAAATCTCATGTACGGTTCTAAAGAGAGATAGTAAAGGTGATTCACCTGTCAACTTTTCCATTATTAATCCCAAAAAACCGTTTCAAGTCAGGCTTTTTCAGGCCCGAGCCGTCGTTTTATCAGGTCTAAACTGTCCTGCACGCGCCCTGTTCGAGACCACCAGAAACTGATGGCAGTTATTTTATTAAATCTGTGATCTGTTGCATGGATTGGATTATTCGGTGCATGCATGCTTATTCACCATTACATGAATTTCTATCGGCGGCAGCAGGCGCCTTGGCTCCATCTGCATGCGCCCAATTAGTACACACAAATTAATGGTCACTTGTATTAACAATTAGTACACACAAATTAATGGTCACTTGTATTAATCGTCTGTGAAGTTGCGTCTATTAATAGTGTTTCTATAGTAATGTGTTTCTTGCTAATCGATCTGTGTTTCTTACATAGAGGCAGCAAGAGGCTGAAGCTAATCTGATTTGCTAGAGAATTAATTCTCACCATTCTATCCTCTTACTGCACCTAACGTTTTCCTTGCTTTTGATTGTCATCTCATCCAGGTCTGGTTTTAAACCATATCTAAACCAAGAATTAACTCTCTCCACATATATTCTCCACTGGTAATTTCCTTTTATTGTTGGATGCTAAATCCCTCCAATGACTTAAGTAACTCTTCTTCTCCTTGAGACCAGAGACCGGGTGACTTAATCAGGTGTAATTAACATGCATGTTTATTGGATCTGTTGCAGATCAATTATCATCACACGCAATTAAGCTGGAGCTACCCTAAGGTGGAGCTAGCCGTCGTGCTCCATGTCTCCCAAGTCAAGGTCGTTGTACTTGAGTCAAGGAGTGCTACCAGGGGCATGCATACTTTGGAAGAGTTCAGTTACATCACTATCAGTCAAGGTCTTCGCAATTAGACCAGGACGAAAATAGCGGTACTAGATATTGATGAAGAGACTGGGAAGACCAAGACTGGCGATCCGTTTATATTGATTTTTAGTGTACTGGAAAGACTAAGGCTAGTCATGATCGACGCTTGCTGCTGCGCAACATGACATCGATCGGGTCGGTTGAGTGTATAAGAGGAGATGAAGAACGCAAGTGCACCTCTTGTGTCATGTGTGCGCTTTACTAGGCCAAAAAAGAAGAAATACCATGGGTCGACTTCCATACATTGTTGGCCTCCTATGGCTACTAGTGCTGCTGCTGACGACGGGCGTGGCAGCAGATGCTTCTGCTGCTGCTGCTTCCCTCTGGTTCACTATTAGCAACACCACCGACGATCTCGCCGCGCTGCTGGCCTTCAAAGCCCAGCTCGCCGATCCCCTCGGCATCCTTCAAAATAGCTGGGTTAGCAACAAGTCCTTCTGCAGTTGGGTTGGCGTGTCCTGCAGCCAGCGGCGGCGTCAGCGTGTCGCCGCTCTAGCGTTACCAAACGTGCCCCTCCAGGGAGAGCTCGCTCCCCACCTCGGTAACCTCTCTTTCCTCCATGTCCTCAACCTCTCAAACACAAACCTCACGGGCTCCATCCCGGCTGAACTTGGAAGATTGGCTCGCCTTAGAGTTCTTGATCTTGGCCACAACGCTCTATCACAGACCATCCCGTATGCCGCCATAGGAAACCTCACGAGAGTCCAGGTTATTGCCCTTAATCACAACCACCTCTCGGGGCAAATCCCACCGGAGCTGCAGAAGCTGCATAGCCTTAGGTTCATATCTCTGCAAGAGAACTACATGAGCGGCCCTGTACCAAATTTTTCAGTCGAAAGCACGCCTTCACTGAGCCACATCTTCTTTAGAAACAACAATCTGTCCGGGTCACTACCGCCTGGTATTGGCTCCTTGCTCCTGCTTCGTGTCCTTGACTTGCGGCTTAACCAGCTCTCTGGTCCAATGCCTCCATCCATCTTTAACATGTCTAGCCTTGAAGGCCTAGACATCCTCAACAACAGCCTAACCGGGCCTATACCCAGCAACCAAAGCTTTAGCCTCCCCATGCTACAAAGCATCGAACTCTCTTGGAACAAATTTACAGGTCAAATTCCATCGGGCCTTGCGACATGCCAGCGACTTCAGACACTTTCAGTTGGGGGGAATCTCTTCGTGGATGTGGTGCCGACATGGCTGGCCAAGTTGTCACAGCTCACTATGCTTTCTATAGGCGGAGATAGCATCGTCGGACCTATCCCAGCTGTGCTCAGCAATCTCACCAAGCTCAGTGTGCTTGACTAACGGAATACGCGTAGGCTACGGAAGCAGAAAACAAAACTTTTCTACCGTGCACCCAAGAACATCATGCTAAGGAAGGATCATGGATCATTACCACTTAGACGCGCAGTGCAGCGGAAGAAGAATTGGAAACCGATCCAATCACGTGCGTCGAGGTAGTAGTGGAAGTAGCCGATCGTCCCGAACAAATCGTCTCCTCCACGCACGCCGATCAGCCTCGCAACGGCGGTGCCTCCACCGTATCCACACGTCCGGGCTGGGCGCCGATCGCGAGTGTACTAGCACTCGTGGCGATTAAGGTTTGGCTCGGGAGGTGGCGGCTAGGGTTTTGCTAGATGTTAACGAGGACGAATCCCTCAGCCCCTCGCCTCCATATATATAGACCTCCTCACGTGGGCCTTGCGGACCAAGGCCCATTAGGAGTCTATTCGGATCTTTATCCGAATTGAGCCCATATCCGAATCATATTCGAATCAGTGTTCCAACTCGTTAAGCGTGCGACCACAGCGGGTTCACGTATACTTGGTCGTGACCGGAAACGCCTTTCCGGTCACCTGTTAATAGCGGCCTCTAGTAAGACATATTAACCCCAAAGTATATGTAAAGATCATATCGGCTGAACCTGTAATGTTCTCTCATGTACGAATCCCTTTACCTCACGATATAGATTGAGCTCAAGGCGAGACCTGTGTCATCCTCTTAATAGCTCAATCACTCTCTCGATTCCGTGATGGATTATAAACTTGTGATTGACTCCTCAATCACCTTGGCATGGCCATGCACTTTCATAATCCATTACATCGAGGGCCGAGATATCTCTCCCATAAGGAGGGCAAATTCTATCTTGATCATTCACATCCCACTACATGTTTCATGGCAAATCTGAAGACTACTTTTATGACTACCCAGATTCACGGAGTAGTGTTTAGTAGTCCCAAAATAAGCTACTACTCATGTTGGGAACCATGATGATCTCAAGTCTAAGGATTCTACATAAACACTACTCGAGACCAACTGATGACACATGGAATTTCTGCGGTGTCTCATGGCAGTCTATCCAACATATGTTCACTAACACATGTCCATATTATTGATTTGGTATCACCATACCATGATCCATGAGACATGATCATCAATCAATACATATGCTGATCTTTGTCTTTGAATCATATTTGTTCCTCATATGATATACGATCAGGGATCATTTAGAAATAGCAACATTTTAGTATTTAAGAGTCTCATGAATAAGTCACATACTCATTGATCAATAATGATGATGTCTATTCCAAGGAACAAAGTAATGTATCATAAACATAGTATGTGATATATACAACATCTCCATGTTGCCTCTAGGGCATATCACTAACATTGACCTCTCATTCTCCAACCTAAGTGGGCAGATTCCGGTGGAACTAGGAACAATGAGACAACTCACCTATCTGCATCTTTCATACAATCAACTTACGGGTTCCATTCCTGCCTTTATTGGAAACCTATCGGAATTGAATTTCCTGGCATTGGATTCGAACCTGCTCACTGGATCAGTACCGTCAACACTTGGAAACATCAGACCTCTTTCGATTTTTGATATTCGAACGAATCACCTCCAAGGGGATCTTGACTTCTTCGCCAGCCTTTGCAATTGTAGACAACTCCGACTCCTTGACATATCCACTAATTCTTTCACTGGGAGTATCCCCAGCTACGTTAGAAACCTCTCTCAAAATCTGTTAGAATTCATAGGAATCAACAACAAGTTAACTGGCGGGCTTCCAGCTACACTATCCAATCTAAGTGATCTCCGCATGATAAACTTCAAAAATAACCAACTAACCAAACAAATCCCAGAATCCATCGTGATGTTGGAGAATCTCCAGGGACTTGATCTCTCCAGAAATAACATGATTGGCCCAATCCCAACACAAATTTGTATGCTAAGTAGAATTGTATGGCTGATCCTCGACGATAACGCTTTCTCTGGCTCCATACCAGATGGCATAGCTAACCTCACCATGTTAGAGTACATTTGGCTATCTTATAACCATCTATCTTCTACTATACCAGCAAGCTTGTTTCATCTCAATAGCCTTATCCAACTAAATCTGTCACATAACTCCCTAACCGGCGCATTGCCTTCTGATCTCAGCCACATGGAAGTCATTGACACAATAGACCTGTCTTCTAACCTCTTCGTTGGTAGCCTCCCAAGTTCATTTGGACAGCTTGTGATGCTAACCTACCTAAATCTGTCACACAACTCATTTGAGGATTTAATCCCAGACTCTTTTGGTCGGTTAACCAACTTAGCAGCATTGGACCTATCTTCTAACAATCTTTCAGGTACTATACCCAAGTACCTCGCCAACTTCACCTATCTTACTAGTTTGAATCTCTCCTTCAATAAGCTAAAAGGTCAAATACCAAATGGAGGTGTTTTCTCAAACCTCACCTTGCAATCTTTGATGGGGAATGTCGGCCTGTGTGGTGCTCCTCGTCTAGGATTTTCGCCATGTGTAGACAAGTCTCACCCAACTCATCGGCGACAATTCCTCAAGTTTGTACTCCCTGCTGTCACCATAGCTGTTGGTGCTTTTGTTGCTTGCTTATACCTGGTGACCAAAAAGAAAACTAGTAAGCAGCCAGATGTTACAACTTCTACCGATATGGCTGGTGTGATGAACCATAGGTTAGTATCCTACCACGAGATTGTCCGTGCCACCGATCATTTCAGTGACAATAACATGTTGGGAGCTGGAAGTTTCGGCAAAGTTTTCAAGGGCCAACTGGATGATGGTTTGGTGGTCGCAGTAAAAGTCCTCCACATGCAAGTCGAGCAGGCTATGAGGAGCTTTGATGCCGAGTGTCGAGTGTTGCGCATGGCTAGGCATCGCAACTTGATAAAGATATTGAACACTTGTTCCAACTTGAATTTCAGAGCCCTGTTGCTTCAGTACATGCCGAATGGTAGCTTGGAGTCATACCTTCACACTGAACGCAGTCCTTGCCTGGGATCATTGCAAAAAAAGGTTGGACATCATGCTTGATGTGTCGATGGCTTTGGAGTATCTTCATCATGGGCACTATGAGGTTGTCCTGCACTGTGACCTGAAGCCTAGCAATGTGCTATTCGATGAGGAGATGACTGCGCATGTGGCAGACTTTGGCATCGCAAAATTACTGTTAGGCGATGACAGCTCCATGGTTTCAGCAAGCATGCCAGGGACAATTGGGTACATGGCACCAGGTACCTGAACTGAGCATACTTGAGCAGGTTCTTTTGTAAGATTCGTAGTGTTTGTTTCTTTATTAACAAATTTTTTTTGCTCAAAATTTTCTTGAACAGAGTATGCGTTCATGGGAAAAGCATCACGGAAGAGCGATGTGTTTAGCTTTGGAATCATGCTACTTGAAGTCTTTACCAGGAAGAGGCCGACGGATCCCATGTTCGTAGGAGAATTGAGCCTTAGGCAGTGGGTTTGTCAAGCATTTCCAGAGAAGCTTATTGATGTTGTGGACGACAAACTACTGCAAGATGAAGAAATACGTCTTTGCTTTGACCACCAGACCAACACTTCTATGGGATCTTGTTCAACTAGCACAAGCAACAACTTCCTCTTGTCGATATTCGAGCTGGGTCTGGTGTGTTCGAGTGACTCGCCTGAGCAAAGGATGCCAATGAACAACGTGGTTACAAAGCTGAAGGACATCAAGAAGAAGGCTTACTCTGCCTCTGCACAGGCAATGCAAAGTACTCAGCATTACTAGATCAATCTACATATGACACTGTGCTTTCGTTTCCTATCTACTCCGTAGTAATAATGTGGCATTGATTTCCATTACGTGTACAAACTTGACATTGTTTCTTTTGTCCAGCATGTTAAGCATGATGTGGTCTTGAAGTACTATTGCTTGTTTCTTTAGTTAATTAGTGTACCTATCTTGCATGATTTTTACTGAATTTAGCAGAGTTGTAACATGCATGGTTCTGCATGTTGTACCCAGGAAGAACACAAGAGGCAGTGATCTGCAGTGCCACCGTCTTGGCCATGCATGTAGTTTATGCATCTGTGAAATATGACCACGACAGAAAGAAATTTTGGCAGAGAAAAATGGATGTGCCTTTGTTTTTTTTAGGGAAGAAAGATGGATGTACTTATCCACAAGGTTGTCGGAATCATGATTCTAAATCTGATTGGAGACACTCTAGTAAGATTGCATTCTAGAATCGAATCGTAGTATCTAAGATCCTAGCCGATTCTACCAAAAACATATTTATTCCAAATTACCGTGTATTCCAAGAGTGATATACGCGTTGGCTCATCGTGCTCCATAGCGTGAAACGCTGATAACATGGGCTGGTACGTACGTATTCTTTTAGATGACATATTAATGTATTATGTATTGTTGAATGGCATGCATGAGTTTTCTACGCCTTAATGATACCGATCGTTGGACGTTGAAATGTACGAAAGGCCGAGCTGGCTTGTACTAACTATCACCACATATTTATTCATATCAAATCCAAATAACAAGTTGCTCTTCGCTAAAGCCTAATAACTGCTTTCCTAAATACAATACTGCACTTAAGTACTACAATTACTAAACATGTCATAGGTTTTCATGATACTGTAAAATACTGTGGTATGCATTCACGTACTATAGTATTTTATACCCGATACATCAAAGACTATGGTTTTCACATATTGTAGTTTTTAAATACTGTAACATCAAAACAGGCTCAAAATGTATACTATGCTTGGATCGTAGCCCGGCCGCGGTTTCGGGCAAGTCAGTTCAGCCCATAAATAAAAATAGAACTGTTCGGGTGGCAGGCCAGGCCTAGCCTAGCCATCAGGTTAGTGATTTGACTTGGGCCCAGCTGGGACTAGAAGCATTTTCCTGGCGAGTCCCGTTCAAGATGGCCTTTGACTGATCGTTAGCTTTTGACTAAAATAGACATTGTAATGACTATTAACTTTACCTGAGCCATCCAATTAAAAAATGAAGATAGAAGCTGATATGGAGGAGTTAAGGAAGAGAAAGAGTACGGTTGTTTCTCATACAAGATAGCCTATTTGAGAGCATGAGGATTGGGAGGAAGGAGAGAAGGTGAGGTAGAAGGGAAATAATTGGTTGAATGAGGTAGTTGATAGATACCATCCAAGACGTTGATCGATCCAAGCTATCACCTCGGCTGGGAAGGCGATCGTCGGCCAGCGACGAATCTAAAAATTTCAAGATGGGTGTTCGATGTTGTAAAATTGTTTAATAGAAAATATAAATATCCATAATATCAAAAATTAAAGTACAATTATTCATACTTCAGATTTTGTGCTTGGGGTGCCACTGTCATCGTGTGTATGCGTTACCAGCTGCAGCTCATTGTCATTGGAAGGAGAATTGGTCTGATTTCAAACTTTGCTTTCCTTAGAAATCGGTTTTTGGCATCGAGGTGCAAGCTATCTTCTGTGTCTTTCCAACTCTCTCCCACAAAGATTTGAAATCTACAGGCTTCTTCATTATTTAAAGCTCAAAGATCTACAAAATCATAAAAAAATAAGATTCATGAGTTGAATTAATACAAAACTGGCACCAACAACATAAGCCTAGAATAAGCACCAGCAACATAATCCTAGAATCAGCAGTTGTACCCAGTGGCGGAACCAGGATTTAGCTACACCCCGGGCTAAACTCTAACAACTGAAAACTAACGCCAATTTATACCCATGTCAGTATAACATGACATAACAAAAAGTATATCAGAAATACATCATTGATCCGCTTCATTTTGTTTTCACTAATAACTCTACAACGAATAATTTAAACTAAGACATCAATAATCATTACTAAACCAACATCAATTTTGGTATCTTTAGTTTCTATAGCAAATGTTCACAAATGTTCAGTTTCAGCCAAAAAAAGTACTTGACAGGAGTTTAAGAAATATTGAATTACCTGAAAGATCTTTTGAGGTCTAAACCTAGATTTAAAGTAATATTGGTCAGATTACCAACCATCTGAGGCGCAGCAAAGCTGAAAATAAGCAAAACACATTAGATAATTCGTATGCAAAGCAAGGTGCACGTAATAACATATTCACTATTCAGCTAGTTGAAATGGCATGCCTAAGTAATTTTTCAGTGTCTGCTCAAGGATATGATGAAATGATGTGACGAAAATATTATCAAACCCTAATTCCAGCAAGTGAAGGTGCCTAAGAGGTGTGGATGCCTATAATTCCTTTTAAAAATATATGAAAATACTATAATTGAAGTCCTTAGTTTACTAAAATTTTAGTGACAGCTCAAGGGCTGTGATCTGGGGATAAAACACAAGCAATGTAATGTAATGAACACTAAAGGGCACAACTTGAGCAGGCATAGAAAGCTTAAAGATCAACAAAGTAATACAACCTTCTGCATTGATATCTATTATCACTAATTCACCATCAAAGACTTCTGTAGATGTAAATCGCTGAAATGCTTCTTCCAGTGAATTGATGTCGCCGTCTATTTCAAGTTTTCAACAGTAAGATCCAACATTCCCTCATATTGCTCAGAAGTTAGAACTAACATGACACCTTGCGCATTGTATCTAGAAAAGAAAGAGGAAAAAAAGGTGAAACAATGACAATCAATAGGAATGTAAAAGGTTAATAGCATATATTTAAGCTGTTCTGTGAAGATA
The DNA here is from genome assembly GCA_036346265.1 of Melocanna baccifera. Classification (NCBI taxonomy): domain Eukaryota; kingdom Viridiplantae; phylum Streptophyta; class Magnoliopsida; order Poales; family Poaceae; genus Melocanna; species Melocanna baccifera. Next base: position 18,791,404 of record CM070707.1, on the reverse strand, counting down.
GCCCCCAAATATTAATTGCATAAGTGTTGTTTCTTCAGCTGGTGACGAGTGATTGCGGATTTGCGGTGCGGCGTCGCCTTTTTTTTGCCGTCGTGACGAGATCTGGGGAGGAGGGAGGCGGGCCCGGCGGCGGATCTGTAGGGGGCGGCGGATCTGGTGACGAGTGATTGTGGATTTGCGGCGCGGCGTCGCGGCGTCGCCTTTTTTTCGCCGTCGCGGCAGATGCAGGGAGGAGGAGGCGGGCCGGCGCGGATCTCGGCTCGGGAGGACGGAGGAGTAGGGGCGGCGCGGGGACAAGGCGGCGGCGGCGGCGGAGGAGGAGTAGGGGCGGCGGGGAGGGGAAGAGGGAGGAAGGCGGGGCGGCGGAGGAGGAGGGGGCGGGGGGAGGGGAGGAGGCGGCGGGGGGAGGGGCGGGGAGGGGAGGAGGGGGCGGCGGGGAGGCCGGGGGGAGGGGGCGGGGGACGGAGGAGTAGGGGCGGCGGGGGGGGAGGAGGGGGCTGGGGCGGGGGGGAGAGGAGGAGGCGGCGGGGAAGGGGAGGAGGGGGGCGGTGGGGCGGAGGGGGAGGAGGCGGTGGCGGGGGGAAGGGGAGGGGGGCGGCGGGGGGAGGGGGAGGAGGGGGGCGGTGGGGGAGGCCAGGAGGGGGAGGGGGTGCGGCGGGGGAGAGCGAGGAGGGCGGCGGGGGGAGAACGAGGGGGAGGGTGGGCCGGTGGGGCGCGCGGGTTTCTGCGGAGGGGTAGTGGGCTGAGCGCGTCTGCGCGTGAGTGGGCTGAAATGAGAAATATGTATGGGCTACCTGGGCTGAATACTATTAATAATACCCCGAGCTGAGTTGAAAATACCTAGACTATACATTGTATATTTTCTCACGCCCCAGGCTGGAGCCCACCCTGCCAGGGGCCCAATTCCACCCCTGGTTGTACCTACAACAATCGAATATATCATTCCATTCCATTTGAATCAAGATTACGAAATATGAATGTGTTGTGGGCAACACTGCTACTTTCTTTCAAGTAATGAGATCAAATTGTGCTACACTGAAAACTAAGTCTCATTTCAGTAAAATAGGGCCGAGATATCCACCCTATTATTCTAAACAGAACAGCCCAATCAATCATGTATCAACTAATATTTTGACCAAAAGATCATTTCATTTGAATTAAAATTCGCCCAATTTCACCACCCTAAGAAGTAAGAACAGCGCTATAGTGCATTCAGTAGACCAAGATTCCTCCACATATCTTCATTTCATTCGAATCAAGATTCGCCTAACTGAGAAACACCAGATGGCCAAACCAAATGATGAAATGAAGACCGAGATAGAGGGACTGATCGTGTACCGCGCTGGTCGTGCTCGTGGCGCTAACCGCGGCCGCGCCCTGCCGGTAGGCTGCTGCCCCTGCCTTGCCCCGCTTCATTCCTACGTAGCTATTGCCCCGCTTCATTCCAGAGAAGCTTATTGATGTTGTGGAGTCGCCACACTCTACATGCTGCCGTTGCCTTTGCTGGTCGAGTAGTTAGGGGCTTAGGGGATGGCCTCATGCCCAGGCGCCCAGGCAAAATGGGTCGATAGCAGTAGGATGGGAGGGGGAAATGGGTCAAAAGAGTTCCACGGAAATTTGGGCTGATTGAGTATAAAAATAATGAATTTGTCCCAACTAAGTGTATACATATGTATTATATACTTATATATACTAGGTTTTTTGCTAAACAAAATTTGGGTGTTAAACTATAGGCAGTCCGCCTCTGTCGCCGGCGAGCGGCTACTGGGCAGGAAGACGCGGAGCCCGCTTCGCAACATCAAGGAAAATACTTCTTTACCACAAGTCGTCAGTTTGGTATCCATCTGAATAATCTGATATTGTCGCCATAGTAGTCGGCCAGGGAGGTCTTGCCGATTGGCTTTCCAAATGCTACCCCCCTCTCCCCAGCCAATGCCAAGTCAATGTTGCTTCCTTGTTCCATGTCATAGTACGGCAAAACCACACGGCCGGCCAAGGTAGCCGTCTTCGAGCCTGTCTACATTATATTACTCTTGCTGGTACTGCAAGAAAATCCATTATATCGACCGTCCGTCGATCACTATATTTGCTGTTTTGGTGTCATAGTACGGATTAGCTAGCGTAGGATGTGGGGTTTACTACTTCCACGTAGCGTAGGACTCAGAATAGAGTAATGATTACATGCATGCAGAGGGGAAAAAGTGCAGCTATTCTGAGTCCTGACAATTCTCCATGACAAGAACCAAGTCTTCGTTACAAGTCTTCGTTATCTCCATGACACTGTCACTAGTGTTAAAGATATGAGATAAGATTCAGTACAGTTCGTTGGTTGAATCCTTATCGTTATCTGAAGATATACTCGGTTGCAGGGGCGGACCGACCGGTGGGTCAGGTGGGGCTGGCGCCCACCCTACCTCCGGTCAGAGCATGGGTACCCCGCATAGCCCCCCTACCTCTGGCTGGGGCGCCATGCCGTCGCCGCCGCCGGCCACCGCCATGTCTTTCACCGGTCGGGGCTGGGACGACGGCCGTGAAGGCAAAAGCAGTTCCTGAGCAAAAGTCCAACAACAACAACACAGATTGCTTCATATATGAGAAACCAATTTGGGCCTAAAACACTTCGCAGCAAATAAAGGCTTAATCGGCACACGCACAGCCCAGTAGCCCATCACGAAAATACGCACATACGCACAGGCTCACAGCAAAAATGTCGGAGGCGCAGATCTGGAGGCGTGGAGCCCATTGCTTTCTCGCTGGAGACCAGATCTGGAGGCGTGGACACCAACCTAGCGCCAGATCTGGCCGGAGAGCCGGAGAGGGAGGCTGGACCTGCGAGGCGGCGGCGCGAGCTCGGGGAGGGGAGGCCGGAGGGGGGAGCCGGGAGGGGAGGCTGCGAGGCGGCGGCGCGAGATCGGGGAGGGGAGGCTGCGAGGCGGCGCGAGCTCGGGAAGGGGAGGCCGAGGCGGGAGCCGGAAGCCGGAGGGGAGGCGGGAGGCCGGGCCGGAGGCGGGAGCCGGAGGGGAGGCGGGAGGCGGGTGGGGAGGTCGGAGGCGGAGCGTGAGGGGAGGAGAGAGGCGCCGCCGCCGAGGCGAGTGGAGAGGCCGGAGCCGCGGCCTGTAGAAGTGCGGAGGGAGTAGAGAGACTGGGAGAGTGCTGCGGAAGTGCGGAGGGCCGGAACCCGGAAGTGCCTGAGTGGCTGAGTCTGAGTGCATCTTAAAGGCATCTTCCGATCACTGCACACAAACACCACCAGCTGCTGTCCTGCGGTCCTGCCGACAGTGCTGAGCCTGAGTGCTGAGTGAGGCTTTTGAGAAAGAGGACCGGGAGCATCAGAATTTTCAATTTAGAGCAGTAAGCCGACAGCCAACTAGCCAAGAGGTTGTTTATATTATTGAAACAGTGCACTGGAATATTAGATTGAACATTAATAGGTATGATTCATTCTTTTTAATACCATATGAATTATGAAACATTAAGTCATTAACATAGATTCATTCTTTTTAATTTATGTAATTGTGATCAATTTCATGTTTTAGTTTTATTTATTATCATTTATTGATTTATACAGTTGCAAGAAATGGAGAAACGAACATTGCATAAATATTTTTCATGCAATACAAGTAGTACTCCTCATACTAATGAGAGTCAAGTAAAGAAGGCTCGCATGGATTTTAGTCCAGATGAAATCATCGCTGATCCAGCGAATCGTATACCTATTAATGAGTATGACAATGAAATTAGAGATCAAGTGAGAAGAGCGTATTTGTTGAGAGGTCCAACTCAACCAAAAGGCCATAATTTTCCTCACAAAATACAGAATGATTGTTCAAGGGCATTTCAACAATCTTGGTACAACAAATATGATTGGTTAGAATATAGTGTGGAAAAGGATGCGGTTTTTTGTTTCAATTGTTTTCTTTTTAAGAAACCTGGAAGGCCTGAAAAATTTGGTAGTGATGTATTTACAACAACAGGGTATTCTAATTGGAAAAAAGCTTTAGGCACATTTGATAAACATGTTGGTGGACCTAGTAGTTATCACAACATTGCAAGGGGGGACTATGAGGATTTTAAAAATCAAAGGGCAAGTGTGACGCAAAGACTTTCTGATCATGGCCGAGAGTCAGAAATTACATATAAAATTCGTTTGACTGCTTCTTTAGATTGTGCAAGATTTCTTCTAATGCAAGGTGAAGCTTTCCGAGGACACGATGAATCTTAAACTTCCATCAATAAGGGAAATTTTAGAGAATTGGTTGAGTGGTATAAAGATAAGAATGAGGAAGTGAAAAAAGCGTTCGATAAAGCTCCCTTAAATTGTCAGATGATTTCTCCAAAAATTCAAAAAGATCTTGCGAAAGCTTGTGCGCAAGAGGTCACAAAGGTGATTATGGAGGAGATTGGAGATAGGAATTTCTCCGTGCTAATTGATGAGTCACGAGATACATCAATAAAGGAGCAAATGGCCGTGATTTTGAGGTAGTTTATTTTATGTTTTTACATTATTCTATTTATTTGTGTAATCATGTGGTTGTGTTTTAACTTAGCTGGCATAATCTGTGGCAATTGGCATACAGGTTTGTGAATGATCAAGGGAAGGTTCTTGAAAGGTTTCTTGGTGTTAAACATGTATCAAATTGTACATCTACTGCATTGAAAGAAGCTTTATTTGATTTGCTTGGAGAGCACCAATTACCAATTTCTAGGCTACGAGGGCAGGGTTATGATGGAGCTTCAAATATGAGAGGAGAATTTAATGGCTTATAAAGGCAGATCCGAGATGAGAATCCGTATGCTTTCTATGTCCATTGTTTTGCCCATCAATTGCAGTTAGTGGTTGTGACTGTTGCAAGTTGTAGTAGAGCTATTGCTGATTTTTTCAACTATATTCCCTTGATAGTGACCACTGTGAGTGTATCTTGTAAAAGAAAGAATGCATTGCTTGCAAAGCATCAAGATGTCTTGTTAGAGAAGCTAGAGAATGATAAGGCTATCACTGGCACAGTGTTGCATCAAGAAATGAGCCTAGCTAGACCTTCCGATACTAGATGGGGCTCTCATCTAAAAACTATACTACGTATTTACCAAATGTGGGAGTCAGTATTAGAGGTACTAGAGATTGTGAGTAAAGATGCATGTCAACCATCAAGTCATGGTAGAGCATCTGGATTGATACAGAAAATGGAAAGTTTTGAATTTGTTTTTATCTTACATTTATTAATAGACTTGCTAAGCATTACAAATGAGTTATCACTTGCTTTGCAAAGGAAAGATCAAGATATTGTTGAAGCTATGGATTTGCTTGTAGATGTGAAAATGCATTTGCAGGACATAAGAGATAATGGATGGGAGCCATTATTCCATCGGTTTAATGAAGTTTCTTCAGAGTTACTGGTATGCATGTTTTGTCTTGATCCAAGAGGCTCTTTCTCCAAGTTTGATGTAGATAAGCTTGATCAACTTGCTGAGATTTATGCTGATGACTTTGATGACTTTGACATAGCTGACTGTTTGTTGTTAAGAAATCAGCTTCAAACATTTGTTCTCAATGTCAAGAAGAAGTGTAGAATTCCATGGATGTGGTGATATTGCAAAATTAGCTCAAAAGATGGTTGAAACAGGAAAAAACAGAATATTCCGATTGGTCTATCGCCTCATTGAGCTAACATTGATCCTTCCAGTAGCAACGGCATCTGTTGAAAGAGTCTTTTGGCAATGAATATTATCAAGACAGATTTGCGCAATAGAGTAGCGGATGAATGGTTCAGTGACTTGATGATATGCTACACTGAGCGAGAGATTTTTAGAAACCTTGATGATGATAGAATTAGAAAACGCTTTCAAAGCATGAAATCTCGTAGAATACTATTGCCTCGTACTTGCATTACTACTACTCAATCCTAGTTACTGGTATGTTTCATCCTTTTTTCAATCTTTATCACTATTCACAAATACAATTTCTGATTTTATCACTAAGTTTGCTAATTTAGGTGTGCAGATAACTGCTTACATATATTTATGGACATTAGAAGGCAGATTATCTATTACCAAGGTACAATCTTTATTGTATTTTGTATTTTTACTATATCTTTATTCTAATTATGTATGATTTTGGATTGCAAAATATAGTTCACTTTATATTTAGTGTATTTATCTTTTTATACATTATGTCCCGTTAGCCCCCCCCCCCTAAAATTTAGCTCTAGATCCGCCACTACCTGCCACTCGGTTTCATCTCATTCGCCGCCATATCCGTCAAAGCTCACCACTAGCCGTGTCCACCGTTCGCACCAGCCAACGTCTCCCAGTCCATGGCTGTACCTTGCTAGCCACGCCACGAGCTGTCACCACCTCCCTCCCTCTCACAACCGGCCGCTGCCCTATGCTCCCCTGACATCCGCAAACCGGTGCTCAAGGACTTCCCCAACGCCCAAGGCGCCACGCCACAGCCGCCGGCCCCTCCTCAGCCACCGACGCCCGTGTTAGTTTTTTTCCCTTGAACAGCACATGAAGGAATCATTGAGACAAGTGGAGTTAACTGACAAAACCTAGACCAGCAGGTGCTACACGAAGGGCCTGTTTGTTTCAGCTGCTAGATTCTGAGAAGCAGCTGGTGAGTATCTAGCTAGTCAGAATCTGGAGAAGCTGGATAACCCCAGCTTCTGGCTACTAGTTCATTTTCTGGATTCTGTAGCTTCTGGCTACTTAGAATCTGGATGAAAATCTGGACTGTTTGGGGGAGCTGCAGATTCTGGAAGTAGCTGCAGCTGCCAGAAGCTAAAACAAACAGGCCTGAAGCATTATTTGAACTGCAACCACGGTGTGTTGTCCAGTGCAACAGTATGACCCTTGACATACCGAGAATCGTACCTGTCGTGCACTGCCAGATGACACTCGCCAAGAGCAATGCTACTAGGATCCCACAGAAATGTATTGTCTGATGACTTGTTTCCTTTGTGTTGTAGGATCCCACAGAAATGTATTGTCACCTTTCTCAATGTTTCATTGGTCTTAAGGTTTGCTTCATCTGGCAGTACACGACAGGTACGATTCTCGGTATGTCAAAGGCCACACTGTTGCACTGGACAACACACTGGTTGCAGTTCAAATGTTTCGTGTAGCACCTGCTGGTGTAGGTTTTGTCAGTCAACTCCACTTGCCTTAATGATGCCTTCATGTGCTGTTCAAGGGGGAAAAGCTAACACGAGCGACAAGTTGTATGATGTGTCAGCTACTCCCTCCGTTGATTTATATAGGGCGTATTTTTCTTTAGATCTTGTTGATTTATGTAGGGCGCACACATATACCAAAGAATCATCTTCCTCATATAACCCTATTAAATTTGCCCGGTGCAGTTTATGCTGGAACAGTGCAATTTTCTCTACAGTGCAATTTCCTCATATAACCCTATTAGATATTGGTTAGCATTACGACGTGATGAGACGAAGACCGACAGCGAAACGCAGTGAAGAAAAGAAGTGATCATTACGGAAACGCAGTGCGAGGCATGCAGGCTAGCATTAGCAACACCGATAACGCGATAAGTAGTCTAATCCCACTTAACAATTTGCTACTTTATATACCCCCGGTCAAACACCCATCAATGCAAAGATATTTAATCGGACCGCATCATGTCAATTAGCTTGTATACTTATCGGACATTGTAGTGGTAGCTAATACGATACCTAAAATGAAGAGGTAACTAAGGTGTTTTCTTAAAATATTTGTAATAGGATATTGTAGTGATAGCTAATAGGATATTGTAGTGATAGCTAATGGGATACCTAAAATGAAGGGGTAACTAAGGTAACTAAGATCTAATTTATCGTATCCTCTGTTGTTGCTGTGTCTAAACAATGAGGTTTGCATATCAAGCTTTAGACTTATGTTAATATCTCAATCATATGCCATTCTATTATTGTGTTCACTAGATTGTATCAATCTGTTCTAGATTGCATGATTGATATTAAAGTTCATGCTTAGTGAATTGAGCTTGGTGCATCTGTGAAAAACAAACTTATATGTTGTTAAATTGATTCTAATCTAGTGACACCTTTGACTGTTGCCCACTAACATGCTGTTGAATACGAATATGGATAAAATCCAAATACGAAAGTTTTATTCCCCTCATAATCTAGCCCACTAACATGTTTTGTGCGTGTTGTGCTACCATATTGCTTGTGGCGGTTTGACAAGTAGTTCCATATATTGAAACTTTACGTGTAGATGTTTGGAGTTTGAACTCGTGTAAAACTTCACTATATTTTAGGATATTCAAATTCGACCGAATAGACCAAGTATTTAATTTGTATTTGTATTTGTTACAACATTTAATTTGTATTTGTATTCGAGCATATTTGTATTTACATTCATATTCATTTAAAAAATATGAATACAATATAGTATCACAACTATAAAAATAATTTTGAACCGTCTGTGATGACTCTTTCTGTAGTAGTGTATAGCCACTATTCAATTCGTATTCGGGTTTTTTCACCCCTATACACACATGCTTTGCTTGTAATTTGCATACACACATGAATTAATTAAATTTTGTTAATTACCGCATGCATGTTAGACCATAGAAATATAGAATAGAATCATTGTTTGCCTTTTCTTTATTTTTTTTCTTTTGTGGCATGATATACACGTCACTGCCCAGGTTTTGTTGCTTTAGTAATTTCAAAATGCAGGTGGAATTGGCAAAAGAAACGAAGCCTCGTTCATATTGGTTTTGACTCAGCTTTTAGAAGTCAAACCCAATACAAACAACTTAGTTTCTTTAAATCGCTTCTATCAATCACTATTTTTGCGTTTTCACATATTGTAATGCACTTAGTACTTTATTATTTCATAATTCTATAAGTCATGTGGTGGTCCAAATATCATAGTGTGTTTCATTGTACCGTCGTTTTTACATAATACATTACTATTTATCTGTCAGCATTATTCATCAGCCGCTTCTATCAACCATAATTATTTATTAACTATAGCTAAAAACCATCAACAAAAACCCTAAGCAGTTTATGCTGGAACCTAGCACCGATGGTTAGCATTACGACGTGATAAGTGCGTGCGATGCGTCGACCGAGGACGCCGAGCGTGACGAAGACCGACAGCGAAACGCAGTGAAGAAAAGAAGTGATCATTACGGAAACGCCGTGCGAGGCATGCAGGCTAGCATTAGCAACACCGATAACGCGATAAGTAGTCTAATCCCACTTAACAAGCAAACAATTTGCTACTTTATATATCCCCGGTCAAACACCCATCAATGCAAAGATATTTAATCGGACCGCATCATGTCAATTAGCTTGTATACTTATCGGATATTGTAGTGGTAGCTAATAGGATGTTCAAAGGAGCCAAATGGTGATACGATGTTCAAAAGAAGAAAGATCATGGGCCGGCTTCCATACATTGGTGGCCTCCTTTGCCTACTAGTGCTGCTGCCGACAGCGGCCGTGGCAGCAGATGCTTCTGCTACTTCTTCCCTCCAGTTCACCATCAGCAACACCACCGACGATCTCACCGCGCTGCTGGCTTTCAAAGCCCAGCTCTCCGATCCCCGCGGCATCCTTCAAAATAGCTGGGTTAGAAACAAGTCCTTCTGCAGTTGGGTCGGCGTGTCCTGCAGCCAGCGGCGGCGTCAGCGTGTCGCCGCTCTAGCGTTACCAAACATGCCCCTCCAGGGAGAGCTCGCTCCCCACCTCGGTAACCTCTCTTTCCTCCATGTCCTCAACCTCTCAAACACAAACCTCATCGGCTCCATCCCAGCTGATCTTGGAAGATTGGCTCGCCTTAGAGTTCTTGATCTTGGCCACAACGCTCTATCAGATACCATCCCGTCTGTCGCCATAGGAAACCTCACGAGAGTCCAGGCTGTTGCCCTTAATCACAACCACCTCTCGGGGCAAATTCCACCAGAGCTGCAGAAGTTACATAGCCTTAGGCTCGTATCTCTGGAAGAAAACTACATAAGCGGCCCTGTTCCAAATTTTTCAATTGAAAGCACGCCTTCACTGAGCCACATCTTCTTTGCAAACAACAGTCTCTCCGGGTCACTACCGCCTGGTATTGGCTCCTTGCTCCTGCTTCGTGTCCTTGACATGGGGTATAACAAGCTCTCCGGTCCAGTGCCTCCATCCATCTTCAACATGTCTAGCCTTGAATTCCTAGCGATCGGCAGCAACAACCTAACGGGGCCTATACCCAGCAACCAAAGCTTTAGCCTCCCCATGCTGCAAAGCATCTCTCTCTTTATGAACAAATTCATGGGTCAAATTCCATCGGGCCTTGCGACATGCCAGCAGCTTCAGAGACTTTCAGTTGGGGGGAATCTCTTCGTGGATGTGGTGCCGACATGGCTGGCCAAGCTGTCACAGCTCACTGCGCTTTCTATAGCCGCAAATAGCATCGTCGGACCGATCCCAGCTGTGCTCAGCAATCTCACCAAACTCAATGTGCTTGACCTCTCATTCTCCAACCTAAGTGGGCAAATTCCGGTGGAACTAGGAACAATGAGACAACTCATCTTCCTGCATCTTTCACATAATCAACTAACGGGTTCCTTTCCTAACTTTATTGGAAACCTATCAGAATTGAATTTCCTGGGATTGAATTCGAACCTGCTCACTGGATCAGTACCGTCAACACTTGGAAACATCAGACCTCTTTCGTGTCTTGATATTCAAATGAATCACCTCCAAGGGGATCTTGATTTCTTGGCCAGCCTTTGCAATTGTAGACAACTCCAAGTCCTTTCCATATCCACTAATTCTTTCACTGGGAGTATCCCCAGCTACGTTGGAAACCTCTCTAGAAATCTGTTAGTATTTGTAGGAATCAACAACAAGTTAACTGGCGGGCTTCCAGCTACACTATCAAATCTAAGTGATCTCCGCTTGGTAAGCTTCGCAAACAACCAACTAACCAAACAAATCCCAGAATCCATCATTATGTTGGAGAATCTCCAGGCACTTGATGTCTCCGGAAATAACTTGATTGGCCCAATCCTGACACAAATTTTTATGCTAAGTAGAATTGTAAAATTGTTCCTCAACGATAACAATTTCTCTGGCTCCATACCAGATGGCATAGCTAACCTCACCATGTTAGAGTACATTTCGCTATCTTATAACCATCTATCTTCTACTATACCAGCAAGCTTGTTTAGTCTTAATAGCCTTATCCTACTAGATTTGTCACATAACTCCCTAACCGGCGCATTGACTTCTGATCTCAGCCACATGGAAGTCATTGACACTATAGAACTGTCTTCTAACCTCTTGGTTGGTAGCCTCCCAAGATCCTTTGGACAGCTTGTGATGCTAACCTACCTAAATCTGTCACACAACTCATTCGAGGATTTAATCCCAGACTCTTTTGGTCGGTTAACCAGCTTAGCAACGTTAGACCTATCTTCTAACAATCTTTCGGGTACTATACCCAAGTACCTTGCCAACTTCACCTATCTTACTAGTTTGAATCTCTCCTTCAATAAGCTAAAAGGTCAAATACCAAATGGAGGTGTTTTCTCAAACCTTACATTGCAATCTTTGATGGGGAATGTCGGCCTATGTGGTGCTCCTCGTCTAGGATTTTCGCCATGTGTAGACAAGTCTCACCCAGCTCGTCGTCGACAATTCCTCAAGTTTGTACTCCCTGCTGTCACCATAGCTGTTGGTGCTTTTGCTGCTTGCTTATACCTGGTGACCAGAAAGAAAACTAGTAAGCAGCCAGATGCTATAACTTCTACCGATATGGCTGGTGTGATGAACCATAGGTTAGTATCCTACCACGATATTGTTCGCGCCACCGATAATTTCAGCGACAATAACATGTTGGGAGCTGGAAGTTTCAGCAAAGTTTTCAAGGGCCAACTGGATGATGGTTTGGTGGTCGCAGTAAAAGTCCTCCACATGCAAGTCGAGCAGGCTATGAGGAGCTTTGATGCCGAGTGTCGAGTGTTGCGGATGGCTAGGCATCGCAACTTGATAAAGATATTGAACACTTGTTCCAACTTGAATTTCAGAGCCCCGCTGCTTCAGTACATGCCGAATGGTAGCTTGGAGTCATACCTTCACACTGAACGCAGTCCTTGCCGGGGATCATTCCAAAAAAGGTTGGACATCATGCTTGATGTGTCAATGGCTTTGGAGTATCTTCATCATGGGCACTATGAGGTTGTCCTGCACTGTGACCTGAAGCCTAGCAATGTGCTATTCGATGAGGAGATGACTGCGCATGTGGCAGACTTTGGCATCGCAAAATTACTCTTAGGCGATGACACCTCCATGGTTTCAGCAAGCATGCCAGGGACAATTGGGTACATGGCACCAGGTACCTGCACTGAGCATACCTGAGCAGGTTCTTTTGTAAGATACGTAGTGTTCGTTTCTCTATTAACAAATATTTTTTTGCTCAAAATTTTCTTGAACAGAGTATGCGTTCATGGGAAAAGCATCACGGAAGAGCGATGTGTTTAGCTTTGGAATCATGCTACTCGAAGTCTTCACCAGGAAGAGGCCGACGGATCCCATGTTCGTAGGAGAATTGAGCCTTAGGCGGTGGGTTTGTCAATCATTTCCAGATAAGCTTATTGATGTTGTGGACGACAAACTACTACAAGATGAAGAAATACGTCTTTGCTTTGACCACCAGACCAACACTTCCTTGGGATCTTGTTCAACTAGCACAAGCAACAACTTCCTCTTGTCAATATTCGAGCTGGGTCTGACGTGTTCGAGTGACTCACCTGAGGAAAGGATGCCAATGAACAACGTGGTTACAAAGCTGAAGGACATCAAGAAGGCTTACTCTGCCTCTGCACAGGCAATGCGAAGTCCTCAGCATTACTAGATCAATCTACATATGACACTGTGCTTTAGTTTCCTATCTACTCCATAGTAATAATGTAGCATGGATTTCCATTACGTGTACAAACTTGACATTGTTTCTTTTGTCCAGCATGTTAAGCATGATGTGGTGTTAAAGTACTGTTGCTTGTTTATTTAGTTAATTAGTATACCTATCTTGCATGATTTTTACTGAATTTAGCAGAGTTGTAACATACATGATTCTGCATGTTGTACCCAGGAAGAACACAAGAGGCAGTGACCTGCAGTGCCACCGTCTTGGCCATGCATGTACTTTTTGCATCTGTGAAATATGACCACCAGAGAAAGAAATTTTGGCAGAGAAAAATGGATGTGCCTCTGTTTTTTTAGGGAAGAAAGATGGATGGATGAGCTGGAGAACCCGGGCGCTAAGCCTCCTCGTTTTCAAATTTCGGAGAAGCCGGTTCAAACTTTATAGGGCCCATTCTCCTCTATTTTAAATCCAAATAACTTGATTTTATTTTTAAATTGGTCTAAATTCAAAATATTTCCAACAGTACTAAAATTATAGTTTTTAGAGTTCATTTGAATTTTATTTGGACTTTATTTCAATGTGGTTATTTGCGTATTTATAGAATTTGAGCTTCGGACGAGAAAAATACTAGCAGTTTTCTGTTTATTCCAAGTAACTTGGTGATAAACAAAAGTATGAGTTTCGACATGCTACAGTGCGAACAACTGAAACTATAAACAGAATTATGCAAAGCAATCTTATGCTGCAGGTAGTCACCTCGCTGATTTTTTGACTCAGAGTTCTTGGAGCCAGGTACTGGGAAATCATCCATACTTAGGTGAACCCCTTCCCATGTGATGTAGGTTCCTACATGGTAAAACGAATTTTTAGATATATGTATTCAGCTACTTGCCAGCTCGAGCTACAGATGGATTTTATATCCGTATGCCAACAGTTCTTAATGGTGCTTTCAGGACTTCAGTGAAAGAATCTGGAAAACGAGAATGTTGTAGGCTTCCTGATCTTGTCTCTGTGCTTCTAAGACGATCCACGGCCGTTGGAAAACGATGTGACTGTAACAAGTCTGATGCTAACAACGGACGTGAATCATTGATGCTTCCAAGCACTAGGTGAGTCGAGGAAATTATGATGGTGTCGTCGAGCTTCCTGTAGAAGAAGGGCGATCATTGATGTGGCTAAATGCAGAGCCTCCATCGTTCTTGGGATGTAGAAGCGAAGGTGAACCCCATGCATTTGATGACCCATGTGGATGTGGCAGCGCCCCTAACATCCACGGCAAACTTCCATCAGACAGCAGTAACAGGGAAACACTCTCTCAACTTGCCTAAACCAGCGTTGCCTGCCCGGCATTCGACTAAGGCTATCGTTTCAACAATGAAGCAAAACTATCCATTCATCTAAACAAACACTGTTACAATTCCATTACTCATTCAGAAATATTAATTTAAGATTATACTTTTTCTTTGAGGAAATAATTTAAGAGTATAATAATTCATCGACACGGTTATCCCACAATCAAGCGCTTCTTGTGCAGATGCTGAGCGCTAGGATTTAGAAATGTTAGTACCTCTGGCTTGGAAAGTTGATGGGTTTAGGGATCATTGCGCCGGGCCTCCTCGTCGGAGAAGCCCCCCATCTGAAACCCGTAAGGTAAGAGAGCACCAACTAAATCGCCTGAAATTTCAATAACAGCAGCAAGAAGAAGAAGAAAAAGCAAATGGGACCTCTTGTCGGCGGCGAGCGGGGTGGTGACCATAGCTTCCGGCTTCGGATGGCGGGAAGGCGTTGGCGAGTGGCGGATAGCGCGCGGTGGATAGAGACGGCGGCGGCGAGGAGCGAGAAGAGGAGGGGGCGGGAGAACAGGTGGGGGCAACGGGTCAGAGGCAGCGCACGCGAAAGGAAGGATTTGCTCGTGGAGTGGGACCAGTGGGTGGTATGACGACGGCATAGACCCCCAAAAAAACTGAAACACATCGTGCGATGGGCAGGCCAAAAATCAAAATCACTGAAACTTGCGCAAAATCAAAATCTGAATCAAATCAAATGGTGCTACTACTTTGCAATCTATCGTTCATCTTCTTTTTTTTTCTTTTTGTGAAAAACGAGGGAGGGTTCATCTGTCTGTTGTACCTTCCAGTCGTGTGGTCTTGATCACTAGCAGCTGCTACAGCTGCTTGTACTCCATACTCGCACAGTAGCATGGCATGATAATATGATTACTATCATGCCATGCTACTGTGACGCATGCATTACGGTGACGCATGCCATGTTCAGCTGAGCAGAGATCCAGTCATCAGAAACCTTCCTCATGCAGGCTGAGCAGAACAAGAAGCCTTCGGTCTGCAGAGTGCAGCGAAAGCCGGGGGGAGTGGTGGCATCTGCTACAGTTGCTTGTATTCCATACTCGCATGGTACCATAACCATACGTCGTGATGGATGATGCGTGTCATTGATTCAGTTCATCAGAGCGCCCATGTTCAGTATTTGGACAGAATACCTGAACCGCAAGATAACTGACATGTCCAAGTTCAGCTGAGGGGACATGCATTACGGTGATGCATGCCATGTTCAGCTGAGCAGAGATCCAGTCATCAGAAACCTTTCTCGTGCAGGCTGAGCAGAAAAGAAGCATCCGGTCTGCAGAGTGCAGCGAAAGCAGGGGGGAGTGGTACCGGTACCATTCAAGAAACAAACGGTAGCGGTGAGCAGTGGACGTACGTCGCGATGGATGATGCATGCCATGTTCAGTTCATCAGAGCGCCCATTGATTCCGTGCTCGTCACTCGTCAGAAACCCTCACTCGGGCGCAGAATTGATCTGGACTCTGAACCGATCTTGTTCTGGAGTGGCAGAGAATGCACAAATGTCATCGACTCATGCAGGCGGCAAGGCTCCATCCAAATCCATTGCGTACCAAAGTCTTTCTCGTCAAGTTTTTATTATGGAACACCGGGATTTTATAGAATTTTGTTTAAAACAATCTTGTAGGATTTGTAGCGAATCGCCGTGCTCCCAACGGAGCCTCAATCTCTATCGCGGATTAATAGCTTTAAATGATCGATCTTTGAATAAGAACAAATTTGTTTACACAGTATATTCAGCTCCTGTTGATTTCGGTTTTGTTTAGTACTGTGATGCTTATTTGTCAATCACTAGTCTGGTTTCTTGGAGCTCCAGGTGCACCCCTTGCAGCTGTGGAGGGACATGCTGATTAGCACCTTCCAAGACTTTCACCAAATCACCAATGCGATGTTTCCAATCTTGTTCGGAGAAGAAAGTGTGTGAGACTCCAGTGGCCCCAGCCCTTCCTGTACGCCCTACGCGATGCACATAGTCCTCGATACCAGTTGGAAAATCGTAATTGACCACCACTCTGAAGAAACACATTACGCAGTATCACAGTGCCAGCGGTTACAACGAGCAACAGAAGGACAGTCAAAAGAACAAGCATATCATAAAGCACTTACAAGTGCCATGTGAGACTATCAAAAACAAGCATATCACCTGATGTCCTTGATGTCAAGTCCACGAGCAGCAACATCTGTGGCTACTAATATTGGAGCCCTGCCAGTCCGAAACTGATTAAGAACATGATCCCTTTCAGCCTGCGATTTATCACCGTGAATACTTGCAGCACCAAAACTACGACCAATTGCACGAGCAAGCTGGTCACACATTTTCTTGGTTGAGCAGAAGATGATAATCTTTGAGCCCCTTTCTTGAGCTCTAAGAATCTGCTCCAAGTGTCGCTGCATGTCCATTGGTGGGACCACCTCTACATACTGCATCCATACACAGGGGGTAAACCTTAGAAATGGATCATCCATAAGAATAAATGGCCAAATAATACGACAGCCCAAGGGCATTATATTGAATTAGGTCCTCAAGAATTCATTTTCCAAACAGTTTAAACATTATGAGAACCCTGAAGATCAATCAACAGGTGCCGTGTTTTTATGGGCCAACCCGAGGCCCGATCGGTCTGGCATGGCCCAAGCACGGCACAAACGGTGGGCAGGGCTAGGCCTGGAAAGCCGGCTCGTCGGGCGGCACGACACGGCACGGCGAATCATGTCATGTTCGGGCTAGCCCTGCACGGGGAGCACGGCAGACACAAGCGACACGGCAGGCACGCCGACGCCGGCGATCGCCTCAGCCTCCCGCCTCCCGTTACCATCCCATGGATTCCCCAATCCCCACAAGCCATCACACATCACAGAGTAGATAGAGAGGGAGTAGAGGGAAAGGAGTGTACCATGCCAAGGGGAGGAGTTGTCGGTCACCCGTCCCCCCTCACCGGCTCATCGCCTCCTGCGGCTCCCGCCTCGTCCTCGGCGCTGTTTCCCTTCTCAGAGCCGCACAGCCTCTTGCGTCGGCGCCGCTCCGCCTCCCACGCCACTTGCCCTCCCGCACCGCCCTGCCTTGGCGCCACTCCGCTCTACCTCCTGTGTCGCCTCCCACCTACGGTGCACGGGGCGGCGAGAAGAGGACCGGGGAGCCCCGCGGTGCTGGGCACCGACAGCATGAGGAGAGGGAGTGCCGACCGTCGAGAGCCCCAGGCCGGGATGAGGGGATGAGGAAAAGGGGAAAAGGAGGTGGTGAGTCGAGGACTGGGGAGCCCCGCAGGGCTAGGCGCCGGTGGCATGAGGGGAGGGAGCGCCAACCGCCGATAGCCCTAGATGGCTAGATCGGGAGTAGGGCTGTAAAAAAAGCTCAAGGCTCGTGAGCTACTCAAGCTTGGCTCGTTGTAGGATTGATTCGAGCTCAGTTCGAGCCGTTAATGAGCCGAACTCGAGTCTCGGAATAAGCTCGCGAGTCTGATTGAACCGAGCTTGAATAGTTCGAGTAGGCTCAGCTCATCTAGTCACACTGTCACAAGTCTCAGTCGCTCATTCGGTCAACGGTCATCCCACTCCCTCGGTCACTCCCCTGAGCTCGAAATCTCCAATAGTTGGGCGCAAGACCGCAATCCCCACCCCAGTTCCCACTCCCATCCCACTCCCTCGGTCACTCCCCCGCCGCTGCCCCTCCTCGCACCCCCTCCCGCCGGCCGCCTCCACCCCTCCTCTCCTCCCAGCCGCGGCCCGCCTCCGGCCCTCCTATCCTCCCACCTGCTGGCCGCCTCCGCCCGATCCGTTGCTCGCGGCCCCTCCTCTTCCCCGCCATGGCCCCTCCCCCCCAGCCACCTCCGCCCCTCCTCTCCTCCCAGCCGTCGCCCACCTCCGGCCCTCCTCTCCTCCCAGCCGCCTACACCACGATTCATCGCTTGCGACCCCTCCTCTCCCCCACCGCCGCCCCTCCTCGCCCCACCCCCCCCCCGGCCGCCGCCACCGCCGGTCACCTCCCCCCTCTCCTCCCAGCCGCCTCAGCCCCGATCTGCCGCTCGTGGTCCCTCATCTCCCCGAGTCGCTATCCCTCCTCTCCCCCGTCGCCGCCCCTCCTCGCCCCTTGGCGTCGGCCGCCTTCGGCCCTCCTCTCCTTCTACCCGCCGGCCGCCTCCGACCCTCCTCTCCTCCCACCCGTCGGCCGCCTCCGCCCCGATCCGCCGCTCGTGGCCCCTCCTCTCCCCCGCCGTAGCCCCTCCTTGCCCCCCCTCCATCAGCCGCCTCCACCCCTCCTCTCCTCCCAGCCGTCGCCCGTGCCTCCGTCCCTCTTGAATCATCCCCAGATGGCCAGATCTGAGATGTTTGTAAGTTTATGGATGTGGTTGTTTCTTAAACAAAATAATTGAAGTCTACATCTAATCCTTGTTTACATTATGTTCTTACATAGGAGGCTGATGCTAATTCCATTCTGTTGTCATCAATCGAGACTCCAAATGAACTTTCGATTGTGGGTAGCAATTAGTGATTATGTCTTCTTTAGCAGGTATGCTTTTCTTTTCTGCTGTTCGAATGAATTGTTTGCTACTGGCTGTTCGACTGTTCCTGTTTGGGAGAGTTCTGACTACACTGTCCGCTTAACGAGCCTCGACGAGCTTTGTCGAGCCGAGCTCGAGCTTCGTTCAAGCCGAGCTCGAGCCTAGCTCAAAGCTTGACCAGCATCTCGGGCTCGCTCGAGCTCGACCCTGATAGGCCGAGCTTTACAGCCCTAATTGGGAGGAGGGGATGAGGAAAAGGGGAAATGAATGGTGAGTGGCCGATGGGTCGGCTGGGTGGAAGAAAAAGGATATGGGAGAAAATAAAAAGGGGAAAGAGAGAAAACAAGAAGAAAAAAGGAAATTAAAATTAAAATTAAAATTAAAATTGCAAACTAGATTTAGAAAATGCAAGCTAAGAGAATATTCCATAAAATCTAGCTAACACTGATTGCCTTGTTAAAATAAAATTGCATGCAACTATTGCTAATTGCATTGTTTTTCCACTCTGTTGCTTTGATATTTAATAGATATAATAACAGTTCCAAACTTCAGAACCTTCCTAACAACAAGGTTAGTATATTGTACACTTGCCATTTAATTTCTACACTCTTTACGGTAAACTCTTAGTATCTATACAAATATACAACATGCAATACGGTCACATTCTGTATATGCCTACATTTGGAAAATATACATATAAGCCACAAAACTAGTATATTGTACGTATGTTATTACTTTACTCGGAAATTTTTACGTGCCTATGTTTTTACGTAATTAATTTAATTTTAACTAGTTTTTAATGAGACGGGTATAAGAGAAATCAAGATGACGGTCGCCGCCACCATTGTTGTGTATAGTTACTTCGGGCTAGGATTAGGCTAACACGACACGATGGACTTTAGGTCGTGCCTGAGCCCAGTTGGAGACGTGGTGGGCCAGCACAACATGGAACAGCGGGGTGACTGAGCCGAGCCGATATGACACGGCGCAGCCCGAAGCACAATAAACCCGAGCTGTATCAACACAACACAACCCAATGCCAACCTCTACTCCATTTGCACGTGACCATAGTCATGGCAGTAGATCTGGCACGAATAGAGCGAGCAGTTTTGCCTATTGTTAATTACATATATCTCTGTTGGGCCTCCTTCTGCGTGCACCCAATTAGTACACACAAATTAATGGTCACTTGTATGAATACATATATGTGTATACCGTATACTGTATAGAGAAAGGAAATAGATGTGTGTGCCTATCTGCATGGATGCGTGGCGCTCGCGACGGAACATGAACACATTAATATATTTTTGTCACTTGACAGTTCACACAGCGAACATCGGAACATGCATGCATATATTCCTAGCACAAATAAATGTTGCCATTTCGTCCTAACATTTTATTGATCAAGGAATTAAAGGAAGAATTAATACATTAATATCATGGATCATCATTTCTTCTTCTTCTTGGCGACGAGTAAGTACTCATCGCCATGGATCATTTCTTGTGCATCCATGTGAGTAGAGGTGGGTATTGGATCGTGCCGGTCCAAGCTCATCATGCTTCGTGCCGCATCGTGTCGTGTCGACTCGGCCCAGTCATTCTATCGTGCCATACCGTGCCGGTCCGCCTCGCCTTCGGCCAGGCCCAGGCACGGCTCAAAGCCCGCAATGCCAGCGTTCGTGCCGTGCCAGCCCAAGCCCAGCCAAAGTAACTATACACAATGAAGGAGGCGGCGATAATGGTGGCGGCGGCCGTCATCTTCATTTCTCTCGTACTTGTCTCGTTAAAAACTAGTTAAAATTGAATTAGTTGCGTAAAAATATAGACACATAAATATTGTGAGGGAAAAGTAACAACATGCGTACAATATACTAGTCTTGTGGCATACATATGTGCTTGTCAAATGTAGATATATACAGAATGAGACCGTATTATATGTTGTATATTTGTATATATACTAAAAGTTTACCGGAGAGAGTATGAAAATGGCAAGTATGTCTTTCCTTGATGTTAGGAAGATCCTGCAGTTTGGAACTATTATTGTATATGTTAAATCTCAAATCAACAGAGTGAAAGAACAATGAAATCAACAATAGTTGCACACAAAAATAAAGATAGTGCCATTCGGTCAAGCACCTTGTCCATGCCTGCCCGTGCTCCCCATGCCATGCCAGCCCAAGCACGACATGATTCGCCGTGTCGTCCAACGGGTCGGCTTTTCAGGCCCAGCCCAGCTCAGCCCGTCGTTTGTGCCATGCCAATACGGTCTGCCATGTGATATATCTGTGCCGTGCTTAGACCGTACCGGGTCTACCGGACCTCGAGCTGACCCAAAATAGCCCGGCCCGGCTCCCACCTCTACCTGTGAGGTAGGCTGCGGCAGCAGCAGTAGGCAGATTTGCCGTGCGGTTTGCAGTAGGCCCCTGGCGCCTGCTGCTGCTTGGCAGGACGAGAAAGGTGGTAGACATGACGAACACGACGACCATGCTACTATCCTAGCTTGTTGGGAAACGCGAACGCCATGGGGAGATCTAGCTAGAGAGATCGAAGGTAGCAAGTCCTTTTCTTAGTTTTTGCAATCTAATGGTTCCCTACTTTGATCGGTGTGTTATTGCAACGTTTTCCCCGATCTCGCGGGCAGGTGTTTATTTAGAGTCTCTTGGAGGAGCCATTCTTAATTTCCTAATTTTATTCTCTCATGCATGCATTAACTGTCGCGCTTTCTCCCTCAGTGAAATCAATATTCTCCTTTTAATATCGCATCTCAAACTTAAAGCATATCTTTTGGATTACTTGAGTGTTATGTATACTAGCTGCTAAATTGCATCAAAATTTAATTATATGCCACTGTCATTAGTGCACCGTTAGTGGAGGCCGCTATCTTATAAAAAAAGACTACAATACGCGGCCCTATCAAAAGACCGAAGACCTGATATATTTAAAATAGCAAACAACATTCAAAAAATATGAAAATTCACAGGTGTGTTGACCAACATGTTAGTGAGCTAGGAAAAATATATCAAGGCACTATTCAAAGAAAATTTTTATATTTTTAATTTAAAATCTAATACATACTACTATTTACAAACAGAGACAAATTGTGGTCTACAATTCTGCAAAAATTCTTACATGCTCCTAAGATGTTAGTAGCTCCAGAAAATTATTATTTAGTATTTTTCTATATTGAATTTATCCCGGTTTATAAAATAGTTTAAATAGGCTGATTTTGGATTTGAATTTCAAAAATAGAATAAATAGAAGGGTCAGTTCATGAAATTTTATATTTGAGTTGTATACTACCCAAATGATCCACCAAAAAATTCAGTATTTTTGGATAAGCCAATTTGTCATATATTTAATTTTTATCATAAGAACAGATTTTGAATTTAGGATAAAATCGTCTTTTTTCAGGGCCAAACGGAGGCTAACTAATAGCAATGGCATATAATTGAATTACAATGCAATTCTATTATAATAGAGATAGTGTTTTTTAGTGATATTTTATAAAAACAGACGTTATTCAGTGGCATAGAATTAATTTTCTCTTTTTTTTTGTTGGTTGATAGAATTAAGGAGAAATTGACACTGCCAGCTAGCAAATTATTTTGTCTAGTCAGTGCTCTTAGCTTCTGCAAGGCTCGTTCAGGTGTCCTCATAATACGAACAACTAGTACATATATGTAGTTCATTGAATCTGTTGCATATATCATTTAGATCGACATATGATCGGGGCATACATACTACAGACTTATTCAGTACCATTACATGCAATCAACAGCTTGCACACAGGTGTTTTTTTATCAATTGTGCCGGCAGGCGTCACCCTGGACTTTGCAGTAGGCTCCATCCTTACCGTTACATCCGGATCCATTCTAGATCTCACGTATCCAGACTCACCCTAGATTCCACCGAATTCACTCCCCGGTCCCTAGGTCTTAAATAGGTTGCGCTCTCTGCGCACTAAGCCCACAGGCAGCCCGCAAGCAAGCCTCCAAGCAACAATCTTATAAATGATATTATACCTCCTCCCCTAAAACACTAGTCTGATGAATGAAGATTCCTTTATACTTATAAATTATATTTTCTCTCTCCTATAATTCATGTAGAACTATCCTAACACTTACTGAAACAGCGGTCTAGGCAGTAGATCTCGCACGGATCCAGCGAGCAGCTCGGATAGGTGTAGCACGTCTCTGCACGTATGCATG
Organism: Melocanna baccifera; assembly: GCA_036346265.1. Lineage (NCBI taxonomy): Eukaryota > Viridiplantae > Streptophyta > Magnoliopsida > Poales > Poaceae > Melocanna > Melocanna baccifera. Next base: position 18,768,463 of record CM070707.1, on the reverse strand, counting down.
AGCACAACACAATTAAGACAAAAAATCAAATCAAGTGCGTAAATAAATACGTACATATTTACTAGTATTTAAAAGAATCAATCGGTGGTGATGTTACGCCATGTCCACTTCTTCTGGGAAACTAAGGAAAATCAATTCCTCTAACTAACTAAACAAATGCTATATCTTTCTCTTAATTATACTCGTTCATCCAGTCCTAAAATATAGGTCGTCGTAGTTTTAGTGAGCATGGCATAGATCAAATACGATTCTCCTTTTGCCTGTACTTATTTATAGGGGCACAAGGAAATATATAATCTTGGGGCATCAATTATTGCCATATTTTTCTCAAATAAAAAACTTGCCATTTATTCATGAATTTGGATTAGCGCAATAATAACCCCCTTTGAATCGTATCTTAGTTGATAAGGCTTATCTTTTTGACGGTGTGAACTTATCTATTCACAAGTTTCCATGTGAACATTGGAAGGAGATTATATACAGGATGTAACAGTCCTAGACCTGTTCGTGGACAGCTCGGCCCGACCCGACCCGTCCAGTTTTTTGGGCTTGAGCTCGGCCGGGCTCGGTCCTTGATTTTTGGCTCGCGTGCAACAGTCATATTAAATAAGTTCAAATAATTTTTTATTCTGAAAATGAATTTAATAGTAATAATTTATTCAAAAAAGAGTTAAATAGTAGTAATTTTATTACGAAAAATAGAAAATTCAGACTTTTTCAGGCTTCGGCCTTTGCCCCAGTCAGGCCGGGCCGGGCTTGGGCCTAACATTTTAGGTCGGATTTTTTCTGGCCTAGCCCTTCGTTCAATCAGGTCTAAACGGTCATGCATGCCGCGCCCTGTTTGAGACCATCAGAAACTGATGGAAGTTTTTTTTTCAACTTTCGATATGACTGGTGGTGTTATTTTATTGGAAATGCTATACAAAGTATACGTGAAAGTCAGTGATAACCAGTGCAGTTTTTATTAAATCTGTGATCTGTTGCATGGATTAAATTATTCGATGCTTATTCACCATTACGAGAATTTCTATCGGCAGCAGCAGGCGCCTTGGACATTGCAATAGGCTCCATGCTCATCCTGACCATAGTCGTGGCAGTAGATCTGGCACGAATAGAGCGATCAGTTTTGCCGATTGTTTCATATCTCTGTTGCCCCTCCATCTGCATGCGCCCAATTAGTACACACAAATTAATGGTCACTTGTATGAATACATACATGTGTATACTATACAGAGAAAGAAAATGGATGTGTGTGCATACTGGCCTGCTGCATGGTAGGATGAGAAAGTAGTACTACTACTGCAGAAAATGTTATCACATACGGTTTAAAAATATCATCATAAGCAGTTTTATCAGCTGTCTAAATTTATGAATCAGTAATGAAATGGGCTTATCGTAAACGGCTTTTGAACCATCTGTGATACAACTATCACAGACAATTTTAACTACAAACTATTTGTGATAGTTGATTATCACAAACAGATTGACACAGTAATACAACATCCATCGATCTTTTCTTATGCATGCATGTGAGACACGTAGGAGGCTACACGTTATAGCGGCAGCTGCAGTAGGCAGATTTGCCGTGCGGTTTGCAGTAGGCCCCTCGCGCCTGCTGCTGCTTGGCAGGACGAGAAGGTGGCAGACAATGACGAACACGACGACCATGCTTGTTGAGAAGAGCCATGACGAACATTGTTCCAATTGTTGTTCTCGCTAATCGATCTGTGTTTCGATAAGCTATTTCAGTGCGAACGCGTTCCTGTGTAGAGGCGTCATGCATGTATGCTCTTCTTACATAGAGGCAGCAAGAGGCTGAAGCTAATCTGATTTGCTAGAGAATTAATTCTCGCCACTCTATCCTCTTACTGCACCTAACGTTTTCCATATCTTAAACCACATCTATTCATTGGCTTCTATTCTATTACAATATCAATCATAATATTACAATCACTATAATTGTATCAATCATAATATTACAACCACTATAATTGTATTACAATGTTCATAAGAATCCACACCACGCAACTCGCTCAACAGCAAGAGCACAAAGTAGACGATCTTGAACGATCAATTAAAGTAACTTCAAAGAATTTGAAAGAACAATTCAAGAGTAGAAACTCTTAGAGCCTATTCTTTTTGATTTCGGCTGGTAGCTTTTGCTTTAGCTGATGGCTTTTAACTGCGACTGATGAATAGTGATGGCTGCTACAGAAGTTGTAGTGTTTTTTGAGCTGATAGTTTTTTTTTGCTGATTTAGCTGAATTGCGCTACATGATTCAATCGAAAGCATTAAAAGCAACACACGTACAAACAAATTTCGACTATTACATGGGTACGGGCACGAATAAAAACATGTGTGGTGGGACTCCTTATCATTTCGTTCGGGTTTGAGAATTTGGACCAAATTATAAGGGTGACTTAAGTAATTCTTCTTCTTCATGAGACCAGAGACCGGGTGACTTAATCAAGAGTAATTAACATGCATGTTTATTGGATCTGTTGCAGATCAATTATATATCATCACACGCAATTAAGCTGGTGCTGCCCTAAGGTGGAGCTAGCCGTTGTAGCGGCAGCAGCAGTAGGTCCTATCGTTAGGGACGACTTTGCAGTAGGCGTAGCCTCCAGGCCCGTCGCCGTCGTGTCCGTCGTAGCAGTAGTCCTTGCACATCCCGATGCTGCAGTAGTCCGCCCAGATCCAGCAGATCTCTCGAACTGCAGATCGATGCAGTACATCATATCATCGTCGCAATCCAGTTAATTAGCACACACAAATTAAATCACTTAACTTGTTGGGAATATCTATTAATAACTATTAACATTACAGTTCCATTTGGAAATTGCAAAAAATGCACACACATCTAGCTAGAGCCTTTTAGTACATGAGGGCAAAATAGATAATAATGCATAGGAAGTATGGAGTGTCAAGTATTTATGAATAAACAAAGTGGTCAAAACTGGTGAGTATTGGTGAATGCACAAAACTGGTGAATACTGGTTGAATGGACGGAGTACGTACGTTAATAATATGCATGGCATGAACAAATATTGTGACAACTCAACCCAAACTACAAATACTCAGGTATATGGTAGATATCAAATGCATGTAAATTAATATATGGTAGAAATCAAATGCATGTAAATTAATATAAGGAGCAAGTACTGCTGTAGTGTATCGATGCATGCACGCATGCATGGCCAGGCTAGCTAGGTATTCGTACTCGCTGCGTTGCAGGTTGGGAAAGCCATAGCCATGGCCACAAGAGCCACCAAGAAGAAGGCAGCCCTAGCAGTATCCTTCTTGACAAATGCCATGAGGAGAGTACCTGCTGTGCAGCTATCCCTTCAAAATCTTCTCCTGTTTTTACATCTAGCTCTTGATCGTCGTCTTCTATTTTATTTATAGGCACGGGCAGCAGGAGCAATATGATTTGATACTTTATGATACGAATTAAACACCGTCTGCATTTATGCCTTAAATCATGGATTCGTTACCTTTGGATGCCATTTATTTTTGGGAGGAATATAATTTTATTCGCTGATAGCACTAATTAGGCAAGATTTGATGCACTGGCCATCTAATTTTTAGCTGGGGCCCACATGTCATAGACCACTCAAATCAATAAAAAACAAAAAAAAACCTACGTCGTCGTCCTCAAATCAATAAAAAAACCAAAAAAAACCCTACGTCGAACTTCCCGAGCCCGATCGCGCCGCCTCCAGCCCTCCAGCTCCAGGGACGAAGGCGCGCCTGGCCGTACCTGGGGAACCCTAACCCTAGGTACGATGTGCCAGCTAATTCTTCTCGCCTTTCGCTTTCCTGTGATCTGCGCCGTCTCCGCCAGCGCAGAAGTTGGTCGGTTTTTGTGCGTTGAGAATTTTGCGGCTCTTCGTTTTGTTTCCTTGTTCCTTCTTGTATGGTTTGTGAGGCTGGACATCGTGTGGTTTGCAATTGGAGTTTTGGTTTTTGTGAGATTTGTTGCTTCGAACCCTAATTGTGAGTAGGTACGCTTTCGATGACTTGCCTTGGCGTTCGATTTTGAGGGCTTTTTCGCGTTCGTTTGGCGTTCCATCTTGAAGGTTTTTTTCGTATTCGTTTGGGTTTTGTGGTTGCAATCAGGTTACGATTTGTGAGATTGTGCACCAATAGCCGTATCTGTAGGTATTTGTATTGCTGAGAGACCATGTAGAGGTAACCCCAGTTGGGTGATGAGTGATTGACACATGTCCTAAAGTTTGAGTTTATTCCGGGCATTAGTTTGATAATTACTGATGCGGATATTTATTTAAATCATCTGGTGCGGTGCTATGAAATATATTTTCTTGTCTGTGTGACTGCAGGACGTCGAGTGGAGTCGTGGCAAGACACGAAGGACTGGACTAGGCGCAGGTGGCGCTGAGGTCAGAATAGTCGGGATGTGTCGAAGACGACGTGGACTCGAAGTGGCTGCGAGGCGTGCGCAGCAAGAGACGAGGAAGCTTCCAGGAAGGTGCAGGAGGGGCGTTTTGAAAAATACGCAAAGCTGCACAATCGGAAGCGGATTTTATATGGAATGATCCATTAGTGGAGAGGTGTTGTAACCTAATGGGTATAATTGAGTGTAAACCCATTAGTGGAGAGGAGTTGTAACCTAATGGGTAAAATTGAGTATAAACCCATTAGTGAAGAGTGGTGTGACCTAATGGGTAAAGTAGGATTCTAGACCCATTAGTGAAGGCTATAAATAGATGTGCTCTCTAGGTGGAGAGGTGCACCTTGAGAGAGAGAGAAAGAGAAATGGGTATGAGTATTAGGGTTTCCTAATGCTTGTGCTCTTGGGAGAGAAATATTTTTGCAAGTTCTAGGGTTCTATTCTCTCCTTGTGTGTGTTCTTGGGTGAGACATGGAAGAGTGATGTAAACACTTATGTGTTATATTAATCGTTCATCGCTTTTCGTCTCAATATGAACATGCTTGTTTTATATCTTGTGCTATTTCCTTGTTTTCTTTAGAATTATTGTTCATATTGCTTCCAGTTGCTACTATATATATTTATTTATTTGCTTAGAAAAGGGAATCGTCTCAAGGTCACCTTGGCTATCTCCTCCCAAAAGCAAATGATTATAACTGCTATCTATTACCTTTATCCCAAGTAGAATTAGTTCTTGCCTTCCTTATTTATGTTAAGAATCTTGCTCAGGTTGCTCTGTTCCTTTGGTTCCTCTCCAGAGAAATTTGCTCTACTAGATTAAAGTCAAGAACCATCTTTTCGGCTGCATGCAAGTAGCAGCAAGTCTCGAAAATTTCTGCAGTTGTTTGGGTCCTTCTTTATCTCCTTTTGCTGCTCGGCAACTAGTTCTTGATTGGTTTGGTTAACTCAGGGTGCAGCTATTTTTGTTCTTGTCAGCAGAGAAGAAGTCTTTTCGGTTTGATGTTTTCAGGTTGGTCATCTTCTGTGCAAAAATCAATGCTTGCTTTCGGCTACAGCTGCTTTCCTGTGGTGCTGTTCGGCTGCATTAAGTTGCAGAGGTGCTGCTGTTCTTAGCCTGTTACCTGTTCGGTTTAGTGCTAGGTGCAGCTCATCTCCTTTTTATCTACTGCTTTGCTTTTCTTTGGACAAGCAGCTCCTCTTGTCGATTCGGTTGGTAGCTTTCTTTTTGATTGAGCGATACTTCATGTTATTGGACAGCGATATACCTTTGGTTCTTCTCTGCAGAGCTCTCGCTTTTACTATCTCTTTAGTTTTTATTGCTGCTAGTTAGTACTTTCGGTTCTTTGTTCAGAAGGGTGATTGGCTGCTAATTTTTTTTGCCTTGGCTTCTTCTCTGCCGATCTGTCTTTTCTTTCCCTGTGTGCTGCTAGTTCTTCGGCTGGTGAACTGCAGTAGTTTCGGCTAACAATAGCTTCTCTTTTTCCTTTTCGGTTACGTGCAGCACAGCAAGTTGTGTTTCCTTTTTGTTCCAACCAGCAAGCAACATCACCTTCTAATGTGTCTCTTGTTTTTCTTTTTCTGATTTTCAAGTATTTTGCATGCAGTGCAAACAGTGTTATTTTCAATTGAATTTTTTACTGTTTGGTCTCTGATTTATGCTGAATTTTTTAGTGTCGCATGCGTTCCAATCTTTTACTGTTTTGCATGTAGTCGATAATTAATTTTCGGTGAATTGCTTTATTCTGCATCTTTTTGAAAAATTAAGTGTACGAATTTTCAGGGGCATTTTTAGAACGACATTCACCCCCCTCTGTCGCCATTTCGATCCTACAATTGGTATCAGAGCCGGTTAGCTCTAATTAATAGATCTTAACCGGTCTCAAGAGCCATGGCGACGGACAAGTACTCGACCAAGCCTTTGTTTTGATGGCATCGATTACCCTTACGGAAGAGCCGAATGGAGACATATATCCAGGCCCAGGGGTATGCCATCTGGCGCAAGGTCAAGTCCCGTTTTGTTGTTCCTGCCGATGAGGACATCAATGCTAATAACATGGCTGATGTTGAGGCAAATGCTAAGGCAAGGAACATTATAATTCAGGGTCTGAACAGGAGCGAATTTGATCGCATCTCTCATCTCACGTCGGCCTTCGACATCTGGGTAACCCTCGACGTATATCATGAGGGCACCACCCAGATTAAGGCGGTTCGACAGACGGTTCAGCGAGATTACAACAAGTTTGAAATGCTCATTGGCGAATCCTTGGATGAGTGTTTTTCGAATTTCACAAGATTTTGAGCAACCTCCGAGCCGTCGGTCTCACATACTCCGACTCGGACAATGCTCGTCAGATGCTCTCCGCTCTTGATTTGCGTGTTTGGGAAATGAAGGTGACCACGATTAAAGACACGACCGACCTCTCGACTCTCACTCTTGACGCGTTGTACTCACGCCTCAAGACTCACGAGATTGACATAGTCTCTCGAAAGTCGAAGTCGCAATCGATGGCCTAGTCACCGATCGGTTCGGCTTCTAGTCTTTCTTCGATTTGCCGTGTGGATTCTCCTTGCTGCTCTCGTGACATAGCGATAATCAGTTAGAGCAGCTCGAGGATGAGCAACTGGCCCTCCTAGCTCGGAAGTTTTCCCATGCTTACAAGAGGAGGAGGGACAGAAAGAGGAGTGGGTCGATAATTTGTTTCGAGTGTGGTGGCCCCAACCATATTCGGGCAAATTGCCCCAAGCCAGTGAAGGGCAAGAACGACTACGGCGGTGTGAGCAAGAACGACTACATCGACAAGAACGCAACAAGAAGCCCCGATTCACGCTCAAGGCAAGAAGAAGTTCCGCAACTTTGGCAAAGCCAAAAGCTCTTCCACCGCGTCCTCACCGCTGCGGCGACATCGACTTCAGCGGCGTGGAGGGTGGAGCGGCGCCGACGACAAGGATGATCAAGATCCCAAGGACGGCGGCGACTTCATCGGTATGTGCTTCATGGCCAGCGACAACGGCGTCGGCGACAATGAGCTCTATAGCGACTCGATGAGGTAGGTCCCTCCTACGACCAGCTCTATGATGCATTTACGAAGTTAGGAAAGTTTTATGCTAGATCTAGAGCTAGGGTCGTAGATCTTGAAAGGAAGTAGAGAGCTTGTCACGGGAGCATACTTCACTTATATCTGCTCCCTCCGTGACGAATGTGATGTTTGTTCTTCTTTGCTTGGTGATATGGAGAAGCTAAGGACCTCGCATGATAGTTTGTCTTCCAAGCTTGATATTATTAAGGAGGAGAATGTTAGTGCCGCTTGCCGAGTTAGAACCGAGTAGGATGGTCATTTACCACCTTACTCTTGATCGGACTACTTCTCCCACCTCATGTGAGGTTAAGGACATTCTTGCTAGAGGACCTTATGCCATGCTTCTTGATCTGCCGAATCTTGTGAAAATTGCAATAACTTGAAAATGAACTTAAAACGGACGGATCATAAAATTGCTGAATTACATGCTTCTTTGCTTGAGCCAATTGCTTCATGTTTGAACTGTCCCAAATTAACTGCTGAACTTGAATCTGTTTCAAAACAGTTTCAAGAAATGGTTGATTATAATAAGAAAATGGCTAAATATGCTTCTAAGGACCCTGTTAGCTCACCATGCAAAAACTGTGATAAACTAAAATCTGACTTTATTGCTTTGGAAGAAAAATGTGTGAAGCTAACTAAGGATTTACTAGAGAAGCCACAATCTTGTTGTGATGTGTGTGCCGGTGTGGGGGAGAAGCCCAAGGGTAAGGTAGAGACGCATAGCAACGTGAGCCAACCTGCTAGTAGTAGGACTGTCCCATCAGAGTCGGCTGTGCATGCACAAGCCATTCCTTCCTCTACTGTTGGTTCTTCTTCTGCTTCCTTACCATCTGCTGTTCCCTCTTCTCCCTGCTCTTCTTGCACCTCTCTCTTTCGGGAGTGTCAGTATCTTATGAACACTCTCGAGAGATTTGTAGGAGGTAAGAAGAAGCTAAATCTTATTCTAGACCAATCTAAGATCTGCAGATTTAATCAGGGTCTAGGATATGATTTCTATGAGGATATGAGGAAGCATCCACCTGCCGTGCTCAGACCCATAGCACCAGGTGTGATTGAGACTGAGCCCAGGACCGAGAAAGTCCAATTCAAATCTGCGGGCTTTGTCCAAGGGATCTCTGACAGTAAGGTGGTAATACCGATTACTTCGACCTCCCAGAAGGCGAAGTTTCATTGTACCTTCTGTCAGAAGGATGGACACATGATCGAGAGATGTTTCAGGCGCGCCAGGATCGTGCAGAGAGACCGTGTTGCAGCTCTTAGGCGTATTCAGGGTCAGCCCCAGACCTTGAATATACCTAAGACCAACTGAAGGTCCAGGTTTGCTACTGTTGATGCTTTTCGGCAGCATCGAGGACTTGGTTTTTCTGGTTCTTCGGATTTTCGTCCTCGATTTGCCCCGGGTCATGATATCCGCCGTCCTGAGGGTAGGTCTCGTTTCCATCGAGATAACTACCCACGGCGAGAGCAGCGTGTTGTTGGTACTCCGACTCGCTCTCCCGTAGCAGTCGGACCCAATAACAGCTTCAGATCATCACTAAGACCATCAGCTTCTTTGAGTGATAGAGAGCGTAGGGTAGATAGAGGTCAGTCGTGCTTGACTACTTCATCTGCTCGACGTGTTATTCAGTATTGGGTGCCAAAATCACTGTTGATTTACCCCAGTACTGAGACTTTACTCTCTGTTTGACTCAGGTTCGCCGGGCAGGGAAGGGAAATGTTTGGCTTGTAGACTCCGGTTGTTCTCGTCATATGACCGGAGACTCCCGTTGGTTTTCTTCCCTTGCCCGTGCTCCAGGTGATGAGACGATCACCTTCGGAGATGCTTCGTCTGGGCGCGTCATCGCCAAAGGTACTGTGCGCGTTAATGATTCTTTTGTTTTAAAAGATGTTGCCTTGGTTAGTAAGCTGAAGTACAATTTGCTGTCAGTTTCCCAGCTTACCGATGACGATTTCGAGGTGAGCTTTAAGAAAAACAATTGCAAAATTCTTGATTCTTCGGGTAGTCTGGTTTGCGGGATTTCTCATTTTGGGAGAATCTTTCGTGCTGATTTTTCTGAGTCTTCTGGCGATTCTCTCAAGTGTTTAATTACTTCTGATTCCCGCGACCTTTCTTTCTGGCATAGGAGACTTAGTCATATTGGATTTGACCATTTGACCCGAGTTAGCGGCCATGACCTCATTCGTGGTCTGCCGAAGCTCAAGATGGTCAAAGATCTTGTTTGCGCTCCTTGCCGGCACGGCAAGATGGTCGTCGCTTCCCATCCTCCGGTCACAGTCACTATGACCGATGCACCGGGACAGCTGCTCCACATAGACACAGTTGGACCAGCTAGAGTGCAGTCAGCAGGAGGGAAATGGTATGTTCTTGTCGTGGTTGATGACTTCTCGAGGTATTCTTGGGTGTTTTTCTTAGCCTCGAAGGATGAGACATTTACCCATTTTCGGGGTCTTTTTAGTAGGCTTTCTGTTGAGCTCCCGGGTGCCTTACGAGCGATCCGCAGTGACAATGGCACGGAGTTCAAGAATTCCTACTTTGAGAGGTTTTGCGATGAGACAGGTGTAGAGCACCAGTTCTCTTCTCCATACGTCCCGCAGCAGAATGGCGTCGTGGAGAGGAAGAACCGTACCTTGGTCGAGATGGCCAGGACGATGCTCGATGAATACTCTACACCGCGGAAGTTTTGGGCTGAGGCAATAGCCACCGCGTGCCATGTTTCAAATCGAGTTTTTCTGAGGGCACACTTGCATCGCACTTCTTATGAGTTAAGATACGGGCGAAAGTCCAGTGTATCTCATTTTCGTGTTTTTGGTTGCAAGTGTTTTATTCTGAAGTCTGGGAACCTAGATAAGTTCGAGTCACGTTCTTGTGATGGAATTTTTCTGGGTTACTCGACTTCTTCGCGGGCTTATAGGGTTTGGAACTGCGAGTCTAGCAAAATGGTAGAGACCTGCGAGGTGACCTTCGATGAGGCCAGTCCGGGGACTAGGCCCGATATCTCAGGTTCAATAGAACAGTCCAAGCCCATCTTTGTGGATGATGAGGAGGATGACGATGAGAGTTGTCCACCCGATCCAGTTTCTCCTCCTTTTGAGGTGCCTGCTTCTTCCACCGCACCTCAAGGAGATCAGCACATTCCTTCCGCATCCTCAGGAGCTAGTGGCTCTGTTCCTACCTCATCAGCTCGTGAGGTAGAGACCACTTCTTCTTCTCATCCAGGACCTCCCCAACACATTCAGTGTCGTCATCCTTCTGAGCAGATGATAGGAGATCTTCATGAGCGAGTCACGCGCTCAAAATCTGGCTTATCTCTTTTCTGCCTACACTCTGCCTTTGTTGCCACTTTCGAACCCAAGGATGTTTGTCATGCTGTTTCTGATGAGTCTTGGGTCAATGCCATGCATGAGGAGCTAGAAAATTTCGAGAGAAACAAGGTCTGGTCGCTTGTCGAGCCCCCGCGAGGTCACAATATTATTGGGACTAAGTGGGTGTTCAAGAACAAGCGAGCGAGGATGGAGTGGTTATTCGAACAAGGCTAGGCGGTAGCTCGGGGTTCTCCCGGGTTGAGGGTTTAGATTTGAGGAGACCTTTGCCCAGTGCGGACTTGAAGCCATTAGAATCTGCTTGCCTTTGCGGCTTCTAAGGGATTCAAGCTTTACCAGATGGACGTTAAGAGTGCCTTTCTCAATGGCTTTATTGAGGAAGAGGTCTACGTCCGACAGCTTCCTGGTTTCGAAAACCCCAAATACCCAAACCATGTCTACAAGCTTTCCAAAGCTTTGTATGGACTTAAGCAAGCTCCTAGAGCCTGGTATGAGAGGCTTAAGTCCTACCTGTTGAGTCATGGTTTGAGATGGGTAAAGTAGACAAGACCTTGTTCATTCGTCGGCATGGCACTGATCTTCTGCTCGTCCAGATTTATGTGGATGACATCATCTTTGGCGGCTCCTCACATGCTCTCGTTTCTCAGTTTTCCGATGTCATGAGCTCGGAGTTTGAGATGAGCATGATGGGCGAGTTGAGTTTCTTTCTTGGCTTCCAAATCAAGCAGACTCAGGAGGGTACATTCTTGCATCAGGGCAAGTACACTCGAGACCTCCTGAAGCGCTTTGACATGAGTGATGGCAAGCCAGTATCTACTCCGATGGCGACAACGACTTCACTTGATCCAGATGAGGATGGCGAGCCAGTTGATCAGAAGGAGTTCAGAAGCATGATCGGTTCCCTCTTATACCTCACTGCCTCGAGACCGGACATACACTTCTCTCTGTGTCTGTGTGCTCGATTTCAGGCTTCTCCTCGCGTATCTCACCGCCAGGCGGTGAAGCGCATCTTTCGGTACCTGCGAGCTACCATTGACTATGGTATTTGGTACTCTTCCTCATCTTGTCTTTCCCTTCGAGCCTACTCCGATGCAGACTTTGCTGGCTGTAGGATAGACAGGAAGAGCACTTCTGGCACCTGCCAATTCATTGGCACTTCTCTTGTTTCTTAGTCATCTAGGAAGCAGTCCGGTGTTGCACAGTCCACCGCAGAGGCCGAGTACATTGCCGCCGCCGATTCTTTGCGACGAGATACTGGATGGTTTCGACCCTACGGGACTTTGGGTTAGTTATAGACAGTGTTCCACTCTTTTGTGATAACACTTCTGCTATTAACATTGCTAAGAACCCAGTGCAGCACTCTCGGACCAAGCACATCGATATCAGATATCATTTTCTTAGAGACCATGTGGAGAAGGGTGATATAGTGCTCCAGTTTGTGGAGAGTGACCACCAGTTGGCTGATATCTTTACCAAGCTATTGGATAGCTCTAGGTTTTCAGCTCTGCGGGGAGAGCTTGGGGTGGTTTGTCCTTATGGACTGTTGTGAGGGGGAGCTTTATGCTTTACTATTTTTATTATGTTGATTATGCTCTTACTCCTTTCTGTTGCATAGCATTCGGGGTGCATTGGGGTTAGTCCTTCTAGCATAGGTTAGAGTGGTCTAATTGTCTAGTGTTTAGACTTCTTGCTCTTATCTTGTGATTCTAGGATGCTACTTATTAGCTATCTCTCTTCTCACTAGGTTGAGTTTACTCACTTCTTATAGGTCTAGCGAGGGTTGGGCCACCCTTGGGTAGACAGGGAACGTGTTTACTCCCTAGTGTGTTAGAAGACCAGTTGATAGTCCGAGAGTCATATGGGGTAGATAAGAGTCAGTCTGAACCATAGTATCTTCTATATCTTGTCTATGCTTTAAGGACTGCCTTTCTGATTTATTCGCCAGCTTCTCGTATTTATTGCCTTGGCTCAGGGGGAGTTCATTTGGGTATGCTAGAATTTAATTTTATCATAACTCTACTTGAACTAAAAAGTGCATCTTATGTTGAGGGGAAGCTGGATTTTCTTGCTTTTCAGTTTGCATTGTGATATAACTACATGGAGCCTTGATTATTATCCAATTATGATCTGGTTACAATGCATTACATCTTGCCATGATCTGTGCTAAATTGCTAAAATTATCATGACTTTATATGTGTAGTCTAGTCTTTGCCATGATAAGTTAATTAAAAATGCTTAACTTGAATTAATTCATGTCATGGTTAGCTTTTGAGACTAGTCTGTATTTAGTTATCCTTTTATGATTCATGCCATGTCTAATAGGCTGAGTTGAGTCTTGAATCTCTATTGAGCTTTAGATTGAGCCATGTTAGTTCTTTTATGAAGTATGAATTCTCATTAACTCCTTGGTCTAAGGACTAAATGCAACAAAAGCAATGTGATCTCTTTTTGTGCGAAAAAACTGATCTCACCAATTCACTCTCATGAGACGGCTTGCCATTGCACTAGGCATGAACTCAGGGGGAGTTTTGGTTGACTAAGATCATTTCCTTAAGCTTTTCGCTTGGAGTGATCGCATAAGGCTTGAGATCTAGCACATGGCTAACAAATTAAAATTTATGAAAATGGTTGAAGCTTAGGAGGTAGTTGTGGATGGCTCCTAGTCCAGGACTTGCTTTGCTAAGATAAAACCAAATGTGATTTTCAGAAAAAGTCAAATTATGCTAAATTGCTTATTTACAAAAAGACCAAGTACATGAACAATTGAGTCATTCTTGAACTTGTAGCACTCTAATCTGGCTCAATATTAGCTTCTTGATTTCACTTAGATTATTTGACATGGCTTGTATCATCCTTGGATACCTTTAGCTAGACTAAAATCATGTTTCACTTGACATGTTTAAAAAAAATTTTGAACTAATTCACAGATTATGACTTATTTGGTTTAGCTTTTCTATACATAAATTGTCATGATCTTTATAGCATTCTTATGAAATATGGCTTGGTGTAATGCTCGCAAAATCATTATGGATAATCTTCATGGCTCCACATGCTTAAAATAAAGAACTCACAAGTCATTTCTTTCTCTCGTGCATTTTGATGAATTTATTGCCAAAAGGGGGAGAAGTTTGGAGAAAAAGCCTTCTGGAGCTTTGTAGAAAAATTTGTTCTATCTCTTTCTGCTTCAGTTTTCTCTTTTGTCGACTTGGTCTTAGTTTTTCTGGTTTTTCTTTTAGACCATGTTTGATTTTTAAACTCAACTTTATATGCTTTTTCGGTGTTTGTCAATATACTCATCAAGGGGGAGATTGAGAGACCATGTAGAGGTAACCCCAGTTGGGTGATGAGTGATTGACACATGTCCTAAAGTTTGAGTTTATTCCGGGCATTAGTTTGATAATTACTAATGCGGATATTTATTTAAATCATCTGGTGCGGTGCTATGAAATATATTTTCTTGTCTGTGTGACTGCAGGACGTCGAGTGGAGTCGTGGCAAGACACGAAGGACTGGACTAGGCGCAGGTGGCGCTGAGGTCAGAATAGTCGGGATGTGTCGAAGACGACGTGGACTCGAAGTGGTGCGAGGCGCGCGAGAAGAGAGCGAGAAGCTTCGGGGAAGGTGCGGGAGGGGCGTTTTGAAAAATACGCAAAGCTGCACAATCGGAAGCGGATTTTATATGGAATGATCCATTAGTGGAGAGGTGTTGTAACCTAATGGGTATAATTGAGTGTAAACCCATTAGTGGAGAGGAGTTGTAACCTAATGGGTAAAATTGAGTATAAACCCATTAGTGGAGAGTGGTGTGACCTAATGGGTAAAGTAGGATTCTAGACCCATTAGTGAAGGCTATAAATAGATGTGCTCTCTAGGTGGAGAGGTGCACCTTGAGAGAGAGAGAAAGAGAAATGGGTATGAGTATTAGGGTTTTCTAATGCTTGTGCTCTTGGGAGAGAAATATTTTTGCAAGTTCTAGGGTTCTATTCTCTCCTTGTGTGTGTTCTTGGGTGAGACATGGAAGAGTGATGTAAACACTTATGTGTTATATTAATCGTTCATCGCTTTTCGTCTCAATATGAACATGCTTGTTTTATATCTTGTGCTATTTCCTTGTTTTCTTTAGAATTATTGTTCATATTGCTTCTAGTTGCTACTATATATATTTATTTATTTGCTTAGAAAAGGGAATCGTCTCAAGGCCACCTTGGCTATCTCCTCCCAAAAGCAAATGATTATAACTGCTATCTATTACCTTTATCCCAAGTAGAATTAGTTCTTGCCTTCCTTATTTATGTTAAGAATCTTGCTCAGGTTGCTCTGTTCCTTTGGTTCCTCTCCAGAGAAATTTGCTCTACTAGATTAAAGTCAAGAACCATCTTTTAATTTGCATGCAAGTAGCAGCAAGTCTCGAAAATTTCTGCGATTGTTTGGGTCCTTCTTTATCTCCTTTTCTTTGCTTTCGGCAACTAGTTCTTGATTGGTTTGGTTAACTCAGGGTGCAGCTATTTTTGTTCTTGTCAGCAGAGAAGAAGTCTTTTCGGTTTGATGTTTTCAGGTTGGTCATCTTCTGTGCAAAAATCAATGCTTGCTTTCGGCTACAGCTGCTTTCCTGTGGTGCTGTTCGGCTGCATTAAGTTGCAGAGGTGATTCTGTTCTTAGCCTGTTACCTGTTCGGTTTAGTGCTAGGTGCAGCTCATCTCCTTTTTATCTACTGCTTTGCTTTTCTTTGGACAAGCAGCTCCTCTTGTCAGTTCGGTTGGTAGCCTGCTGTTTCAGTTCAGAGCAGTACTTCATGTTATTGGACAGCAGTATACCTTTGGTTCTTCTCTGCAGAGAGCTCTCAGTTTTTACTATCTCTTTAGTTTTTATTGCTGCTAGTTAGTACTTTCGGTTCTTTGTTCAGAAGGGTGATTGGCTGCTAATTTTTTTTGCCTTGGCTTCTTCTCTGCCGATCTGTCTTTTCTTTCCCTGTGTGCTGCTAGTTCTTCGGCTGGTGAACTGCAGTAGTTTCGGCTAACAATAGCTTCTCTTTTTCCTTTTCGGTTACGTGCAGCACAGCAAGTTGTGTTTCCTTTTTGTTCCAACCAGCAAGCAACATCACCTTCTAATGTGTCTCTTGTTTTTCTTTTTCTGATTTTCAAGTATTTTGCATGCAGTGCAAACAGTGTTATTTTCAATTGAATTTTTTACTGTTTGGTCTCTGATTTATGCTGAATTTTTTAGTGTCGCATGCGTTCCAATCTTTTACTGTTTTGCATGTAGTCGATAATTAATTTTCGGTGAATTGCTTTATTCTGCATCTTTTTGAAAAATTAAGTGTACGAATTTTCAGGGGCATTTTTAGAACGACATTCACCCCCCCTCTGTCGCCATTTCGATCCTACAATTGCCAAACAATCAAAATGGTTAATTTGATGGCAATATCTGCTTGGTGGCGTTGGTCAGGAGACAAAGGCCATCTTGATTTCGGATTCATGTGGTGGAACTCAGCATTCGTGTATTAATTGTACTAGCTTAAGTCTTTATTTTTCATAAGTTGATTTATTGTATTTTTTGTGGATTCGATTTAATTTTTGATAGGTAGATCCGTGGATGCGATAATTTTAGGTTGTGTCGACGAACTCATTTTTGTTTGGTGTGACCAATAGCTAATTATCTAAAAAGGGCTAATGAGTCCAATTAGTGCTGTATATGAAGCTCAATCCTCACAAATTCTGGCCTTTCGCCAGCATAATTACGTACTGCTTCTGTTAGAGCACCAAATTTTTATTTAACATGTGTTGTATAAAGTGAAATCATTGGGAGTGAAGGTTGCATGCATATCTAAGTTGCATAGGGACTTCAGCTCATATCTGGAAATTATTTCCTAGGTAATTATGGGGTTGTCTGAACCGCTGAAGTTTTATTTCTGGGTGAAGTAATCAATCACTGGAATAGGATACCAGGGTCAGCTACCTTTGCTAGACATCGTGCACAATCTGTACATGCATAGATAGGTCCAGTTGAGACCATTACTACTGCAGGGAGCTATCCTTGTAAATTATCTCCGTATTGGGAACCTCGCTGATTTTTTGACTCAGAGTTCTTGGAGCCAAGTATTGGGAAATCATCCATACTTAGGGTGAACCCCTTACCATGTGATGTAGGTTCCTACATGGTAAAACGAATTATTAGATATATGTATTCAGCTACTTGCCAGCTCGAGCTACAGATGGAGTTTATATCCGTATGCCAACAGTTCTTAATGCTGCTTTCAGGACTTCAGTGAAAGAATCTGGAAAACGAGAATGTTGTAAGCTTCCTGATCTTGTCTCTGTGCTTCTAAGAAGATCGGCGGCCGTTGGAAAACGATGTGATTGTAACAAATCTGATGCTAACAAACCTGCCCGGCATCGTTCTTGGGATGGTGTCGTCGAGCTTACTCTAGAAGAAGGGCGATCATTGATGTGGTTAAATGCAGAGCCTCCATCGTTTTTGGGATGTAGAAGCGAAGGTGAACCCCATGCATTTGATGCTGGAGGCATCAGTTTGTTGACCCATGTGGATGTTAGGCAGCGGCCCTAACATCCATGGCAAACTTCCATCAGACAGCAGTAAACCAGCGTTGCCTGCTCAAGTGGTCAGTACAAAACGAAGGGATCCCCCCTAAGGCCCTGCCCGGCATTCGACTAAGGCTATCGTTTCAACAATGAAGCAAAGCTATCCATTCATCTAAACAAACACTGTTACGATTCCATTACTCATTCAGAAATATTAATTTAAGACTATAAGCAAAACCAGAACTGATTTGTTTGTTTGTTTCCTTAACATTGCAAAATTAGCAACTATGTTACCTTTTGCGGTGCCGGTCTGAATTACTCTGACGTTGACAAAAAGTTTTATTGCCACGAAAACTGGTGAGTATTGGTGAATGCACAAAACTGGTGAGTACTGACGAATGGACGGAGTACGTACGTTAATAATACGCATGGCATGAACAAATATTGTGACAACTCAACCCAAACTACACATACTCAGGTATATGGTAGATATCAAATGCATGTAAATTAATATATGGTAGAAATCAAATGCATGTAAATTAATATATGGTAGAAATCAAATGCATGTAAATTAATACAAGGAGCAAGTACTACTGTAGTGTCTCGATGCATGCACGCATGCATGGCCAGGCTAGCTAGGTATTCGGACTCGCTGCGTTGCAGGTTGGGAAAGCCATAGCCACAAGAGCCACCAAGAAGAAGGCAGCCCTAGTATCCTTGTTGACAAATGCCATGAGAAGAGTACCTGCTGCAGCTATCCCTTCAAAATCTTCTCCTGTTTTCATCTCGTTTTGTTCGTTGTTCCTTCTTGTATGCTTTGTTCGTTTTCATCTGGTTTGAGTCGGTGCCGGTGTGAATTACTCTGACGTTGACAAAAAGTTTTATTGCCACGATGGGATGCTTTATAATGGAGAACATATACAATTGTCCACCATGATTTTATTTGGTGGTCACACAAAATGATCATTGAACATGAAATATTGCATTGCATTGGCCATTGGATATGAGTCCGATATTGATAATCTGTTCACATCGTACTCGCCTTCATAACCTTCTAAAACTAGATTTCTTTCAAAATTATCATTGTTCTGTTCTGTTTATCTTTGTACACTTCTGCATATGGCACTAAAAATTTTCTGATGACTTGGTTTGCTTCATCTGGCAGTGCACGACAGGTACGATTCTCGGTATGTCAAAGGCCATACTGTTGCACTGGACAACACACCGTGGTTGCAGTTCAAATAATGCTTCGTGTAGCACCTGCTGGTCTAGGTTTTGTCAGTTAACTCCACTTGCCTCAATGATGCCTTCATGTGCTGTTCAAGGGGAAAAAAAACTAACACGGGCGTCGGTGGCTGAGGAGGGGCTGGCGGCTGTGGCGTGGCGCCTTGGGCGTTGTGCACCATTACTAATGATGCATGCATGCAAGGGATCAAAGTGCTGACCGATGTTCACTGCACGCCGTGACTTCTTTCCGCGTGGCAAGCACGCCGTCGTACGTCTCACCTTAATTTCTACAACATAGGAGTACTGCAGTACTTCAGAATAACCAAGTCAAGGTCGTCGTGCTCGATGTCTCCGAAGATACCTGGGGCGCCATGCATACTTTGGAAGTGTTCAGTTGCATCACTATCAGTCAAGGTCTTCGCGATTAGGCCAGGAGGAAAATAGCGGTACTACATATTGATGAAGAGACTGGGAATACTAAGACTGGCGATCCGTTTATATTGATTTTTAGTGTAATGGGAAGACTAAGGCTAGCTGCTGCGCAACATGACGTCGATCGGGTCGCGCGGTTGAGCGTATAAGAGGAGACGTAGAACGCAAGTGCACCTCTTGTATCATGTGTGCGCTTTACTAGACCGAAAAAAGAAGAAAGATCATGGGCCGGCTTCCATACATTGTTGGCCTCCTTCGCCTACTAGTGCTGCTGCCAATGGCGGCCGTGACAGCAGATGCTCCAGCTGCTTCTTCTTCCCTCGGGCCTTGCGACATGCCATCACCTTCAGATACTTGCAACTGGGGGGAATCTCTTTGTGGATGTGGTGCTGACATGGCTGGCCAAGCTGTCACAGCTCACTGCGCTTTCTATAGGCGGAGATAGCATCGTCGGATCTATCCCAGCTGTGCTCAGCAATCTCACCAAGCTCAGTGTGCTTGATATCTCATACTCCAACCTAAGTGGGCAGATTCCGGTGGAACTAGGAACAATGAGACAACTCACCTATCTGCACCTTTCACATAATCAACTAACGGGTTCCTTTCCTGCCTTTATTGGAAACCTATCGGAATTGAATTTCATGTTGTTGAATTCAAACCTGCTCACTGGATCAGTACCTTCAACACTTGGAAACATCAGACCTCTTTCGGTTATTATTATTGGAACGAATCACCTCCAAGGGGATCTTGACTTCATGGCCAGCCTTTGCAATTGTAGACAACTCCGAATTCTTGACATATCCGCTAATTCTTTCACTGGGAGTATCCCCAGCTACGTTGGAAACCTTTCTCGAAATCTGTTAGAATTTACAGGAGATAACAACAAGTTAACTGGTGGGCTTCCAGCTATACTATCAAATCTAAGTGATCTCCACATGATAAGCTTCGAAAACAACCAGCTAATCAAACAAATCCCATAATCCATCATGATGTTGGAGAATCTCTAGGTACTTGATCCCTCCGGAAATAACATGATTGGCCCAATCCCGACACAAATTTGTATGCTAAGTAGAATTTTATATTTGTTCCTTGACCATAACAATTTCTTTGGCTCCATACCAGATGGCATAGCTAACCTCACCATGTTAGAGTACATTTCGCTATCTTATAACCATCTATCTTCTACTATACCAACAAGCTTGTTTAGTCTTAATAGGCTTGTCCAACTATAACCATCTATTTTACTATAAAAAAGTAAAATTTGTAGGATCGTCGATGGCAATTAGAGGAGGTAAATGATTGTAATTTACAGTGAAACTTTTTCTTCAATTTATTATCTTTTAAAAGTCGGAAAGCCTTGCCACCACGCATGTGAGATGTAGCAGCAGCACCATCCAAATCCATTGCGTACCAAAGTCTTTCTCGTCAGGTTTTTATTATGGAGCACCGGGATTTTATAGAAATTTATTTTAAAACAATCTTGTAGGGAATCGCCGTGCTCCCAACGGAGCCTCAATCTCTATCGCGGATTAATAGCTTTAAATGATCGGTCTTTGAATGAGAACAAATTTGTTTACACAGTATATTCAGCTCCCGTTGATTTCGGCATTGTTTAGTACTGTGATGCTTATTTGTCATCATCCTGTGCTGCCTTCTTCTAGCGAGGCCTGCCGTCGACGGCCATCATATCTTCCCCGCCCATCTGAGATGAACCGATCATGTGGGCCTCGATCAGAATGTCAGCTAATGTTCAATAATCCTTCAAACACGGTGCCTTGAGAATTCTACAACAGTCCTTCAAACACGTTTCCCCACAGGACTGCTGAACTGCCAGACCTGGGAACGTTTCACCTGCAGAAAAAGTTGCGAGATCAGTAGTCCTCCCTTGGAATGGTTAGTCCTCGGCACTGGGCCCAGGACCCTCCCGTCCACCAAACCCACCAGGACCGTCCCGACAGCCAAAGCCACCAGGGCCATCCCTTGGAGCTCCAGGTGCACCCATCTCTTGCAGCTGTGGAGGGACATGCTGATTAGCACCTTCCAAGACTTTCACCAAATCACCAGCATATATATTTCCAGTCTTGTTCGGAGAAGAAAGTGTGTGAGACTCCAGTGGCCCCAGCCCTTCCTGTACGCCCTATGCGATGCGATGCACATAGTCCTCGATCCCGGTTGGAAAATCATAGTGTCAGCAGTGACAATGAGCAACAGAAGGACAGTCAAAAGAACAAGCATATCATAAAGCACTTACAATAGGGGTACTAAATATTGATGAAGGACAGTCAAAAGAACAAGCATATCATAAAGCATATCAAAATAGGGGTACTAGATATTGATGACGAGACTGGGAAGAGACTGGAAAGACCAAGACTGAGGATCCATTCATATTGGCTAAGTCAAGATCGACGCTAGCTGCTGCGCAACATGACGTCGATCGGGTCGGTTGAGCGTATAAGAGGAGACGTAGAACGCAAGTGTACCTTGTGTCATGTGCATGCTTTACTAGGCTGAAACAAGAACAAATATCATGGGCCGGCTTCCATACAATGTTGGCCTCCTACGGCTACTAGTGCTGCTCCCGACGGCGGCCGTGGCAGCAGATGCTTCTGCTGCTTCTTCTTCCCTCCGATTCACCACCAGCAACGCCACCGACGATCTCGCCGCGCTGCTGGCTTTCAAAGCCCAGCTCTCCGATCCCCTTGGCATCCTTCAAAATAGCTGGGTTAGCAACAAGTCCTTCTGCAGTTGGGTCGGCGTGTCCTGCAGCCGGCGGCGGCGTCAGCGTGTCGCCGCTCTTGCGTTACCAAACGTGCCCCTCCAGGGAGAGCTCTCTCCCCACCTCGGTAACCTCTCTTTCCTCCATGTCCTCAACCTCTCAAACACAGGCCTCACGGGCTCCATCCCAGCTGATCTTGGGAGATTGGCTCGCATTAGAGTTCTTGATCTTGGCCACAACGCTCTATCAGATACCATCCCGTCTGCCGCCATAGGAAACCTCACGAGAGTCCAGGTTGTTGCCCTTAATCACAACCACCTCTCGGGGCAAATCCCACCGGAGCTGCAGAAGCTGCATAGCCTTAGGGTCGTATCTCTGCAAAAAAAACTACATGAGCGGCCCTGTACCAAATTTTTCAGTCGAAAGCACGCCTTCACTGAGCCACATATTCTTTGGAAACAACAGTCTCTCCGGGTCACTACCGCCTGGTATTGGCTCCTTGCTCCTGCTTCGTGTCCTTGACTTGCGGTTTAACCAGCTCTCCGGTCCAGTGCCTCCGTCCATCTTCAACATGTCTAGCCTTGAAAGCCTAGTGATCCAAAACAACAACCTAACGGGGCCTATATCCAGCAACCAAAGCTTTAGCCTCCCCATGCTGCAAATGATCTCTCTCGCTAGGAACAAATTCACGGGTCAAATTCCATCGGGCCTTGCGACATGCCAGCAACTTCAGATACTTTCAGTTGGGGGGAATCTCTTCGTAGATGTGGTGCCGACATGGCTTTCCAAGCTGTCACAGCTCACTTGGCTTTCTATCGGCAGAAATAGCATCGTCGGACCTATCCCAGCTGTGCTCAGCAATCTCACCAAGCTCAGTGTGCTTGATATCTCATACTCCAACCTAAGTGGGCAAATTCCGGTGGAACTAGGAACAATGAGACAACTCACCTATCTGCATCTTGCATACAGTCAACTAACGGGTTCCTTTCCTGCCTTTATTGGAAACCTATCAGAATTGAATTTCTTGGCATTGGATTCAAACCTGCTCACTGGATCAGTACCGTCAACACTTGGAAACATCAGAACTCTTTCGGTTATTTCTATTCAAATGAATCACCTCCAAGGGGATCTTGACTTCTTAGCCAGCCTTTGCAATTGTAGACAACTCCGATCCCTTCTCATATCCATTAATTCTTTCACTGGGAGTATACCTAGCTACGTTCGAAACCTC
Source organism: Melocanna baccifera (assembly GCA_036346265.1). Classification (NCBI taxonomy): domain Eukaryota; kingdom Viridiplantae; phylum Streptophyta; class Magnoliopsida; order Poales; family Poaceae; genus Melocanna; species Melocanna baccifera. Next base: position 18,745,502 of record CM070707.1, on the reverse strand, counting down.
TCTCGAAATCTGTTAGAATTTACAGGAGACAACAACAAGTTAACTAGCGGTTTTCCTGCTACACTATCAAATCTAAGTGATCTCCGCATGATAAGCTTCGCAAACAACCAACTAACCAAACAAATCCCAGAATCCATCATGATGTTGGAGAATCTCCAGGGACTTGATCTCTCCGGAAATAACATGATTGGCCCAATCCCGACACAAATTTGTATGCTAAGTAGAATTGTATGGTTGTTACTCAACGATAACAATTTCTTTGGCTCCGTACCAGATGGCATAGCTAACCTCACCATGTTAGAGCACATTTTGCTATCTTATAACCATCTATCTTCTACTATACCAGCAAGCTTGTTTCATCTTAATAGCCTTATCCAATTAGATCTGTCACATAACTCCCTAACCGGCGCATTGCCTTCTAATCTCAGCCACATGGAACACATTGACACAATAGAACTGTCTTCTAACCTCTTGGTTGGTAGCCTCCCAAGTTCATTTGGACAGCTTGTGATGCTAACCTACCTAAATCTGTCACACAACTCATTCGAGGATTTAATCCCAAACTCTTTTGGTCGATTAACCAGCTTAGCAACATTGGACCTATCTTCTAACAATCTTTCGGGTACTATACCCAAGTACCTCGCCAACTTCACCTATCTTACTAGTTTGAATCTCTCCTTCAATAAGCTAAAAGGTCAAATACCAAATGGAGGTGTTTTCTCAAACCTCACCTTGCAATCTTTGATGGGGAATGTTGGCCTATGTGGTGCTCCTCATCTTGGCTTTCCACCATGTGTAGACAAGTCTCACCCAACTCATCGTCAACACTTCCTCAAGTTTGTACTCCCTGCTGTCATCATAGCTGTTGGTGCTTTTGCTTCTTGCTTATACCTGGTGACCAGAAAGAAAACTAGTAAGCAGCCAGATGTTATAACTTCTACCGATATGGCTGGTGTGATGAACCATAGGTTAGTATCCTACCACGAGATTGTCCGCGCCACCGATAATTTCAGCGACAATAACATGTTGGGAGTTGGAAGTTTCGGCAAAGTTTTCAAGGGCCAACTGGATGATGGTTTGGTGGTCGCAGTAAAAGTCCTCCACATGCAAGTCGAGCAGGCTATGAAGAGCTTTGATGCCGAGTGTCGAGTGTTACGGATGGCTAGGCATCGCAACTTGATAAAGATATTGAACACTTGTTCCAACTTGAATTTCAGAGCACTGCTGCTTCAGTACTTGCCGAATGGTAGCTTGGAGTCATACCTTCACATTGAACGCAGTCCTTGCCTGGGATCATTCCAAAAAAGGTTGGACATCATGCTTGATGTGTCCATGGCTTTGGAGTATCTTCATCATGGGCACTATGAGGTTGTCCTGCACTGTGACCTGAAACCTAGCAATGTGCTATTCGATGAGGAGATGACTGCGCATGTGGCAGACTTTGGCATCGCAAAATTTCTGTCAAGCGATGACAACTCCATGGTTTCAGCAAGCATGCCAGGGACAATTGGGTACATGGCACCAGGTACCTGCACTGAGCATACCTGAGCAGGTTCTTTTGTAAGATACGCAGTGTTCGTTTCTTTATTAACTAATATTTTTTTGCTCAAAATTCTCTTGAACAGAGTATGCGTTCGTGGGAAAAGCATCACGGAAGAGCGATGTGTTTAGCTTTGGAATCATGCTACTCGAAGTCCTTACCAGGAAGAGGCCGACAGATCCCATGTTCGTAGGAGAATTTAGCCTTAGGCAGTGGGTTTGTCAAGCATTTCCAGAGAAGCTTATTGATGTTGTGGACGACAAACTACTGCAAGATGAAGAAATACGTCTTTGCTTTGACCGCCAGACCAACACTTCCTTGGGATCTTGTTCAACTAGCACAAGCAACAACTTCCTCTTATCGGTATTCAAGCTGGGTCTGGTGTGTTCGAGTGACTCACCTGAGCAAAGGATGCCAATGAACAACGTGGTTACAAAGCTGAAGGACATCAAGAAGAAGGCTTACTCTGCCTCTGCACAGGCAATGCAAAGTACTCAACATTACTAGATCAATCTACATATGACACTGTGCTTTCGTTTCCTATCTACTCCGTAGTAATAATGTGGCATGGATTTCCATTACGTGTACAAACTTGACATTGTTTCTTTTGTCCAGCATGTTAAGCATGATGTGGTGTTAAAGTACTGTTGCTTGTTTATTTAGTTAATTAGTATACCTATATTGCATGATTTTTACTGAATTTAGCAGAGTTGTGCCATGCATGATTCTGCATGTTGTACCCAGGAAGGACACAAGAGGCAATGATCTGCAGTGCCACCGTCTTGGCCATGCATGTACTTATGCGTCTGTGAAATATGACCACCACAGAAAGAAATTTTGGCAAAGAAAAATGGATGTGCCTCTGTTTTTTTAGGGAAGAAAGATGGATATACTTATCCACAAGGTTGTCAGAATCGTGATTCTAAATCTGATTGGAGACACTCTAGTAAGATTGTATTCTAGAATCGAATTGTAGTATCTAAGATCTTTCCCGATTCTACTAAAAACATATTTATTCTAATTTACCGTGTAGTCCAAGAGTGATATACGCGTTGGCTCATCGTGCTCCATAGCGTGAAACGCTGATAACATGGGCTGGTACGTACGTATTCTTTTAGATGACATATTAATGTATTATGTATTGTTGAATGGCATGCATGAGTTTTCTACGCCTTAATGATACCGATCGTTGGACGTTGAAATGTACGAAAGGCCAAGCTGGCTTGTACTAACTATCACCACATATTTATTCATATCAAATCCAAATAACAAGTTGCTCTTCGCTAAAGCCTAATAACTGCTTTCCTAAATACAATACTGCACTTAAGTACTACAATTACTAAACATGTCATAGGTTTTCATGATCTTTGTAAAATCTTGTGGTATGCATTCACGTACTATAGTATTTTATACCCGATACATCAAAGACTATGGTTTTCACATATTGTGGTTTTTAAATACTGTAACATCAAAACAGGCTCAAAATGTATACTATGCTTGGATCGTAGCCCGGCCGCGGTTTCGGGCAAGTCAACTCGGCCCATAAATAAAAATAGAACTGTTCGGGTGGCAGGCCAGGCCTAGCCTAGCCATCAGGTTAGTGATTTGATATGGGCCCAATAACTGTACACAACCATCTTAGGACACAACTGGGACTAGAAGCATTTTCCTGGCGAGTCCCGTTCAAGATGGCCTTTGACTGATCGTTAGCTTTAGCTGAGCCATTCAATTAAAAAATGAAGATAAAAGCTGATATGGAAGGAGTTAAGGAAGAGAAAGAGTACGGTTGTTTCTCATACAAGATAGCCTATTTGAGATAAACAAGGAAGTTGGGAGCATGAGGATTGGGAGGAAGGAGAGAAGGTGAGGTAGGAGGGAAATAGTTAAATGAATGAGGTAGTTGATATATACCACCCAAGACGTTGATGGATCCAAGCCATCGCCTCGGCTGGGAAGGCGGTTGTCGGCTAGTGACGGATCGAGGAATTTCAGGATGGATGTTCGAAATTATAAAATTGTTCAATAGAAAATATAAAGGTCCACAATATCAAAAATTAAAGTATAATTATTCATACTTCAGGCTTTGTGCTTGGGGTGCCACTGTCATCTGTCATCGTGTGTATACATTGCCGGCTGCAGCTCATTGTCATTGGAAGGAGAATTGGTCTGATTTTGAACTTTGCTTTCCTTAGAAATCAGTTTGGCATCGGGATGCAAGCTATCTTCTGTGTCTTTCCAACTCTCTCCCACAAAGATTTCAAATTTGCAGACTTCTTCATTATTTAAAGCTCAAAGATCTACAAAATCATAAAATATAAGATTCATGAGTTGAATTAATACAGAACTGGCACCAACAACATAAGCCTAGAATCAGCAGCTGTACCTACAACAATCGAATATATCATTCCATTCCATTTGAATCAAGATTACGAAATATGAATGTGTTGTGGGCAACACTGCTACTTTCTTTCATGTAATGAGATCAAATTGTGCTACACTGAAAACTAAGTCTCATTTCAGTAAAATAGGGCCAAGATATCCACCCTATAATTCTAAACAGAACAGCCCAATCAATCATGTATCAACTAATATTTTGACCAAAAGATCATTTCATTTGAATCAAAATTCGCCTAATATCACCACCCTAAGAAGTAAGAACAGCGCAATAGTGCATTCCCTCTGCATGCTGCCATTGCCTCTGCTGGTCGCGTAGTTACGTCTTGGATGTTGTGGAGTCGCCACACTCGCGGTCGAGCCCCTCCCTCTACATGCTGCCGTTGCCTTTGCTGGTCGCGTAGTTAGGGGCTTAGGGGATGGCCTCATGGCCAGGCAAATTCGCCAATGGGCCAGGCGCCCAGGCAAAATGGGTCGGTAGCAGTAGGATGGGAGGGAGAAATGGGAGTCTGATGGAAATTTGGGCTGATTGAGTATAAAAATAATGAATTTGGCCCAACTAAATGTATACATATGTATTATACTTTATATATACTGGGTTTTTTGCTAAAAAAAATTTGGGTGTTAAACTATAGGCAGTCCGCCCCTGTCGCCGGCGAGCTGCTACTGGGCAGGAAGACGGGGAGCCCGCTTCGCAACATCAAGGAAAATACTTCTTCACCACAAGTCGTCAGTTTGGTATCCATCTGGCACACGCTGATGCTGTGCTCGATTGATGCAATATATAGCTAGAGTAGAAAATGTATGGTAATTAATAGCGTAAAAAAAATATGCAATGCTGTTTATTAATCGGTTGCATCATCGTATCATATATACATCAACCCGGCAGCCCAAGACCCTGAGACCATGCAGAATTCTGAATAATCTGACGTTGTCGCCATAGCCAGCCAGGGAGGTCTTGCCAATTGGCTTTCCAAATGATGCCCCAGCCTTGCCAAGTCAATGTTGCTTCCTTGTTCCATGCCATGATATCTGAACATGAAAGCATCACCTATAGGATGCAGGATATAAGATAGAACCATTCAAACCAATTAATGTCCCTATTGGTGTATCTGTTTTCTGATATTTTCCACAGATGAATCTGATGCAAAAATATAAACAAAAGGCTACTATCAATGCCAATCACCGAAAGATTGGTGTATCAATGCCAATCTGGTGCAAAAATAGAAACAAATAGCTTACGTCATACGATGGTGTCATGGTTGGCCCCGTTAATTTCTTGCTCCCATGGGCAGCCTGCCTACATTTTTGTGAAGAAACAGCCATCACTATTTATTCATATGAGAAGAAGTAAAGGCACAAGAAAGAATCGGGTACAAAAAAACACAAACTCCGGAAGCCAACAAAACAAAAGTCCATAGCAAACACACCTAATGCCTACAACGATGTCAAACGGGACTGATAAGCACCACCACTCGATCAAACACGTGTTATCGACGTCACCCATTGTGTCCACGACCCTGCTGCTCTGACTTCACTGCACCACGCCTCGTGGCAGCACGTAGCAACAAGGCGACAACCTCACACCAAAGGACCTTCGCTGACAAACATTAGCTTGCCAACAAAACCACATGGCCGGCAGCCGGCTTCGAGTCTGTCTACATTATATTACTCTTCCTGGTACTGCAAGAAAGCACGTAGCAACAAGGCGACAACCTCACTCCAAAGGGCCTTCGCTGACAAACATGGGCTTGCCAAGAAAACCGCACGGCCGGCAGCCGGCTTCGAGCCTGTCTACATTACAGTACTCTTGCTGGTACTGCAAGAAAATCCATTATATCGACCGTCCGTCGATCACTGTATTTGCTATTTTGGTGCTCAGAAAAGCCAGCTACAGTACGGATTAGCTAGCGTAGGATGTGGGGTTTACTGCTTCCACGTAGGGCTGCTATCTGAAACCTACAACTCGACGAATGAGCTCCGCAAATCCACCAAGTCAAAGGTCTTACCTATTTTTTTAGACGAACTTTTGTTGAAACTTAGACGTGGCCTTTGTTATTTTGACGCATTAGTGATAAAAGCTTATTAAAACCACGTTACAAGTCTTGGTTCTCATCTCGCGCATACAGATTGTTTCTGAGTATTGATTACATGCATACAGAGGGAAAAAAGTGCAGAACGCAAGTGTACCTTGTGTCTGTACGCTTTACTAGGCCGAAAAAGAAGAAATATCATGGGCTGGCTTCCATACATTATTGGCCTCCTACAACTACTAGTGCTGCTCCCGACGGCGGCCGTGGCAGCAGATGCTTCTGTTGTTGCTTCTTCCCTCCGGTTCACCATCAGCAACACCACCGACGATGTCGCCGCGCTGCTGGCCTTCAAAGCCCAGCTCTCCGATCCCCTGGGCATCCTTCAAAATAGCTGGGTTAGCAACAAGTCCTTCTGCAGTTGGGTCGGCGTGTCCTGTAGCCGGCGGCGGCGTCAGCGTGTCGCCGCTCTGGCGTTACCAAACGTGCCCCTCCAGGGGGAGCTCGCTCCCCACCTCGGTAACCTCTCTTTCCTCCATGTCCTCAACCTCTCAAACACAGGCCTCACAGGCTCCATCCCAGCTGATCTTGGAAGATTGGCTCGCCTTAGGGTTCTTGATCTTGGCCACAACGCTCTATCACAAACCATCCCGTCTGCCGCCATAGGAAACCTCACGAGAGTCCAGGTTGTTGCCCTTAATCACAACCACCTCTCGGGGCAAATCCCACCGGAGCTGCAGAAGCTGCATAGCCTTAGGTTCGTATCTCTGGAAGAAAACTACATGAGCGGCCCTGTACCAAATTTTTCAGTCGAAAGCACGTCTTCAGTCGAAACTACATGAGCGGCCCTGGAAAAAGCATCGTCGGACCTATCCCAGTTGTGCTCAGCAATCTCACCAAGCTAAGTGTGCTTGACCTCTCATTCTCCAACCTAAGTGGGCAGATTCCGGTGGAACTAGGAACAATGAGACAACTCACCTATTTGCATCTTTCATTTAATCAACTAACAGGTTCCTTTCCTGCCTTTATTGGAAACCTATCGAAATTGAATTTCCTGGCATTGGAATCAAACCTGCTCACTGGATCGGTACCGTCAACACTTGGAAACATCAGACCTCTTTCGGTTATTACTATTCAAATGAATCACCTCCAAGGGGATCTTGACTTCTTGGCCAGCCTTTGCAATTGTAGACAACTCCGAATCCTTTCCATATCCACTAATTCTTTCACTGGGAGTATCCCCAGCTACGTTGGAAACCTCTCTCGAAATCTGTTAGAATTTGCAGGAGACAACAACAAGTTAACTGGCGGGCTTCCAGCTACACTATCAAATCTAAGTGATCTCCGCACGATAAGCTTCGCAAACAACCAACTAACCAAACAAATCCCAGAATCCATCATGATGTTGGAGAATCTCCAGGGACTTTCTCTCTCCGGAAATAACATGATTGGCCCAATCCCGACACAAATTTGTATGCTAAGTAGAATTGTATGGTTGCTCCTCAACGATAACAATTTCTCTGGCTCCATACCAGATGGCATAGCTAACCTCACCATGTTAGAGCACATTTTGCTATCTTATAACCATCTATCTTCTACTATACCAGCAAGCTTGTTTCATCTTAATAGCCTTATCCGACTACAACTGTCACATAACTCCCTAACCGGCGCATTGCCTTCTGATCTCAGCCACATGGAAGTCATTGACACAATAGAACTGTCTTCTAACCTCTTGGTTGGTAGCCTTCCAAGTTCATTTGGACAGCTTGTGATGCTAACCTACCTAAATCTGTCACACAACTCATTCGAGTATTTAATCCCAGACTCTTTTGGTCGGTTAACCAACTTAGCAACATTGGACCTATCTTCTAACAATCTTTTGGGTACTATACCCAAGTACCTCGCCAACTTCACCTATCTTACTAGTTTGAATCTCTCCTTCAATAAGCTAAAAGGTCAAATACCAAATGGAGGTGTTTTCGCGAACCTCACCTTGCAATCTTTGATGGGGAATGTCAGCCTGTGTGGTGCTCCTCGTCTAGGATTTTCGCCATGTGTAGACAAGTCTCGCCCAACTCATCGGCGACAATTCCTCAAGTTTGTAATCCCTGCTGTGACCATAGCTGTTGTTACTTTTGCTGCTTGCATATACCTGGTGACCAGAAAGAAAGTTAATAAGCAGCCAGATGTTATAACTTCTACCGATATGGCTGGTGTGATGAGCCATAGGTTAGTATCCTACCACGAGATTGTCCGTGCCACCGATAATTTCAGCGACAATAACACGTTGGGAGTTGGAAGTTTCGGCAAAGTTTTCAAGGGCCAACTGGATGATGGTTTGGTGGTCGCAGTAAAAGTCCTCCACATGCAAGTCGAGCAGGCCATGAGGAGCTTTGATGCTGAGTGTCGAGTGTTGCGGATGGCTAGGCATCGCAACTTGATAAAGATATTGAACACTTGTTCCAACTTTATTTTCAGAGCCCTGCTGCTTCAGTACATGCCGAATGGTAGCTTGGAGTCATACCTTCACACTGAACGCAGCCCTTGCCTGGGATCATTCCAAAAAAGGTTGGACATCATGCTTGATGCGTCAATGGCTTTGGAGTATCTTCATCATGGGCACTATGAGGTTGTCCTGCACTGTGACCTGAAGCCTAGCAATGTGCTATTCGATGAGGAGATGACTGCACATGTGGCAGACTTTGGCATCGCAAAATTACTGTTAGGCGATGACAGCTCCATGGTTTCAGCAAGCATGCCAGGGACAATTGGGTACATGGCACCAGGTACCTGCACTGAGCATACTTGAGCAGGTTCTTTTGTAAGAAACGTATGTGGTGTTCGTTTCTTTATTAACAAATATTTTTTGCTCAAAATTTTCTTGAACAGAGTATGCGTTCATGGGAAAAGCATCACGGAAGAGCGATGTGTTTAGCTTTGGAATCATGCTACTCGAAGTCCTTACCAGGAAGAGGCCGACGGATCCCATGTTCGTAGGAGAATTGAGCCTTAGGCAGTGGGTTTGTCAAGCATTTCCAGAGAAGCTTACTGATGTTGTGGACGACAAACTACTGCAAGATGAAGAAATACGTCTTTGCTTTGACCAGCAGACCAACACTTCCTTGGGATCTTGTTCGACTAGCACATGCAACAACTTTCTATCGTCGATATTCGAGCTAGGTCTGGTGTATTCGAGTGACTCACCTGAGCAAAGGATGCCAATGAACAATGTGGTTACAAAGCTGAAGGACATCAAGAAGGCTTACTCTGCCTCTGCACAGGCAATGCGAATTCTCAGCATTACTAGATCAATCTATATATGACATTGTGCTTTAGTTTCCTATCTACTCCATAGTAATAATGTAGCATGGATTTCCATTACGTGTACAAACTTGACATTGTTTTTTTTGTACAGAATGTTAAGCATGATGTGGTGTTAAAGTACTGTTGCTTGTTTATTTAGTTAATTAGTATACCTATCTTGCATGATTTTTACTGAATTTAGCAGAGTTGTAACATACATGATTCTGCATGTTGTACCTAGGAAGAAAACAAGAGGCAGTGATCTGCAGTGCCACCGTCTTGGCCATGCATGTACTTTATGCATCTTTGAATATGACCATCACAGAAAGAAATTTTGGCAGAGAAAAATGGATGTGCCTCTGGTTTTTTAGGGAAGGAAGATGGATGGATGTATGTATCAGTAATGTTTCATCTGGGCAGAATACCTTTTTTAGAGTATCTGGACAGAATACCTGAACCACAAGATAACTGACATGGCGTCAAAGTACTTGGAATAGCAGGTAGGATTCGGCTCAATCCGACAGTATTTTTATTGGACCCATAACCGATTATAGATTGGGCCCAGCTGATTAGGCCCACAAAGTTACTTTTCGTTAGCTGGGCCGAGATTAGATTAGGATACTAGCCCTAAATCGGCCTCGTGGTTTCCTCTAAAAAGGGGGGGGGGGGGCGACGATCCCTTCGGACTCTGGCCGCAGCCACCACCTTCTCTTGCCACAGATGCCTCCCTCCTCATTCCGTCGTGCATGCTGCCAGCCCAAGAACCCGGGCGCTGAGCCTCCTCGTTTTCAAACTTCGGAGAAGCCGGTTCAAACTTTAGAGGGGCCATTCTCATCCATTTTAAATCCAAATAACTTGTTTTTTCTTTTTAAATTGGTCCAAATTCGCCCGGATGTCAGACTGCCCCCTGTGGGAGAGGTCAGACCGTCCAGAGGTTAGACTGCCCCCTGTGAGAAAGGTCAGACCGCTAGTATGAGGATTTCATGGAATTTTGATTTCTTGAGTCTTTTTTATCTGTGACTTTGAAAAAATAAATATGATATTCTATGTAACTTCTTAGTTATTGGACAATAGAATCTAGAATATTTGGGAAAAAATTTAAGAAGGCACTATTCACCCTCCCCTCTGTTGCTATCCGGTGCTACAAAGGAGTGGAAAGATAGAACATACGAATCACCAACTGGTTCTTTTAATTTATACTTATGTGTATGTATGGATGTAATATTCATCATTGTTATATTGTAGGCTAGCTACTGATCTAGGGACTGACTCAAAATACACAGAAGGTCTAGATTGCCAAATCTTTGTTGCTACAGTATGCCAGTAATCGAACCGTGGAGGAGGCGTACCATGCAGTTGAGCTTGATAGGCTTCCCTTGACGACTTTGCAGCAGGGACGAGACCGCCTCCTTCGTAAGGATTGTCCGCTCTTAAGATATTTTCATGCTCATAATTGGAAGATGAAATTACCTTACAAACTCCTGTCACACAAAAGTAACACCTCCCATCATATGCCCTCACAAAAAGAAACATATCTTATCATATGGAAAGGAAATTAAATTTATTTGACAACAAATATAGGACGTATTTTATATTCCAATACGAAATTAGTGTGGTATTTTCTTTATACCCCTAATAAATATGTAACTTTATTTACTATTCTCTACATCCATATATTGAATATAGGGTGGGTTCTTTTGAGTTGTGACTTATGACTTAAATTTTTGAATTCTGGCTACTCGCGAGAGGCAGTACGCAGAGAAAAATAGTCGCATGCGATTTTGGCTAGTACAACTGAACTCAATACACCTTTTACTACAATCTTCCTGTTGACCCCACCATAAAAAATGCACCGTTTAAAAGCTAGTTACTGTAGCACGTGTAAACCAAAGCCTAAGCAAAGTCCATTCAAAGGCACCTATAGTGTTTAGAGAAAATAATTTGGGGTAATTTAGTTATTTTTATTATCTCTTTGGTCTATGTGCTAAGAGAAAATATGTCTTATAAATTTGAACGAAGGAAGTATGAAATAGTGGGAGAGAATTAATGAACCAACTGTATACCATTTATTGGTCTCTTTATTTGTTCATCTTGTTCCGCCACACTACCAGAATTAAATGTTGGTTGCCGTTGCGGACCATGGCCTGTAACTGAAAACACAATGAGAAAGGAGAACAACAGATGTTGTAGACTGATTAACTGTATGGAACTGATAAAGCTTTTAGCAACAGCAATATCAGTTTAACTGAAAATATAGACCCGTTCAAACAAGGAAAATACTAGCAGTTTTCTGTTTATTCCAAGTAACTTGGTGATAAACAAAAGTATGAGTTTCGACATGCTATAGTGCGAACAACTGAAACTATAAACAGAATTATGCAAAGCAATCTTATGCTGCAGGTAGTCACCTTGCTGATTTTTTGACTTGGAGCCAAGTATTGGGAAATCATCCATACTTAGGGTGAACCCCTTCCCAAAACGAATTATTAGATATATGTATTCAGCTACTTGCCAGCTCGAGCTACAGATGGAGTTTATATCCGTATGCCAACAGTTCTTAATGGTGCTTTCAGGACTTCAGTGAAAGAATCTGGAAAACGAGAATGCTGTAAGCTTCCTGATCTTGTCTCTGTGCTTCTAAGACGATCCACGGCCGTTGGAAAACGATGTGATTGTAACAAATCCGATGCTAACAACGGACGTGAATCTGACCCCAAGCACTAGTGAGTCAAGGAAGTCACTTCCAACTGATATGGTGTCGTCGAGCTTCCTCTAGAAGAAGGGCGATCGTTGATGTGGCTAAATGCAGAGCCTCTATCGTTCTTGGGATGTAGAAGCGAAGGTGAACCCCATGCATTTGATGCTGGAGGCATCAGTTTGTTGACCCATGTGGATGTGGCAGCGCCCCTAACAGCCACGGCAAACTTCCATCAGACAGCAGTAACAGGGAAACACACTCTCAACTTGCCTAAACCAGCGTTGCCTGCCCGGCATTCGACTAAGGCTATCGTCTCAACAATGAAGCAAAACTATCCATTCATCTAAACAAACACTGTTACAATTCCATTACTCATTCAGAAATATTAATTTAAGATTATACTTTTTCTTTCAGGAAATAATTTAAGAGTATAATAATGGAATTCCTATAATAATTCATTGACACAGTTATCCCACAATCAAGCGCTTCTTGTGCAGATGCTGAGCGCTAGGATTTAGAAATGTTAGTACCTCTGGCTTGGCAAGTTGATGGGTTTAGGGATCATTGCGCCGGGCTTCCTCGTCGGAGAAGCCCCCCATCTGAAACCCGTAAGGTAAGAGAGCACCAACTGAAGAAGAAGAAGAAGAAGAAGAAGAAGAAGAAGAAGAAGAAGAAGAAGAAGAAGAAGAAGAAGAAGAAGAAGAAGAAGAAGAAGAAGAAGAAGAAGAAGAAGAAGAAGAAGAAGAAGAAGAAGAAGAAGAAGAAGAAGAAGAAGAAGAAGAAGAAGAAGAAGAAGAAGAGAAGAAGAAGAAGAAGAAGAAGAAGAAGAAGAAGAAGAAGAAGAAAGAAGAAGAAGAAGAAGAAGAAGAAGAAGAAGAAGAAGAAGAAGAAGAAGAAGAAGAAGAAGAAGAAGAAGAAGAAGAAGAAGAAGAAGAAGAAGAAGAAGAAGAAGAAGAAGAAGAAGAAGAAGAAGAAGAAGAAGAAGAAGAAGAAGAAGAAGAAGAAGAAGAAGAAGAAGAAGAAGAAGAAGAAGAAGAAGAAGAAGAAGAAGAAGAAGAAGAAGAAGAAGAAGAAGAAGAAGAAGAAGAAGAAGAAGAAGAAGAAGAAGAAGAAGAAGAAGAAGAAGAAGAAGAAGAAGAAGAAGAAGAAGAAGAAGAAGAAGAAGAAGAAGAAGAAGAAGAAGAAGAAGAAGAAGAAGAAGAAGAAGAAGAAGAAGAAGAAGAAGAAGAAGAAGAAGAAGAAGAAGAAGAAGAAGAAGAAGAAGAAGAAGAAGAAGAAGAAGAAGAAGAAGAAGAAGAAGAAGAAGAAGAAGAAGAAGAAGAAGAAGTAAATGGGACCTCTTGTCGGCGGCGAGCGGGGTGGTGACCATAGCTTCCGGCTTCGGATGGCAAGCCGGGGACGGTGCAGGCGTTGGCGAGTGGCGGATAGCGCGCGGTGGATAGGGACGGCGGCGGCGAGGAGCGAGAAGAGGAGGGGGCGGGAGGAAAGAGAATGACAGGTGGGGGCAACGGGTCAGAGGCAGCGCACGCCAAAGGGATGATTTGCTCGTGGAGCGTGTGGTATGACGACGGCATACCCCCCCAAAAAAAACTGAAACACATCATGCGATGGGCAGGCCAAAAATCAAAATCACTGAAACTTGCGCAAAATCAAAATCTGAATCAAATCAAATGATGCTACTACTTTGCAATCTAGTGTTCATCTTCTTAATTTTTCTTCTTGTGAAAAACGAGGGAGGGTTCATCTGTCTGTTGTACCTTCCAGTCGTGTGGTCTTGATCACTAGCAGCTGCTACAGCTGCTTGTACTCCATACTCGCAGAGTCGCATGGCATGATAATATGATACTACCATTCGGGAAACACAGAGTAGCAGTGAGCAGTGGACATGCATTACGGTGATGCATGCCATGTTCAGCTGAGCAGAGATCCAGTCATCAGAAACCTTTGTCATGCAGGCTGAGCAGAAAAGAAGCCTCCGGTCTGCAGAGTGCAGCGAAAGCTCAACGTCCACTAACTAATATTCAATAATCCTTCAAACAGACAAACTTATGTTCAATTTAAAAAACTTCAACGCCTGCAACGTTGAAGTTACGGCTGCAGTCGCTGACCATTCTGCAAACACGGTGAATGCTACAACAGTGCAGCAACGTGCTGCAGCGATAATCTCAGGCCATTTCTATACGAACAGAGTTAACAGAACGAACAGGAAAAACAGATCTTAAAAACATAAAAAATGCACAAATTCCCAACAGGTTACGGTTGCAGTAGACCACTTCTTTTTTACTTGAAACTACCAGAGACCAAAGAAAATGCAGCACAAGACGTTTTCCCACAGGAACGAGTCCTTGAAACTACCATGAGTCAACCTGTTCGGCAGGAAACCCATTCTCCGTCATACATTGGACTAAAAACAAAAGAAAAAAAAACACTGTCTTGTGATTAATCTCGTTATACATCAGGGGCTTCCTGCTGAACTGCCAGACCTGGGAACGTTTCACCTGCAGAAAAAGTTGCAAGATCAGTAGTCCTCCCTGGAATGGTTGGTCAGCCTGTGCGCTGCCCGCGTTGCCAAGGTTCCCATCCATGAATGGGCCGCGTTGTCGGAATCATGATTATAAATCTGATTGGAGACACACTAGTAAAATTGCATTCTAGAATCGAATTGTAGTATCTAAGATCCTACCCGTATTCTAGATGTACTTAACCATAGCGTGAAACGCTGATAACATGGGCTGGTACGTACGTATTCGTTTAGATGGCATATTAATGTATTATGTATTGTTGAATGGCGTGCATGAGTTTTCTACGCCTTAATGATACCGATCGTTGGACGTTGCAATATACGAAAGGCTGAGCTGTTTGGGGGAGCTAGAGATTCGGAGTAGCTAGTTAGTCTGAGTATCTAGCTGGCTAGTCTGAGTAGCTAGCTGGTCTGAGTAGCAGCTGGTCTGAGTAGCTAGCCTGTTTGGCATCCTGGATTCTATTTGTGCAGCTGGTATCCTGATAGATGTATTGTCTGAAATGCTCTTGGGTGAGTTGATGTCCTGATTATATATTGATAGAAGAGACATCCATGCTGTAAATTTGTAGTACTTAGTTCAAACATTGAAAAACTAATATTAAAATTTCATGACAATAAATTTGATTTCAAATCATAATTTTAAATATTAATATGGATAACTACCATGTCATCATACAAAAGGAACGTACAAAAGGTGTTCATAGGCATATAAGGCGCACATATCACCATCAAAAGGACATCAAAAGGAACTTCTATAGTACTATCTACATTCTTGAAGCCATCAAGCCGTTAGCTATGGAATCACGAAAGGCACACATATCACCATCATCTAGTGCCGTGCCAATGTAACCACCTCCTATGCTTGAATCAACATGTGGCATGTACTCTTCATCATCATCGCACTTCTCAAAGAGACGGTCACTCAAAGCACTGTCTCGAATGAAAGCGCCATACAAGCAATGATGATCTTCTTTTGCCTCTCAACCTTATAGCTTGGCATATGCAATAGAATTCACCACTTCATCTTTAGCACGCCAAACGCACGTTCAATCACATTACGAAGAGAGGAGTGAGCATGATTGAAGACCTCCTTTTAGCCACTTGGGTGCCCTCCCCGTTGAAACTCCGGCAAGTGATACTTTTGCCCTTTGTATGGAGCTAGGTATCCCTTTCTATTAGGATAACCAGCATCAACTAGATAAAATTTCCCTACAAGAATCAAATCGGATTAATGACAATGTATAAAATGAGATATAGAAATAGATAATTGTATTACCATCTTCATGGTGTGGGAAATATTCTGAGTACCGAGATAGAGTGTCATTGAATATACGAGAGTCATGGGCAGATCCAGGCCATCCAGCAACAACAAAAATGAACCTCATATCCATAAGTTGTATTCCATTTTGGACATCCCAACCATTCGTCATCTGCAACAATTGTTCCATTTTGGACATCCCAACCAAGACCAATTGCATTCTTTTTTAGCTCAATCCATAAGTTATATTCCCTCTTCAAAGCATCCCAACGTTTCTTTAGCTTGGTCCGGTTATAGTTTCTATTTGTCTTTGCATTGAATGTTTCTTATAGATTTTTGTAACCAGTGGCATTCAAGACTGCAATTAGCCTATTTCCAGCTAGTACTTCATCCCTACATATTTCACAAAATATTTTGGTTGCCCAGGCATCCCAACTTGCTTTTGGTGTCTTCCCTTTCTCCATCTAGTTTCATGCAACATGTTACCAACGACCATTACTAACCACCTAGCTCAATTGAGCAAGCAAGTACAAAACACACAAATTGAGCAACGTATTACCTTTGCTCAGATCCTGTGTACTGGACGAATCAAGAGATGAGCAGGGGATTCAATAGATGGAGCCGCCGCTCACAGCTACTGTTGCTCCTCTGATGTGCGCCGCTGCTGGCTGTTCTCCTCTCTGCTACGAGCCGCCGCCGACACTTGTCCTCTCTGCTGTTAGCCGCCACCTCCTCCCTGATGTGTGCCGCCGCCGCCTCCTCTGTGCGGCACGCCGCTGGCCGCTCCTTGTCCCTGATGCGCACCGCCGCCACTGCCTCCTTGATGCGCGCCGCCACCGCCTCCTCTGTGCGGTGCACCGCCGGCTGCTCCTCGTCCCTGATGTGTGTCGCCGCCGCTTCTCTTCTCTACTGCGCGCCGCCGGCCGCTCCTCTTCTCTGCTGTGCGCCGCCCACTCCTCTTAGTTGCAGGAAACCCTAGCTCGGGTGGATGGGAGCTGGGGGCAAATGGCTGGGTGCGTGGGAGGTGGGTTTCCCCTATTTACCCAGTGGCATTTGCCGGTAAATAACTTGAACTTTAAGTGGTACTAGCCCGCAGAATCTGTGAGAAGCTCGGTTATTGCAGCTACTCGGTCGCAGTACAATTGTGCCTTCCCAGATTTTCAGATTCTCAGTAACTAGCCCAAAAGCTGGACTGTTTGGGAGAGCTTTTGGCTACTAGAAGTAGCTAGCTTGTCTAGAATCTGGAACAAACAGGCCCTTATTCATATCAAATCTACTGACAATAAAAATGCACGTCCAAATAACAAGTTGCTCTTGCTAAAGCCTAATAACTACTTTCCTAAATACAATACTGCACTTAAGTACTACAATTACTAAACATGTCATAGGTTTTCATGATACTGTAAAATACTGTGGTATGCATTCACGTACTATAGTATTTTATACCCGCCAAAGACTATGGTTTTCACATATTGTGGTTTTTAAATACTGTAACATCGAAACAGGCTCAAAATGTATAATGTGCTTGAATTGGAGCCCGACCGTGGTTTCAGGCAAGTCAGTTCGGCCCATAAATAAAAATAGAATTGTTCGGGTGGCAAGCCAGGCCTCGCCCAGCCATCAGGTTAGTGATTTGATTCGGGCCCAAGAACTGTACACAATCATCTTAGGACACTGCTGGGACTAGAAGCATTTTCCTGGCGAGTCCAGTTCAAGATGGCCTTTGACTGATCGTTAGCGTTTGACTAAAATAGACATTGTAATGACTTCTAACTTTAGCTGAGCCATTCAATTAAAAAATGAAGATAAAAGCTGATATGGAAGGGGTTAAGGAAGAGAAAGAGTACGGTTGTTTCTCATACAAGATAGCCTATTTGAGAGCATGAGGATTGGGAGGAAGGAGAGAAGGTGAGGTAGGAGGGAAATAATTAATTGAATGAGGTAGTTGATAGATACCATCCAAGACGTTGATCCATCCAAGCCATCGCCTCGGCTGGAAAGGCGGTCGCCGGCTAGTGACGGATCTAGGAATTTCAGGATGGGTGTTCGAAGTTACAAAATTGTTTAATAGAAAATATAAATATCCACAATATCAAAAATTAAAGTATAATTATTCATACTTCAGGTTTTGTGCTTGGGGTGCCACTACCATCGTGTGTATGCGTTTCCAGCTGCAGCTTATTGTCATTGGAAAGAGAATTGGTTTGCTTTCCTTATAAATTGGTTTTGGCATCGAGGTGCAAGCTATCTTCTGTGTCTTTCCCACTCTCTCCCACAAAGATTTCAAATCTGCAGACTTCTTCATTATTTAAAGCTCAAAGATCTACAAAATCATAAAAAATAAGATTCATGAGTTGAATTAATACAGAACTAGCACCAACAACATGAGCCTAGTATAAGCACCAGTAACATAAGCCTAGAATCAGCAGTTGTACCTACAAAAATCGAATATATCATTCCATTCCATTTGAATCAAGATTACGAAATATGAATGTGTTGTGGGCAACACTGCTACTTTCTTTCATGTAATGAGATCAAATTGTGCTACACCGAAAACTAAGGGGGTGATCGGAATAGCGATGGCTTTTGAATTTTGCTGAAAAAACACTGTAGCTAAATTGGTTTATTGAGTATAATTAAATGTACAAAAATTGAAAAAAAAAACCGAAAACAAAAAACGAAAAAAAAGTGTAAGTAATTTTAAAAATAATTTTATCAGAAAGCATCGTGTAGCTACAAGCACTGCTGATGTTTTAGTCGCCCAACGCCAATGATTTAAGCCAAGTTGATCGGGGCCTAAGTCTCATTTCAGTAAAATAGGGCCGAGATATCCACCCTATTATTCTAAACAGAACAGCCCAATCAATCATGTATCAACTAATATTTTGACCAAAAGATCATTTCATTTGAATTAAAATTCACCTAATTTCACCACCCTAAGAAGTAAGAACAGCGCAATAGTGCATTCAGTAGACCAAGATTCCTCCACATATCTCCATTTCATTCGAATCAAGATTCGCCTAACTGAGAAACACCAGATGGCCAAATCAAATGATGAAATGAAGACCGAGATAGAGGGCGCTGGTCGTGCTCACGTTCGCCAGCTACTCGTGGGCTCGTGGCGCAAACCGAGGCCGCGCCCTGCCTGCCTGCCGGTTGCTGCCCTAGCCCTGCCCTACCCTGCCCCGCTTCATTCCTACACTAGCTGCTGCTCTACAGCTCTAGGCTTTCGCCGTCTCATGGAGTCGCCACACTTGCGGTCGAGCCCCTCCCTCTGCATGTTGCCATTGCATCTGCTGGTCGAGTTGTTAGGGGCTTAGGGGATGGCCTCATGGCCTGGCAAATCCGCAAATGGGCCTGGCGCCCAGTCAAAATGAGATAAGATTCAGTACAGTTCGTTGGTTGAATCCTTATCGTTAACTGAAGATATACTCTGTTGATGATGTAATCTGTTGTAATCACTTTTCTATTTTCGTTCTGTTGTCGCTAACAACTGTAGCCCGTAAGGCAATCTTCTCTGTAAGCCAATATGTCCTACTGTTGCCTGCTTGCCTCCAATGTCCTATCTACTTGAGGCCTCCATTCAGATCGCTTCCACCATGTACTCGGATTTGGTGGTCGACTCTGCTGCTTGACTGCCTGATGCTGCTACCTTGTGGGTTCATGCCTTTCCTAATCTGCTGGTTGGTTTACTCGTCTCAGTCCATGATCCATATTTTTTTTCCTTCCACCATAGAAATACACACATAGGGTGTAAAACAAATCTGAATAGTCCATTTTATCTAGCATCTGTATCCGGATGGTAGCAAATGTGGTAAAGAAAATAGCATTTGTATTGTAAAACGAATACGAATCCGGATAGTATATAAATGTGGTATGAGAAAATGCTGTTGAATACGAATATAGATAAAATTTGGATACGACGGTTTTATTCCCCTTAAAATAATATAGCCCACTAACATGTTTTGCGTGTGTTGTGCTACCATGTTGCTTGTGAGGGTTTGACATGTAATTCCATATATTGAAACTCTATGTGTGGATGTTTGGTGTTTGAACTCGTGTAAAACTTCACTATATTTTAGGATATTTGAATTCGATCGAATTAAAATAAGCTAACTGTTTGATAGTGCCGCATAAATACGCTATAGCCCTTGTGCTATTTGCTAGTGATTTTACTGCTATAGGTGCTAACTCTGGCTGTTCCATATTTAGTCATTCACCACTCACTTGCGAGGGCTATTTCATTACAGGTAGTATGATCATAGATTAAGAGGCTGCTCGGTTGGGCTGAAATTTGGTGGCTTATGGCTGAAGTTGCACTGTAGCTAGCTGAAATTATACTGTAACTGATGGTAGCTTATTTAGTATAATTAATTTTTTAAAAAAAATCAAAAAAATAGGTTAGCCTATCACGTATAATGCAAACGAATACAGAAAAAAGATCCAGTAAAAAATATGAAAACAATACTGAAAAACCAGAAAAAAGATAAAAATTACGAATAGTAAAAAAATAAACCAAAAGCCAAAAGGCTAAGCCCAAATAAACGGAGCCTAAGAGACTCTTGGTAGGTGGTTCCCTTTATACAAAGGACAGAAAATCATGTTTGCTTGTTTTAGTGACAGTAGCTTGGGGGTATTACCCTTGAAATCCATGAGTTGTTTGAATCCACATCTGAGTGTACATTTTTTGAGTATGCTGCTCTGAAAGCAAGGTGATCTTACATGTGAGTGACAGAATGAGGTAGGATTTGTTCATGTCGAAATTTGCACTTATTTTATTTAGGGAAAAGGATATATAATATCCCAGTGAACAATGGATATGTGAATTAAAAAGTCCACTTGGTGCCTTTTGAAGGACATGATCATCTATGTGCTAGGACTAGTTCTACAGAATGTTTCTATACAATATTCCAAGTAAATCAATTGGGAGGATAATTGGTCGGGAAACCTTTAGCAATTTTATGTCACGAGATATATTGTTTTGCTAACACTTTAAGTCAATTGACTTAGAATTAGATGCTAGGTTAATTTATATTGTCAGCACTATCAATCCATATGAACAATGCAAAACATAGTGCAACAAGAAGACAGTGATGTTCACGTCATCTCAACCTTCAAATAAACATGCCATAAAATAATACCGAGTACCTCATTTTGGGGGGGGGGGGGGACGGACTTCTATTCACGACACCCTTCACGCATGTCAACAACCTGCCAACAATACAGAAAAATTAGCTTCTTATATCTTTGGGATTACTATATCTTCTGATGTAAACCATTCCTGAATTAAATAAACATACTCTGCCGCAATGTCGATATGTTCTTTAATTACTTTCTCAATGATTTTCATGAAATCTTCCATATGCTTTGGAATCATTAACTCTACTGCCATATTGTCATCACAGTTGGACAGTCTTAGGGCTAGTTTGTCATCCTACAAAAGAAAGAAACATCTTAACTACGACAAAACAAAGTAAAAAAACAAATGAATTTAAGAACTTAGAAATTACCCATGTATATGAAGGCGCGTGAAGTGTGCAGCTTCTAAGAAATTGCAAGCAACTTATCTTTTTTGTCTTATATGTCCGATTTTCATTTTTGGCCTACTGGAACATCTCCTCCACAACTATTTAGATTGTATTATACCAACCAGAGGGAAGCTGATCTGGTTCTATTGCATCATTTAATTTTTTTAAAATAAGGGTGTAGGCCATTATTTTTACGCTTCAACTTAATGAGTAAGAGAAGCCTATCAGAGGAGGTCTTGAATGAAACATGGGTCTATATAAACAGCTTATCGTTAGACCAAGACAACCTTCCCAACTTTTGCATTAAATACTTGAGGTAAGGTGGGTGTCTAGAGTTAATCACAAAAGCATTCCTAATCATATCAACCAGTTTCGTAAGGTCCTTACGCATTGAGTCACTATTGCATCGACTTATTCGTTCTTGCCTAATTTGAACTCATCCATTGACCACTTCAAAACTGCCTAGGGAGAAGCACTCATTCCATGACATACCGTCGTGATAGCTTTTAGTGAAGCAATCAATACAGCTTTCCAAAATTCCATAACCTACTAATGTCATGAATGGATATCTGCTTCCATCAGGAAGATTAGTCTCGTCCATCATTTTCTTTTTATGATCCTGAAAGAACGTCCTAACTATTTGTTGTCTGCATGTTTCAGTGCACAATAGAATTATTGGAAGGAAATAAATCTACTAAATACTAATTTAGCACGATTGTATCTAGGACAGTAGGGATCTATGAAAGGTTTTTCTTGTAGACTAAACAATCTTACCCGCTACGTAGTCTGGTGTGCAGGTCAACAGTTGAGTCCATTGAGATTCCATAGGAAGCTAGTGGGTATTTTGACTCCAAGGCATGATTTCCAAATGAAAAATAATGGTCATTAAGCTTCATTCATGTTTTTACTTCTATCATTTTCTTTAAAGTGTCCATATTGTCATCCAAATTAATTTGAACAGAGGCTGTTCCATGCGAATGTCTCACAAAAAAAACTGAATAAAAGAGTAGAATTACTATTGGAGTTACTTCATGTAGGTTAAGCAAGATGATAGCATACAAGTATACTGAGATCAAGTATAGTATCTAAGCTGGAGAGCTTTTTTCTCTATGCCATCATTTTTGCACTTCATCTAATGAGGTAAGTTGATAGCAGCTGTGATAGGATTAACTTACCTCATTAGATGAAGTGCAAAAATGATGGCATAAAGAAAAAAAAAAAGCTCTCCTGCTTAGATACTATACTTGATCTCAGTATACTTGTATGCTATCATCTTGCTTAACCTACATGAAGTAACTCCAATACTAATTCTACTCTTTTATTCAGTTTTTTTGTGAGACATTCGCATGGAACAGCCTCTGTTCAAATTAATTTGGATGACAATATGGACACTTTAAAGGAAATGATAAAGTAAAAACAGGAATGAAGCTTAATGACCAGTATTTTTCATTTGGAAATCATGCCTTGGAGTCAAAATACCCACTAGCTTCCTATGGAATCTCAATGGACTCAACTGTTGACCTGCGCACTAGACTACGTGGCGGGTATGATTGTTTAATCTACTAAAAAACATTTCATAGATCCCTACTATCCTAGATACAATCGTGCTAAATTAGTATTTAGTAGATTTATTTCCTTCCAATAATTCTATTGTGCACTGAAACATGCAGGCAACAAATAATTAGGACGTTCTTCTGGGATCATAAAAAGGAAATGATGGACGAGGCTGATCTTCCTGATGGAAACAGATATCCATTCATGACATTAGTAGGTTATGGAATTTTGCGAAGCCAGATTGATTGCTTCACTAAAAGATATCACAGCGGTATGTCATGGAATGAGTGCTTCTCCCTAGGCAATTTTGAAGTGGTCAATGGACAAGTTCACATTAGGCAAGAACCAATAAGTCGATGCAATAGTGACTCAATGCGTAAGGACCTTACGAAACTAGTTGATATGATTAGGAATGCTTTTGTGATTAACTCTAGACACTCATCTTACCTCAAGTATTTAATGCAAAAGTTGGGAAGGTTGTCTTGGTCTGACGATAAGCTGTTTATAGAGACCCATGTTTCATTCATGACCTCCTCTGATAGGCTTCTCTTACTCATTAAGTTGAAGCGTAAAAATAATGGCCTACACCCTTATTTAAAAGAAAAATTAGGATCCTCATACTTGGCCAGGGGCCTTAGGCACTGCTCAATTTAGCTTCTGCCGTCTGCTTTTTTTTTACTATTCATTAATATCGTCTTTTTCTGATTTTTTATTTTTTTGGGCTTTTTTGCTTTTTCTTTTTTCCTATATTATTTTGTATTGTCCGCGATGGCTAACATGTTTTTTCCATTTTTAAAATTTTTAAATTTAATTATGCGAAATAAACCAATTCAGCTACAGTAAAAAAGTCATAAGCCAATGCCTTTCTGAACACCCCCTTAGACAAACCATAGAGGTTCCTTAGCTCCACATCAATAAGGCAACGCATTTAGATCTTTGGCACTAGTTCTCACACAAGCCCATTGTCAACACCATCACCACCATTTGGTTCGTCCTACATCTCATTGCCGTTGAGGTCTGCTGTGTATCCCTAAACAACAAGGAGAGATGGAGGATGCAGCGGTGGTGCGAATGAGACCTTGCTGGATCTAGGGTTGGAATGGATTTGGCAATGGAATTGGGGATCAAGTGAGATCTAGAATGGGGATCTTTTGAGATAGAGCTATGAGAGAGAGAGGATGAACTGATAACAAGAATATGATGTGGAGAGATAGAGCAAGACAGAGGAAGTGATAAGGAGGTGGGCCTCACATTGTCTCCCCTATGTGATATTGATCGATGCAGGACAATCTATTAGATCGAATGGGTGGGCCCACAGTCACACAAGGACTAATGCACGACTAGCAACAACAAAGCATTATCGCTCTTCTATCATTGAGAGCATGTTTTTTATCTAGGCCCTGTCACACAACCTTAGATTGGGTCGGATAGTCTGATCCAACACCACGCCCCCACTAATGCACGCTCCAAATAAAGGAAGGAATTTGATGAGGATTAAATAATTCGTTAAAATATGGCTTTAATACTTGATTAATGCCTCATGACCCATGCTGATACGGGAGGAGTGGCCCGATCTTCACGATGTAGGATTATATATAACTAGCTCGTGTAACCTAGCAATTGATGCGGCCAACCATCGTCTCTATATGGCAACCTGTAGTACTCAAATTACTCAACCACTCGCTATCGTGGAGCAAACACGTTCAAGCAATCCCCAAAGATTCATAAGAATAACGGAATAACAACTCAGAAATAACACCCAATCCCTATTGTTGGTGAAAATGACACACACACAAAGAGAAACAAGTGTTCTACTAAAACTCCAAGCATGACACTTATGCCTCCATACATAGGGGGTGTCTCTCTATTTATAGGGTGAGATGACTTGAGGGCTAAGTAAGACATGAGGTAAGCGCTGACATCATGTTATACGATCTTCTGTGGCTATACAATCTTCTGTGGCTATGATGACATATGCGCTTATATCACGTTCAGGAGGATCTTCTGTGGCTACATGATCTTTTGTGGCATTGTTGACATATGTGCTTTCATCACTTCATTTTGATCTTCTGTGGCTATGCTTTCCATGTCACTAAAGCTTCTTTTCCTTCTATTATCTTTTTCTCAAATCTAAGAACACATAAAATAGAAACATTAGATAGCAACAAATTCTTATGAGTACAAGAGTAATCACTAAGGAAAAGATTCACCTCTTGTCGCGGTTGTTTTGCTTTAGCTCTTGTGATTGGTCCATTAGTTTCAACACTTGTAGTGTGTTTGCTAATGATGTCCTCATCACATGCGGTTGTAAGCCTCTAAAGTGCTCTTGGGATTCTTGGCTAACCAGCTTTAGCCAAGTTTCTAGTAGCCACATATTATAATTACCAAAGTCTTAAAATACTTGGGCCAAATTCTCCTAAACTGGTTGATGAATTACCAATCAAGAATGCTAACTCACCTTAGAGGCCTATGTTGACAACTTGGCAGTAAAAAGTGTCAATATCAAAGATCACATCTCCAATTTATAGGAAAGTTTCACTAACTTAAGAAAACATAACCTTAAGTTAAATCCACAAAAATGTGTGTTCAGAGTTTTCTCTGGGAAGCTTCTTGGTTTTCTAGTCTCAACTAGAGGGATTGAAGCAAATCAGAGAAAATAGCGGCTATCGAATGAATGCACCCTTTGACCACTAAGAAAGAAGTACAGAAACAAACCAATTGTATTGCAGCGTTATGTCATTTCATAGCTCGATTAGATGAAAAAGTATTACCTTTCTTTAAAATTCTTCGAAAACATGAAAGTTTTAAATGGACTAAAGAAGCCAATGATACACTCGAGTAAGTCAAGAAATACTTAACAAGTGCCCCAGTCTTAGTCTCTCCAAAATTGGGAGAATATTTATTCTTATACCTAGCTGCTATGCTACAAGCAGCCAGTGCAGTACTAGTCGTTGAATGTTATAATATCCAATGACTGAAGAAATTGTTATAAGCCCTCCTTATGACTTCAAGGCATTACTTCTAGGCCCACAAAGTTGTGATGTCGATCGGACGCCCTGTAGGTAAGGTTCTTCAAAACAGGAAATCATCAAGATGAATACAAAATGGGTAATCAAACTTGGAGAGTTTGATCTTTATTTTATTTCACGAACAATCATTAAGTCCCAGGCTCTAACAGAATTCATCACCGAGTGGACAAATCTTGAACCCATCTAAGGACCTGAGTATGAAAACCATGAATAGTGGACTATGCACCTCAACGGGTCCTTGACGATAAAAGGCTCGGGGGCTGGAGTAATCCTGATCTCTCCTACTGGAGCAAGAATAAAGCACGCTATCCAATTAAACTTTCCTACTACAAATAATGTGGTAGAGTATGAAGCTTTACTGGTAGTGCTCCAAGCAGTAAAGGCGCTTGGGATTCTATCGAGACCTGAATATGCAAATCCGGACTCTCTGTGTATTCTGCGTTAGTCTAGGATCACACTAATACACACCTTGTAATATAGATGAAATATCAACCATATACACGACTAACAAAGAAAATGACTCAAATATTAATAATTATCAAAGTATGACCTTATGGCCAAACTTACAACTTACTAGCCTGAAGGGTTTAACAAACTAGCAGTGAAAACAGAAATAAACGTCGTAGCTAGTCAACATGACATAGGAAATCGACTTGGGAGCGAAGTCCTAATCCACGAAGTCGTCAAGGTATCATTCTTCTAGTACCTCCAATGGATAAGGTTCCTCTTCTTTAACTGAGCAACAGTGAGCATGAAGCCATAAGCACATTGATACTCAGCAAGTCATTTGTAACAAAGGATGTAACATAATATGCAAGGCTTACCAATGGATGGCTGAAAGGTTATTTTACAGAAAATAATAATTTAAAGTAAATACAATAAATAGATTGAAAGCGAACTTTAAGAAAAATGATAATGACAATAACCAAAGGAATTGAGTAACCTCTATGGCATATCATTAACAGTAGCAATTGTTTGTCTTGGATCCAACGACTGAGTGGAAAACGTAGAGATAATGTGCTCCTATGCCTTTGATAATGCAACTGCAATTGGTACAATTCTGGGCACGATGACAAAGGGAAAAAATCCAGTGGAGGAGGGCCTCACGTGAGGCCCCTCCCTATCCACCATCCATCCAAGTTGATATAATCAGATAGAAAATGGATGGGGAGGGCTTCACGTGAGGCCCTCCCCCATAGAATTCCTTTCCGATGACAAAGGAGTGAGGCAGCCCATAGCGGAGCATGGCCGGGCTTTGCATGGATTCGAGGGCGCGATGTAGATCCAGCATATCTCTGAGGGTGCAACACTGGCTAAGATGGAGCTTAATTGGGAGCTGTGGCTGAGCCGAGGGTGTGGCTTAAGTTGAGTTTGGTGACGACCTTTTAGCGGCAGACCCGAGAGCGTAGTGTAGGTCAAGCATAGATACGGAGGCATGACACAGGTAAAGGCAGAGGAGGCGTGACACAGGTAAAGGCAGAGCTTAGCTGGGAGCCGGTGCGAAGCTGGGGGTTTAGTAAGCTCAATGATGCCACACTAACATGTTGTGATAGTATGACTTATGTTATCATAGCAACCCACAAACATTCAACTAATTTGCTTTAGTAGTTGCAGCCGAGCGTTTGCTCAGTTGGTGGGCGTGGCAGTGGCCACCCCACCCACCCACGATCCAGGCCAGGCGCCGCATTTTTTGGGGTGGCACGGTTTATGTGAACAGTGCCCTTTAGCACTGTTCACATGAATACTGCCTCCTGAGTACACGCACGCACGTGGGTGCGTTCAGTGATCAAAGCGCATGCCCACGCTCTCAGAGGTCTCGGGGCTCCGTCTCTAGCTCAAAGCGTGTGTATTAGATGTACCCACGTGGGTGTGTGTAGTGTTGTGTGTGCGTGAGCATGAATGTGTCCTTGTGTACTCATGATCTCAAAAAAAAATTGCTTTAGTAGGTGAATCAATATCTCATGGACCTCCTCCTCTCCGCATATACCTCACTAGGGGTGAAAACGGATCCGGATATTAGTCGGATATCCGGCCATGTCGGATTCAGATGCGGTTTTGGTATGGATTGTTGCGGATTAGGATCCGGATTCAGCAAATATAATAGCAACAATTTATTAATACATATCTTTTGCATTTGACTTCCAAATTGAACATATTATATATGCATTTCGATTATCTCGATGAGCCCGTCATCATGGTAGACTTTAATTTGGTATTTCATATTTTCATTTTTGGCACATCCCTCAATAAAATTTTTTACATGCTCTTTTTAGCTAAATTTGATATGTTTATAACCAATTTATTTGTAATATATATAGAATTAATTAGAATTAGTGACAAAATGATAGAAGTGATCAATGATTATATGATAAACTAGAGCAAAAGGGGTATAAATATTACTATAAAACCGATATTGATTTATTAAACTTCATTACGTCATAGGATAAGAAGTTGTTCTCAAAAAATGCATTATACAAATACGTAACATGAATGATTCGTTTGTTGCTATCGGCATGTAATGCATAGTTACATGTTAGAGTCACTGAGTCAGTTATTTATCAATTTAAAATATTAAAATAATTTGATGCCATGTTTTAAATAGGAGAAGCCACAAATAATTATTGTGATTCAAAAAATAGACGAATTCGATCTGATTTTGAGTATAATCCGATCCAAATTCATATTCGACATTCGTCTGATCCATATCCATATTCAATGTTTATCCGATTCATATTTAAATCTAAAAAAATATAGATACAAATATAATTTGAACATTATCCGATCCATTTTTCACCCCTATAACTCACACAACAAACCCAACCTATCGTCTCATATATGTTCTAACATAGGAGAAGCAGGTGAGCTTCCTCCCACGCTATCTACCATTGATTTTCTTCGATATCTGTGCACACATGGAGAGGTGGGGGCATATTTTTAGTATATCCCTAAATACACAAACCTCGACCTAATAGTAAAAAAAATCATTCCATGTCCGATGTCCACCAAATAGTAAAAAAAAAATCATTCCATGTCCGCTCTAACACATTTAGTATGTTGTACTACCATTCTAACACATCTCATCTTAGTTAGCGCGCTTGACACATCTCATCTCATAGTAGCCGTCCATTATTTCGCCTTATGGATTAGCTACACCTGTTATTAGTGAAGGGGTTTTCTGCAATCAAATATGGAGTATTGGATGGTTTTTTTTGAATTATGGCTTTTACTTTTGGTTTATAATTTTTGAATTCTAACTGTTTATAAGAGATAATATGCACAGTGAAATAGTCACATGTTATTTTAGCCGGTGTATCTGAACTTGATATAGTATCTACTATAATTTATTATAGATCTCATCTTAAAAAAATATACCGTTTAAAAAATAATTACTATAGCAAAAAAAGTGATAAGAAAAGGATGCCAGACATTTTTTTTCTCTCCTACTACTAAGCGGAGGCGGAGCCCACCACAAAAAAATTTCGGGTCCTAATCCTACACGGATTGGCTCACCTCTGTCACCAGCCGGATAAATTGATCCTCGCCGCGGAAGACTTCCAAGACTCGAACCATGCAACGACCCGCGGCAACCATGGAAGCCCAACCCTCCGATCCCTCGGCCGCCGCCGACTACCCTCGTTGGGTGATGCTTGACTGCCACGGCTACCAAAAGAGCACCTTCACCGCCGATGCCAAGACCGTGGCGGCCGCCCGCACCTCCACCGGCGACCCTATCCGCGTCTCCTTCCGTCTCGCGGCGCCCCCGGCGGCGTCCCGCCTCTACCTCGACTCCCCGGAGAAGTTTTATCCCCACGTCGTCGCGGCCCACGGCAACTCCGTCCTCATCGCGTTGACCATCAGCGATGAGCGGGGCGTCGATGCCACCGAATTCCTCGTCTACAATGCAGGCGCCGCCACCGACCCCTCCCGGCCACCGACGTTGTCGTTGCTCCCCACTTGCTACGTCACCACGCGGGAGGAGGGCAGCAGTTGGCCCCGACCCCGAGGCCCCAGGCGGCGTTATATGGACAGGATAGCCACCGCCCTTCTGCGCCGTGGCGACGACGAGTTTCTGGTGGCGGAGCTCCAGATGACGAACGGCACGCCGAAGGTGGCCGAGCTCTGCTTGTTCAGCTCCGGCGAGTGGGAGGTCAAGCAGGTGCCGATCCACCACGACGACGGTACAGCACAGGAGCTGTCCTCGTGGTCGACCGACGAGGCCGTCTCCGTCGGCGACCGGTTGCTGTGCTGGGTCGACTACCTCCGCGGCGTCATGTTCTACGACGTGTTGGACGAGAGCCCAGGGGTCCGGTACGTGCCGCTGCCAGTGGAGCCGCCCTCTTGCGACAAGTCCGGCTGCGGATGCCCCCGGTCGTACCGGAGCGTCGGCGTCACCGGCGGAGGCGCGGCGCTGAAGTTCGTCGACGTCTTCGACCGCTGCTGCTGCGGCGGTCCGGGCACCACCTTCTGTCCGCGTTCTCGTTACGCTTTCACCATCACCACCTGGACCCTGAGGATGGATGACATGACGTGGGTGATTGACGGCGTGGTCGACGCCGATGAGCTCTGGGCCCTCGACGGCTACGAGGGCCTCCCACGCGTCCGGCCGGAGTTCCCCGTCGTAAGCATGGACGACCCCCAGGAGATCTGCTTCCAGGTGAGCGAGCACAGCCACGTCCCCAACGGCGACGAGTCGGTATGGCTTATCCAGATCGACATGAGGAGCAAGGCGCAGCTGCGATCAGTCACTCGCAACTACGAGGTCGAGCATTCCCATCTTTACCAAGGTTTCCTTCCCAGCGAGGTCTCCAACTACTTGAATTCGACTCAAAGCAGTAGCAGCAATGGCACGTCGGCAAGCAGAAGCCATAAGGACATCGAGCCACCGGCCGTCGCCGACATGCCGGAAACGGACGACGTCAGGGGCTCATTCCGATCGTCTTGCGAGTCAGCTGATCGTCGTACTGAAGTGCCAGAGGCAGCTTCCCCCAAAGAGATCTTGGCGGCGCTTCAAGAGATACCCGACTTGGCCCGTGGTGACATGCTGAGGGCGTACAGTGTTCTTATTCGCGATGCCCGCCTGTTTACCTCTCTTGTGGTGCTTCCAATGGAGTTGAGGAAGGTTTGGCTGTTGATGGAAATCGGGAACAAGCGAAGTTCGTTCGTCTCGTTTCCTGGCATGCATGGGACTTAGCTTTTTTTTTCCTGCTATCAATACTGAGGAAATGCAGTGTGCTACCATTTTGGATTGTGCTAAACTGTAGTTATGATTACTTGTGTGAACTTGCAATGAAATGTGGATGGTCAATCAGGGTTCAAATTACCGGCTGATATTTGACGATTTTTGGTGAAAACGGGTTTTACCGTCTAGCACCGGTTAGTTTACAAATCGGGACCAAAGCTTTTGGCCCAATTTGAAAAAAAAACACAGCCCAAACTGGCTCACAATATCTCCTCTAATCGTTGCCCTAGCTGACGGACGTCAATCTCATTCCCCGTCTCCTGGTGGGTGCAAATCACATGTGAGCTCCCTCTTCGGCTCTTCCTCCTTTGCTCCTCTCCATTCTCTTCTCACCCAAATCGAGAGCAGATGGAGATGCAGGACGACGACCTTGGAAAGTGGTGACCCATCCTAAGCTCCTCTTGAAGCTCTCAAGCTCCTGCGGGGAGACATGAGGGGCGGAGATGGCGACCGGGGTGGAGCAGAGGTGGGCTCATCGGAGGCTAATTTCGGTAGTCCCCGGGCCGATTTGCGGGCGCATGATTATGGTGTGGATATGGGGAATCTCATGGTGGTGATGGCTTGGCCCAATGTGGTCCTAGATGGGCTAGTGGCGGTGACGCCCGTGGTGGCACCAAAAAGCTCCAAGGTAGGGAGCTATGGTGATGAGATTGCCTGGGAGAGGGCAAGAGAAGGTTTAGGAGGTGGAGATGGTCACGATGACGCTGATGGCGAGGCACGGAGTAGCTGCAAGTAGCGGATCGACACGCACAAAAGTGTGACCAGAGCATAGCCATGGTGCAGCTTCGGCAATGGCATATCAAGTAAACTCAGTCACCGCCTTGGGAATTTGAGTTACTAGATTGTCAAAGAATTCACGCAGTAGCTCATAACTTGTTGTCAATGAATATGTTTACAACCGATTTTGTTTCTGATTTTACATGGATGTGTTTATGAATGTACGTGTATGTGTCGAAGAATATCATCCGAAACTCCTCCGATATTTTCAACCAATTTTTGGCTGATTTTTATTTGAAATTTGAATTTCATTTGAAATTTTTGGCCTAAAAACTATCAAAATTTTCTAAAAATCATGATAATCTGTTGTATCGGTGACCTTCGATAAAAAATTAAAACCGGTAATCAAAACTCTGTTGCAAATGAGATGGTAGTGACACCGTCGAGAACGGAAGAAGGCAGTGGAGGCCAGGGGTGGTGGGAAAGCTTGAATACACCTGCATAATACACTACTACGACGGCAAGTTAGAAAGCTTTAGAAACTTGCTGAGACAGAGATCCGCATGGCATGCCTAAACATCTAGATTGCACGCACACCATGTCTCAAGAAAAGACATAGTACATATTTCATTGCATAGAATGAACTTCTGCTTTTTGTCAGAGAGACGATCTTACTTTGGGCAACAAGAGTAAACATAGATAAACAAGCAGAACTTGCAGTGGTGGGCAAACCATTTCATTTAGGGTGGATTCTTTTCAGTTGTGTCTTATGACTTGTGATGGACTGTTTGTACTTTCTCTTTTTCCTTCTTCTGTTTTACTTTCCTTTATCTTTCAATGCTTGTATTCATATTATTTTATAGGTTATCAGTACTGTTGTGGGGGTGGCCCAACCCCCCGTGATTGGGCCTCACAACTGGCATAATATGTAATAGGCTCGATAGTGTAGAGGTGTAAATATACTAATGTACCCTTATCCCCTGTAAGCATTAAGGGGTAGAATGGGGATTTCCCATTCTACCCACTCATGTATATAAGCCCCCAGGAGGGGCAGGAGGGGCATATCCCCCATCACTCTTACCAACTCTCCCCCAGATCTAGCTCTCCTCTTCCTCTCCAAGTCCCTTTCTTCACTGTTTGGCCTGTAGCCACAACAGATGGCGCCGACCGTGGGGGCTGAGCAAGAAGCTACGCGAGGGCGCTAGGGGTGGCTACCACCGAAGGAGCTGCCTAGCGCGGAACGGAAGTATCTCAGGTCGCTCGTATCGTGAGGCATCGCAGATAAGGTCATCTTGTCGCTAGCCTGGTCGCTTCGGAATATATATGCACCTCATTAAATATGGTAGGGGTGTTGTGAGCACACAGATCTATGGTGAGCTTTCATTTCTTTTCCAGATCCAGATCTGGCTCTCCGATCTGGCGGAGCTGATCGGGGAAGTGGTGTCTGGGAGGACTTGGCAGCAAGGCTCCCAACATTGCGTCTCCGAGTCATGCTCTCCGCGTCAAGCCTCCGCAAAGCATCGTCAGACCCCGCTGTCGCCACACGTGTGCAGGCATGAACTCGCGGAGTAACATGCAATCAGGACGCCATCGATCCATCGTCACGAGCGCCGCAGATAAGTCCATCTTAACGCTAGCCTGTTTGTTTCAGGGTATACATATATATATACATATATATATATACATATATATATATGTGTGTATATATATATGTATATGTATATATATATGTATATATATATATATATGTATATGTATATATATACATGTACAAGTGTATAGAGTAGGTCTGTAGTAGTTGGGTGGGTCCTTAGGTGTAGAGAGACCTAGTGAATTTGTTGGGACTCCGTCAGCGTGTCTCCGCACTGGCCCTCGCCCAAGTCTGCGTCCGGGCGCTGGGGTCGCCGTGGCCTCCGCTTAGGCGGCCTCCGTGCCCGCGGCCTTCGCATGGTGTCGAGTCTCCCCTCGTCCCAACGTTGCATGGCGTGGCGAGCGGAGCCTCGTCTTCGCACTGGCGCTGCCTCCGCGCGGCCACATCCCATGCATACACAAACTACATGCATGCATGCATGAAATACCCACTTACGTATCCATCCATGCATGCATGAAATACCCGTCCGCGGAACTCATCCATGCATGCACTCAAGTGTTCATTTGCTTACCCGTCCGTGCATGTGATAAATTCGCCGGAGTAGGCCCCCTCCGCGCGAAGCCAGCGTCGAGCCTTCGCTTCACAGATTTCAGGTGACTTCAAACCTCCGACGTTGAGCTTCGCGGCCCATGTCTCCGACCTGGCTTATTACCTCCGTCGAGCTTCCAACCCACGTAGCAGTGCGCAGTTCGGGAAGCAGCATCTGCGCAGGCAAGGCATGAACCCCGTGCAGCCGAAGATTATCTAGACCGGGGATTTCATGCAAGGTGAAGTGGCCTCTGCGACGTCGAAGGCCGCCTCGGAGCCCCCACGGGACTCCGCGCGACGCTACGCGGCCTCCGCTGTTGGAAATCAGCCAGGAGTTCCTTCACACCCAAGCGATCTTCACCAGGAGGCTTGATCTGCACACACAGTGCGTTTTCGGACGATGAACAGTAAAATTCAGAGAACCGAAGAACAGCAAAAACAGAGGATATTTTGAGGCGATTTTCTGTGTATTCTCCGAATGAATCAAAAGTGTTTACAAGCATAATTTAACCCCTTGAGTAATTGAGATCCGGTTAAGCCGGGATCCATACAAAACGAAAACAAATCGTGCGATCTGCACTTAACAGAAATAAACGTCTGAACTGAAAACTCGGAACTAAACAACGAACTGAAGTTTTCCCGCGCAGTCACTCTGCGACTTCTTTATTTCGGTTGCGGCTACGTCTTCTGAAATGTCTGGATTATCTTCTCACATATTCCCCCCTAATCCTGACATGATTCCAAGTCTCGAACTCCCAGCAGCTGACGCATTTCCGCTAGCTTCACGCTTTGATGTGCTTTCGCTCAAGGCTCGCTTTGTCTCTCCGATGAATAAACTCAACTCTGATTTGTCCTCTTTCCACACATTCTCTTATAAAATGGAACTTTGTATCTATATGTTTACTACGCCCGTGGAATACGGGATTCTTCATAAGAGCTATGGCAGACCTGTTGTCTACAAATAGTGTTACCGGCTTTGGTTCCTTTCTTGTGATTTCACTGATCAAGTTTCTCAGCCATAGCGCGTGACAAGCTGCTGTCGTAGCTACCATAAACTCAGCTTCACAAGATGATAATGCTACTGTTTTCTGCTTCTGGGAATTCCACGACACAAGATTTCCATTCAAATAGAATGTCATCCCACTGGTACTTCTACCTTCAAGATCTCCCGCCAAGTCACTATCGGAATAACCAACAAGGCTCATCTCCTGTTGTCCCCTTTCATAGACAATTCCAAAGTGAATTGTTCCTTTCAAGTACCGAAGTATCTGCTTGATTGCTCTCTGATGTAGGGTCGTCGGCCTCTCCATATATCTGCTTGCCATTCCAATCGAGTATGACAGATCCGGTCTAGTGTTGAGCAGATACCTGAGGCATCCTATGACACGTCTATATTCAGTAGCATCAACTGGAGTTCCATCTGGATCCTTGTGCAGCTGCAATTTTGACTCCATGGGGTATTTGGTGGCATTGCAGTTTTCCATTCCAAATTCTGACAATATCTTCTTGGCATATGCAGATTGCTTAAGCAGTGTTCGACTCTCCTTCTGCACCACTTCAATTCCCAAGTAGTAAGAAAGAAGTCCCATATCACTCATTTCAAATTCTTTCATCATTTGCTTCTTAAACTTCTTGACTTCTTCAATATCACTTCCTGTCACTACAAGATCATCAACATATACCCCAACAATCACACTTGTTTCACCTTCTCCTCGAGTGTACACAGCCTGTTCTTGAGAACATTTCTTGAAACCCAGTTCTTCTAAACTTCTGTCCAGCCGAGTGTTCCAAGCCCAAGGGGCTTGTCTCAATCCATAAAGTGCTTTGGATAGTTTGTACACCTTATGTTTTTGTCCCTGCACTTCAAATCCTTCCGGCTGAGTCACATATACTTCTTCTTCTAACTCTCCATTGAGAAAAGCTGTTTTTACATCCAAATGATGCACTTCCCAGCTCCTGTGTGCAGCTAGTGCTAGGATTACTCTGACAGTATCCATTCTTGCAACTGGTGCGAAGACCTCCTCAAAATCAATACCATGCCTTTGGACATATCCCTTTGCCACTAATCTTGCCTTGTATCTGACAATTCGCCCCTTTGTGTCTCTTTTCAGCTAAACACCCACTTCAGTCCAATGGATTTATGTCCCGGTGGAAGATCTGTGAGAGTCCAAGTTCCATTCTTCTCAATAGACTCGAGTTCACTTTCCATTGCTTCATACCAGCATGGTTCAGATGCAGCTTCCCGAAAATTTGTCGGTTCTTCAGATAATCCCATCATCAACATGTCTTCTTCTCCATAATTTTCGGTTACCTCTTCAGTCTGTGCATATATATCTGCCAGTGATCTATATCTTACTGGACCTTCATGAGATTCGGATGAGGATGATGCTGGTGAATTAGCTTCTACCTGAGATCTCACTGGTGACTGATATGGACTTTGAGCTTCTGCCACTTCTTCTGTTTCAGGTGAAAGTCCCTCTTCTGCACCTGCACCTGTATCTACCTCTGCTGCAACTTCCTCTGAACCAAGATTATCCATGGCCACGAATTCTGGAAACTTTACTTCTTTGTCGGTTTCCTCATTCCACTTCCACTCTTGATTTTCTTGAAATATGACATCACGGCTGACTTGTAGTTTGCCTCGACTTGGATCAAATAGCCGGTGTGCCTTGCATCCTTCCTCCACACCTAAATACACCATTGGTGAACTTCTATCCTCAAGTTTCTTAATATGAGGTGTTACATTCTTCACAAGAGCTGTACAGCCAAAGACTTTCAGATGTCCAAGATATGGTTTTCTACCTTCCATTGTTTCAAATGGTGTGCTGTCACCTAATGCCTTGGTTGGAAGTCTATTTAACAAGTAGACAGCATGCCTCACTGCTTCCCCCCAAAACCTTGCTGGCATTTTCATACTTTTCAGCAATGATCTTGCCATTCCCATTACTATCCGGTTTCTGCGCTCCACCACTCCATTGTGTTGTGGTGTGTATGGAGCCGTCAGATGCCGTTCGATTCCCATATCTTCACAAAACCGAACAAATTCGGTGGACAGGAATTCCCCTCCTCGATCAGTTCGAAGAGTTTTAATCTTATGTCCTGTCTTGTTCTCAGTTACCACCTTGAACTTCCTGAAGTGCTGAAATGCATCTCCTTTTGTCGGCATCGTATACACCCACATCCATCTGGTGTAGTCGTCGACAATCAACAAGAAGTACTGATTTCCACCCAAGGTGCTTGGAGTGATTGGTCCACAAAT
Organism: Melocanna baccifera; assembly: GCA_036346265.1. NCBI lineage: Eukaryota > Viridiplantae > Streptophyta > Magnoliopsida > Poales > Poaceae > Melocanna > Melocanna baccifera. The sequence goes on along the minus strand of CM070707.1, from coordinate 18,708,253 downwards.
ATCCATATGGAGAAGTTCCAGTGGTTTCTTGGCTCTGAATTTAGCTTGGTTGGGAAATGGCTGCCTTGAGTGCTTGGAGATCACACAAGTCTCACACACTTTCTCTGGCTTGGACAATACAGGCACTCCAACTGCCAATCTTTTCTCTCCCATGAGCTTCAGATCACCAAAGTTTACATGCCCAAGTCTAGCATGCCATAACCAAGATGGATCACTAAGATTTGACAACAGACATACTGATTTGGATGTTTCCAGTACTATCTTGTATAGCCGGTTGTGTGTTCTCTGCACTAGCATTAGCAATCTTCCATCATTGTTGAGTACTCTCATATATTTGCCAACTACATGCACCTCAATACCAGTTTCTGACATCTGACCAATACTCAGAATGTTGCTGCACAATGCAGGGATATAATATACCTCTTGGAAGGTCTTCAGCTCTCCATTTTTGCAGACAAATGCAATTGTCCCTCTGCCTTTTATCTGAACTGTAGATCCATCCCCAAAGCTTACTCTACCAGTGACTGTTTCATCCAAATTCTGAAATTTCTCTCGGCTTCCAGTCATATGATTACTTGCACCATTATCAAGGTACCAAGTATCTGAATTCTTTCTTTCCTTGTTGCTATCACACAGCTCCTGCATTGTCCGTTTTTCATTAAGCAGAACAATGTCTTGCTGTTGTCGGTCAGAACCTTTTCCCTCTTGGGTTATAGCAATCATCAGTGTCTGTTCTTCTTCGACAGTCCGGGTTAGATGTGTCTCATCTTCCCGTCTTTTACTTCGGCACTCAGATGCGAAATGCCCCATATTACGACAATTATAGCACTTGACATGACTCTTGTCTCTGGTACTACCTCCAGCAAAGCTTGTGCCTCCTGCACTTTCTGGTTGTGGTGACCAGCGACCGCCGCCTGCAGTTTCTAGACGTGATGTCCATCGACCAAAACGCCCACAGCTGCGCCCTCGTCCACGCCATCTGCCACGTTCTGGGGTACTGAATCCACGTCCCCAGCTGCCTGCTGGAACCTCACCAGTGTCATTCATGTGCCATGTGTGCCTCTGGGTATTAGCCAGCAATAGCTGCCCTTGATTGCTGCCGAGCATCCCACGAGATCTTGCCCGTTCTTCATAAGCCTTGAATCTCCCAATTGCTTCCTCAAACGCCATGGTCTCAAGGTCATAAAATTGCTCGATCCCGGCAACCACAGTAAAGTATTTGTCGGGAACGGAATCAAGCAATTTTTTGACAAGAGATGAATCTTCAATTGTTTCACCAACTGAATCAAACTTGCTGGAAAGAGTGATCAGTTTACCTGCAAAGTCATCTACGGTTTCATTCTCTCCCATCCGCAGGGCGTCAAATTCGCTCTTCAAAGTTTGTAATCGTGCTTTCTTCACTCGGTCTGCACCCAGGTATCTCATCTTGATACTCTCCCAAACTTCTTTTGCCGTCTTCTTCTTCGCTACTTGGAGGATAATAGCTTCGGGTATGCACTGAAGGATGTAAGCTCGTGCCGTCTTGTCTTTCTTCACAATGACTTGCACTCCTTCCGCCGGCTCCACTGCCTCCCATACGCCTTGGGCATCGAGGATCGCCTCCATCTTCACTGCCCAGACTGCGTAGTTGCAGGAGTTCAGCATCGGTGGTTGAAACGACCCACCGCCGCCATCTTTCACCGCCGGCTGAGGGATCATCGCCATCTCCCCAAACTGGTGATTCTCGGGTGGTTTTTCTGATGCTCTGATACCAGATGTTGGAAATCAGCCAGGAGTTCCTTCACACCCGAGCGATCTTCACCAGGAGGCTTGATCTACACACACAGTGCGTTTTCGATGATGAATAGTAAAATTCAGAGAACCGAAGAACAGCAAAAACAGAGGATATTTTGAGGCGATTTTCTGTGTATTCTCCGAATGAATCAAAAGTGTTTACAAGCATAATTTAACCCCTTGAGTAACTGAGATCCGGTTAAGCCGGGATCCATACAAAACGGAAACAAATCGTGCGATCTGCACTTAACAGAAATAAACGTCTGAACTGAAAACTCGGAACTAAACAATGAACTGAAGTTTTCCCGCGCAGTCACTCTGCGACTTCTTTATTTCGGTTGCGGCTACGTCTTCTGAAATGTCTGGATTATCTTCTCACATCCGCGCACCAGCAACCATGCCAGCAGGCGCTCGTACCTCCGCGTCGCGAGGTGTGCACGCTAAGTCTCTGTGCAGTGCCACCGCCTCGCGAGGTCTCCGCGTTGGCAGGCTCCGACTACTGCATGGCCCGTCCTGCTGCCTCGTCGACCTCGGCTCTACACCTTTGACCTTGGCACGCTCTCCGCCAAGGCCTCTGCATGATGACGAGCCCCTGCGCAGAGCCTGCGCACGTCTCTGAGACCCTGCGCCGAGCCTCCGCGCGACTATTAGCTGCCGCGGCTCCGCCCCATCGTGATGTCCGTGGTCTCCGCTGAGGCCAAAGAGCAACCTTCGCCGAGCTCTTAGACTAACTCATGCATGCAAGAAACCCATGACGAGGTAGCACTCATTCAAGGCTATTTGAACTAATATACTAAGTGCAGATTTTTTCATTACGGGTCGACACCGTAAAACCGACACGGGAGCAAAGGCATATGTCGATACGGCGGGCGGGCGGTGATAGAAGCCAGTCTACGCCCGCACGGTGTCTGGCGAAAGCACTCGGAGTTCGTAGCGGAGATAGAGCCTTCGTCCAGGTCGGCGAAGACCTTGTCTGTGTGGCGCGCGTGGCGAAGCCCACGCCACTCCGCAACATGCCACTGTTGCAGGAAGGCGTGCATGTAACCATCCCGTGCGTGTTCCGGAGCGGGCTTCGCTGCACACGGAGGAGACTCGCCTTCAGGGCCTCCCGCTCAGAGGCCAAGCTACGAGCTGACGCGCAGGTGTTCGCACAGAGGTGAAGGTCGCGCGAAGACGTGGTTCGGTGCAAAAACAACGGACGCGAGGAGGCCACGCGAAACGGGGCCGCATAGTGGCGGATGCAGCAGCAGTTCGCCTTCGTCTACTTGTTTCGACGACGGCACGATCCCGGGTTTTGCCTCCACTCGCTGGCCTTCGCATGCGCGAGGTCCCGGCGAGTCTCGGTCGCCGAAGTCTCAACTCCGCGTACAAGATGGCCACCTCGACCGAGGACTCCAGGCGACCGACGACATCCTCGACCGTGGACTCCACACAGGTGAAGTGGGCTCCGCACAGGCGAGGTCGCGGCTCTACGCCGTCGAAGTCCATACGGGCACTGGGCTCATGTTGCACAGCATGCATGCACTCATGTACGTGGCATATACACTCACGCACTCATGCATGGGCATGGCATATTTCCTATGTGCATGTACTCATGCTGCATGGCATACATTGCATGCACGTGCATGGCGTATACGCCATCCCGGTTGCCGCATCATCTACGATTCGACCACATCGGCTCCGCCAGCCTCCGGGAGCTTCGCATATTCCCCGACCCCGCTCAAGGCTCGCAGCAGTGGCCTCGATGCAACCTCGCCCTCTGCACGCCGACAGCCATGCCCGCTCAGGCTACGCGGTGACGTCCTCAGAGGAGCTTCACCTCACCAGTCGGCCACCGCGACTCCCCGTAGTGATGTCCATGGCCTTCGCTACAGTCGAAGTGGTCTTCACTGAGCTATCTGGAGCCCTCGCCGCGGGGTCTACAGCCTTCGCCTCGGTGACCGAAGTCTTCGCCGCCGAGCTCCTCGAGGTCTCCACCAAGCTCTTCGGAATCCCCGCCAGTGTCCAGCGGGCCATTCGGAGTTGGCGTTGACCTCTCCAACGTCTACACTAAGCTCTTCGAAGTCTCCGCCAGTGTCTTCGGAACCTAGCACCCTCAGCATCGGAGATTATCTCGCTCACGCGCAGGACCCTGCAACATGGGTCTCCACTCCAGATTCCGCGACGTGGACATTCGACTCTACATTGAGCACTCTACGGAGTATAAATAAGACGTAGCGTCGAGGCTTGCCTTCGCACGCACTCTACGGAGTATAAATAAGATGTAGCGTCGAGACTTGCCTCCGCACGCACTCTACGGAGTATAAATTAGAATAAGACGCACGGTCTCCGCCTCCCGGATTCACATACGCACTCTACGGAGTATAAATAAGACGTAGCGTCGAGGCTTGCCTCTACACACACTCTACAGAGTATAAATAAGACGTAGCGTCAAAGCTTGCCTCCGCACGCACTCTACGGAGTATAAATAAGACGTGGCGTCGAGGCTTACCTCCGCACGCACTCTACGGAGTATAAATAAGACGTAGCGGGGGGACGCCTCCGCACGTAGCGTCGAGGTTTGTCTCCGCACGCACTCTACGGAGCATAAATAAAACGCAACGGCGAGGTCAGCCCCCGCGTAAACTCCACGGAGTATAAATAAGACGCGGATGCTTTCCCTACGCACTCTACTGAGTATAAACAAGACGCGGATGTCCCGCGCGCGCGTTGGCGTACCCTCCGGAGCCTAAATAAGTCGTGGTTGATAGTCCCACGCATTCTCCGGAGTACAAATAAAGGCGCAGATGTTTTCCCTGCGCACTCTACTGAGTCTAAACAAGACGCGGGTGTCCCGCGCATGCGATGACGTACCCTCTGTGAGTGACCGGTAAGCCGTGATTGACGAATCACGCCCCTTCCGGAGTACAAATGAGACGCGACGGATGCTGTCCCCGCGCACTCTACTTGAGTATAAACAAGACGCGGATGTCCCGCGCACGCGCTGATGGTATCACTCCGCATACTCTTTCGTGTATGCACTAGTGCTGCCATTACGTGTACTCTTTCGGAGTATAAATAGACGTGGTCGATATTCCCACGCACTCTATCGAGTATATAAGCTGCACGACGGCCGAAACACCAGGGAGTGCCTCGCTTTTGTGGCGTATTGCCTGGGTATCGCGTCTTCGTGCGCGTTGCACCAGGGAGTGCATTGCCTTTTCGAAGGTAGGGGAACGGCAACTTCGCCTCCCTGCCACCGCGTGCGTAGTGCCCTCGGCCTACGCTGTAAGCGCCCGCCCCCCGCGGACACTATTTTTAAAGGTAGGGGATAGATCATCAGAGTTGTAAATCCCCGGCATTGTAACCTCACCCCGATATAGTGAAGATTGTTGCTGGCTGGCGCCCGTGGTTTTTCCCCTCTCGCATTGGGAGGGTTTTCCACGTTAAATCTTGTGTCTCTCTGCGATTGATCTTGTTTACTTCGTCGTTTCTTCCGCCGTCGCGTGCAACAGCTTCACCTCCCTGCCTCCGCGTGCGTAGTGCCCTCGGCCTACACTGTAAGCGCCCACCCTCCGCAGGCACTGTTTTTGAAGGTAGGGGAACGACAGCTTCGCCTCCCTGCCTCCACGTACGTAGTGCCCTCGGCCTACGCTATAAGCGCCCGCCCTCCGCGGGCACTGTTTTTGAAGGTAGGGGAATGGTAGCTTCGCCTCCCTGCCTCCGCATGCGTAGTGCCCTCGGCCTACGCCGTCCGCGTCCGCCCTCCGCGGGCACTGTTTTTGAAGGTAGGGGAACGGCAGCTTTGCCTCCCTGCCCCCGCGTGCGTAGTGCCCTCGGCCTACGCGCTAAGTGCCCGTGGAGCCCTACGCGGGCACTGTTTTTGAAGGTATGGGAACGGCAGCTTCGCCTCCTTGCCTCCGCGTGCGTAGTGCCCTCGGCCTCGCCGTAGCGCCGCGAGCCCTCCGCGCAATCGCTTTTGAAGGTAGGGAACGGCAGCCGCCTCTTTGCCTCGCGCACGTAGTGCCCTCGGCCTACGCCGTAGCGCCGCCCTCCGCGGCATCGCTTTTGAAGGTAGGGGAACGGCAGCTTTGCCTCCTTGCCTCCGCGTGCGTAGTGCCCTCGGCCTACGCTGGAAGCACCCGCCCTCCGCGGGCACTTTTTGAAGGTAGGGGAACGGTAGCTTCGCCTCCCTGCCTCCGCGTGCGTAGTGCCCTCGGCCTACGCTGTAAGCGCCCGCCCTCCGAGGGCACTATTTTTGAAGGTAGGGGAACGGCAGCTTCGCCTCCCTGCCTCCGCGTGCGTAGTGCCCTCGGCCTATGCTGTAAGCGCCCGCCCTCCGCGGGCACTGTTTTTGAAGGTAGGGGAACGGCAGCTTCGCCTCCCTGCCTCAGCGTGCGTAGTGCCCCCAGCCTACGCTGTAAGAGCCCGCCCTCCGTGGGCACTGTTTTCGAAGGTAGGGGTACGATAGCTTCGCCTCCCTGCCTCCACGTGCATTGCGCCCTTGGCCTACGCCGCCCGCGCCCGCTCTCCGCGGGCACTGTTTTTGCAGGTAGGCGGACTTTCCGACGCAGGACTTTGTCGTCCGCTTCGTAGGCACGGCCTCGGCGGGACGACCCGGCTTCGGAGCACCGCCTCGCCGCCCGCCTCGTAGGCATAGCCTCGGTGGGGCGGAGACGACTTCGCCGTCCGCCTTGTAGGCAAGGCCTCGGCGAGACGGCTCGGCTCCGACGTAGGACTTCGTCGTCCGCTTGGTAGGCACGGCCTCGGCGGGACGACCCGGCTTCGGAGCACCGCCTAGCCGCCCGCCTCGTAGGCATAGCCTCGGTGGGGCGGCGACGACTTCGCCGTCCGCCTCGTAGGCAAGGCCTCGGCGAGACGGCTCGGCTCCGACGCAGGACTTCGCTGTCGCTTGGTAGGCACACCTCGGCGAGACGACCCGACCTCGGAGCACCGCCTAGCCGCCCGCCTCGTAGGCATAGCCTCGGTGGGGCGACGACGACCTCGCCGTCCGCCTCGTAGGCAGGGCCTTGGCGAGACGGCTCAGCTCCGACGCAGGACTTCGTCGTCCGCTTGGTAGGCACGGCCTCGACGGGATGACCCGGCTTCGGAGCACCGCCTCGCCGTCCGCCTCGTAGGCATTGCCTCGGCGACGACTTCGTCGTCCGCTGGTAGGCACGGCCTCGACGAGACGACCTGGCTTCGGAGCACCGCCTCGCCGCCCGCCTCGTAGGCAAGGCCTCGGCGAGACGGCTCGGCTCCGACGCAGGACTTCGTCGTCCGCTTGGTAGGCACGGCCTCGGCGGGATGATCCAGCTTCGGAGCAGCTCCTCGTCGCCCGCCTCGTAGGCGACGACCCGGCTTCGGAGTGGGACTCTGCGAACCTCTTCGTAGACACTGATTTACAGGATGCAAGCTACTAGTTGCTTCGGCCCGTTGGTACTTGCTGTTAGGGAACGGGGGGTCGAGATAATGTGGCGCACCAGCTCGCCCATCGGGACCTCTGCGCTTACTGTCGAGGGAGTACTGTTGTGGGGGTGGCCCAACCCCCCGTGATTGGGCCTCGCAACTGGCATAATATGTAATAGGCTCGATAGTGTAGAGGTGTAAATATACCAATGTACCCTTATCCTCTGTAAGCATTAAGGGGTAGAATGGGGATTTCCCATTCTACCCAATCATGTATATAAGCCCCCAGGAGGGGCAGGAGGGGCATATCCCCCCTCACTCTTACCAACTCTCCCCCAGATCTGGCTCTCCTCTTCCTCTCCGAGTCCCCTTCTTCACTGTTTGGCCTGTAGCCACAACAAGTACAATTATAAGGTAGAGATTCATCTAACTTCAATGGAATAAAGCAAAATACAAATTATCTACTTCTCAAGTGAAGAAAGCACTAGAACATACCACATACTGGTGTAGTTGGCACTTATCCAAAGTTATGTTGTAAAATATCTTGGGTTGAGTCGGTTAGCATGGCTATAAAAGGACCTACAGTCCTCTTTCTTTCTTAACGTGTGTGTGTGTCTTAGAGCTGATGAAGTTTGTGAGGATATGATACATATATGTGTGTGTAAGCCATAAGTTTTAATGTGAGAAGCTAGTTAGCCTTTTGTCTTCCTCTCGCTTCTTTTGAGAGTAAATTTCCCAACATGGATAACAATATGGATACTTTAAAGTAAATGATAGAAGTAAAAATAGGAATGAAGCTTAAGGATCAATATTTTTCATATGGAAATCATGCCTTGGAGTCAAAATACCCAACAGCTTCCTATGGAATCTCAAGGGACTCAACTGTTGACCTGCGCACTAGACTATGGCGGGTAAGTTTGTTAATCTACTAAAAAAACCTTTCATAGATCCCTACTGTCCTAGATACAATCGTGCTAAATTAGTATTTAGTAGATTTATTTCCTCCCAATAATTCTATTGTGCACTGAAACATGCATGCAATAAATAATTAGGACGTTATTTTGGGATCATAAAAAGAAAATGATGGACGAGACTGATCTTCCTGATGGAAGCAGATATCCATTCATGACATTAGTAGGTTATGGAATTTTGGAAAGCTGTATAGATTGCTTCACTAAAAGCTATCACAACGGTATGTCATGGAATGAGTGCTTCTCCCTAGGCAGTTTTGAAGTGGTCAATGGATGAGTTCAAATTAGGCAAGAACCAATAAGTCGAAGAACTAATAAGTCGATGCAATAGTGACTCAATGCGTAAGGACCTTACGAAACTGGTTGATATGATTAGGAATGCTTTTGTGATTAACTCTAGACACCCACCTTACCTCAAGTATCTAATGCAAAAGTTGGGAAGGTTGTCTTGGTCTGACGATAAGTTGTTTATAGAGACCCATGTTTCATTCATGCCCTGCTCTGATAGCCTTCTCTTACTCATTAAGTTGAAGCGTAAATATGGTGGCCTACACCCTCATTTAAAAGAAAATTTAAATGATGCAATAGAACCAGATCAGCTTCCCTCTGGTTGGTATACGACAATCAAAATAGTTGTGGAAGGAGGTGTTCCAGAAGACCAAAAATGAAAATCGGACATATAAGACAAAAAAAAAAAGATAAGTTGCTTGCAATTTCTTAGAAGTTACGGACCTCACGCGCCTTCATATACATGGGTAATTTCTAAGTTCTTAAATTTGTTTGTTTTTTTGACTTTGTTTTGTGGTAGTTAAGATCTTTCTTTCTTTTGTAGGATGACAAACTAGCCCTGAGACTGTCCAACTGTGATGACGATGTGGCAGTAGAGTTAATGATTCCAAAGCATATGGAAGATTTCATTCCGAAAATCGTAGAAAGTAATTAAAGAACATATCGACATTGCGGCAGAGCATGTTTATGTAATTTAGGAATAGTTTACATCAAAAGATATAGTAATCCCAAAGATATAAGAAGCTAACTTTTCTGTATTGTTGGCAGGTTGTTGACATGTGTGAAGGCTGTTGTGAATATAACCACAACCCCTCCCCCCCCCCAAAAAAAAAGAGGTACTCCATATTATTTTATGGCTGGTTTATTTGAAGGTTGAGATGACGTGAACGTCACTGTCTCCTTGTTGCGCTATGTTCTGAATTGTTCATATGAATTGATAGTACTGACTATATAAATTAACCTAGCATCTAATTCTAAGTCAATTGACTAAAAGTGTTAGCAAAACAATATATCTCATGACGTAAAAATGCTAAAGGTTTCCCGACCAATTATCCTCCCAATTGATTTACTTGGAATGTTGTATAGAAACATTCTGTAGAACTAGTCCTAGCACATCGACACGCGATATCACTTTATCCGGGAATGTTTGACTTTAGTTTTCAGAGTTGGTTGTAATGTTATTTTTCGATTTTGACTCAGACTATTACTTGCGCCGTGAGTTCAGGAGTTGTGGAATCATGGCGCAGGAAGTGATCATGTTTGGTTAGTTTTCTGTTGAGCATATTGAGAATAAATAGCAGAGGAGTAGTCTGAAAACGCTACGGAAGTTGAGCAGCACAAACGACTTGTGTTTCTCTGAATTTTTCCAGTCTACTGTCTGCGGTCCGGCAAACTTCAGACTTCATTGTTTCGTTCAGAATTCGAGCGGGTCCTCTGTGAGTGAGTCTGTGTGTTAACTTTCCGTCAGCCTCGGGGGCATCCCCCGCCGTGGTTGGGGTTCCATGGAGGGGATCGGACGGGAAGCGGCACGTACAGGGAGCGCCGCGGAGCCGTCCTACACGTCGCCGAGCAGGACGTCCTGGTAGTAGTCAGCCCAGCACAGAAACCGATCGCCGACGGGGACGACCCGTCGGTCGCCCACCCCCACAGCCCCGGGGTTCCGCCCTTGCCGTCGCAGATCGGCTCCGGCGTGACCTTCCACCCGCCGTGATACGGGTAGAGCTCAACCACCACGAACTCCTCCTCGCCGCGGCACAGGAGGCCGATGGCCTTCCTGTCCGCCATGCGCCGCGACCGGCCACGGGAGGAGTCCGCCATCCTCCAGATGGGGTCGCACGTGGGGAGCCGCGACGGCGGCCGGGAGGGGTCTGCGCTCGCCTTGTAGACGAAGGGGGCGGGTCAGCTGGAAGAGGACGGAGTCGCCGTGGGCCGCGATGACGCAGGGGTACACGAACGACGACTCATCCTTGTCGGGCCCGCCCGGCCATTGGAGGTAGAGGCGGGAGGTAGTGGGCGGCGGCGCGAACCGGAAGGAGACGACGATGGCTTTGCCGTCGGAGGTGCGGGAGGACGCCGCGCTCGCCATGGATACGTGTCAGCCGATCGAGCAGCACCTAGCGAGGATGTGGTTGGGTTGCCATGGCTGCCGCGGGTTGGTGTCAGATCGCAATGGAGGCGTGATTTATATACAGGTCAGGCACTTCGGGCTCTCCAAGTCTTCTTCTTTTCCTTTTCTTTTGGAACAATCTGTTTGCAGCATTACCCATAAGAGAGACACACACTGATAAGATGCATGTCACGAACAGTGTTTGATTATTGCAAAATCAAGGTTTCTCCTAGACAGAAGCCTCGCTGTTGGATTGAAGCGAAAACCAAAAGAGGGACAAAAATGCTCTGTAAAATCTAGGATCTATCGTATACCCTTCTGTCCTAACTGACGGTACAATTACAGGCAGCTTCGGCTTGTAAAGTTTAAACAAATCGTCCCTATAACCTTTGACAGTAAGGTTTTCTTCGGAGACACCTATCCGGACATTCGGTCAGGCATTCCATGACGCCGATCGCCGCATCGTCGGCTTCACAGGCCGGTCCTCCTCCATGGAGATCATCATGAGCGTCGACGGATCCTCCAGCATCATCCGGGCAACGAGGTAACCGGCAATGGACCATGTTTGGAACTTCCTGGCTTGCTTGCCGATGAACCTTCCCAGCTTGCCGTCGTAGTACTCGGGCCAGCAGTCCTTGAGCAGCCTAGACTCGGCGAGCTCGATGGCGCGCTTCGCCATCTGTGGCCGCCCGGTCTTGATGCAGGCTGCTGTCAGCAGCCATAGAAGAACTGCAGATGAAATATGTAAGAATGTCAAAATCTATACGCTTTGAAGCTTACGAAGATTGGGTTCTGAATTTGTTTTATCTGAAATTGGCTGCAGAACAACGATTGAATCAACTTTTGCATACAGAGCCACATCTCAACTTCTAAAGATCAAGAGGTCAGAAAGCAGTGACAACACTTTCCCCGAGCAACCAGAGGAAAGCAGATGAAGAGTTATTCAGAATTTCAAAATAATAAACAATCTGTGTTCTACCAAAACTACAATTCCCTTTTCTAGCTGTAATATTACAAGCACAAAGACCTTATCGCACAAGGCATGGTTATCAAAGATTGTTAGACCAAAGTGATTATCATCAGAAACTGAATAGCCTTGTGTGGTCAATTTCAGAATGATCATTGGTTTAACCGTTTGTTAATGTGTTACGATGTAGACTTGTAATCCATTCAGGCAAAACAGTTTTACTTAAGATTATATCAAGGAATAGATGTGGAGATTTAGGATGTTTGTCTAACACAGGTGGTCTAGACACGACCACCTGGTACCTGAGTGACCTTTTTCCGAGAATAATTCACAGCAAAGGTTGCTAACTCATATCATGTCAGCACAGTGCAAAGGAAAATTTTACCTGGCCATGATCCTCCATTGTGATAACTCCACCGGGTGTTCTTGGGGTCGCAGCCAGTGATTATTCTCCACTCATGATTCTCGATTGCAGGATAGCATATCTTCAGAGGCATCTCGCCCACTAGCTCTTCCCATCGCTCCTCGATCAGATCCATTATTGCCACTGATTGCTCTGGAGTAGCCAGAGATGATATGATTGCAATGCAATTTCCAAGGGCAAACCACCGGAAGTCCATCATAGCGGGGCTGACGTTGCCAAGAAAGTAGCCTCCCCGGCATGGCATGAAATCAAACACCCAATCAGGGATTGAATCCGGGATGACGTTGAATTTGTTCACAGCAGTGTGGGAGTACTCTTCAGTTTTGTATCTGTATATGTTATTCAGATGGGGGAAATCTAGCCAGAAGTAATTCCTCATGTGGTAGGTTAGTGCGTGTAGCCGTTGCCCTATCTTCTCTATGAACTCCTTTCCTTCACCATCTGGCTTAAGCATTTGGAGAGCACATCTTAATGCCATGTAGAATAGAGCTTGGATCTCGATAGGATAACCATATATACCCTGAAAATAATAGTACACTAACTTTGTAGCAAAACAATATGTAATGATAGGGATCTTCATTTCCAATTAAAATTGTCTTCAGAAGTAGAACAAGCAAAAGGAAAACTTGTAGGGTTATACTACAGATTGCCTTCTTCAAGTATCAGCTATTCAACTTATAGAAAGTTGCTATTTCTTGCCCCCATCATACTTATATGTAGATTGACACATAACATTGTCTTCAAAATTAAACCGTATGTTTAACATTGTCTTCAAAATTAAACCGTATGTTTTAAAAGAATGTATCCTCTTTATTCGTCCTGCCCAAGTAACGTTTCATAAAAACTTGAAAAATCAGAAAACCCTCATACTCGAAAATTGCAATAACTATGCAGTACCACCTAGTCAGGGTGTGTTAGCTGTCAGATGCTGTCCCTTTTATCAAAGTTTGTTTTAGAGGAAACAGGGAATGTTCCTTGGTTGAAGAAAATGCAGAAAATTCGTGTTCCTGTTGCCACCTCAACTAAATTGTACTACTTTTAAGGATATATATGTCTAACTCATAAATCAAATCAAGGTGAAATGCTCGTACCATTCGACGATCAATCATTGAGCAACCATCTGTACAGAGCAGAGTTGGGAAAGTATCAAATCCCTCAGATAAGCAGAGATTCAATATCAGCCTCATGCACTTCTGACACTCAGGTGATTCTGATAAACTAACATCTCCTGTATACTTTGTATATGCCCGGAGGAGAATAATCCACCAAAATCCAGAGTCCACTGGTGCCACCCTGCCAATCGCACTCTCACCAAAATCTGCAACTAAGGTTTCAGTGTTTCTATTTGGAGAACGGTCCACCTTGAAACTTGCAGGCATTGCTCCTGCTCCAAGCTTGAACCGGTCTACCATTTTCTCTGAGCTTTGCAGGTGGAGAGTTTTCAAGAGGAAGTTCTTCACTATATCAGTCTCGTTGTTCATTAGAAAAGCCAATGCACTTGGGACGAAATCCCGCACAAAAACCTGCCATTGCAAGGATGAAATCAACAACAGCACAACAACCGATACTAGTTATTGTAATCAAATTTCCGAGATTCATACAGCTTATGGTAATCAAATTTTTCTAAGACATTTCTTCAATTAATCTCAGAAAATACATGACGCAAGTGAACATGTTGTTGCAAGTGTTAGTACACTAAGTACAGCCTACGAGGCCAAGTCAGTGACAAAATGAATAGGTATTATACGAGAAACATTGTGCATTACAAGTTATTATATTTTGTTTTAGAAAACATGTTATTATGCTTTGTTTTGGCATGAGTTACGATACCATCAAAAGAACACAAAAATATGAAGCTTAAAAAACTAGAGGATTTCATCAACTGATCAAAGTAAAGGTAGTGTATCAATATCAAACAATATAAAGAGACTAAATGAAGGGTTAGGCAACCTGGCACACTTTGGGCTACTGATTTCAAACATGTCTAAATATCAGAATTCTGAGGAGGGGGGGGGGGGGGGAGGCATTAAAACAATGGATTTTTACCTGATCATAATTGAGCACCTCCTCAGATGCATGATCTGTGGCAGCAATCGTACCAACTGGTTGGCCGCGGAAGTACACAACGGATTTCCTGAGTGCCTCCCATGCCTCATTCACAAGGGGGTGTGGATCACCAAAGGGTGTCTCCAACGAGAACGGCGAGTCAAAACCAGAGGGGAATGCGGGTGAGTGCATTACGCTATCAAAGCCGTCGTTTGGCCTGTGGGAGAGTTCGCTCCATGACTGCTCATCGAATGACCTCTTCCGCTCCAGCGTCAACCTTGGCTTGTCGATAAGTAACCGTGAGAGATCAAGATTGATCTCGGCCTCCGAGGCAATGGAGACAAGCGAGGACACTCTCTTCATGCTACCCCTTCTTGGTCAACTCTTCAGCCAAGCTCCTACAAGGGAAATCTATGTCAGTTCAGGGTTCAGGCCATGGATTCTTACAAATCATGGTAAGAAAGATTAAGAAGCAGGAAGCAATTTCATTGCATTAAAAAAATGGCTAATATGCCATAGAAAAAAAATAAAGCCCAACTCAAAAAAGCTAAAGCTGCCCTGGCTCTTAATTCTCCTCAATTTACCGCCCCAATTTCATCCGTAGCCAAACCGAGCCTAAGAAATCGATCCATTGCCGATCCGGCCCCCCCAATCCAGATCCAACACAAAGCAGGCAGGCAGTCAACCACACCTCCACCACCAAACGGCGCGCCTTCCTCCACGCAGAGAATCTGGCCAAAACCAGACACCTTCCGCCAGATCCAACACTACACGAGGATCCCCCTCCCCCAAAGAAAATCACAGAAACAGAGGGAGGGGGAGAGAGAGAGAGAGAATCGTCCCAGGAAGAAAGAGGAAGAAACGCACCGTGCGGGCGGGGCGGGATCGTGTCAGATCCGATCGGGGAAGGAGGAGTCGGGGGAGAGCGCGAATGGGGAGGGGATCAATCGGGGCGGCACGTTAGGCGCCGGAGTGAGGGGTATTTATAGAAGGGTGCCGCGAAATGGGCGGGCGCTTCTTCGTCGCGTCTTCCTTCGGTCCTTGTGCCCGCGATGTTCGAATTCTCCACTGCCGATGGCCGGCTTGCTTCGCTCAGCTTGCCACTTTTTTTCTCCTCGCTGTTTACTTCCTATTTTTATTAATCTAGCAGAGTGCCCGTGCGCTCCTACAAATAAAAAAAGTTATATTATTTAGCACATCGAGCCACTTTTGTCAAGCTTAATTTACACCACGCTAATGACTCCAGCGAAAAAAACCCACCTCCACAACTTTTACAATCAATGCCATGAAGAAATATTTCAGACCAGCCCACTGAATGATTGAACAGTGTTCTGATCCTGTTCTATGAAGTTCAAACTAATGAGTACGTCTTTCTCTTTGCATCAACCAACTTGCCATAATCTACCCCATCTATATTATTCAAAATTAGGGTGCATCGTAGCAAGCAACCATGATCCCTGCTGTTCCTGCCACGGGCATCGACAGGGTCCTCACTGCGTCGTGGCGTATAATCAAGTTGTTTGTGATGTGCAAGAACACCGCCATGGTATGATCCGCATCCTACTTGGCTTCAACCACCACATCCCCTACATCATTGACCTCTTATCTCCACCTCCGATGTCGACCCATCAGAGGCTCTCTCTCGTGGCCTTTGATGCACCACCAAAATCGAAGGTTCAAACGGTGCATTGATGAGGGGTATGTTTAGAGAGAGGATAAAATAAACATATTACCTCAGAACATCTACCCTCATCAATTGACTCAACCTACACCACGCCTTCTAGTCTGCTGTTGCTAGGCTCTATCCTAGCCCACGTTGTGTCTCTACCATTGTGCTCTGCGTACACCACACCAGCAGTTCCGTTGCCATTCCCGTTAATCTCCGCTACGTCCTTATTGCGCCTCCACTATACTAACCTTAAAATCCAATGATAAATATAAAAAGAAAACGAAGAAAAGAAGTGAGAGCCACAAATTCGTTCTTTACAGGTTACACAAATTCAGTGGGGCCATCCTATCATGGATAGACAAACAGGGGAGGGAAGGAACACACTTCTCCCCTGTTTAGATATAGAATAGAGGAGGTAGCCATTGGTGGCTTAGCTTGGCACACCAGTGGTGGCGAGGCAACAATGCGGCAACACGTACCATAAAAATGGGTTGCTAGAAGGGATTTGTGAGATAGGGAATGTGTCAGCATGGAAATAGGCGCACGGCCGTGGGCTCTCAACACCATGTGACTATCGAAACTGGGGGGAGAATGGCGGCAACATCAAGGACGTAGAGGGGCAAATAGGAGGTGAGCAAGAGCATCTAGGGATGAGGGGAGCACACCAGAATAGAGAATGGAGGTGGGGCAAGGCTGAGGCAATCTTGCGACATGAGCTGAGGGCGGCGCAGCGAGTTTGTTGTGGCAATGACAACTTGGAAGGAGGGGGCTCAAATTAGGAGGTGGGAATGAAAGAGGGTGGTGTAAGTATGCTCCAGTAGGAAGGAATCAGATTGGTGCTCACCATGTGAGGAATGGCACCGGTAACAGCGGGTTTGGTTGGACTTGGGGAAGACGGAGATACCGGCGAGGTCCTGTGAGTGTAATATGAAATTGAGTGTGGGGAAATGAAAAGGACGTTCGGGAACACATTTTGACGCGAGCGGTTTTCAATGGGGATGGCCGAAGATGAAGTTATGCCCAAAGTTATGAACATGTTTGACGCTAGTGCCAGCCCTTGCATAAAGCGGAGATGGTTTGACAACAATAGTCTCCCGGGCGTTGCTCTGTGTGTTGACAAAGAACCCGAATGGATTCCCGGTGAGCCTTTGCTCCTCCCAGAGCGAGCCCGTGTAGTCAAAGAACACCTTCCTCTACACTGCCATGCCGTCATACCTTGTCGAGAACTTGAATATCACCCCATCAACCTCCTCTAGGTCCACTGGTGCTGCGATGTCTTGGACGCAGGGTCCTTGGCCAACACCTGCATCTTCTGCAACACCTTCGGTGGGAGAGTCTCCAGCACCCGCCACATGACCACCTCCACCCCCTCCATCATGCTTGCTCCTGTCGTCTAGGAAGTGGAGGACGACAAGGTCAACTACGAAGACGAAGGCGGTGAGAGAGGGCGCCAATGGCGCTTGGGGGAAGAGGGATTGGGAGAGGAGGAGGTGAGGTATTTGAGAGAGAGGGGGCGCAGTGTTTGTTCCTTTAAGTTTGTGGAAAGGCAAGGTTTTTGGCGGTTTCGGTTTGGGAGGGGGCCCACATGGCGGCACGGGTGGGCTTGCAAGAGGTAGGAAAGATAGAAAGATGAACCACCACCATCAACTCTCTCTTTTAAGTAGTAAATATTTTTTACCTTCCTTAATAATCCTTTTATCATTCCTTACAAATTAGAATAATGGCTCCAAATCAACATGCAAAATGTAAATAGTATGTTATCCTTTTTAAGGAAAAAAGATATAGTGGAGTATCTCTTTATTAGATTTGTTTCTAGGTAAGGCAGGGGTGAGATGTAGAGGATAAGAAAATTTCCACGTATGATGAGACGTTGCAGAAATGCAAGTGCAAATATAGATACAGCGTAAGAACGTGCGAAGGCCCATACGAATAGGAGGATTTACTTCCTGAAAAAAATTCGTGTGATACTATTACCTTGCGAGCTATATATTACCGTGAGATATTGTGCAGATCTGAAGGCTTTGTGTGATTGTGTCTCTGCTTGTTCGTGTCCGTACAAAAGGAAACATAGATTTTTTTTGCAGATCTCAAGAGCATCTAATATCGAAATTTCTAAATGGTTGTATTTTCCAACTTTGGAAGCAAAATGGCGGGATAGATTTTGCGTGATTTTAAAAGTTTGAAAGCAAAATGGCTTGACAAGCGCCTCGATTTTGCACACAATTGTTAGTTTTTAAAAAGATGTTTACAATTATTAGAGTTGAACAACCAGCGATAGCCGGCGGAGGGTGGCTGCTATGACCAAAAAAATCCGACGTGTCAGAGAGGATATAATTGTAAGCTTCGAAAGTACAAAATTTTCAAAAGGAATAAAAGCCAATCTAAAGAGGTCAACAATTCCGACTTCTTTTGGGATCTCTTTATCCAAAAATTAAAGGGCCAGAGAAATTTTCGCGCAAAAATATCAAATGCTAACATAATAGCGTTGAAAGTGCCATCTTTGCGACAGCTTGATATCTAATCCAAAGTAGAGATAGTTGACTCGTCTTCCCATCTGCCAAGTCTCCTATCACCATTACCTTTGCTTTGCACACTAATAACAATGTTTTTAAGTAGTAATCATGCATGCGTATTACACTTCCAGCAGAAAGTTTAACGCCGGTAATCTCCACATCTGTTTGTACAAATGGATAAGTTAATTGATCCAAAATGTTTGCTATGTTCCGCAAAAAGGGGCTCTTCAAAATTCAAACAAAGAAGAAAATGAAAGACTTGTGAGTAGACCTGAGCAAACTTGGTTCGATTTTGAGCTGGATATGTCCAGTAGAGCCAGGTTGGACAATAATTGGCAGTTATTTCACGCCAGCAGGGCACAAAGTTGCTGTTTATACCGGTCCGCATGGTCCGGTGTGAACAGTAATATGGTGTGCCATACTTAGACCAACACATCGCATAGTAGGCTTGCTCAGCCCGACACATGCAGTAACTTTTTTGTGGTAGTGTAGTATAATTTTTTTTATAGTTGGTAGTAAAATTACTTGTGTTAAGGTTACTACGCTCTTCTAAATGTGGACGGCTGACTTAACAGTAAAATTACTCGTAACAAACAGTACAATTACTTGTGATGGCAGTAAAAAATACTTATGACTCAACGACTGGCAATAAAATTATTTATGACTGATAGTAAAATTGTTGTAAAAGATGCAGATTTAACATGAATTCAGTTTTAATTCCAGCAGAATAAAAATGATTTAAAGCATAATTCCAACACCATTTAAATGATAAAAATGACATATGAATATGTAATTTCATCAAGCCATTTAAAAGGTATAATTTGCTGAAAATATAGAACATGTGGGCTATTAAAATCAACATAAAGCTTATATTTAAGTTTTGATTATTGCTCTCAGATGTAGAGTTACACAAAATATAATCTTAGCCTTCCCGCTACTGTAGTCTATACTCTTCACTAATTGATTACAACAGAATAGATTCAAATTTTGAGCTCTAAGTAATAACCAGTCAAGATTGATCTCACACTCAAGGCAACAATTTGTACTTTCGGTCAACAGTGAATCAAAGCAAAGTGATCACTAGACAACATTCCATTTAGCCAACAAGCTTGATTAACTCACAGAATAAAGGATCAAAGATTAATCAGTTCAACAATAAGCCTAATCGGCCAACAACAGGTGCATATATTCTGAATTAGAAGAGATAACAGAACATAAAAGTTCTAAATATCTAAGCACATCCAAAAGTATCTAACTGCAAGACTGAAGATCAAAATGATAGTAAAAGCAATACTTTAGAGCTCAAGTCTGAACAATTCAGTTTCAGTATAAGACCATTATCATCATAGAGCTATCAAACCCACACCTCCCAATATTACTTTGCCGATTCTTTCAACAGAGATATCAACAATATGGTAATATGGCAAGAACAGATGAAGCAAAGTAATAAACTACCGAAATACTCACAAAGCAGATGGCAATCAAAGCCACTGTGAAGAACACCGGACAAGGCATGCCTAAAGGCGTTGTCCCAGAAAATCAATCGCCCCGCTGTGCCGCGGTAAGTAGACGTGGTCGTCGGAGATACAGTGCCCTTCTTCGTCATTCGGGACACACCAAATCACGAAGCCAAGAAACAAGAGGATGTCGCACAAAAACCACAAAAGGCACTGCCCAAATGCCCTTTCCCCCGAGCACTAGGAGATCAAGATCTCCCCACCAACGATAAGGACCCAAACTTGCGGAGCAGCAGCTCCGCAAGCCCAAAGCCAAAGTCAATCAGGAAGAATTAGATTTGAGAAAGAAATCACTCCTTGGTTTTTCCAATCTGCCGATAGGGAGATGTAGTCTGCCTTAAGTAGGAAGAGGAGCCCCCGTGGTAGCCACCAACGACCGACGTCAAAACGTCCAGGCCACTCGCGCCTCCTACGCTACCCCCTCGAAACCTCCACCATCTCAGCTGAGAAATCCACTTGGGCTGGAGACCAAGTCTCTAGCCTATTCTCACATCCGCAACCCACTAACAAGTGGGCCCCACTGCCTCATTCTTTTCCATTTTTTTCTTTTCTTTAATTAAAAAATTACCAAATTAACCAATAAAAAGTACCCGCGATCGATAATAAAATAAACAGGCCCTCGATGGCCGGTTTGGCTAACTATGTTTGGGCTCACTTGGCACAGTCGAACCACCCTTTATACGGCCCATTTCGGATCATGCTCTATTGGGTCCGTGCCAGGGCCGTTTGGCCAGGTCCGGTCCCAAGCCAAGCCCGAAGTCCCCCGCACACGCGCCGGCGAGTAACCGGACGCACGTCACCTCCTCCCCTTCCTTTCCCGGCGGCTACCCTAGTCATGGACGCCGGCGAATGCTCCAACTCCAAGTCCTGCGAGCCCTCCGCGTCATCCCCGGCTGCCGCCGGTGGCGTCTGGGCCAAGCTAGGTAGTCGCCCTCATCAACCCGGTCCATCCTTTAGGGTTCCGTTCCGTTTCTTCGACGGCACGGGTTCTTGATTCTTGTTTTTTCTCGTCTCTTGGCCCGTCCATTCCTTCTAGTGCCAGCCGATTCCGCCTACCCGGAGGTGGCGGTCGCTGAGGACGACGCCGTGGTCTGCTCCCTGGTCGCCCCCGCCGGCGGGGAGGAGCTGGCGTGGTGCGAGATTAGGCGCGGTGGCGACGCGTCGTCGGCGACAATCCGGAACCTGAGGTACCTGTGCTTGTTCCCTTGTGGTGTTGCGATTCCGTGCAGTGCGCATTGTAGGAAAGGCGCGGTTTTTGTGTGGTTTTACGGTCCTATTTTGGTCCCGTGTTGTGTAAGATTGGGTTATTTTTTCTTCCTTTTCTTTTCCCCCGCAATTCTGGTTTTGTTGCAGTGAAGTTCTTCAGTGAATCGTATGTTTCTATATTTCTCCATCAATCAAGCAATTTATCCGTACATTTGAGGGAATCTGGTTATGTACTAAAATCAGGCATGAAAATGCACATTACGGAGTACAGACCATATGGAGGTTAGGCCTGACTGTCAATTAGCGGCACTGTTAAGTTATTTGGATGAAATGTGCTGCAATGTACAAGAGCAGTTTGAACTTTAGTTGCTTTCTAGATTTGTAGAAATAATTTCTTTATCTGTGTACATCATAACTCCATTGTAAGCTGCACTGCTTTCTTTTTTCTTTTGTTGTTGGTTTTGTCAGATACTTGCTAATGTTTCATGCTTGTCATTTCATCCTTGTAATTTATATTTCATTAGATTGGATTCTTATTTTAACATTGCCCATGTACCATTGATACAGTTCGGATGCAATTATTGTTGATGGAAGAGTCATCCAACAAGAAGCCGATGACGTTAAACCAGGGAGCGAAATTGTCCCAGGACCCCAGAAAGAAGGTGAGATACTAGTGTATTTTCAATTTGTACATGGATTATTGACAGTGTACATTCTACATCCTTGTATAAAAATATACTACTTTTGAGCCTTTATGAAGCTGAGCAAATGTTTGCGCCTTTTTCATTGAATGTGCATTCTTTGAGCCTTTTTGCATGTTTATGTAGCAAAAAGATACTATTCAGTTTAAGGTAGTTTCTTTGGCATCAGGGTTTACAAAGTGAAACATGTATCTGCTACAATTATACATCTCTTTGTATGTTTTTTTATGTCTCTAAAGAATTTGCAAATTGCAACAATATCTTGAGTTATTAAGTACATCCTGACATAGTGATATCATTCTACTTTCTCGGTCCAGGACCCAGAATTTCGAGAGTACTTATCAAACCTGTAAGGCTGTAGCCACATCGAACTAAAACAAATCTTAACAGCTTAGGAATGCTCTGCTTTTTATGCTTCTCTAATTCTTAACAGATGAAATGAATTATTTTGTAATACGTTAATGTTATTCATTTTGCATCCAGGGTATTTAGTGTATACATTTGATATAACAGCTGCGAAGGACCATGACCAAAATAATATCAAGGTAATTTTGTGAAAATAAATATTGATCAATAATATTCATCTTGGCGCATTAATTTGAATTTACTAACTTGTAGTTAAATGATGTCAGATTGTACTAGATATTGAGAGCGCAAAATGCAGCATCTGCTTGAATTTGTGGCATGATGTTGTTACTGTTGCTCCATGCTTCCACAACTTCTGGTACTTTTGCTATTTTCCTGGCTACTCTGGGCTTTTTTGAATTTTAGGTGGTGATCCTGTCTGTATTTCTTTTAAGCAATGGCTGCTTCTCAGAGTGGTTAAGAAGGTCTTCAATTAATTCGCGTGATAAAAGTCAGAGTGCTGCATGTCCACAATGTAGGACGGCAGTGCAATCAGTTGGAAGGAATCACTTCCTACATAATATTGAAGAGGCATGATAATTGCTGCTAATGACTTCATCCCTGAATAATGTTCCTAAAAGTGCTTTTGATTGTACAACTGCTAGATTTCTTTGCATTGGTGCTTTTGTAGGCTATACTGCAAGCTTTTTCGTCGCTACAGCGGTCTGATGAGGAGATAGCACTGTTAGAGTCATATGCCTCGGTTAAATCGAATCTTGTGAGTTCAAAAGTTTACTGAAAGAATTGTTATTGTCCACTAGTATTTTCTAAATGCATCAAGTGCCCTGCCAGTTTGTCATATTTGCTAGCACTAATATTAGTCACGGTTATCTGAATTTTTTCTAAAAATTGTTTTAAACACACCTCATGATTGTTACTTCTTCATGTACCTTTATTTCATTTCATAAAATGCCTACCTCAGTTGCTTTGTAACTAATCGCTAATAAAGTTCTTTAGTTTTACAGTTCAATACTTGAACTTTTCAAGGCTTATGATTAAGCTATTCATTTGATTAGCATTGGAAGCATGTAATTATAGGCAATTCAAGGTAGAGTTTAATGATAATGTGATGCTCATTATATAATATCAAGTTTCTGTGAGCTTTGTCATAAAACCTATCTGTCATTTTTTCCCTAGGAAAGCAGAAGTTAATTTTTTATGTGAACTCGTCATATGAAGTTTAATGGCGAAATTTTTTTACTTTAAATAGGAATGTATCAGTTGGATATTAACGTTCTGGCAAGTGAATTCACGGAATATGAGACCTGCAGGGTGAAACATTTACATGACATGTTATGATTTGTTTTAGTCCAAAACAATTCACAAGCTACCATGGATGCAATTTTTTTCTATAATCTTCCTAAGTTTGTCTTGTAGTTAAAATGCCTTATTATTAGAGACAACTTGAGTAGCATGTGACAATTGTTACTTGCTCAACCCACTGAGTTTATAGATGCTTGTTATACTATATTATCTATTTTACAAGTATATTTTTCTGGTATTTATATGGTCTGGCCCCAAGATTCTAAATGTGGGTGATGTGTTATTTCATGCCTTAGGTTCTGGGAAAACAGAAAAATCAGTCAAGGAAGTGCCCTTTGTCTCGTTCAAGTGATGAGATCAATAATGCTGATCTTCCATGCCCTCAATGTGGTTAGTGTGGAAATTCTGCTTTGATCATTGTATTACAGTCATATAGTGGTCTTAATTTGTGTTGATCAACATGGATCATTACATGGATGCAAATGCAAGTCATGGCATATGTTCTTAGGTTTTGCATTTAATATGTTGTGCTTGATGACTACATTGTGATTTTCTATAGTTTTATGTCAGCTCTTTAACATATGAATCTTGTTTTGGTCTTTTTTCATGTATTGATTTAATAGATGATTTTTTTTTGGCAAATATCTAGAAATGATTATTTTTCCATATACAATCCTTTGTGATTCTGGTAGAAAAACTGGATCTTACCATGATACTTGATTCTGAGTTATTGCAACCGTATACATAGGTTGTTATATAGTTGCAGTTCAATATAGCTAGAGGTTTGATTCAATGCACCATTTTTTTCTTTTTTGCATGGGTGTGAGTTGAAAGTTCAGCTATCAGAACATTTTTTCCAAATGTAATGACCATTCACCAGTGTATTTGTGGAAATGAATTACCACTCACTATAAAGTTATAGTAGTTTTAGCTTGTTAGGTTTTATTTAGCTCAGAGTGAGTTCATTAGTTTCGCATTGAGGTGGTTATAGAAATAGCTTTTGCATTCTTTCAGTAAAGTTAAAGCAAAACATCCTTTCTATCTCTAAGTAGAATAATCAATTGATATTTATATTCAGCATTTCCATGTTTCTCAGGAATTTTGTTTCTTTTTTTGACATGTGACTAACATGAGGAAAATATTTCAGGTACCGAATTTGGTGGATTTAGATGTAGTCCAGGAGCAGCACACTTGCAGTGCAATGGATGTGGAGGAATGATGCCAGCCAGAGCTAACACTAGTATACCACAAAAATGTAACTGCCAATTTTGATCTTCTGTACTTCTCTTGTAAATTACACGGATTGTATTATGTTGTTCATTTGATAGGTTATTTAACACTATGGTGTGGTGCCATGATGTTGAACTGGAAATTTAGTCCCTCATATTATTCTTGGCCTTACTGATATGTTTGACATTAATTAATTTAACTAAAGTTATTTTTATCACATAAATTTGCGTGAAGAGTATTGAGGATCATTCACACTTGCTTCT
This sequence comes from Melocanna baccifera, assembly GCA_036346265.1. Taxonomy (NCBI): domain Eukaryota; kingdom Viridiplantae; phylum Streptophyta; class Magnoliopsida; order Poales; family Poaceae; genus Melocanna; species Melocanna baccifera. The sequence goes on along the minus strand of CM070707.1, from coordinate 18,683,522 downwards.
CAATAAGTTTCTGAAGTTAGCAATCGCCATAAGTAGTTTGGTTGCGCCTTTTTCGCTACTGAAATTTTATTATATTAGTTAGCTTTGCTGGTGCTGACCTACCAAACTTATGTTGCAGGTTTGGGGTGTGATAGAGCATTTTGTGGAGCTTATTGGTGTTCCCAAGGAGTGAATTCAAGTCAGTATAATCTAATCTGCAACCAGGAAACTTTCAGGATGGTAAGCCAATCTATTTCTGAATTCTGATATCTCTTAAGCCCCCTTGTACCTTTTCATCATCATATACATCCATTGCAATGTTTTGATATATGTTGTGTGCATACTGCATAATATTGCAGGTCTCTCGGCGCCATATCTCCAGACTTCCTGACACGGTTCATGGGGGCAATCCATATGAAAAAGATGTAGGACTATTCCGCCATGATCTTATGATTCTTATCCATTATCATTTATGACCTAGATAGTCATTTCACGTATGATTTCATTGTGGGTTCTCCTTTCTAGATTACAGAAAGATGCGTACAACAATCAGGCAAAACCTTGCAAGCTGTAATCTCGGAGTGGATAGCAAAGTTTGACAATAAGGAACTTGGTAATGTTCTATCTGCTGAAGTTGAATGTCGTTTTGATGCACATGTGATAGTTGTGAAGAAATTGTCTTATAAACTTTAATTATCTTTTGACATGATAAGAGGCTATCGCATACAACTTTACGCATGATCTGAAAAGCAAAACCTACTTTCGGGAATATTTGGCACTTGGTTTACACACTAGACCTTACCCTAGTTGTACTCTCGTTGCATATGCCCCATATATTGCATTTGAACGATACAATGTTCTTGCTGTGTACAGATCGCTCAAGGTTGCAATTGAATCATGTTGATGCAATTACTTCCAGGACATATCTTTGCAAGTAATTACTTTTTCACAATAACAGTTTGTCAATTTCATCTTGCTGCTTTTGCTCATTTTGTTGACTTGAAATGAATGCAGCCTTTGCTACAACAAGTTTGTTGATTTCCTGCTGTATTGGTTCCGCATATCAATGCCCCGAAATGTATGTATACTACACACAGCTACTAATAACTCCTACCATTAATTCCTTTTCATGATAGTTTTATGCTAATCATTTAGGTAATGTAAAATACGCCTTGCACAAATTTGTAATGCGTTGTGGATGTAAGTGTTAGATATGGATTAGCTGTGTAGTATTAGTCTCTTGTAATAGATTGGAGGTCAATTCCAACATGGTATCAGAGCCTATGGCTCTCTCCCTCCAAATCCCTAGTCTTCTAGCCCTACCACCTCCACTGCAGTCGCCGCCGCCGCCCCTGGACCCTTCGCTTCATTGTCGACCAGCAACAGCCGCCGCCCAGATCGGGGTGTTCTCCCCAATCTATGCCCCTACTGACGGGGCCATGGTTCACCAGCCTACTGCTTCTCGGTGGCCAGTCGGCTGCTCCTCCGCGACCACTGCTATCCTGGCCGTCGGTTTTTTTGGCTCGCCGCCACCTCTCTCGTCAATTGCCACTGCCCAGATTGGGCCACCATGCTTAGGATTTAGCTCGCTGCCTTGGAGTAGGACTCTAATGCTGCTCTCTTCTACATAGCACACCTCCATCACTAGGCAGGCTGTTGCTGTCCAGGGGGTCGCCGCCTCAGCTTGGTTACAGCAGCTGGACATCGCTGGGGCTTCTTTCCACAGCCTGAGGCCATTGATGTGTTGCCGCCTCACAAGGCCTTTACTGCCACTGTGTCTCCATATGACACCACCGCCGTGCCTCTAGCCACCTTCCCGGCTCTGGTCCTACCCACCTTGGATTGAGTCGGCGCCACTAATGGGTCCTTTTTGCCACATGCTGCCTCTACCGTGGCTGGACCCCCTCTGCCTGCTGCTATCCTGAATTTGACCTACATTGTCATTACTTTGGTCACTGCAGTCTCTGATCCATGAGGTGGGCCTCTTTTCTCGATAACCTGTGCTCCGCCGCTGCTCGACCAGCTGCGTCGAGTTCAATAATGGTTGTTGCTGCTGATGTTGTGGGTCCCCCCTAAGGGATATCACCGTCGTCGTCGTCATTACTCCACGATGTTTGGTGATGAGGTTGTCCAGGATCTGCTTACTCTGCTTCGACGCCTCACTATTGCTGCCCTAGCCTTGTCTGATTTAGCTGCTCAATCTTCCGGCTCTCCGCCACCACCACCTCCTTCCTCTAGTATACAATCACCTTGGATCTTGTATTGTGGTGCTTCTTTTCACATGAGACCAAATTCCACTCACCTCACTTCTCTGAGTCCTCTAGCTTTTCCTCTCATAGTTCTGACTGCTAATGGTACATCTCTTTCTGTTGTAAGCCACAACACTTTCTAATTCATCCTTTCATATTCCTTCAATCTCATGTTCTAAAACTTACTATGCAGCTCATGTCGGCCGGTCAGATCACTGATCATAGCTGCCGTATCATTCTTGATTTTGACTCCTGTTGTATTCCAGATTGCCGCATGGGCGCTTTCGTTGGTACTAGCCCCCGGCGCCATGATTCACAGTGTCTTTGGGAGCTCGATTGGCTGTAGTTTCCTTCTGCCTCCATTCCGTTGGTCACTAACACTACCTCTGTTTTAGCTGCTTCTTCCACCGCTACCTTCGCTCACTAGCATCATCACTTGGGTCACATCTATGGCTTGCGTCTCTCTTCTCTAGTAGGTAGTGGTGCTCTTGGTTCTATTTATGGAGACACCTTTACCCTACACAGGTTGCAAACTTGGCAAGTAGGTGCAGCTTCCCTACCCTTCTAGTGACTATCTTTACCCACCCCTTTGATCTCGTTAACTTCGATGTCTGGGGTTTGGCTCCTTTTGTTTCGAAAGGGGGTCATCGCTACTATGTGATCTTCATTTATGACTATTCTTGTTTCACATGGATCTACTTCATGTCTTCCTGCAGTCAGCTTCTCTCCATTTACCAGTTGTTTGCCACCATGGTTCAGACTTAGTTTGATTCGTTGATTCGTGTCTTTCGTGCTGATTCCATTGGCGAGTACCTATCTGCTGACTTTTGTCATTTTTTTGCCGAGCACGGTACTCTTCCTCAATACTCCTGTCCTGATGCTCATGCTCAGAATGGGGTCTCTGAGCATAAGCATCGTCATTTTCTTGAGACTACTCACGCCCTCATGATTCACTCCCATGTTCTACTTCATTTTTGGGCCGAGGTTGTCTATTGCTATCTACCTAGTCAACATGCATCGTTCCACTGCTCTTTAGAGTGGTATTCCTGGTGACTATGGTTGTGCCCCTCAGTACAGTCACCTTTGTTGTTTTGGCTATGTCTGTTATGTCCTTCCAGCTCGTGAGCACACCAAACTGACTACTCAGTCAGTTGAGTGCGTTTCCTTGGCTACAACCTCGAGCATAAGGGTTATCGTTGCTATGACTCTGTTGCTCGCCGGACGAGGATCTCTCAGGATGTCACCTTCGATGAGTCCTGGCCTTACTACCCTCGTTCCTCTGCTATCAATCTAGATTCCTTTGTTGTGTCAATCTCCTTCTTGACTTTCTTTGACTTTGCTTTCAACTGTTTTGCTTCTGCCTTCACCTCCTTTAGTTCCCTCTCCTCTAGCTCCACCTGTTTCCTCTCCGTTGAAGACTCCTCCCAGCTTTTCTGTTGAGATCTCCTACTTTCCATTGCACTACTCTCGCCATCCTCGGCCTGCTACTCTTCCTCTAGTTGAGCCTTCTCCTCCTTCCGCTCTTTTGTCCTTGCTGGGTCCTGCTCCAGCCTCTCCTCCTAGGTACGATCTTTGTGATCATTGTACTATTAGGCCTCTTGAATGTTACGGCTTTGCAAATGCTGCTCTTGTGAGCCTATGATTTACCGTGAGGTTGCTGCTCACTAGGAGTGGCAACATGTGATGGCTAAGGAGATTGCTAATCTGGAGTATACTGACACTTGTGATCTTGTCCCTTTACCTGTGCATGCCACTCCTATCATATGTAAGTGGGTGTACAAGATCAAGACCTGTTCGGATGGTTTTCTTAAGCGTTACAAGGCTCGTCTTGTGGCGTGTGGTTTTCAGCAGGTGCATAGTCATGATTATGATGAGATCTTTGCTCCTATCGCTCATATGGCCATTGTACATACTCTTCTTGCTATGGCCTCTATTCGTTAGTGGTCTATCTCTCAGTTGGACGTCAAGAATGCCTTTCTCCATAGCGAGCTGAATGAGGTCTACATGCAGCCAACCCTGGGTATTCTCTCCTTGATGGCATGGTTTGTTGCCTTCGTCACTCTATGGGCTCAAGCAAGCCCATTATGCCTGATTTGAGTGCTTCTCTTTTGTTGTCACTACTGCCGGCTTCACCAATAATCAGGACTATGCTATCTTTGTTCACATTGCTTCTCGTCACCGGACGCTTCTTCTCTATGTGGATGATATAATCATTACTGGGGATGACCCTCAGTGCATTGATTTTGTGGAGAAGCGTCTTGGTGAACAGTTATTGATGTCTGATTTGGGTCCTATTCCTTACTTCCATGGGATTGAGGTCTCTTTTACGCTTGAGGGCTACTACTTTTCCTAGGAGTACATTCAGGATCTCCTTGCTCGTGCTTGTCTCACATATCAGCGCACAGTTGACACTCTTATGGAGCTTGGAGTTCACCTTTAGCCCATCGACGATGAGGCTCTTGAGGATCCCACTCGCTACTGTCACCTTGTTGAGTGCCTCGACTACCTTAGCATCACTTGACCTGACATTTCTCACCCAGTTTACATTCTAAGTCACTTTGTTTGTGCTCTCACTCAACTCTACTACAATCACATTTTTCATGTTCCATGGTACCTTCGCTGGACCATCTTTTATTGCCTTCTCTTTCCTCGTTCTAGTTCTTTGTAGCTTCAGATGTACTCTAATGCGACCTAGGCTAGTGATCATTATGATTGTTAGTCTCTTTCTACCTATCGTGTCTTCTTTGATTGCTTAGAAGACTAAGCAGCAGGATGTAGCTAGTCGTTTGAGTGTTGAGGCTAAGTTAAGGACTATGGCATCGTTGACTACTGAGATCACTTGGTTATGATGGCTCCTTCGGGACTTTGGTGTTTCTAGCTCTCATCGACTCCTTTCTTTTCAGACAACATTTGTGCGATCAGTATTGCTCGAGATCAATGAAGCATAAGCTCACCAGGCATATTAGAGTTGATTCTTCCTATATGAGATCGCAGGTGTAGGAGCAGGTGGTCGCTCTTCACTACGTGCCTTCGGTGCTTCAACTAGCTGATTTCTTTACCAAGGCACGGACTAGAGCTCATCACAGCTTCTATCACTCCAAATTCAGTGTTGTTGATCTATCATGAGTTTGAGGGGGTGTTAGATATGGATTAACCGTGCAGTATTTGTCTCTTGTATAGGGTGTTCTTTGCATATTTACCTATACCTGTAACATGTATATTTTGGCCTTTGGCCCATTGAATAGATTGGAGGTCCCTTCCAACAGTAAGTGCACTTATTTGGTTGGCATACAAACATTGATGTCCATAAAAGGCTACTGCATATTCCCAGAGTTCGTAGCCAACTAAAATATAAGTATTTAAAATCATCCCAAATATAATGCTACTTAACAGAATTGAATTCAGAATGGGCGTTTCATTAAATGTGGTATAGTTTGGTACTTTGGTTTCCCCAAGAGCAAGGATGTTATTACGTCTCAGATAACTGTTTCATGCATATTAAAAGATCAAACGGTCTGATTTTTCATACCTGTTTGTTTGATATGTGCTTAAACTAGTAAATCGTTGTGAACTCATGCAGTAGTTGTGGTAAACGTAGAATCCCTAGAGTTGTTGACAACAAATATCGAAGGCACACTTTATGCTTAGGATTTCTTTGGATGCTATCTCAAGAAGGTTGTAGAAATTGGTATGTGGTGGACTAGTTTACAGTTACCGGTTGGAGTTAGCTGCTTTGAATTTTTAAATCTGATAGATTATTTGAAGCAACACATTTCTGAAAGTAACTGGTTTATTGAATTTGTCTTCGAACATTGCTCTGTTCCTAAAGAATTTTGTTAAATGGTGTGTCTAACCGCTTGAATGGTCGCAACTATAAAATCATTCTAAATCATACATTGCCTGGTATTACCTGAGGCGGGGTGAACTGCATAGTTTTACATACAGATGAATTAGTTGCTTTTCACGATCCAATCCTGGACTCCGTGTTGAGCTGTCCAGTGCCTAGTGGTAACCACCTAACTACTATCGCTGTCTAAGACCCTGATTATAATAACAAAAATGTTTCTTCAACAAATAAGACGCGATAAAACTTTGTGTTCATTGTTTGTAAGGTAAGGTTCCAGTCTAAGCTGAAGCACATCTTCTATACACGATGGAAACATCAAGCACAAATCTATTAACATCCACGAGCACCGCCGCACTTCCTCGTTTATTGATTGATCCTATCAGTCCTTTAACAGTGGTGGTGATGTTCTTTTCCAGCTTCTTCCACCTGATGCTGCTAACAGGGAGAGTTGTTGGTATGGTTTCATGTGCCGTACCCAGCACCATCGACCCGACCACGCTAAGAAGTGGAACCATGTCTGTCGTCCGACAAGAGGCAACCCCCAGTGACGACAAGATTGTACAGGAAAGATCAAGGCTCCTAGGATCTCCCTATACCATTCTGTTTGTTTTGTAGGAGCCATGATCAGGCACAAGTAACGTGTGGTAAACTGCATCAAAGTGTTTCCCTCATCATCATCCGGTGTGTGATTTGCATGTTCCATACTTCCATGCATCAGATGGCGATATTCTTTTCATTTATGTGTATTTTTCATCAAGGCCTAGTTTTCCTCATCGATTCCTTGTGCCGTTCATGTGCTCGCAGATGTGCAACCTCTCATGTTTTTCAGTTTAGTTTTTTTTTTCTTTGGCGCACATGAGCGTGTTTTAAGCATATAGAGAAGACATGTTTTGAAGGACCGGGCAGGGCTGGCTGGTGCTTGTGGTGAAAGAGCAGGTCCAAATCTTGCCTATACCTGACAACGAAAGCACATTGCACTTGCGGACCGTGTCAACTGTTGCTGGAGCTGCCACTCTGTCGGCAGGTCAGGGGATTAGGCCTCGCTTTCACACGCATGAGACGACGCTTCGTGTCCATGGCGATACAGGAGGCCATGGCGATGGCGATGGCGATGGCGATGGAGATGCGTATGCTTAGGCTTCAACCCATCCTTGTCGGAGACTTGCCTCACAAAGTCCTGCCCAGAAATTTGTTACCTCTCTGGTCTTTGTCGCTAATGGCAGCGGTTTGAAACCGTGAATAGCCACAATTCCTGTGTACTTGTGTATTCAGTATAGTGCAAGCACGGTTGGCAGAATTGTGGTCCGTATCGTAGGATCTTATGATGGTACATCGGGCCTGTTCTTTACGGTTTCTAAAAGTCGCTTTTGGATTTTGCTACAGTAACTAACTTTTAAACGGAGTATTTTTTTTAAGATAGGGTCTACAAGTTAATTGTAGCACACGTTAAAAAACTAATATCTGTATCATCAAAAATCGCAAGCGAGTATCTCTCTTTCCGCAATCTCTGTCGCAAACAGCTAAAAAGTCATCAGCCGCAGCTAAAAGCCATCAGCCGCAGCCAAAAAGAACAGACCCATCGTGTTAGATCTTGATCCTACGTAGGACTAGAATTATAAATTAGTGGTCCAAAATTTATAATTTGTAATTTTCATTTGTGATCTCTATACTCATCTCTCTTCCACATCACTTTATGTCCTAGATAACAATGTTTATAGATAGCTGATATCATACTATTGTACATGCTCTGAGCATCTATAAAAGAAATGCTTGCATTGGAGGAAATGAAATGACTTTTACATAGATGCTTAATGAGAGAGCTATATTCTCTCTTTAAGCACTCATGTATAAGCATTTTGTATTGCACATGCCCTAAACTCTACTTTTGACGTACAATCTTACCATGATCTTATTTTTCTTTCCAATAATATGATCCCGATCATAATTCTACCAACATGAAAATGACCATGCCTAGGATCTAGATGCTGACAATTGTTGTTGAAATCTACCATTATACGGCTCTACAATGATCTTATTGTAACTACCTCTTTTATATTTTTTTTCAATTATTTTTTCCTGATATCCCTTGCTTTCTCCCAAATTTGATCCCCCTTTCAACTTTCAAAGTACGGGTACACATAGGCCCTGTTTTTTACGGTTTCTAAAAGCCGCTTTTAAGTTTTGCTACAATAACTAACTTTTAAATGGAGTATTTTTTTAAAGATAGGGTCTACAAGTTAATTGTAGTACACGTTAAAAAACTAATATCTGTACCATAAAAAATCGCAAGCGAGTATCTCTCTTTCCGCAATCTCTATCGCAAACAGTCAAAAAGCTATCAGCCGTAGCAAAAAACCATCAGCCATAGCTATCAGCAAACAGGCCCATAAAAGCTTGCAGATGCTCCATCCATGCATAGATGCCCCATCCATGCATAGTCGGGACGTTTCATCTGCAACACGGAAAAAAGGCTCCGCAAAACCTGCAACGAGAAAGGGAAACGCAACAGTTGGGACATGTTTGCAGTGCTTGACTTTGCCTAAGTTCTTGGAGCGCCGAGTCCTCCATGCCACAGTGACCAAACATGCCGATATATGTCACGCCTCTGGTTTGCCTTTTTCAGATCAAAGGTTACGCAGGGTCGAAGATGACGATAGAGGAGCATGAAGATGACCATAGAGGAGCAGGGTTTCACCGAACTATGGTTTACTAGAATCATCTAAGCCTTATAGTACCATCCTACCGTTCGAACTCGTCTTCAATATCTACCGTTTTTCTCGTACCATGCTTAAGCTCACCGCCTCACTCAGCATTCTTAATTGTTTTGGGCCTTAACTCCTCTATATGCTTAATCCCGATTCTCGCCGTTGATCACAGTTGACTCTAAGTAACCCTACACATCCAAAAACAAAAAAAATCATATATGGATACAAGTTCTTCACAACTTGACCCATGTTAGCTAAAACATGTAGTATGCAACATTAATGCAATGACCTAAGTCAACCCAATTCAATCCATGATTTAAAACCCAAAATCTTGTTTTTCTGCCAAATCTAGTAGAACCGCGCGTAGCATGCCGGTACCACCGCTCCCCAAATCGGTACTACCGAACCTTGCAATTCCAAACTAGACCTCTCTGGAAATAACATACCACATATGTCTAGCGGTACTATCGCTCTGCAGTATGACCGCACCAAAATCTATGGTACTACTGCCCTGTGGTATGATCGCACCAATACGTACGGTACTATCGTCCTATGGTATGACCGTACCAATACTTGCATTACTACTGTTTTTCCTGTAACTTCTAGAAAACAATCCAAATAAAGTGCGATCTTTGCAAAATTACTTAACCACTCCACAAAACTTGCAATGGTTTATCACAATATTATCTTAAACCTTCTCATATGGTCCTTCAGATTATATGTCCTGTTCGGGACGTAAGAATTTTTTTAATTCCTGCAAAAATCAAACTGTTTTATGTAAAATTTATAAGAAATTCTGTGAGTTTGCAGGGATGGAACGAAGGGCTTTGCTCGAACAGAATTGCTTATAGTGCGATCTCTGAAAAATTCTGCATTATAATGTCCTGTTTGTGAAGTGTCCTGGAGCAGTGCAAGGCTATGGAATGTGAGGTGCCTATAGTTTTCTATGCTGTGTACAGGGCGTCATAACGACAGAAATGGAGCCTTGTGCAGCCTAGCCTGTCAAGATAAACAAATATCTGTTTCGACGTATCGGCTACACCGTTGGATCTGCCTCGAGATTCATGCCATGCCATGTAGAGCTGACATGACGGACAATAATAGAAACGATCCACATCTGCTTACCACCCGTGGAAGATACTGACGTTTTCGTTTGTTAATTTTAGCTCTATGATAGTGCCCTTGTCCCTTTTCTTCTCTTCTCCCTTCTCAGTTTTGTTTTGTTCGTCTTTATTTGTTCTAGCTAGACGTGAGTACGGGTTCTACCTTGTCTCAACGTTATGTTTAGGAAGCGTTTAGAATAACAATAATTTATAATTTTTTTACTATAGTTGACTGATTTTTTTACTGTAGTTGAGTTGACTTATTTAACATAATTAAATTTTAAAAAAATTTTAAAAATAGAAAAATATGTTAGTCCATCACAAACAATATAAAAGAATACGAGAAAAAAATACAAAAAACAAAATAAAAAAAGAACAGTAAAAAAACACTCGTCGCAGCAGCCGAACGCGACGACTGCGATCGCTAAGCGCGGCCATAGTGGCTGAACGCAAACATTAAAGAAAAAACAAACGCCATCACTGAACGCAGAAACGTAAGCGTTTTTGAGCGCTGCCTTATATCTGTCCGAATGTTCAAGTTCTCATCCTTCTCATTTCGTGGTCATATATATAGAGCTAAAACGCCTCATGCTGCAATAACTGATCACAAAAATGTGTGGTTAAACACAAAATAAAAACTCGTGTAGATATCGAAAACTTATCGTTTTTTATTAATAAATATCTGAGTGCTCAAATATATTAATAAATGAGCAAAATTAAGGAATGAGATCCATTGGACGCAGAAAGCCCAACACAACAGAAAGGCAGCATCACGAGCACGAGCACATTGCAGATTCGGAGCGACCCTTTAGGGTTTGAAAGGCGAGCGGCCACTACTGAAAGTAGCAGCAGTTAACTGTGCGCTCTTATGCCAACCAGAAACAATGACTTCGCTCAGCATGAATACAACACAAGGTGGAAGATCCTCCAAAGCATATGCAAAGCAATAAACACAAATTAAAACCATACCCTAGAAAGGATTGTTAATACAAGCGATTTAGACCCGTTTGAAATGTAAGATTTAGCTTACATTAATTTCGTAGGACTGGATGCTTTGTTTCCCTAAAATTTCTCAGAATTCATGTGCTCCAAACAGGGGATTACGCTTTCATGGATAGAATAATAGTAGGAGTGGATCTAGGGCTCGGGTTAGGTAGGCTGTAGCTCGAGGTCCAAAAAAATTAGTAGTGCAAATATTTTGATATAGGTAAAAAAAAATCAGAGTTTAGTGGCCCAGCCGAGGCGGCAAGGCCAAGGGCAGAATTAGAACAAAAATTATCGGGGTTCACTATTTCACCATATATGTAACGATATATATAATTTTTAAGCTATATTATGCTATATAATAATGTGTTCGGTAATTTTTTGCATCAATACTTCAACATAATTGATGACAGTGCATGATAATAAAGAAGTAGTGATCGAATTACTTATCAAAATGAACAATCCTGATAATAATATTAATTAGTTTCAGCTAACTAAATGAATTAAAGACGAAATCACAGACAGAAGTTGGTTGGCATTGGTAAAATACATCATCTGACCTCAATGGCCTATGAAAAGAGAACAAAATTGCTTAAAATTTTCAAATAAAAAACCAGTAGAATGATCAAATGTAAGTAAATGTATTACCATTTAGTAGTTACCTTTTTTTAAATTCATAAAGTGACGAACCAAGACATCATTATTAATTTTCTTATATCTGTTTCTTCACATGGGAAATAAGTCTATTATTCATGAAATCATCCCAATTAATTGAAAAGGCTAATTAGATATTTGTATGTCCAATAGTTCAAGAACAATATCATAGAAAAATATATCCAATGGTTTACTTGATATTGTAGTTAAATACTATAATTTTGCCTCTTATTTGCTAGATCGGTATTCCAAAATTTTAAATTGAAACCATAAGTTTTTACCTTACAATTCGACAAAAACAATCAATAATCATTACATTGAAATCATAACTCACAAATTTAGTCCATATTCTTGAAACAAATTGAAAGAATTGAAAAATTTTTTGAGCAAAGTATATATTGGTCGGGTGAGCCTAAGTTTCCTTCGGCTGGAGAGGACGCAGGGCATCAGGGACCAAGTGGCGCCGTGACAAGATGGCAGGCGAGGACGGCCAGTAGCACCGATTTCTCTCGTTCTCTGGCGATCGATCACTGCCTGGCTGGGTGCAACTGTATAGTGGACGTGGTGCACGTCTCCTAGCCGATCGTGTGAGATGAACGACACCGAGGGCTATTGCGATGTGACATGCTTAGGGATTAATCAAATGGACATCGTGGCCTATTGTGGTCCTCCCTCTTAGGATAGACAAGGGCTGGCTCAGTCTATTGTAGATGCCTTATGGCCTAAGGGACAGCAAAAGCTCCTCATGGACTATTGCTATCTACTAAAAATTTGGGCTTCTAATGCTCCCTTCGTTGAGCTTGAAGGAATAGACTGGGTGCACTAAGTTTGAGCTGGGGGATTCACATATAGGCTAGAGGTGTTGATCTCTGCTAAAAAAGTTTTTGGACCCGGTGTTCTGTGACACTGAGAGAACTAAAGTGGCTTCGCCCTTGGGCTTACTGGATTGGATACTTGGGCAGTATGAACCAATTAGCTATTGATGTTTGGCAATCGGCTAATAGTTTTGTTTTGCTGTTCTAAAGAGGACAGTCTACAATTTTAAATGTCAATAATATGAGAACTAATCCTAAGAGAGTAAATTAACTAATAGAATAGCCTGTAGTTTTCTTGTCATGTTCTGTTGGTCGTAGGGGACTGTTTAATTCAAATTTTCTCTCTTGCATGCTTTCTATCAATTATCTCTATCCCTAAGGTTCTTTTGCATGACAAGCATCATTCTGCAATGTTTTTGCAGGTGCCAGTTGACCAGAAATTACCATCTTTGTATCTGCTAGATAGTATTGTGAAGAACATAGGACGGAAATATATAGGGCATTTTGCCGCTTGGTTGTAGAAGGTATTTTGTGATGCATAGGAAAGTTCATCCCAATCAGTATGCTGCAACGCGAGACCTCTTTGGTACCTGGTAAGTTAGCTTCTTATAATATAAACTTAATGTTCTTCATACTTATTCATACATTTATTTAATTTACTCTCATATATTATCTTTATAGATTCTAATTCTTATCCTACTATTGATGAAGAAATGATGGGCTAGAATAAGATAAATTCTTCGTTATTTAGATACTTAAATTATTTCTTTACTATGCTATATTGTTTATATTTTATCATATTTTTTCTTATTATGTTTTGTGTTGAAGCATTGAGCTAAATTTGTATTTACGATATATTTCTATTATGCCATGGTGTGGATGTAAATTCACATTCATTCTTATGCTGTTAGCCTGTTAGAATTTAGTCTAAAGTGTAATAAAATTCTAGATCCGTTACTAAATAATATTGAGATGGTATAATGATAAAAGAAATAATGAGATGTACAAATCTCTCAGCCAGCATGGTCTCTTCCTGGTTTGATTGGACCCACTGCTAATCATCACTCCCATCAGCACAAACCATATATTAATCCAAAGGCAAACTAACATAATCCCGCAGTGGAAAAAATAAACTAAACAATTAACTAGTTGATTAACTAGAGCAGTAGCAAGCGCTCCAAACACACTCGCTAATCACCAGACGCTTGCACCAAACGCGGCTCATTAGGCGTCGCATAGTTCCCAGCTCGTTGCTCAAATGCATGGCTCGTTGCTTGCTTACTGTGGGCTTGCGGCGCCGCGGCCGGTCTCGCCGCCGTTCGCACCGGCACCAGAGCGACGGTGCTGATCCATCTCCGACGGCTGTCCTTCCTGCTGCTGATTCTGATGCTGCTCACAGCCGCCGGAGCGGCCGCAGGCGTTGAGAGCGGCGAGCGTGCCGATGTTCGTGTCAGCCATGCCGACGGCGCCCATCCCGCCGGGGAAGTTGCTTCTTGACATGAACTGCAGCGGCGCCTGTACCGTGTTCCCAGGGCCGAACGCCCAAGCCGGCTGCATCCAGAAGGCGCCGCCTCCTGCGATGCTGTTCGGCGCCACGGCCCACATTGCGGTCGGAGCAGCAGTGGGCGGCGCAGCCCGGGCCTTCTGCGCGGGCTCGCCGCCCCCCGCGGCGCCGTCAGGGTCGTGGCACGCGGTGTCCTTGAACAGGTCGTCGTCCTCCCTGTACCGCTTCCTCACGAACTCCCCCACGCCAGGATCTTGCGGCGCCTCCGGGTGCTGCTGCTGCGACGGCGGGAGGAGCTGGTGGTGGTGGAACCCGAGCATGCGGGCGACGTCGTGCGGCGGCTGGTGCTGGTGCTGGAAATGGTGGAAGGGTGCGGCGCCGGCGGAGGGATGGGAGGCGGCGGAGCGGAGGGAAACTGTTAGGGAGGAGAAGTTGGCGGGGATGGTGCCGGTCCCGGTGGAGGCGACGATGGCCGGCTCGGCCCGCTGCAGCAGCCACTCGATGGTCTCGCCGTCGGTCTTGTGGCCGAGCTCCCGCGTGAGCTGGAACACCCGCGCCGCGCACAGCGCCGGCATCCGTATCCGGCGCCCACGCCCCTCCACCTTGGTGTGCCGGTCCTTGGTCGGCCGCTTCGCCGGCGCCGGCACGACCACCGCCTTCTTGTCCGACGACGAGGGCACCGTCGACTGGGCCTGCCCCGCGCCGGGTGCAGCGGGCGCTATGGCGAGCGAGCCCATGAACGACGGCAGCGGCAGCGGCGGTATGTCTCCGGTGGCCGCCCCGGCACAGTAGAAGGGGTGGTTGTGGTCGGACGTGCTCCGGCTGCTGTTGGTGCTCGTGCTGCTCGACGGCGCCGCGCCCTGGTCCATGTCGCCCGCCGCTCAAGCTTTTCTTGGACAAGAAAAAAGGGAATCAATCAACAGATAGCTAGCTAGTCACATGCAACGGTGGCGTTTGTTCGCCGGAGCTGAGGAGGAGGAAGCGGCGGAGAGGGCGCACGTGCGTGGCACGCGTGGTGGGGCTGAGGAGGGGGAGAGGTGTGGGGCTGGGAGGAGAAAGAGTGAGGGAGAGAGGTCACAGGAGGAAGAGAGGGAGGTGGGGTTAGTATGTTTGGGTTTTGATTATGGCCACGCTAAACAAAACCATTGGGGGCAGGGGCAGATCCCTAGCCCATGGTCGGAATCGTGAGATATTTACCGGTACTAAGTATATATAGACTTACCATATAATTTTTTCTTTCAATTTAGGTAGTAGTGATCTTTAACCCTTCACAGTTTAGGACGTGATGAAACCTAAATCTACACCTACATTAGGGCCTAGCTTACCTAGTTCTCTTCCCTTATATATCTGGTTTTTCTTGTGTAGTTGGGTAGGATTAATTGTCAATGTGGTAGTGTATAGCTGTTTTTTAAGAGGGCGCTCGTTTTAGCGATAACTTCTTTGAAATTTTATCAGAGTGCTTTTTTATCAGAATGATTTGGCTTTTTGGGCATAATTAATTTTAAAAAATGTAAAAATAGAAAAAACATGTTAACCCATTAGGGACAATACAAAGGAACACGGGAAAAAAAAGAGAATACAAAAAAGCCTAAAATATCTAAAAACATTCAGAAAAAGACGAAATACTAAATAGTGAAAAAAAAGTAGAAGCTAGAAGCAGAAACAAAAAAAAAGTCAAAACAAGCGGGGCCGCAGTTCGGCCCAAAAGGGACTAGACTCTGGATGCATTCATTTCTATGGAAAAGTCTGGTACATGCATACCTAGCCAAACAGGTCGGGCCAACCGTGCCAGACTGTGGGACGGTACTGTTGGCCTGGTCTAGGCACGGCACTTCATGAACAACAAACAGGTTGTGCCAGTCCAGCATGACTGGATGTGCCATGTTTGGGTTGGCACATTGGCACAGCATGTCAACCTACCACGGCACACACAGTACCATGCTGAGGCACATCACGCTATTTACACCCAACCTCTCACTAGACCCACTCCTAAGAGACCAAGTCTACTTAGAAAAGTGTAGTAACTTTCCTATCACAGTGTAGTAAAATTGCATGAAGATGATAGAAAATTACTTATGTTATGGTTAATGCACTTTTCCAAGCAGTAAATTTACTAGCAGAGCAGTATATTTACAAACAAAAAAAACTGGCAATAAACTTACTTACAAATGGCAGTAAGCTTGCTAGTAGAGTGGATGGTACTACTGGGCACGGATTTCCAAAATTGTTGACCGTTTAGCACATCATGGCACAACACTACTCGTTTAGCCTTTGGGCACGATAAAGCACGGTTGGGCATGGATTTCTAAAATTTTTTATTGTTTATAGTAAAATTACTTGTGATAGATAGTAAAATTACTTGTGACAGGCACTAAAAGTACTTGTGAACGGCAGTAAGCTTACCTACAAGTGGTAGTAAGTTTAGGGCATGGCATGCCATTTATCCCCAATCTCGTAGTCTCCCACTGGACCCACTCCCAAGAGGCCAGGTTTGCTCAAAATAGTGTAGTAACTCTCCTATCGCAGTGCCATAAAATAGCCTGAGGATGGTAGTAAAATTATTTGTATTAGGATTAATGCACTCTTCCAAGCGTGCACAGGTGACTTGGCAGCGAAATTACCTGTAGCTGGTAGTAAAATTACTTATGAATAGCAAAAAATACTTTCAACTGCTAGTAAACTTATTTGTGAATGACAGTAAACTCATTATTGCACTGGATGTCTGGATGTGGATTGCATGGTTGGGCATGAATTTCCAAAAAAATTTAATCATTTAGGCATTTAGCCATTTAGCACACATCAACGTGCGGCACGGCAAGGCCCGTTTAGCCGTTGGGCATGATAAGGCATGGCTGGGCATGACTTTTCAAAAAAAAAATTACCATTTTTTAGCAGTCGGAGGCTTCAAAATTCAAAAAATATCAAATAATCTAAAAACTATGGAATGTTTTTTATATAAATAGGCATGCACCCCTATCTCAAATAGCCACAACTCCTTCATCGTCTTCACTAATACGTGTTACTAACATTGAGATACAGTTTGTGAAAATTTGGCAAAATTCAAAAAATTCACCAAATAGTTGAAATTTTAGAATCCGACAAGCTTTCGACAAGAGACGTAACAATACTAGATTTGTTAGATTTTTATTGGGTATTGTTGTTACTATGTTAGTTTTTGGAGTAAGGTGTAGTAGTCTCAGCAAGCATGAGAGTGGAGAGGTCCAGGCCATGTACTTCCAATGTGTGGGAACACTTTGATACCACATACAAGCAAGACGCACAAGGAGAAAACGTGAAGTATGTTGTCTATAAAATTTGTGGTAATGAATTAACTACAAGGTCTTTAGGGGGAACAGGCCACTTGCAAAGACATGTGAGCAGATGTTTGGCCAAACAAGAAGTGTTGATGAGGTAGACCCAACTTCAATACAACCCTGGCAGTACGGTATGTAACTGAGACTACAATCCCGAGGTAGCTAGAGAATTCTTTCATAGATTAATTACTACATAGGATTTACCCTTAGGATCTCGGGAATCCTCCGCATTTGAACAATATATTAGAACTACTTATAATCCTAGATTTACCAAAGTGTCTACATAAACAAGTACTAGAGATCTTGTTAGGTATTACAATATCGGTTATAATAAACTAAAAGAAATATTTTCTACATGCACATTTTCTATTGCCTTAACCTCAGACATATGGAGTGATCAGGCTAGGGTGGACTATCTTAGTGTAGTAGCTCATTATATCAATGCAGACAGAGAATTAGAAGAAAGAATCATAGGATTTAAATTAATTGATGTTGCTCATATTAGCGAGAATATTGTAGATTGTATTGTTAAAGTTTCAGCAAAAACCAGTACGAACACTGACACATTGCACATCAATTAAACTCCTCTAATAAAACACTGCCCATTAAACTGTCTATGTTGCAATTTTACTTTGGTAAAACAGGGGGAAAAGCTAAAAATACACCCGTAGACTAAATTGCATTGATAGAATTTTGTGAACCATAATGCCTTTATTTAAGGTGGATCATCATGCTCTATCTATCTATGCTTTTCGCTAAGCTACTGGAGAAATAACACTATATATTATTCACCTGAACGGCTGAATTGTTAACCATGACGCTGAATTCAAGCAAAACCTCTGTGTGTAGTCGAGCTGAAACTGAAGATGTGAACCATCCGAATGCGCGCAAAGATGGACATAATCTGAAGCATGAAGACAGATGCACAGATCTCAGGATGCTATCACAGCCGACTAATCACCTGCCAAATTACATCCAGCACGGATAAACTCGAAGCCAGTACGCTGACGAACTCGCAATATCTATCACACATGCCATGGTTCCAAGAGAAAATTAAAGAGGCAACAGGGTATGTATGTATGTCTGTATCGATGGTCAGATCGCACAGCTTAATTAGGGCTAATACGTACTGAGCTAATACACAAGGCAATAAGCACAAGTACATACATTACATATTGTTTGTACACGATGGCTCAAGGGAAATTAAGAAAAAATCATCGTGAGTGGTACATAGAGATGGGGTAAGCATGGCCTAATCTACGTGTCCTACTCGCGTAGTATCGCAGCGACTCGTGCAGGTGGAACGCTGTACTTATTCACAAGTTGGCACAGGTTGGTGCAAACTTAGGTATATTTTATAGTTTACAACTGATATAAAGTATGTTTGACATCTCCGCTGCAAGATTTTGTGCAGATTCAAAATTTTTTTTTGAAAATTCAGTCTAGGTTTGTAGGGCTGTACACTTGGATCGGATGTGCAAAAGGAGCATACATCACAAGTTCACAACAACGAAAGCTGTTGCGTATGATGCAATTCCGTTATAATGTTCGAATTTTCTGAATTGAAGTTTGCCTCGAACATGGTGGGCTTTGTATTCCAGAGAAGCATATGTAGCCAGGTTTCAGTTTTTCTAGTACACATCGACTTCATCACAAGAACACAGCAAGTCAGCAAGCGAGGCGCTCGGCCACTGAACAGAAGCAAGAAGGCCAACATACCACAGACGCCTAAGGAAACCCGCTGATAAGGACAGAGCTGCAACAAAGTAAGAGGGCACTGAAGCAGCAAGAGGCAGCTGTATGTCAAAGCATGATTACCATGCAACATCGAAATCAACAAGAATGCGCCATTGCTACGTGCCATACAGTATTAGTATATACACATATTTATGATTCCACTATTTGAAGAAGGGTAGATAACATGAAATGTTAGCCTTATGGAACAGCATAAAAATTCCGCAGTCTTGTGAAGAACAGTATACTGTTCATAAGCAATAAATGGAAACAACAATTGGCACAATGTTACAAAAATTCAATTGGCGACGGTTTATGTCTATTTTACACAATTGCACATCATAGGTGGACTACCAGAATTTCCCACCCCCAAAAAATTAACACCTATTCGCAGCAAGATGCATGTGCAATGACAAATCTAAAGAATAGGCAGCATAACACAAACATAGTTATGTTCTTAAGGTGTCTTTCGCTGGTATATAGAATTAATTTGCTTGAAAGAAGGTTAATACTGTGAGATTAATGGCCCCGCTTGTTTCGGCTTTTTTTTCAGCTTCAACTTCTAGTTTCTACTTTTTTTTTTACTATTCACTATTTTGTCTTTTTCTGAATTTTTTAGATATTTTAGACTTTTTTGTATTTTCTTTTTTTCCTCGTGTTCCTTTGTATTGTCCCTAATGGGTTTGTAACGAGCGCCCCCAAGGTATTACCCAAAGAAAAATTTCTTTTTCCCCTGCTTTTAAAGAACAAAGCAAAAATGATGAACAAATGGGTTGTTCTGTAATAAACTGCAATGTTTGCATTTTGTGATCGTAGGCTGTGTGCCCATCCTGTCTGGAGCAACAGATTCCTCAATCAAATCAGTCTGCAGTCTGCACCAAAAACCTAAAAGAGGGCAAAGCTACTATTATTCTTCTGAACTGTATGAGGACAATAAGGTATGCACTAATTTTAACAGAAGCAATTGATTTTAAAATATAAAATCCATAATTACCTTCCATTGGAAATTTGGAATGTTCATAATCACTGAGTTTATTCTAACACCCCAGGTTATATTCACCCGAAACTAACATGATCTAAGGTGAGGTGTCAACCAGGCAGAGATTGCTTCTTGTGCATGCTAAGTTGGTACCATCTGCCAACTCGTGGCCATGTGTTCAACAGCCCCTGTTGATAAATTTGATCAACATTAGGCTTCGAGGGAGACAAAGCATATTGTATACTACAACATCACCAGCATATGTTCAAGAAGAACTGATGTGTAAGAGGAATAACACCCTTCTACACGATCTCCTACTTTCCTTCCTCTAGGGCATGACGCACTGATCAGATGTTTCACATTCATCTCTATGCAGGATCATTCAGTCATTTCTCTGGTGTGTTGATCTTGTCCGTGTTGCAGGATCATCCAGTCAAGTCGCAGACCACTTTCTTTGGATTATGATTGTAACAGCCTAGCCATACGTAATGCTGCCCGAACTTTCCTCACATCATTTTTAAACCCTGCGCTACGAAGCCCAGCAATGACAGCACGCTTTGCAGATGCAAGAACATTGTTCCCTTCATGCAAGCAGATCCGCAAGAATTTGGATGCCATATGGTATCTACCCACCTTACATAGACCATGGACTAGCGATGTATAAGTAAAATCGTCTTTTAGTTTCATGCTGTGCAGTAATCTGATGGCTGCATCCACCTCATGAGATTTGCAGAGCGCGTCGATCAAGCAATTGTATGCTATCACATTTGATTTCATGCCCCTTATCTCCATGTAACACAACTGCTTTTCTGCAGCCCCGATATGTCCCATCTTGCACAAACCATTAACCAAAATTGAGAATGTGTACTCATCACTCTCCAGGCCACCTTCTTCCATCATGCTCAGCAGCTCAAATGCATCGTCCAACTTCCCTTGTTGGCATCGCAGGTAAATCAGCGTGTTGTAGCATGCACTGTCGAGCCTAGACCCACTTTGTATCATGAGCTCACAATAGGTATTGGCTTCTTCCATCCGACCCTTCTTGACCAACGCACTAATCACCGTGCAGTATGGGTAGACATCAGAAATGTACCCTCCATCCAGCAACGACAAGAAGGTATCCAACCCCTGATCAAACCTGCCGTACCTAAAACAGCACTTCATAACCGTCGTGTACGTGATGGCGTTCGGGGCATGCTCGGTCCTCCCAAGCTCCTTGAGGACAATGCGGGCATAACCAACCATGCCTGACCTACACAGCCCGTTGATCATGGTGTTGTAAGTCACAATGCCCACCGGGAGGCCCGCCCTCTGCAGGTACCTGAACAGTCTGTACGCGTTCTTCGCGTGGCCGGTCCTGAACAGCCCGTCGAGGAGCGTATTGTACGTGGTGGTGCACGGCGCGACGCCTTTCTCGGTCATATCAGCGAACACCCGGTAGGCGTCCTCTGGGTGGCCGGACCGGAACAGGCAGTGCATGAGGGCGTTGTAGCTCCATGCGTCGGGGGCGATCCCCGCCCGGAGCATTTCGTCGAACAGGTCGAGGGCACACATCGGGAGGCCGCGGCGCGCGGCGCCTGCGATGAGGGAGTTGTAGGTGACGGCGTCGGCGTCCACCCCGGCCTCCTTCATCCGGCGGAGGACCACGAAGCCCGCGTCGAGGCCTGCGGCGCGGCAGTGGGCGGCGAGGAGGGTGTTGTAGGTGACGACGTCGGGCGGCAGGCCGAGGCGGATGGCGTCGACAAGGACGGACTCCGCGCGGGCGAGGCTCCCGCCGCGGCAGAGCGCGGCGAGGCATACGTTCATCAGCCGCGTCGACAGCCGCGCCCCCGCCCGAGCCATTATTGCTCCGCTTCCTCGCCGCAAGACTCTCTTCCGGGCTCGGTTGCGCTCCGCTTGCTTCCACTCCCATACAGCTCACTAGCCGTTCCTAGCCGCTTGCCGGCTTGCTATGAGAAATTCCGCTGCCCTTCCATGAGGAGAGAGCTTGAAAGCGCGCGGCGGCGGGAGGTCGGTGGCGGCGGCGCCGTTGGGCATCCGGGGCCGGGAGGAGAGAGGTTGGAGCGCGCAGACCTGCGCGAGAGAGAAACTAGTAACTCTGGGTCTGGGTGACTGTCTTGCGGCTCCGCTGTAAGAGGGGTCCATATGTCATTGATTGGTCAGGCAGCTGATGCAGACGTTGAATTATAGGACCCACCTGTCGGAGAGTAATAGGAGAAAGTTTGCAATGTCTCGTTGCTGTCTAGTTCAACATTTGCTTCATGAAAATTTGGGGAGGCAATAATATCTTGGTAATAATGGGGACTTCCACACCAAAGCCGAAGAGCTATGTTACAAACAAACAAAAAAAAAATCAATGAGTGGTACACCAATGACCGCATCATCTCACTGGTTATGTTCATCCACGATTTATTTTTTTGTAAATTGAAAATTTGAAATTTTGTAGTCTTTAACTTTTTAAATCTTTTATAATTAGAAAATTTTATTTATAAATAAATAAATAAAATCCGTGGATGAACACTCTACAAATAAATAAATTTGTATGACCCAACCCTGCTGAGCAGCAGTGGCCTTGAAACTGCTACCTCCATATGTGTATGTGCCAGTGCACTCAACCATGGCAGGCAAGCTTGGCCATAGCCGGAAGGCTCCCCAAAGCTCTGCCCAAAGTGAGAGCTTCTGCCTCATCATCTGTGAGTCTTCTTCTGCATAATCTCCTTCATAGTCTGCAGATCCTCCGCTTCCATAAAATGGGTAATGCAAGACTTGAACCCAGAGGGAGCATCTCTCAAAATGTGAAACTCCAACAGTCACACTACTTTGGACTGGATCCTGAAGAATTGAAAAGGCATTTTCCACCCAAAAAAATAGATTAAAATATGGATTAATTGATCTATGGTGCCAGAACATAACCTATCTGGAACAAGATATGCAACCTAAAAGTCCTCATTGTGTGCATTTGCTGGTTATTTCAGGCACCAGATATTAATGTAGCAATCGAGAGACAAATGAAAGATAACAATAACTTAAAATTTAACAGCATCACTTTGCTCGATTTCATAGTCCCAACTGCCACATTCTGTCCAGTGCGCACTATGATATATTGGGCTTTCAACTGGCTCGTCAAATATACTACAATGGGTGGTCTTAGTATTTAAGTTTTGGCAAGAAAGAGATTGAAAAGTTTACTAGCTAAGAAATAACAAATATTTCACTGTAAACTATATTCAAACCATATATTTGTAACTTGTAAGCCAACTGCAACCCTAGAATTTGTTTGCTCCAATTCTGGCCGACGTCAAACTATTAGACATTCTAAATATTTTAAATTATTGATGAGCCTTTGAAACTAAAGTGCATAGTAAGAACATAAGCAAAATAGGCACATTTAGATTCGTCGAAGCGGTTTCTCCACCCTCTCGCTCCGAGAATAAGACAGGGGTCACAAACGCATCACGCATCCCACTCATCTCACTCTCGTCTCGAGCACGCATCTCTCCCTCACTTTACTAAAACCATATCGGTTGTTCCAAGGCTGCAGCAGCAAAGGTATGGGATGACCATGAGGCCTTTGTGTGGGTGTGTGGGTGTGTGGGTAAGCATAGTGGAAGCAATCATTCGGGTAACTCCACTATTAACCCTTACCTTTACTTGCCCACGTACTACAATGGCGACGATTGATGCATGGTATGAGATAAAATCGCATGACCTTAGTATGGTTACTAGTTTAGTACTACACAATCGATTGCACAAGATGTCAAAACATTGTTGGCAACAAAAAAGCACGACAATGCAATAATCAATTATTAGAGTTAGCACAATGTGATTATATCCATTTCCCTACAACCTCATACAATGTAGTGATAGTGTTGGCTGGTATTTTTGCTAGTTATATCCCAACTAACCAATTCTTTACACTTCCATCTCAATGTCCTATCTATAACAAACTATGGTTTCTATTCTTCATACCTCAGTCTTATCCATCACAAGCACAATTAAAGTTTGTTTAGTAGAATGCAATATTATAGGGAAAAACCTTACCTTGAAAACCATGTATATAAGTCCATATCAACATACCAGGCTCAAACATTTGTGTGAAGCATGATCTTATCCCAATTTTGCTAGTAAAACCATGTATATAAGTCCTTCTGTTGACCTCCTCTAAGCCTCCCTGTTTGGCCACATTCTTCCTCTCATCATCAATGAAACACCTCACATTCGGATTCATCCCGATTTGACTAATCTTCACTGTCATTCAAACTATATCTGCCTCTTGACCTTGTACCACATAGCAGTGTAAAGGAGGTATGGGATAACCACATGCCTCTGCACAGTTAAGCATTGTGGAATCGATCGCATGGGTTGCAAGCAACATTGGTGGCATAGAAATTGTAATGTCTTTGTCGGTTGTTTTTGGGTGAAATATATTTCTTTCATACCTCTGGATATTACCCATCTCAATTTCATCGAAGTTTTACTTGGTAGATCACAATAATATGATCAACTTAATATTGTATCCAAAGTACATTTCCTTGAAACCATGTAATCCATCCGTTCAAGGTTATATGACATTTTTTTAATGGTATTATCCATAAATGTATGGAATATTTCATATTTCAATACAAAATTAGTGTGATATTCTCTATATAGCCCTCATAAATATCCATCGTTACTCGATATTATTTACATACATGCATTGAATATAATGCGTAGCGATAATAATTAGGGGCAACCTAGTCATTTTTAATATCTTATTGATCTATGTGTCTAAGAGGAAATACGCCATACAAACTTAGACGAATGGAGTATTACCAAGGATAGCAAATATAGGCTTAGTTCTTTTGGGCTTACTAGTTACATGTTCATGCGTTGTAATGGATAAAAAGAATCTTACTATTCTAATATGTCAAGCCACCGTGACCAGGCTCGGCCAACATCATGCCCTTAGCTCCGCCACGGCGCCCAGTGAAGCTCCTTTGTAGCTCACGTCATTGTTGGGATATAAACAATCATACTACACTACCTATATAGCCTTCATTGTTCGGATCCTCCTGCAATACACCACTTTGTTAATCCATCTATACGGCTATACGCCCTAATACTCTGATGTGTAGACATGTAAAAGTTCGGACCAACTATCAAATAGATAAGGTCTTGTAACATTTAGCACACTAATCAAGCATCCAATGACCACCAAGAGGTAATAAAAGAACAGAAGCATCCATTGTACATGGTAGAAGGATAGTGAATTCAGCAAATTTCATCACCATAAGTTTCATAGCACATTACATGATACAATCACCCTTTTTGTTTTTGCACTGACTATAGAAAACTAATGACCTCCCTCCATTGTTTATAATCTCATAATAAGAAGAATCAAAGCTAACAATGTGAACTACCACAAAAAAAATAAATTGAATACCAAAAATGGAAAGCAGTCAATAATGACTAAGATGCCAGCATCTCCTTGTTAGCAAGCATCATAAGCTTACAAAGTGCTGAAATGGAGAAAGGAAAGCATTCAATAATGACCAAGATGCCACCATCTCCTTGTTAGCAAGTAGCATAAGCTTAAAACCTGAACAATATCACATGAAAAATGAATATTTACTGCCCATATAAGGACATAAATAAGCCAAATGATGCGCTCGGACTTCCTAATCACCCTTGTTGCTAAACTCAGCTTACAATATAGCTGGTTAATCCTTTGTCTAAAAAAATGATGCACTCTGATCCTGGGCATTTAAGAGTCCTGATTTTCTTGTATAATCTTCCGTGAGTATGAACAGATAACATGCAACTTCGTGTGGCCTCAACACATATGACTATGGAGATGAAGTTGTAGAATGCCATAAAATTTATTTGCAAAACCAACACAATAATACTAAGAAGGTACATGGTTCAGAAACATGATTTTTTCAAGAATAAGAGACACAAGTTTAAAGTAGCAGAAAATTCATGGAAGCTGTTATATCTTTTACCCACTCATGTTGAATCATTTTGTACAGACTAATACTAATATTTAGCTCAGGATTAGTTTACAGAATCTACCATAAGAAGATAGACAGAGCAATAGTCTAATACTAATATTTAGGTCAAAGCATGGTAAGAGTTGTCCATAACCCCAAAAAATATAGAGATCTAATATAATGGTCTTGCAAACCAACTCGTGTCTAGGCATACACCATTGCCCTTGTCATTGAAGATACACTGCAAGAAAAAAATAGAGCTATTAAGTAGCTACAACTTTGCAATAAGCCTCAGGAAGACAAACAAATAAGAAAAAACCTTGAGAAGGTGGAAAGACATCACCCCGTCTGTAATATTTTTGGGAAGTATGGTTCAAAAATTGTAATACTGTTGGGTTTATGTTACAACATATAATGGTACCAGTCCCTATCATTCCAAAACAACATCCCAAGTTAGCATTGGCACCTTAAGATAGCACATAACACTGACAATAGCATACCTTCTTCCCCAATGACAGTGACAACCAACTCTCAGGCTGTCCTTGCTTTCTAGAAAGGAAGCTTAGGTGGTAAAAGAGGGGTAGTAGTGATAGAAATCTCCGAGCTAAAATGTGCATTAGTTTTCGTTTAGTTAACCATGTATCCCAAGTTTTACATCTCTCATGCTTGGTCATCTTGGAGTCATATGGATTTACCATAGGTGCGAACATTGCTGCACCTGGATTTAGGGCAATATGCCATCTATGAGCATTCAATCAAAAGCATAGAGTATCACTATTACTTTAGTATTCAAAAAGCGTGTAAGATCTATGTTCTTGGAATACATACCCAAAAATAATTTTGACTGAACAGAACTACAGGTTAAGATGAAGTAGTAGTAAATTTGGAACTAAGAACAGTCAATACTATGTCTTGAACAAATTAAGGCTCTAAAGAAGGAACAAGCATATGGTGCTCTGAATTAGAAGCATCTCCAAATGCACTTGTGCTTAATAAATAAAAAACATAATATTTTCCTAGACAAATTTAGATAATGCTTGGTCGTCTGATTCAATAGAACAAAAGCATTCCATTCTTATCAAGCAAAAAGATGATAATTTGCTTTAAAAGTGTCTAAAATACCGTTTATCCCCAAGTCATGTAGGTAACAAACTTGTTTGAATGTAAACTATGGTCAACGATAGTGTATTAAGTCACAAACATTTCTAGAAATTAGTCTTTAAATGTCCATAAGCATATAGAAGGTATGAATCAGATACTCACAAGCAGAAGAGTAGCCCTACCTACTGTGATATTAACATCACAACCAATTTGTCAAAGTAAGGGGAGCATGTATGTACTATGTAGAACAGGACAAGACTATAAATAGAGCAATCCAAAGAACATAGCAAAGCATCTGAGGTACGTACCTGCCACTTGGTCAGGAATGTAGCGAAGAGCACTCTCAGCATGCATGCCACCTCCAGAATATCTCACAACCCAGAACTCTATTGGGATTTTTATGTGGCTTTCAATATTTATTGTGGTTATTGTCTATTTTATTCAATGTGGAATTATTTATTGATGCAAGTGATAGGGAATATTTTAATGTGGAATTTAACTTGAGAAATAAATACTCGAGGTGCTGAGGACGACTGTGTTGGAATATGGTAGATATGTTTAGTTGAGATCAAGTTTACTGGAATTTAATATGCATGCATTTGTTTAACTTGAGCACAACACAGGGGCGGAATAACTGGGTTTGTTTTACAGGACCAGCTTTGTAGCCTATTGACCCACACGATCAGATTAGAATTGATCTCACAAATAATCTGATCATGGCGTATGACTCACACATATGTGCTTGGGGCTAATATATATTTTAGACTCATAAAACTGACATGTCTGATCGTGGTTAGTGACATGATTCAGGAGTCTCACAGAATACTGAAAACAGATGGGTCACTTTGTAACACCTGAAAATGGAGTCTATAAATAGGTCCTTACCCTCTTGCCTCATTAAGGATTGTAAGCGACACCATGGATAAGGCAGAGAAATAGAAGGTAGATCGAATAGCCTCCACAAAATTAATCTAGGGTTTGTGAAAACCCAACAAACTCATCCACAATCCCGAGCGCATTAGCCAAATGAAGTATGTCTAGTGCAGAAGAATTGAGATTTTGGCCTGGATGAGGATCACTTTCACCAAAATTAGGAAGACCACATGTCACAAGTCGTGCCCCAGATTCCTCTAGAAGAGATGTGTTGATTCCAGGGATTCCTGCATAGGAAGGAACAATGTAGATCAAATATGCACCACGGCGATGTCAATACAATAATCCAGAAACAATATAAAAATTTGTTCTTACCTGCTAATCTTGATGAAAGAAAAGAATGCGGAGCAATCAATGAAAATCTTGCCCTATCAGCCATAGCCAAAGCTATAAACCACCCATGCGCACTGATAGTCTTTGGCTATGGCTTATATCACTGATGGATGCCCCAAAAATACTGTGGAGATTTAACATATTTCAAGCATACACAGCATTTTAGACCTTTATTACGAGGCCAAGTTCTTTTCTCCAAATGTGGGAAGCAGCAGGGACCTTGTCTTTCAATTTCTTGTACTTCTTTGCCCTAGCTCTGATAGCTTTTATCAAGCTCAAGCTGATGTTTTTGTTCAATTGATTGACAATATATAGATTGTGACGCTACTGACAGAAGCAAAAATGACTGTAGCAATTATGATGGACCAATACTTTGACATGTAGGTTGAAACGACACTCCAGCTAGGATGCAGCATCTTGTGTATCCCTGCACTGTGGTAATGTGGCAATTAATTGGAGATATTCATTGGGATGGAAACTGAAAATTCTAATGTTGCTGTTAGCATTTTTTTGGTAGCTTATACTGACATGCAATTATGTGTCCATACCACTGCAAAAGTTAGTATTTAGCAAATTACCATTCAATGCACCATCGATATGTGGGCCATGACTCCACTTATTAGTGTTACTGCCAATGGGCAGCATCTTGTTATACTGCAAAAATTTATATGATGACGGTATGGAGATATTTCCCCCCATTATTCGGTATGCCCCTTTCTAGTCAGTGGAGATGTCCAATATTATTTTGCTTAGATTGTATCGAAGAGCGTAGAGCACAACAGGATAAACCGGCAAAGCAAGACCCATGCAGAACACAATGGTTTTCTTATTTGACAGTGTGCTTTATTTCTAAGGATTTTCTGAACTTCGAAGCATCTAATCCTGGCTCTCTTAATCAAAATAACATATAGTAGCTCCAAGATCCTTCTCAATGCTAAGGGGGCGTTCGAAATAGCGATGGATTCTGGCTGAAATTTTACTGTACCTGTTTTTTTACTGTAGCTGATTTGACTTTTTAGGCATAATTAAATTTAAAAAATAGAAAAATAGAAAAAATATGTTAGCTCATCACGGACAATGCAAAGGAATATGGGGAAAAAGAAAAATACAAAAAACCCAAAAAATCTAAAAAATTCAGAAAAAGACGAATTACTGAATAGTGAAAAAAGCTAAAACTAGAAGCTAAAACTGAAAAAAAGCTGAAACGAGCGGGGCTAAGAACTCATCGAATCCACGCAAGAAACAACCGAACCAACGCCCCCTGTGCCCTCCCTCGAATCACTCTGCGCGTTGCACAACCAACCAAAGCTGCAACTATAGGGTTCTCCACTCCCCCATTTCTCCCTCCCGCACAGTAGAAACAACTTAATGCCTCATCTAACACTCCTGAATTCATCTCAATCCTCTCTAGAACCCTAATTTTTCAATCCTCCCGTCGCAATGAACTACTAAAACACTCGATTTTTCAAAAAAAAGGATGTTAACTGCATAAAGAGAGAGATCTTACGTGATTTCATTGTCAAAAAGGGTGGTCAAGAAGTGCTCTTCCCCTGTTTCCAAGAAACCGGCGTCGAGGACACCAAGATCGACGAGAAGGAGGAGGCTCAATTTGTCTAGGAAGAGCTCTACTCTGGCGGTGGTGGCTTACGACAAGCCACGTGCGCCGCTATGGGACTTCTCCGAGAAGTGCTAGAAGGTCAGGGCCAAGCTCTCGTCTCCCTACGACGATGCAGAGCGAGATCTAATCTAATCAAACAAGGGAGATGAGGTTCAGGTAAGGCGGGGAGACGGCGGCAGATGAGGCGGGGAGGCGGGGAAAGAGGCAAATGGGAGAGGAGACGGCGGGCGGATGTAGTGGAATTTTTGGTGCCACACGAATCATTGTGTGAAGAGGATGGAAGAATGAATACGTACCACCAATTCTTTTTTTAATCTGGGTTTATGCTTAGGTTCTATTTTTAACTCATCATTAAACGATGTGTTTTATCCAGATGTGGTCTATAGGTAAATTATAGTACAAATTGTACCGAGTTCAGCTGTACCGACTAAAATCGCATACGACTATTTTCCTTTGCGTATTGTCTTTCATGAATATATCAAAATTCAAAAACTATAATTATATATCATAAGTCTTAGCCAAAAGAACTCATCCATAATGATCTCAAAATTTTATCAACGCTATCTTACATCGAAAGGGCCTTTTCTATCACCACATAAATCAAGAAGCGTAAAAAGACATCGTAAAAAAAAAGGAGTAAAAAGAGAGAGAAGAAACTCATTATTTCCTCTTCCTAGGAGACTGTTTCTCCAATCTCCAACAACCACCGGCCTCTCATCCGGTCATCCCGAATCAAACCGCCTCTCCGTCGGATCGATCCCAATCGGACTATCCTTCCCTTCCACCCTCCCAAAACCCTACCCCTCGCTTCGCCTCGTACCACCACGACGGTTGCGGCGGCGGAGGTATGAGATGACTGTGCGGCCTCTGCGCGGGTAAGCATTGCGGAGGCGATCCCGGGTCGGGCTGTGAGCGGTGTTGCTGGCGCGGAGCATGGCGACGTCGTTATCGGGTGGTGGGGGCGGTGCGGCGGGAGGCGCGGCCGGGCTGAAGACCTACTTCAAGACCCCCGAGGGCCGGCACAAGCTGCAGTACGAAAAGACGCATTCCCCCTCCGTGCTGCACTACAACCACGGCGCTGGCGGCAAGACCATCTCCGAGGTATTAACGGCAGAGACGCCGCCGGTGATCGCATCGCGGGTTTCGGCTAGCCCGGGAGTTGATACGACGGTTGGGATCTCGATGTGTTACTGTGATTGGGATGGGGAATTGGGCGGTGGGTTGGGTGTTGACCTGATTAGGTGCCGGATTTGGGTGCGTTTTCGGGTAGATGTGCTGGGATTTCGATTGGTTTTAGTTAGGGTTTCGGGTAATTTTTGGGCTGTGGTAATTTCTGCCGACATGTTTGGAGAGTTCACTGCATGTTTTAGCGCTTCTGGTAAAATTGGCATTATTGCTAGTTCCCAGGGTGCATAACGAGTGACCATCTACGGAACCTTCAGTAGTGATGAATTTAGGGGGAATTCTAATGGTATGAACCAAGGCTTGAGTCATTGTCTTGGTAGAGCTTCCTGATGATCTGACTTCGTTGCATTGTTTATTATTTTGTTGTGTGAAATTATGATTGTTCATTAGTTTTGATGGTGGCAGATGACGGTGGCATATTTGAAGGAGAAACCAGTGGGGCAGGGCTCCACACCTTCAACGCCAAGCTCCAGCAGTGGGATGCGGTCTGCAGCTGCGAGACTGCTTGGTACTGGGAATGGGGGCCGGACACTTAGCATTGTGGGGAGCAATGGCGTCAGCAGGGGTGTCTTGGGGAGCAGCCATATTGGTGGAGGCATTGGTACGGCGACGAGCGTTAGTGGCTCACAAGCCATGGTGAATTACGATGGCAAGGGCACGTACATCATCTTCAATACCGCTGATACACTGTTCATCAGTGATCTCAACTCACATGACAAAGTATTTGTTCCTTTGTTGAATGCATGCTAAAATTAAAAGTGTGTTGCCTTGTGGTTCTCTGATCAAGTTGTTAATTGCACCAGGATCCAATAAAGTCTATCCATTTCAGCAACTCAAACCCGACTTGCCATGCATTTGATTCGGAAGCCAAGGATGGGCATGACCTGATCATTGGAGTGTGGTCAGGAGATGGTCTGTTTCTGTTGAGTACTTTTTAATTTGGAATGCTTTATTCCTAGAATTGAATTATGTCTTGAGATAAGGCCATAAGATATTTGTGTCCATCGTGCAGTCTATTCAATGTCATTGAGGCAGCAATTGCAAGATCCTGGAAAGAAACCTGTTGCATCTCAACATTTCATCAATAAAGATAAAGATGGAACCCCCAACAGGCATGTTTGCATTTCCATTATTTACTTGAAAAATGAAAATGATAACTTTTGTCATAGTAAGCTTGGCAAGTTTGTACCAGCGTTACCTTACAAATACTCCCATTTTCGTTGCATGCCATGTCCTCAACACTATGGTTGTTCTAGGATACCTTTGAATGTTGGTCTAAATCAGCCATTTTTTTGTGCATTATCGCAAATTGTAAGAGACTGCTGCTATTATTAGTGGATAAGGAATTAAGGAAAAGGGTTTAAAACTTTATTTGGCTAGCCCTCAATCGAGAGCAGCAAACATTTTTTTCCTTCGTATCTATGTAAATACTACTGATTTACTTGGCTTTATGATTTGTATTGCATGAGTGTTTCATGCTGCCTGCTTCAAACTGGCATGGGAGAGAGTAGTTCATGATATCCTTTTTTCCTTCCATTGTTTTGGAATATCTTCCAACAGTCGTCCTGTTCCTGTCTTCTATTCTGGAGTTGGTGAGGAGCTTTTAGTGCAGCAGGTTACCACCCTATGGTTCAGTAAGTAGTCTTGATGTTTTGTCAGTCTCCTGATAGCTTGCAGGCAATCATATTTTTTATTGCACAAAGAGCTGAAGCTCAAAAGTGATATACCTTCCTCGCATAGTTAACATCTAAAGTGAAGCATTTTGGTCCACATGCATGTTTAGGGGCTGCTAAATGTGAAATATATATGGTTACTGAGCTACTGAAGGATAACGGTGAATAAGTTATGTGCTGTCTACTGTGATACTTTAATGGAGTTCTTATGAAATAAGTCAAGCTTTTTTTGGAGGGTTGGGTTGAACTAATTTCCTTAGCTTTGAGGCCTCTGCAATGGTGCAACTTAAAGCATAAGAACAACAATTTGTGTGGTATCTATGGATGCATATATTTGTACAGTTATTAAATGATATACTTCTATATTTGATTTTTGGATGCCTTTGTATTGCAGCCGGTGTACTTGTGTTACATGGGTGCCAGAGCGTGAAGGCATTTTTGTTGTCAGCAATGCTGACGGAAATTTGTATGTGTATGATAAAGTGAGCCCCTGCTGCTCATAGAATTTTATTACAAAGTAATCATACTTTATTAAGTTGAGTGTAGCTGTGTGAGCTGATTAATTTTCTTCTATGTGTTCAGTCCAAGGATGGAAATACTGATTGGACATTTCCAACTGTAAAGGATCAAAGTCAGCTGATGATTTCACATGCAAAGTCCAGTAAGGTATCTTAGGGCACTTGATATCTTTTACTGAAAAAATGCATCGACATTACTATCATTTTTGGATGGTTTCATATTTGGTAGGTAACACGGAAGTGCTTGTTCTGGAATTTTTAAGGAAAGAACTAGCACCTGGACTTCCAGGAAAACTCGTTTCATCAGACACATGCATAACGTCTGCTGCTTGTACAATAATTTGTCGGGTTCGATAGGCATGACGTGTAGGCTTGTAAGGTGTATGTTTATTATTTTGAGTTCCTGATCAGATTTTGAGATGATCTACAATCTTTTTCTTTCACTTAATTTCTTTGTGACATCCCCTAAAATGGAGAATGACTCATCAAATGTTTGAATTATATTGTAACATTTCAAAAAACTGTCTGCAACATTTTAAAATAATGGGCCTGTTCTTTTCAGCTTCTCAAAACGGCTTTTGACTTTTGTTACAATACTTAATTTTCAAACGGAGTATTTTTTAAGATGAAGTCTACAAGTTAATTATAGTACACGTTAAAAACCCAACATCTGTACCATCCAAAATCACAAGCGAGTATCTTTCTCTCCGTAATCTCTGTCGCAAACAGCTAAAATTCAAAATTTTCAGCCAAAAGCCACAGCAAAAAAGAACAGGCCCAATATTTGCAACATTTCAAAGACAGCATGTTGTCAAAACCTTGTTGGGGAAACCCAAAACTTATCAACGTACACATGATTTTGCAAACATTATCAAATGTTTTTTTGGTAACAGATGAAAGCACCTTGTGCAATATTGTTGAAAGCACCTTGTGCAATATTGTATCTAGCATTTTTATAACTCACACAACATTTAAATCTTGCAACTTTTGCTGATGCTTTGTTGAAACATTGCAAAATAATATATGCAACAACTTTAGTTAACTGCTCATTGTTTCGAGATAACATTTGCAACAAATAGATTTTGTAGCAATGTAAGCTAGATATTGAGATAATAATTGCTTGCAACAAAATAAAGCAACTACTTCAACGTCTTAAGATATCATTTGCAACAATGCAAGCTAGATATTGTAACATGCCAGAAAAATGGCTGCAACTGTAAAGTTAGCGAAGCAGGGGAGATAAAAAAATTTACTGCATGTTGTCATTGCATGGGCTGTAATGGTCCGTAGATCATTACCGAGGTAAACACTGACAGGATGATAGCCGGGCGGTATCGGCTTGATTGGGAAGACTTTAGAGGAGGAAGATAGATATAGATGGCGATAAACTCTTGTTTCTTTCTTCTTATTGCTTACTAAAAATAAAAAACACTAACATCCTTATATAGATTGGATGGCTTAACCTCTAAGGAACTTATCTCTAATATCATGGAAATAGATTATCCTAACAAATCTAATCTTATCTATAAGGAAACCAATCCAATTAAATTGGAAAAAGTAATCTTACCAAATCGGTACTGCGCGTGAACAGTAACTACAATGTTCACATGCATAGTACCGCTGCGCATGGCAACTTCTCCCTCCATTCACGACAGCTTGTTCTTGAGCTGTGGTGGTGGCCATGGCAACAACCCTTGGAAGCCCCACTGAGAAGAGCGGTCGCGACGCCTTGCGCCAGTGCATAGTAGGTAGCTGATGGCGATTGATAGCGAAGGCACAGGAACCTTAACGCTGCTCGACGTTGATGAAGACGCCACCAACGAAGACAACGAGCGCAGGGTAGTGCTGCTACCCTTTTTGCCACCAAATGCAATGGATGGGTGAGGGATACAACAACGTCGCGACGTCCCACACGTCACTCGCCGCGTTCCACACCTCCAAAGGCACGGTGACAGCCGCTTGTGTGGAAAGGTTGGCCGTTGGACAACGACCTTCTTCCTTGGCGAGGGCGCCATTAGTGCGACCACAAGCAACGAGGTTGAGAAGCGTTGTCGATGGCAGCGGGGGGTCGTGTCGACGCAGATCGCACAACAACAGTTGCACAACAACAACTGTTTGTGCCTTCTCCTCTGCTGCTATCATCGTTTTCAGCATGCGTTCGATCTTGAGGGCCTTGGCAAATGGACACTCGGCATCGGAAGCCATGGTGTTGGCTCTGATACCAAATATTGTGGCTCTGATACCACATGCAAAGGGAGGAAGAAGTTGTCATGTGCAGCGGTACTGTTCACGGGAACATTGCACGGTTACTATTCAAGCATGGAAACAGCAGCTGCACCTTCCTAAGGCTAGTTGATTATATTAGGAATAGTATCAACTTGATTAGCAAGTTGATATTTTTAGAAGATAGAAACTATTAGTTAGAATGTTATCTCTGGTAGTTGGAAGGTTTAGATTGTGTTTGTTAGAGCCAGTTCTATATAAGGACAGCATTATCATCTATTCTCATTAAGTTATAAGAAGAAAGAAATAAGAGTTCATCCCCGCCTATGTCTATATTCCTCTTCTAAAGTCTCTCCCCAATCAAACCGACGCTGCTTGGCTGTCCTCCTGATGGTGTTTACCTCGGTAATGATCTAAGGATCATTACATGGGCACCGTTCTTTATATTGCATTTTTGCTTCAAAATTGCATACAAAAGCATGCTTAACACTTAGGATTTTGTGTTGATTCTTTGCCTCTTCAGTCAAAAGCGTAACTTACCGAGCCCTTATTGGGGGTTATGAGGCATGTCCCTGCCTACGCAACACAATAACCCTCGGATAACTCGGGGGTTTAAACCATTGTTATCAGAACCAACCCTGCTGAGATCCTGGGTCACCGGGTCACTGGTCGGACCAGCGGGTCATTGGTCAAACCGCATAGTTCATTGAAATATTTTATATTTTATATATATTATATGTGAAATTGCATATATATGAATATATCACTAATTTTTATACAGTCATTATGATCGTGACTTTTATGGTACCATGGGATGTGAGTACAACAAAAGGTTATACTTTTAATACTATGTGCTGGCACTGTACAGATTAATTGGATATTTTGCCTTGTATATATTTCTTTGTTACTCACTTACAGAAGCAAACTGAACCTCAGTTGGCTAGCGCATCAATTCTCAGGTCCAAAGCTTCTCAGGTTTGAAACCTGGCGTGCGCATGTTTTCTCGTATTTTTGGACATGTGGATTTTGGCCGAACCAGGCTGACAGCGCCGGCTCGACCTGGTTTTGACCAGTTCAACATGGTTGAATGTGTGTCCGATCCACTAGTACTGCATGGACCGGACTAGGCTCTGGGTCTGGTTTTTTCCTGTCAGACCAGCGGTCCGGTCCGGGTCTGATAACTATGGTTTAGATGGTGGGATGAAGCGTCTGATAATGAAGTTTCAGACACAAGGCCGGGAGCTCTTTCATAAGTAAATTCTAGTGGCTCTTTCTCGGTAGCGGACATGAGCATAAGCTGTATGTCGTGGTGCTGGCCTCACTCTTGGTAGTAGACAATAGAGCACAAACTATGTGCGCATGTGCTGTCCTCAACCTGCACTTACTGGGCTGGTGTTTACCTATCTCGGTTTTTACTTCTATCATATCAGGATATGCCAATTGCCCAAGTACCATTGTACCAGCAGTCCAGCAGGCCATACTGTAATAGTACTATGAAGCCGGAAATTAGTTCTTCTTGTTGAGAGTATCTTTTTTTAAACAAAATGCTGCAAAATATTTATTTGAGGAAAGTTTATCAGAAATTCCTGAGCATGATGGATTTTAAAACTATAGCTACTATGATTGATTCTGGGATTTAAAATAACACCGCAGGGCAATCCAACTGCAAGATGGCACATCTGTCCAGGTGCAATCAATGCCATATCCTTTTCACCAGATGGAGCTTACATGGCAACTGTTGGGCGAGATGGTAATATCCCTGTCCAAGAATGAAAATTGACAGCTCTACATACTAAAGGTTTCCTGCCGGTGAGATTGTATATAGAACTAAAGTTGTTCTATCATATGCAGGTTATTTAAGAGTATTTGACTTTGCGAAAGAACAACTAATATTTGGTGGGAAAAGTTATTATGGTGCTCTGTTGTGTTGCTCTTGGAGGTAAACTGCCAATGACATGTATTGTTGCACTGACACATGGCACCTATTTTGTCGCACCTATTTCCAAAAGTGGAACACTTCCCCATGTGCAAGTCTTACATTTATGAAAACAGAATCTCATAATTCCATATCTATTTTCGCACTTTAATAATTTGATTAATTTGTGAATCACACAAACCCAGTTCAGCCTTTTGGTAAATAACCTGTCACCTTGTGAACCTTTTAGTTTTGAGGTTTTCGTCAAAACTGTTCAATTTTTACATATGAAATGGTAGAAGATAGCGGCAAGTGTTTTTATGATAGTTAATGTATGACAGACTAGCAGCAATATTGTAGGTGCAGCATGCTTGCTTGTTTAATATATTAAGCTACTCAATTTACGTGATAGAGTGAGTGTAGCACCAATTGAAGAGAAGTTTATCCAACATCGCTTGAGATGGTTTGGATATCTCCAACGGAGGTCATCTAAGGCACCGGTATGTAGTGGAATTTTAAGACGTACCAAAAATATAAAAAGAGACAGGCTGACCAAGACTAACGTGGGAGGAAGCAGTTAAAGGAGACTTGTATGATTGGAATGTATCCAAAGAGTTGGCTTTGGATAGGAGCGTATGGAAGTTAGCGATCCACATACCGGAACCATGATATAAGAGAAGTTTTAAGGACGGTGTTTTAGGCTCTCAGTTCACATGGCAGAATGTAGGTCTTGTTAAGTGTATTAGCCCAACTTGTATCTAGCCCAATTGGCCCAACTTGTATCTGGTCCAATTGGAATAGGGTTAGGGTTTGTATGTATATATATACATATTGAATAAAGCATTGAGATACTTTTTCCCTAAAGATTAACATGGTATTAGAGCCTCCTCCGTGCCTTGGTCCTCACTCCTTCCATCGCTGATCATTCGCCGACGAGTTTGCCAGCGAGGTCTCTAGCGAGTACCTCTTTTGTTCCTCCCACTGCTTGCGCCTCTACTGCTTGATCATGCTGGGCCGCCTCCTAGTCATCTGCACCCGCGTCAGGTCGCTCCTGCTGGTTGTATCTCCGCCGGACGCCCACACATGCCTGGACCGCCATCACCGTCTCAACGTAGGACCTAGGTCCTCTGGTCGGCAGTATCTCCTTCACACTAGATCCAAGCTCGCCGCGCCAGATCCCGCAGGATCTGGCCATCCTCTTCGACTGCTGGAGGAGATGTCAATGGCTAGAGGCGACGACAACGTCAGCAAGATTGAGAGGAGGTCGCGCTATCCATGTCAAGCTAAGATTGAGAGGAGCTAGTGCGATCCCTCTTGGTCATTGGAGTCCTCGCCGGTAGCTAGCGCAATCCCTCAGTTTCATGAAGCATCACTCAATTGTTGTCTATATATCAGTCTTTTGCTAGGATGATTCACACTCAGTTTTCTTCCATTCGTACTTTTCGTTCTGATTCTGGGGGAGTATTTGACCACTACTGCTCGTCACTCTCTGTCTTCTGAAGGCACGCTTCCTTGGCTCTCCTGTCCCGATGCTTATGCTCAAAATGGTATTACTGAACGCAAGCATCGGCACATAATTGAGACTGCTCATACTCTTTTAATTGCATTCTTTGTTCCTTCTCATTTTTGGGCAGCAGTTGTCTCTACAACCGTTTATCTCATCAACCTTCGGACTTCCTCTCGTCTTCAGGGCAAATGCTCCAGCGAGATCTTGTTTGGATCTCCTCTGAGTTATGATTGTCTTCGTGTCTTTGCACTTGCTATGTTTTGCTTGCTCTTAGGGAGCGCACCAAGCTGACGGGTCAGTCGATAGAGTCTTTCTTAGATATAGCCTTGAGCATAAGGGCTATTGTTGCTATGATTCCTTTGCATGTCGCATTCGCACCTTTGATGAGAGTCGTCCCTTTTTTTATTCTCCTGCTGCTCGAACTCCATCCTCCACACAGTTTATTCCCTTTGCATATCTTCCTCCTATTCCTTTAGTTGATTCAACTCCTCAATTAGAGTCTTCTCTCCCTCCAACTCCTACCATACCTTCTGTGTCAGACACATCTTCTTTCTCTTTTCACTACAGTTGTTGATCTAGAGTTCTTTTGGATCCTCACTCTTCCACTCCCATTCCTTCTGGTATTCCGGCCAGTACCACTAATGCTCATCCTGATGATCCACCGCCTGCACGAACACTTCAGTATGACCTCTATGATCGTACTACTATTACTGCTCCTGATCGTTTTGGTTTTCCCACTACTTGTGCTGTATATGAGCTTAATACCTACCAGGAGGTAGCTGGTATTTCTGAGTGGCAGTTGGCCATATCTGAGGAGCTTGCAGCTTTGGAGCATACTGGCTTGGGTTCTTGTTCCATTACATGCACAAGCTATTCCTATAACATGTAAGTGGGTATACAAGTTTAAGACAAAGTCCGATGGTTCAGTGGAGCGCTATAAGGCTTCGTTTTGTGGCTCGTGGTTTTCAGCAGGCACATGGATGTGATTATGATGAGATTTTTGCTTCTGTGGCTCACATGACCATAGTTCGCACTTTAATTGCTGTGATTGTTGTTCGTTTATGGACTATCTTTCAAATAGATGTAAAGAATGCTTTTCTACATAGTGATTTACATGCCACCACCAGGAGTTGAAGCTCCTACAGGACATGTTTATCGTCTCGGATATGCTCTCTATGGTCTCAAGTAAGCATCATTCCTGGTTTGAGCGGTTCACCTCAGTAGTTCGTGCTGCAGGTTTCTCTCCTAGTGTTCATGATCCTACCTTATTTGTTCATACATCTCAGCACGGCCGCACTCTACTTTTGTTTTATGTGGATGACATGCTAATCACGGGAGATGATATGGAGTATGCTGCTTTTGTCAATCAACATCTTGCTGACCAGTTTCTGATGTCTGATCTGAGATCTCTTAGCTATTTCTTTGGGATTGAGGTCACTTGTACAGATGATGGTTACTATCTCTTTTAGCATTGGTACATTCAGGATCTCATTACTCGTTTAGGATTGACTGATACACGGACTGTTGTTACTCCTATAGAGCTTCATCTCCAACTTCGTCCTACTGATGGCATATTGCTTGATCCTTCTCGCTATCATCATATTATTGGCAGTCTTATTTATCTTACAGTTACAAGATCAGATATTGCTCATGTTGTTCATGTGCTTTGTTAGTTTGTTAGTGCTCCTATTTTGACTCACTATAGTCATATGCTTCGTGTTTTATGTTATTTAAGGGGGATTGCTTCTCGCCTCCTCTTCTATGCACGGTCAAGTCAGCATTAGCTTCATGCTTACTCTGACTCGACCTGAGCGAGTGATCCAATTGATCGCCGATCTATCACTGGTTATTGCATCTTTCTTGGAAAATCTCTGATAGCATGGAAGTCCAAGAAACAGACTACGGCCCTGTTCTTTACGGCTTCTAAAAGCAGCTTTTGGCTTTTGCTACAGTAACTAACTTTTAAATGGAGTATTTTTTTAAGATGGGGTCTACAAGTTAATTGTAGTACACATTAAAAAACTAATATCTGTATCATCAAAAATTGTAAGCGAGTATCTCTCTTTCCGCAATCTCTGTCGCAAACAGCCAAAAAGCCATCAGCCGCAGCCAAAAGCCATCAGCCGCAGCCGAAAAGAACATGCCTTACATTATCTTTCTTGAGGCTGAACTACGGGTTCTTGCTACTACTACATCGGAGATCATTTGACTTTATTGGTTGCTAGCTGATCTTGATGTCTTATGTGATTCTCCTACACCTATTCTTTGTTATAACACTAGTGTTGTACAGATTGCTAATGATCCAGTGAAGCATGAGTTGACTAAACATGTTGGTGTAGATGCTTCATTTACACGGACTCAATGCCAACAGTCGACTATTGCTATTCAATATGTGCCTTTTGAGCTCCAAGTTGCTGACTTCTTCACCATGACCTAAACTCGAGAGCATCATCGTCTAACATATACTCAAACTCTATGTTTCTGATCTGCCTGATCCACCTTGAGTTTTTTTGGGGGGGGGGGGGGGTGTTAAAGTTTATATAGCCCAACTTGTGTTTGGCCCAATCGGCCCAACTTGTAACTGGCCCAATTGGAATATGGTTAGGGTTTGTATGTATACACACACATATTGAATAAAGCTTTGAGATGCTTTTTCCCTGAAGATTAACAGGTTTTAGGGTTTTAGCCTTGTAGGTTTTATTACAAGGCGCTGCCTTTTTTTTGACTTCGAGGAGATTTCATTATTAGGCTACCCTAACTTGTTTGAGACAAAAGGCTTTGTTGTTGTATTAAGCTACTCAATCTTAAACATCCATAATATAGAACCAAAGCACATTTAGAACAATGTAGATATTAATTGCTTCTAGCAATAAAAGAGGCGTATTAACAAATTCTTGGAAATGTAGCGGCTCACATGGTTGAAACGTCCTTGTACTGAAGCACTGCTATGGCTTACATGTTGTAGGCTTGTAGCAGGCTGCTACAGGACTACAACGTTATATCAGCTTTTCAGCTGTAGTGCGTTATGTAAAACGATGTTCTTAGCTACTCAGTCGAAAATCAGCCTGATTTGACTGCTAAGAAGTTGCTATTAGTTTTGACTGGTGTATATTGTATACAATAGAAGTTAGTTATCTTCCACCTGCTTATCAAAAGTTGTGTGCAACTTGGCACCTTTGTTTTTTTGGGGTACCTGATTGTCACTAGTTACGCCGCTTGTCTGCAACCCCCACTCTTGAGACAATGAAATGACATGTAATTGAACATTAAAGAACTCTTCGTTATTGATACATTGGATCAAAGTTCCATCTTATTCTCTAGGCTCTAGCAGCCGTCTCTGCCCTGATATTGTTGGGTCATTTTCTATTTTTGGGACCAGAAGAAATTTTGACCAATTTTTGTCTAACATTCAAAGTAGTGTTGCATCTCTCTCTCTCTTTGCATGTTGTCATAACAAAGCTTAGTGTAGAATGTAGAATTTCATAATGCAGTATGATTTATTTGTGCCATTGGACAACATTTGTAAAGTCTTCAAATTTTAGCTTTATAATATTATAGCAACATGCCGATATAGAATCAAACCTCTATATATGCAAACCTCTACCGTCATCATCTAAGTTTTTCTTTTTGTTTTTTTAGGGATCATCATCTAAGTTTCATGGTGAATGGGGTAGTTTATGCATATAGCCATCTCACATTATTTTTTTTTCACTTATATTTATTTTCTGAAATAGAATCTGGAAGATGTTAATTAATTTGATTGTGCTCTTGTGTTACAGTGCGGATGGAAAATATTTATTATCAGGTGGTGAAGATGATCTTGTGCAAGTATGGAGCATGGATGACAGAAAGATGGTCGCATGGGGCGAGGGGCATAGTTCATGGGTGATATTATCATTACAACTGTCTTTGTTTAGCAACATCTTGATGCTTTCTGTTGAAACTTGCAATATTGAGGCAACTCTCTTTGCTGGTTGGCAGGTTAGCGCAGTTGCTTTTGATCCGTATTGGTCCCCACCAAATTCTGATGAAACAGGAGAAAATGTCATGTATCGCTTTGGTTCTGTTGGTCAGGTACCAAGAAGTCTATATAAAATAACAAATTTGTTAATCTGCAGTCATAATTTGAGATTCATATGGTTTACGCTGTAATTGAAATCATAACAATTACTCAATTAGCATAAGAA
The DNA here is from genome assembly GCA_036346265.1 of Melocanna baccifera. NCBI lineage: Eukaryota > Viridiplantae > Streptophyta > Magnoliopsida > Poales > Poaceae > Melocanna > Melocanna baccifera. Next base: position 18,640,493 of record CM070707.1, on the reverse strand, counting down.
AGATACTATTGTTTTTTCTATACTTGTGATTACTGATAAGAATTGTGAATGCTAGTAATATCTGAAATTTGGTTGCTTGTTGGGTTGCTTAGGAGTTAGGAAACCTTACATTTTGTGTGAACAGTGGCATGCCTCTACAGTTCACTGCTATTCTCATCGAGTTCATGATTCATGAATCATGATGCATAGGTCTGGCTAGCTTTTCGCTAGCAAGTTGTGCTACACTGTTGCCACTTCAACATGCTCATGCTGTTCTTTTTTCCCTTTTACTGGCTTTTCCTATTTTATGTATTTATTGATAAGCTTGGGCATTGATTTTTTTTCTTGCCCAAGTAATTTTGTGTACAACTTGATATTCTGTGAGTATATCTTGAACATTGAATGTATTACTGTCATGGGGTATATGCTTTAGCTACATACTATTTAGCGTTGCCTTTTCTTACTGGGTTAATACTCGCAATAATGCCTTTTCATTTTTGCTTGCACTTAGGATACCCAACTGCTTCTCTGGGATCTGGCAATGGATGAGATTGCTGTGCCACTACGCCATCCTTCCAGCGGCTCACCAACATTTAGTAGTGGAAGCCCTTCTACACACTGGGACAATGCATGCCCTTTGACAGGTGTTCTTCAGCCTTCTCCACGGATGCGAGACATACCAAAGCTCTCACCACTTGTTGCACACCGAGTACATGCAGATCCCCTTTCTGGCCTGGAATTCACCAGTGAGTCAGTTCTCACTATATGCAGTGAGGGGCTAATCAAAATCTGGGCCAGACCCCTCCATAGTGAAAACAACCAGCCGCCAAATTCTTCTGAGCCGGTCATAGGCAATGCCATTTCAAAGGATAAGATGATACCATCATCGAACAAAGCAGGCGTTTCCAGCTCTAGCTTCAAGCAACCATCATCTGTACTTTTCACATGAGTTTCCAGCTCCAGCTTCAAGCAACCATCATCTGTTCTTTTCACATGATTGAAGGCTTGTGCTTGCATTTTTGTCATGCTTGCTTGGCCCTGGCTATTCATATTTTGTCACTACCGCGACGGTTAATGGAGCGGTACTTCTCTTGGGAGCCTGCCAGCGATGAAGGCGTGCTTTATCCCTACCTCTATGTGGCAAAAAGAAAATAGCGGAACTTGCTCCTGTAGATACATTGTCCCAAGATGATAGTACAAGTTTACTGGTTGTGTTCCATATTGTTCGTTGGTCTTTTATAACATTTCAGTAGATTAGAGTATGTAACCATTTTTTGCCTAGTCATGGTAAGTTAAGGTGCTCATATGAGGCTACAGATCGTGGTTGGTCAATGGATTCCATTGGGCTGGTGGTATTTTTTACCCTCAAAACAATCTTTTCCTGTTTGTTATCTCCATGGAACACTGTAAATTACTATCAGCGCAATTTTTTATACAGTATTTCTGAATCTCGTTGGGTATTGAGTTCAATTCTTGAGCATTGAGTTATGACCAGTGTGTTGGGATTACATGAAAAATTTGACCGATTAAGTTTGTAAACAGATTTGAATTGATGGATTAGAAGTGGAAATCAGAAGTTGAAATTACATGTTTAGCTTGTTGATGCGCTTTGTCGCACTTGAATTAGATTGGTTTGACCTTCTGTGGGTCCTGACCAAAGGCCGCTATTTGGTTCATAATAATAGAGCATGTACGGACTGCCTTCTGTTTCTGTTTAGAGAAGTTAGAAACTAATACGAATACTTAACTTCTTAAAATAGTTTTTTTTTACTTTTTTCACTCACGTCTTACTTCAGAGATAAGATAGAAAGGGTTACAGATGTATTATGTATCTCACTCCTCTTATTTTCATATCATGTATGTATCTTTCGCTCACTTTTTTCACTGCTCGTGTTTTTATTCTAAAAGTTATTTCTTTCGGCCTCTATTATTTATTTTCAGCTAAAAGCTATCACCCGGAGTCAATATGAACACCGACTTATTATGCATCACACTTTCATGGCACACTTTTTCACTTAGGGATAATTTATATTGTAGTACTTTAAATATTGACATGTATTGACATACCACTTTAAAGATTGTCTTCCATATTATACAATTCTAAAAAGTTTTAGATTCACACGATGCCATTACCTCTCATTTCTTACATTTTCCTTTATTTTGCAGTACCCTCATATCAATTAGTATGATATGCAAAGAATCCACCAACGTTGGACATACAAGAGCTAAGAGCTTCTTGTGTCTCTTGTAAACACATCATATCTACCTCTATGTTTGCCTCACCGCTGCAACCTTTGAGTATGTTGTGGCAGCGGCCTAGGAGTCAATAACAGAGGGTATCATAGAGCACGCTCATGCTCCCAAAGAACTTTTTCACCTAGGAAGACTGTGCAACTAGAGTTGTAAAAAAAGCTCGAGACTCGCGAACTACTCAAGCTTAGCTCGTTTTAAACTCGATTCGAGCTCGGCTCGAGCTCCAAACGAGTCGAACTCGAGCCTAATCTCAAGCTCGCGAGCTTTAGGGAGCCGAGCTCGAATAGCTTGCGAGCCTGAGATTTTTTATCCCATCCCCCGTATCCCGCCGCGCCCTCCCGCCCTCCCACCCAAATTCCCCCACGCCCCCCCGGCGAATGGGCCGAATCCCGCCTGCTCCTCGCGAGTCGCACCCCCGTCCCTCTCCTCGCGCCCCCGCCCGCAGCCCGCTCCTCCTCGCGCCCCCACCCGCACTCCGCAGGAGCATGCCGCTCCTCGCGCCCCCCGTCCCTCTCCTCTGTCCTCTCCCCACCCCATCCCCTCCTCGCGCCCCCCCGCCGCCCCTCCTCGGCCCCACCGCCGCCGCCCCCCACCCCTCGCCCTCCCCTCGGCGCGCCTTCTCGCCCCGCCGCGCCCCCACCCGTCCCTCTCCTCGTCCCTTCCTCTCCCGCGCCGCCCGTCCCTTCTCCCCGGCGCCCCTACTCTCCTCTCGCCGCGGCGCCCTCCTCGACCGGCCCGCGACGCCTCCTCGACCCGGCCCACCGGCGCCTCTCCCCCACCGCTGGCGCCCCTCCTCGACCCAGATCCAGCTCGGCCACGGCTTCCCCACGCCTCCGCCAGCAGTACTCCCAGTCCATCCCCACTCCTCCTCCCCGCCCGAGCCTACACGAGCCTCCCGAGCTTGTCCGAGCCGAGTTCGAGCCCAGCTTGAAGCTCGATGGCAATCTCAAGCTCGCTCGAGCTCGGCTCGAGTTTCTACCGAGCTCGAGCTGAGCCAGGTCAAGCTCGCTCGAGCTCGGCTTGTTTACAGCCCTATGCGCAACCAAGTTGCAGGCAAGGTCGTCGGTGGGGCTCCGCTGGCGAGCGATGTTGGTGATCGTGCCGTACAGGAACCTCGAGATAATCAAGGAGGACATTGATAGCTATAAGATTGGCTTGAGTTAGGGCACAATATAGGTTGTTGAGTTAGTTCTATAGTTAAAATGAACTAAGTAATAAAGTTCTCGTCTCACTTTCTTCTGGCTAAGTCATATAATCATACTAAATGACCCAAGGGTATAATTAACTTTTTGCATAGTTTAAATGCTGAAAAATAAAGGAAAATACAAGAAATAAGAGGTAATGGTATTATGTAGGTAGAAAACTCTTTAGAGTGACATAATATATACACTACAGAAAGCCTAATACTAGACGCTAAATCACAGACGGTTTGACAAAATCGTCTATGAACGACATTAACACAGACGGTTTTAATTTAGACACCGTCTGTGTTGATGGCGTCGAAGAAAACAAGTATCACAGACCGTTATTACCAATGAACCGTCTGTGATATTTTCGTATCACAGACGGTTTTTATTACAAACCGTCTGTAATAATCTAGCATTATCACAGACGGTTTTTTCTTTAAAACCGTCTGTGATAAGCTGCTTATCACAGACGATTTGTATTAAAAACCATCTGTGATAATCCTAGAATTATCACAGACGGTTTGTAATACAAACCCGTCTGTGATGTTGTCTGTCCGATGTTAATATATAACTACAGAATGGTTTGTATTACAGGTTGTTTCTAATAACTTATAACTTACAGAACCACTGAGACAAGACATCATAAATTAAAGGGAAATTTATTACAAAAGTCGCACATAAAGAGATTCCTAAATTCTAATCTTCAGGGTTTCGTACGCTTCTTCTTTGACTTTGTCCGTTGGATCAGCCGCTGAGTTCTCGAACGCTGTTAAGATTGTCCTTGCCCTCAGCACTTCCTCCTCCAGCCTGGGCAAATGATCAGTAGCATAGTCCATAATCTCGTAGAGGATTGCATTGTAAGCTTCCTCAGGCTCTGTCGTTTCTGCTTGATCGGCAATACTATCCATTAGTCTGTGCAATGCCACAAGAGCTTCTTCCGCTCTGTACACATTTTTGAGAAGAACTAGGGTGGGAGCGAATTACCTTTCTTGAGCAGCAGCGAGACGCCTCCGTCGACGGCGGATGATCAGGTCGAGCTGACGGATGCAAGAAAGTTGGGGAAGGAGAGCAGGGCGTGTGCGGAGAAGCTACTCGAGATGTAAATTGCCGGCCGCCTGTGCAAGGTTCCAGCCGAACAACTCTTGATGAACAAATGAGAGGAAGGAGATGATCACTGAAGTCATATTGCATGTACTGCGTTGAGAATTAGGCCGGTGCGCATATTTAACCTTTAGCAGAGACGGTTCGTATACCAAATTAATGATCGAGACAGTTCAGATGCCGAGACGCCAGATAACGATAGTGCTACCGAGTCCCGATGGAGCTATCACAGACGGTTTTATTTTAAAGACCGTCTGTGATGAGTATCACAGACGGTTCTTACTAATGAACCGTCTGTGATAATCGGGAATATCACAGACGGACGGTTTTTAACTAAAAACTGTCTGTGATGGTTGATATCACAGACGGTTTTTAATCAAAAACCGTCTGTGATATCACAGACGGTTTTTAACTACAAACCGTCTGTGATAGTCAAGTATCACAGACGGGTTGTTTTTAAAAACCGTCTGTGATAATGCTGCTATGTACTTATTGTGCCGCTTACATCGCATCTGTCTTCATTTCGATTCAGATCTAGCTGGTGCTGCAGCTGGAGGCGGCAAGGCTTTCAGGCCATTTTTTTGGTGGAAGGAGGCTTATTTGGCAGGAGATTCATTGAGTTCTTGGTTGCCCTACATATGGTTAGTAATGAAATTTATTTTTGGTTGCAATATCAAAATAAGTTTGATCTAGCTAATTAATTTTCAGTGAACTGTTATATATATACTTTGAAGATCTAGCTAATTTAGATGTAGCTAGCCTCAATGCATGTGGTATATATATATGTAGTAATAATTAATTAAATTAATTTTAATACTAAGTTGTTATATATGTGCATAATATAGGACCGAAGCTGGATGTATACCGCAAACCGTGTGAGTGAAGAGTACATTAATGGTGTGTCCGCTTACAAGAGCCGCGAGGAGGATATGTTGAATAAGGGGGTGGAATATATGTATTGTCCTTGCACTGACTGCGAGAATTTAAAGATGTTTAAGAATCGAGAGCAGATTGAAGCGCACTTGATTCGGAGGAATTTCATAAAGGGGTATACGTGTTGGACCAGTCATGGCGAAGTCAATGCTATGCTGCCGGATGACATCGCTGGTCAAGTCAATGATATACCGTCGGATGACATCCACGGTGAAGTCAATGATATGTTGCGGGATGATGATTGTGGTTCGGATTTGGATAGGTTGCACGATGACAATCTGGATCACTCTACCGTAAAGAGTATGCAAACATGCATGTCTGTCCGGTGTGCAACGCATCCCGATACAAACGTAACAATCAATCAGATGATGATGGCGAGGGAACAGAGGTGAAGAGAGGATCTCCTGGAAAGGTGGCATGGTATCTTCCTATAATTCCCTGTTTGAAGCGATTTTTTGCGAATCCAAAGGAGGCAAAACTGCTGCGATGGCACTCGGAGGAGCGCAAGAAGGATGAAATGCTGATACACCTTACTGATTCCACCCAGTGGAGAAACATCGATAGGTGCTTTGCAGATTTCGGTGTAGAACCGAGGAATATAAGGTTTGGATTGAGTACAGATGGAATGAATCATTTCAGTAGCATGAGCAGTCAACATAGCACTTGGCCTGTGACTCTTTACATCTATAACCTTCCTCCATGGTTGTGTATGAAGTAAAAGTATATATTTTGTTGTCGATACTTATCCAAGGGCCAAAGCAACCTGGGAATGATATTGATGTGTACCTAGCGCCGTTGGTGGAAGATCTAAAAGTACTGTGGGACGAAGGGGTACAGGTATGGGATGCATACAAACGAGAGAACTTCACTTTGCGCTCCTTATTGTTCTGCACCATAAATGATTATCCTGTCCTTGCTAACCTGTCGGGTCAGAGTGCAAAAGGTGCCAAAGCTTGTACTCACTGCTTAGATGGTACCGAGAGTGTGTGGCTAAAACACTCACACAAAACCGTGTACATACGTCACCGCCGATTCCTTCGGAGGGCTCACCCATACCGCAAGATGAAGAAACAATTTGACGGAGAGAAGGAGGACGGTTCAGCTCCAAGGCATTTAAACGGAAAAGAGACTTATAATATGGTTAAGGATTTAGATATTGTCCTCGGAAAGGGACGTAAATTGAGGGGTCGTGAGAAGAACATCTGGAAGAAGAAATCAATATTTTGGGACTTACCTTATTGGGAGTATCTAGATGTTCGACACTGCATCGACGTTATGCACGTAGAAAAGAATGTGTGTAACAGCTTGATTGATCTCTTACTGAACATTCGTGATAAAACAAAGGACGGCGTCAATGCACGGCTTGACTTGGCTGATATGGACATCAGGCGTTAGTTAGCACCGAGAACAACAGATAATGGACGAACGTACCTTCCCCCTGCGTGTTACACTCTGTGATGCGGATACGCACGTGTTTTGTACTTTTCAGTTAAATATATTATTCAACTGGAAAGAATTATTGAGCCGCATCAAACATTGCCAGGTGAACTCATTCCAAACTAAAAATAATGTTGTGATTCATAAGAATAGAATACTAGCTCATGTCATTAAATGATGCATTCTTAGGTTTGTCGATGGCAAAGCAAAAGAGACACAAAAAGAAGAGGATAACCACATTAGGTGTCAAAGATATGAAGGAAGAAAGCCCATGCAGTGGGAGAGCAAAAGGAAGAAACCCAAGGACTTAAACAACAAGTTTTGGATAAAATTTTCAAGCCTAATTCGTACCACCCACAAGGCCAATTGGATTCAAACTCGGATTCAACTCAGAATTCAATTCGGATTCGGTTCGGGACAGCCTGACAGGCACTTACTAAAAAGGTCATAACTTTCATAAACGGAGTCCGATTTGGGTGTTCTTGTACTCCTTGGAAAGATATTTTCAAGGGCTACGCAATGGATCTGGTCCCAACATCAAATTCGTCACGGATCAAAAGTTATAGCTGAAACAATGTGACGGTTGTAAAATCTAGTTTCCTTTTTGTGAGAGTTCGTATCTAAAACCATATAGGGTTGAGTTGTACTAAGTTTGTGGACTCTATGGACGTCCCAAGGTCCTATATAAGCCATGTATTGGCAGCCTAAGGGCTCAGACCACCTTTGAGAATAATCAATCTACTAAAGTTTGTTCGAGTTTATCATTGTTGCTGAAATTCCGTGAGGGAATTAGGAGTGTTCTTCAATCAAGATCGTTCAACCTTTCCGCTGGGAATTGGGTGCATGATAGATCTTCGCTTGGTGGTCGGCGAAATCGACGCGAGTGTGTTTTGGCGGATTAAAGAGTGTTCGTCCCTTGCATTGGCATTGGAGGATAGCTACGATTCATCAAGACTCCCGCGAGTATCCATCCTACGTCGAGAAGATCGGGTGACCCCGTATCATCTTGTATCAGAGCGCGGTTTACTCGGTAGGATCTTATCCTTTTACTTTTAGATTGATTTATTTCTGTCCTATAGTCCATTAAACTGAAAATTGCAAAAAAAAAAATCCAAACCCTAGTTTCGCATCTGTTATTTTCGTGAGTTTTATTAAGTTTTGATCCATTAGAAATTTTGTTTACGTGCTGATCTTAGTGTCCTTTTGCGTTTGTTAATCGTTGTTATTTTGAAATCTTGAAAATCCGCTAGTTGATATTTCAATTAGCATCCAAAAAAAAGTAGATTCAATTTAATTTTTCAAACCTTGTTCTTACTGTCCACATAAGATCTTTGTACATCTTGAAAGAATATCACATCCGAATATATCTGGGTTTCCTTTTTCTTGATTGATTTGGCCACAAGAATCTTAGTTGCACATATTCAGATCTTCACTTAAATCTTTTGAATCTTGAGACTAGTCTTTGATAATTGATTTAGGGCTGTTCTAGAATTATCTACACATTGCTGAACAACTTTGGACTTACGAACAATTAAACCTAGTTCGACCTTGAGTATAAAAGAAAGAGAGCAAAAAAAAAGAAGGCAGCCAATTGAAAAAAGAGAGTCACGGCTTGAAAAAAAAAGAGAAAGAAAGAAAGAAAAAGAAAGCAAGAAAAGAAAGCATTGGCCGAATTTGGGTGAGTTAATCTTAGTCCATAAATTCAGATTGTGTATTTAATTTCTTTGGACAATCTCGTGCCCTCAAATTCATATTATTGCAATTGGCTAGCGTCTCTCCTAGTACTTGGTGCAAAACGAGATAATATTCCCGATTGTTTCCTTTAGCTCATTCCTTTTGTTTGCATTGAGTCACATTGATCATTGCGTGTGCGTTCATATACTTCACTTATATCATTTGGATCGGTACATAGGCAATACTTTCTAGTTTGGATTATTACTTAATTTTACAATATCGTGAAATTCAGATTGCGTTGAATAAACACTTTCATACCAAGCTCCACTAAATATCCTTTGCCTGCAATTGTGAGTCACTTTTAAATCCGCTTGATCATTACTTGCTATTGTAGCCACCACCAAGTGTAAGTTTCTTTTTGGCCTCAATTCACTTCGGAAAGGTAAAAACTTTACTTGGGGGAGGAAAAAGTGAGATAGAGCGAACTCCACATATCATATATATGTTGTGGTATTTGTGCGTTCTTTGTACAACAAACCTTGACAGGTGGAGACGATAATATGGGAGAGGAGCATACCCCGGCGAGTCGTTATCAATTCCAATCTTTGAGAGGGACTTTGCGCAATGAATTCGCCGCCACTTCTTTCACCTTGAAAAAGCATCTCATGGCGGAGATCAATAATTCTGCACAAGATATGCGCATTGAATTCAATCATCAAATTAAAGTATTACGCTCAAACATCGTGAATGATGTTGTGCGGGCATTTCATCCGCAACAAGAAGAAGATAACTTTATTCCTTTCTATGGAAGTGAGGATCCAGAAGAATATTTTGAGTGGGAATGGCGAATGGAGAAAGTATTTAAAGTTCAAAAGCTTCCCAAAGATCAAGAGGTGATGCGTGCCACTAGAGAATTTGAATAGTATGCTTATAGTTGGTGGCATCAGTGATTTGGAAATGAATTCATTAAATCTTGGTCAGATTTGAAGGCACTCATGAGGAGAGAATTTGTGCCATCCTATTATGCACAGGGATTGCTTCGCTATTTGGAGAGTATCACACAAGAGAGTAATACCGTGCAAGAATATTATTTTGAGCTGCAAGATGCATTACGTCGGGCCGGTGTCATTAGTGAACTACAAAAGAAGACATACTTCAAAAGAGGATTGAATTCTAAGATTGCCGTTACACTTCAACATAAATATTTTGATAGTGTGTAAGATCTTGTGAATTGTGCTATTCAAGAAGAGAATAGACTTTTGGAGAGACGTACACCACAGTTTTCTCCCAGTCCATACTTCAATTCTGCTCCCTCTACTAGTATGACACACGAGAAGATGACCGAGCATGGGACTTTCCCTTCGGTCAAGGAGATATATAGTATTCCAAAACTACATATAGCTCCTGTGATACACTACAACCCATATGAGGATGAGAGCCACATAGCCAAATTGAGTGAGAGTGATAAAAAGAGTGAGCTGTGTGATTCCACCATATGTGAGATTGAGAGCATCCAAATTGAGAGTGTGAGAGAGACACCAAAAGAAAAGAGAGAAGTAGAAGATAGATAAAGTGAGGATGCATCCGAAACTAATACATTAATATCTACGTCTGGTGTTGTTTCTCACATTGTGCAGATTGACATTAAAGATGAAGAATTGAACATTCAACAACCAGCACCTTTGAAGCCAAATGAGGAGATAACCACGAAAAGGGATAAAGTGTTTGCTGCCCCGAGGGTACATCCTAACAATTTTAAACCCCCAGCACCTACATCATCTGAGAAGGACGATAAAGGTAACAATAGTGGTGCTGAATTTAGTTATGTAAAGGTGAGTAATTTTGAGAGCTCATATGATCAACTGAAAACTCCATGTTCTGAAATTTCTTTGCTCAATTTACATAATGTGGAATTGATTACTTATAAGGAAGTTCTTATTAGAATATCTCCTAATGACTCTTTGTGTTATATCATGTTTGATGATCCTAGAGAGCTATCTAGTTTGATTTATAAAGTTGCTAAAATTTCAAGTTCAAAATCACTAGTTAGTACCTATGCCTACACATATAAGTTCAATTTGATCGGAGATTATGGTGTAGATGATAAATTTTATGTTCACAGAATTTGCATTACATGTGATAAGCTTATTATGAATAAAAAATCTTTTATGCCATGTTATGATCACAATGAGATTAATTTCAACAATTGCACGTACTGTTTATAAAGATTTCATAAGTCTACTGGTTCGATCTTTAATATACAATCATATAAAAATAATCAGAGTAGCGCAATTGAAGCATGGAAGCCGCTCAAAATCTTCTTTCCCATATCTAAACAACTAAATCTGATTTTGATCCTTAATAATCTGTCTATGTTCTTAGAAAAGTCGAGGACGACTTTCTTTTATGGGAGGGAGAATGATGTGAAAAACAATATTGCAATGCATGCATATTTTGGTTGCTACTATATTCATCGGTTTATGCAAAATAATGAAAATAGCACAACAATTGACTCTTACATATACCATGCGTATGTGTTGTTCTTTCCGTTTAGTACACCTTCAGATGTTCATGATGTGCTAACCAGAAGAAGTGTTGATGATAAATATATATACCATGCATACACGTTGTATTCTTTGTTTAGTACAATTTCAGGCTATCAAAAGCCGAGGACGGCTTTTCTTGAAGAAGGAGAGGATGATGCGGATACGCACGTGTCTTGTACTTTTCAGTTAAATATATTATTCAACTGGAAAGAATTATTGAGCCGCATCAAACATTGTTAGGTGAACTCATTCCAAACTAAAAATAATGTTGTGATTCATAAGAATAGAATACTACCTCATGTCATTAAATGGTGCATTCTTAGGTTTGTCGATGTCAAAGCAAAAGAGACACAAAAAGAAGAGGGTAACCACATTAGATGTCAAAGATATGAAGTAAGAAAGCCCATGCAGTGGGAGAGCAAAAGGAAGAAGCCCAAGGACTTAAACTACAAGTTTTGGATAAGATTTTCAAGCCCAATTCGTACCTCCCACAAGGCCAATTGGATTCAAACTCGGATTGAACTCAGAATTCAATTCGGATTCGGTTCGGGACAGCCTGACAGGCACTTACTAAAAAGGTCATAACTTTCACAAACGGAATCCGATTTGGGTGTTCTTGTACTCCTTGGAAAGATATTTTCAAGGGCTACGCAATGGATCTGGTCCTAACATCAAATTCGTCACGGATCAAAAGTTATGGCTGAAACAATATAACGGCTGTAAAATCTAGTTTCCTTTTTGTGAGAGTTCGTATCTAAAACCATATAGGGTTGAGTTGTACTAGGTTTGTGGACTCTATGGACGTCCCAAGGTCCTATATAAGCCATATATTGGCAGCCTAAGGGCTCAGACCACCTTTGAGAATAATCAATCTACTAAAGTTTGTTCGAGTTTATCATTGCTGCTGAAATTCTGTGAGGGAATTAGGAGTGTTCTTCAATCAAGATCGTTCAACCTTTCCGCTGGGAATTGGGTGCACGATAGATTTTCGCTTGGTGGTCGGCGAAATCGACGCGAGTGTGTTTTGGCGGATTAAAGAGTGTTCGTCCCTTGCATTGGCATTGGAGGATAGCTACGATTCATCAAGACTCCCGCGAGTATCCATCCTACGTCGAGAAGATCGGGCGACCCCGTATCACTCTGTCCAAGGCCGAGAAAACAGAACTGTGTCTGTGCTTGCATGGTGTCAAAGTTCCGTCTGGTTACTCCGGCAATGTGAAGAAACTTGTTTCGATGCAAGATTTGAAGTTAAATGGAATGAAGTCTCATGATTGTCATGTGCTGATGACACAGATGCTCCCTATTGCAATTTGAAATATTTTGCTGATCAAAGTCCGAGAGACAATCATGAGACTATGTTATTTCTTTAACACAATTGCTCAGAAGGTCATCGATCCCGAAGGACTAGATGTTCTGTAGGACAAGGTGGTGATGACTCTATGTCATCTTGAGATGTATTTTCCTCCTTCATTTTTTGATATCATGGTCCATCTCATTGTTCACGTTGTGTGGGAGATAAAAATGTGCGGACCCGTATTCCTACGTAGCATGTACCCGTTTGAGAGGTTAGTGGGAATTCTGAAGTCATATGTACGGAATCGATCTCGGCTGGAGGGCAGCATCGTTGAAGGTTATGCAAGCGAAGAGGTCATTGAGTTTTGTGTCGAATATATGGCTCAGATTCAACCGATAGGTGTGCCTCAATCTCGTCATGAGGGGAGGCTCATGGGTATCGGAACTATAGGAAGGAAAGCAATCACTCCAGATATGGACGCGTATCAAGAAACCCATTTCACGCCTTGCAACACATGACCAAGTGGCCTATTATATCAACCAAGACAAGGATGTGCTTCGCAATGAATCTGAGCGACCGGATGTTTGGATCATGAGACAACACAACAGTCGGTTTAACCAATGGTTGAAGGTGCAAACCGCTAGGAGTTCGTCAAGTGAAATGCTGACATGGTTGGCAAAAGGGCCAACATTTACAGTTGTGACATGGCAAGGATATGACATAAATGGGTACACATTCTACACACAGGCTCAGGATGTAAAGAGCACTAACCAGAATAGCGGTGTCCACATAGATGCGTTCAGTACTGACGGGGTGAGAAATTCGTACTATAGGTTCATAGAAGAAATTTGGGAGCTCGACTACGTGGTTTTCAAGATCCCCTTATTTCGCTGTTGTTGGGTGCATCTCCCACAGGTGAAGGTTGACAAGTACGGTGTTACTACCGTGGACCTCCAACGTGTCGGGTACAAAGACGAACCATTCGTACTCGCCAACCAAGTTGTTCAAGTTTTCTATGTAACCGACCCGGCAAATAAGAAGCGTCATGTAGTTCTTCATGGAAAAAGGAGAATTGTCGGAGTAGAGAATGTAATGGACGAGGAAGAATACAATCAATTTGACGAGTTACCTCCTTTTGGAAATGACATAAGGGTCAACGACGAATAATGTGACAAAACTAGTTACGTACGTATTGATCATCATGAAAGGTTAATTTTTAAAGGAAATAAGCAAGTGGAATGAGAATGTCGACATATATGTGGGCATTTGCATTAATGTATGTAACAATGCATGTATGGGATGTATATGTGAATTAGCATTTATGTATATAACAATGCATGAATGTGTGTGATATATTTGTGAATTTGCATTTATGTATAAGTGAAAATGTGTGATATATAGGTGAATTTTAAGAATGAGTCATACAAATGTATCTCTATGTTCATTGGGCTGTTGTAAAGAAATATACTGGGTTATTGTAAAGAAATAACTACAGCTGGGCAAAGGCTTATTGAATGCTGGTTGGTGCAGTTATATTAACTAGAGCCGGGCAAAGGCTTATTACAAACGGTTCTAAGATTAAAACCGTCTGTGATAATAAATATCACAGACGGTTCTGTAGTTACAAACCGTCTGTGATATCTATGATATATACTCCACAGACGGTTTGAAAACCGTCTGTGATAACCTTCGATTATCACTGATCCACAAAGTCAGACGGTTCAGAAAACCATCTGTGATGACGTTTTTGAACCGTCTGTGATAATGGTTTCTGTAGTAGTGTATAACACAATCTTTAGAGCGATATTCTAAGGCATGGCAATCTTTAGAGTGAGTATGAATTATTCTTTATATTTATTATGAACACACGTCTTATCGAAATTTGTCCAACTTGATGACAAAGAGTGGTTTGTCAAAAAAAATGTACAGTAAAGGATACTTTAGCGAAAAAGTGTGCTATAACCTTGCAGATTGTACGTTTCGTTTGAACACAAGGGGAAGTAAAGCGAAAAAAAATGTGCATGGGTAGTGTAACGCCTCGGTTTTCGGAAGTGCTAGTAATCCATAACTGCCTTAGGATCCGTACAGTTGCGGTGTACCGTACAGGAATGAATATCACAACGACAAGTGCTTACATACATAAAGTCCAAAGTTATTACAGGTATGACACGTTGGTCGAGTTTTAGCACAGCGGGCGACGGGCCCGCAAATATAATTTACATTACAAAAGAAGTCCACACGCGAGTCTGAGCGCGGCTAAAACCTAAAACCACTGCTCTTCAGCGCAAACTGACTCTTCTGGACTCTCCTCGACAACCTGCTCGAAGCCTTCTTCAACATTCTCTGGTTTTTGATTAGCAAGCCGTGAGCACAACCATACTCAGCAAGTTACAGGAGTAAATTCTAATTTATTATATGCAAGGATTCACAAAGAAAGGGTGTATATTGGTTTTATTATTTTATGTGGATGCAATTTTATTTCTAAACCATCTTTAAAATAATAAAATAATTAAACTGCTTAAAGAGTTGGGGGTCTCAAACATTATTTCATTTAATTACACAATTTAAAACATCAGAAAACTACTTATGCTTTGCTACTGGATTCACTCATCAAACACAGCTTCGTTAACCGAAAGCACGACGTATTCGAATACCATTAAGTTTTACTCTGCAGAGTTGCTCAGCTTTACCCACAAGTTTTCTCAAATTCATAATGTCAAGCTATAGACACGCTCCAGTTGCGTGCGACTGAAATGAGAAACCAAGATATTTCACTGCTCAAATTTACTATATAGACCCTACCCGATAGGTTGTGGATTTCATTGAACTGGGTATCCACTGGCCAATGCGGAACGCACCCGCCCAAGTTCGTGAAGATTTATCGTTGTGTGTATGGTGTCGACACACCAATACCACTACCCTGCACTCCTGTAGGGGTTCAATTAAAGTGGGCAGTTACTGGACCCCGATTGACGAGTCAACACTTGTGGTTGAGCGGTCACTGTGCTCTAAACTCAGCATAAGGTTCTAATCCTTACATTTCTTCTGAGACTGCCAATCACGACCGGTTTCGTACATACCTGTACCAACACCTGTCTGTTGCACCCTTTCACCCTAGGGTAGGATCGTAGACTCAGCCACTATGTGACTTTCCACTATTTCCTCCCTACCCTAGATTATTTTAAAAAGCTTTTACCGGCAAACTACCAAGCTACATGGTAGTTCGATATTTTATGTGAGATCATTTACTAGATGTCTATAATTTAATTAAATAATACTAAGGTTATCAAGGTGAATATGGCCTCAAACTGAAATAGGGCATTTTTCAGTGTTAAGACATATCTACAATACCATGTCATTCTAAATATTTATTTTTAATAAAGTAAATTGGACAATTAACAGTAATGCAAATATTATAAATAAATATTAGGAATTTGCATGGGTTCAAAATGATCAAAAACATGTAACTTATCTTGCGGATCGTCGACTTCTACAATCTCGTAAACTACAGAAGGTTGCTTGGGGCCTTGGACCGTTGCTTCGGATTTCTCGAAAACTAGCCCAACACACACATAAAATAACATTACTCCGTGCTTGCCTCTAATCAAGTTAGGAACAATAAAATAAATGATCTATGAAAAGGAAGTAAATGCAATAAATATTCAAATGGGTTGGTTTGGATTTTTTGGAAGTGGATTTTGGAGCAACTGACATCGGAAATGGACTTAGGGTGTCGAAACGAATCAAATGGATATATTTTTGTGATTTTTCGGCTCTGGAAAATGGAATGCTACAGTAGTCTACAGTGCAACCTGGCCCATAGGAATTGGCGCACGTGCCCTCGGGTTTTCAAACCAGCTGATGGGCCGTCGGCTCGACCCATCTACGCACGGCCGCGGCTGAAGTGGCTTGGGACCGGTGCGCCTTCGCTCGGTGCCCATCCGATCAGGTGGGAACGGTCCCGATGAAGCCACGCTGCTCGACCCCCTCGGTCATCGTCTACCTCTAGCCGATCGCGACGGTGGGGAACAGGGGTGTGCCTCCCACCGCAATCTAGCCTCCGCAGTGGGTCTCCAGGGCCATAGCCAGTACTGAGAGGTTTAGGGAGGCGAGGGGAGTCCATTTTGGGGCTCAGATCTACACGAGCATTTGTAGTGGCGGTCGTCGGCGAGGAAGAAGGCGTCGGCCATTTTGGTGGTTAGCAATTGTTTGGCAAATGCTCGGGTTCGAATGGGGTCATTTTAACCATCTGTGGAGGGTAAGATTTACGGGTGTAGAGCTGGTTTGGTTCGAGAGTGGCTCAGGGAGGCTAGCCATGGAGAGGGGTGGCGGTCGGAGAGGGGTGCACGGTGTTAGGCCGGAAGAGGAACGCTCACACCAAATTGACCTCGGCTTAATACTTGCGACGCTATGGTGATGCTCTGGCTGGGCTTAATACTTGCGACGCTATGGTGATGCTCTGGCTGGGCTTAATTGAGTTTTGATCGGGTGAGGAGAGAGATCGGCTCGGGAGCCTACCGGGACCAGGAGAGAGCGGCGACAGAGCTGGAGGAGGGGATGGTTCAATTGGCTGCTCTGGGAGAAAGAGGAGAGGGGTGCGATGCTTCCTGCGGCAACAATTGGGCTTTAAGGCTCGGGGGCGGCAAAGGGGACCATGGAGTGTGGCGGGAGCCGCTGGCACGTGGAGGGAGAGGATGGGGAGACTTCGCTCGGAGGCGTGGGCGGCCACATTAGCTGGACTACGGCTCCCGTGAACTTCGGCGGGGAGGGATGGCTCCAGTATGGGCGGAAATGTGCGCACGATGGGGAGGTGCAGTGCACGCAGCGGCGTCTCCGACGCTGGCGCGCCAGCGAGTGGGAGCGATTGGGGAGGGGCTGTGGAAGCACGGAGACCCTGGTGATGGCGGCTGCTGATGTGGGCGGATGTGCCAAGGGGCTACGACGCCGAAAAGTTAGGGCAAGTGGCGCATGGGCGGCATAGGCGCAAGCGGAGCGCGAGGGCGTGCCAGCGTAGGGAGGAGGCGGCTTCGGGCGGGTGCCAGCGGGAGGGGGAAGGCGGGAGCCAAGGGAGAGGTGAGTGCGTATCTCAAAGCAAGAACAAAGGCTGAGATTTGGCTGGAGGATTCAAACGAAGATTCAATAAAATTCAAAGAAAGTTTGAATTCTTGGGTGTTTCAGGTAGCATCTAACAAACACATGTACAATAAAAGAAAATAAAACCCATAAAACCAATTTTAGAGTCCTTACCAATCGACCAATCAACAGAAAAAGGATCCAGTACCCAAAAAAATGGCTACAAAATTGACGCAATTGAGAGGCCAAAATACAGACACACCTGGTGGTAAAAGCGGCAAAATCTGAGAACTGAGTTTAGTTGGTGAGCATGCTGTGGTACGCTCTTCCTCGTCAGTAGCGTTCGAAGCCTGACTTAGATGCGCGCGTTCACCAAATAAATAGGTATGTATGTGTGCTTGTTTAGTAGAAAAGTATATATTCATAAGATTTTGGTGCCCTCACAATATTTCTAAGTGGGAATTATTCATCATATACCCTCCTCTTAGACTGAAATTCAGGATTTACCCTCCGGCCCACATGTCAGTGACTCGTCCCGACCCCACATGTCAGTGACTCGGAAGGGTAAATCCTGAAACTCTCAAATGTGAGGAGGGTATATGACGAAGTTTCCCTTCTAAGTGTGTTAAAAACACATATATTATGCGTCTATTCTTTTTGACTTTTAAAATTAAATTTTGGTTTTTACTATAGTACTTTATTTTTAAATGAAGTATTTTTCAAGACAAGATGTATAAATTAATTATAGTATACGTTAAAAGCCTGAAATCTGTACCAGCCAAAATCACAAGTGAGTATCCCTCTCCGTAATATCTGTTGTAAACAATCAAAATTTAAAAATTTTAACAAAAAACTATAAACCACAGCTATAAAAAAAACAGATCTTATATGCAATAGTGTGAGTTATATGTGTGTGTATGCCTTCTATCCTCTAAGAAAGAAAAATAGCAAAATCCCCAGCGAACGACCGAAACAAGAAACGGAGGCGCAGCACCACCACACCAAAAGCCGAGACATATCCTCCTTTCGCTCGCTCGAAATAGCAAACAAACAGCACACTACTTGCCTCCCCTTCGATACCCTATCCAGCCTCGCGCCAGTCGCCGATGCTGCCGCCCCGCGGCCGCCCTGCCGCCGGCGACATCTGCTGAGCAATGGCCGCCACCTCCGCGGGCGCCCAGAATCGCTGCGTCTTCGGTACGGCCCCGCCAGCCCTTCTTTCCTACCCCATCGGCTTTCTTGGTTTCTTCTTTGACCGATTTGATCCGGAGGTTCGGAGCTTCCGATTCGATTCGGTGGGCTGGTTTCGTGGTCTGGTGCGGGCTACACGAGTAAAGCCGGTTCCTTTCCATCGATTCGGCGTCAGCTGCTGCCACCTTGTTCTTCGATTCGTCGTGGATTTTCCTTTGTTTTGGCGTACTTGATGCAATTGTCGATGGAAGAAAGCGGATTTGGCTGGTTCTGGTGTTGGATTTGGAGTTTAATTTCATTTCGTTGTTTTGGTATGGTTTAGGGTTTACCGGTCTTGTGCTTCCGTTGAGCGCATATTCTGTTGCGTCTTTGGATTTTCCTTTCACCATAGAAAGGTGGCTTCTTTGATTGTTTTTTTTAATTTTGATGTGATTGTGCTCTTGGTCGCTAAATTTTTGTTGGTTCAATTGCAGCGGCATGTGTAGGTTTAATATGTGTTGGTTCTTGAATTTGATTGCAGTTGGGAACATACCGTACGATGCGACGGAGGAGCAGCTCGTGCAGATTTGCGAGGAAGTCGGCCCCGTGGTCTCCTTCAGGTTTAATTGAACTGTGCAAACCCTAGATATTGTGTATGCGGCACTGGTATGCTGGATAGTTGGTTAACAAGATTGCGCAAATACACATATTGTTGGATTGTAGCATTCGTCAGTTACTGTCAAAATACACATGTGCTTTCTGTTTATTCTCTTTAGAAACAAGGAATTTGTTAGGCAGTGGTATGGACATAATGCTTTCTATGATTTTGTACTTCTGTTCTCCCTAATGTTATGGGAGTTGCATTCTGAACTACACATGCAAACTACTCCCTCCGTTCTTTTTTACTTGACTTTCTAGAATCTATCCCGTCAAACTTTCTAAATTTTGACCACCAATAGATTTAAAACTATCTAGATTGACTATACGAAAATTATATCATTATATTTGTCGTTAAAAATACTATCATAATATACAATTTTATTAGTATATCTTAGGGTAAAGATATAAAAAGTAGCTGTTAAAGTCGCATCTCGAAGACATGAAAAGTGAAAAGCGTCAAGTAAAAAAGAATGGAAGGAGTAATTCTTTACCACAAATCACGGAAAACCCTTAAACTGCGTCGTCCTGATACCAATATGTTCGGTGGTATATACATGTGTGCTTCTTCTTGATCACGATTCATCTTAAGTGACATTTTGACTAAAACTGGTTTTAATTTGGTGATGCTGAGTCAAATATTTTCTACTCCTGATAAGCTTTTCAACATTCAATGAAGTTTATATGATGCTGTTCGGCTATGACTTTATTGCATACTGACTGCTCAAAATTGCTTGCAGGTTGGTTATTGATAAAGAAACTGGCAAGCCGAAGGGTTATGGATTTTGTGAGTACAAGGATGAGGAGACTGCTCTAAGTGCACGTCGGAACCTTCAAGGTTATGAAATTAATGGTCGTCAATTACGTGTTGATTTTGCTGAAAATGGGAGGAGCACTGACAGAAATAGAGAAAAGGTCGAAGATCCTCAGTTCATTACTGTAGAAGAACCATATTTCTCACCTTGCAAGTCCTATGTTAAGATGAAAGCTTGTATCGCCTTGGTTCCCATGAATGATAATAGTAGTGTTTTCTCCAACCACCCTGTGTCTCCTGTTCCACTTTCTTCCACAGCATGTGTATGTATGTACAGCTGCCTAACTGTACATACACACGCTTGCTATATCTGCTAAATTACCTTGTGAAATTATCATTCTGGTACAGTGCATCATCTTTGGTATTGTGGTTCCAAAAATATCTCTGTTCTCATTTTTTTTCTTTCACGGGGGTAATGTGCCAAAGCTGTTTGCTTAACAAAAGCATATGTCATGATTGGAAGAGCTTCACCAGAATTGTACTGAATATGCAAGGTTCTCTGCAAATAGCAAAAGAAGAATAATCTTATAGATGTATACTTGGTCAATGCATCTATAGTTGCATCTTTTGCAACATGCTCAAGCAAAAGGATTGGAACTATTAGTAAATTGGTTAATGAAATGATATATCCAATTGACCTTTTGTGTATGTGCATAATTGCTTAATAGTTTTCTTTTGGCTTGCTATTACATTAGCACATTTTTCTTTCAAAATAGCTGCTATGTCCTTTGCTGCTATCAACAGCATTTGTATCTATCCCCACACTAGTAACTGATGCTGATGTATATGTGGCAGTTTTTGTTGCCAAAATGTCAAGAGTACACACACCAAGAAAATACTGTGTATCACAAATTCACAACTGGATGCAGTTGATTGATTTATCCAGTGATTTACACAAGGAAACAATTTCTATGCCAAATTATCTGGAGATCGCAGTGAAATAATCATGCATGATGTAACTACATGCAGAACACTAATTTTCACTTCCTGTCCTATCAACTTTGCATATTGGAAATTAAGTAGCTTCAATACAGAAATGGACTTAGTGCATGCTTATTTCCTGAATAAACAGTTTAGAATCTCAACCAGTTGAAATTGATTTGGTTTTAAACTTTCAGTAAAAGCAACTATTGACTTATTCTAGATATGTTTATGAATTGCAGGGTCGTGGAGGACCAGGAATGGCATCTAGTGTTGGTTGGTCTCATTTCATCATCTAATTTATCTGTTTACTTCAAAATTTCTAACCTGCCGATTTTATGTTGCTGGATGCTAACATTGATATCTTGATGGAATCCCCCAGATGCTCAGAAACAATTAACTGGGACCGTTGGAGACACAAGTCTTCATCAGCCTGTTGGTCTTCCACCGGCAATACATGCTGCATCTATGATGGCTGGTGTTCTTGGAGGTGCTCAAACTGCAAATGTGCAAAATGGTTTACCTGTCCAATATGGGCTTGGAAATGACCCTCTTACTCATTATTTGGCCAGAATGTCAAGGCAACAGTTGTATGAAATCATGTCCGAATTGAAGGTTATCTTGAAATCTGAAGCACTTCAATTTCTTGAAGATTACATATTGCCCATTGCTAATTGTAGTACTAGTATGTTAATATTTTTTATGACAGACCCTAACTACTCAAAATAAGGACCTTGCCAAAAAACTGCTGCAAAGAATTCCACAGCTTCCAAAGGCCCTATTTCAGGTTAGCTTTTACTAATAGTGATTGTGCAATTAATCAATTGCTTATTCTTCGTTAGTTGGTCTAAATTTTTATATTAGAGTATTTCTTCGGTTGCGGAGTTCGTATGCATTCCTTTTTTAACCAAAATTTGTGCCTATTTTTTTGGTTATGCTTCATTTCTCTTCAGACATTTTGTCCACCTTTTTTAATAGAATTTTAATTGACTCACATGTTATATATTTACTATTCTACATTGAAGTTTTCTTGTTCCAAATGTTTACTTTGCATATCCTGATGCTGGTTCTTAGAATTTTGATATGATTCATGTTCGTGGTTGTCTTGTGCTCCTGGATGGCACAAAAAATCAGGTTCGTTTGATTTTATTGAGCAGTTTTGCTTTTCTGTATGTGTGATATAAAATATTTGGCATGTTCACCTGGAGCTCCATTGTTGAAAAAATATGGGGTTGACTTCCCCTACTCTTTATTTCTTGTGTTTAACGATGTAACAAAAGAAACTTGTTTTGAAATTCTTTTGTCCATCATCCAGTCGTTGCTCTAGCATAAAATGGAAGATTAGACGCTCGTGACCTTTTCCTTATTCTAATGCAGGCACAAATAATGCTCGGGATGGCGACACCTCAGATGGTATGCTCTGATTTTCTTTCGAGGTTGAGGCACCCAATGTTTTCTTTGATTCTGTAATGTATGGATAATCTATCTTTTATTCAAATCGCAGATGCAGATGGCAAAGAGCCAACAGCCCTCTAGCTCCTTGGCACAATCTTCATCTCACCTCAGTGAACCATTTCCACAGCCAGATGCTATGATACCAATTGTTCCAGGACCATCTGGGAGCTTGCCAGCCAATATACCACCAAACCCTACGGTCCTGCAGGAACTAACTGCACCACTGCTTAATTTTCCTCAGTATCAGCACCCGACTCAGCCTCCAGTGAAAATGTTTCCACATGGACATCAGCCTGGGGTGGTTGCACATCCTCCAATGCTATCTCAGCCCCTCAGCACCTCTTCCAGTGTTCCTACTCAACCCCTTGCAACCTCAGGAGGCTTGATATCGCAAGTTCAGCCCCCATTTATGCCACAGCACCCTAGACCACCAGTTATGCCAACTAGTGTACAACAGCTACCTTTGACCCATCCTCATCTCCCCCAGGTATTTTTCTTCACTTGTAAAGGAGCTTATTGTAATTCAGTAATGCTGTGTTAATTTTATGCAGCAAGCCTCCTAACGTACAGAGCTCCTGTAAACTATGAAATTGAATGTCAAACTGCTTAGTACAGTTAATTAACTACGCATCCACGCTTGGTTATATGCCCATAGACGAACTGAATTGTTCTTTTCAAGTTATCTCACACAGGCTGTAGACAAGATGCACTTTTCATTTTACTATCTGCACAGCACAGGCCAACTCAATAATGTCCAATTGCAGGTTGCTACTGCACCTGAGATACCACTGAAGGAAATGAGATTTCCTGATCAAGCAAGTCATCTGGCAGAGTTAGCTCATCCTTCAAAATTGCGAAAATTGGAGGATGGAACATCCACGCCTGGAATTGTAAACAACAGTTCTGCTGTTTATTCCTCTCCATCCCAAGTAGTGGTCCCTAGTGGACCATCAGGGAGCTATAGTTCTGGTGCTGTTAGCTTTCAGCAACCAGAGAATGAAGTGCCTCAGGTAATCCCCTTCAGTTTATTTGCAGGTTTTCTGTTATTTTAATCTACCTGTTTAGATTTTAATTTTCCAATCTGGGAGACTGGTATCTAAAAATGAGACCTACGGAAACATTTGGTATTATTTCTGTGGAACTGAATTGAATCGATGCACTGAATGACATGATTTTCATGTGTTGACAAATTCTGCTCGCTTTGCTGCAGCTCACGCCGGACGTTGAGTCAGCTCTTCTGCAGCAAGTCTTGCAGCTGACACCTGAGCAGCTGAGTTTATTGCCAGTAGAGCAGCAGCAGCAGGTGATTCAGCTTCAGAAGATGCTATCAACTGGTAAATAGCACCAACCGAATAGGCATACCAAAAATGTTCGTTAAGCTACATAGTCAACATGGCAAGAAGTGAAGAAACTGGACATGACCATCGATTTGTGGAGCCACCACACCTGTAACTTCTCAACATTGCTGGCTCTGGGGCATCAGTTTTGCTCCTGATTATTCATCTGGCATTCTTTGTACGGTCGGGGATAAAATGTGATGGGAAAGATGTGAAGGAAGGCGTTGATTGTCCATCACTTGTGTAACAGTATAGAAAAGAATAATCTGTATCCAGAGAAGGGAGGCGCATTTGTGCTTTCCCGTATGATTTGTAGCATCCGAATTTTTTTTCTTTAAAACTCTCAGAGCTGTTGCAGACAGGCACTGGATGTATGCATGATGAGCTCTTTTGTTCCCTCTCTTTTGAAATTCATGATGAGGTCTAAATTTGTGGTGGTGTTGTCGCTGTATCCTCTGTTTCTTGTTTTATGCCAGTTTCGAAGTTCTCTGCTCATAGCGTTGTCGTATGGCTGCTGTTCGTTTTAGCGATGACTTCTGGTTTTTGGTTGAAATTTCATTGTAGCTGGCTTTTTTTACTGTAGCTGATTTAGCTTTTAGGGCATAATTAAATGTAAAAAAATGTAAAAATAAAAAAAATATGTTAGCTCATCATGGACAATGCAAAGGAACACAGGAAAAAAAGAAAAATGCAAAAAAGCTTTAAAAATCTAAAAAAAATCAGAAAAGATAAATTACTGAATAGTGAAAAAAAAGCTGAAACTAGAAATTGAAATTGAAAAAAAGCTGAAACGAGCGGGACCTAATTATTGCAATTTGCATTGCCCATGACAGAAGCATTACGCGATGTACCTATGATATATTAAGATATTATTAAGCTGCTCGTTCTACAACTCCGTTAGGCATTGTGGTAGTTTCTGCGGTACCGGAGATGTCGAAACAACTGCAGTCTCCTTTGTAGAGGCCCTGTTTTTTTCGACTTTTAAAAGCGATTTTTAGTTTTTACTATAGTATTTAACTTTTAAACGAAGTATTTTTTCAAAACGAGATCTACAAGTTAATTACAGTACACATTAAAAACCCACATCTGTACAATCCAAAATCGCAAGCGATTATCTCTCTATCCGTAATCTTTATCGTAAACAGCTAAAATTTAAAAATTTCAGCTAGAAACTAGAAGCCACAGTTATATCAAACAGACCTAGATTCTTGTTCTATTGCGCTGCTAGCATGCTAACGTGGATGTGCAACTTTTGGATGCCGCGTTGAAGCTCCAAGGAAATGGTTATAAAATTGGTTATGCTCTTTTGGCTGTGATTTATGATCTTCAGGTTATTCGTAAGACAGTATAGAGTAATAGATATGTATATGTGATTTTGATCGATATAAATGAAGTAGCTACAATATGTACTACAATTAATTTATAAATCTTGTTTTGAAAAGATATTTCGTTTGAAAACTAGTGACTGTAGAGAAGTAAAAAAATAGCTCTTAGGTAGGTGCTGAAAAGAAGATGCCAGTGCCTTAGAATGGAACGAAATGTTGGCAAAGTTAATTTGCATGGTGACAAATCATCCAAAACCTCACAAGCACAATTATCGAGCTATACGAACCAGATCTCGGAAACCAGATTAGCATGGGAAAACTTCTCGCATCATTTCGATTGCTTACAATAATACTGCTCCTCTTATCATGCATACGCATGGCCTCCGATCTTCTGACGAAACAATTTCTTTGCCTTCTAGAAACAACCAGACAGGGCAAACGCACTACGTTGCGTTCAGCTGGTGAGGTCGGGAAAACCGTACAGAATCATGGGATACGCACGGTCGTCTTTGGTGTGGTTCGTATACAGGAGCGTTGGCCCGTGTAGCTCTCTTTGCTTGGGTGTATGATTGCAGGGAAGAAAACGATTAGGCAGGAGGGAGTTGGACAGGCAGTGCTGTTATCTTCGTTGAGAACGTCAGTAGAATTCTGCAGCCGACACAACTGGGCATGGTATGATGCAAACAATATATGAGTTGATAGGTCCTATTAGCAGCTGCAGATTGCGCTATCCATTTGAGCAGTGGGTCGGTAGGCAGGAATGAAAACAGACAGTACTCATCATATCTGTGATCTGCAGATGCAATGAGCAGAGCTAAAGCTGGGCTGGACTCTACGTAAATCTTCATAATTTGGTTGAAAATAGCGATGGCACCATAATAGGTAATGCAGCTGGTCTATGGTTAAAGTCTGTGGGTGCTGTATTGCACAATGCACACAGACGTTAGCAGTTGGATTCTAATAGGCTGACATGTTTTGTTCTGTTCATCATAAGCAGTAAAACATTCGGTGAGGAAAAGCTGCCATCTGAAGCTGTATCTAACAACAAAAAGCGGCAGCTAGACGCTGTCGAGCCTGAACTTCATGCCTGTGTATTTTTAACAAACGACACACAAAATATTCTCCTTGCGCACTGGCTATCTGAGTATAGGATAGTCATGACCTTTTTCGTTCACAGGTGGTTCCTGCTGTGAATAGATGGCATGGTATTAAATTAGTTCGGTAAACGTCAATGATAAGGGTGAGCAATTCAACATATGGATCTATAGCAGTGTTACCTTCTTGATTTTCAGTTTTTTGGGGTGTCTTGAAACAGCCGTCTTCTAGTTGATGGCTTACGTTGTAGGACACTGGGACCATTTTTTGTAGGATGAACAAGTTATGATCAGTGTCTATGAAATTAGCAATCTAGTGATGTACATGTGAATATCTGTAAAGGGATAACCTTTTTCCAGGCTCAGAAGGGCTGGAGGGGTCATCATCAGTGGACAATGGACGCTTCGAAGTTGTTCCTGACTTTGATGGTATCTGAACATTTGAAAGAAGGAACAAGAAGCAGTGTTCAATCAGTCTATTTGTGGATCATGGAGATAATTGCATGGTGTGGGAAGTATGTCACCTGTGGTGACGGCGGATGTGGTTCAGAGCCTTTTTCCTCCTGAGCAGCTGTGTGAATGTGGGGGTATGAAATTCTGAAGTCCTTCAGAGGCAGTTACAAGTGGAAGGACTGGACAGCCAACGAGTTGCTCTCCTATTTCAGCAAAGAAGATGAATTCTGCCATTTTTGGTTCTGGGCTGGCTATCTCATTTGGGTCAACGCCATGGACAGTGATATGGTACCTTTCATGTTAAGGAAAAGAGGCAATCAGCTATGTAGAGCGGATGTGTTGCATATGAAGAGTGTATGGTAACTAATCTGTGATATTGTACCGTGTTTCAGCTGTTGTGGTACCACATCTAGGACATCTGTAAGTTTTTCCTTCGGTTTTGACCGTCGTTTAGCATGTAACACATCCTACGTACCACCACAACTGTTCTGGAACAAGCTGCGTAATAACGGCATCTACTATGTAACTGTTTCCCTATATACATAAAGATGCAGCAATTGTTAAGTAGAGAAGTTTTTTTTTGTAAGTTTGTGTATGATATGAAACATGGAGTGGTTGTGAAATGAGCTTACCAGTACATCATGTGGATTAAGCTTATAGATTTTGGGCACTGTAGTATGGGTAGGCTGTCTCTGCTGGTGGATGGCCAGTCCATATAACCTCATGTGGCATGCCTGCAAAACTGTGTAATGGGTAAGTAATGGGGCATATAGTAGGAAGCAATGGGGCTAGAGTATTAATTCCATGTAATGGGTAAGTCTCTGTGCTTGTCATTTACTCTGTCCCTGAGGTTCTCAAATGTAGCTAGATTGTAGGCATACATTGGGAATGCATCTGCAACAGGTGCTATCTGTCTAACCTTGGTGTAAGCAGTGAATCTAGCCATAATAGCATTGTTGACAGCCTGATAGTTTGCTTTTACATTGGTAACTTCAAAGTATTCCACGTAACATACTGAGTTTTCTTTCAATGATGACACAAATAACAGTATGTGACGTTCTACTACCTGTGCTTCCATCATAGTACCCTACAATCATTGAAATATCATTATAAGGTGGCTGTAGGGCATGCAGTAAAAAGGGAAAAAGTAAAAGGATATACAATAGGTAACAGACCTGCTCATCTAGTAGGACCATATCAAGATGCAATGTTCGTTCAGGCTTGTTTTCATCAGCATATTCACAAAAGCGTGCTAATCTAACACGGATACGCCAACGGTGTGATTCCTGAGTAATGTCTTTTACAAGTGTATACTCCATCTGCACATAGAAAGAGAGTGGGTTAGGTTTGGTAAATTCAAGAGTAGCTATTTGATATATAATGATGGAAATACAGATAAATGTAATGAATATGTATAGGCAAGTCTGAATCTGTGTTGTATGGTAAGAAGAAGGTAGTTTAGTGGCTGCGAATCATGGAACATAGTGCAGAGCATGAAGGAATGCAGAACCAGCTGTTGCTATATAATTAATATCTGTAAGTGCAATCTAATTAAGCACAACATAGTAATGGTAGTGGGGGAAAGGATGTGCAGTAGTAAGATACCTATATAACAGGTGGAGCGCATACAATTCACAGAGCATACAATCGCAGTTGTAGGATATCTGTTCGTGAAGTGTTAATCTGTAAGACGTTGGGACCAGTATTAATAAAAGCAGGCAACAGTAGCAAAGAAGTATGAAGAAGCATAAACAGACACTGGATTAAGCAAGCACAAGTCTACAGAATGCAATCTGCAAGCATATGTAAGAAGGCACACAAGAGTTGTAAGATACTATGATTGCAATGTAAGGCAGGCTAACATATGTAAAGATGGGGGGATATTTTCTTGCAAAAAAGCATGGCCATACCTTTCAGTGAATCAACATAGGCCCTAGGTAGTGAATTAGTAAGGACAGTAACGGGCCCATGCAAGATAGGACCTATCATAATTTGTGATGAGTGGGCAGAGTGATATACATACAATGGCAGCTCATAGAAGTAACAATGCAATCAGAGAATAATTGGGTCTTTGATATGAGATACGCAACGTAGGGAACATAAAAATGAAAATAACCTTGCTTTGCGAGGGTTCTCAAAGCATTAGTAGCACGTCTTTTAGTACGGTTTTGCTGAGCAATCACGGATGACAAAATGAGGCAAAAACTGTCTCCTAAATAAGAAGGAAGGCAAGTCACAACAGAATAAGGCCAATAGCATTTCGTAAGGTAAGATAGAATTCAGTACTGAAACATGTAAACAATGGAGTATACACATCAACAATGGAAGGAATGAAGAAAGGCAAATAAGCAGGGATGGAAAGGGAACAGTGTAGAGTATGCTTTTGTTCTTGGTTCTTGGTTTGGATCTGAGAGAGAGAGAGGGAGAGGGAGAGGGAGGAGTACTAACCGTCCGATGTAGAGGAGGACGAGGCAGCCATCACGGGTTCGTCAGTGTGGTCTGCGCACGGGCAGCGACGGTCGGGGAAGAAGGCCGGTGACGGCGGCGGCGGTCCGGCGACGGTGACGGCGGTGGTGCTTCCGTCGGCCGATCGCGCGTCCCTCCGATCGGTTAGGGTTTGTTGGGTGGAGTTGCGGCTCCGCATAACGCCGTGAGACGTGCGCCGCCTCCACCCCTCTTTATATTGCGCAGCGCGACAGGGGCCCACCAGCCTTGATATGGGCTGGACGCCCCCGATCAGGGCGCGGGTCAAGGCCCGATTAGCCGTTGGGCTAATCGGTGGAGATCAATCTAACATTCTCCCCCTTGATCTCAACTATGCTTTAACTTTAATTACTTTTGACTTTACTTATTCCATCACAGATTAGTACATAGAACATGTCTCATCGTCACGGTCAAACGCCGATAGATTTAACAGCTACAATACACCTCTCTGTTCTGAAACAGTTACTTTAATCTTTTGGGCCATCTTTTAGTCCAGGAATCATGGCTTTCCCTTAAACCCATGCCGGCTACATGTTCTCTTGAACACGTTGGGTGGTAAGCCTTTAGTAAGCGGATCCGCTAACATCTTTGCGGTACTTATGTGCTCAAGACTTATAATTTGATCCCGAACTTTATCTTTCACAACATAGTACTTTATGTCAATGTGTTTGGCAGCACCACTTGACTTATTGTTGTGGGCATACATTACTGCGGGTTCATTGTCGCAGTACAACTTAAGTGGTCTATTGATGTCGTCAACCACTTTTAAACCGGGTATGAACTTCTTAAGCCAGTTCACCTGCCCCGTAGCCTCATAACATGCTACAAACTCGGCATACATTGTGGACGATGTAGTGACGGTTTGCTTTGAGCTTTTCCACGATATAGCTCCTCCAGCGAGAGTGAATACATATCCGGATGTTGACTTTCTATCATCTCCCGCATAATCAGAATCTGTATACCCCACTATATGGAGTAAATCTGATCTTCTGTATGTCATCATGAGGCCTTTTGTTCCTTGCAAATAACGCAAGACTTTCTTTACCAATTTCCAATGCTCTATTCCAGGATTGCTCTGGAATCTGCCAAGTAACCCGGTAACAAACGCTAAGTCAGGGCGCGTGCACACTTGAGCATACTGTAAGCTTCCGACAGCTGAAGCATATGGAACCGATTTCATTTGATCGAGCTCGGACTGGTTCCTGGGGCATTGAAAATCCCCATATCTGTCGCCCTTGACTATAGGTGCAGGTGAAGGACTACATTTATGCATACCAAATTTCTTTAAGACTTTCTCTATGTATGCCTTTTGTGATAGTCCCAATATTCCTTTGTCTCTATCCGGTGAATTTCGATCCTAGAACGAACGAAGCTTCACCAAGATCTTTCATATCAAAGTTTGAGGACAAAACTTCTTTGTCTCGATGTGCATGATATCACTACTAGCTAGTAGGATATCATCCACATACGAGATTAGGAAGATAAACTTTCCATCTTTAAACTTTGCATAAACACGCTTGTCCTCTACATTTTCTTTAAATCCAAATTTTCTTATTATCTTGTCAAACTTCAAGTACCATTGTCTTGAAGCTTGCTTTAACCCATAAATCGATTTCTTTATGCGGCATCCCATTCTTTCATTTCCTTCCACGACAAAACCTTTCGGTTGTGCCATGTAAACATTTTCCTCCAAATCCCCATTAAGAAATGCCGTCTTTACATCCATCGATGTAACTCTAAATCATAATGTGCTACTAATGCCATTATGATTCAAGGAGTCTTTACATGAGACGGAGAAAAGGTCTCATTATAATCAATCCCTTCTCTTTGCGTAAAGCCTTTTGCCACAAGTCGCGCTTTGTATCTTTCTATATTCCCTTGGGAGTCGAGTTTTGTCTTGTAGACCCATTTCTGACCTCTTGTTTTGGCTCCTTTAGGAATAATTTTCAAGTCCCGCACTTTATTAGTCTTCATGGACCTCATTTCCTCTTCCATGGCCTCAAGCCATTTTGAGGAATTTTCGCTTCTCATGGCTTCTTCAAATGAGGTTGGATCATCCTCCATTTGAAATTCCTCTGTATGATAAATCTGATAATCATCAGAAATAGCTGATCTTCTTACTCTTTGAGACCTTCTCGGGGCCTCCTCATTTGGTATATTTTCTATTTGAGGCTGTTGTTGCTCCCCCTCATCTGTGGCAATGGGTTCTATAGGATCCTGAAGAACAGGTTCCACATTTTCATTCATTGTTGCCACAGGAGGAACAATAACAGGTGCTGGCACCACAGTGTCTTGCACCGTCGGTGCAGCGACAGCAGGCGGTGTGAAGAATGGCTCTTGAATCATCGGAGTGGGCGCATACGCCCGCTTCTCTTCAAGGTCAGTCTCTCGAGCTACCATGCTCCCCCTCATCATTTCATCCTCTAAGAAGACAGCGTGTCTCGTTTCTACAAACTTTGTATACCGATCTGGACAGTAGAAACGGAAACCTTTTGACTTTTCAGGGTAGCCAATGAAATGACAGCTTACTGTTTTGGGATCAAGCTTCCCAAGATTTGGGTTAAATACTTTAGCCTCAGCAGGACTCCCCCACACACGTAAGTGGTGTAGTGAGGAACTCTTCCTGTCCCACAACTCGCATGCGGTGTTTTGGGCACCGATTTACTAGGTACTCTGTTGAGAATATGAATGGCGGTTTTAACGCCTCCATCCATAAACTCAATGGCGGTGTGGAGTAGCTCATCATACTTCGCACCATATCCATCGAGTGCAGGTTGCGTCTTTCACTACTCCATTTTGCTTTGAGGTTCGCCTTGTAGAATCTTGGGCCACTATACCATTTTCTGTAGAAACCTTGCAAAAGGTCCAGAACTTGTCCATATGGGGTATGTCGACCGTAGTACTCCCCACGATCGATCGGACTATCTTAATCTTTAAATCATGTTGGTTTTCAACTTCACCTTAAATATCTTGAATTTATCCAAGGCTTCATTTCTTTCTTTGATTGGATAAATATATCCGTAACGGAGTAATCATCCGTGAATGTTATGAACGAGTCATATCCATCCACACTTTTCACAGAAAGGGACCACAAATATCTGTGTGAATAATTTGTAGAACTCCTGTGCTTCTTTTGGCGTCTTTCTTAATTTTCTTTACATATTTTCCTTTAATGCATTCTCTGCATTGTTCTAAGTCCGAGAACTCTAATGGAGGAAGAATATCATTCTTAACTAGTCTTTCTATTCTCCCCTCGAAATATGGCCTAAGCGAGCGGTGCCATAATTTCGACGACGCATCTAGAGTTCTCTTTCGTTTCTGTTTGCATTCGTGAGACGAGATTCATTTACTTTCGCACGCGACGTTCCCATTATCGCATACGACATTCACATCATCACATACGAATTCACATTTTCACGAGTGACAATAAATAAAGCTTGTCTTGTTTGATGGCAAGACCAATGCATTTATTATTAAACATTATTTCACACTTGCCATTTCCAAAATGACAATCATAACCATCATTGTCCAAATTTGACACACTAATCAAATTCCTCTGTAAAGAGGGTACAAAAAGGACATCTCTAAGTAAAAGCTTTGAACCATTAGCTAACTCTAATGAAAGATCGCCAACGGCTTCAACTTCAGCTTGGACTCCATTTGCAACTTTAATGCATCTTTCGTTTCTTTGCGTAGTCCTCGTCGAAAGGAATCCCTGTAAGGAATTAGCAACATGAACAGTTGCTCCTGAGTCAATCCACCAAGTGGATTTCGAATATTGCACATACAGGCATTCATTTATAAAGGTAATAATGTTCTCACCTTTCTTTGCCATTATCATCTTTAAATAATCAGGACAGTTCTTCTTGTAGTGTCCTGTCTTCTTGCAGTGAAGACACTGATCTTTGTCTACAGCAAATTTATTCTGTTGAGGCTGATGGACAGAGGTTTTTCCCTTGTTCTTTGAGAAGGAGTGATTGTTGAAGTTCCTTTTCTTGGTATCCTTCACATAGTTGATAGAACCACCATGTGAGGATTTAATTCTTTCCTCCTCTTGCACACACATAGCTATGCATTTTTCCAAGTCCCATTTCTCGGGCTGCATATTGTAGTTGACAACAAATATGTCAAACTCTTTTGGCAAAGAAGCAAAAATTAAATGAATAAGGAACTCATCCTTGAGAGCCAAATCCATTGGTTTAAGCTTGGATGCCATGTTACTCATCCTCAGTATGTGCTCTCTTATGCCACTGCCACCACCAGAGTACCTTTCTGTCACAAGTCGTTTGATCACCGTAGCATAAGTCTTTGAAGAGCCATGGCGACTCTTTATTCTCTCAAGGTACTCGTGATGTTGTCACACTCTGCACTGAGCCCACAATTGCAGGCTCAATTGTGTTCTTTATCACGACCATACACTTCTTGTTGGTGTGGTCCATTTCTTATGATCAAGATCATAAGACATCCGTAAGGAGCATGATCCTCTATCTTTTCGCCAAGCAAGATCATCCTCATTTGGATCCTCACTGGTGCCATAGGCTCGGTGGGACGTCTTGTAGTGAGGACCCACCCACCTCGGCCAAGATAAACGCTAAGTCTATCTTTTCTTCCACTCTCCATAATTATCTCCTTTAAGAGTGGGGATCTCTCTGATACAACTCATCAAGTTGTATCCGCCTGAAAATATTTCAAATGAAGTGAGAACATAACATGAAAATTATATGCCTTATTTCCAACGTTGGTCAAAAATACGACATACAATTAAATCAATTTTATTTATACATTAAATCTACATCACCGTTGGACAGAAATAGAAATAATGCATAAAAACATCATTTAAAATTATAATATTGTTATTATCAACGTTGGTCAGAAAATAACAATATTATAATGCACAACATTGCTCAAAAATTAAATTCTCCTGTTGGTTCGAATTTAATTTAAAGACTAATCACCATTTAACTTTCGCAGCGGAAACATCAATTAAAAATTATATCTGTTTTTCCAAAATTAAATTCTCCCGTTGGTTCGAATTTAATAATGAAAATTTTATCTTTTCTTTTAGATATATCAAATATATCTAAAAGTGCATATCATGAAACAATAATTCATGCATATACATATATGCTGTTATGCTGATAAACATGAAATTAAACTATTTCTTTAAAGGACATGAAAAAATTTCAGCATCTTAGCAACATTATCCAATATATATACATGCATGAAAGCAAAAACTATATGCCAAAAGGGTAACACAAAAAGGAAACAAATTAATCCATCCTTTGAAACTGTGCCTGGTCAAAAAACAATCCCCACGAAAGCTCCACCACACAAACAGAGGGAAGCTTCCTGTGACTTTCCTGAGACCTCCCTGGTCAAAAAAGATCCCCAAAAAGCTCCACCATTCAATTTCTTCCCCAAAAATCGGATCTAGCCAGTGCATGGGGAAAAACAGGAGCCTGCACAGGGGCCTTGGGGCCAGGCGGCGCGGCCACCGTCGGCGGCCGGGCGGGCGCGCGCTGGCCGGGCGCAGCGCAGCGGCGGCGCTGGCTGGCGCGTGCTCGCGACGGTGGTGGCTGCCAGCGGCGGCGCAGCATTGCAGCAGCCAGCGCGTGGGCACGGGCGGGCGTCGGGCGCAAAACACCGGCGCGGGCGCGCTCGCGGCGCGCGAGCAGCGCTGCAGCGCGCGCGCGCGCAGCGCGCGCGCGAGCGCAGCGGGCGCGGCGCTGCGCGCGCAGTGTGCAGCAGCGATGGGAGGCGCAACATGCGCGCGAAGCGGCCAGCGCGCTTAGGCTGCGCCGCGCCGCCAGAGAGCGCAGCGGCAGCGCAGGTGCTCGATGCCGACGGGATTTTTTTTTTTTGTTGCTTTTTCCCTCGATCGGTTCTTTGCCCGCTCTGATACCAATGTAGAGTATGCTTTTGTTCTTGGTTCTTGGTTTGGATCTGAGAGAGAGAGAGGGAGAGGGAGAGGGAGGAGTACTAACCGTCCGATGTAGAGGAGGACGAGGCAGCCATCACGGGTTCGTCGGTGTGGTCGCGCACGGGCAACGACGGTCGGGAAGAAGGCCGGTGACGGCGGCGGCGGTCCGGCGACGGTGACGGCGGTGGTGCTTCCCGTCGCTGACTGCGCGTCCCTCCAGATCGGTTAGGGTTTGTTGGGTGGAGTTGCGGCTCCGTACAACGTCGTGAGACGTGCCGTCGGCCTCCACCCCTCTTTATATTGCGCAGCGCGACAGGGGCCCACCAGCCTTGATATAATGGGCGCCCCGATCGTATGCGGGTCAAGGCCCGATTAGCCGTTGGGCTAATCGGTGGAGATCAATCTAACAAACAGTACTAACAATGAATATACGTAAAACTGAAGATGTAGCAAGAACAACCGCTGGTGCATGTAGCGCATCATCTGGAGAGAGCTGATGGGAAGCTATAGAGCATAAAGAAATAAATAAAAAAAGAAAGAAGAGGCTCTAAAAAAAGCGTCTTTAACCAGGGTTGGAATACGACAGTCAACAAGAAGCGAACCACGTAAAACGATCAACGGAACACACCATGGCTCGAATGGCAACGACGGCAATGGCCTGCATCTACATTTTTCATGCTTATCAAGCGTGACATCGTGCGAGGGAACGCAGACACAACAATGTAGCAAAGCAATGTTCTGCGTAGAAGCTTACAGTCCAAAACAAAACCGTTGTGCAATAAGGGAATAACATCGCTTTTGCAGGGAAACGACAGGGAGTAGCCGAAACAATGGCGGTCGGCGCGCGATGGGTCAAAGATGAAGCCGGAATGAGGATGGAGGCGCAGCGCAGGGCACGGAGGGACCAACGGAACGGGGAACGGAATGGATCCTTTGCCTGGAAGCTCTGTGCTGGGGAGGAAGGCGACTGTGCAAAGTAGGTGGAGCAGTGTTGGCCCGGGACAGCAAAAAGGTGGCGTCGAGAGGGGATGCCCCGGGAGAATCGGGAGGAGCAGCCCAATGGGCCAAACAGCGGCAAAATGGAGGCCCAGGTAACTCAGAAGGCGCTCGGCCGAAGAGAGTGACACGCACCTCACGCCGGCACAGTACGGCTTCAAGGAGGAGCCGACAATTCTCCGAGCCATAAGGAATGCTATTGTAAGGTAACTCAGAAGGCGCTCGGCCGAAGAGAGTGACACGCACCTCACGCCGGCACAGTACGACTTCAAGGAGGAGCCGACAATTCTCCGAGCCATAAGGAATGCTATTGTAACTGCATTCACAGGTACATTGAGTTGGTAAACATGCTACCCTGACGTAAATTGTCATTCGCCAATCCAAACTTGTTGTCAAGGTTAACCTCGTCAATAGCTTGAGCAGCAGCTTTCAACTGTCGACAGATTCACAGGGTTGGTTGGTCCAGAAAAGGAGAACAAGATGCGTCTAAGGATTGAAGTAGCGCTCAATTTAAGTTGCTTATGACTTTTTTTACTATAGCTAGTTTATTTTTTACTATAACTGAGTTGACTTATTTAACATAATTAAATTTAAAAAAATTTAAAAATAGAAAAAATATGTTGGCACATCACAAACAATACAAAGGAATACGGAAAAAAGAAAAGCTAAAAAGCTAAAAAAATCTAAAAATTTAAGAAAAAGATAAATTTACTGAATAGTAAAAAAACCGAAGCCAGAAGTAGAAGCTAGTTTTAAACCAAAATGAGCACAACCTAATTATTTATAGACTCAAGTCAAGAGACGAAAAGTGAAGTGCCATGGTGGGCATGCACAGGAGGACATAGAACATTTTTTTAAAAAAGGAAACACTAGGACCTATTCTTGTTGTGCTATGAAATAACTTTGACATTATAGAAGTAGGATTTTAACTTTTTTTTTTGAGAAAAGTAGGGCTTCAACTTGAACATGATAGTAAGTTGTGTCACAATAAAAGTAAATGTTCGGAAAATGCAAAACCACGACTGCTTGTGGTTACAAGCTCCGAGATCCATGCGCTTTCTTCTTCCCTATCTCCCGGCTAGTGGATATTTCCCTAGCTAGCAGTCTTATCATATGTTCTGTTCTTTTCAGTTTATGATTTAGGACCTACCTAAATAAATAAATGAAAAGACCTCTCCATCTTCTTTTTAAAACGGGTTTGTTCATAGAAACTTTTGTGTTAGAGCTACAAATCAACCATTTGTAACCGAAAAAACCCACCCGAAGAAGAGTAC
Source organism: Melocanna baccifera (assembly GCA_036346265.1). Taxonomy (NCBI): domain Eukaryota; kingdom Viridiplantae; phylum Streptophyta; class Magnoliopsida; order Poales; family Poaceae; genus Melocanna; species Melocanna baccifera. Next base: position 18,603,116 of record CM070707.1, on the reverse strand, counting down.
TGCGCTGTTATGAGTACTGCGCTGTTATGAAGTTCCACAGGGATGATGACGTGGACCCTCCAGGAGGGCCTGCTGCATAGAGGGATCGTTAAGATGACGTGGACCTGGAATATGCTTTTTTTAATTAATATGCCGTCTGTCTTAGGGGGTGATCGGAATAGCGATGGCTTTTGGCTGAAAAAACACTGTAGCTGGTTGAAAAAACATTGTAGCTGAGTTAGTGTATAGTGTAGTGAATAGTGAAAAAAAAGCTGAAGCTAGAAGCTGAAGCCGAAAAAAAACCAAACCGATCACCCCCTTAGTTCTATAAGTTAATAAGGTCCCTTCTAATTATTCTTGTCTTAGTTCTATAAGTTAATAAGGTCCCTTCTAATTATGTAGACATAGGCTTTCTGACCATGTGGACCCTTTTGTTGTTGCATTGGACTCGATCCATGCATGTAAGGTGTGTCGTTCAAAATAATGAAAGAAGGATTCAATATGATTTTGGCCGAGTGTTGATTACCAAAACATGTATGGGATAGCTTAAGTTTTGTTAAAAAAATGCTATGATTTTTGATTGATTACAAGAGAGATTAAAAGAGTAAGAGATAATTATATTGAAAAGTCACTTTATTTAAAACGATTTCTACAAACTACTTGTATAAATCTTATCGAGAAGTCACTCTGTTTAAAAAATTAATTTTTAAAAGCTAAAAGTTAGAAACTATTTGAAACATGACATAAGAAGGAAGTAATTAATGTATGAACTTTGTATGAATAAGAGTCGTTAACTTGTTTTTTTTAAGAGAATTAACTTGTTTGTTAAAAGCAGGCCACGAAGAAGTGATCGGTGATACATGGAAACCGGGAGCGTTCGATCCAACACGACCGGCTCAGATCTGGGCGCGCGGAACCCCAAATCCCACTTACACGTTTTTGCGATCCCAGCAAGAAACCGGCCAAGGTGGAGCGGAGGAGCAGGGGATCGATGGAGGCCTCGAGATTCGGCCTCGGCGACGACGCGACGTCCGGCTACAAGTTCGATCCCACCGACGCCGACATCGTCGCCTTCTACCTCCTCCCGCGCGCGCTCGGCATCCGCCACCCCCACGAGCACGCCATCATCGACGACGACCCGGCCAGCCTCCCGCCGTGGGAGCTCCTGCACAAGCACGCCCACGCCGACAGCGACCACGCCTTCTTCTTCGGCCCCGCCTCCGACAAGACCAAGAACGGCGGCCGCAAGTTCCGCGCCGTCAAGGCCGGTTCCGGTGGCACGTGGCGCGGCCAGAAGAGCGCCGAGGAGTCCCTCACCCTGCTAATACCCCTGCGGCGGCGAGATGGACATGACGTACAAGCGCTACAACCTCACGGTCCTCACCTACTACCGCACCGGCAGGCCGGGCACCGCCGCCGCTCCCAGGAACCGTGCTCTCCCGCATCACATACATTCCCATGAGTCCTCACGTTAACCTTCTGGAACATCCCCAAATTGGAGTAATTAACCACTCGGAAGCAAGTGTAGATGCCTGGAAAGAGCATGCAAACTGAATCACACCTAACTAAATACGTGTTTCTTCCTTGCAAATTAAAAGCCAGATATGTACCGAGTCATACCTTCATGACCTACTGCATGTCTGCATGCCATGTTGCCATGTCGTTCAAGGTCTAAGCACCGACCAAGTCCATTCCAACCTAGTGATTATATATATAAGATTAAGTCACTCACACAACAAAAAGGAAGAACCAATTTGCAAGAGATGTCATAAGAGAACACGGTACACCTACTACTACAATGCAAGCATGCGAAGACTAGACTGAACACCAGACCAGATCAATCTTCAGTTGCCCTGACCCAACCACCGCAAATCTGCCGTTAAATAGACCCATCCTTGCACCCCTTGCCATGCACGTCGCAGAAACAAGAGCTTTGGATTAAGCAACTAATTGCATCCCACCACATCGATTATTAATGGCGGCGTCGGCGAGCAGCAGCGCTGTCTCTTGCTTGGCCGCGCTCGTGCTCCTCGCGGCCGCAGCCGCGGCGGCGACGGAGAAGGAGACGCGCCTGCGGGTGTACTGGCACGACGTGGTGAGCGGGCCGAACGCGACGGTGGCGCAGGTGGCCGAGGCGGCCTCGTCCAACGCCTCCGCCACGGGCTTCGGCACCGTCTTCGCCATCGACGACCCGCTCACGGAGGGCCCCAACCTGACGTCCTCCAGGCTCGTCGGCCGCGCGCAGGGCGTCTACGTCAGCGCCGGCAAGGACAGCCTGTCGCTGCTCATGGCCATGAACTTCGTCTTCGTCGACGGCCCCTACAATGGCAGCAGCGTCGCCATCGTCGGGCCCAACCAGGCGGAGAGGGCCGTCAGGGAGATGCCGGTGGTCGGCGGCACCGGCGCGTTCCGCTTCGCCCGCGGCTACTGCCAGGCCAGGACCTACTGGTTCGACGCCAAGACCGGCGACGCCACTATCGGAATACGCGTAGGCTACGGAAGCAGAAAACAAAACTTTTCTACCGCGCACCCAAGAACATCATGCTAAGGAAGGATCATGGATCGTTACCACTTAGACGCGCAGCGCAGCGGAAGAAGAATTGGAAACCGATCCAATCACGCGCGTCGAGGTAGTAGTGGAAGTAGCCGATCGTCCCGAACAGATCGTCTCCTCCACGCACGCCGATCAGCACTGCAACGAGCAGCGCCTCCACCGGTATCCACACGTCCGGGGCTGGAACGCCGATCGCGAGTGTACTAGCACTCGTGAGCAGCTAGGGTTTGGCTCGGGAGGTGACGGCTAGGGTTTTGCTAGATGTTAACAGGCACTTCTCCCCTCCGCCCCTCGCCTCCATATATATAGACCTCCTCACGTGGGCCTCGTGGACCGAGGCCCAATAGGAGTCTATTCGGATCTCTATCCGAATTGAGCCCATATCCGAATCATATTCGAATTAGTGTTCCAACCCGTTAAGCGTGCGACCCTGTAGGTTCACGTATACTTGGTCGTGACCCGAAAACGCCTTTCCGGTTACCATGTTAATAGCGGTCTCTAGTAAGACATATTAACCCCAAAGTATATGTAAAGATCATATCGGCTGAACCTGTAATGTCCTCTCATGTACGAATCCCTTTGCCTCACGATATAGATTGAGCTCAAGGCGAGACCTGTGTCATCCTCTTAATAGCTCAATCACTCTCTCGATTCCGTGATGGATTATAAACTCGTGATTGACTCCTCAATCACCTTGGCATGGCCATGCACTTTCATAATCCATTACATCGAGGCCCAGAGATATCTCTCCCATAAGGAGGGCAAATTCTATCTTGATCATTCACATCCCACTACATGTTTCATGGCAAACCCGAAGACTACTTTTATGACTACCCAGTTACGGAGTAGTGATTAGTAGTCCCAAAATAAGCTACTACTCATGTTGGGAACCATGATGACCTCAAGTCTAAGGACTCTACATAAACACTACTTGAGACCAACTGATGACACATGGAATCTCTGCAGTGTCTCATGGCAGGTCTATCCAACATATGTTCACTAACACATGTCCATATTATTGATTTGGTATCACCATACCATGATCCATGAGACATGATCATCAATCAATACATATGCTGATCTTTGTCTTTGAATCATATTTGTTCCTCATATGATATACGACCAGGGATCATTTAGAAATAGCAACATCTTAGTATTTAAGAGTCTCATGAATAAGTCACATACTCATTGATCAATAATGATGATGTCTATTCCAAGGAACAAAGTAATGTATCATAAACATAGTATGTGATATATACAACATCTCCATGTTGCCTCTAGGGCATATCACTAACAGCCACCGTCGAGTACAACGTCTATCTCCGGCACGACTGATCTGTGCTCGATATGATCTTAGGCCAGAAAGCCTAAAATCCCTGGTCTAGCTATTTTCATGGATGTCCGAAATTTTATTTCAAAATCCTGGTCCGTCCACAGAATGAGGCAGGGATTTTGGATTCCTAAACAAGTCCTTATTATTAATTTGTTATCGACTGGATTAATAAGTAAGCTAGTCTTCATATGCTTTCTTGATTTTATTACCACTAGCTAGCTTCTTTTGAATTTAATTTTGAGAGTATGTGTGTATCCTTGAGAGATTAGATAGTATATATACGGAATAATAAAGAGTATGGTAGCGTTTGACTTTTGCAATAAAATACAAGTTCGATTGATATCTTTTTCTGTCTGAACTGGAGGAATTTTGACGTGGTTGTTGGGGTCCCTTTTCTACGTGGAGAAGTTCCTGTCAATTAGGCGCCTAAAGTAATTAAACAAGACCTTAAACAGATCTCAACGTGATTTTTGTTCCTTCTAATGCATTTTAAATTTTAATTAAGCAACCACTGCAAGTATGCAGCTTGAAGCCTCTGATCAACAGTAGGGCGCACCTGTACGGCTGGTGATAGACGTCCAGTCGTGAACGCCCGATGACAGCGTAGGGCAATATGCACATGACCGGACGTCTATAACCAGATATCCACGACCAGCGTCTACGACCAGCATCCACGACTAGCCGTCCAAGTGCGGCATGCACAAGCTCAGGTGTTAGTGGTGGTGGTAACTTCAAAGGCCAGAGTTGTCTTTGAAGTTGCCGCCGCAGCCACCAACACCGGTGGTGTTGGTGACGAAGGCCAAGTGTTGAGATGACTTGAAACTCATCATGAACTCTTTAAGTAAGAGGGCAGATCATGTTTCAAGGAATGTCGAGAATGGCTTCTTCATGGAGAGCAGTATACGCATGTAGGCAAAACACGGGCTTAGCCCCCGCAGGGTGTTGAGAACGAGTGTCTTATCATTGATCTTGTTGTGGATGGCACCAAGATCCTGTCAATAAGGCGCCTAAAGTAATTAAACAAGACCTTAAACAGATATCAACGTGATTTTTGTTCCTTCTAATGCATTTAAAATTTTAATTAAGCAACCACTGCAAGTATGCAGCTTGAAGCCTCTGATCAACAGTAGGGCACACCTGTACGGCTGGTGATAGACGTCTGGTCGTGAAACGCCCGATCATGTGCATGATTGGACAGCGCAGGGCAACATGCACATGATTGGACGTCCATAACCGGATATCCACAACCAACATCCACGACTAGCCATCCAGGTGCGGCATGCACAAGAGCAGGTGTTGGTAGCAGTGGCAACTTCAAAGGCCAGAGTTGTCTTTGAAGTTGTCGCCGCCGCCACCAACACCAGTGGAGTTGGTGACGAAGGCCGAGTGTTGAGACGACTCGGACCTCATCATGAACTCTTTAAGTAGGAGGGCAGATCACATTTCAAGAAATGTTGAGAATGGCTTCTTCATGGAGAGTAGTGTCCACATGTAGGCAAAACGTGGGCTTAGCCCCCGCAGGGTGTTGAGAATGAGTGTCTTATCATTGATCTTGTTGTCCATTGCACCAAGATCATCGAGCAGAGATTTTTGCTTGCAATAGTAGTTGGCGATGGACAAAGCACCCTGCTTGAGGCCCCAAAATTCTTGCTCCAGGTAGATGGCACGAATCTCGGCATTGTCACGGTACAAGCCCGCGATATTCGTTCAAACGGTGTAGCCGATGGTGTTAGGGTCCATGACCATGGCCAGGAGATTAGCTGAGATCACGCCATAAAACCAAGAGCGGACGAGGGCATCAATACAGATCCACTGGGCATCGGGCGAAGAGGATGTTGACTCCTTGATGTGATTGCTGATAGCATATTTGCAAAGAGCAACCTCAAACAAACTGTGCTATTGGAAGTAGTTTCCGGTCTGAAGATCAAGAGTAATGAGGACGAAGGTTTTGATGCTCACAACAGTGACGACTTGCACCCAGAGGGCGGCCTGGACAGCCAACTCTTCCTTGGTGGCATCACCCATTGTAGGAGAGAGGTGGGTGGAGGTCAGGATCAAAACGTATCTGATATCATGAAGGTGGAATAGAATTCACGCACATAAAGACCACACACACACACACACACACACACACACACACACACACACATATATATATATATAATTCGCGCACATAAGGATTCCATTGGTAGCCACACACACACATATTAGGTGCATGAATGATTAACATTAACTAACTAAAAATAGATAAGATACATACCATACTTAGCTTAACAAACTATGTTGAGTGATCTCCTATGGTGGCATGGAATCAGGAGGGCACGCATGCACTTGGGCTTGTGCATGCTGCACTTGGACAGCTAGTCATGGACATCTAGTCATGGACGTCTGGTCGTGTGCATGCTGCTCTGTGTTGTCCAATCTAGCAAGTAGTTCAGTTGTGCAAAGTACCCATGCCCTACCAGTCATGGCATGAATTCAACAATGCACCCAAAAAGAAAGCGGGCAAGAAACCCCTTAGATCTGTTTAAAACATGGGATTTGGCAAAAATCTCATATAATTACTGTATGGATCAGAACAAAATTGCATGTTCTAAATACAACTTTACGTGAACTATGAAGTGAAGCGCATGTTGGAACGAAGAGTGTGCACATGAAATGGAATGTAGTGGAAACCCACATGCATATATATAATGTAACTCCACAATCTTAATTTGCATAAATGACAACTAATCAATCCGAAGGACCCAATATGGCAATTAGAGAGGAGAGGGGTGAATGATGACTTTTAAATTCAACCTCCTAAAAATATTTTGAAACTTTCACTACACTAATTATCAAAGCTAGGAAGATCAGTTTAGCACACCAACAAACAACTCATCAAAGCGTGGAAGCAAAACAAAGTTCAAATCATATAGGCTGGTATGACCAGTACCGAAGTCGAGAGGTATGATCACTGTGTATATACCGGTAGTACTTGACAGAGCAGTTTGACCATTAGGGGAGGCCAATAGTATTGTAGGCTCGAGAGTGGAATGCCCACACCCCTGATTTCATAACAGGAAATCAGTTCGAGTCAAAACCCAAAAAGTGCAATATCCAAATACAAGTTCAAATGATTTGGAACTTTACACATACATTGTCAAGGATATTTGAACTTAACCACCCAAGGATTGCATAGATCTTGGCCAAAATTTCAACTTTTCCTTGAGACAAACAAAGTTGCACTAAAATCGGACAAAACTCAAGAACTAGACGTATGACTTGCTCATGGGTTAAGGATGGCCACGATGACATTAGATAGATTCTCACATATCACAGTAAGCAAGAGTACTCAAAGATTTAAGGTCAAAACCCTAGGATCAATAAATCACAAGATGGGCTCCAAATCAAACTAAATCGGGTGACTTCTAAGATCTCGTTACAGCCAGTCCCTAAATAGATGGCATATGATCATCATAAGGTATCTCTATCGCTTACATATCCTTGGAACCAGCAAGATCAAGAGAGAAGAGAGAGAGAGGGCGAAAACACCAACCAAAACCAATGCAAAGCCAACAAGATCAAGAACACAACATGTAGTATGAAAGGATTGATCTATTGTTACTTATAGATGTTTGATTTATAGCTACTTTATCATAGAGGTTAGAGCTTTGTCTCCTAAGAGCACACACTCCAAAAGCCTCCTCTCCAAGTAAACCTCTCTCTCAAATCTGAGAGAATGAATGGGTTGGTTGGTTGAGATACCATCTCTCACCAACTTCCTCCCATTCGAATAGATGGAGCAATTGGCCCACATCTAACACTAAATGATACTATCCATTAGCACAACCAGGGAAATCTGTTAACCCCCATACATTTGGTTTACACTCAACACATGATTTATACACGCTTTTCAAAGTATACAAGTCCAAATTCGCTAAGGAGTAAGTTTCCATCGACTTAGCCTACTTAACCTAAACCACTCTCCAAACGCCCTCCAAGTGCGACGATTTTGGTCCCTGTGGTGCTTCAGTATTTTGGCTTCCCCACAAAAACACATTCACATTGATAGCGGATCTCACCTTTTTCCTGATCCTAGTCTATGGCTATCTCGTCTTTTGCAAGCAATCTCTGTGCTTGTAACTTGTAAGTTCACCAATTGCTTACGTATCGACAAGTCTCTCTATGTCGGTTTCCCTTGACCATGCCTTACTTGCACGGCAGCATTATTTAATGAACCATTGCTCGAACATTTCATTTGACATCCCTTGTCTTCTCATATGCCTTGCTTGAGCACAACCATTCCGCTCGGTTTTCTTAACCGTACCTCAGCTCATCCTCAAGTTTAGTCCCGATCCATGCAGTCCATCATGGCTGCCTCTAAGCACCCTGCACATCAAATACTAAAATATTATTTTCGGACACAAGTTCTTCACAATTTAACTTACATTAGTCCAAACATGTTTCATGCACCATAAATACAATGACTTAGACTTCACAACTCAATCTATGATCTATTTCCACAAATATTCAAATCTCTCGGATATTTTCAGACTAGGTCGGTCTGGCCACCATTAAGTGGCCGATTGGATCGTACTAGTCAAACCGATCAAGTCCCAGTAACAGAGGAGCCAGTGACTTCGTATGAATGCTATGTTGATATCACCACTAGTTTTAAATTTTGGGAGTACGTACGTATTCTTCGGAGATGATATATGTAGGTACGGAATAACATGATCTGGTACTTGGTTGCATTTGACTTTCGTAATAAAAAAAGCTCCTAGATAATGCAATTGTCTATGACCAACGGGCGTGTTAGGCCTAGATGTGGCTTCTTATCCACGCAGGCTGTCATTATAGTACCAGACACAATAAGTATGTTTCTTTTTAGTGTGATTTATAGTTTTTAGATTATTCGTAAGAGAGAGTACAGATTAAGAGAAATTCGTGTATGATTTTGATCAATATAAATGAAGTCGCTACAATATGTACTATAATCAATTTATACATTTTGACTTGAAAAGATATTTTATTTAAAAACTAATTACTTAAAAAACTAAAAAATAGTTTTTAAAAATTAAAGAAAAAGAGACCCAATTTCCCAGCCAGCAGGGTACAGCAGGAGGAATTGGCCAATTGCTTTGCAGGCACGTCGTCTATTATTAGTTAATTAATTAATAATAGTGCATCCCAACAAACCTCCATCCAGTCTTTCTAGACGATGGTAAAGCACGGCACTTTAAGCACGTTAACAAGCGGTACCTGCACGACCAAGCGATCGACCTTAGCTAACAAGAATGACGAGACACTTGGTTAGTCAGGTCAACTAGCTCACTGTCATTTCTGCATGTGTATGTTCTCTGCCGTACGTGTCACACTCATGTCTGAAAAGTATCTAGCCAGTCGCCAACCCTTTCAGCTATCCCCTTTCTTTCATGTAAATCTAGCTAGATTTATTGTTAAAATTATTTTTATAATATTATAATTTTATTAATATACCTTAGTCAAGATTTTATCTCGAAGATTGTAAAAGTAAAAAATTCAAGTGAAAAAACGGAGGGAGTAGTGTAGCTGACAGAGATGCATGGTCGCTAGTTACTAACTTTGTACAGCATTGGTGCCAAATGCGTTGGAGAAGATCAACGTTTTCCTCTAGAAAGAGAGAGTGAATCATCATCACTTACCTACCGGCCGATGGAACAGGCGAACTGCACCAACCACTACTCTCACAGCCTCATTGCTACACAACCTCAAATACACCGCGCTATTCTCTCGCCATTTGCTCATAGCTAGCTAGATCAACCATGGCCAAGGTAGCTACGGTGGTGCCAAGATTTCTCCCCGCCTCGATCCTCCTGTGCGTGGCGGCGGCGGCGATGGTAGCCTCCGCCGCCGACCTGACGAAGTTTAAGGTGTACTTCCACGACTTGGTGGCGGGGCCGAACCCGACGGCGGTGCGGGTCGCGCAGGCACCCTCCTCCAACTCCTCCTCCACCTCCTTCGGCGTGATGGTCGCCATCGACGACCTGCTGACGAGCGGGCCGGCGTCGAGCTCCGAGAAGCTGGGCCGCGCGCAGGGGGCGTACACGTTCGCGGACCAGAAGACGTTCGGCCTGCTCATGAACATGAACTTCGTGTTCACGGGGGGCGACTACAACGGCAGCAGCCTGGGCATCTACGGCCGCAACGAGGTGCTGTCGCAGGTGAGGGAGATGAGCATCGTCGGCGGCACGGGCAAGTTCCGCATGGCGCGCGGGTACGTGGAGGCGCGCACCGTCGACTCCGGCATGACCTCCGGCGAGACGGTCGTCGAGTACACCGTCTACGTCAAGGCGTAACCAGAGCAGCGAGCTGGTCCAGCCCAAGTCGAACTTGCGCGCGCGTAGTTCATTGCTGTGTGCGCATCCTGTCCAATGAATATTAGTCGCCATTGATTTCTTCTACACACCTTGTTTGGCGATATCTTTATGCCATTGTTAACTGGTTGACCAGCTGATCGAACAAGAGTCGTCGGAAATAAGCAAATAATAGCTCATACAGAGCCTTCCCTTTTTAACCATCCTTTTTTTACGCATGAACAGGTGCATGCTAATTGCCTCAACTACTCGAACAAAATATTAGACTAAATCACTCAGGTTGTAGTATGAAATCGGTGTCGGCGACAGGCTAACGGCCGGTATTCAGGCACGCACGCATGCATTGATGGAACAAGTGCCGATCGAATGGAGCAAACATTCAGACAGACAGAGAGGGGGTAGGCACGCACGGCGCCGTGTGGTGTGCGGGGTGGCAGTAGGTGACAACAACTGCATAGCGAGTCTAGTTCAAACAATTCTAGATAAATCGATTACAGAATAATATAATAAAATAATAAATTGGATATAAGAGATAAGAGATGAACTCCTTTATTTATTGCTTTATCTTTCATAAGTACCTTTTATAATAATTGGGATTCTTTATTTATAGAATAAGTGGAGAATACTCACTAATAGGCTAAACTTGCAGATCCAGGTCTAAGTTTTTCAACACTCCTCTTAGTCACTCATCTAACATGTTCATGTCTCATCAAAACTCCATAAAAATCTAGTAAAAAAAATTTAGAGAAAGAGTATATGATACATGTGTAATATTATGTTGCACGAATTGCCTCATTAAAAACTTTGGTCGAGAAACTTCAGAAAAACCTATCAAAGAAAAAAGAGTACAATGTACCTAATTGTACAGGATTAATTCTTTAGGTACTCGATCTTCATGATCAAATTTTAATAGTGAGCTCGAGGAGAATCTTTCTCCTGAATTCTGCATTTCTCTAAGGCTCATCATTCTAATTCCACGTACACATCTTCCAAAATTAGATGCTAGAAGTGACTTAATGAATAAATTTACAAGATTTTCACACGACTTAGTATATAGTACCTTAATTTCGTCCATCTTTTGCGATTCATGAGTATAGAAAAACTTGAGATTGATATACTTTGTGAGATTACTCTTCATGTAATCTGTCTGTACTTATATAACACAAGCTGCATTATCTTCATAGATAATGATGGGAGCTTGCACGATGTTCAGTTCATATAACTGCTAGATGTGGTGAATCATACATCGAAGCCGAGCACATTCTCATGCAGCTTTGTACAGTGCTATGATTTTCGAGTGATTTATCAAAGTTGATACAAGACTTTGCGTAGACGATTTCTATACAATTGCAGTTCCACCACATAAAAATACGTAACCTGTTTGTGACCTGGTTGTATGCGGGTCTAACAGGTACCCGGCATCAGCATAGCTAGTCATACTTAGATTTTGGTTCCTTTTGTAAAATAGTCTAAGATCTTTTCTTCCTTTGAGGTATCAAAAGATATCCTTTATTCCTTGCTAATGCTTTTTGGTAGATTCTGCACTATACCTTGCTAGTAGAACAAATGCAATGTCCGGTCTAGTATAGTTTGCTAAATACATAAATACTCCTACTACACTTAAATATGGGAATTCCAGTCCCAAGTCTTTCTCTCCATCTTCTCTAGATCTGTATGAATCTTTATCTTACTACAAAGATCTCCTGACCATTGTTACTTTTGAAGTGCATGCTTTTTCAAACCAAACCTTTCTAATACGTTCTGAGTATAGGCTGACTGATGCACTAATATTCATTTCGGGATATGCGCAAGCTACAAGCCTAAGCAATATTTGGTTTTACCCAAATCTTTAATTTTGAACTCTGATTCTAAGTAAGAGTTCGCTTCCTTTATATCATCTAGGGTTTCGATGATATTCAGATCATCTACATATACTGAGATTATACAAAATACATTCTAGGATCATCATATAAATATACAGGGATAATCCTCATTGTTCGTGTAGCCTTTCTTGCGTAAAAAGTCGCTTAAGCGATTATACCACATCCTTCCTAATTGCTTAAGTCCGTATAGTGATTTTTTGAGTTTCACACTTTTTATTTGCTCTGTCTTGGTTTGGGACAAGGATACCTTCAGGTACCATCATATAAATATTCGAACCAAAGTTTTTATAAAGGTATACCGTTACCACATCCATCAATTTTATTTCTAAATTCAAGCTTACTACCATTGAGATTAAATATTTAAAGGTAATGCCACCCATGATCGGAAAATAGGTTTCTTCATAATCAACTCTTGGACGTTGAGTGAAACCTAGTGCAATGAGCGTTACTTTATATCTTACAACTTTATTTTTCTCATTTCTCTTTCAAACAAATACCCACTTATGCCCGACGGGGTGCACATGGGGAGGCGTGCGGCTTACAGGCCCAAACACCTCTCTTTTATTCAGAGATAATAAGTTATTTTCTGTTGCCTTTTTTCAATCATCCCAATCTAATCTTTTCTTACAATGCAGACTCTGGATCAAGATCGATGATTGTGGCAATTTTCTTTGCAAAATAAATATCAACATTGGCTTGTCCTATTCATGAATTCTTCCATGTGCACATAATTTATAACTATTTTATCATGAGTTTATTATTCTAGTGCTTCTACTTGTTCACCGCTCATTATGATTGCGGGGGCAAGTTCTTTAGTTTTTTAGCTCCGATGTGTCTGCATACATCAATGTAGATTTCTCTCTCCATGGAAATGTTTAGATCTAGTATATCCTTTTCTGAAGGTGCTATACTAGTGCCAGGTCTCAACTGGATCCTCTGCTGGTTCTGAGGAACTTCGGTGATTGTCTATGTCACATTCTTCTTATCCTTTTTCACTAGGCGTTCTAGGTTACTTGGGATTCGAGGGGACATAGTTCTTATCCTTTTATTTTGAGGCCTCTGGATGGGATTACAGATACCTTCAGTTTTCTTCGGTATTTCAACTCTCTCCGATGCATTATGTGTAGACACATACGACCTGGTCACGCTCTTTAAATCACTAAAATGGTTAGAAAGTTGGTTTGCTAATACTTGTAAGTCAATGATCTTCTAGACTTCTCTATTTGCTTCATTAGTGCATGGGTCATGTGCATAGATCCCCCCTAATGTTAGGAAACTATCATCATCAAATTGTAATGGCCCTGCTGCTTATTTCAAAATTTATGAGTGAAAAAATAAATTATTATTTTAAAATAAAAATATGTGTTATTTGATTACCTGAGTTTTTGAATTTGATTTGCCTTTTTCTACTTTTAAAAAGGCCTTTATTTTAAAAAGTAATTTGAGTTAAAACATAAAATATTATTGAACAAAGTATATTTCGAATGTTTGTATAAAAAATAATTCGAATTAATTATTTGAACTCATTTGGCTTTTTGTTGGATATTCAGTGATCTTCTGGAGTTTAAAAACCTAATTTCCAAAGTAAAAAATATTTTATGTACAAAATAAATACCAATTTTATGTTGAAAATATTTTTTCTAAGTCCAAAATATATTAAAAAATTTATGTGAAATTTTCTGATTTTTTCGGACTTTATTTGCTATTTTCTAAGAGTTTTAAAGTTTCCTAGCTTTTCTAAAAACTAAAAATGAATTTAAAACTCAGAACTCCCTTGAGCCGACACGTGTTCTGCCTAGATTCCATTCCTTCTGCCTGATTCAAACTCGGGCATTCATCTTCATTTATTCAGGTTGACGGTCGAGATTTATCTCTTTGGCCACATGGCATTCATCCAACGCGTGCCACCCTCCTTCTCTCTTCTCGCACCAACCGACGAGGCCTGTTTGTCAGGTCCTTCCACTCCCCTCTTCTTCTTTCTCCGGCCAAGCCACCATGGCTGTACTTCGGAGCTTTTAAAAGCTTCTATTTTACTCCACCATTCTCAGGCGTTTGCTACCATTAATATTCCTCTTCACTGCCGTATTCACTCTTGTCCATTTTTCCCCTTCTTTAAACCCTATTTCCTTTGTCTTTAATCACCACCGCCTCAAGCTTAACTCTGGCGAGCAATTCGCCAACTGCCGTCCTCCCTCGATCCTACATAAAGGCAATCTGAGTGCCACTCCACTCCACCCCATCACATCCTGCTCCGCCTCTCTTTCCTCTACCCCTAGCTCGAGCTGCCCCAGCACTATGCGCATTCGTCTCCGCCGCCTACCCCTACTCCGATGAGCAATTACAGTGCCTCGAATTGCCGTCAAGCTCTGCCAGTGATCAAGAGAGCTTCACCGTTGTCTTCTCCATCCCTTTACCCCATCTACGCCTCAATGCCCCGTCGGAACACTACCTTCGCCGAAGCTCATGCGCCACCATTGTCCTTCACCACTGCTTGTTATTTTTGAACATCCTTAGCCTCCGTGCAAAGGTGAGCTGAGTTCCCCTTTGCCTCCTCCCTGTTTTCCACTACTCGTCGGTCGCCGCCGCCCGCCCCAGCGCCGATGAGCCGTCAAGTTTTGTGTGCCGCTCCTCGCCGGCGAGGCTACGTCAGATGGCACCGCTAACGTGTTAAGCCATGCGGTGCCAAATGGCATAGTCTGTCAGCACCACCCCGCTCAAATGAGCCAAGGCAATAGCAATCTACCACGTTAGCTAGTATGACCTTGTGGCAACCACCTATCCTCCCAGTGGCAGACACGTCAGCATATTTTGTCGCATCAACTGCCACATCACCTGCCATGTCGGCACCTAAACCCTCCCGAGCCACGTTATCTGCCATGTGTCACCACGTCACTTGACACGTAAGCAAAAATAGCCTAGTTAGCCACCACGTATACGCCACGTAGTGCCCCTTGCCACCTCAACCCCTTTTGGTCCATGGACTTGATCCACGGTAGACCGGGCCCACCTATCAGGACTGACGTCAATAGGACATCATAGTCCCCTTTTTCTTTAGAAAAATAATTCTACCAAAATTGGAAAGATCCCTGCTAACATCATAAATAGCTTTTCTTTAGAAAAGTAATTTTATAAATTTAGAGTTATCTTTTTTCTTTAAAATTTAAACTTCTGGGAGTCCGTTCTCCTTCATCCTAACTCTAATTGAACCCATTCAAATTTCTAAATTCATCAAAAATTTCAAACCATCCTTTTAAACATTTGAAGTTTAGTTGGTAGTCCCAAAATTTAAATTCTAAATTCTAACACTTAGTTCATTTTTAAAACCTCAATTCCATTCCAAATTTTTAGCTCACTTCCAAAATTCAAATTCAAATATTGCAAAATTCAAAATCTCCATAAAAATATCTGTTGTATTTTTCTAACATTTCTATCTTTCTAAAAAAAGAAATAATAAGACTTTCCACCAGGTTAAAGTCTTCTTTTGTTGAAATATGCTTAACTTCAAAGTTCTCACCCCCTCAAGTACCATAGATCCTTTCCATTTCAAGTATATAGGCTATTCCCTTTTAGCCTAATATATTTTCTTACTTCCTTTGCTGTTCATCTCCACGCATCAGACCAACAGATATTCTGTTCTTCAGCTATAGCCACTGTGAGCCATGCATGCATGTAGCAAAATCATTTCCCTCTTATCAAATTAATTGGCATGCAGCGAGAACACCTTTATTTATTGCCTAGCATCAACTCCTTTTCAATTTTTAGCCATTAAAATTTCAGTTTTCAGTTTCTTGCATTCAAGCATTGAAAACCAACATTGCACATAACTTAGCCGAATTAAGTTATTTCTCATGTTCTTACCCTATAAATAGGAGCTTCACCTATATTCTATCCCTATAAATAGGAGCTTCACCACGCAAAGCACTAGAGAAGCCTCAAACCGAGTCGTGCGCCAACTTCCTTTCTCCACCATGCCACCTTTTGCTCTGATGATCTTTGTCATTTTTGTCCATGTCACATTGTGTTCCAGCATCTTACCAACCTACCCACTAATTTAATTTGGTTTGGATGCAACCATTTGGCAGGAATCAAGTTTTTTCTAAAACCGATTATTTTCGCTTCTCATCGTCGATTTGTCGCCTCTGGTGAGTTTTACCCCAAGTCATCCCACCAAAAATTAAATAGCATGTAGTAGAAATGACTCCAATCATTTCCTCCTCAATTTATTGGCCATTAACTAATCAATTATTTAGTTTTTTGCATGAAAAGTTGAAAACAATATTTTATTTATTCCGTCCATTACTTCGACATTCAATTCTGGCTATTCCCTGGCCCCTCTTCACCTATAAATAAACCACAGCCTCCTCTCCTCATTCCCCACTTGTATTGCACACTAGCTAATGAGAAACCCAGACAAGAAGAAGATTTGGAATACTATTTCTTTGTTTGGTATTTTCCTTTTCAACCGATCTTCCGATGACTCGTTCTCCATCGTTTGAACTCTGAATCTGGTGATTCAAATTCCTAAATTCATAATATATCTCTTAGTATAAATTTTATAATTTTTGGATTTTATTTATATTTATTTTGTTTTAGTCACTTTTCGTGTGTAGGCTGCGACATTCTTGTGGAGTGTAGTTTTGACGACTATTCTCACTAATTTGTGAAGCAAGGCAAGTTATACCTTTGATCATGTTGCTCTCAGTAATTTAAATTATCTATAATATTTTTAAATTATTATGCATACGTACTTTCATTCAAACCTAGTTTAAATTCGATTTTATAGCAAAGCTTAGCTATGCTTAGAATAATCATAGGTTGGGATATCTTTTTCACATAAAACGATCAAATTTTGAAATATATTCTTGACTTCAGTGAGTTAAGAAACTATATAAAATATTTTAAAATAAAATATAAAACTTGGTTTGGATCTAGGCTAATGGTTAGGTGATGTGTGCTGGCATGCGTTGTTGTTTGATGACACAATGTTGATTGTCAGACACAAGGGGTAAGCGGTTGAGTCTATGTCAGATTAAGTATTGGTCAGTGAGCTACTGCTATAAAACTCAAACGTACTACCATAAGGCTGGTATGAGATAGTCATGACTGATTAATTTGTGAGGTCCCAACGTTGGTCTCGTTATAGGTTGAATTTGAGTGTAGCGTAGGCCATGAGAAGTCTTACACGACACAAAGGTGCCTCAACTTGTGGGTTCATGTTGTGGTGAAATATTAGTGGCGGTGTAATCAGGTTGATGGCTTATCATTGTAAAGGTCTTGTCATGATCTCCTCGTGTACACCAAAGGAAGTGTGCTTATCCGTTGGCAATGTGGAATGATCATGTCTTGTGGGTAAAGCTATACAACTTCTGTAGAGTGCAAAACTATCTTGGATAGCCATGCCCACGATCATGGATAAGCTGAGTAAAGTTTTTCACAGATTAGACTTTCTGTTTTTAAAATCTGGTTTTGATGAAAATTGTTGGAATCTTTTTGGAGAAAGATAGAACGGGAGGGATATCTGTGGATAGATTAGTGTTTGGTCAGAGCCTGCACTAACGATATTATTTTGTTAAATTATTATTTCTATCTATTGTATCAAATTTAGCTTTTGAATCTATTTATAATACTTACTTAAATTCTGCTTTATGCTCAAAACAACCTATGAAGTCTTCCATTGTCAATCTTTATGCATGCATAAACTTTGTTAAACTTCCTGGTGTAACTTGTGGAGCACTTTATGTACTCATGTTGCTTAATTCACTATTTTCAGAGGACGACTTCACCAGCTTTGGTGAGGATAACGATAAGTAGGCCATATCTTACAATCATTCGCCTATGGACAGGTTCGAATGGGTTGCTGCTTTATTGTTCCTCTTTCACTGCTTATATTTAATTTTAGTTTATGAACTATTGATGTAAACTTTAGCCATCATGTCCATTTTTAATAAATGCTATTATATATGATATGAATATTTTGCTATCCACTATGTGCATTAGTTGATCCAAGACTAGTATGATTTACAAAGAGAATCTTGGAGTCGTTGCTCTGGGGTTTGACACAAATATACTATCAGCGAAACAAGCGGTACGCAAATATCCTGTGATGAGGTCTAAATACTTGATGGTGGATGCTGTCTCATAACCAACATATATCCTAGACTTTCAGAGATGGCTCATTGCAGTACGCTGTGGTGGAGGTATAGGTACATAAGTCTTGCAACCAAATCTATAGAGATGAGAAATTTTCGGTGTTGACCCTTGCGCTAGTTGCATTGGTGAATGGATATTATATGCCGATAGTCTAAAGTTGAGGAAAGTTACTGCATATAGGACTGCGTTTCCCCAACATGGTAAATTATAATTCTACAAAAGCGATCGGGCAATGAATTTAATCATCTTAATTAAAGCCTCTGGTAGTCTATTCTAAGTGTCGACATGCAAGACGGAATGCTCAACTTTAATTCCCATTATCATGCAAGAATCATCAAATACCTTTGAAGTAAATTCTCCAGTGTTGTCTATTCTGATGGACTTTATATGATGATCAGAGAAATTATTTTTAATTTGAATTATCTGCGAGATCAGTCAAAAGCGTGATTTCTTGTAAATAATAAATATACATGCGACCATTTTGAGGAAGCATCTATGAGTACCATAAAATATTTAAATAGCCTTTAAATGTCTCCTTGGATACGTTCCAGAAATGTAAAGAGTTCATCCTGCACTTTGAGAGCAGAGGGTTTAGTAATTAATTTCCTGGTGGCACATGCGGGACACACAAAATCTTCCTGATTCAGAAAATTCTTTACAATGATATTATGTCCCTGCAAATTGTTAATTATATTTATCATCATCCTAAGACCTGAGTGGTCTAATCTATCATGCTAGAGACAAATAATTCAGAACTTCTAAATATAGTTTTCAGGGCACTATAAACTGTTGGTGCCTTAATATTAGTGTAGTATAGCAAAGATTTAAATAAGGAAGTCTTTTTAATACCTTTTTTTACTTGCTTGATGCTTTTTAATGAGCAGATATTCCTTATCATACTCTTCTTTAGTCTCAACGTGGAAACCGTTAGCGCGAATGTCTTTGAAACTTACGAGAGTTCTAGTTGATTCTAGGTACAGCAATACTTCTTTAATGACCAAAGTTATACCTATCAGGAGTATAATTATAGCTCTTCCTGAGCCTATTATACAAGCATTGTTATCAGCGATTATCATAAGGCTGTGAGCATTTTCCTAATCGACTGAAAGAATTTTGTATCTCTCAAGATGATATTTGTTGTGCCACTGTCAGCTAAGCACATTTCCTCTATGGGGTGCCACACACATTCTAATATAAAATACTTTATTAATATATTGTAGGAGACAAAAAATATATAATAAAATATTCCAAATATCAAAAGATGTTATGCTATTATTGACTGAATAAATGAATTAATATCATCCAACTACCACAAAAATAAATTGTTTAAGTACTATTATTGTAAGTCTAACTTATTCTTTTCACATATGAAATAAATGACAATTAAAGTCTAGATACATTCTGTATATTAGACTGAATCTGCTAAGAAATATGAGACTTCGATTGCTATTTTCTCAGGGGTAAGTTGCACTTCCTAAGAAATCATGGCGGCGGCGGTAGATGCAATGTCAAGAGTGGGTGCGGTTGCAGGAGTGGAGTCCACCTCCACTGGTGCAGGCAGCTACTCAGAAATTTCCCCCTCAATGAAAACAAAGTGGGTTTCATGCTGCTCTTTGCCACCCTTTTTCTTTTTGGCCTGGAAGGTATTGACGACAAGTTACGGCTCTTTACAGATCTACGATCAGTGCCCCAACTTGTCACACTTGTAGTATGTTTGGTCTTGTTAGCCATAGGTCTTGTCGTCTTGCTTTGGTTTATTTGCCTTATTCTTCTGTGGAGAATTTGACTTGCCTTTCTAGGATACGGATTTTGCCCTTCCTTTCCCTTTTCTTCATTATAAGCTTCTATACCTTGTAGCTCCCAGCGTTGACCTCACGGCCAACGGAGCTCTCGGGTGGCTGTGCGACAAAGTTCTCGTGGAGAACTTCATCATAAGCCTCTGTAACTTGCATAATATCAATCAATTCAGCATACTCCTTGTATCCATCTCAACGATAGTTGCGTGCAGACTGCACTGTACTAGGGTGAAGGTGGAGAGAGTCTTCTCAATTTTCTGCTTATTTGTGATCTGCCTATCACAAAGTTATATATTGATACAAATTCTGTGCAAAGTAGAGTTGTACTCCCCAACCGTCTTGGAATCAGCAAATCTGAGTCGGATCTATTTCTGCTCTGCCTGGGGAAGAATGGTGTATTTTAGCTTTTCAAACTGTTTCTTGAGTACAGTCCATAATGCTAGCGTGTCCTTCTATACTATGTACTCATTCTTGAGAGTAAGGTGGAGGTGATGCCTAAGAAAGTGAAGTGTTTGATCATTTTCCTCATGTGTGGGTTTGGTATCCTGCGGTACACCAATACTAATGGCAGTGTGGAGCTTCTTGGCTCCAAATACAATCTTGACATTAGAACCCCAAGTCAAGCAGTTTTAGCCATGCTAGGTCATCTCGAACTTCCGATTTATGATGCCTGTCATCTATATATACATAAAAGGAATATATAAATGTACTGTAGGTAAACATGCATGAAATAAATTAGATAATGATACAAAAGGTTCTTGCGATATTTCAGAAATCTTTGTGTATGTTTCTATAATTTTACTATTAATTTCAGTGATTAAAGGTAATTTAAATAATTATGATTAATCAAAAAAGTAAATAAATACAAAAAACATAGAAAATAATAACTACAATGCTAAACATGCTTAAAATGCGAAAAATAACTCAAAATTTGAATTCCCTAGGCCCTTTTATGCTAGGATATGAATTTTTTGTTAATGATGTAATTTCCAAGGGCTTATTTGCTAATTTTCAATTCTGGCAAATGTTTTCACGTAATTTGTTGTCAAGGGCTTATTTGCAAAATTTGGAACGCCCCTTTTTTTCACTTTCTATTCCTTTGGGCCAATTTCAACTTGATTTTTGGCCCAGCGGCCCATTCAGCATTGCAGCCCATCACACCTAATGGCTAGGGTTAAAACCCTAGCCACCCAGCTTCCCCATGGTAGTGCTGGCGCGTGAGAGGCTTCAATTGGGTGAAGGCACAAGGCGGTGGCTTCGAGGCGACGGCTGAGCTCGGATTTGGCCAGGCGCAGCGGCTTTAGGGCGGGTGTAGCCGTGAGCAACTGGTGCGGCACCAGCGACTTCGAGCCTGCAGAGGCATGAGGTAGCTGGGTGTGCGCAGTTGCATCTCACCTACCGCACTTCGAGGCAGTGTTAGTAGAGTCGGCCGGTTGCAGGCGTGACCGAGTGTGACGGTAGCCGGAGTGGTTGCAGGCAAACTTCAGGCGGCCGGTGCGGAGCCCATGCGGGGGCGGTGTCAACTTTGGGCTGCGCGGCATGGTCGACGTCGGCGCGGCTTCGGACGCGTGGCCGCATGCTGGTGACTTCGGGCGACGACGAATGTGTGCAGCGCGCGGTAGTGGCACGGCCATGTGCAGGCTGGTGGCGCGTAGTGCAGCTTCGGCTGACGTGTGACATGGAGCTCGCAGCGTTCGGGCGGCGAGGGTCGCCACATGCGGGAGGTGCGACGGCCAGTGGCTCGTGTGGGAGCATGGGCGGCGGCCAAGTGGCGCTTGCGGCCGGCAGTGGCCTGTGTGGGCGTGCGACACGACGGTGGACTGAGATCGAGCGGCAGTAGTAGCCATGCGGGACCAGCGGTGCAAGTGGTCCCGAGAGGCGGTGGCGCCAGCGATGCCGTGCAGCGGCGGTCACGTTTGGGTGACATCCATGGTGATGATTTTTGTTTTAATCTATAATGTAATTAATATTTTTTTTATGTAAATCTACCAATCAATTTGATCGATGACCGTCCGTCCAATGTTTTGGTGTATGTTCGTTGCGTTGCGTGAGGAAGAAAGAATCGACCGGTCCTCCACCACCCTCCATTATTGCCAGCCCATGTTCTCTTTTTTTTCAGCTTTGTCTTTGCTTTGACAACACGAGCGAGCGATGCCATTGCATTATTGCGTGGCCTCTTTTCGGTTAGATGTGTTGGCTGATAGTTTTAATCATAGCGTGAGGACTTATGTGACATATTGAATATCAATAAATTATTTAAAAATACTATTTTGATAAGTTATTTTAATAAAGCGATAAAAAACTATTATATTTGTTTATTTAAATGTAGCTATAAACTATAAGTCATGAGTCAGAAGTTGAAAAAGAAATGACGCTGTTCTTTGCGGCTTCTAAAAGTCGTTTTTGGCTTTTGCTACAGTAACTAACTTTTAAACAAAATATTTTTTTTAAGATAGAGTCTGCAAGTTAATTGTAGTACACGTTAAAAAACTAATATCTGTACCATCAAAAATCGCAAGTGAGTATCTCTCTTTCCGCAATCTCTGTCACAAACAGCCAAAAAGCCATCAACCGCAGCTAAAAACCATCTACCGTAGCCGAAAAAAACAGCCCCTATGTCTGAACTTTCTTCTGGAGCAGCAACATTGTTTTGCCCAGAGCTTTCAGCCAACTTTCTCGGAGACGTTGCATCCACATATGGTAAATTGGCAATGCATCTGGCACTCGGAAGATTATACTAGGATTTTTTGAAGCATATATAAAGTCCAGCAGCAGAACATCTTACGATGGGCCTGTCACCTATGTGAAAACGCCCAACAATGTCGCCTAGCAATTTAATCTCAGCCCAGCCGAGCTCAGCATGGGCTGAACTGAACATGGGCTTATACAGAGCCGCGTGCGGTGATCTGGGCCTAAAGTATTGAACCGCATTCATGGGCCGTGCTTTAGAACAAAACAAAACACGTTTCTTAATTTTGACAATGCATGAAGATGAATTAAACATGCTTCCCCTCCTACCAGCTACGCGTGACCGTTCACTTGCCCGTGTATACTTTTCCAATTCCGCGTAAAAGTCATTTCGGGCGTTAACATGGTCTAGGATGTACTCTCCCTGGTCATAGAAGTAAGTCGATTTAGATTTCGATATGGTTTCTAATATACAACTTCGATCATTCATTTTTATTATAGTATATTAATAAAATTTAATAAAAATATAATATTATAAAAATGCTTTTTGAGATAAATCTACATGAAAAATTTTCATGTGTCCAATCTAAATACTCAAGAATATACTGATGGCCAAAGTTTAAAATTTTAGCTACCCATTGCTGTCGTAAAGTTTTGTTACATATCACAAAAATGCTATATTATGCTAATATTTCATAGTTAATACTATCTAGTACTTCCTTTGTTCTTTCTTACTTGATGTTTTTTTATTTTTTACAGTCTCCGAGATGCGACTTTGACTGTTACCTTTTACTCCCTCAGTTCTTTCTCTTTGACACTCTAGAATCTGTTTCGTCAAATTTTTTAAAATTTGACCACTAACATATTTAAAACTATCTAGATTGGCTACATGAAGCTATATCATTTGATTTGTTGTTAAATTACTTTCAAAATATTATAATTTTATCAATATATAATAAGATAAAGTTACAAGAAGTAACGACCAATGTCATATCTCGAAACTGTAGAAAGCAAAAAAAAGTCACTTAAAAAGAATGAAGAGAGTGTAACTTTACATTAAAATGTACTAATAAAATAATAATATTATAAAAAGTATTTTAAATAAAAAAATATAATTATATAATTTTTATATAGTTAACCTAAATAGTTTTAAATCTATTAGTGACACGTATGGCAGAACTTTGACTAAAAAAGAACTAAGGTATATTACCAAATTTACATCCCCAATTATACTCTTTTGTATATTGATGTTAGTCAAACTTAATTAGGAATGTCTGACTGGCATGAATTTTAGGTCTATTTACACTCCATTTTGCAGTTGGGAGCTAGGGCAGCTTTGCACTCCATGTACACCATCAGATTCAGTGCACAGTTTCCTTCGCAGAAAAAACGAAAGAATCTGTACAGTTGCTTTCCTAGTAATCAGTGAAGTGCACGTGTCTTCCAGCATGAAGGATTCTCCTGAGTATGCCACGTGCTTGGAGTTTGTTGAGTTCAATGAAATGCGTCGGTCAAATATGCTGTATTTATCCATAAATTGGTTGTGGGATGGTCAAATATGTACTCCGACCATCACAGAAACAAACTAGGTGCGTGTCCTACCTGCTTACCAGGGATGAGAAACGACAACAGGTAATTCGTTTTATGATATTTATATTAAAAAAATATGAATGTGATAAGTAACATCTATATTAAAAAATATTTGTATCTGTATTTGAAAATATTTGTATTTGTATTCGAGAACATTTATATTTGAAACTATTTAATTCGTATTTGATCCGTTTTCTATGTAAATATGTAGTGTAGACAATGTAGTCATATAATCATGTTACGTAAATTTGTTCTACCAATATTTGTTACAGAAGTTGTAGAAAGATATTCGCATTCGACCGAATTAATACATATTTGATTCGAATTCTTATTTGATATGATATTCGATTCGTATTCATATTTAAAAATATTTGAATTCGTATTTATATTTAAGACTATTCGATCCGTTTCCATCTCTACTGCTTACCAATTTCAGTACCGTCTATTTCCAAACTAAGTCCCTTTAAAACACGAGAATTTTGTGAGAAACATGCATACTTTCTTAATTTCGTAATGTAAGCTGAAGCCGTACACATAGACTAAATAACTGTGAATTTGAGTATAGATAATGCAAAATGGACCATGCCACCCCTGTTAAACTATGATTAAACAGTCTACTTTTTTTTAGTTTACAAAGAAAGACACACATTCCCATCACACGCTACACGCACTATGTGTTTTATTGAAACACGCTAGCTCTAGAGCGGAGTCATTGGATATAGTATTGTATACTCTTTTTAATAAGGTAGTTTGGTGGAGGAGAAAAAAGGTTGCAATTTGCATTAAAAATCTTGGAAGTCACACTTTGCAATGAGCGGTAAAACAGAAAAAGATCAATAAATCATCATTTTTCTTCCCTCGACTCACAACGTAAAATCATCCTTCTCACGACAATAGACCTATATTGTGAAACGACAGGAGCATAACACATACAGTGCTGTTTTCTACGAAACTATCGCATTTCAGATCTGCAGA
Source organism: Melocanna baccifera (assembly GCA_036346265.1). NCBI lineage: Eukaryota > Viridiplantae > Streptophyta > Magnoliopsida > Poales > Poaceae > Melocanna > Melocanna baccifera. The sequence goes on along the minus strand of CM070707.1, from coordinate 18,577,830 downwards.
TAAACCTTACTATTCATCGATCGTGATCGAAACGACTAGTGTAATTAACAGCAGAACCTTGCAAACTAGATAGCTACTTGAAAGAACAAAACGGATTGACTGTTCCGGCTAGCTCGAGCTCGCACGCATCTTCGTGCGCGTCTGACTCACGAACGCACACATACAAGAAACTTCCCGCGTACGTGCGCGCGGCAGTGATTATGTCGTTGCATCCTGCCGGCCGTGTCGTCCCGATCAACCCAGCAAAGGCACAGCAAAACGAACCTCTCCTCCTGTTCGATCAGCCCATGGATGAACGTTGAATGGACGAAAGTAGGCAGGGACAGGAGAGCATGCATGCGTCTTCGATTTGGCCGTCAGTTCGCTGCTCCGGCTGGAAGCTGGAGGAGACATTGCTCCAGCAACCGAGAAAAAGTTTCTACGACACCAAGGCTGCTCAGCCGGCCACCATTGGTGCCCGTAACCCGCTCATTGGTACGTTGTTTTTGGCTTCGGTTTATAACCGTGACTTATGGTTTTTTAGATTGTTTGTGTGAGAGAGTACGGAGTAACAGAAATTTACGTGTGATTTTAGTTGATATAAATGAAGTCGCTACAATATATACTAAAATCAACTTATAGACTCCATCTTAAAAAATATTTTATTTAAAAATTAGTTACTATAAAAAATTAAAAAATAACTTTTGAAAGATAAAAGGAAGCGGCAGGGCCGTTGACAAACTTTATTTCCAACACGTAACGTTAACGTAGGAAGCTAACGTCTGCACGGAACCTTGCTTAGCTATCTAGTAGCTTAATAAGACGATGGTATAGATACACACATGGGCAGAACTACTTAGTGGGATCGGTGTTGCAAGACATTGGATTTAAAAAAATTTTAGTAGGAATTAGCAATTTCAATTTATGTATGAGTTTTTCAGACTAAATTTAGTACATCTAGTTCTTTACCGAACGTATTACTATTTAGTATAATATTATTTTAAAATTATATATATTGTTATATATAGGGTGGAGTGGTAAATTCGATCATTTTTGTTCCAATTTCACCTTTAGATATGCATGTACATCCTCTCAGATTAAAACCTAAGGAATAGGGGTTGACGCAACAAGAAGTGCTGTTGAAAACATTTGCCGACAATTACATTGATGTGTTTCCTATTGTTTTCGTTTTCTAATTTCTTGTTCACAAAAGTTGCTACGAGACGATCGAGCATGGATAGTTATCGACGAGAAATGCGAAAAGGCAAGATATGTCGTTTTAATTTTTTTTCATATTGATAGGATAGGGATGCTAATATGCGGCAACAATATGTCTCTGCAATGAGATAGCCGGCGATCAAGCTAGATAGTGGAGTTCATACCAATGCTAGATCAGACTCTAATTATATGTTTAGATCTAACTAGATTTACTTTTTAAACCTTAGGTTTAAATGAGTTGAACATAACTAAACTCACAAGTTGTTACATGCAAACCTTAAAGTAACAGCTTTATAAATGGTATTGGGTCTTCTCCTCTAAAAGACTAGTATAATAGGTGAGGTCTCCTTCATATTTATAAGTTATGCTTTTTTTTCTTCCTACAACCGATGTGGGACTATTCTCAACATTTTTCCCCTCACACATCAGCTGTGTACTTCTGTAACCATGAAGTCCAAGCAGATTTAGGTGCCTAGGCTCTGATATCAATTTATAGATCGGATCCTAGCTGTATGTCAAAGTCCATTCGAGTTTATTCCTTGGTCCTCAAGTCCAAATAGGCTAAACACAACTAAACACACGAGCTATTGTATGCAAGCCTTAAAGCAATAGGCTTACAAATAGTATTGGGTCTCTCCCCTTAAAAGACTAGTCTAATAGATGATGTCTCTTTTACACTTATAAGTTATACTTTTGTTTTTCTATAACCGATGTAGAACTATTCCTAAAAACTAATGTTTCTGAAACCTGAAAGTTTCAAGCAAGATTTAGAGAGTTTCATGCATGTTTCACGGAGTTTCAAAATCAAGTTTTAGAGAGTTTCATGTATGTTTCACGGAGTTTCAGGCAAGTTTTTGAGAGTTTCACATGCGTTTTAAGCAAGATTCAGAAAATTAAGAAGGTTCACAAAATTCAAAGGAGTTTAAGCAAGTTTCATGCATATTTCAATAGGATTCAATGAAGTTCTATGTGTGTTTTAGCAAACTTCAAAAGAATGCTCACAAGTTTCAATGAAAGTTTTAGTAGATTTCAGCACCGAACACCCAAGAACCCAGTAAAAATTTCAAAAGAAAAATTGTAACTTTCAAATTTGAAACATGTCAATCATGCAAAGCTCAGAACAAATTTCAAAGAAATTCATATTGTTATGGCGGTGGAGCACGATACGTCCGTCGCTACTCATGTCTATTAAGAAGTTAGAAGTAGAAGCTTAATGAGTGGGGCCTTAATCTATCGTGTATGGAATGATAGGTTAGGGTGGTTTGCGTGATCAATTACCACTTCTTCTAATCAAGAAATTGTTGTACATATCCTACGTCCGTCTGTCCGTCCGTCCATTCATCTCTCGGCTCCAACAATTGATATCAGAGCCAAAGACCTAACATCTCTCAAGATGCAGTGTGTATAAATCCATATAGAGGGGGAGTTTCCCAGAAGTTGGGACTATTACCATCTCCCTGCAGCGACGTTGTCGACAATGCGCAGTCTTACACGTATGCCACGAGATGGAGGGGGCCTGACCGGCTTAGCCAGCTAGCTAGTGTTCGTCAGTGCGCTAGTTAGCTAGCCAGGGTTTGCACACGGCTATTGCTGTCGAGCCCTCTTGATTGAAAGGCTCATCCACTAAGTAGCTAGCTAGATAGATAGATATACACATAGTGGCATGCACTCTTATAATGGCGGCCGGCAATGAGTTCTCGCACGTTATCTCGATCGAGGAGAGGCTGGCCGTCATGTATAGGTATGCTCGGTGGTGCGCGCAGTGCAGATGACTGAGACGGACAGATCGATAGCTACGCCGGCCGGCACTCATGGCCGCTCGAGGGAGCGGCGCCTGCGCGCCTGCCTGCCTGCCGGCCGTTTCACTTTCTTGGAATGTATAGTGGGTGCACGCATGGATCGATAGCTACGCCGGCCGCCACTCATGACCGCTCGAGAGAGCGGCGCCGCCGGCCTGCCTGCCGGCCGGCCGTTTCACTTTCTTGGAATGCATAGTGGGTCCCCCTCTCGCACACTGCGCCGGTTCGCCCTAGGCGGCCGGACGTCCGCCGCGTGGAGGAGTGGATCCATGGATGCGTGCGAGGGGAGCGAGTGTTTGCTTTTAACTTGGGGATTGCCTTAAAAAAAACTTGGGGATAGATCTTCGGGAATAGGTCATGTTTAAGTTGACTTAAAGGTAACTTTTGCTTCTGATTTTTGTTTTTTTATTATTTAGTAATTTCATTTTTTCTGATTTTTTTAGATTTTTTAAGCTTTTTGCCTTTTCCTTTTTTTTCATGTATTCCTTTGCATTGTCCGTGATAAGCTAACATATTTTTTCTAAATTTAATTATGTCAAATAAACCAACTCGATCAGTTACAGTAAAAAAATAAATCAGATACAGTAAAAAACCCATAAGTCAACGCCAAACTGAACGCTACCATATATATGTTGGATCTGTAGTCATGTTGAAATTTGTAAACGTGGTAGAAAATTTTAGTTAACAAAAGCTAGTGGATTGTCCCGCGCAGCTGCATGGCTAGATGTTGCATTGTATTTGTTACTTAACTTTGGCACGTGTGGAAAATATAGTTGTAATTATTATACAACTGTAAAAGGTGTAATATCTATATATATTTAATCTACACTTTTATAATCTAGTACCATCGAAATATGTGATGTAGATCTTTTTTCTCTTGATTAATAATGGAATTTCTAAGAATTTTGCTTTATCTAATTTAAGGATTGTTATTGTGGGATTTTCTAGATCTCTGTATCGGAGAAGGTAATTTAAATATCACCGGTTGTTTGTAGCGATATATAAGATAAATACGTCAGCACGAAAATATAGACCTGTTCGGTGAAACCCGGGCTGGGCTGGACCGTGCCGGGAGAAAGAGTGGTGCTTACTTTTATGGCTATTCTGGGTAAGCTTGGGCTGTCTCGGGCCAGGACGGGCTTTTGCTTCACGCATGCATACGCATGTTGCGAAATTTTTCTATTTTAGTTCTATTTTTGAAAAATATTCACATTTAGACCCACAACGCCAACATCTAGGTCCAAATATTTTTCAAAAAGACGAACTTTTTTTCCTTAAATTAGATATTACACCTTAGACGAACTACCAGGGGTCTAAATATAAATATTTTTTAAAAATAGAATTAAAATAGAAAATTTTCGGTATGCATGTTATATAGCTAGCAGCTAGTTATACTTTTCCAACAAGACGCATATACTTTTCCAACAAGACGAACTTTTTTTTTTCCTTTGCGAGGAACAAGACGAACTTTCTTGGCACTTGGGCAGTAGCTGCCGATCGTTTTCGTTGGTGTTTTAAACAATACAAAAAATAATAAAAATAAAGGGAGAAGCAATCGTTGAATGGTCATCTCACCTGACCACATCACAAATGGAGGCACTGATTGGCCGCGGCCAAACCAGGAGAAACTCCAGAAGCAAAGCTTGCTCGCCAAAAATTTGTACTGCATTTATACTAATATATGCATGCATGCGCACGTACAGAGCACTACACGTCTAGCTAGCCACACGCATGCGTATGTGGCCCTGTTCTTTACATTTCTAAAAAACGTTTTTAATTTTTGTTACAGTAACTAATTTTTAAATGAAATATTTTTTAAGATAGGGTCTACAAGTTAATTGTAGTACACGTTAAAAAACTAATATCTGTATCATCAAAAATTGCAAACGAGTATCTCTCTTTCTGCAATTTCTATCACAAATAGCCAAAAAGCCACCAGCCACCAGCCAAAAATTTGTACTGCATTTACACTAATATATGCATGCATGCGCACGTACAGAGCACTACACGTCTAGCTAGCCACACGCATGTGTATATGTATGGGACACCAAAAGGTTCTCTTTCCAGTTTCCACAGAGAAAATAGTGGGCGTGCTGCCGACCTGATGCTAGCTAGGCCCTTTTCCCACCGGGTAGCGTTGTTCCTTACTCATGCCCCGTCCATATTGGTTGTACGCATGTAGGATTCGATGCATCTGTTGGATATTAAACGGTTTTAGTAATATTTTTAGATTAATTTTAGTTTTAATTTTGAACAGTGAAACATATATCTAGCAGTAAATAAATGACATGAACATAAAACAATTATCTTTCAACATAGATAAAGTATTCAAGTCATTTAAACATGGTAACATGCTGAAGTACTGTACCAAATAGTGGGTAATAATAATCAGCATAATGCACGGATTATAATCAGCATAAAACAATTACATGTTCTAATAAAAAACTGATAACAGAGATGAGCTCTGTAGTATTAACAGATTGTCGGCGATGAACAGAACAGAGTAGCAGTAAAAGATACTAAACAGAGGTATGAAACTAGCAATCAACAACCACAACTAGCATAATACTTCTAGATAGTAACAGTGATCTCAGTTTGACAAGTTTCCTCGTCGAGCAATCTCAAAAGCCCACAATCTACCATGCAAAGTCCTTCCAGTGCTAGTACTACTCAGATTTTTAGAGATAGCAAACTGAAACTGAACTAGCATGACAAACTTATGCACAATAGAGATTACAGATGTAAAGTAAAGCTCATAGTGCGATGACATATCCAAGCCACCGAGAAGACAGTAGGGGCAAGGCTCGTCGCAAGGACGATGTCCCAGAAAAGCAATCACCTTCATTATGTCAAGATATCTCATGAGAGGTTAACGGAGATACAATGCCCGACTGCATAATTAAGAACTCACCAAATCATGAAGTCGAGATGCCGGTTGATGCCGCACAAAGCCATCATGAATCACCCAAACAGATGAAGCAACCGAGAAACCAAATAACCACTCACACACTGCACATGAATGTGCAAGTGCCTAGAGAAGAACTCGACATAGACGGCAGCAGCAACCAAGAACGGCTACACAATAGAGGGTTTGCAGAGCCTCGTCGGCATGGAAATTACTGAGGTCCCAGTGAGCTCACAAGTGCAAGTTGCTCGGGAGACCAAGGAAAATCCCACCGATTTCTCTCGAATCTATGTGTATCTTCTTGATTGATCTGCCTTGATAGATCTCCCATGGCTTGATTTTAAAGGGGAATGAGGAAGATCAGAGATCATAGGAAAGGAAGGCGGCGCTGTTACAACCGTCAGAGTGAGTCCCGACGAGGAGAGGAGGGGATTAGATCTGACCCCCCTCTCATGGGTGTTCGGTGAAGGCGGCTTACCCTTCCCTCTCATCTCTCTTACATATGGGCCCACTCTGGTTTTTCTTTTCCTTTTCTTTTATTTTGGAATTGAGGAAAATTCCCAAATTGCCCAACAGCATCATCTAGACTAACACTTGAGGTGATACATCTTCCTCACTATAGCAACCATGCACATGTAGATACCTCTTAATTTTATTGATATGCACAGCCAAAAAAGGTGCCACCAACCCGCAAGGGTTGATATATAATATCACTATTGGTCATCTGATGATCACAAAATACATACAGATGAATTTTTCATCCTAAATTGGTATGTAGGTCGAGCTAGCTGAATCAAACAGTGGTTCCTTTAGCTCGACCTAACAAGCTCATTCTTAATAGTGACAGATGATAGCTAGCTTTATTAGAATTATATATATATATATATATGGATGTTGCATAGAAATGTCTAAACAAGCACCCAATTCATCGATATATAATTCACCATCGGAGTGGACGCACTTTTGTACATAGAGTATTTATATACTAGAATACTACAGTAGATATGCCTGGCTAAATTCTCATACTGCAGGATCAGGTATAGCGAGTCAGAGGGGGTGAATGACTTCTTAAAATCTTTCATCTGGTATTAGCAACAAAATGCAGCAAAAAACTTAAGCCTACAAACTATCCTAAAGCCAAGAGCTATAAAGATCACACGAGACAATAGCCTCATCGGCTTGACCGATTGTGTGTTACCAGTCAGAACGATTTGATTGCTCACCAAACAGATGCTGAAAACAACACGACATAAGACCCAAAAAATGGTTAACTCTTAAACTAACGATCCAAACAGAATGAAACTTCGTACAAATTCTCCCTAGCATGTCAAAAACCTATTCTAATCATGGATCATGAAGATCAATCATGGATCATTAAGATCAATGCCAAAATTATGACCTTTATACAAAATAAGAAAGGTTGCACCAAAACTGGGCAAAAAAGAGAAACATTGATCTACTCTTGCACGTGAGTCCTTAATGATATAGATGACCTTGAATATGTTCTCACATGTTATAACAAACTAGATCACAGTACAAACTTAAACCAAAGCGCCCTCAAGATCAAAACCCCTCTCTCGAGCAAAACTGGGTAATCACAAGAGCGTTTCATAGAAAGTGTCTAGATGAATGTGATCTGATCTCTAAGATATATCTCTACGTTTTACATATCTTTAGCATCAATACATATCAAGAGGAGATGGAATCCAAACAAGAAAATCAAGTAAATTAAAAGCGTAAGGAGGAATCTATGATACAATTCACTTGGACGAAGTTTAGATATTTATTTCACTTTGAGAGAAATATTTTACAATCTCTCCCTTAAGGCGGACAGATGTCTAAGCCTAGAGCGTGCACACACACAAAGTTTGTAACCTCTCTCTCAAATCCTCTCTTCTTCTTGAGACTTCTCTCAACACACACAAAGGCTTATATAATGGAGCATCCTCACTTCACACCTAATCCTAATAACCAGCACATCCTTAGCGGATATAATCACTTACAAATAGAGAAACCATGAAACCCATGTACAAATGGGTTTTACACACACTTGCATGCTTTTTAAAGTGTGATTTTCACATGGCTCCAATAGCCTGATAAGATGCTCCATCCTCCAAGACGTGACCTAAACAATTTACGACACCACCATGGTTTTGCAAATCGCCCTCCACTCAGTATCAGATAATTTTCTCAATTGTCACCCACCAACCTTTTCGGTGCTTCTTCTCGAAGCAGCCACCATAAAGAAGTCCGTGATGCCCAATGACTTGCTATCAAGATTGTACGCTTGCTTTGAGGACCATCAATTAATACTTCAAACTCCCAAGTCTAATGGCACAACATATGCATATACTTGCCTCATTATGATTCTTATCTTTCTCCCATATTTCTTCGCTTGAGATTATACTCCATTCGGACTTATGCGACCTCCATGGCCTTATGGCACCTTTAGCCTCGGTCTTACCGTTGACCGCAATAATCACCAAATGCCCTACACATCAAAGAACAAGTAATCGCTCTAAGCACAAGTGACATGCACTTGACTCTCATCAATATAATCGATGCAAATATACATCACTTGACACCTACATCAAGATTTTCACAATGCACAGACTCCTGTTATAACTAATACTTGCATGGAGACACATCATAACTAACACAATTGAAACCAACTCAATTCACTCATTTTCACCAGAGCCCGATTGGACCACCCCAAACTGACTTAACTCCTTCTGGTAATAGGGGATCGGTTTGACCATGGCACCCATGCCAGTTAGACCGCTCGACAACATCTGGTCAACCCGCCGTCACATAGCCCGTCGCACCACTCTCAAAAACTTCTCGCAACACAGCGAACACTTCTTTGAAATAAACACACAAACCAACTAGAAATCGATTGTACTATATTTCCGATTGATCCGCTCTTCATGGACAGTCACATCGGACCCCGGTCTGACTGCCGTCTATGACCAATCAGACTGCTCTCACCTAGTGGTCAGACCGCCTCAACAGGTCAGTCAAACCGCTCTCAATCTAACAGCAAAATTCAGAAAGTAGATGATATAAAATCAAACTCAAATTTCAATAATAAAACATAAATAAAATTAAATACTCATCTCACACATAAAATTACCTCTACTTAATCTCACACTGACGTACGATCGACTACACAGCGCCCACTACGCCACGCTTGCGGTGCGTGCCCCAGCCAGCATCCAAAAAAGAGAAACCTGAGCCGATTCCGAGAAAGCCCGGCGGCTCCGGCTCCTGCGTCGATCGCCACCTGTCCCTCTTCACGCCGTGGAGTGGCTTCGCTTTCGACGTGTGTCCCTCTAGGCCGTGTTCCAGGCAAGTGTGGTCACCATATGCATGCACACACAGGCTGCATATTGATCGAGTAATTAAACAACTGTTTGCTAGTGTTAGTGAATGCCAATTGGTCGAGATCGAGGCTATTTTTTCTATTGAAATATAAGTGAATTATTTATCTTTTTCATTACCTTAAGTTTTTACGTGAACCGATTGGTGCATATAACTTAATATGATATCAGAGTTAAGAGATCTTGAGTTCAAGACTTGGCTGGTGCGATTAAAAAAAAATTATACCCCAAACCTACACATGATGGAGAGTGTTGGTCCTGAGTTCAAGACTTGGCTGGACCAATTAAAAAAAATAATTGTAGCCCTCTATTCCATATCTTAGGCTTGTAGGAGTCTACACGTGAGGGGGAGTGTTGAAGTATAATTGAATTGTTTATCTTTCTTATTAGTTTAAACTTTTGGGTGAGCAATTAAAAAATAATTGTAGCCTACTTCCTATTCTACGTCTTAGGCCTGTAGAGTATACGTGAGGAGTGTTAAAGTATAAGTGAATTACTCGTCTTTTCTGATCAGTTTAAATTTTTAGATGAATTAATTGGTGTATGTAACTCAATATTTACATCTCCTGAGGAGGATATATACCTTTGTATCCAACTAAATTATATCGTGTAGTATCTTTGTAGATCGATCGAGTTGGCATTGACAAGAAAGTGAAAGTATATATATGTGTGCCTGGTGTAGGCCAACACAAAAGTGTGGCATGTACGTTCTTCTTTTACCTTCTTACTTGTCTCTGTGGGATCGTTCACTGTAATTGGTAACGACTAGGCTCAAACTAATTGGATAGTAATCGGTCAGAACATGCCAAATTCGTAGTTTATGTTTAAATTTGATAATCGATATATACCATTTGGGACAAAACCAGTTTCCACCGGTAACTGGGCTGGTATCGGTACCAGCCAATTTTGTTCGTTCCATATCTGATTTTTGAATCCTTAGTAACAACTATCATGTCTATGTTTTATACATGCATAATGTTATGGATCATTAGCAAAAACTATATCCGATCAGATCGAGCCCTGGCTACTGTAGCTGGGATATGTTGCTTGCAAAAGTAGCTAGTATGCAAGTGATGTGTTGCGCCATGACCTATGGCTTTAATTAAAGAACACTACAGCTAAATCATTATAAATCAAAGATTTACCAATGCAGGATAATGCATGCACGGTTCAGTGAGCACGATCCAAGAACATAAATTAACTAGTACTTGTAGCGAAGTGTTCGATCTTCTATACAAGGAGAAAGAATTGTGTCCACAGGCGACACGAGAGGCCAGCAGTTTCTGATATTTTCCGGTCGGATCGACGGTGCCACAGCAGCCTCGCAGCTCCGGAAACCGTGACCCATTTCTTTATGTCTCCAAAAGAAGTGCTCATTATTTGATGTGAATCTTTTCTTTGTGAGACACACGCTCGATGAATCTCACATGTCACAGATCCAACAAATAAAGAGACGAATAAAGATTCGAGCGATCCATTGATCCCAACAGCTAGCTAGAGAGCATATTTCAGTGAATTATAAAGGAAAGGAAATCATAAAAAGTCGTTTATTCTCCAGATAAATTCGCTTTGATCCGGAGAGTGACCAGCTCGACAGTGAACAGAGACACATTTCAGGCAGGCAGGCAGGGGCCTACGCATCTGCAGTACGTGGATCGATCGATACACCTGACATCAAACGGATCAAAGAGAGAGATCCATACACACCTGACGCTTGGCTGGTTTCAGTCGCATGAACATATGGTTAGGATACATCTGCTCTCGTTGTCGCTCAGGGAAAGATCGAATATGCCCTGTGATTTCGGCAGAGAACTTTTGCTGCTTGTGGACCGGAAGAGATCGTAGAGAATTCGATTTGAGCGGGACGCTATCCATCCAGCGCCACGCTTCAGGTCCAAGCATGCGTCCCAGCCATCGAATCTCTAAATAAAGTTGTTGCTTTGGTTATGCTTCCTTGAGTGATCAGGTGTCTATTTTTCTTTCCTCTGAGCTTACAAGCTTAATTGGTGTTCAGAATAGTGATAACTTATGACTTTTTTTACTGTACTGAGTTGATTTATTTGGTATAATTAATTTTAAAAAATTTAAAAAATAATAAAAATATGTTAGCTCATCACAGATAATACAAAAAAATACAAGAAAAAAATACAAAAAAAAATCAAAAAATAAAACAGAAAAAAAAGAAACTAAACAGGGAAAAAAAAAGGCCGTCGCGGCAGCCGAACGCTGCCGCAACGCGCTTCTGAGTGGGCCCTAAACAGGTTACAAGCTAATCAGATACACTAGCTTACGACTAATATATATTGTGATCAGTTACATTAATACAAAGCTTAGCTCGCCTTTGGTTTTTGTCTACAGTTACGGCATATTTCGATTAGAACTCTCTTCTGCTTTACAAGAAGATCTTTTTTTTTTTTTGAGAACTTGGGCTTTACAAGAAAATCCTCTTCTACAATTTGTTATGACTATCGGGCTCAAGTATTTTGCACACGTCCATGACAAGAAGCAAAGCACCATTGCAATATACCCAAGGATACCGGCATGTCAATGAAATGGTGCAGGCATCATTCATCCAAATATACCTAGCTAACAGCTGAAATTAATGGGCAAGCATTGATTCCAAAAGCCCTCGAGATATGAATGCTCGAGGACTACTGATCGTCCGAGTTTGCCGGCCATTCCATGGGTTAGCTACCTAAGCTAGCCATATACCTTGAGTGTTCCTTGCAACCACTTGATTATATATATATATATATATGTCAGGCTGAAATATGAAATATAGGGGATGTTTTAATCAGCTGGAGTTGATGGCTTTTGAATGGAGTTTTTGGCTTTTAACTGAAATTAATAGTAACAGTTAGAAGAAGTAGCCTTTAGAATAAAATTCAAAAACAGCTTTTGAAATACGCGGACGCGGAGGAGACGACGGAGGCTAGCCGGCGGCTTTTGGAAGCGGTTTGGAGAAACTGCTCTCGGAAGCGGTTTAGAGAAACTATTTTTGAAAGCCGAGGTGTTCAAATCGACTCCCGACATTTTCAAGTAGAAACCGAAAGCCAAAGTCTATTTGAATACCCCTATACCTCTATGCCAGGAATCCTTTTCTCTGAACTGTACTTATTCTACAACACCATGGAATGTAACATCATTTGCCCCTTTTAACTTTATCTGTTTCACATATAATCGCGGTCGACCCCTTAAGGCACATCACGCGCGCCATTGTGTACAATTTCAAGAAATGTATGGATTATTTCTCTCAGATAAAACCTATGCAGAACACAAGCACCATCATCATATCGATCGTAGTCCATGCGCAGATCGATGAAGATCAGCTTGAGCTTGTGTAGTTTGACATAGCTAGCCTTTTTTCTACGTACGTACGCGTATTGCATGGTAGGTGTACGGTGCTTGGATCTGTGAGCATCTTGCTTTGGCTGAGTGTATACATGCACTATTGCACTCATCAGTTAGGCTCCACTGTTAACATATGCGATCACTGCCAGAATCCAGGTTTTCCTTGATGGCCTCATCGTATCCCTGACGGGCCCGCGTCTGCTGTCAAGAAAAATGTAATCCGTGACCGGATTTCAGCCGTCAGGGATTATCTGAATCCTGGTACCGGGTGTTGAAATGCCGAGAAAAATACATTAATTCTTCTCGATCATATATCCATCCACGGCGGGCATTCCTTATCTCCTTAATTGTTACTGGATCCAATGGTGGTTTTGTAAGGATTCTTCAATTGGCATGACGCCATCTGTGAATCGCACCAAAGGTGCCCCATGCACAATAAGCTAACTCGTCTGAGTCCCGCAAAGCAAAACTAATTAAGTAAATTTGCTTATTAATTCCCATGACCACTTTGGTTCGTCGGCATTAGTCCGTGTAAGAGAAACCGAAGTAGCAATTTAGGATCGGTATAGCAAGTCAGATGAGGTAAATGACTTCTTCAAAATCTTTCCCTGCTATTATCAATCCAATGCAGTAGAAACACAAACTTACAAACTCACCAAAACTAAAGAGCCAAAGAACACAAACCAACGGACACTTCCCTATCTCACCGGTCTGACCATCAGTCAGGGGGCGGTTGGTCCACCCAGGCCGGTTTGACAGCTAGGTCATCGGTTTGACCAGGATTAGCTGGTGTGACCGCTCAGGTCACGGCGGTCTGACCTCTCGCCGGGGCAGATGCACAAAACAACACTGCACACGATCCAAAAAAATGTTAACTCGTAGACCAATGATCAAAATAGGATAAAACATGGCACAAGTTCTCTCTAGGATGTCAGAAACCAATTCCAATTATAGATCATGAAGATCAATACCAAGTTCCAAGTTCGTGGTCATCAAAACTCTTTCTGAGTTCATGTCAAATGCAATGGCAAGCGTCTCAAGAAGAAGTATTATTGAGATTCATGATTCAGTACAAAAGAGATTATTAAATCAAGTTAGGCATTAGTTCATTGAGCAATATATGATTTACCAAAGAACTAGCATAGCATTAAATAAAGCTCAATTTTAGACTTAAGATTCAATAAAGCTTTTTTGACATGGCATATATTATATAACGATCACTAGAGAGCAAACTAGTCAAAAGATTCATCATTGCAAACTTAAAAGATACCAATTGTAGAAATTGATACTACTTGTAAAATTTAGTTCAAGTTGGTAAGTTAAATTAGCATGGCAAAGATTTAATCATATATATAACAATATGATAAAGCTAGCTAAGTAGGCATAACATGGCAATAAGCAATATCAAATGAGAATTACATCACAATTGAGTAATAGTTAAAGTTCATATCTAAATACATATTTTACAATACAATACCATGTATGTATGACGCAAAAAGGAAGCAAGAAAATAAAACTATCCCTAACTGCAAGAACCACTCGCAAAAGAAAAGAAAATGCTAGAAGCAAGAAAAACCACTTGCAAGAACAGGAAACCTCTACTTCATACGATCTCTAGCCCAAGAAAAATGGACTGCTAAGGAGCGAATCAATCACACTAGCTATCTCTATTACTAGACGCTACTGAAAAAAGAAGTAAGCTTAACCTAGACAGGGTAAAATATCCTACAGAACCCAGTAGAGAGGAGAAATGCCTAAGAAAGTGTCAAGACCCGAATACTAGACATGTTTAAAAGTTAGTTGCTAAGGAGCTGAAATCACTATTCATGGACTAAAAATTTCAGTAACTCCGAGAATTTTTTTGCTTCTTGATCTTTATAGCTTCTCATAGCTATTGGAGTAAAGATTAGGGGATTACTTGGAGGAAAATATTTGAAGTCACAATTCACCTCCTCTCTATTGCCATATCGGTCCTACAAATGTCAAAGGGAGAGATTTGCCCTGAGGAATCGTGGGAGGGGCAATGGATTGCGGAAGCATAGGCTGAGCACAACAGAGCACGCGAAAATGTGGCCCCACATGGTGGCACTGGTGGGACTATAAGGGAAGGGTGGGAGGAGCAAACAACTTACCAACTTCACCAACTCTATCAGTTAAGTAGTAGATATAAATCAACATCCATATTTCCCTACTTTATTAACTATGCTATGGATCATGCATATAAACCGGTTGTGCTATCCAGAGTGAGTTCGAGAGGAGTTGGCTTAGGCTTTGGTTTTCATTGATATAATAACTAACTTTTAAATGGTACGTTTTTTAAGACGGGGTCTATAGGTAGATTGTAGTACAAACTGCATTAAGTTTAGCTATATCGGCCAAAATCGCATGCAACTATTTTCCTCCGCATACTGCCTCTCACGAACAGTCCAAAATTCAAAAAGTTCAACAAAAAACCATAAGTTACAGCTCAAAAGAATCCACCTATAGTAGAGTACCACTACCCGAATTTTATCAACTCGTCCGGACAACTACACTTTTTTATGATAGTCCTGTAAAAGTCCGTCGGAAAAAAAATCTACCCCTAACATTGGTTGGAATTAAAAAGACAAATACCTAAGCATCAATTCAATTAAGAAAAAAACCACCTAAATCTAAGCCGAAGAAGAGGCTTAGTTCCTAACTTTGGTTGGAATTTTAGTACTAACATTTTTCCTACCAGTAATAATTATCTCCTCTCTGATTCAATTTTAATTTCCATTGAGCCGCACCACCACCCGCAGCTCATCCAGTATATACAAAGCCAGAAACCTGAACTTATAAATCCAAATGAGCACCAGATCGTTCGTCATCGCAGTGTCTGTTTAGCTAGTGCGAGCAGTCAAGCTCAGGTTTATAGTTAATTAGATGTAATTAACATGCCAGCACTAGAGGAATGGAAATGGAAAGGACGGTGTCAAATTAAAATCATTGTGTGGTCAAGGGCACATAGAATTGGATTAACAATGGGGAGGTGAAAGTGATATGTCGAACTCTGACTGTATATTTGGGCCGGTTGTTGCATGCTCACCCATGCCTTTCGCCAATCATGAGGTGCAGGGTTGGTGGTTAATTAACAATTACTCTTGCTTAATTGGTCGATTGAATAATCACCCTAGTGTGCTTGTGATCGACACGGTGTCATTTGCTGCAGGTGTAATCGGCCAGTAGGAGCAGGCAGGCGTAAGCTGGAAAAAAGTGAGAAAAAGAGCACTTTGCCTTTGAGCTTTAATCCCCATTAATTAGTTGATAATATATAATTTATTTCCCCATGGAATCTGCTTCGAACAAGTGATAAGAAAATGACATCACTGCACATGTCATTTAACTTAATGATACAGTATTGAGTTGCATGCACGAATCAATTCACCTAAAAGTTTAAATTGATGAGAAAAGATGAGCAATTCACTTATACTTCAATACTCCCCTTACATGTAGTCCCCCTCAGACTTAAGACGTGAATAGAAGTGGGCTGCAATTATTTTTTTAATTGCGTTAGCCGTGTCTTGAACTAATATCTCTTGACTTTAATACCATATTGAGTTACATACACCAATCAGTTTACCTAAAATTTTAAATTGGTAAGAAAAGACGAAAAATTCACTTATACTTTAACATATTGTAGTATCCTGGTTTTAGCTATGGAGGGAGTAGGGATGGAAACAGATCGAATATAAATCGGATAGTCTCAAATACGAATACGAATCCATATTTTTAAAACAAATATGGATACAAATTTATATTTTTAAAACAAAAACAAATACGAATTTAAACATTTTTTTAATACAAATACGAATCGAATGTCATAACAAATATGACTTCTAATCGAATATGTGATTAATTTGGTCGAATGCGAATATCCTAAAACTTTTGTAACAAATCTCAGTAGAACAAATTATTGTAACATAACTATACGTCTACACAAGCTAGTAATGTAGTACATAGAGTTAGAAATTATGCAAAATAATTTTCACTTCTTGCTTGTGAATCTTAGTTCATCGAAAAATTGCTTCCTACAATTATCCCCAAAGAGGTTACCAGAGATGGAAACAGATCAAATATGAATCGAATAGCCTTGAATACAAATATCCTCGAATACACAACATTCTTGAATACGAATATAAACATTCTCAAGTACAAATTTTATTTACCATATTCGTATTTTCTCAGATATGAATATCGGATAAAATGGATTATACTTTATCGTTTTCTATCGGATAAAATTAATCTTTTTCACTAGTTCTGCAACACCCCCGTCTCCGGGAGTACTAATAAATCCTCGCAATTGCCCAGGACTGTTCAATTGCGGGTATTTACGACAGGTGTGTGGCAGTGCCAACACAAGCTTTAGGGCAAAAGCAACTTTATTGCAATATAGGGGCTAGAAGCCAAGTACTACAACTAGGCCCATGGCCTTTAGATACATTACACAAAAGGAGCCACAGGCACGCCTGAGCGGAGAACGACCCTAATTCCACGCTTCATCAACTTCGTAGAGCACCATCTCGTCGTCTTCACCTGCTTCTTCAAAAGTTGCGGTTTCTGTTTATGTTTTTAGCAAGTATGAGTACAACAACCGTACTCAACAAATCGCACGGAATCATACTATAACTATATGCATGGTAATTCAAGTGGAAGGGGATTATGGCTATTATCTTATGTGGATGCAGATTTTGCTTTAGAACACATAAAGGTTTCTTGCAAAAACATAAGGGGGATTTTCTTTAAGCTTGATTTTCCAATTTCAGATAATACTGAACTCTCATCAAAACTACTTATGCCTCATAATTGGATTCACCCACTAGACACAGCTCCATTAACCGGAAGCACGGTGTATCCGGATATCAGTTATAATCGCTTTGCAAAGCTGCCCTGCTTTACCCACAAGATTTCGTAACTCCCGCGACAGAGTTAAGAAAACAAGGACGTTCACTGCTCAATTCTTTATATAGTCTCTGCCCTGTAGGTGTAAATCCCGGCAAGCTCGGATGACCCCGCGGGTCTCGTCCGACTCGCCGCAGCCCTACAGTTGTATGGTTAACCACCTCCCATACGAACTCACCCTCCGACTCCCCCTTGCCAGATGCAGAGGTTCAATTGAAGTTGAGCAGTTACTAGGCCAGGTTTGACCCGGTCAACGCTTGTGGTTGGGCGGTTACTTGTGTCATTTATTTAGCACAAGGGTCTAGTCCTTACTTTTTAACCGAGGCAACGACCAATCACAAACCCATATCAGTACACACTGTACTGCCACCAATCCAATACCTGCCTCAACATTGGATAGGGTATGCGGACCTACACTCGTGATCCGCCCTTACCCTAATTCCAACTCCCACGATTTTTAATTTAAACCAAAACCTTCTTATAGTGGTATAATGTGATTCTTGCAATAGTACAATATGCTAACAGAGTATTATTTTATGTACTAGGGTTATCAAGGTAATGTGGCTTTCAAGTTAAATCAGGCTTTTAGGGTGGTAGGACATAGCTATATATCAGATCATTCCAAATTATCTGCTGTATATAAAATAACAGAATGAAAGTAACATAATGAAAATATGTACGAATAAATAAATCGGAATGTATAGGATCAGCGTGTTCAAAAATATATGCGACTTGCCTTGCGGATCGGATATTTCAACTAACTCGTACTCCGCCGAATCTTGGGCTGGAACCGACGTCTCCTCCTCCTGCGTCGTTGGGTCGGCGACTAACGCAAACCATAAAATAAACAACTAAATTAGGTCCAGTTTCAGAAGGATTGAAATCGGACCGAAAAACAATTCGAAAACTCGAAAAGAAACTTTAAATTAAGGGTTTCTGGTTTAACGAGGCTTGGTATGGGGAAACGGGCCTCGGAAATGGACTCGTGGGGTCGAACCGGTTCAAACGAGTATAAACTCGATTTTTAGGGTTTACTGTTCATCGGCTCGGTCGGGTACTATTCATCGGGCTCGGCTACTGTTCCTCGGGTGCGGGAGAGCGGGCTCGGTCGAGTCACTTCGGTCGGGCGCGGTCGGGGAAACCGGCTCGGGCGGACGACGCGCGCTAGCGCGCGCTCGCGCTTGTGGGCCGCGGCAACTGGGCCGGCCTGGCTGGCGCTCGGGCGACGCGGCTGCTGCCCGATCTCAATCGAACGGCCAGCGCGCGGGCGATTTAATGACGGTTGGATGGCTTAGGGACAAACGGCCAGGATCACGCCACATCGCCGTCGTCGTCTACCTCCAGCCGGACAAATCGGCCGAAGACAGAGGAGGAAGCGGCGAGCGGTGCCGGGGCTGGGGAATTTCGCGACGGCTTTGGAGGGCGGGGACGGTTCAAGGGAGCTGCTAGGGTTCCATTTTAAGGCTTGACGGCTTCTAGCGCTCCGGCGATCGTCGGCGG
Organism: Melocanna baccifera; assembly: GCA_036346265.1. Taxonomy (NCBI): domain Eukaryota; kingdom Viridiplantae; phylum Streptophyta; class Magnoliopsida; order Poales; family Poaceae; genus Melocanna; species Melocanna baccifera. The sequence continues at coordinate 18,558,778 of CM070707.1, read as the reverse complement.
CAGCGCCGAGAGCCGACATCGATTTTCAGATGAAGCTGAGCTACCTACGGGCCATTGGGCCAATTCTATTTGCTTTAAGTACTAGGGGAGCTCCAAGAAGCTAATGGCACCGAGGGTTTGGCCGGGGATTGCTCAGATTGAGTTGCCCACAGCGGCCGGTTATGGCTAGGCGGCGGCGCTAGCGGGCAAGGCAGTGGAGACCTCGGGAGCTTCGGGGAAGCTTCGGAGGGTGCTTCTGGAACCCTGAGGAGGCACTAGCAGCGAGGAATTACATTATAACCCAACGAATCGAAGGATTGCAAATACAAACTTACTTCGGGTCTTTCCGGATTCTGGACGATGGGAGGAGCTCGGGGGCAATTGTAGGCGGTTGGGGCTGCCTGAGCATGCATGCTACCCGGTGGAGGGGGCTCGGGACCCTTAAATAGGCGGGTGAGGCGGTTCGGGCGTGCCCTGGTTCCGGCGGCGGGAAGAACTCACGGGAGAGCTCGAGCTGGCGCGGGTAGGTGGCGTGGTTGGTAGGGGCGAGTTATGGCGGGTGTCAGAAGTAGAATGGCGGCGGTCAAGCAAGTTAGGAGCGGACGGGACGGCTGTGAGAGGGGAGTCGGCCGAGGGGAGAAAAAGGGGTGCGGCGGCGGCTCTCTCAACGGAGAAGGACGGACAGCGGGGAGAGGTTAATTAAGGGGCCTTGTACTATGCGGCAGTGGGGAGAGTCTTTGGCGGGGTCAAGCAATCGCGAAGGTGCGAGAGGCGGCGGCGAAAAAGATCGGCGGCGCGCTTTTCGGACGATGAACAGTGCCACGCGATTTTTCTCCGCTGGGAGCTAGCTGGCGGCGAGGACGGGCTGGGCTGGGCGCGAGATTGGGCTAGGAAGGGCTAGGAGCAAGCAAGAAACTCAAGAAGTAAGAATTCAAATTTTTGAAATTCGGTTTTGTTTCAAGTTCCTTCGATGATTTTAACACCCCCCCTCACTTTTGCGTGGCTTGTTATGCCCAAACGTCAGGGGCGAACACAGGACCATGATTGGTTGCATGCACCGTCATTTCACGAAACCAAGAAAATGGTAGATAGAAATGCCCATGGTGTTAACGCCTTAAGAATAAGAGAGATAATAGTTGTGTGGGTGTAGTTTACACATAAATGTTGAAGAGAGAGGGAATATTAATGAAAGCAAAAGAGAGAAAAGATCATTAAAATTGCATAGACGCCTTATATTTTGACCCAAGATGGCAAAAATTATATGCCTTATATTTTAAAACGGGGGAGTACTATTTTATGAACAATTGTAACGTCTCACCCATTAGTTACTATACTGCCAATTTACATTAAGTTACACATAATACCTATTGGTCAAAATCGTAGCACTTTCAAGTTAACTATTTTGGGCAAAACAAGGACAAAAACCTAAGTGAGGTGCTGTGCATGTGTGCTCGTCCCCATGTGGGAGGCTAAGCTATAGCGAATTTTGGGCTGTATGATGCTACACATGATATCAGAGCATCAACCATTGCTAGAGGGGGGCACATGCGTGTGGCCTTGTAGCAGCACACCCCACGGGTTGTGTACCGATGGCCATTTTTGGGCAAATTTCTACCGGGGGCATCAGCCCTTTAAGGAGGGAATGTAATACCTGCCCTTTAATTACCATATTACCAATTTACATTGAGGTACACTTGCATATAGGGTATGTTCTTTTAGGCTGTGGCTTATGGCTTAAATTTTTGAATTTTAGCTGTTCGCGAGAGGCAATACACAGAGAAAAATAGTCATATACGATTTTGGCTGATACAACTGAACTCAGTATACTTTAGACTGCAATCTTCCTGTTGACCCCGCTTTGAAAAAACGTACCTTTTAAAAGCTAGTTACAATAGCACGTACAACCCAAAGCCAAAGCCAAAGCCAAAGCTAAGCCCAATTGAAGGCAGCCATAATACATGTTGACTCAAATAGCAGTAATTTTGGGTTAACCCTTTTGGACAAAGCGAGGATGAAAGCCCAAGTGAGGTGCTATGCATGTGTGTTCGCCCCATATAGGGGTTGGGCTATGAGTGAATTTTGGGCAGTGGTGGATCCATAAATAAGCCTTGGGCTGAATTCTAACGGACAAAAACTTACACCAAATATACCTACGAAAGGCATAACAAAAAGGTACATGGCAAATGCATAATTGATATGAAATTTGAGCCCTATGCTTAACAATAGGAAGAACGTCGAAAAAATGTAGCAAAGTAGAGAAATACAACTTGAGTACCTAAATAATGAAGATTTAGTCTATCCTAGGTACCCATGATTTCTTCATCATAATAGAACAAGAACCAAAATATGCAAAGGCAACATACAAAGTAAATCAAAACATGGATATATACAAACAAAATATATGAAATTTAAATCCACAAGAACCCAACTTACTACTAGCACAAGATAGGTCGAACTTGCGAGACCTCATCCCTTGAAATCCAATCTATAAGATGGTAATATTGTGGTGCTCTTCATTTTGTATCCCTAATTCTTAATCGGCTAATTCTACATAGAAAACGCAAAACACATTGCATTAATTCTCCTGTCACCATTAAGATTTCAGTAAAACTATGAAATTGGAAGGGTGAACTACTGAAGGATCAAAGGGGGAGGGGGAGGAGTAGGTATTGGACTCCAGATGGGGGGACAGTGGTTGGTCTGCGTGGAATAGCCCAACAGCGGTGAGTTGCTACGGGGAAGTGCATCATTCTAGGGCTTCAGGCGTTGGCGGTGCGGGGATGACCAGTAGCAGCAAATGCCAAGTAGAGTTGTGGCGGCGCAGCACCATGGTGCTTTGTGTCAAGGCGTCGAGGTCGAGCGATGCCACGGCAGGCGGTAGTGCCGTGTCGAGGCCTCAAGTAGTGCACGATTGGGGTTTGCAGGTGAAGCAAATCAACAATGCATGGACACAGGGATACAACTATAGGATTTGTGCAGTTGTGCTTGTGTTGTTTAGTTGGGCTGTTGCAATAGCCCATTGGTTGGGCTGCTGTTTTGTTGTGTGCTCTTATTGGGAAAAACATTATCAAAGGAGGAGACATGTGTAAGAACAACAGCAGCACAAGGAGTTGGCAGAACAGCAACAAGGTGCCAATGATGTTGATGTGGATACACATGTTGATGTGACTACGCCACAAATGCATACGACCATAACTCCTAAGAATAAACAAAAGGTGAATTCGTTTCCTCCACAAATGCATACGACCATAACTCCTAAGAATAAACAAAAGGTGAATTCGTTTTTTCGGTTTTAATTTGTCTTAACTGAGAATATGATGCTATCTAATAATAAGAACATCCCAGCTACTTCCACATCTAGTGTGAATGAGAATGTTCACGAAGCCGAATCTACGATATAAGGATCAATGACTCGAGCGCGAGCACGTCAACTTAACTGTCAGGTGAATGCGTTCCTAATTTTGCATACAAATGTTTCAAAGAATGTAATACTATTTAATCCTTGTGATGATTTAGTTGTCCTTAGAAACCATGAAGAAGGATCACGTGAACCCAAGTATACAAGTGAAACTGTCAAGCACAAACCAAGTCCTGTTAAGGCATTCGACTCAGATTCGGCCCTCCTAATAGCGTCTACTTTAAACGGGCATAACTTTTTATCTAGGATGAATCTCGAGGTCTATGAGTACTTGTTGAAAATATTTTGATGTCTACTTTCAGATGGATCTGGCCCCACCTCCAAATTTCTTCTGCACGCACCACAATTACCAAAACAATCTGACGCTGACTTAGCTTGAGAGGATCAACTTTAAATGCTCATAGATTTCGTATCAAGAGTACATTTGGAATGTGTGAGTACAGCATAGAAAGCTTATCTTGTTCTCTTTCCAACGGATCTGACCTCATCCCAAAATTCCTTTTGTGCGCGACAGAATCATTAAAATAATCTTCGGTTTCAGAAATAGAGATATAATCAGATATGATTTGATTACTTTCCATGTGTTGAAAATTTTCCATAAATAAGAGTCTGTATGCCCCTATAAATAGAGGCTCAATTGGCCATGTAACTCAGACTACCTTTGAGAAAAGTCAATCTACTAAAATTTGTTCGAGTTTATCATTGCAGCCAAAATTCTATAGGGAATTAGGAGTGTTCTTCAATCAAGATCGTTCAGCCTTTCTGCTAGGAATTGGGTGCACAATAGATCTTCGCTTGGTGGTCGGCGAAATCAACGCGAGTGTGTTTTGGCGGATTAAAGAGTGTTCGTCCCTTGCACTGCATTGGAGGATCACTACGATTCATCAAGACTCCCGCGAGTATCTATCCTACGTCGAGAAGATCGAGTGACCCCATATCAGATGTCCCCGTTCCTATCGATCAACAAATCCCAAGTGTACAAGAAGAGTAGGCAAGATAATTCGAGTATAAGTAGGGGTCCTTGGCTTGGATGGTAAGATAAGTTAGTTCTATATAATTGAGTCCAATGCATTGATCTGGGCAAGCAAGAAATAAATTTCCTCTTTCTAGTATGCTATCTCTGCCCTTCTCGATTCTTTAATATTTTCCCTGTTATCCTCTTGCCACCACTCTGGCACCAACTCGCCCGAAATGTTGGCGTTCGCCGGTAAACCACCCATACTTCCTATGCAGTAACTCTAGCCATGACATGTTTAGGAGGCCGTTCAGTGGCGCTGAAATTTAATGGCTTATATTGAAATTATATTTATCTGACTGAAATACACTGTAACTAACAACGGCTTATTTAGCATAATTAATTTAAAAAATCTAAAAATAAAAAAAAATAGGTTAACCCATCACATATAATGCAAACGAAGACAAAAAAGAACTGGTAAAAAAGCTCAAAAAGTTAAAAAGTTAGAAAAAGACAAAATATTATGAATAGTAAAAAATAAGTCAAAAACTCGAAACTCAAACCCAAATGAGCAAGGTCTAGTTGGACTTGGAGGAGAATACAAGAGAGAGTGGGAAGCCTAGAGCCTGGAGGGTGGCAGGCTTAGCAAGAATGATGTGCTTCCCCGCAGCAACTCACGTAGCAAGCGGTGTTCAGAATGGTATTGACTTATAATTTTTTTTACTGTAGTTGACTTATTTTTTTACTGTAATTGAGTTAGCTTATTTGACATAATTAAATTTTAAAAAGTTTACAAATAAAAAATATGTTAGCCCGAACAATGCAAAGAAATACGAAAAAAAGAAAAAACAAAATTGATAAATAGTAAAAAAAGTAGAAATCAGAAACTAAATTAAGCGATGCCTAAAACTAAGTTAGCAATTACTACATGTTTTTTTGGGTATACGTCAACTAGCAGTAGTTGATTTTTACCGGCTACGTGAGGTCTTTACTACATCCATTTCAAAATATAATGCGCATAGTTTTTTGTAATCTTTCAATCACCTACGTTTGTGGCACGCTAGAAAGCTAAGACCTATATAGGAGAAAAAGTAATCGCCATTGTTATTGGACTCTGTTTCAAACAGCAATAGTTTTTAGTTTTTAGAAGCCAAAAATCATTTAGAATATATTGACCTTTTAATGTGTTTTTTCTTTGCATTATCTATGCAGATATAATAATATTTTTTATATTTCTTATTATTCTCTATTTTTATTTAATTAAATTTTAAAAAAACTAACAGACACTACAATGCCATTTTAACCAAAAACTATAGCACTTTGAAACGTGGCCTTAATCTAACAATGGTAAGTTAGAGATTATCAGCTTCTTCTTGGGTTAGGCTAGATGTTTTGGCACATATTTGGACCCTAACCACCGCCACATGTTGAAAGTTGAGGCATCCAATCAAAGGTTAAGGTCCTATTCTAGGCAGTTTCTGACTTTTAAAAGTCAAAAGTTGAATGAAGTTGTTTCTTAAGGTGATTTTTATAAGCTATTTGTAGAAGTCATTGTAAAAATACTTTGAATGGAGTGCCTTCTCAACACGAGTATCCCTTACCCCTCAATCTATCACTACTACAGAAAATCGTATTACAGACGGTTCAAAAACGTCATCACAAACGGTTTTCTGAACCGTTTGAATTTATAGGTAAGTGATAATCGAAGGTTATCACAGATGATTTTCAAACCGTCTATGGTGTAAATATCACAGATCTATAGCAATTAACCAAAAGCTAAAAGTCACAACCAAAAGCTAAAAAGTACAAAACTTTTGAGTAGGCCTAAAACATGCATTCTACTGTCCTCAAAAAAAATATTTTTTTAGAAATAACCAAAAATAGTTTATCGTGCAACTATGGCCCGCTCGTTTGGACTTTAGCCTCTGGTTTCTAGTTTATTATACCTTAATTTCGTCTTTTTTTGGATTTTTAGTTTTTCTGAGCTTTTTTATTTTTTCTTTTTTTCTGTGTTTCTTTTTGCATTGTCTGTAATGGAATAATCTTTTTCCCTGATGCATGGGGGCACCTGGGTTACGAGATCCAGTTAGCAGGTGACCAAGCTAGCTGTTCCAGCTAGAGCTGTGTCTGTAGTGTTTGTGCTGCTCCACCCTGCACGCATCCAACTGATACTATGCTCGCAGTGTTGGCTTCCAACAACGTGCAGTTTTATTTAAAAAAACTATGTTTATACGTAGGAAATTCACATTAATCCTGCAGTACACAGGTTGTAATATCTGAAAATTCATGTAATTTTTTCGTGTGCCAAACATGCCATAGTACTAAATTTTATGCACCGATAAATTCACCTAAGAGCTATGTTATGCTGTAGAGGAAAAGTGAGAATAGTGTTCCAAGTTATAATGATTAAGATTAATCAGATATAGATATGAAAGCTGTCATAGATGTATAATGAATACAACTGTGTATTCCCATCGTCATAAGCATTATTAGATTAGTATAACAAGTATAGCTAGCTCTATTAAGCATATATATTATTGTAGTATATATCTAGCCGTGCCTTGGCTAGTTAACTACAGCGGAGTAAAAGTACATGCTAGCTAAGAATTGTAGGTGATCAGAATAGCGATGACTTTTGGCTGAAAAAACACTGTAGCTGGTTGAAAAAATACTGTAGCTGAGTTAGTGAATAGTGTAGTGAATAGTGAAAAAAAGCTTAAACTAGAAACTGAATCCGAAAAAAAACTAAACCGATCACCCCGTAGAGTACGTCGTATCCTCTTCTCTAGCTAGATGGAAAATATATATAGCTCCATGGTACGATCGAACACTTCTATTTTGAAAGTTGTACTGAATCCTTTTGTGAGTTAGACACCTCGCCGCTGTCATGAAACATACCATTCATGTTTAAACCAGGCATCGATCTTGTCAACTTTCTAGCTGGTATAGTACTAGCTAGCTACCACCAGATCTCTAAAACAGTGCTCGCTTTACAACATATCTTCTCCAAAAATTTTCAGCTAAAGCCTGTTGTCCAATTACGTCGATCCATGCGAGGCTAGCTAGATATCTTTCATTTCATGTATAGTGCAGATAAAGGAATAAAGAAGGAGAGAGAGCCAAAGAAAGAAAAGGCAGCTCTTTGTAGGATGGCTACATGTCAAGGGCGAAAGACAAACGCAACAAAGGGGGACGCATGCAACGTGTAACGGAACCGTGGTGGCATCTACCAATCTATCCATGTAGCCAGTTAGGAACTTGTATATATGAATCTATTTTTTCAGTTTTTTAAATTAATTTTTAGTTTTTGTTATAGTACCTAACTTTTAAATAAACTATTCTTTTAAGATGAAATCTACAAGTTAATTGTAGTATATATTAAAAACCTAGCATCTGTACCATTTAAAATTACAAACAAATATCTCTCTCCGTAATCTCTGTCACAAACAGCTAAAATTCAAAAATTTCAACCCAAAAAACATAAATCACGGTCCCTGTATCGACCAATGATTGAGGCCAGCAGCAGCAGCAACAATTAGGAGCACTTAGCGTCTAAGCACGACAAGAGTTGTGATTCCTGACGGGAGCATTATTCCTGACACGAAAGTGTTGGCCTCTATCACGTCGATTCGACAGACAGACGCCCGCGTGGCACGCGCGTGGGATTAGCTGAGCCCGCTTTGCCTGTACAGTTTCCGTCACCAGGGCAACGACTGTTATTTATTCTTTTGTTCGATCTTGTCCTAAAATAATATTCTCCGTCGTGCAAATTATATATCTCAGCAACTATATGCATGCATATCTGGTGTACTCTAGATCGTGACCTAGCTGTTAATTACAATCTGATCACAGTTGTAGTTTATCGATCGCTGTTAGCGAATATCCATGAGGTGAAGGTAAACTTTGGGCTAATTTGTTGCTGTTGTGCTATGATATTTCAAAATTGTGACTGATGTTTTAGCAATTAGCTGTTATGTCCAGCAGTAGAAAAATACAAGTGCTTTTGAGAAAAACACACCGCAGTACCAAGTAGAGCCTTAACAAACTATTTTGGAATGTCCAAGTGTTCCATCAAATGCCTTTGGCCTAACCTTATTCTAATAATTCCATTACCTAGCCAGAAGCTAATGTAGACTACGCTTATACAACTGTCCGACAGATCGCATATATGTTATCGTTGTCAAGTGATTGGATCGTGCAAGCCTTGACAAGTACATGCATGAAACTAGGTTAAGCGTGTAGAGTATCTTAAGTGTTGGTTTTTGCTGAAGACCATGGAATGTGACTAATCATTGAGGTCTCTGTCCCACACTAATTATTGAATGATACAAATAAATTAAACCTGCAATTAAAGGACTATTTTGTTCTATAATTTGTAGATGCTAGCTAAACACGCTGACTTGTAGCATGCTTCACTGTCAAATGGTCTACGTAAGTTCGTAACTGAGATAAGTCGCCTTTTTAGCTAAGCTAACACACCTTTAGGCTTATCATTGAATATGAAATCACGAATGGAGACTAAAAACACACACTAGGCTGCTAAATGAACCTAAAAATTCCATTACAACCTCCAAAGTGAGTGATATAAAACGTACGACAGATATAGAAGATCAAGAGAATATAAGATATAGATTTAATATGGAAAACACTTTCGAGAAAAATCACAGATGCACGAAGGTAGAATTCACTATATGAGCCAATGTTTATCATGAGACCTTGCTCTTGCTATGGACTACTGAGTACATATATAGAGCAAGAGAAGCGAGTCCCACATGGAGAGAAAACCAAATCAGAGTCAATTGTTATAGGTTGACATCACATCTGATACAACCTGCGTATGGCCCTGTCATCGATCGTGCTACGTTTAGTATGAGTCGATGCAGTATCCTACATGAACATATTATGAATTTGGATTAACTTCAACAATCTCCACCTTAACCAGAATTCCATCTAGTAATCGAAATACATGATAAACTCCTCCAATTAAATCAGCATGAATAACCTTGTGTGCGAAAAGTCCAAACGACTAATCTCAATAAGAAAAACTGGAACAATCTTATCCAAACACTTTTGCGAAGCAAAATCGAGCAAACCACCAGCAGGTCTGAACACACAACTATCAACAAAGCAGAAAAAGAAATCTAGGTATCATGCTAGTTGCCATCTTTCAAATAGCAAAACTCCCGAGAGTATCAAGCTAGCTGCCATCAGGGTGTCATCAAATTTTTGAAATTAAATATTGGCAAAGCCTCTATAATGGTTGTGCAAGCGATTCAAATTGCAACATATCCAAACGGTAAATAAAACACCAAATTCAACTGTCCTCACAATTGACATTGATTTTTTCTTTAAAATCTCCTCGATCAAGCGTAGCCCAAATTAAGGGCGAGTGACTCCACGTCTTCTTTAAAATCTAAGGGCGAGTGAAACGAGTCCCACATGGAGAAGAAACCGAATAGGAGTCAGTTGCTATAGGTTGACACCACGTCTTATACAACATGTGCATGGCCTTAGCACCGATCATACTATGTCTGCTATGAGGCAATGTAGTCTCCTACACGAATATGATACCAATTCGGATCAACTTCAATAGTGAGGAATCTAGTTTCATCAACAATAAGCTTGCCAAAACCATAGTATCACATAATATGTCGCACAACAAACTATGTGCCACATGTATTTCGCCTTCTCATCTTGCCTCTCTTGTAATAGTGCCAATACAACTTCGTTCGATGCCTCTCCGCTTCTTACAATGTGGTTGTTGTGTCAGCACATTACGTGCAGCTCTAATTTGTTAAATTATGTAGCATTTTAGTGATTAAATAATTTCACAAATATATCATGACTACTAGAACACCACAAATACTAGGCATGTGTAAAAATATAAATTTGATCATATACATATGTATCTCAAGAATATGCACTAGCAGGATAAGTAATATGAACATAAAACATATATATTCATGTTGAAAATTAAAGAAACATAATAGTACTAGATGTTACCAAAGAATAGTATAGAGAAGATGAAGAATTAGTTGCTGCAGAGAATAGCGAGCATTTGCGTGAGGCGCTTTCGAAAAACCTGATTTACCCTCTCTAGTACAGGATTGCAAGAATGATGACTTTGGAGACCTGCTCTCCCCATGACTGGATTTTAAGCATAAACAACAGATCTCAATTGAAATCAGACAATAGAGACTGAAACAAGCTACTGCAGGGATTAACTTATATTCAGTAATTGCAGAAGAAACACAGGAATATGATTTCAGCAAGATCTAATCAAAACAGTAGGCAATACTGAGTAGGAATGATAGCAAATGCAATTGACAGGACCACTAACTACACTGAACATAGATAATCAATTAACATGTAATAGATTAAACTAGTGGAATCAATCTAGAGTATCACTATGATTTTAATTTGACATATATCCTCATCGAGCAATTCACAAGCCCACAATGTATCATGCAAAGCCCTCTAGTGCTAACAATAGTCACAAGTTTTAAAGACAATGAATCAGAAACATAAACACAGTTTACCAGAGCACAATAGATATGAAAGAGTAGAGATCAAGCTCACAGAGTGGCGGCACTCCAAGCCACCGTGATGGCAAAATGGGCTAGGGGAGAGCGGCGTGAGGCCGAGATACTAGGGGTAGGGGAAGACATCAAAATCAGTACTCACAAGGCTCGGGGAAGGTGGTGTGCTCGTGGGAGGAGGAGGGCACCGTGCCGAGGGACGAGGGCAGCCGGAGTCGGGAGGAGGCAGCGACGAGCTCAAGGGAGGAGTTGACGGGCCCGGGGGAGGCGGCGTCGGGCTCCAGGGAGGCAGTGTCAGGCTTAGAAGAGGAGGGCACCGGGTGCGAGGGACGAGGGCCGCCAGAGTTGAGGGAGGCAGCGATGGGCTAGAGGGACGTCAGCGTTAAGTGAGGCCTAGGGTGTAGCGTTAGTACATCGCAAACCCTAGCGCAATATGTATAGGGGAATAATCACATATGGTTCTATTTATGAACCATTTGTGATATTTATAATTATAGACAGTTCTAAAATAAAACAATCTATGATGTTGAATTATTACAGATGGTTATATTTTTGAACCGTCTGTGATAATATTTCTCAAGGAACCATATATATCACACATCTCATATACACAAATGCAAATTCATATATATATATATATATATATATATATATATATATATATATATATATATATATATATATATATGACTCATTCTCATATACATAAATACAAATTTACATATACATAACACATTCTTATATACATATAAATGTAAATTCATATATTTATCACACTCTCATATACATAAATGTAAATTCACATATATATCATACATTTTTATATACATATAAATGCAAATTCACATATATATCACACATTCTCATATACAAATATAAATACAAATATGTAACATATTACACATAAAGTTTTCATTCATCATTCCACTTATTTATTTCTTTTAAAAATTAGTCCTTCATGATGATCGACGTGTATGTAGCTAGTTTTATCATATTGTTCTTCCTCGACCCTTATGTCGTTTCTAAAAGGAGGTAACTTGTCAAATTGATCATATTCTTCCTCGTTCAATACATTCTCTACTCCGATAATTCTTCTTTTTCTATCAAGAACTACATAACGCTTCTTATTTGCCTATTCAGTTACATAGAAAACATAAACAACTTGGTTAGTAAGTATGAATGGTTCGTCTTTGTATCCGACACGTTTGAGGTCTACGATAGTGATATCATAATTGTCGACCCTCGCCTGTAGAAGATGTACTTAACAACACCAAAATGATGATGCGGATACGCACGTGTATTGTATTTTTCAGTTAAATATATTATTCAACTGGAAAGAGTTATTGAGCCGCATCAAACATTGCCAGGTGAACTCATTCCACACTAAATATAATGTTGTTATTCATAAGAATAGAATACTACCTCATGTCATTAAATGGTGCATTCTTAGGTTTGTCGATGGCAAAGCAATGGAGACGCAAAAGGAAGAGGATGATCACATTAGGTGTCAAAGACATGAAGGAAGAAAGTCCATTCAGTGGGAGAGCAAAAGAGAGAAGCCCAAGGACTTAAACTACAAGTTTTGGATAAGATTTTTAAGCTCAATTCGTACCTCCCACAAGGCCAATTGGATTCAAACTCGGATTCAACTCAGAATTCAATTCGGATTCGGTTCGGGACAGCCTGACAGGCACTTACTAAAAAGGTCATAACTTTCACAAACGGAGTCCGATTTGGGTGTTCTTGTACTCCTTGGAAAGATATTTTCAAGGGCTACGCAATGGATCTGGTCCCAACATCAAATTCGTCACGGATCAAAAGTTATGGCCGAAACAATATGACGGCTGTAAAATCTAGTTTCCTTTTTTGTGAGAGTTCGTATCTAAAACCATATAGGGTTGAGTTGTACTAGGTTTGTGGACTCTATGGACGTCCCAAGGTCCTATATAAGCCATGTATTGGCAGCCTAAGGGCTCAGACCACCTTTGAGAATAATCAATCTATTGAACTTTGTTCGAGTTTATCATTGCTGCTGAAATTCCGTGAGGGAATTAGGAGTGTTCTTCAATCAAGATCGTTCAGCCTTTCCGCTGGGAATTGGGTGCACGATAGATCTTCGCTTGGTGGTCGGCGGAATCGACGCGACTGTGTTTTGGCGGATTAAAGAGTGTTCGTCCCTTGCATTGGCATTGGAGGATAGCTACGATTCATCAAGATTCCCGCGAGTATCCAATCCTACGTCGAGAAGATCGGGCGACCCCGTATCATCTGGTATCAGAGCGCGGTTTACTCGGTAGGATCTTATCCTTTTACTTTTAGATTGATTTATTTCTGTCCTATAGTCCATTAAACCGAAAATTGCAACAAAAATCCAAACCCTAGTTTCGCATCTGTTATTTTCGTGAGTTTTATTAAGTTTTGATCCATTAGAAATTTTTGTTTACGTGCTGATCTTAGTGTCCTTTTGCGTTGCTTAATCGTTGTTATTTTGAAACCTTGAAAATCCGCTAGTTGATCTTTCAATTAGCATCCAAAAAAAGTAGATTCAATTTACTTTTTGAAACCTTGTTCTTGCTGTCCACATAAGATCTTTGTGCATCTTGAAAGAATATCACATCCGAATATAGGGTTTCCTTTTTCTTGATTGATTTGGCCACAAGAATCATAGTTGCACATATTCAGATCTTCACTTAAATCTTTTGAACCTTGAGACTAGTCTTTGATAATTGCTTTACGGCTGTTCTAGAATTATCTACACATTGCTGAACAACCTTGGACTTACGAACAATTAAACCTAGTTCGGCCTTGAGTATAAAAAAAAGAGCAAAAAAAAGAAAAGGCAGCCGATTGAAAAAAAAAAGAACCACGGCTTGAGCAAAAAAAAAAAAGAAAGAAAGAAAAGAAAGCATTGGCTGAATTTGGGTGAGTTAATCTTAGTCCATAATTTCAGATTGTGTATTTAATTTCTTTGGACAATCTTGTGCCCTCAAATTCATATTATTGCAATTGGCTAGCGTTTCTCCTAGTACTTGGTGCAAAACGAGCTAATATTTGCGATTGTTTCCTTTAGCTCATTCCTTTTGTTTGCATTGAGTCACATTGATCATTGTGTGTGCGTTTATATACTCCACTTATATCATTTGGATCGGCACATAGGCAATACTTTCTAGCTTGGATTATTACTTAATTCAACAACATCGTGAAATTCAGATTGTGTAGGATAAACACTTTCATACCAAGCTCCCCTAAATATCCTTTGCCGTGCAATTGTGGGTCACTTTTAAATCCGCTTGATCATCACTTACTATTGTAGCCACCACCAAGTGTAAGTTTTCTTTGGGCCTCAATTCACTTCGGAAAGGTAAGAACTTTACTTGGTGAGGAAAAAGTGAGATAGTGTGAATTCTATATATCGAATATATGTTGTTGTATTTGTGCGTTCTTTGTGGCACTAATCATGACAGGTGGAGACGATAATATGGAAGAGAAGCATACCCCGGTGGATCGTTTTGAATTTCACACTTTGAGGGGAACTTTGCGTAACGAGTTCACCACCACTTCTTCCACCTTGAAAGCGCAACTCAAGACCAAGATGAATAATTTCGCACAAGATATGCGCATTGAATTCAATCATCAAATGAAAGTGTTACGCTCGAGCATCGTGAATGATGTTATGCGGGCACTTCATCCACAACAAGTCGAAGATAGCTTTAATTCTTTCTATGGCAGTGAAGATCCAGAGGAGTATCTTGAGTGGGAATGGCGAATGGAGAAAGTATTTAGATTTCAAAAGCTTCCCAAATACCAAGAGGTGACGTGTGCCACTAGAGAATTTGAAGATTATGCTTATAGTTGGTGGCATCAACAATCTGGAAACGAATTCATTAAATCTTGGTCAGATTTGAAGGCACTCATGAGGAGAGAATTTGTGCCACCCTATTATGCACAGGGATTGTTTCGCTATTTGGAGAGTATCACACAAGGGAGTAATACAGTGCAAGAATATTATTTTGAGCTACAAGATGCATTACGTCGAGCCGGTGTCATTAGTGAACTACAAAAGAAGACATACTTCAAAAGAGGATTGAATTCTAAGATTGCCGCTACACTTCAACATAAATATTTTGGTAGTGTGCAAGATCTTGTGAATTGTGCTATTCAAGAGGAGAAGAGACTTATGGAGAGACGTACACCACAGTTTTCTCGCAGTCCATACTTCAATTCTGCTGCCTCTACTAGTGTGACACATGAGAAGATGACCGAGCATGGGACTTCCCCTTCGGTCAAGGAGATATATAGTATTCCAAAACTACATATAGCTCCTAAGATACACCACAACCTATGTGAGGATGAGAGCCACATAGCCAAATTGAGTGAGAGTGATAAAAAGACTGAGCTGTGTGATTCCACCATATATGAGGTTGAGAGCATCCAAATTGAGAGTGTGAAAGAGACATCAAAAGAAAAGAGAGAAATAGAAGATAGACAAAGTGAGGATGCAACTGAAATTAACACATTAATATCTACTTCTAGTGTTGTTTCTCACATTGTGCAGGTTGACATTAAAGATGAAGAATTGAACATTCAACAACCGGCACTTTTGAAGCCAAATGAGGAGGAGATAACCACGGGAAGGGATAAAGTGCTTGCTGCCCCGTGTGTACATCCTAATAATTTTAAACACCCAGCGCCTACATCATTTGAGGAGGACGATAAAGGTAACACTATTGATGCTGAATTTAATTGTGCAAAGGTGAGTAATTGTGAGTACTCATATGATCAACCAACAATTCCATGTTCTGAAATTTCTTTGCTCAATTTACATAATGTGGAATTGATTACTCATAAGGAAGTTCTTACTAGAATATCTCCTAACGATTCTTTGTGCTATATTATGTTTGATGATCCTAGAGAGCTATCTAGTGTGATTTATAAAGTTGCTGAAATTTCAAGTTCAAAATCACTAGTTAGTACCTATGCCTACACATATAAGTTCAATTTGATTGGAGATTATGGTGTAGATGACAAATTTTATGTTCACAGAATTTGCATTACATGCGATAAGCTTACAGAATTAAAATCACTTATTATGGATAAACAATCTTTTATGCCATGTTATGATCACAATGAGATTAATTTCAACAATTGCACGTACTGTTTACAAAGATTTTATAAGTCTACTGGTTCGATATTTAATATACAATCATATAAAAATAATCAGAGTAGCGCAGTTGAAGCATGGAAGCCGCTCAAAATCTTCTTTCCCATATCAAAACAACTAAATCTGATTTTGATCGTTAATAATCTGTCTATGTTCTTAGAAAAGTCGAGGACGACTTTCTTTTATGGGAGGGAGAATGATGTGAAAAACAATATTGCAATGCATGCATATTTTGGTTGCTACTATATTCATCGATTTATGCAAAATAATGAAAATTGCACAACAATTGACTCTTACATATACCATACGTATGTGTTGTTCTTTTCGTTTATTACACCTTCAGATGTTCATGATGTGCTAACCAGAAGAAGTGTTGATGACAAATATATATATCATGCATACACGTTGTATTCTTTGTTTAGTACAATTTCAGGCTATCAAAAGCCGAGGACGGCTTTTCTTGAAGAAGGGGAGGATGATGCGGATACGCACGTGTATTGTATTTTTCAGTTAAATATATTATTCAACTGGAAAGAGTTATTGAGCCGCATCAAACATTGCCAGGTGAACTCATTCCACACTAAATATAATGTTGTTATTCATAAGAATAGAATACTACCTCATGTCATTAAATGGTGCATTCTTAGGTTTGTCGATGGCAAAGCAATGGAGACGCAAAAGGAAGAGGATGATCACATTAGGTGTCAAAGACATGAAGGAAGAAAGTCCATTCAGTGGGAGAGCAAAAGAGAGAAGCCCAAGGACTTAAACTACAAGTTTTGGATAAGATTTTCAAGCTCAATTCGTACCTCCCACAAGGCCAATTGGATTCAAACTCGGATTCAACTCAGAATTCAATTCGGATTCGGTTCGGGACAGCCTGACAGGCACTTACTAAAAAGGTCATAACTTTCACAAACGGAGTCCGATTTGGGTGTTCTTGTACTCCTTGGAAAGATATTTTCAAGGGCTACGCAATGGATCTGGTCCCAACATCAAATTCGTCACGGATCAAAAGTTATGGCCGAAACAATGTGACGGCTGTAAAATCTAGTTTCCTTTTTGTGAGAGTTCGTATCTAAAACCATATAGGGTTGAGTTGTACTAGGTTTGTGGACTCTATGGACGTCCCAAGGTCCTATATAAGCCATGTATTGGCAGCCTAAGGGCTCAGACCACCTTTGAGAATAATCAATCTATTGAACTTTGTTCGAGTTTATCATTGTTGCTGAAATTCCGTGAGGGAATTAGGAGTGTTCTTCAATCAAGATCGTTCAGCCTTTCCATGGGAATTGGGTGCACGATAGATCTTCGCTGGTGGTCGGCGGAATCGACGCGACTGTGTTTTGGCGGATTAAAGAGTGTTCGTCCCTTGCATTGGCATTGGAGGATAGCTACGATTCATCAAGATTCCCGCGAGTATCCAATCCTACGTCGAGAAGATCGGGCGACCCCGTATCATAAGGGGATCTCGAAAAGCACATAGTCGAGCTCCTAAATCTCCTCTATTAACCCATACTACGAGTTCCTCAACCCATCGGTACTAAACGTATCTATGCGAACACTGCTGTTCTGGTTAGTGTTTTTTTTTACATTCTGAGCCTATGTATAGAATGTGTACCTATTTATGTCATATCTTTGCCATATCATAACTATAAATGTTAGCCCTTTTGCCATATCTGTTGCTGAAGCATGTCCTTGTGTTGGTCGATATACAGAAACACTAAAATCATGTGTTGTAAGACCGCGAAATGGACTTGAGAATACGCATCCATATCTGGAGTGATTATTTTCCTTTCGATGGTCCCAATACCCTTGAACCTCCCCTCGTGGTCCCAATACCCTTGAACCTCCCCTCGTTCCGCTTGGAGGGCCATGGGGTCTTTGGAGGGGGCCCTGCGGGGCCTTTCCGTCGTCATGTTGGACCTTACCCACGATGCTGCGGACGTGAGTCAGTCATTGGCGCGGATCGAGGAGGGCTCGAGCTTGGCGCTTGACGGTGCGAAAGCCTTTGGCGATCACTGCGGCTACGCCAGCGCGTGCCTTGCCTTTGCTACGCTCCACGCCCGGGGGTGTGAGCACGTGGAGGGGCTGGTGTCCCCCGGCTTGAGCGCTCCGGCTGGGGCCGGGGTATGGTCCGGCGCAGTCCGTACCACCATGCCCGCCGTGCAGAGCTTCTACAAGGGGATCTGGCGCCACTTTGGAGAGGAGGCGGACAAGGCGTTATTGCGACGGACGCTACACCGAGAGGGCAACTTCCTTGAGTGGCTGGAGGAGGCTCGTCAGCGCGCCGAAGACGGCGCCGACTCGTAATGTCCTCCGGGAGCTGGTGGCGTGGTGTGGCTTTTGCTTTTGTTGCTGTTTTTCTTTTGCTTATTAACGGAAAAGAGGACCGTTATGTCGAGTACTGCGCAATTTGCATGCTGCTTGTACGATTGATGGTTGTCGCTGCTGTAGGGGCTATAGTGCGGGCGCCTAGTTGGAGTAGACGCGATCGCGCTCCGTCCCCTACCCTTCGGAGTGGTGGCAGCAGAGCTGGCGCCTATTTGAAGTAGACGCGATCGCGCTCCGTCCCCTACCCTTCGGAGTGGTGGCAGCGGAGCTGGCGCCTAGTTGAAGTAGACGCGATCGCGCTCCGTCCCCTACCCTTCGGAGTGGTGGCAGCGGAGCTGGCGCCTAGTTGGAGTAGACGCGATCGCGCACCGTCCCCTACCCTTCGGAGTGGTGGCAGCAGAGCTGGCGCCTAGTTGGAGTAGACACGATCGCGCTCCGTCCCCTACCCTTCGGAGTGGTGGCAGCGGAGCTGGCGGGTGCGCGGGGCGTCCGCGTCTAGTTTATACTCCGGAGCGTGCGTGGGACTATCAACCACGGCTTAGTTAGGCTCCGGAGGGTACGCCAACGCGCGCGCGGGACATCCGCGTCTTGTTTAGACTCAGTAGAGTGCGCAGGGAAAACATCCACGTCTAGTTTATACTCCGGAGCGTGCGTGGGACTATCAACCACGGCTTCGTTAGGCTCCGGAGGGTACGCCAACGCGCGTGGGACATCGCGTCTTGTTTAGACTCGTGAGTGCGCGGGAAAACATCCACGTCTAGTTTATACTCCGGAGCGTGCGTGGGACTATCAACCACGGCTTCGTTAGGCTCCGGAGGGTACGCCAACGCGCGCGCGAGACATCTGCGTCTTGTTTAGACTCAGTAGAGTGCGCAGGGAAAACATCCACGTCTTATTTATACTCCGTAGAGTGCGCGCGGAGGCGTCCCCCCGCTGCGTCTTATTTATACTCCGTAGAGTGCGTGCGGAGGTGGACCTCATCGCTACGTCTTATTTATACTCCGTAGAGTGCGTGCGGAGGCGGACCTCATCGCTATGTCTTATTTATACTCCGTAGAGTGCGTGCGGAGGCGGACCTCCGCACGCGGTTGGTGGTGGGGGTGGGGCATGAATGGCCTCGCAAACGGCGAACTTTATCATTAAATTCCCGTTTACTTGGGTGAACGAGTACAAGCAACCGGGGACTAACCGTTGAACTGGTTGCCGCGAGACGGCCGTTTGCGACTTAGACATAATACTTCCGCAACCTGTCCGCATTCCATGTGTGGCGGAGCGCCTGGCCTTCCAGTGTGGCGAGGTGATAAGCTCCTCGCTGCAGTGCCGTTGCGACAATGTACGGGCCTTCCCACTTGGACTCCAGCTTGCCGACCGTGTCCGCGTGAAGCGCCCTTATGAGGACAAGGTCCCCTGGCTGGAATGCTCGCGGATACACGGAGCGGTCTTGGCTGCGGGCCATTTGACAGGCGTACTTGGCGACGTGTTGGGTGGCCTTGACGCGCTCTCCATCGAGGAGGTCCAGGGACAACTGGCGCTCTTCATCTGGTGCCTGGGCGAGGACCCTTCGTGAACCGGTCTTGATCTCTTCGGGCGTCATTGCCTCATCACCGAAGAGTAGTTTGAACGGCGTGAAGCCCGTCGGACGCGTCGCTGTTGTGCGGAGCGACCAGAGGACATTGTGGAGCTCGCCGGGCCACTTGCCTTTTGGTAGCCCGACAAGGCGTTTTTTGATTCTGGCGGAGATGGCGCCGTTCGCCCGCTCGACCGCTCCGTTGGACTGTGGGTGTCCGACCGAGGCGAACCGAAGCATAATGCCCATGTCTTCGCAGAACTCCCTGAACGAAGCCGAGTCGAACTGCAAACCATTATCGGCAGTGATCTCTTTGGGCACTTCGAAGCGGCATATGATGTTCTGCCAAAGGAAGCGCTGTATGGCCGTCGAGGTGATCTTGGCTAGCGCCAGAGCTTCTGGACACCTGGAAAAATATTCCAAAGCCACCACGATGAAGCGCAAATCTCCTGACGCTCGGGGCAGAGGCTCGACCACGTCGATGCTCCACCGAGCCAACGGCCATACAGGGGGGTGGGGTTGAGGCCGGTGGGGGGTCTATGAATTACTCGCCCCATCCATTGGCAGCCTTGGCACCGTCGCACCAATTCTTGGGCATCGGTGACGGCGGTTGGCCAATAGAAGCCCTGCCTGAATGCCTTGCCGACGAGCGATCTTGGCGCCAGATGCGAGCCGCAAAGGCCCGCGTGGATTTCCGTCAGGAGGTGCTGTCCTTCTTCGCGCGAGAGGCACCGTAGGAACGGTGCACAGACTCCTTTTTTGTAGAGCACTCCGCCGAGGAGGTGGAAGGATCGGGCGCGGTGCTGTAGGCGGCGAAGGTCGGCGGGGTCGTTTGGCTCGGCGATGCCCTGTAAGAAGGCGTGAATTGGCTCTC
The DNA here is from genome assembly GCA_036346265.1 of Melocanna baccifera. Classification (NCBI taxonomy): domain Eukaryota; kingdom Viridiplantae; phylum Streptophyta; class Magnoliopsida; order Poales; family Poaceae; genus Melocanna; species Melocanna baccifera. The sequence goes on along the minus strand of CM070707.1, from coordinate 18,537,951 downwards.
GCCAGTCGCCCTGATGGGTGATCTGGTGGACTAGGGCCGGGTCGTGATTGTCTTGTGCGATGGCCGGCGCATGCAGGACCTCGTAGAATGCTCCTTCGGGGGCGGGGAGCTGTTGGCTGGCGGCCTTTGCAAGAATGTCCGCTTGCTCATTGTCCGCGCGGGGGATGGCCTTGACCGTGACACCCAGGAAGTGCCGCTCCTTGGCTCGCACGGCTGCCAAGTACTTGGCCAGGTCGGGGTCCTTGGCCTGGTAGGACTTGTCGACCTGGCCCGCCACCAACCGGGAGTCTGTGCGGACGAGGACTCGCCGCGCCCCCAGAGCTTTGAGCTTTGCTAGGCCGAAGAATAGCGCCTCGTACTCCGCGGTATTGTTGGTTGCAGGAAATGCGAGGCACGCCGAGTATAACAAGCGGCGTCGCTCCGGGGTAGTAACCACCGCCCCCACGCCCGCGTCGGAGACACAGTAGGCGCCGTCGGTGTCGAGCGTCCATACCGGGTCCTCGGGCTGCTCGGCGTGCTGGGCCGCTGGGGTCCACTCCGCGAGGAAGTCCGCAAGGATTTGGGACTTGATTGCCGTACGCGAAACATATGTCAGGGAAAAAGGGGCGAGTTCGGCCGCCCACTTGCCGATGCGCCCCGTGGCCTTTTTATTGTGCAACATCTCCGCTAGAGGGAACGAAGATGGCACGGTGATTGGACGGGCGAGGAAGTAATGTCGGAACTTTCTCGAGGCCATAAGTAAGGCATAAGCCAATTTCTCAAGCTCCGTGTATCGCGTCTTGGCGCCTTGGAGGGCTTCAGAGACAAAGTAGACTGGGCGTTGGCGAACGCCCTCCTCGAGAACGAGAACGGCGCTGTCGGCGGTCGCGGAGGTGGCAAGGTAAAGTAAAAGGGGAGCCTCTGGTGCCGGGGCTACCAATGTGGGTAGGCTTGCAAGGTGCTTCTTGAGGTCATCGAAGGCGCTGGCGCAGTCGGTGTCCCACCGAAACCCGTCGCAACCCCGCAGGGTTTTGAAGAAGGGCAGGCCGCGCTCCGCGGCCCTGGACAAAAAGTGGCTCAGTGCGGCCATGCGGCCGGCGAGCCTCTGGACCTCCCGCGTTTTTTTTGGTGGTTCCATGGCCAGGATTGCGTCGACCTTGTCGGGGTTGGCTTGGATACCACGCCCGGACACCAAGAAACCCAGAAGCTTGCCCGCCCGTACACCGAAAACGCATTTGTCCGGGTTGAGCTTGATGCCTGCCTTCCGGAGGTTGTCGAAGGTCTCTTGGAGATCGTGGCCGTGAGCCGCTAATTGCTTGGTTTTGACTACCACGTCGTCCACGTACGCTTCGACATTCCTCCCTAGTTGGGAGGCCAGCGCCAGCGCGATTAGGCGAGTGAAAGTTGCGCCAGCATTCTTCAGGCCAAAGGGCATTCTGACAAAGCAGTATGTTCCTATTGGAGTGATAAAGCTGGTTTTATCTTCATCATCCTTGGCCATATAGATTTGGTGATAACCGGAGTAGGCGTCCAAGAAGCTCATGAGTTCACAGCCGGCCGTGGCGTCGACTAATTGGTCGACGCGTGGGAGGTGGTAGTCATCCTTTGGGCACGCCTTATTGAGGGCGGTGAAATCGATGCACATGCGCCAGACACCGCTGGCTTTCTTCACTAGCACCGGATTGGCGAGCCAATCCGGGTGCTGAACTTCGCGAATGACGCCAGCATGCAGGAGCTTCGTTACTTCCACCTTGGCCGCCTGCTGCCGGTCCGCGGACATACGTCGAAGCCTTTGCTTGACCGGCTTGGCGTCCTGACGGACCGCGAGGTTGTGCTCGATGAGGGAGCGGTTCACACCCGTGAGGTCCCCCGGGGACCAGGCGAAGACGTCGGCGTTGTCCCGGAGAACTTGGAGGAGCTCTCGCTCCATTTCCGGGGGGAGACCGTCGCCTATGAAGACGACTCGGCCGTCAGCCTGGAAGGGGACCCGTTTGACCTCGCCCTCCGGGCGAGGCTTAGGGGTCCATCCCGGGGCGGATGGTGTGTCCGCCTTAGGCTTGGCTGCGAGGGCGTGCACCTGGCGGCGGGGGCTTGTGAACGCCGTGCGCCGGGCGAGGTCTTGGTCGCCGAAGACTGTGATGACGCCTCGCGGGCCCGGGAGCTTTAGGCACAGGAAGCCATGGTGTGGGACCGCCCCGAAGGATATGAGGGCGGGGCGGCCCAAAATGGGATTGTACGGGCTTGGGGTGTCCGTGATGTCAAAGACGACGCCCCCGGTCCTGACATTGTTACCTTGATAGAAGGAGACTTGGAGGTGTATTTGGCCTAATGCACTTAGGGGTTGGCCGTCGAGGCCACATAACGGGGTCCGGGATGGTTGCAATCGACAGTGAGGGATTGCCATGCGGCCAAGGGCCTCCGCGGAAAGCACATTCGCCGAGCTGCCCCCGTCGATGAGGACACGCCAGACGTCGCACCCTGCAATGTCGATCCGGACGAGCAATGGGTCGTGATGAGGAAACTCGATGCCTCGGGCATCGGCGGACGCGAAGGTAATATCGCCCTGAGATATCCCCAGCTGCGGCTGTCGCGAGGCTCCCGACGACAAACCCCCGGAGATGACGTTGACGGCTGAGTGCTGTGGACGGGTTCCCGGCGTGGCGGCCATCGGGATCTGCTGGCTCGAAGCCTCGTGCATGGCGCTTACGGTGCCGTGGAGATCTGCCAGCTCCCGTTGGAGCGCATGGAGGGCGGCCAGCAGGGATCTGTGTGCTATGGGCGTAATCGAAACGGACGGCGCACCTGGTCGCGCTGGTTTGGCAGCCGCGACTAGCGTCGGCGCCGCCGGATTGTCCGCCCCATCTGTGTGGTGGATTCCAGCGTTCCTCGCCTGAGTCGCAGTATGACCGTAGCTGTTGGACATTTCTGCGTCGCCTTGGGTGTCGACGGCTGCGTGGGCGGAGGCGGGGTTGGAGTCGACGGCTACGTCGGCGGAGGCGGGGTTGGAGTCGACGGCTGCGTCGGCGGAGGCGGGGTTGGAGTCGACGGCTGCGTCTGGAGCGTTATCGCTCACTCCTACGGTCGCCCCTGCCGACGCCGCGATGCCGATGCTGGCGCGAGGTGTGGCCTCCGCGACCCCTTCCCTCCTTGCCACCGACGATGCTGGTGCCATCCTTCTGGAGGTCTTCTTGCTTCCGTCGTCCCCACGGACGGCGCCAACTGTTGTGGCTACAGACCAAACAGAGAGAGAGTGGTGGTGGAGAGCTAGGTAAACAAATGACCTCTCTTCTTTCGTTCAAGGACCAGCAACGATACATAAGTACTTCCCCTCGAAGGGGCGACTTTACCGTCGTAGCCTTACACGGAGTCCCTCACCGGGGACAAGTATGTCATTTACATGACTTACAACCTTCCAACAGGCTAGCTAGGTTTAGGTGGGGGCCACCCCTACAACAATATACATTAAGTCTTTGCTTAACACAAAAGTCATTTTTTCTAAAACTAATTATAACTAACTATTTTGACCAATTTAGACTACATGACGGGCACTAGGACTGTAAACGGGCTGAGCTCGATAGAAGCTCGAGCTGAGCTCAAGCGAGCCCGAGATGCCGATCAAGCTTTGAGCTGAGCTCGAGCTCGGCTCGACAAAGCTCGTCGAGGCTCGTTCGGACGCATTACAAAGCAGAACAACTAGTAGCAGATAAAACATATTGATGACAGAGCAGTAAACATGGTGATCTATGAACTAAAGGACATTTCAGAACGATTCACAGCATTTCAAAGCTAACTGGACTGCACTTTTGAAATTGAGACCTGCATTGATCGGATCTACCACAGGAACAAACAAGCCAACCCAAATACAAACACAGATCTAGAATGGATATTTCAACAAATCGATACCGACAAATCTCTAATACTCAAACAGTACCAAATTGCATCCTTTACACAACTGGATCTAGCACAACAGCAACTGCATACACCCATATCCACCACAGATCTAACGCTAGAACGATGCATAGCGAGGGTAAAGCGGACGGATCGGTACCTAGATGCCGTGCTCGAGGCAGTAAAGCTCCCAGCACGTGTTTCCGACCTGGATACCGGCCTGGCCGATGTGGATCGAGATGCACTCTCTCATGGCGGCGGAGTGGTGAGGTGGCGGCTACCGAAATATTAGAGATGTGCGAGGAGGGAGGCGAGGAGGGGCGGCTGCGGCAGGGCCGAGGAGGGGCTGCGGGGGGGCGAGGAGGGAGGGCGCTGGGGGAGGGAGAGGAGGGAGGGGGACGGGGGGCGTGGAGGAGGACGGGGTGGGGCGGCGGAGGAGAGGAGGGGCCGGGGCGGCGGCGGCGGCCGAGGAGGGATCAGGGGCTGCGTCGGCGGGGCCGAGGAGGGGCCAGGGTTGCGTCGGCGGGGCCGAGGAGGAGTGGCGGGGTGCGAGGAGGGGCGGCAGGGGAGAGGAGGGGCCGGGGGCGACGGGGGCGGGGCCGAGGAGGGGCGGCGGCGGCGGGGCCAAGGAGGGGCGACGGGGGGCGAGGAGAGGCGGCGCACCGGTGTCGGCGGGGAGGAGGGAGGGGGACAGGGGCGAGGAGGGGGACGGGGGTGGGGGCGGCGGGGAGAGGAGGCGACGGGGGGAAGGGACCGCGGGCGCGGGGTCGAGGGCAGAGTGCCGGGGCCGGGTCCGGGGTAGGGTGGGGGGATTTGAGAGAGAGGCGGGGTAGGGCGAGGGGAATTCGAGAGAGAGAGGCTGGTGGCCGGGAGGGGGTAAAAATATCTCAAGCTCGAGAGCTATTCGAGCTCGGCTCGTTAAAGCTCGCGAGCTTGAGATGAAACTCGAATTCAGTTCGTTTGGAGCTCGAGTCAAGCTTGAATCGAGTCTAGAGCAAGCCAAGCTTGAGCAACTTGTGCGACTCGAGCTTTTTTTACAGCCCTAACGGGCACTGACATGCATGACCAAGTAGAAATAGACTATAACTTGACTAAATTCTAAACCCTAAATCATGCTAGATGTAAATAATCTTTTCTCCACATCAAACTAGCTAGATCTAAACCATCTTTAATTCTTCTGTCACCAAAAGTTAGATCTAAATTATAATGCAGCTAGGAACAAATTACTAACCATAAGTAGTAAAGAACTTAATGGATTTTCAATCACTTTTACCAAATAGTTTCCTTTTACTAAATAGCCTCAAAGCCTTACCTCCAGCTCAAAGCAGCAACCTACATCTAGAATTTAAGACAGAGGGTCGATGGTTCTGCGCGTAATTAATATAGTAGAATTATCACAGACAGTTTTTAATACAAACCATCTGTGATACTTAATTATCACAGACGGTTTATAATACAAACTGTCCTTGAGACTTCACAAATGGTTCAAAGAAAAATCATATGTGATATTTAGTAATATCACAGACAGTTCATGGTAAAAACCGTCTGTGATACTTCATAAACAGTTTTTACCATGAACCATATGTGATATTATATCTTCACAGACGATTTTTAGCGCTGGCATCAATATAGATGGTCTCTAAACTAAAGTCGTCTGTGATAGTTTTTAATATAGATGGTTTTGGAAAACCGTCTGTGATGTGGTGTTTAGTATTAGGCTTTTTATAGTAGTAATGGCATTGTCGAGGCTGGTAGAGAGAGACTGCGACAACGTCAATGCTCCATGTTAGGTGGTGGCCGACGGTGTGGCTTAGTGCTATAGAGATGGCATGCCAAAGACCTACGGTATGTAGCCATTGGTGATAGCGATGTTCATGATCCTAAGGTGAGATGGCGGTGTGAGGCTGTCGCAGGATATGCATGAACAGTGGTGCGATGCCACAGGGGAACGTGCACGAATGACGGTGTGAAGCTATCGGGAAATGATTTGACGTGAAACCGATGGCGATCACAAGGTGAGTCGGTGTGAAACCGACAACAACAGCGGTGTGATGCCGCTATGACAGTTGTGCGATGTCGTTGGGTCGGTGTGACACTGACAAAGACGGTGGTGTGATGCCGCTAGGAGATGAGTCTAAGATGTTGAGAAGATGTGTCCGTCATCTTGAGTCAAGTAAGAAGCGATGTTGAGAAGATCGGCCTTCAAGTTGTGAAGATAGCTACAATAAGATTAAAGGGGTGATTGTTTAATTAATCTTATTGTTTAGAATAGGACGTGCATGTGTGTGTGTGTGTTTACCTGTTACATTGTATCTGGACGTCAGTTTGAGTCCTCTTTGGATTAGAGAATACAGAGAAAAGACGTAGGCTGCTGTGCGTCGAACAACCTGTGCGTGATACGAGTGCTTGTTCGTCTTCTTACTCAGGCGATTGTGTACCGGTCGTCCACTCTCGCGTACGTGCGTGCGTGCGTATCTCTCCACCTGATCCTGTGCCAACAACGCACGTCAATTATGAAAAAAAAAAGGAGAGAAAGAGATGGCATATCTTGGAAGCTGTAGCCATATCTCGCAGTGCTCCAAGCCTTCGGAACTTGGGTTAGTGTAAACCGTAAGATAAGGCCGCAATTAATCTACATAACCTAGCGGCCTATAAGAACGACATAGATTAAGCGGCCATAGTTTATGAGATTCTGTATGCGTTATTCTTTTACCTGAATGCAAATGTGTAATTCTCAGATGTATATCACGGATTCGCATCCGTCCCTACTCGGCATTATTCTCATTGTAAGCAAACGACGAAGCTGCAAGTGCTAGAGTTTGATTGAAATGCAGGAATTTTATAGGAAGGACATTTAAATTCTCGTAGAATTATATAAAAGTTTTTGGCTTTATATAATTGGTTATTAGAGGACAGTTTCTTTTAGAAGAATCATGTTGGACTACAATTAGCAGAGACTTCGAGAAAAAGGATTTCTGGGCATCCTTCCATACCATTCTTTTCTGGGTAGCATTTTCATTTATAGGAAATAGTTCGGACTTTCGGCAGGTAGCTCCGGCCGATCCACACGGGAGAGCCACACCTCCACCTCACATTATTCACACGGACACGTGGCCTCTCCTCTTCTTCGCGAGTGGACAGCGGGCCCCACTTCACCGGCGGGAGAGGCTAGCTCCAAAAGCAGCTGCTAATCAAAGGAGTGAAGGGAGTGCTCTGGCTGCTGGACCCCACTGGTCCTTTGACTCTTCAATTCCTGGAGAAACCATGCTAAGAATGGCTATAGTATCTGTGTGCTGAATAATTAATAATTATATTGAGTTGAAATTTATCTTTACAAAAGTCTTATGATTTTTCAGTGTTGTTAGTCAATTGGCAGCCTAACCACTGAGTAGGTGCGGTCTTACTATTGTGCAGAGCCTCTGCATAGCCGATTAAATCGACCAAGATGTCCTCAGGCGATTTTGTCAGGGCGGTCCAACCAGCTTTGTCCAAGCGGTTAGACCAGTCCAATTGGCTTTCGGTATTTTGACATCAAACTATTATGTAGAAGTGTCTAAAGATGTTTTTGTACTAGGTTTCTCTTCAAATGGAGGTTTAAGCACAAACTACATAGCAAAATACCAAAATTATAGAGATAGCCGCTCTGGTGTTTTACACTGGTGGTCTGACCAGCTTGAGGGGAGTGGTCTGACCAACTGGCCAATGGTAGTCAGACTGCCCATGGTCTATTCTTAGCTAATAGGTTCAGGTGATTTTGAGATATTGGTTGTGGGTTGAGTTTTTAGGTCTAAGTCATTGCATTCAAGATACATGAAGCATGTTTAGACGAACGAGAATAAAGTCATGTAGCAGTTGTGCCTGAAAATAGTTTCTTCATCATTGATGTGCAGGTCCTTGGAGGTAGCATTGGTCGACGGCGTGATCCGAGACTAGGCTAAGTGGATGAGCTGAGGTGTGAGTCATAGGAGAAGACAATGGATGTTGAAGGGAAGATTCAAGCAATTGTTCATCGAATAAATATAGTGGTGTTAATGGGTTTTTCTGGTTGTACTATTGGATAGTATCTATTAAGGCTAGATGTGGACTGATTGTCTCATCATTTTATAGTAGGTGTGGTTGGTGGCTAGAGTTAGAGTTTCCAAAGGGAAAGCAACCAACTACACCTTCTAGGATTTGGGTGAGAGAGCTTTATTCTCCATGATGGAGTGGTTGTAAATCAAATCTTTACAACCTGCAATCGATCAACCTTGTTCATCATCCATGGTGTGTTCTTGATTTTGTTGCTTTTGCTCTTGTTTTGGTTAGGATTTTTGCCATATCTTCTTCCCTCTTGATCTTGCTGATTTCAAAAATATGTAAGAGATAGAGATACCTCATGAGGATCACATTCCATCCATCTAGAGACTAGATGTAGTAAGATCTTAGAGTTTGCCTAGTTTGGTTCGATTTGGAGCCTTTCTTGTGAATTTATGATTCTAGGGTTTTGGTCTCGATTCCTTGGATGCTCTAACTTGCTCGTGGGTTGGCCGTATCAAACCCACGAGCAAGTCATCTCTTATGTTTGTGAGTTTTGCCTGATTTTAGTGCAACTTTACTTGTCTCAAAGAAATGTTAGAACTTTGATCAAGATTTATGCAATCCTTAGATGGATTACGTTCTTGACATTCTTATCAAGGTGTGTGCAAAGTCTCAAGTCATTTGGACATGTGTTTCGAGGATTGCATCTTTTTGGTGTTTTGCTCGAGCTTTATAGGATAGGATCAGTGGAGTGGTCAAACCACCCTTGTGCCAGTGGTCAGATCGATGGCCGGTTAGACCAATTCCTAGGTGGTCAGACCACTAGCACCAGGCCAATCCAAGTGCTTGTCAATAGCAGTCTAACCGGCCAGGAGGTGTTGAACTCAATTTTGCTTCTATTCTTTTGTGAGTTCTTTGTTGGTGGTCTAATCTAATTTTTCTAGCTTCTAGTAGATAGTGGAGTGAAGGTTTTGGGATACCATCTAAGGAGGTTGAATTTGAAGCCATCATTCACCCCCTGATTGCTACATCGGGTCCTACAATTCCCTTGCGAGCGGTGTCCATCGATCATCAGTTCATCCAAGTTAGCTATCAGCAGGGAGCTAGGCATCAATCCAATTCACTCTATTAGGCTTTGCATCTAGGTATATTTAGGACACATGAATTTCACGTAAAGTAGCTCAATTCTCAAAGGAATCAAGAAAAATTCTATCGTTCTAAACAGGCCATTCTCCCGGACTCGGTCACCGCCAACCTACATGGTTCGGATAGCTTCCCATGCTACCCTTGCCATATTCTTGGTGGCCAGAGAGGCCAACAACTCGGATGGAACAACTTGAAGGATTGCTGCCAACACTATTTGATCCACTCGATACTCCGCGCCGCCAGGCTCGATTGCCTCCCAAACTCATTGAGCTTGGAGATTGACTCTCATTAGGAGAGACCAATCATTGTAGTTGGATCGCGTGAGGATGGGGTACCGAGTGACCCCCGGCCTCCCTCGTCGCCGCCTATGCCGCAAGGTGGCCGCCGCTAAGGACCACCGCCCGGTGGCTGCTGCCGTCGATGGATCGTACGGTCGGTGGGGACATCGATCTTGAGTCGCGTTGCATTGCCGCAGTTCTTCGAAACCAGCTCTAATAACAATTGTTAAAGCGATGGATGTTCGGACCTCTCCGAAGTTCTCTTCTTTAGACATTCAGACCACTCTGAGCTCCTTCCTGCTTCGTCTGCTGCCGTTCATGAGCTATTGGACAGCCCTGAATCGCTTGGTCCTTCGGACCACTCCGAATTTCCCTTGTTAGCTGTTCGGACCACTGCAAGCAACCTTACCGTTCGATTTCCTTTAATCACTAACTATCAGACGACTCTGATTCGCTGCCTGTTCGAACTAGTTCGAACATTAGGTTTGAGCGGAGTGGACGATCCTGATTTGACGGTTCCGATTGTTCTGCTCAAAGCCGATCAGATGGTCCGAATAGTTTCCTTCGATAGTAGGCTTCTTCTTCCGTCTCAAACGGAGATTTTTTTTGTGGCCATGAATAGAAATAACACAAAGATACAATGTATTTTGCCGTGTGCAAACTGTCACACTTTTTCATTGGTTTTCTTCTCTATTTATACATAAGATTACATATTTCGAACCGGTTTACTAATCCAAACAGAAAACATAAACGAAGATCTTTTTAAACTCTAAACATATACTAAAAGTAACATGAAAGAAAAACTATCTAGACTTTGGTGCAGTGAATTAATCAACACAATGTACTGCACTCTTAGTTCTCCTTCTAATTGGATTCGTCGTATCCTTGATGTACAGGAGAAATTAAAGCTGTTGTAACCAGCCGATCGAAAATGAACACTTGTATTGCTCCTGGTTATCTTGGCAAGCTCTCGACGTGCAGCATTCGTTTTCTAATTAGATTTCTGATTAGATGGTCAGAAGAGGGAAGTGAAGTAGTGTTGACGTAGTACATCGTAGCAGTATTGGGCTAGCTTCCTTACTGCAGCTAGATCTTTTTCTGTCCCTTGATCTTGGTTTACAGCTTCGTTCGTTTTGGTTTTTTTTAGCTTTAGCTTCTGCTTTTTTTCGCTATTCAGTATTTCATTTTTTCTGAATTTTTTTAAATCTTTTAGGCTTTTTTGTATTTTCTTTTTTTTCTCGTGTTCCTTTGTATTGTCCCTAATATGTTAACATGTTTTTTCTATTTTTACATTTTTTAAAAATTAATTATACCAAAAAGTCAAATCAGCTACAGTAAAAAAAAGCCAGCTACAATGAAATTTCAGCTAAAAGCCAGAAGCCATCGCTAAAACGAGCGCCAATGCCACTGAAATATAATAGGTGGAATACCTCGATGGATCTTTTCTAATTAATAAGGTACACATAAATATTATGTTTCGGTCGGAATCAGATCGAAGGGTGGGTTCTTTTAGACCGATGACTTATGGCTTATGATTTAAATATTTAATTATGACTGTTCACGAAAGGTAATACGCAGAGAGAAATAGTCACTTGTGATTTTGATCGGTACAGCTAAACTCGGTATATTTTTTTACTATAACTTTTCTATTAATTTCATCTTAAAAATACTTTATTTAAAAGTTAATTACTATAGATAATACAAGTATAAGTTATATATAGACTGAATAGAACCTAGCCTAAAAAGATATGCAAATCAAGAAGGGGCCAGCAGCAACAAGTCTAGATAGGAGATGCAAAACGTATGGATGGCCATCTGATCGAGCGTCCTAGTCGGCAGAGATCTTTCCAATTCGTTATTACGGAATCATGTTCTTGCTTGACCATCGATCGATCCAAAAATATACACGTACATAGCTTGTTTCTTTGGAAGCATATATCATGCACGACAGATGCTAACCATGCATGCATATATATCCTGTCCGTGTTTGTGCCGTTCTCTTTCTTTCCTCTTAACTCGGCATAGGATGGGGTTCTCTCTGCGTCATTTCGCCGTGTTTAATAAATAAAGCCTGCTTTAAATTGTTGCCTGTTTCTAATTTCTTTTCGTGGCAAGATATGGAGAGGCATGCCACATCATGGTTTTATAGTACAAGAAACATCCATCTTTTGAGAATAAAGTGACGCTTCAAAAGTAATTAGACAACCGTTCAATTCAGGGGCGGATCTGGGCCTCGGGCTAGGTAGGCTATAGCCCGAGGCCCAGCAAAATTAACAGTGCAAAAAATATTTTAAATGGGCCGACAAATACACTGTTTAATGATTTAGCCCGAGGCCCAGCCCACGAAGAAAACCCTAGCGCCACGATCACCCGAGTGGCAGCCTCCCCTCGGCTCTCTCTCGGCGGCCTTTCCCCCACTCCGCCTCCTGGCCTACCCCCGCCGCCCCCTCCCGGCATCTCCCTCCCCCGTCGCCCCCCTCCTCCCCTCCCCGCCGCCCCCTCCTGCCTCCCCGCCGCCTCCTCCCTCTCCCCGCCGCCCCTCCTCCCCTCCCCTCCCGGCCTCCGCGCGCCTCCTTCCTCCCCCGCCGTCCCCCTCCCCCGCCGCCCCCTCCTTCCCCTCCCCCCGCCGTCCCCCTCCCCCGCCGCCCCCTCCTTCCCCTCCCCCTCCCGGCCTCCCCTCCTCGGCTCCTCCCCTCCCCCTGCCGCCCCCTCCCCTTCCCCCCCGCCGCCGCCTCCTTCCCCTCCCCCAGCCGCCCCCTCCCCGCCGCCCCCTTCCCTCTCCCCCCGTCGGCCCCCGCCCTCCTCCCTCTCCCAGGCGGATCCGCGCCGTCCGGAAGATCCAGCTCGCCGATCCAGCCGCCCCATCTCGGATCTCCGTAATGCCTCTGTGATTGTTCTGCCAACTGTTTGCTTTAGAGTTTTGGGTAGTTTGTTTACACATTCAAATATGATATAGAAGTACTTGACTACTTGTGACTACTTGTAATGAAATTGCATCAAAGATTTAGACTTGAAAATTAACCTGTGTCCTTGATCTTCAGTGGATGTCCAGGTAGCAACTGAAGGAAATTGCACCCTTTTGTTGATTGTTCTGCTACCTTTGTTTATTTCTGTGGAACAAGTAGTTTGAAGTTGTCTAGTAGACCCTAATTTGCAGCTTTATTTGGACACATTGTAGTGGCCATTGTTTTGTTTAGTATCAATGTACCATTGTGACTCAAAATGTATATAGTTTTTTTAAGGGATCAAAACGTATATAATTACGGATATTATGGGCTGTATTTCACAATGAATGATAATGGAGTGTCTTTGATCTAAAAAGACAAAATTTTCTTTAATTGACTCTAGATTTGCCCATATTTTAGTGGTACTTCATACTTTCCCCCATTGTTTGGTGTATTGAAGTTGGTATAAACCTAGTTTGTTGCTTTAACCAAGAAAGGATGGATGTAATATATGTTATTTCTTATTTCTGTTGAGTATTTTCTCTACATGTTGGATTTTTGCCAAAGTATCCTAATTTAGATTTAAGAATATTCAATGCTTGCAGTCGGTAGCGACTTAAATGTAGTCTAGCATCAGTCATATACTCATATTCCTTGCAGTTGTTTGTTCTACATGCATTTACAATGATGTGATGGAATGAATTCAGGTTAGAAGGTGCACATTTGTGTTCGAATTGATCCTGTTATGTTTGATGACCCTTTTGGTTCATTCATCAGTAATCTTAGTAGAACTTATGATGCTTATTATGAAGTTTCCTAGAAGCAGAGCAAAGAGAAGTAACAAGAGCTAATATTTTATTGTTGTACTATCAGGTGTCGAGATCCATTGGTGATGTTTACTTGAAGAAACCGGAGTACAGCATGGACCCCTTGTTTCAGCAAATTGGTCCCCCTATTGCATTGAAGAGGCCCGCTCTTAGCATTGAACCATCAATTCAAGTTCACAAGCTGAAACCAAATGACCTGTCTATCTTGGTCCACGATGCTTGGAGGAGGCAAGGAATAATAGAATATATATAGCATTCATCAAGGTAATCTCAGTTTCTCGCTCTCGCATAGCCTATCTACATTTTTTCATTTTTAAATACATATATACTTACCGTATCATTATATCCTTGTTTTTGCAAAATATCGTATCGCCGTATCCTTGTTTTAGCCATTCTTCTTATTATGTTGTACGTTGAAGTATTGAGCTAAAATTTCATGTCAATGATGCACTTGAGATATACTTTTGTTACGCCGTTGTGTGGGGTATAAATTGACATTACTTCTAGGCTGTTAGTCCTTTAGAGTTTAGCCCGAGGCATGGTGAAATCCTGGATCCGCCACTGGTTCAATTGTTCTGTTCTTGGCGACGAGAGATCATATAAGCTCCGTTCTTTGGTTTTTCAATCAACTTTTTTACTTTGATTTCTATCAGCTATCAGCTAGTACTATTTATTAAACCTAACTGCCACAAACAAAAGAATAAAGCCTAAGTTTTGTTCCTCTATCTAGGTTCTTAGAGATCAATTAGGCTAGCTCCGCTGTCTAGCTATACGCTCCCTCCTTTTTAAAATTAATGTAAGACTAATCTGATGTGCATCAATGTATTTTATATATATATATATATATATATATATATATATATATATATATATATATATATATATATATGAAGCCTCTTTTCTACACCCGGGTGTAATTACACACTATATCGTATCTCACAACATAGAGAGTATCTCGCGTAACGGAGAGTATGTACGTATAGTATACGAGTACTTAAGATCATCTAGGTGGTATGAAAAATTTTTCAAAGGTAGTATGTATATTTTTTAGACATACTCCTTTTTATGTGCGTATATGAAGGTATTTACAAAATATGCTAAAAACTATGGACTCCCGTACAATTTTTTCATGTGGTTCACATTGAAGTATCTTATAATTAGTATATGAGTATATCCAAAGTAATAAAGGAGTATTTCAAGTTCGTTTAGGTGGTATATTAGAGGTGAGTGTAATTACACCCGGGTATATATTACCAAAAGTTCGATCTGCAATCTGTTGGCACCATTATATTTGAAATTACGAGTTTAAAAAAATGAGATCCATGTTGAATATGTTGTGCGACATGAGTTTACAAAATAAAATTATTTCAAGTATGTTGAATATTTTGTAAACTCATGTTGCGCAACATGTTGAATATATATATCAACCTATTCTGTATTCCTGAGAGTACATGTTGAATACATATAAGCCTCTTTCAACTACTCGTAACCTAAGCCTGTATAAAAATTTTCATGTCTTTTGTATACTCGTAGCCTGTCCCTTGAAAGAGTTTCCCAAATCTATACAAATCATACATAATATCGATATTAAAACATCAACAAGCAGCAATCAGAAAATGATCTATAGTTGGTCGCCCGAGTATGGCGTTGTATTCTATATCGAAATTGATCACATCAAAAGAGATCTTTTCTAAAATTGTTCGAAATACCAAACGTGACAGGCAGAGAGACTTAGCCAATGGGCTTGACCAAAGAGCCTAGTACGATCCCATGAAATAAGTACCGTAATGGTCTTATCCTGGTACGAGGGACCTGTATCTCGTCTAGGATGCTTACAAATAAAATATTTAAAGAACTTCTACCATCAATCAATACGTGATTCATTTAGCAATTATTGATGGTGGGCTCGACTACGATCGGAAATCAACCTTGTCGAGTCGAAGGAATTGGACAATCCTACTTCTCAAAAGAGATGGTGATTTTCGACCACTTAGGAATATTACTAACGAGAGGAGGATTGATAGAATTTACCTTACGCTCGACAGCCTTGTACTGCCGCTTCAACTCATACGTTGAGGACCCTCCGTAGATGTGCTCGATGGTGTGCTTGGGATTCTGGAATGGCATCTCCTCCTCCTCATCATCCTCCGATGGTTTCTGACCGCTCGACTGTCCTACCTCCGCATGGTTAGGAGCGGTCCTTTACCAGAGTAGTAATCCTTGAGTTTCTATTGGAAAACTCAATAATTGCGAAGATCGTGTCCTTCCTTCTTGTGAAAGGGACACCACCTCTTCTTGTTGTTCTTCCTTTCTAGGTCTTTGTCCTTGCCCCGATCAGAGTATCGCTGGGGGTTTTGTGGCTCTTTATCGCCTACAACCAAGACCGATTCCAAGCTTCCGATAAGAAGCTTCTGCCCCTTTGCCTTGCTCTTGGACTTCTTGGCCTTTTCTTTCCTCTTACTGCCCTCACCTTCCTCAGTGGCAATCGCGTAACGGTCAGTCATTTGAAAGAGCTCGATGACGGTGGTTCAAGGACGCAAGGCGATATCCTCCATGATCCTCTTGTTGTGAACTCCCTACTTGAATGCTCTTATGACAGAAGCATCAGAGACTTCTAGAATTGAATTACAAACCTGGCTGAACCACCTAACAAATTATCGTAGGGTCTCATTGCTTTTCTGTCACATTCGATGCAGGTCATCCTTCTTTCTAGGACGATTGATTGGTTGAGCAATCATAATCGAGCGGGCCCTTTGAGCACCGTCGGTAGATAGTTCACCATGATGTGCTCACCACCTCCTGCTACTCGCACCGCTGTTGTGTAATTTTGGAGGAACTCGATGGGATTTTGAGATCCGTCGAACTTCTCCATGTTAACTGGACAAAATCGTGGTGGCCAACGCAGAGTTCAGGCATAAACACCTGACATCTGATAACGAGTTCATGACACCTCCTTTGTGGAAAAGGGTAGTCAGCATCACTAGGTAATCACACTTGATGTCCAGCAAATGGTGGAGGCAACCTGTAATAGGTCTCAACCACGCAAGGGGGATAGACCTCATAGTCCATCTGTTGCTACAGATTCCTTGTCTGGAGTGGTGATCGATTTCCCTCTCGGTGAGGCCGCCGATTCGAAGTTGTTCATGGGACTCTCCTCCGGCTAGAGTTGTGATTAGGGGACCGACGTGACCTACCATCATGCCAATTCCTACAAGTTAAGTTCTACGAATGATTGGATGCGATTGTACCTATCCAACTCGAGGATTTGTGTCGATGAGAGTGCTCGGGCCGGGCCATCACGACGCAAAGTCTTCGTGCGATTCCTTCGGTGAAGTCATCATAGCCTGGTGCTCGAGCAAGCCCTTGGATTGGGATCTCGAGCAAGTCGTTGATATGTTGAAGCTTGTGAGCCTCTTTAGACTGGTGCTGAATGCGCTTAGACAGAGATCTCAAGGCAGTCAGTCCCCTCCTCCGAGCAGTCTCTAGGTCCTCTATGACTAAGGCCGGCTGAGGCCACCTTAGAGGAGATTGATTATTTCTAGGATTTCTCCCACGCTCATCAGAGAACTGATCTCGCTCATCATTAGAGGTCTCCTTGCCATCCTCAGGAGACGAGGGGAGAGTGTGCTTGGTGGAGAGCATCCTGAGGGCCTCCATCGGAAAGGTGATGAGGATCTGCGGGAGGGCCATGAACTCTCGTCTAGAATCTCCACTTTTGTTGGAGGTCCACTCATCTGAAGAATCCTCTAGCGATAGTGCATCACAGCTAGGAGTAAACCCTACCAGGTAGGGAAATTCTAGGTTATAATTGCCTCTAATTTGATCTATGTTCTGCGACGGGACGGATAAACTCTCAAGGAACACACCCTTTGCAACTTTCAATGGAGAGTTACGACCACCAAGTGATGCTGATCTTTTAGAATGCGAGATTTTGAGACTGGCTGGAACTGAGCAGATTGCTAGCGCCGGTAGACTTGAACACTTCGGGATGGCCTCCCAGTTGCGAGTTCGGCTCATGGTCGGGTTGACCCTTGCCATCTGAGGGAAGTGACTTCTCCCTTTGGCGTACTACTATGGAGGATATGGATCCTCCCTCAGCCTTTCTCATGGTGTGGCTGATGAGGTCTCTAGATGAACCTCCAAAGAACCTCATCGCCAGAAGCGAGCATTGTCTACTTGTACTCGTAGTAGGGCTCCATGTCAAGGTCTACGTATTCGGCCAAATCAAACCAGTTCTCCTCGTTCCACTCTCCTACCATGAAGTCATCAGAAGACAGAGAACTTACCGACTAGAAGATTACCAGATTCTTGAAAGGAGATCTCCACGGACGACACCAATTTTCGACGTTTTAATATCGATATTACATATGATTTGTATGGATTTGGTAGAAACTCTCTCAAGAGACAGGCTACGAGTACATAGAAGATACAAGAATTTTTATACAGGTTCAGACTTTCTCCTAGAGAATAACAACCCTACGTCCTATATCACTATTGCTCAAAGAAGATGATTACAATAGAGTAATGTGGGAATGACTTACAGTATCTCCTGAATCTACTGGATCCAATCCCCTCTTCCTCCAACGTCAACCCTTATGTAGCTTATGAAACGACGATCATTGTCTTGCACTAAGAGACGTCCCAACGCTTCAAGATATAACCACTAGAGGAAAATTATTGTCAGAGAAACATAGTTAGTTGTTCATCGTGTGATGGTTGTTGTTAGAGAGAGATCGTGTGCAGTTATTGGGTATAAACGCACATTCTAACCGTCTTTTTAGACAAACTCACAGTGTGGTATATAGTCATAGACAGGTTGTTGAAAATACTCTTGTCGCAGAAAGGTCTATTACCACAAAGTGGTTGTAAAACCACTTACAACTAACTCATGATCGCAAAAGAACTTACGACTATGAGATGGTCGTAGAAGGGTTAAGACTAGGTAGTCGTAGGACAACTTTACAATTATGGGATGGTCGCAGCAAAGCTTACGACCGCTTTGTGAATTTCTCCTTTACTGGTAAAGGGTATATTTAGAATATATAATGACGTGATAATTTAAGAATTATTCTATCCTTGTTAGGAGTATATTATAATCATTCTTAGAGTATGCTCAAATAGATAAAGAGTTATAACAACACCATTAAAGTAGTGTATGAGAATTGTAAATATGTACTCCCAACAGTATGAAACCATTTTCCCATACATACATACATGTATGCATGCATGCATGCATACATACATATACATACATACATACATATATATATATATATACATACATACACACACACACACACACACACATATATATATATATATATACATATACATATATATAGAAAAAATATCTTTTACACCTGGGTGTAATTACACCCACCTCTAATATACCACCTAAATAAATTTGAAATACTCCTTTATCATCTTGGATATACTTGTATACTAATTATAAGATACTCCAATGTGAATCACATGAAAAGATTGCAAGGGAGTCCATAGTTTTTAGCGTATTTTGTAAATGCCTTTATATATGTACATAAAAAGGTGTATGTCAAAAAAAAATATACATATCATCTCTAAAAAATTATTCATACCATCTAGATGATCTTAAATATTCGTATACTACACATACATACTCTCTATTACGCGAGATACTCACTACATTGTGAGATACGATATAGGGTGTAATTACATCCGGGTGTAAAAAGAAGCTATATATATATATATATATATATATATATATATATATATATATATATATATATATATATAATCATGTCCGTACATAAAGTGCTTTCCTGGGTGAATTTCTATTTTCTATCACATTCAGTCTCTTGGTGCATTTCTAGGTACATAAAGCGCTGGACAAATTATTAGTTCACCCAAAAGGTTAGACTATTGTGGGCAACATATATACTTCAACCAATTTGACGATGCACCTCGATTATACTAGTCCACTACTCATGATGATAGTGATGAGATCAGCCAGAGATAGCGTTTTAACAAAGAAACAACTAACACGATGGTTAGATATGAGCATGTTCTTTTTAGCTTTTCAAAACGGTTTTTAGTTTTTGCTATAGTACTTAACTTTCAAATGGAGTATTTTTTTAAGATGGAGTCTACAAGTTAATTATAGTACACATTAAAAGCCCAACATCTGTACCATCCAAAATCGTAAGCGAGTATCTCTCTCCATAATCTCTGCGCAAACAGCTAAAATTCAAAAATTTTCAGTCAAAAATCATAAACCGTAGCCAAAAAAAATAAACCCATATTATTATTACTGGTTTT
Organism: Melocanna baccifera; assembly: GCA_036346265.1. NCBI lineage: Eukaryota > Viridiplantae > Streptophyta > Magnoliopsida > Poales > Poaceae > Melocanna > Melocanna baccifera. The sequence goes on along the minus strand of CM070707.1, from coordinate 18,518,577 downwards.
TAGTTTACTATTCTTAAATTTTATGTTTTTTGTTTTTTAGCTTTTTGTCTTTTCTTTTTTGGGTATTTATTTGTATAATCCATGATGGGCTAACATATTTTTTATTTGTAAAATTTTTAAATTTAATTATGCTAAATAAGCGACCATTAGTTACAGTAAGAAATAAACTAGCTTAGTATAAAATAAACTATAAATCAGTTTATTTAAGTAGAACTGAATGCGCTCAGCATTCCGACCAACTCACTTTTTTGCTAGAACATGCCTACTCAATATCTCAACAACTAAGGCACTTCCCAAGCCATGCATGCATAGTACTCGCTAGTTCTGATCTCTTAACACTAAAAGACATGCATTAAGGAGTAGTTTAGATCTCATGTCCACATAATTACAAGGCATATCTCTTCCAAATTCAATTGCCTCAATGTTTTGCACCCAACTCTTGGATTAGACTCAAAAGTACAGATCATGTAAGATATGGTATGGTAGCATGGTAGGCTTATCATTGTAAGGGTTGCCGGTACCATTTTGGGTGAAATTATCAGAAGTAATAGGATTAGGATTTTTTAAAAAAAAGATGGGAATCAGAGAAGGAAAAGGCAGTTCAATTCCGTCTTAAAAAATAAACAGAGAAGAAGGTTTTGGCACCTAAAAAGTGCCCACACATTAGCCTTTTCTCTTCAATCCTTATAATAAGGCTTTGTCATATACGTAGATCATTTTTAAGTACTCCATGCATATGAGACTACGAGTATATCAGTACGAATTTTTTAAGATTGGAGAATATATTAGCTAGGTGCACGGTCCATATAATTGAAGCAAAGTATGTTACCATTTAAATATGCTCTTCTAGCTGTGTAAGTTATTACACCTACAAAGCAGATATTCCGTAGAAATCAAATCAAATGCATGCTTGTCATAGGGCGCGCGCCGCTCGATCAGCCCTTTTTATCTTCTTTTTTTTTAAAAAAAAATGTAGAGAACAAAAGAAGGAAGAACATCTAACTAAACAAATGCTGAACACTGGTAATAGGGCAAATATCTTTTACACTCCTGGGCGAGCATGCATGTTTAATTTATTGCTCCAATTTCTAAGGATGCAGTCATTAGATAGCGCTCAGTTTAATGTTAATTTATGATATTTTTTACTGTAACTAGCTTATTTTTTACTATAACTGAGTTGACTTATTTAGTATAATTAAATTAAAAAATCTAAAAATAGAAAAAACATGTATCCCATCATAAACAATGCAAAGAAATACAGGGAAAAAAAGAAGAGACAAAAAATCTTAAAAAATCAGAAAAAAATGAAATTACTAAATAGTGAAAAAAAATAGAAATCAAAAACTGACTTTAATCCATTTTGAGCACAGCCTATTAATCACTGGAGACGACGCCAATATCCTTTCATTATAGTTTAACGATCGGAGACCAAGCTCTCATGCAAGATAAGAATATCGCATGGAACCTTTTCTCTCTTTTTTTTTTTTGTCTGACTCAGTGGTACTTAGCTTGTCTGCAAACCGTGTGCGCGGTAAGGCTAGCTTTGAACCACATCACAAGATGCCTCGATATATTCCGTTCATCTCGTTTGACAGTCCATAGGATAAGAATTTAAACCAAGGGAGCCTGCCGGAGTTATATATGCTTCCCTCCTAGATAGGCCCCTGAGATATATCACCAGACATATTCTACATATATTATTGTGGATCGCAAACGTGCATAGTTCACACTGTTATAGACAGATCTATTACAAACGATTTGGAACTGTCATCACAGACGGTTTTTGAACCGTCTGTTTTTATGTGTCAGTGATAATAGGTGGTTATCACAGACGGCTTGAAAGCCGTCTGTAATAACTTACATTACTAACGGTTTTTGCGAAAAACTATTTGTGATAGTCAACTTTCACAGACGGTTTGTTATAAAAAAACCGTCTGTGGTAATAGATTATCCCAGACGGTTAAAAACAAAGACCATCTGTGATACACACGATATCACAGACGGTTTTTGTTACAAGATGGCCGCGCTCAACGTTCAAGATGGCTGCTGAACGCTTTTTTTTGCACTATTCATTTTTTTGTCGTTTTCTGTATTTTTGGTTTTTCTTTTTTTTCATATTCTTTTGAATTGTTCGTGATGGACTAACATATTTTATCTATTTTTAAATTTTTTAAATTTAATTATGCTAAATAAAGCAACTTAGTTACAGTAAAAAAATAAACCAGTTACAGTAAAAAAGTCATAAACTACCGTCATTCTGAACTTCCTGTGTATATATGAAGTATCTCGATGACTTGCATGCACACTGTACCGAATTTTAAAAAGAAGCGCGCAGAGAATTGAATCGGTATAATGTGAATAAAGAAAGTGATAGAGAGTGCGAATGTCAACTCCACCCAATGGTTTGTTCACCTCATCATCAGCTCATCTCCCAACTGGCTATTAATTTTAAACCGATCGATGCACATGATTCCTAATTAAGCACACAACATAGAAGAATGCCGTTGATGCTATAGTCTCTTGGTGTGGTTTTCGATCTCACTGTTTGCATATATTGTCTCATGTCTACATTCTCAGCAGGTGCTTTGCACGTAACTCCTCCGGTCAGCGGTCACTAGCTTGCAATTAAGCGCCACGTATGTTGCTTGTCACCTGTGGTCGTACGTATATACACGTACCTATAGTTTCATTGTATAAATGTGCTAATTATATATAAATAAGCAAAACATGTTATCTAAATTCATTCAAAATTTTTGAATTTGAGTATTTTTTAATAAAGTATGCATTTAATTTGAATTGCTATAGATGAGTGTATACCCTAAAACTAGTATTTTCAAAAAAAATACCTGAATTTTAGTTGAATTTATGTATTGAAATCATGATGTCCCATTTCAGCATCCTATATATATGCACGCATGCGCATGGCATATATTAGGTGCATGCATGCAATTAACTTGTTGGATTATCGATCTATACATAAGCAATGTGTTATAACATTTATCGGTATTACGTGAATATAGAACTTGATTGCATAGTATACTTACAATGTCCATTATCATAGAAGTGAGGCGTCGAGTTCGTCGAGATTGAATAGTAAGAATAAGTCTTCGAAGGTCACGACGAAGTAGCCTAAGTCGTAGAGGAAATGCACCTCTGTGTATCTCACGGTGAATCCACTTTGGCGGTTTGACTTGCTGTTGGACCTTTGCATGTACCAGAAATGCAAACTACTGCAAATCAGTCCAAGACTAGATAATTGTGACTCAGGAGGCACCTTAATCTTTTTTGGTAATTAATAACTGTCTGTGAACTATTATAGACTATTATTCATAAGAATCGTCTGTGATAACTACCATTACCCCAAACTGTTCATATGAGTATCCGTTTGTGAACTATTACAGACGGTTATTAATACAAACCATCTATAATAATAGCACGTCTGTGATAACTGCCATTATCACAGACAATTCGTATGAGTATCCGTCTGTCAACTATGACAGACGGTTATTAGTAGGTAGTTATCATAGACGGGTTGTATTAATAACCGTCTGTGAACTATCACAGATGGTATTCATAAGATCCGTTTTTGATAGTTGTGTATCACAAATGATATATGATCATGTTTGTAAAACCGTATGTGATAATTATAATAAAAACAGTTTTCCATAAATTCTCTGTAATAAAGCGTCTCGTATAATTTATTTTATAGTAGTGCGAGGGAGTCCCCACCGAATCCATCTAAACGCATCGTACACGATGTTTTGTAACGTAGCTTATTGCCCAAACGCTACCGCCTAGCTAGTGACATATGGTATGAGTAACTTACGCGATGCTGCGCACTTTGCTTGCATGCACGTAAGAGATTGTACACGTAGCACGCAGGTGTGCGTGCGTGCGTCCAAAAGGGATTCAGGAGATCGATTGCGAGAGCAGGGTCGCCGGTTTCCTGCCGGGGTATTGTGTTCGAGGAAGCGCATTCATTCAAGTTGCGTGGGACATCGAGGAGAAGGGGCAGGGAAACCAGGGTGCTAGCTGGCTGGCTGGCTTCTGCGCCTTTCCAACCCTAGCTAGAGCTAGACTCTGCTTCCAATTCTTTTTTTTTAAGGGTACAAGGTACACACGTATATATACAAAACTCACGTTTCACTCGTACCACCATATATATGTATTAATATATATTTAAAAATTTTACAAAGACATTAAGATTTAGGCCCTGATCATTTTGGCTTTTTTCGGCTTCAGCTTCTAGCTTCAGCTTTTTTTTCACTATTCACTACACTATCCACTAACTCAGTTACAGTGTTTTTTCAGCCAGTTACAGTGTTTTTTCAGCCAAAAATCAAAAGCCATCGCTATTCCGATCACCTCCTTATAGAGCATAAACACATATTTTTCTACTAAATATGTATGTGTATGTATAACCTACGTAGGCTATACATACGTAGGCGTACATATCCATTGCTGCTGCTGCTGCATCCTAGCTAGTAGCTAGCTAGGATGCACGTCACGCGTGCGTCCCCAACCGCACGCAACAGAAGAAGTCGGAAGCCAGCACCTGGCTAGCCGCAAGCTGAAAAACCCTGCACACATTGAACGGTTCACTTCGATCACAGGCCAGCTAGCCGATGACATACGTACGTACGTCCTCTTAATCTGCAAACGCATCACTTGACTAATGTGGATCCATCGACCAATATCGTGCCACGTGACACCGTTTGACCGCTTAGATCCTTATTGCTTACAAGTGTGCTATATAGTTTTCCTTTTTCAGAAAAAAAAGAAATACCGAATATCCCGCGCATCTACGTGGCTAGCTACTACAATACATATAGTCTTATTTCAAAATTGACTTATATTTGTTATGCGGCTCCAATGCTTTGATTGAAAATAGAGTTGTATTTCTTATACAACAAGAGTCGTTGTAATATCTTCTCTTAAAAAATGTTGTAATATTTTTTTTCCCTTTTGATTAATATGGGAATGTTTAGTCTTTGAGACCAAACATAGTGGTTTTTGTAAAAAAAAATTAATAATATAATAGATTAGTCGACATTTAAAACAATTAGATCACATATCTATCAGTCGAGAGACCACTGGATCAAATTCAGGCATACAGATAGATGTATCTATAAAAATGGCATACTATCACCAGGATACATAACTTCGCATATAGTGATGAGGCATTTGAGGAGTCTCCTCAAGTCTCACGTAGCATTTGATAGATTGTACAATTTTCACTAAAATGATCATAATTTTTATTACAGAAGTCCAAATGATGCATGGTTTGAACCACTGGAAACTAGACTGCACAAGCTTTCTATCAATATGGCCATGCCTATTCAAGTCATCAAGAATTGTACTAAAATTACCAGAAATCAGATAGACAATATCAACCGTGATTAACATGAACCATCCTCAAGCATGTAACCCTTCTCAATCATCCTTTCCGTTGCATCTAAGTTCAATCAAATAAGTGGAAATTGGAAGCACAACTAAGTTATTAAAACTTGAAATTAGTCATAAGTTATTGTTCACCTAGTCACGTATTTGTTTAGCTCGGTCTCTGATGATAGGTTCTTGATATTCTATTTGTCTTGTATCTTCTGGTTTATATGACATGTTCTTCTCTTTTGCACCTTCTGGTTTACTTGAGACAACCACTGGTTTTGATAGAGGTGCTGTGTCAAAGGTTGTAATATCCTCATCAGACAGGGTTTTGGTTATTGGTATTTTTTTGCTAGGGGCGGTAGAACTGAAATTACCGTTTTTCGGTAATTTTTTGCCAAAATTGGTCTGAAATTTTCAAATGAAAATTTGAATTATTTGAATATAAACAAAAAAGATAAAAAGTACAATTTTAGTCTACAAGGCCTACAGTCTGCAAGGTAGCTAGGGAACCTTACCGCTCGGGTACGTGTGCTTGGGTACGTGTGCTTTGCTATGGTTACGAATATCTTTTATATTCGACAAAAATAATGTACATCCCTTTTTTTTTGCCTGGTATGCATTTTTGCTGGGGAGGCCAGTAAAACAGAAATTCACCCTTTTTTGGGCGAATTTCGGCCGGTACATGGAACCCTGATTGGAGCTATACAGCATTCTTCATTTGACCACCTACAGGCAACGCCAGCTTCTCGATCGATCGCTTACAAATGCACGGTGGGGATCGGCCGGGGGCGCAGTACAAGATCCGGCGGCCGGGGGCGATGGCTGCGGGCCAGGTGCTTTGCTGCTGCCACCACACCACCCAAGGCGGCCATTTCTTGTGCCCTTCCTTGCATTGCATACGAGTAATTCCACGAGTTCAACAGCAACGTACACTGCTACTACAATCGTCTACTCTTACGTGCGACCCTGGTCCAATATATACCTCATGGCTGGTCAGTACAGCTGAACTCAATACATTTTTTACTACAATCTCCCTGTTGGTTCTATCTTGAAAAAACACACCATCTAAAAACTAGTTACTGTAACATAAGTCATAAGCTATAAATCATAAGTAGAAAAGAAAAGAGCCTAAGATGTTGCCCCAAACAGCTTAAAAGCCCAATTCTTAGTTTTTGCTGTTGATTTTTTTTACTGTAATTATACTATAGCGGCTATTATCTTTTCTAAATAAAAAATAAAAAAATGAAAACACCTCCATACTTTTTGAAACAATACAAAAGAATAGGAAGAAAAAAACATAAAAAGCCTAGAAACTGAAAGCTTTTAAGTATCTATTCTTTTTTTGCTTATTTCTGAAATTTTTGAATTTTAGTGCATTCACGAGAAAGATATTCGTTTACGATTTTAGCTGATACAGATATTGTACTTCTAATATATACTATAATTAACTTGTAGGTATTATTTTAAAAAAAATTAATTTAAAAATTAGATACTATAACAAAAAAAATCAAAAACCGTTTTTTAAAATTGCAAATAACAGTCCCCACGTCATTTGGTACATAGCCTAAAGGCGATGCGCGCCAAAAGCACAGCCCCGCGGTGGGCCCGCACCTCCACTTTTGCGCCCTCCCGCCACGTGCCCCCACCCCAGTGACGTGGCCCCCAGCACCCCCATGGCCGCCACCCCCGCCCGCCCCTTATATACCCCCCTCCCCTCTCGCCGCTCTCCTCCGATCCTCTTCTCGCACTCGCCACGCCGTCCACCCATCCCACGCGCGCCAAACACCACCACCGTCACACTCGCCGCTTCTTCTTGCTGTTAGATTTCTTGTTCGTGCTCTTGCTGTGATCCGTCAGCTAGCCTCTCGCTCGATCGTGTAGAATCGAGCCGCGGCAATGCCTCCCAACGGGCAGGACGCGCACGGCGGCAGCCTCGTCGTCTTTCCGGCGTCCTCGGCCGCGCCGGCGACGCCCGCGTCGTCCAATATGTACTGCTTCTTGACGTCCGTCTGCACGCCGCTCAATCTCCAGGTACATACACAGCTGGCTGATACGGTGGCGTCGTGTTGATTAAGCACGTGCGCGCGCGCGGTTTGATGTTGGAGTTGATTATAGCGGCGTTTGCCTGCACGCATGTTGTGTATGTTGCAGTTCATCGACGTTGCGTACCGCGTCAAGGTGGAGCGGACGACGGCGGGGGCGGGGAATGTGCCGCCCGGGCGGATATCGCACTCGGGGGGAGGCGGCGGCGGCGCGTCCGTGGAGGAGAGGACCATACTCAAGGGGATCACCGGCGAGGCGCGCCCCGGGGAGGTGCTGGCCGTGCTGGGCCCGTCCGGGAGCGGCAAGTCCACGCTGCTGTCCATCCTCGGGGGCCGCCTCGCCGGGCGCTATGCCGGGACGGTGCTGGCGGGCGGCCGTGCCCCGTGCCGCGCCGTGCTGCGCCGCACGGGCTTTGTCGCACAGGACGACGTGCTGCACCCGCACCTCACCGTGCGGGAGACGCTCGTCTTCTGCGCCATGCTCCGCCTGCCGACCTCCGCGCCCGCGGCAGCCAAGGCGGCCGCTGCCGAGGCCGTCATCGCCGAGCTCGGCCTCGCCGCGTGCGCCGACACCATCGTCGGCAACGCGTTCGTGCGCGGCGTCTCCGGCGGCGAGCGCAAGCGCGTCAGCATCGGCCACGAGATGCTCGTCAACCCCAGCCTGCTCATCCTCGACGAGCCCACCTCCGGGCTCGACTCCACCGCCGCCGCGCGCCTCGTCGCCACGCTCTCGACGCTCGCCAGCAAGGGCCGCACGGTCGTGCTGTCCGTGCACCAGCCCTCCAGCCGCGTCTACCGCATGTTCGACTCCGTGCTGCTGCTCGCCGAGGGCAGCTGCCTCTACCACGGCGCCGGCCGCAACGCCATGGACTACTTCGCCTCCGTCGGCTTCGCGCCGGGATTCCACGTCAACCCGGCGGACTTCATGCTCGACCTTGCCAATGGTTAGTATAACTGCAACCATCTTAACAAACCTTTATTCACTTCCTTCTAGCTCTACAAGCAAGAACAAAAGAGCAAAAGATATTTCTGTTCCAAAATCATTAAACAAGCAAAGTTTGGCACATGAGTGATTTCAATAGAGAGAGAACCAACAAATTTGGTGTGCGGCTGTGTGTTCTTGCTCCCCTTGACCATTGTGAGAGGATTAGATCAATCATCACATTGGAGACAGGCAAAACACCTGGTGAGTGAGTGTGAAGTGCACCCAAGAAAGATGGGTTGGGAAGAGAGAGAGAGAGAGAGAGAATGAAAGGAGAAAAGAGTGGAGGGGCTGAGTGCCCTACCTATCGTGTTCTCTCTCCCTAGCTTTTGTGCAAAGCGATTCATGGTTGAAAATCATCCCCCCGCGCGGGCACATGTCAAGGAGTTGGAATCAGGGCGCTAGTAGTGGGCCTGAACATCATACTGGACCGAAAGCTACGGAATTCATATGAAAGTTCCTGGGCGCAATCCCGGGTCTAGGATTCCACGGGTGACAGCGTGATCCGACGCTGGAGCAACTCTCAGTTGGATCTGGTCCCTCTTGCTTTATCTTCTTTTTACTTGGTGCGTTAGCGTGAGCGTGAGCTACCTGGGAAGCAAATCCTTAGGGCGTGATATGCAGCAGCGGTGATATTTTTCTGAGTGCCTGTCTCACTGGACTTGGAAATGAGAAAAAACTATCGAACGGTGTACCGTTCCCTGCTTTTCCAATAGTATAGCTTGGTACCGTTCGATCCAAACATCCAACGGCGAGGACAGCTCTCTCTCTTGATATCTCTCTTTCGTTCTTCCTGTAGAGAACACCATCCCCCAATTTCATCTCTCTCGTGTGCTCCTTCTCACTCCTGGCTGTTGCACCCTCTCTCTCTCTCGCTTGCTCCATCTCACTCCCGTCCGCTGCTGCCTCGCTCACCCTCACTCTTGCCCGACAATCGACAGGGGTTACAGTCGACAACGACAGGTTCATCGTGCCCCCTAGATGTAGAGGGAGACGGTAGTCCGGCGGTGGGAGGCGGCGGAGGGAGGCACGACGAGACGGTGTACTCAATATTAGGTTAGGTACGGTAGGACGGTAGGGGAGGGGGAGATGGCGGCGCGGCAAGGCAGAAAAGTCGCCACTGACCGGCGGAGGGAGGTGGAGGAGGGGTGCGGAGCTGTTACCGAAAGAGAGAGAGATGAGAGGGGGAGCGACGGGGGAAGGAGAGGCAGGAGAAGGCTATACCGTCGAAGAAGCTCCCGACGGTATAGATGCTCCTTTGGAAATATGCCCCTGCCCATGCCGACTTTCGACAGGAGGAATAAATCATTTCTTTTTTGTACAGATTAATCTGCCCCCTTTAGAGAGCCCTCTCCTTTTCGGCTTGGCAGCCCCCTTTCTGAGTGCCCCAGCACATCAAAGCAGAGCTTTCTTCATCCGTTTATCCCAAGGCCCTCCGTGTCGCGGAGCAAACGGATCCGTGCTCGCCCCATGTTGGTGGCCCGAAAAGCGTGAGCACGGCCTTTTTTTTGTGGCTCTTGAGTTGGCCCGAATGGTCGGAATAAACGTGGAGGGGTAATGACGCCGCTAGTATTACGCACCTTTGTCCAAAACCACTTTGGTGACCAATTGAACGTTCAAAAGGCACGGTTCTTTTGAGTTGTACGGCAGACGATGCGCTACGTGTAGGACGCACGCGAGGAACAATTAAAAGAAAAGGAATTATATATATATATATATATATATATATATATATATATACATACATATATCACTTAAACGAATGTATCATACTTATTTATCACTCTCGGTATATGTAAATACTAATTCAAAGGTGCTCTAATGAAACTTGGTTCAAAAATTTTCATCGGAGTCCTTTATTTTTGCTATATACACTTTTCCATATATAAAAAAAGCATTTACATAAATTAGACTATAAAAAGTGGGGTCTAATAAAATTTTTAATGAAACTTACTCTAGAGTATGTTATAATTATTGTTAGAATATACTTAGAAGGATAAAACGGTATAACAATATTATTTAAACGATATATAAGAAATGGGAGTTTGTATTTCTAATAGTATAGAATCATTTCACATTCTAATGAAAAATAATATTATTACACGGCCTTTTTTAATGAAAAATTCTGAATTTTCAAACAACTTTGGTGACCGATTTAATGTTTGTGGAACCTCGAATTAAGCGTGTAGGATGCACACAACGAACAATGAAAAGAAAAGGAATTATATATGTAGCACTAGATATACTACTATCTCAAATGCATGAGTACTTACTATTGTGTTGTGCCTACCTTTCCTGTTCTTGATTCGTGTGATCAGATCGTCTTATCTCTTAACTGTTCATGTGCTCTGTTCACCTGTGCAGGCATTGCTCAAGCAGAGTATGGTGGCAATTGCACAGCAGAGGGAGGCAACGTGAACCAGTCGTTGATCTCGTCATACAACAGAGTGCTCGCCCCCAAGGTGAAGGCCGCCATTAGCGCCGGTGGTCTTGAGGGCCACGCCCAGGCAGGCAATGGCGGTGAGCAGCAGCCGGTGGAGAGCTGCAGCGGGTGCACGAGCTGGGGGAACCAGTTCACGATCCTCCTCCGGCGTAGCCTCAAGGAGCGGCGGCACGAGACGTTCACGTCGCTGCGCATCTTCCAGATCATTGCGCCTGCGCTGGTGGCCGGCGCCATGTGGTGGCGGTCGTCGCCGCTGGCGGTGCAGGACCGGCTGGGCCTGCTCTTCTTCGTGTCCATCTTCTGGGGCGTCTTCGCGTCCTTCAACGCCGTGTTCGCGTTCCCGCAGGAGCGGCCAGTGCTGGCCCGGGAGCGCGCCTCCGGCATGTACGCTCTGTCGTCCTACTTCATGTCCCGCATGGTTGGCGACCTGCCAATGGAGCTCGCGCTGCCGGCGGCGTTCACCGTCATCGTCTACTTCATGGCGGGGCTCAACCCGACGCCTGCCGCGTTCGCGCTCACCCTTGCCGTGATTCTCTCCTACGTGCTCGTCGCCGAGGGGCTCGGGCTGGCCGTTGGCGCGGTGATGATGGACGCCAAGCGCGCATCGACGCTGGTCACGGTGATCATGCTCGCCTACCTCCTCACCGGCGGGTTCTACGTGCACAACGTGCCGGGGTTCATGGTGTGGGCAAAGTACACCTCCTTCACCTACTACTGCTACCGGCTGCTCATCGCCGTGCAGTACGCCGGCCACCTCAGTCGGCTCCTCCCGCCAGAGACCGTCGATGGTGAGGCCGGCACGGGGGCCTGCGTGGGCGCGCTCGTCGCCATGTTCTTCGGCTACCGGCTGCTCGCCTACCTTGCGTTGCGCCGGGTTAGGACGTGATCTGACCGTCGATCGCCCGGCCACCGTACGTCTTAGCTCTAGGTGTTAATTAACTATATTATTCCGGCCAGCACAATTACTAAAAGGCTCCGACGCGCGCGCTGATTAAACTGGTCCGTGATTAAACTGGTGGGCTTCACCTTCTACGTGCGCAACGTGACTGGGTTGTAGTTGTTGGCATGGTGATCAACCGACAAGGGCTTCTTCTTCTTCTCTTGCTTTTTTTCCTTCTTTCTCTTGGTTGGTTTCTTCCTGCTCGATCGATCGAGATGGCTTCTTGCAAGTGTATTATTACTATTAATCAATCAATCCGCTGTAAGTTTCTTCTTCCTGATGATGCATGGGATCCATTAAAAATTTAAATAAATGAATGTATATGATTCTAAGACTATGTGGATGTCATCTCATGGTTATGATGAATAATTAATTTTCAGTTCAAAGAGTTTGCGAAGTTTGAGTTTGGTTTTTGAGAGTTTGTAATTGTCCAGTTGCATTATGTTGCCGATAGTCTGACTGGTATTGGAACCGTGGTCAAACTGGCTAAGGGTAGGCGGTCAAACCGGCTATAAAAGGCGGCAGTTAGACCAGAATTTGGTTGACGATCTGACCGGCCAAGGTGCCTGCGGTCTGACCAGCCAATGGTTGACGGTCAGACCAGCTCCGGTGGTTTGGAGTGTGAGTTGGTTGAGCTGAGGTTCTAACCTAGTCCTAGGGGTTAGGATTAGTGGTTTAGGTACATATATTTTGTATAGTGCATTGTAAGGACTAATTGTATGAACTGATGATTTTGTGTATTGTACGGTGCTACGTGACAATTTGCTTGTTGCTAGTTAGTTGAAGGACTTTAGAGCTACATCATGGTGAGACGGACGGGACCAAGACTAAGATAAGATAGTTTAGGTCTAAAGTGATCAAAGGATCAGAGCTACGCTCAAGAGGAGCCAAGGTCTAGACGATCAGGGAGGAGTTGTCATCCAGAACGGTCAGAGAAATCGGGTGCCGTCATGATATGAGGAAAGGCATTTTTCATGAAAAGTGATTTGGGTCTATTTGCAAGCGAAGATGGTTCGGTGGGATCTAGATATGTGAGAGGCTTGGTGGCAAGCCACTGGAGCCATATGGATATGAAGATGAAGTATGTGGTTGCTTCATGGGAAAGGAAGCACGAAGCTTCAAGGAAGGCGGTATAGAGGCATTTTGGTAAATTACTCAGTATCGAAAAAAATAACAGTTTGCGAAATAGTGGTGTGTTCTAAATGGTTTAGGTCAAGGATATGCTAAAAATGTAAAGTTGGTAAAGTGTTGATTCATTAATGAGTTAATAGGTGTGAGTACTTTGAGAAGCATGTATGTATAAGTATAAAATACGATATGGTGTTGACTTAACGGGTTAGCCTATTTAAATGGATGAAACCTAATTAGAGGTGTTGCTTAGAGTTTTCCTTATGGACCTCCATATATAAGGAGAGAGTTGTGGCTAGGTCAAGGAGGTCGAGAGAGTTCATTCCTAGTCTTAAAAGGAGTTAGAGCTCTTGTAGAGAATCTTGTGGGAGATGTGAGAAACTCTTCTGCCTGAATTTTTTTTGTCATCCTTAGGCTTTGTGTATGATTAGGGAGTGGCTGTAAATATTCATCTTCAAATATCAATAGGAATCAAAATTTGTCTAAGTATCCCTTTTATGCTCAAGTGATGAAATCTTGATTTGCCTTTTTTTCCCTTTTCCTTTCCTTCTTGATCCTACTATATGCCAAGGATGTGTAAGTGATGAAGATTCTTTTAAATGCCAAATCTCATCCATCTAGACACTTGTTGTATGCAAATTCCTTTGTTTGCTCGATTTTGGCTTAAAGAGAAAGTGATTTTGTGGTTTTGTTCTTGTGGTCATTTTGCTTGAGTTTGTGATGTGATCAAGCTTGCTATTGCATGTGAGAATCTATTCAAGATCATCTAGATCATCAAGAACTCACGAGTAAGAGCAGATCGAAGTTTCCCATTTCTGTCCAATTTTAGTGCAATCTTTCTTCAAAGAAAAAAGGTCCGATTTTTGGTAATAATTTTCTTGAACATTAATTAGAATAGGTTTTTAATGTTCTTAGGAAGGTGCATACCAAATTTTAAGTGATCTGGAGTCTTAGTTTGAGAGTTGGCTTAATTTGTGGGTTCGACCTGATTTTGGTGCAACAGAGCTTCAAGAATCTAATGATCCCAACTTTCTTAATTTCTTTCAAAATATTTGGTTGGTATAAGTTTTTAAAGTCATGATCTAGTTTTGGTTCAAGTTTCGAGTCATTTAATGTTGCAGATCAAAAATTTCATGGATTCTTGGCTTCGAAATTGTGATGAATTTCCTTTTTGTCCTAAAATGGAGGTTAGACTACCTCCAAGGAGAGGTCAGACCGCCTGTGGATCAGATCGCCCTGCTCAAAGGTTAAGGTGCCCCTGCATTGGCAAGGCACATTTTGCTTAGTTTTCCTCTAATCTTTCTTTGTAGGTGTTTGGTTTCTGATCTTCGTAGCTCCTAATAGCTATGGAGTGAAGAGCTTTACTTTCTTTTTGAGGAAATAATTTTGGAAAAGCTTTTTATTGTGTTAGCTCCTAATCACCCCCTCTGGTTACAGTTCTCAATCCTACAAGTGGTATCAGAGCAAGGTTGCTCTTTGATTGATCTTAACCAATTATGAGCATGATGGCTAGTGGGAGGTGTTATGAATCTTTTGATTCATCTTCTTGTGACTCTTTGGCTGATGACATAGAGATGCCCTTGTTTTGTTTAGATGATTTGTTGAAGAATATATGAAATATTTGCATTGATTGTGGCATGGTCGGCCATTTCTGTTGGTCTTGTCTGAGTTACAGGGATGTGAAGCCACTTGAGCCCTAGGAGAAGGAATTCGATGGCAATTGTGGAATGGCCATGGAGGATGATTGCGAGATACTTTTCAAGGATGATCTTCAACTCGATCTAAGCAATGTGAGCAAAGAGAAATTCATTGTGGATGTTCTCTTTCTAAATTCAAGAATTGATACTTTTGACAATATTATGAATATTCTAGACATGAAGAAGAGTGAATTACTTGGTGAAATTGTTAGATTGATATCTCCTTTGCCTCGTGAGTCATATGAGTATTTGCATATGAATAATAAAAATATAAGAACTTCTCTTTCATGTCTAAAAACTAAAAATAACTTGTTGAGATCTAATGCTTCTAAGCATGTCATTCTTTTGTTGCCTTATATCATAAGCTTGATTGTGCCAAGTTAGAATTATGCAATTTTAAATCCTTCAATAGAAATGAATGTGATTGTTGTGCTAGCATGTTTGCTGAAATTGATATGTTAAAATTAGCTCATTTCACATAGGTAGAATAATTTGAACTTGCTAGAGCTAAAAATTAAAAAAATAGAATTTAAGCTTTTCAAATTTTCTAGAGCAATTTGAGCATACTTGGGCGAAAATTATTGAGCTTAAGTCTATTCCTTGTAGCATGTGCTTAGATACTGAGAAATTACTTAATGATAACTTAGGGGGGTGTTCATATTGGCTTCTGTTGATGACTTTTGGCTGCAGCTAATAGCTTTTGATTGAAAATAGATGGTAGTGCCTAAAAGAAGTGGCTTTTAGAAGGAGAGGGTAAGTTGTGCAAAAAGTGGGAGAGATAAGTGTGCGAGATGGCAGCGAGAGAAATAGAGTACGTGATCTGCCTGTGACCCCCTGACTTATCCTCAAGGCAAGACGAGAATGAAAGGAGTGGGAAAACTATTTCAAGAAGTTAGGTGTTCATATTGGCTTTTGGCTTCGCCAAGCAGAAGCCAAGATGAACATGGCCCTGCTCTCTTGTAAAAATTGTGCTAGCTTGTTAAATAGTGTTGATGCTTTGTATTCTATGCACATTATTAATGAATATTTATTCTCTTACATATTTTGTATTGCCTTAAAGAATGAACTTGATTCTTTGAAAAAAGTGTGCAATGATATGAGCATCAAGTCTTGTGACCCTTGTGTTTGTCACTCTGATTTGGATTCTTCTCATGCTTCTCTCAAATCACTTGATATTAGCACTTCATTGCTTTCGACCATTCTTCCTTGGCTTTTGATGCTTCTTGTAGCTCTTTCAGTGTTGTCCAAGGGAACTCCAGAGACAAAGGTGTGTCTTTCTCACATGATATTATATCTCTCAAAGAGAAGTATCACTGCAACTTTTGTAAGAAGGATGAGCACATTGTTTAGTTTTACTTGCGCCATGGCAAGCACAAGAGTCGAGTCCATCGTCGAGATTTTACGAACACTCATCGCTCATCTCATAGCATGCGTGGGTCTAGTATCGACACGAGGTCTCATGCTTGTTTCGAGTGACTTCTCCTTTGAGCAAAACTGGTGCCTTGTCCTCTTGGACAGTGTCTCCTAGTAGATATTTGCACCATTGCTTATTTTGTAATATCCTATATTATATTTTTGCTAGTATTGTGCTTCATGTATTCATGTGCTTGCTTGACATCATTGCATCATATATTTGCATGATTTGTATTAAGTCATATTTTCTAGTTACAAGGTAGTGAGATATATCATTTGTGAATACTTGAGCTTTAGGTTCTTGGCATTAGCATGTGTTATTCTCAATTCATTCTATGTCACACTATGCTTGTTCATGCTAATATATACATAGGTTAGAATTTTGAATATAATTTTTATGTATGCTTGAGCTTGACTTTTCATCATGAGCTTGTGTTACCTTGTTATATTCACTATTTTATTTTTGTGATATTTTGCTCTAGGTATCCATATATCCATCAGATATCTATGTTAGCATATTTTACTCTCGATCCAAGTTAGCATAATTTAGATATATTTTGTTCAATGACATGTTTTATACTTACATGATGTTGGTAATACAAGTGTTATTGCAAATTATGGATAGATAAGTTTTGATAAATCATTTCTTGCATTTTTGTCCTTGATTGTGTGCTTGCTATGCTATGTCCTTTGTTGCTCATTTGCTTCATTATCTACCATGGATATATATAGAGAGAGAGAGCTTGATTTTTCTCTCTAGCATGTAGTGTTCATATCTTACTCATTGTCATGCTATGTATTGTAACACCACAAGACCCACATTACCCTGGAATGCCACTAAACCACTCTATAGCTAGCCAAAAAAATTTCAAGATAATTTATTCTGGCAACAATTTCTAGACATGAAGCATTAAGCAAAAGCATAAACAACTAAGCGAACAAAGATAACGGTAACAAGTTTAATAATTAAAACAACCTCTAGCAGATTAATCAAAAAATAGTTCAGAAGTTTATCGTTATTAAATAAAATAATCATCCATGAATAGCTAAGCATTTGGCAAGAATTCCATCGACTTTATTACAGTATGAATTGATGAACCAAATGCATTATTGTGGTGCCGCTCTGCCCATCTCATGAATGCTCAAGAATCACCTGTAGGGGGGAAAACAAGGGTGAGATAAAAATCTCAGCAAGCAAACTGTTTAACAGGCTATTCAAACTACAAATAAATATACAACATCATTAAAGTATCCATATGTCCACATTCTCAATGTGCATCCACTTTCATTAACAAGCTAATTAAACTACTATGATATTAAGTATCAATATCCATTTCCCATAATGACTACAATTATAGCCTCAACCATATGTACTACCAACAATGGTAAAACATTAGCAAATGAATCTTGATTAACTACTTCATATCATCCACCACTACCCCTACCAATGACAATAAAGCATTAACATGTTTTACCTCACTAACTCTATTATTTCTCATATCCACAACTACTATCAACAATTACCACAAAAGAAGAGAATCTCATACCACAATCACAACCCCTACCATACCACAAGAGATGAACCCCAATCCATGACCACAACTACTTTCCTCATACCACAAGTGATTCTCATGAGCCAATTCCACATTACAACTATGAAGTTGCAGTTGTTTGTAAAATAACTTCACCACAATATATTGCATAAGTATGCAAAGGATCTTTCCACAATGCAATGCATATACATGCTATACTCCACTGCACCTTTACCCAACAAGATAAAAGTGTGCATCGTGCTACCGCAATGCACGATGCTGTATCGGTACAGTCGCGGCTATGAGCGGCGACATCAACAATGCAAATACCATAACATGTTTATGAATGATATGATAATCATAAACCACAAGAATTTAACCACGAGGGTCAACCACGTAACCCACATTCGATTCACCAAGATCATAATCAATCGATCTATAGTGAATCCTACCACATAGACCATACTATATCCATCAAGATTGCTACCACCACAACCACAAGTAATACCAACTTCAAGGGTATCAATATGATTCCCATGAATTTAACAATAAGAAAATATCATCATATCCACCATGCATTTACTTTCATATATCACAATTGGCTCATTAAGTAAATTACCATAATACTACCATAACAATTCCAAACATGGCAATTGATTAATATCTTGCTACCACATTCTTACTTAGAAAATATATAACCATGATATATCATTTAACATTACGAAAGTCATACATATTGCAAGTAGTAAGAATGACGGGTTAAACGGTAGCACATCTGCTATGTTTACTTGCCTCCACCGGCGAAGCGACGAAATCACGTGCAATCAGGAGCAAAATCACCTGTTCAAGAGTACCTCTCAGCACAATTCCACAGCAATGAAAAACATGACTTAAGAAGTAAAGGCGTTGCTTAGACCCAAAATCCCACATCAACACTCTCCGCTCAACAGTTCTACCCTCGGTCCGCTGCAGCAGCCATGCTTAATTTTTTTGTATCTTTAAGGTTACTAATCCTTTTACAGAGAATGATATATTTCTGGTTTCCTCACTTGATTAGCTTCACTTTTCATGTAAATTATTTATTTTTATCTTGTCGTTAACAAGGTGATATCTAATCACAAAACAGAGGACGTCCTCTATTTTGAAAGCCTGGATAAACGACTTGTAACGCGTCCCCAGAACAGATCAAGGCTCAAAAAATTTTGGTTCTTTTACAGAAGCTAGATTACCGAATTCCATACCTTTTTGTCAATTATGAAAAAAAAAATTTAAAAATCATCTTCTACCCCTAATTCCCCTCTGAACAGCAAACAGCCCGAGTCTGCACCCCTGACAGACAGTGAGGTTCCCAACCCTGTTCCCACAGCCAACAATTCTGAAAAAATTACAGTAGTTGAGCCTCGTTATTATCTACAAATTTTCTTTTGGGAACACCTCCAGGAAAAATCTTTTTTGGGGTCTAAACAGCACGAACAGCAACGCTGCGCGAATTAATCTACAGGCAGACAGCAATGATTCTTTAATCGGGGGTTCTAAATCCTAATCCCCACCAAAATCTTGGGCTAAGAACCCTAAAATAGCAGAAATCAGAGGAATTGAGATGAGGAAGAATTACCTAGGGATTTGGGATCACCCATCTCTTCCACTTCTTCTCTTTCCCTTCTTCTCCTTCTCTTCCTCTCCTTCTCCTTCCTCTTCTCCTTCTTCTCCTTGCACTAGGGCAGCACCAAAGGGGAGGGGGAGGGTGCAAGGAGGGTGGGGAGGTGGTGGCTTGGGGTGGGAAAAGGGGGAGGAAGGGCTCGCCAAGGGGTTTATGAAGGGGATGCTAGAGTTTGGGAGGGGGTACGGGCCCCCGTTTGGGCTGGCTGGCCCACCCCTCTGGACAGCCCAAATCTCTAAATTAATTATTTTAATTTTTTATTATTTTAGACTATTTCAAAGAATTTATTTTCACCTCCCGCGATTTACCGAAAATCCGGATAACTCCACGATAAATTTAAAAAACTGACGCCGAAACGACGTTCAGAATATTACATGTATATTCTTATTTATACTCAAAATTGTTTGTTTATGCTTATATGAGCCTTGAATTTTTGTTGCATAACTCTCACCTTGGATTATAGCATTCTTGCTTACATGTGTCTTGAAAGTGGATTTGCATGTCATTCTTCACTAACCCTAGTTTCGAGACACAGATGGCTTCTTTTCTAGTGTTGTGGGCTTTACATGAAGAGACAAGACCAAGTGTGCAACACTACAGTCTAGACCAAGGGAGCGGTCAGACTGCCATTCATTTGGCGGTCAGATTGGCCACATGATGGCGATCAAATCAGCCTCTGGTTCTAGAGCTTGTAGGCCTTTGTCTTTCTCATTCCAACATCCAGTGATGACTACCAATCTTTAGGTGTAATTTGGCTTAGCTTTTACTCCTTCGACTATATCTTACCATCAAGTAGTGCAACGCAGATTTTGTATCATGTGGTTTACCTTTACCCTAGATTCATACTTTGCATATCATTTGGGGGATTTTGTAGTTCGAGGGTTGATTGGGCTAAGGATAGGATCACTTTTTGCACGAGTCCCACTTAGGCAAATTTTGGATCTTCTAGATTGTGCTTTCCTCTAGTCTAGGTTGAGCTTACTTTTTCAGTCACTAGTGTCCAGTAGTAGAGATTTCTAGTGTTTTAGATTCGTTTATTAGTTTTGAGTCATCCTTCTTCTAGAGACCATGTGGAGTATAGAGCCTAACTCTCTTTTCTTTTAGCCATTCTAGCTATTCCTTGTGAGGAGAGTTTGGTGAGTGAATTTTGCTAATGTGTATCTTTTGAGCTATCTCTTCCCTTGCATGTGCTTTTAGATGTTGTATCTTGCAGCTTATTTTTAGGGAGAGCTAGATCCTTTTATTTCTACAAGTGGTATCTTCTTGTAGTTATAAAGTTTTATTTTCTTGCTACCTTTTTGCATCAGGCATCCATGGCATTGCATTGTGAGATATGCATTTAGATGTTAGCTTTGATTATTACTCAATTATGGTATACTTCTTATTTGATGTTGCTCACTATTATGCTATGCCTATTTAGTTAGTTTTATCATGCTTTTGCATGTATAATTAAATATTTTCCATGATAGCTTAATTTGTAAACTTGAACTAAAATTCACAAGTGGTATCAGTTATTGCAATTGGTATCTTTTAAGCTGCAAGGTTGGATCTTTTGACTAGTTTACTCTCTAGTGATCCCTTTAAGATATATGCCATGTCAAAAATACTTTTTTGAATCTAGAATCTAAATTAAACTCTATGTTAAACTATGCTAGTTCTTTGTTGAAGCACGAGTTTATTTCTTCTAGGCTTTCGTGGTTATGGTCGGGTATTTCTTACGGAATCAAGAGCAGCTCATTATTCCTGAACTAGAAACTAAAATAAAAAATAATCTCACCAATTATTTCTCATGAGATGGCTTGCATAAACTCAAGGGGAGTTTTGGATGACCATGATCATACTCTTAAGCATATCTCTTGAGATGGTCAACAAAGGTATGAGATCTAGCACATGGCAAAGTAAATGTGAAGAAACAAAAATTCTGAAAAATGGTTGAAACTTATAGGACAGTTGTGGATGGCTCCTAGTTTAATTCTTGCTTTACTAAAATAAGGCCAAAATGTGTTTTCAAAAGTGCTAAATATGCTAATTGTGTTCAATTCCAAGTACTTGAACAAAACGATTCAACATTGAACTTGTAACACTCTAATTGATTCAATTTGAAAGCTTCTTGATTCCATTTAGCCTTTTTGATTCATATTTGAATACATTTATATAAACTTGTCAATTTTAAAACCTTGCTTATCTTGAAATTAATTTGAATGCTTTAAAAGGTGCTATCTTGCCTAAATTGGTTATATATACCTCTTCATGATCTAGATAGTTTTGTATGTATTCTATGACTTTAAGTGGTATCTTTTTAACTTGAACTTCACTTTGGCTAATCTTCAAAGCTCCTTAGGTGGTATTATTTTATCTTGAACCTCACTTTGGTTAATCTTCAAAGCTCTTTAGGTTTTGTATTTTTTTTACACATGCATACATGCTCTCTCTCTCTCTCTCTCTCTCTTATGCTTCTTGTGCTCCATATAATGTCATGTATATTTTGAGGGGAGTTTTAGCGCTTGATAGCTCTATTTCCAAAATGGGAAGAATGATTGAGAAAAATATATTAAGGGGTGAACAATTGCATAAAGGGGGAGAATATGCATTTTTGTGATATAAATAGTATTAGTTGCAAAACTTGCTCATTGGAACCTAAAAATACCAAAAATGGTAAAATGAGATATCTGAGTGAGGGGGAGCTTCATTGCATATCATTTTGCTATCTTTTACATTTTTTTGCTATGAAAAAGGTTATGATGAGCAGTTGCTCTTTTCTTTGAACCATAGCAAGAATGCGCTTCTTGTGAGGTTTTAGGTGTGGTTTGAAGTTTTTGTAAAGATTTGTTCTTTCTTGATGTTGTTCCACTCCACACTTTGCCAACATGGTCATAATCTCTTCTTTCTCTTTCAAATGGATTGTGTGACTTTGCAACCTTTTGCTTTTCTTTTCAAAAAAACACACTAAATTTCTTGCCTTTTTGGTGTTTTATTAATATACTAATCAAGAGGGAGATTGCGAGACCATGTGAATGTTACATCATGGTAATAATGAGTAATTGATTTGGTTCAAAGAGTTTACTGAGTTTGAGTTTGGTTTTTGAGAGTTTACAATTTTTTTAGTTGCATGCTGTTGCCGACAGTCTAACCGATATTGGGGCCATAGTCAGATCGGCCAGAAGCAGTTTGACCAGCCTAGGGCTGGCAGTTATACTGGCTATGAGAGGTGGCAGTCAAACCGGCCCTTGGTTGATGATTTGATTGGCCAAGGTGTCTATGATCTGACTGGCCTATGGTTAGTGGTCAGACCAGCTCTGGTGGTTTGAAGCGTGAGTTTGTTGAACTGAGCTTGGTTGAGTGTGGGTACGGCATTGGTATCGTTGCTTGTGTGCACTAAAATTCTAGGTCTACTCCTAAGGGGTTACGATAAGTTGTTTAAGTGGGTACATCATGGTGCATTGTATGGCCTAATTATGTTAATTGATGATTTTATATATTGTATGGTGCTACATGACAGTTTGCTTGTAGTTGTTGGCTGTAGGACTCCGGAGCTATGTCATAGTGAGGCGGATGGGACCAGGACTCAGCTAGGATAGCTTAGGTCCAAAGCGGTCAAGGAAACAGTACTATGTTTAGGAGAAGCTAAGGTGTAGACGATTAGGGAGTCTCTAGAAGATGACCAAGGCTAGCAGAATAGTTACAAGTTGGGATGACAAGGAACTAGAGCGGGAACTACTAGTGACGGACATGATGGGCAATGGCATTGTGGATCTGGACTAAGCTCAGGGAGGGGCTAAGCCAGGTGTCGTATGATGCGAGGAAAGGCATGTGGCACGCCACGTGACTTGGGTCTATTTGCAAGCGAGGATGGTTCGGTGAGATCTAGACATGTGAGAGGCTTGACTGTAAGTCAATGGAGCCACATGAACTTTAAGATGAAGCGTGGGGTTGCTTCAAGGAAAAGAAAGCGCGAAGCTTCAAGGAAGGCGGTAGAGGAGTATTTTGGTAAATTTCCCAATAGCGGAAAAGTGAATATGTGCGAAACTGTGGTGTGGTCTAAGTGGTTTAGGTGAAGGATGTGATGAAAATATGATGTGAATCAAGTTTTGATTCAGTAATAATTAATGAATGTGAGCGCTTTGAGAAGAGTGCATGTGAGAGGCCCATGTAAGTGAATAAAATCCAACTAAAGGTGTTGATTTGGGTTTCCCTTGTAAGCCTCCATATATATGGAGGGAAAGAGGTGGCTAGGCCAAGGAGGTTGAGAGAGTTCATGCTTAGCTTGAGAGGAGTTAGGGTTCTTGTAAAGAACCTTATGGGAGATGTGAGAGGTTCTTATAGCTATGTTTTTTTGACATCTTTAAGCTTTATATATAGCTAGGGAGTGGCTCTAAATATTCATCTTTAAGTATCAATAGAGATCAGAATTCGTCCAAGTATTTTCCTCTTGTGCTCAAGTATGAAATCTTTTTTGCTCTCCCCCTTCCCTTTTTGATCTTGCTATGCACCAAAGACATATAAAGTGCTAAAGATATCTCTTGAAAACTAGATCTCATCCATGTAGGCATTTATTGTATGCAAGTTCTTGTGTTTACCCAGTTTTAGCTCAACACAGCGTGATTTTGGGGTTTTAATCTTGTGGGTGTTTTGGGGATTTATCCAAGATCATCTAGATCATCAAGCACTCAGTAGTAAAAGCAGATCAAGGTTTTTCTTATTTGCCCGATTTTGGTGCAGCCTTCTTTCAAATAAAAAAGGTTAGAACTTTAGTAACAATTTTCTTAATCATTGATTGGAATAGGTTCATGATATTCTTGAAAAGGTGTACACCAAATTTTAAATGATTTAAAGCAAGTTTGAGAGTTGGCCTAATTTGTGATTTTGGCCTAGTTTTGGTACAGCAGAGTTTCAAGAGTCAAATGATCCTAACTTTCTTAATTTCCTTCAAAATATTTGATTGGGATGGTCTAGCCTTGGTTCAAATTTTAAGTTATTGGAAGTTGCGGATCAAAACTTCCATGGATTCTTGGCTTTAAAATCATGTTGATTTTTTGTTTTGTCCTAATATATAGGTGAAACCACCCCATGGAGAGGTCAGATCGCCCGAAGGTTAGACCCCCTGCCTAAAGGTCAGACTGCCCTTGCTCAAAGGTTAGACCACCCCTGCCTAGTGGTTAGATCGTTTGGAGCTTGTCAAGGCATGTTTTGCTCGATTTTTCTTGGATCTTTCTTTATGGGTGTTTAGTCTCCGATATTTATAGCTTCTAATAGCTATTGAAGTGAAGATCTTTGCTTTCTTTTCAAGAAAAAGATTTTGAAAATGCTTTTAATCATGTTGGCTTCCATTCACCCCATTCTACATGCGAGGAGGTCTCATAGGTTTTCTCTTCCACTTTTTAACCAATCCTCATGGCCTTTGCATGATTCTCGGGCATGCGATCAAAATGCGGTGGCTCAGATCTACAGTTGTACTCTCCTGCTACAGTGTTATTGCTACAATGATTTTCGCCACAGTGTTTTCTTTCCATGTTGCTGCATAGTGTTCTACCGTTGTCCCTCATAGTTTTCACTGTGCACTACTGGGTGTTTTTGCCAAAATTGTTGATCTTCCCTTCGAAATGTGGAATTCGCCTCAACTGCAAAATTGTAGATCTCGTCGAAACCTTTTAAACAAGTATACATAAAACATATAGAACTTTGCTATTTCATATTTTGAGACTAGTTGTTTACATCGCATTGATATATATGTGTGTGTGTGTGTTTATGTATCACAGACGGTATGTGGTGTCCGTTTTTGATGTTCTTGTACTCATTCTAATGAGGAGCCCGATCAAAAAAATGACTGGCTTGTACCAGTTGCCCTCTAAGACCCACAAAATCGACCATTTTAGTATTAATTTGCATTGCAAGTTTTTGGTTTCTGTTTTTGCCAAAACTTTTGATTTTCCCTTCGGAATTTCATATTCATCTCGACTGCAAAGTTGTAGATCTTGTCAAAGCCTTTCAAACAAGTATATATAAGCCATATAGAACTTTGCTATTTCATATTTTGAGACTAGCTGTTTACATCGCATCGATGTGTGTGTATATGTGTGTTTATGTATCACAGAAGGTTTGTGGTGTCTGTTTTTTACATTCTTGTACTCGCTGGAAAGCAAACGATGAGCCCGATCCAAACAAATGTCCAAGCCACCTCTCTGCCAGCCATCCAAGTCACGAGGCCGCTTGGCAGCGAGGTGAAGAGGCCAGAGGTAGGTGCCTGGAGGCGAGGGGGAGAGGCTAGAAGCTATGACTTGCCCACAGCGATGCCGCCAAGCTGCGATCTACTGAGTGCCTCTGTGCTGCTGTGCTTCCTCACGACATGTATTTCAGTCTACTGAATTAAAGAAATATCGAACCGAATTATCTCAGTTCTATTAGGTTCAGCTTTCTTTGTTTCAATATGGTTAATTCAACCGGCATCTTTTAAAGACCAAAATATTTTTTAACAAAAAAAGTGAGCCAATTTTTTTAACCAATCAATCGAACCGAATATGTTTTTAGAAAAATACTACCGCACGGGATACCGGTATTCCGACGGCATACCTCCCCTTGCACTATCCCTCCTATTCCTTTCTCTATGTTTATGAAGGAAGAGAAGAGTATCTCCTTGCCACGCCACCCTAGGCAGCTCCACATGCCTCCTCCACCTCCCTTGCCCCCTCCACCACCACTCATGACCGGCGGCGCTATTGCCGCCTTGTCGCGCCATTCCCTAATCCCTCCCCTACCGCGTCGCCCCATCCAACATAATTGTCACATCCGTTGCTGCCATCGCTCTCCAACCCCACCCATCGTCCTTGCCACCACCCACTGTCGGGCCACCGCCTGCCCCGACCTCCTTATATTTCCAGGGGGAAAGGATGAACCCGTAGTAGATGAGCGGGATTTCCCTCCTCTGGCACTAGATCTAGTGGCGGTG
Organism: Melocanna baccifera; assembly: GCA_036346265.1. Taxonomy (NCBI): domain Eukaryota; kingdom Viridiplantae; phylum Streptophyta; class Magnoliopsida; order Poales; family Poaceae; genus Melocanna; species Melocanna baccifera. The sequence goes on along the minus strand of CM070707.1, from coordinate 18,492,409 downwards.
CTCCTCCAGGCCACTAGATCTGGCGTGCGACGAGGCCTGCTGTGAGCAAGAACGAGGAGATCGACGGCGATGCTCACATGAGAAGAAGAGTGAGAAGGAGAGAGAAGAAGGGAATGCGAAGCGGAGGTAGCGCATATGCAAGTGGAGCAGAGCTGATGAGAGGTTAAGGACGACGCTTTAAGATTCGTGTGTAAAGGATCGAACAGTGATAGATTGTACCGTTGAATAGTGTCTGAACAGAATGCCATTCTTTACAATTTCCCCTTTTTTAACCAATAAACTGAGCCGATTCTACTGCTTAGGACTTGTTTAGATGGCCGGGATGCACGTAGAGCTTAACCATTCCGGTCTGCAATTTATACCCGTAGTTCAACCTCTTTTTGTCATCGGCCCAACGTTGTCTGTGTCTTCTTTTTAGAAGGGCAAAACCGCAAAAGTGAGATGTAAGCTGAATTGGGCGTGGCAAAGATTAAAAAAACGAAATTTTCTTGAAAGAAAACTGAGCCGATCAAACAGGCCGCAGGCCCAGGCCCAATCCACAAAGCACAGCTGAGCAGCATGGGCCGAATGAGGATACGCGAGGGCAAGCCCGCGGGAAAAAAATCCCTAGGGGTTTATTTGGAAAGTCTAAAATCCTAGCTTATCCACGTGGATGGTTTGGAGGACGGGTGCGCGGGAGTGGAGTGCACTGTAAGCATTTTTTTTTCCTGTTTATTGTAACTCACATGAAAAAAGGACGCTAAGGGAGGGGTGTTGCAATGATGACACATTCGATCGATCCCCATATAATGCATGCATTCTCTCCTGTTAGAGAAAGAACGGTTGCATTATAAAAGGTAGCTAGCTAGTTAGGCGAACAGATGCCATTGGACCTTATCATCTTTGCATTGTCCCCATTCACTACCTTTGTCCTAAAGATTCCGGTAAAGTGTGTGTGTATATATAGCATTTTTTATTTTCGAAAGTAGTTACTCTCTATATTATATCTCACAATATAGAAAGTATCTTGTGTAACGGGGGTATACACGTGTAGTACACAAGTATATAGGATCTATCTAGCTAGTATGTATATTTTTTTAGATGTGATATGTACATTTTTTAGATATATTCTTTTTTATATGCATATATGAGGATATTTGTAAAATACGTTAAAAACTACGGACTCTCTTGTAATTTTTTCATGTGGATCATATTGAAGTGTCTTATAATTAGTATATTAGTATACTAAAGTGATAAAGGAGTATGTTGAGTTTGTTTAGATGGTATATCATATGCGAGAGTAACTACACTCTGGAGTAGAAGTAATTTCTTTCTCTCTCTATCTATCAATCTATATATATACATATGTATATACATATGTATATGTATATATGTATGTATGTATATGTATGTATGTATATATGTATGTATGTATATATGTATGTATGTACGTATATATGTGTGTATATATATGTGTATATATATATATGTATATATATATATATATATATATGAAAAATACTGTCTACACCCGGGTGTAATTACACCTAAACGAACTTGAAATACTACTTTATCACCTTGGGTATACTCGTATACTAATTATAAGATACTTCAATGTGAACCACATGAAAAAATTGAAAGAGGATCCATAATTTTTAGCGTATTTTGTAAAGACCTTTATATACTTAAGGCACCTATATCAAAAACCATTCGATATACGTGTATGATTAATAATTTTTTAGAATTTAAGTATGAAAATTTTTTATACCTTTGATATATTTATGGTAAGTGAGTTTTGAACTCAGTTTAAACTAGTTTGAACTATTTTTGAGTTTAATGCGAGTATAGTGAGTATACACCATGAAAGTAGCTCAAACTAATTAAATTAAAGTTGAATTTAATTTTTTTCGGAGTTTGATATCACAAATATAATTTTTTTTTATGAGTATATGAAGATACTCACGTTAAACATCATGAATCTCAAAGCACATCAACGGATATTGATATGTGCACCTAGGCACCTAGGTGCATGAAACACTTATCCTATACACACACAGATATATACATACATACATATACATATATATGTGTGTGTGTGTGTGTGTGATGGCATATCAGAATTCGTTTAGGTGATATATCAGAGGTACAAGTAACTTCATCCGCTAGTTAATTGGCACCAAACTTTGTTTTCCGTTAGGGACGAAGGGTAGGGTCACGCATGTACATACGTATATATGTCTGAGCTTTGTGCCTTGACAAGACAAATGCAATTTTGCGACAATTTTGAGCTAATAGTGATTTGATTAATGATTGCACATACGTACAATGCTGAGAAAGCAAAAAGGAAGACAAAGGATTGGATTATGTCTGGTCCATTGGATTGGACATTTGTTAGTAGGAGTACTAGACCACATTATGGGAATCATTTGTGACATTTATTTGGAAATGTTGGTGGTTGCTTTTTGTGAGACCATACAGTGTTCACTTTATTATTGTGATGAGTAATTGAGTTTAGTTTTTGAGAGTTTATAATTTTTTAGTTGTATCCTGTTGCAGGTAGTATGACGGGCATTAGAGCCACAGTCATACCGGCCAAGAGCGGTCTAACTAGCCTAGTGCTAACAGTCAGACCAACGATGGTGTGAAGGTCAGATCGACATGGGAGCCACGGTCTGACCAGCTAGCTACGGTAGCACTAGGGTTGAATGGTGGCCGGATCTGGGTTGTAGTACAACTGAATTCTAGTTTGCAATAGTTATTTTTCAGTGTGTTTTCTAGTGGTGTGCTTGAGGAGGCGGTGGTATGGCCGGCCTTGGGTCAGCGGTCATACTAGCCAGGTCGGCATAGATGTTGCGGTCAGACCGCTCCCCTATTACCGAGGAGGCAGCCAGACCAGTCAGTCCGGTTGATGGCCGGCGGTCTGATCAACTTGGGTTTGTGTGGTCAGATTGATTGCTGATGGCCAGAACATACCAGAGATGTTCTTGATGATTTTCAGTTGTGTCTTTATGCTAGGTGTGTCCATAGGAGTTTCAAGTATGGTCCTAGGGGTTAGGATCAGTGGTTTATGTGCATATATTTTGCATGGTGTATTGTATGGACTAATGTGGGTTAGTTGCATGGAACTTATGCTCGTAATGATTGCTTGGTCTTTGGATGTGCAAGTGGCTTGAAGAACATAGCGGTCAGCGACAATGGACTAGAACTGGGTGGGGGTGTTGACGTCCAGAGCAGTCATATAAATCCAGGTGAGGCTATGTGGCTTCAGTGGGAGCAAAGAGAAGACAAGGATTGTGGAGAGGTGAGTTGGATGCTTTGGAGGTAAGTGTTCTTGTGTCATCAATTGGGTCAGTTGATATGTTTGTCTCATGCGATGCTATGTAATGGTTTGCTTATTGTTGATTATAGGATTCTGAAGATCACGATGAGGTGGATGGTATCGGACTAGGCGAGGGGGCCGATGTCTGGGATCTGAACTAGGCTTAGGAGGAGCTGAGGTACCATGGGATCAAGGTGCTGTCGAAGGTGGTTATAAGCCGAGAAGACAAAGAGTTAGAGTGGGAACTACCGTTAGTGGATATGACAGACAACGACAAGGTGGATCAGGATTAGGCTTAGGAAGGAGACCAGGTCCTGCACGGTTAGGGAAGTCAAGTGCCATCATGGTGAAGGTAAACCATATGGTGCTTTAAGTAACTTAGGTTGTTTGCAAGTAAGGACGGTTCAGGGGATTTGAATGTGTGAGAGACTTAACGGTGAGTCATTGAGGCCACATAAAAGATGGTGAAACATGAATAATGCTTTGTGGTGAAGAAATCGGGAAGCTTCATGGAAGGTGGTAGAGAGGCATTTTGTAAATTGCCTAATACCAAAAAAAATGGCAGTGTGCAAAACCACAGTGGTGACCTAAGTGGTTTAAGTCATGGTTGTGCTAAAATTGTTAAGCAGATCAAGTGTTGATTCACAACGTATTAATAAGTGTGTCCACTTTGAGAAGCATGAATGTGTGTGTAAAACCTGGGTTAACAGGTTAGCCTATGTAAGTGGATGAAGCTCAATTAGAGGGATTAGTTAGGATTTCTTTTGTGCCTCCACCATAAAAGGGTGGAGAGGGGTGGTTTAGGGTTAAGCCATCTATGCCAATTAGAGGAGAGTTAGGGTTCTTAGAGAGAACCTTACAGGATATATGAGAGGCTCTTGTGGCTGAGCTTTTTGTCATTCTTAGACTTTGCTTATGGCTAAGGAGTGGCTCTAAATATTCATCTCCAAGTATAAATAGATATCAAAAGTCGTTCAAGTCTTTCTCCTCTTTGCTCAAGTGATAAAATCTTGATTTGGCTTGGTTTTTGGTGCTTCCCCTCCCCTCTTGATCTTGTTATGTGTCAAAGATGAGTAAATGATGAAGATATCTTTTGGGGATAAGATCTCAGTTATATAGGCACTTGTTATTTGTAAGTTCTTGTATTTATCTGATTTTAGCTCAAGAGAAGGTGATTTGGAGTTTTGACTTTGTTGATGTTTTGACTTTAGTTTGTGATATGATCTCGCTTGCTATGACATGCAAAAATCTATCCAAGGTTATCTACATCATCAAAGACTCATGAGTAAGAGTAGATCAAGATTTTTCTCTATTGCTTAGTTTTGGTGTAACATTCCTTGTTTTAGATAAAGGTAAAAAGTTTGACATTGATCTTCATAATTCATAATTGGAATAGGTTCCTGGTATTTTAGAGAAGGTGTGTGCCAAGTTCTAGGTCTTTTTTTTGAATTATTAATAAAAAATTTTGTCGGTTTTTAGATTTGAAATAGTGCTGAAATTAGCTTTATCCAAAAGGGTCGGTCAGACTGCTCTTGGACCAGTTAGGCCACACCAGGCCGGTCATACCGCTTGGTGGCTTGCGGTCAGACCATGCGAGGCTGGTCAGATCGTCTATTGACCTACAGTCATACCGCTTAGGGAAGAAGTTGCTCTTTTGACTTGGTTTTTCTTGGATCATCCCTTGTGGGTGATTGGTCTCTGAACTTCATAGTTTTTTATAGTTATTGGAGTGAAGAGATTTACTTTCTCATTGGGAAGTTTTTGAAGAGCCTCATATTTAATTTGGGTTCATATTCATCCTCCTTTGGCAACCATTATCAGTCTAATGCTTTTCATATCTACAACTATCATTTTTCGTGGTAACAATTCACTCAAGTTAGTGTAGCATCCAGCTTAGCTGCCTGTGATCAGTGGATCAATTGATCAAATGGTTTTGAACCGCCAAACTAAGAAGATGGCATGTATGTATGACTCATGTAGGCTTGCATTCATTCAGGGCTAGAGAGATAAAACTGCTGATGAATCATCATGGATCAACTTGTATAATTAATTTCTAGCTAAACCTACTTTTGTCAATGTACTGTTGATTTGAGCCTTAATTAGATCTGATCAATCTAGGGAACATCGATTTGCTTGTATACATAGGGTGGGTTCTTTTCGAGCTACAGTTGATGGCTTATGGCTGTGACTAATAGTTTTTTGTTCTAGCATGAGCGCTTATGAGAACGTACCAAATACCAATAAGCTGCATCAAAAATATTGTCTCGATAAGCTAATTTGAAAATATGATAAAAGAACCGTTCTATTTATTTATTCGAAAGAAGCTATAAATCATAAGTTATATGTTGAAAAGGAGACTATAGTGCAACTAGAATGCAAGCCCAATAACCAGATAGATAGTGGTGGCCCCAAGGTACCCGTGTCACTGTGTGATGAACAGCAGCACATACTAACAAAGACAGCACAAATTAAGGATCTACGAATCTACTTGCTTCCGTAGCACGACATTTATAAGGATCTATGAATCTACCTGCTTTAGTAGCACGAGATTTATAGCCCAAGAAAAATTTTGATGAAGAAATCATCAACTCTAGCTAGCCATCCTTAGATCTGAATAGTAACAAATCCACTCTCACCAAATCGCTATCTTCTTTCTTATTAGAGACGGACTTGTCAGTTGTTGGTAGTGACGAATCCAGAATAAAAATAGCAGATCGACTTAAAGGACTAAGCTAAATTGAGATAAGTATAGTAAATATATTATCTTGTGCTATTGAAATTCATACATGAATAAAAAAAGTATAACAAGAAAGCAAAATACGATCAAGTACCTCGCTGATAAAAAGGCATTCAAAAACACATAAATACACGTCCAAAGTGAGCTGTATATTAAAATTAGTGATACAATAGTAAATTGTAAATGATTATGAATATTCAAAATAAAAGAAACATATCACTGAGGCGCTAGTTTGAATCATGAGGCAAATTCATTATACAACTTTTCATGCCTTGAAGGGTTTTATGATTTTAGTATCATCAATGCTTATAAATATCTCTCACTCGGTGTAACACACCATCAATAGAAATAAACTGCACCATTCTTTTTCACACTATATTAGAACCAATCAAATTTATTAAACCATTGTTCTTGAAAGGATCTCTAGATTTTCCATCCATTGTCTTTAAAAAGGCACATCCAATTGGTCGAGTTGAACCATTCGACAAATATGCTCTCATCACTTGATCGTTAATTTTATTGTCATAATCTTCTATTGGCATGCAACATGTCAGATCGGCAATAATTTCATTCGAATTAAATTCTAGTAGAAGCCTCTTTAATTGAGTTGTGCTCTCACTGGTTAGGGGTACTACTTGAATTGTTTGTGAAATAATTACGCAAAGTTCGTTTCCCCATTATTGAAAAACTACGAACAAATACAAGCGTAAATGTGTAATATAACTATATTACTAACTATAAACTATAGGCCTAAATAATTACAACTTAAAAAAACTATATTACTATTTACTCACTTTCACCCACCTCGGCTCCTCCAGTCCTCCTCCAACTCTCCTTCTCCCCAGGCCCTTGGTGGAGTGGCGGTGGCGACCTGGCTCTCCCACAGCCGGCTACCCACCCTAGCCCCTCGACTCCTCGGCATCGACCAGCGAGCGCCCCTCTTTTCTCTATTCGCCTGCTCGGCTGTGTCACCCTCGCACCTGGCTCCCCCACTGCAGACGCGGACATCTCGAACAACGGCCGATGGGTGCCCCCACCTTCTTTGCTCGCCTGCTCGGTTGCGCCGCATGAGTCCTGACATAGCGCCGCCTCCCCGGCTTGGTGTCGCCTCACGCCAACACTCCTCTGCTCCTTGGCTCCTGGACACGCTACGCTGCTATTGGCCACTAGCCGCCGGCCGTCGCCACCTATGGTTTCTTCTTCTTCGGTTCTTCCTCAATCTCATGTGTGCTCTGTTGTTCGGATTGGATTAAGAATTATGGATGACCGAATGGGGGTAGACCGGTAAGGAAACATGTGATGTGGCAGGGTGGATGTAAGTGAGACTACAGATGGGCTTTATAGAATTTGGCAATAGCCCACTGACCAGTTCACCAGCCAACCTTCTTTTCTTCTTCCTCCTTTTTTTTTTTTTTTTTGCAGCTCGTCCAATGGCCAACGCCCATGCATCGAGCATCGAGGCAGGCAGGCAGGCAGCCGAGCCCGATAGAGCCCGTACCGTTGGATTGACCCATGGTTGTCAGCGTGTGTTGCTCCCAACAGGCAATGCTTTGCTCCCAAACTTACTGCTTACTACTCTAGTAACTACATGTGAATGGAAATCAATTAAGCAGGGATATGACCCACTAAGGGCCCGTTTGGATGGGCCGGATGGGTTAGGATCTGGTCAGGTGACAGATCACCCTGACCTCGGTAACACCATAAGCATAATATCAAGCAAGTTGAAAGAAAGAAAAAAATACCCTGACCTCACCTTCCAGCCTCGTGTTAGATGTTTTTTTTTCGAGTTTATACATCTTCGCAGTGTCACCGAACCGATTTCCGTCGTCACAGGAAGCAATTAGTTCCAGGACAGGAGTCAAAGAGGACAATGCTAGGTTGTAAGGGTCGCTCATCAGTGCTGGTCCTTCCTCGTGTGAGATACCGAGCACATGAACGTATGCATGCATCTACTCGTACTGGTTAAACTTTTTTGTTTTGACCACAGCTTGTAAAGAGTCACAATAATTTCTCAAAAAAATAAAGTTAGCGAGTAGTGCAACCAGTATAATCTTTTAAAACAGTTTATCGGTTTTCAATTCTTTCGTACAAATGTTCATACTAGAATCAAAAGTTATTTAAATAGTCATAAATCGTAATTGAAAAGAACACACACCGAACGTGTAATCAATCATGCGAGCTCGAATTAGCGAGTAGGGACGTGACATCTACTTTTTAAAGCCAGCTATTTTGTGTAGAGATATCGATGGGGTTTACTGCTAAATTATAGACTTGTCTGCCGGCACTCTCACCGGCATCGACCGACTTGACAAGCACGTACGTCCCCACAAATTAATAAACATTCGGATCGGCTGCAGTGGAGAAAAAGGGGAATTGCCAAAGGGGGTGATCGGAATAGCGATGGCTTTTGGCTTTTGGTTGAAAAAACACTGTAGCTGACTGAAAAAACACTGTAGCTGAGTTAGTGGATAGTGTAGTGAATAGTGAAAAAAAAAACTGAAGCTAGAAGCTGAAGCTTTTAGAAGCTATTCCGATCACCCCCAAAGAGTCATCGGATGTTTTGCTGAGCTGAGAGCACTCGATTTTTCTGACTCTCGGATGTTCATCGACATACGTGCTCAAAATGGTTAAGAATCTATCACTGCTCGAAATTGGTCGCATTCATGAAAGTTAACTCGTAAATCTAACATTATTTGATAATTGATAACACGATCTAGAGGTTATGTGAGCGCTCCAAAAACAAGTTTGTAGCTGCTGCTGCTGCTGAGATTCCAAATCTAATGAGAAATAAACCTAGCAGTGTGCAAATTTTTTTGACTTGATTTTCTATGTGTGCTAGATCTATATACTTACAATTAGTGAAGCACCATGCATATAATAGTAATATGTCGACTGTTATACCACACATTCATATGTAGGTACGAATCTCATCTAGTAAAAAAAAGCTCCATTCATCAAAATACAGGCAAATTAAGAAAGAAAAAGAAAAGAAAGGGTGGGACTTAGCTTTCGATCCCAACACTTTTGCACATCCATTATTTATGTGCTTGATCGAGCCCATACCCGATGGATCTCGGAACTCGGAAGCGTCCCTATCGCCGCCCGGCCCGGCTCTGGTCCGCTCGTCCGGGCCCAGGACGGGCCACCGCCACTGGCCGGCGCACGACGAAGGCGCCCTCGGCGACGGCCATGGTGCTCTTGCACCCGTACAGGTCGAGGAACCCGACCACCCCGCCGGCGGCGATGGACCACCGGCGCCCGGCGCTGCCGCCGGTGGCTGCAGCTGACGCCGACGCAGGAAAGAGCGTGTCGATGACGTTGCCGCCGGCTCCTGATGCCACGGCGCGCTCCCTGGTGCACTCGGCGAGGGCCGCGGCGAAGGGGTCGGCGGCGGGCGGCGGGTGGTTGGCGCGGCGGCGGCGGCGGTGGTGGCGGGAGGGCGGCGCGCGGAGGGGCGGCGGGAGCGGGAGCGGTGTGGGCGGGGAGGCTGGGTCGGCGGGGAGGCAGTTCTTGGGGATGCCCGGGTGGTGCTCCCAGGAGAAGGGGACGGACGTGGTGGTGCTGCGCGGGGAGGGCGACGGCGAGGAGGTGGCAGAGGAGGCCGTGGAGAGGGACGAGGAGGAGGAGGAGGAGGCCGCGCGGTGGCGACGGTGAAAGGAGGAGGACGGCGGCGGCAATGGTGCTTGCGGCGTTTGCGTTTGGGTCGTCATGGTGGTGCGCGATGCGAGCCTAGTCGAAGTGTGGGGAAGGCGGGGACAGGGGTGGAGATAAATACGATGGGGGAGATTTACACTTGAGACCCTTTAGTTTGTCAAATTTTCACGTTGTTTGCTCTGTATTTTTTTTCTTTTTCCCTATCTTTTTATTAGCTGAGGCCTGAGGGGATTGGATTCTTCTTTTGGAAAATGATTAGTTTCGACGTAACATAGAGTGCTCCTGCAAGCATCTGATGATTAACTACGGATGGTTGCTTATTGGTCGTTTCTTGTCGAGATTTGTTCTTAATTAGCTCGAACTTCAAATCATGTTCTTGGTTCGTGAGAAGCTTCCTGTTGATTTTTTGTATTTTTTGCGTGGATGAGTGAGTATGAAGGTAGCATTTTTGTTTAGTGAGACAGGAAAGTTTGAATCCAAATTTTACAAAATCCTAAAAGGATTTGTGGAAGCAAAGGTGTTTTGTTGTAAAATATTTGGAGGGAAGTACTTTTGCCTTTTGCAGCACTGCACACTTCGGTTCAGAGAAGAAGGCAGCTACATTTAGCAAAAGGAATTAATCTATTTTACCCCTTATCGACGATCAGTCGCCGATCAAATCAATAAGGTGAGAAAAGACACTTGGTTTCTCGGAAGTATTCAACAAGATAAAGAGATATTTATTACTTTGAACTAGTTACAAATGGCTTACAAAAGGGATATAACAAGCCCCAATCTGTAATCTTTCCATTACTCCAAAGATGTTGGTTGTTTTAATTTATTCTATGAATTCTTGTTTTGATTCGGGATTCTTTTTCTGTCTTCTCTCAACCTTTAAGTACCATTGAAAGGATGCTAGTTATTCGTCTGAGGAGACGTCTTATGGAATTAGCGCATCCGATCGCTAGGGCAGTTGCTGGTATATGACGATAACTGATTTTCGATTGTTGTCGGTGAAAGATAATCGTGGAAACAAATGCAAGGCGGTTGCTATCAGAGATACAGAGCTGGAACATCATGCTGTTTGGGACTATCGACGATCGAGTCACCAATCTTACGAAATAATAAGAGAAAAATGGCTAAAATCCTTAGAAGAGAACATAAATGCTCTCTATTGCTATGAACTAATTATAGGGTACCTTTAACAAGGCGTTAGACTAGCTATAATTACACTAAATCGAATTATCGTGTGAGATTGAGATTGATTGATTGTCAGTGAAATCGTCCTCTGGTCTTCACTCATCCAACATTAAATACCAATGAAGAGATGTCTAATTGTCCGTCGGGGAATATGACTTATAGAACTAGCACGTCTAGTTGGGGAGACAGTTATTGTCAGAGAGAGAACGTCCGATCATCGGTTGTTGTCAGCTAGAGATGAACGTGGGCAACAACCATATGGCAGTTGTTCTCAGATACTTAGGGCCAAAACATCGTGCTGTTTGGAGTGGATAAGACACGTGCTTTACTCACCGCATGGGAGGAATATCTTAGAATCAAGTCCATGTACCAATTCATAGATTCTTTGAGCACTTATTCGATCGGGCAACACACAATGTATCTCCAACCAGGGTACTTGGAGGAGCAACCCTTGGAGGTTTACGACCACGAGGTCCTTTGGCTTTAATTAAATATTAAATCCATGTTTAGGGATTTATTTAATCCTCATCAAGGATGGATAAAGCACGTGTTTTATCTATCTCACGGGATGAGTTCCCTAGAAGCGGACCTTCATACTAATTCATGAATTCTTTGAGTGGTTTACTAGTTGGGCAAAGTGCATAGTAATCCTCCAACTCAAGGAATAGCTTTAGAAAGCTTACGACCACGGGGTCTTGGGGCCTTAGTTAAGTATTAAAGCTGTATTTAATGTATATTTTAATCCTCATCACCCCTGAACTCTTAAGATTATCTAAATTTAGCTAAAATATCGGATCTAATCGCCAACAGGCAAGCATTGAAGCTTGGATCGAAGAAGATTAAAGTCATATCATAGGAAGGGATGCTTCCCGATAAGGAAGGGATAAGTCCTCTAAAGTCCCGTGACCACACTATGTTGTGGTACACAATCGCGAATGACTCAACTAGGGATTCTTTGAATGGTAAGCCTTGAAAATTTCTGATCAGTCAAGTTTTGTTTGGTTAATTCTTTTTGGCCTTAAGGTTTTCCCCTGATTTCACATCCCTACCTCTGTTGAGGTGAGAGAGTGGATCAAGATGATTTGTATGGGGAACCCAGCTAGAAGGTAGAGGTGCCCTCGATCTTGGCTATTGCCTCTCCGGGAGAGAAGATTGAGAGACTCAAGGTAAAAATGACAACCCTTTTCATCGATTGTATTTTTTTTTTGATTGGTATGTTGTAATACTCTTATGATGTGCAGATGGTTGGGTCAGACTGTGGAGAGCTATCTGAGGGCTCGGGGGATGCTCCTCTGAGCCCCAAGAGGCGACGAAGCATGAGGAAGTCATATGGAGCTTTGGGATCAAACCCTCCTCCATCGGCCACTACTTTGGTTGTTCTTCCGATCATCGCTTCGACTGCTTCCATAATTGCTCTGATGACCGTGTAGGCTTCCAAAAGCAGAGTCTCCTCGGAGGTAGGCTTTTACTATGACTTCAAAAGTTTTTTCTTATAAGCCTACCCCTTCTCTTATAAGGAGGACAAAGAAAAGGCACTGATGAGAATATATTTCTTAGATAAAGAATTTCATTACCGAGTTAAATTCACTTAGTGACCAGGTAGAAGAGAGGGAGGATCCGCCAATCAGAACCATTGTGACTATAGAACAAAGTTCACTAGTCACGGGTTCCGGAGTGGTCGTGACAGATCAGGTGGTCGTCCCTCAAGCACCGAAGCAAGCGATCGCAACAGCTGTCGAAGGAGTCACAACCTTCGAGCAAGTGGTTGGAGAAATTGCTTTTGACTACCCCATGGAGGATTTGACTAAGTATAAACTTATCCGGTCAGAGGACTCAAAGGGTTCAACCAGCCCTACTAGTGTAGAATTGGTAAAGTTGGTCAAAAAGAAGAAAAGCAAGTGCTTTGGACTATGCTTCAGAGCATTTTAACTTCAAAATGAAGAAAACTGGGTATATACAAGTAAAAATTCATGTAAATTCATACCCTTGAATTTTTGTCATTCTAAAGTTCTTACTTCTCCCCTTTCATTCTTCTTTCTTCGTAGCGCTTCCAGTACTCCAATCAACCCTAATCCAAGTACCCCTCATGAGAAAACTCCTAAGGAGAGAGTGGTCAAGGCAGCCCTTGAGCGGGTAGAGGAATCTACAACTACTGCTCAGGATTCTTTGGTGGCTTTGACCCCACCTAAGTATATGGAGGCAGAAGAGAAGTCTTGGTTGGATCCGACTGCTGCCGAGAAACAAGCGGTCGAAGAGGAGGGGGTAGGTATTCTTCCTTCTTGCTTTGAAGGGCCTAAGGTGGATGGTTCTTCCTTGGTTAGGAAGTCTCCCTACCCTAGGGACATCCCCGATAGGCTCCAAACCTTCAACAATGAAAGACTCGAGGAGCTCTGGTGGAGGAAGATCTTGGCTTATCAATTAAGGACAGGTCCTGAAGTGCTATACTCTTCATACACCAATAAAGCGGTCCAAATAAGTTCTCATGACCACTTTAAAGTGTATTTCTAGATTTTTTTTTTGAAACTTTTCTAAGTTTCCTTCTCTCCTTTTTGCTTATCTTTAGCATATAGTGGAGAGCATCGCCATGGTCGGAGAATTGACCAGCTGAATGTTAGCTTTGGAAGAGAAGAGGGCTACCCTCCATTGATAGGTTGACAAATGGTAATGATTTTTCCCTTTTTATTCTAGTCATGAAGTATTTTTCCTACTCGTAATCATTTTTATTATCCTTCTCAGGTCGGGGAGTACCGTCAAGGTGCTTGAAGAGACCCTCAAGAAGGAGAGAGCAATGTTCAGGTCAACTTTGACCGAAAACAAACAACTCCTCATGGCTCTTGAGAAAAAAAAGTCTTCAATTGAGAAGTAAGTATCCTCTTGAAAACTTCTTCTGCTACTTCTTAATCTTAGCTTTTTTTAGTTGTTCTCTTGTCGTGGTCGACATAATTGGAAGACTTTGAGAATGAAGCTAAGGCGAAGGGAGTCATCATTGTGAAGCTTGAGGAGATATGTAAGACTAAAGACTGGTCGATTGAAGGCTAGTCGACCAGGTTCGATGAAAATAATCTCAAGCACAAGGAAGCTGCTGAAGCTTATGAGAAGAAGAACCAAGGAAACTGATTATTAATCCAACTAGTTTATTGTTTGTTTTTGTTTATTTTATCTAACTTTGAGCTAGTCATGTAGAGCAAGCCCTAAAGTTGGAAAGACTAGAAAAAGCCTTTGGTTTTGAGGAGAATAAGGAGAAGGAACTTGAAAAAAGCCTTCAAGAGAAGATCATCACCTTCAACAAGATGCTTGCCGATATAGAGGTAGAAGCATTTAAATCTTCTTCAAGGAAGCTGCACGAGAAGGTGAACTGTCTTGGCAGACAACTCAAAACCCTTCAAGGCCCACTCACTACTTCTCAGAGCAACCATGAGTAGATAATGAGAGTTGCTATGGCTAATTGAGTTAGCTTTGCCTTACAAAGTTTAAAGCTTCTAATCCATCACTCAACCTCCAAATATAAGAGACATATTTCAACTACTCGGAGGAGGATTCAGCCAGGTTCTTTGAAGAGGTAAAGTTCTTTGAAAGCAAGGTTGCTAAGGAGATGAAGGTCGAGTCTCTATCGAACAATGACCAGTCCGGTGATTCCAATGAGTAGATGAATGTTTATGTAATATGCAAAATTACCATGTAAAAAACTTGCCTTTATCATCAGTAAAGCTTATATCAATCTCACAATTCGTTAAGTACTCATATATTTCTTACTCCCCGACTGCTTGTTTAGTAGTAATACCTACTAAGGAAGTAGTAGACCAAGAATTAAAAAGTACTTTGCTCCTACCAATGGACTAAGTACATGCTGATTATGTTATAGAAAGGATTAAGTTGTCAATAGGAAATCACATTAAACAGAGCCAGTAGAAGATTTTGACTAGCCTCAGATACCATTTCCATAATCGAAATACCATATAGTCCAATATGAGATCAAAAATGATATAAAACTTTTCATTGATATGAGCGATAAGGAACTATGCAAAAAAAATGCAATAATGATAAGTGTTTTTATTTATAAACTTTATCTAAACTGATCATAAGATTACTGAGAACTGAAGGCATGAATAATACTTCTTGAATTCCAATGGATTTTGCTTTCCATCGAATTTCTCAATATTTACCAGTTGGAACCTTTTCGGCCAGCTCACTGCTTGAAGGCCTGCCAAGAATGCTCGACAGCCTGTGATCAGGTCATGGTGCCTTTTCTAAAAAGAAGCCAGATTATAATCAGTTGAAGACTTATTCCTCCAACAATTGGCTAGAAGAGGATGATGCTTATTGATGAAGAAACTTCAAGGATTTGGCGCCTTCTTCTCCACGGATGGCACCAACTGTTGATGATCGAGTCGTTGATCTTACAAATAATGTGAGAAAAGTGGCTAGATTTCTTGGAAGTATTTAGCAAGAGAAAGATGATGATCTTTATTGCTATGAACTAATTATAAAGGGGATTACAAAAAGGATTTAACTAGCCCTAATCTAAAATCTTCCCACTACTCGGAAGATGTTAGTTGCCTTACTTGTTCTCTAAATTCTTGTTCTAATTCGGGATTCTTTTTCTGTCTTCTCTCTTCAACCTTTAAATACCATTGAAAGGATGCCAATTATCTATCTGAAGAGACGTCTTATGGAATCAATACATTCGAGCAAAGGGCAGTTACTATTAGAGAGAGATATCTGATGATAATTGATTTTTTGTTGTTGTTAGTGGAAGATAATCATGAGAACAATGCATGATGGTTATTGTTAGAGATACAGGGCTGAAACATCATGATGTTTGGTGTGGATAAAGCATGTGTTTTATCCATCGCATAGAAGGAGTTCCCTAGAAGTGGGCCTTCATACCAGTTCATGAATTCTCCGAGTGGTCTACTGGTCGGGCAAAGTACACAAATATCCTCTGAACCAGGTACTTTGGAATAGATTTGGAAAGCTTACAACTATAGGGGTCTTAGGGCCTTAATTAAGTATTAAAATTGTATTAAATTGATATTTTAATCCTCATCACACCTAAACTCTTAAGATTATCTTACTTTCAACCTAAAAGTACACAACTGAATGTTTCACCCTCCTGAACTATCAATACATTTTTATTTTACTCCCTAGACTGATTGAAGGCAGTTTTGCGTTGAGGTGGCGTCTACTAAACACCAATGTGGAAACGATTTTGACATATATATGTTTCTTTGGTTGACATGGCAGCCATGTCAGCGTGATCACCATGATGGGCCCACCAATCAGCCTCATCTCCCTCTTATTCCCCTTCCTCATCTCTCTCTCATCTCTCTCGTTCTCGACCAGTGGTGGCAAGGTCAGGTCTGACGGTGGCAAGCTTGTGTCCGACAAAGGCAACAAGGTTGGGTTTGGTGGCGACAAGCGGCGATGACAAGATAGAGGGCCAAATCAACTGCTACCGATCACGAAGAAGAAGGCATACAGAGCTGGCAACCAAACAAAAGGAAAAACACCATATCCGCCGCCTCAGCAGCTGGCCTCTAGATCTGGTGGTGGCCTCCTCCACCGACGGCAAGCCCAGATCTAGGCACAATGGGCCCGGGTTTGGCTGTGCCTGTGATGGCCCTAGTCGGTGATGAAGACAAGGTACGAAGCTGACAGCCTTTTCTCCTCCACCGTCGGTGCCCTTCCCTCACCTCTTGCACCACTGGTGGGCCTAGATTTGGGCATAGCAGGCCTGGATGAGGCCACACCGGTGACGAGGAAGACGGTTGAAGCTGGCGATGAAGACAATGATGGAGCCGACGGTCTCCTCTCCTCCACTACCATTCGCTGGAGAGAGACGAAGAAAGAGGAAGGAGGAGAGGGGTGTGGTAGTAGGGGCAAGAGCAAGGTTGGGAAGTGAGGGCCAGGGACCCATGGAGGAAGAAGAAGATGGGAGGGAGAGGGAGGAAAAAGGTATGAGTGCCTTTGACCCATCCTCACTAGTGCCGAGCTGCTTCCATGGTTGTCTTTCGCTTGAAAGGATATGGGGGGAGAGAGAGAGAATGGAGAAGGGAGATGGAGAAAGAGGGACAAGATGATTTGGCTAATGAGGTGGTGAAATTTGGTGACATGGATAAATTGGATGGTTTTGGTCTTAGGGGTAAAGTGAATGGTATTAAAAGTTTGAGGTGTCAAACATCCAGTTTTGTAGTTGGGGTTGATTTCTAGACTTTCGTAAGAGTTATGATGGCAAGGTAGACTTATTCCTTAGTAAAAAGATCTTGCTTGGAACAATGAAATTAAACTCTTCTTATGAAAAAAAAGCAATATTAAGCGGAAAAAAAAAATCAAATGTCTGATTTTTAGGCCCCGCTCGTTTCGGCTTTTTTCGGTTTCAGCTTCTAGCTTCTGCTTTTTTTCACTATTCAGTATTTCATCTTTTTCTGATTTTGTTTAGATATTTTTGGCTTTTTTGTATTTTCTTTTTTTCTGTGTTCCTTTGTATTGTCCCTAATGGGTTACATGTTTTTTCTATTTTTATTTTTTTTTTAAATTAATTATGCCCAAAAAGCCAAATCAGCTACAATAAAAAAAAAGTCAATTACAGTAAAATTTCAGCCAAAAGCCATACGCCATCGCTAAAACGAGCGCCCCCTTAATCTTAACCTTTGGAAAGTATGTGCAGCAACATACTTACATGCATTTTGTAGGTCATCGTAAATTGTATTGCTTTTGATCAGCAATAGTAGAGCACACTGGATGACTATACCGATTATAGAAGAAAGGTAGGCACAGTTTAGCACAATATCTTACTATTAAGGACTCTGAAGTTGTACAAAAACATGTTTTAAACGAGGCGCTGACGCTGTAGCAGTTAGTTATAGCATATTCAATTAGCGTTTGATTTGATCATAACTGTTTAAAATTGATGTTAATTTTATTTGGAATAGAATTATACAGAGAAGGACATAACCGTACTGCATATAGTATCATTAACATTTGGGAGTTCAGTACTATATACATGTATGTAGCCTGTCGAGGTGCGACAGTTCAATTTTCAAGTATATCAGGTCAGAAATCCATACACTCCTCATAAAAAAATTATAGAAATCCCTACAAATTTCATATGTATTTTATTGTTACTACTTACTAGCTACGACCAAACCAAGATATCGGGTCTGTTCTTTCTGGCTGCGGCTGACAGCTTTTTTGCTGTTTGCGACAAAGATTGCGGAAAGAGAGATACTCGCTTGCAAATTTTGATGATACAGATATTAGTTTTTTAACGTGTACTACAATTAACTTTTAGACCCTGTCTTAAAAAAATACTCTATTTAAAAGTTAGTTACTATAACAAAAGCCAAAAACAACTTTTAGAAACCACAAAGAACAGGACCATCGTGTTTCTTTGCAGCTTTTTTTTGAAGTACGAAATTTGGTCCTTCTCTAGTATAGTTCTGCTGGTAGCAAGGGCTTTGCAGTTACTCCGCTGCTGAAGCAATTTAATTCCCCCATCTTTGTGTACAAGCTGACAATTACAGTTGTACAATCTTACTATGTAACGCTCAGTTTAACATTAACTTATGATTTTTTTTATTATACTTGGTTTAATTTTTACTGTAACTGAGTTAGCTTATTTAGCATAATTAAATTTTAAAAAATAGAAAAATAGAAAAAAAACATATAAGCCCATCACGGACAATACAAAAGAATACGAAAGAAAAGAAAAGGCAAAAAAACCCCAAGAATATAAAAAACAAAAAATAAAATTACTAAATAGTAAAAAAATAAAAATCAGAAACAGAAGCTGACTTTAATCTAAAATAAACATATTAGATGACTTGAACTTTTCCTTTCAGCTGAAGGGCTAGCAATGTCACTTGTAAGGACTTCCTTTAATTGCACTACACTGAACTGTAGCAGTCGGCTCATTGATTGTACTGTACATACATACGATGAATGGTACGCACATACGCAACGCAACGGGGACATGTGGTCTGTGTGCTTATCCGTAGAAGGGAGGACGAGTGAAACGCAAGGCTGGTCGGCTTCTCCTGCCATGTCCATTCTTTTGCGTACTAGACCAGTAGCAATGCTGGTAACTAATATGACGTCTTGGAGGAATGGCGTTGGTTTTTTAGTTTTTTTACTGTAACTAATTTATTTTTTACTGTAAAAATAATTAATAATAGAAAAAACATATTAACCCATCACAGACAATGCAAAGGAATACGGAAAAAAAGAAAATGCAAAAAATCTCTAAAAATCTATAAAGAAAATCAGAAAAACATGTTAGCTGAGTTGATCTGTTCCATGCTTGTACCTGGAATCTTTCCGTTGCTTCGTCTTCTCGCGTGCCATTGATGTCCAGGTACGTCTCTGGAACAGATCAACAGGAACCCTGTCTTGCATACGGAGTTGGAGTTGGATACAAGCAGCAGGTACTTAGGCCCGGATCAATATGGCGACGGGCCTGAGCGTTTGGTGGTAGACGTTTTTTTACTGTAGCATGCATAGTGCACTGTATTGTACAGCGTACAGCACATTTTTTTTTCCTTTTCAGTAGGTCGAGACTCGAATGCGTCTCGCAAAATTCTCAGAAAGTTGCGGCCGTCCGATTCTGACGTGTGCAAGAAATGCGACCTTTAGATATGCGACTGCGTGCCGGCCGGTGTGCTTGGTTGCGTTTGTGTAGTGGAGGGAGGTGAGGCGTCGCGGTTGGTGCGGCCGCGTAGTGGTGGGCGATGCTCTGCTCTGCTCTGCTCCGCCTCTGCTTTTGCTAGTGGCTGTGGTCTGCGTGCATGGATGGGCACTTTGTGTTTCGTCTTCCTTTTTCGTTCTAGGTTGGTCTTCGCCCTGCTATTTTGGACTCTTGCCTTTTAGCTTTTAGTTTCTATAAAAATTAAAATAAATGATATGATTATTAAAATGGATTCTTCAAACAGTCTTTCTAGTCTAAAACCATATGTGTCGTCTATATCGACGGAAATCCAGAGCTGTTTAAAAAAACACAGATAAATTCTATCAACCTAACAAAAAGACATCACTGCAGCATAAAAGAATAGGGTCTTTTCGCCCTAGTGCCTATCACCTGCCTTTCTCTTTCCCTGTCTGTCCTTTTTTGATCCACTTTCTCTTTGTTATGTTGCTTAATCTCCCTGCGTGCGTTGCATGTAAAGTGCCTTTACGCGGTGGAAACGCCAGCCATTACCGCTGAGGGTGCATTTCTTTTCTGGTGTTTCGTATACGCCATATCAGGTGCTCCCTGACGGGGGGATTATACTGGGGCACTAGCATGGAATTGATCTGACCGCTACGTTCTCGATCGGACGGCCGAGGAGGAGAGAACAGGGAAGCTGTGTTCATCCATCTCTCCTTCTCAAAGGCAGAGGATAAGATCACATTCAGTATGCCTAGATCATGAGTTTTTTTTTTTCCAGGACCACAGACACGAGAGCACCAACACTTCAAATCGCCCTTTACTCCGGTTGCTGGGTTCTCCAGTGTCCGGATTTCAGGCAGCCATGGACCGGACTGTCCATCACTCTCTGAAGTCTGAACAAACCAATTAGGCAGGTCCCTCCCGTTTGGAGTCTACCTGGCCATGGTCTCTCTCTCTCTCTCGCTCAGTCGTTCTAAATTTAAGGGAATTCTTGTGCTCTTCCTACCCATTCGATTTGTACATTTCACCCTTCTGAATGTGACATTTTTCAGTGGTCAGTCAACTCAGCAACACTCAGGACGCAGTGGAGGTTATAAAATGTAGAATGAATCCAATGATATCTTGGGTTAGTCTTGTTGCATTTAGCAGATCATACACACGACACAAACGCAAACGCAGGCATCGCTTCCTCGTTGCAGCCTCCCGTCGTCTGTTTCTTGACGCAGTGGTCGTTTTTTGCGTGTAATTTACAGCTACATATAAATAAGTGAAATAGTCATTGTTGTCGGCTGAATTCGGCACCAGATTCGTTGTGTTTTCTCCCCTCGTAGGTTGGAACGACTGAACTGCAAACCAAAGAAGTAATGACAAGATTTTAGTACAAGAAAGGGTTTCTACCCTGAACTAGTACTGTTTGATTGCACATATATATAGAAACAGAAACAATATCAGCTATAGCTGAACACAACAACCACTAACCATATATCTGAGATGCAGATTGGATTAACTTGATTTGGAAGCATGCAGGCATGCTGACCTCATACAACCTTTAGTATAATGGGGGTGGTAGATTGCCATGATCTTGGTCTGTTAATTTGTTTTGTTGCATTATCGTTTCATCTTGACCTCCATTGTGAGCACAAAGTCCTGAATGTTGTTTTTTCTAAAAAAAAAAAGTCCTGAATGTTCTCTCACCTCAATAAGCTGCAAGTTTGGTAACTTCTCCTTTTCTGATACACAGTCACATGTTTGATTGAAATAATGCGAAACTGAATTCACTTCTCTGTCATCTGCACCTTTTGGGGACAATGTGCGATGCAGGTTGATGTTGGACTGATAAAGCACTTGTTTTGTTCATACCACTGCAGATTTTGACCCAAAACCTGAAACGACCGAACATGTAAAGAGGCTACATTTCGGTCATAGTTTACCCAATTTACTCTGAAAATATTTTAGGCTGTACGGCCACAGAATCTTTCTTCGGAAAAAACAATTCGGATTCTGCGCGAAATAAGCAGGTTCCTTGCGTGATCCGATATATTCAGTACAACTAACCTTCGTAAAATGAGGAACATCTGGAATCGAATCGTTCATATATACAAGAAATCAACTAAAAAAGGTGATCACACATCAGTGTCTGCATATCTTCTCACCACTAACATTGGCAGTACTCCCCAGTCTACTATTGCTGCTACTTGTATTTGCGTAGTACTGAAGAAAATATCGCCTTGTTGAACACGATGACGAACACACTAACTGAAATTTGGGTGTGGTAGCTTCTCTGTCACTGTCAGAAAAACTCAGTGATGCAATTAATGATTAATTGGAGTTGCTGCTCATGAAGAAGCAAAGCTCAAACACTGAACTCTCGGAACAGTGAAGCTGGATTAGTGCGCCAAGCTAGCTAGCACACTGAGTCTGAATTTGAGAAGTGACTTCTGGCTACAGTAGTATATACTTTGTAGTCTTAGGATGCGATTGGATGTTATCATAGGTGGCTAGGATCATAAATTTATTGACTTTGTAGTCTCAAGAGTGTTTAGAATAACGGTGACTTATGGCTTTTTTAAATTGTAATTGACTTTTTTATTATAGCTAAGTTGGTTTATTTGATATAATTAAATTTTTTTAAAAAATAAAAATAGAAAAAATAGTTTATTTGATATAATTAAATTTTTTAAAAAAAATAAAAATAGAAAAAATATGTTAGCCTATCACAGATAATACAAAGGAATATGGAAAAAAATATAACAGTATAAAAAAAGCCATCGCGATGTCAGAAGCTGAGTTGAGCACGACCTTAGGATACCATGGGATGTCATAATAAATAGGTTGACCAGGATCATAAATTTCTGGAACCAATTCTAGGGCATGCTACACCTAGCTAGCTCATGCAGCGCTGGCCGAGGAGGTGCCAGTGGGGACGCTGGGGAACCTGACGACGCTCCACACCCTTAGCCTCTGCATCAACGGGCTCACCAGCGTGCCCTCGAATGGCCTCACTTCCGTGGGCGCGCTCCGCAACGGGCGCGCTCCGCAACATCTTCCTCAATGGGAATGTGCTGTTGGGGGAGTTCCCGCGGGCGATTGTCGAGCTCCCGGGCCTCGTCCGCCTCGCGCTCGGTGGGAATGACCTGTCGGGGACCATCTCATCGGCGGCGGTCGGCAAACTCACGCGCCTCAAGGTTCTGCTCCTCGAGAACAATCGCTTCGTCGACCAGATTCTGGACCTTAACCTACCACAGCAGCTGCAGTTCAATGTGTCGTTTAACCAGTTGAATGGATCCATCCCGCCTCCCGGCCGCGCTCTAGTCCAAGCCGCGTTCGGCATTCCTGGGACCGGATGGGGTTGTGCGACAGGCTCCTGGGGACTTAATTACCCTAGTGAGGCCTCGCCTTCGCCTACTCCAGCGGGGCAACCGTCATCGCCGACGCCCACGACCAACGACGAGAGCAACGGCAAAGGCGGAAATGGGGGAGAAAGTGGCAAGAAGAGCAAGATTGCAAGAAGCTCTCTGGCGGCTCCATTGCCGAAATCGCCGTAGGCTCCGCCTTGGGAGTCGCTCTTCTCCTGTTCCTTCTCATTTGTCTCTGTGGTAAATCAGGGCGCACCAAGACGCGGTCTCTGGAGATGCCACCTCCATCCCCAATGTCTGCTGTCGTCACCGGCAGCCGAGAACCTCCTGAGATGACCAGTGGTGCGACCATAGCGCCGGTGGCCACCGTGGGCCATCCCCATGCCCCTGTTGGTCAGTCGACATCAAGGAAGAAGCTGGTTTTGTTTGGATCAGCAGTCGTCGTGGCATCGTTCTACCTGGAGGACCTGCTGCTCGCCTCCGCTGAGGTGCTCAGGAAAGGCGCCTTTGGGACGACATACAAGGCAGTGCTTGAATCTGGGGTGACCACGGCGGTGAAGCGGCTCAAGGATGTGACCCTATCTGAGCCGGAGTTCCGCGACCGCATTGCTGACATTGGCGAGCTTCAGCACGAGTTCATCGTGCCGCTCCGTGCCTATTACTACAGCAAAGATGAGAAGCTACTTGTGTACGACTTCATGCCCATGGGAAGCGTCTCCGCACTCTTGCAAGGTGAGAGTCTCACATTTTCTTTGCAGTTCTTTATTGTCACACTCTCTGATCGTGATATTACTGTTATTGATATGTTGTGCTTGTGAGTAACATTGTTTTGCATTGTTCATGGGTGCTGATGGTAACGATTGATTTACTTGCGCATGTTTAAGATTGCCGTATTTGAGGAGCTCTTGTTTTGCACCTATAGATTTTCTGTTACCTAAGAATTCTGGCTTTGTGGCAATCAGTTCACCGTAAACAAAAAAAAAAGCAACACAAGCAGTCAACAAAGATGAAAATTAGAGTTGATCACCGTATTTGTTAGGTCCATACAAGTATTAAAAGACTATGCAATCCATAAAGACAAGGAAAAAAAACAACTCACTATACAAACTGTCTTTAACGCTGTCTATAAATGACATAGATAGGTGTTATAGACAACGGCTATCATTGTACATACCTTAAGAGTGCCTCTATTTTAGTCTTAGGTCCATCACTAAGCTCAGATATAGTTTACACCGTAGCATTATGACAAGAGACCGGGCCTTGTATCTTCGGCTTCTCCGATCCATGAGTGATAAGATATCATTTCGATCTCTCCGCGGCACCCAACAGATCTACGGTGAATACTAGATATGACCTGCTATATATACTAACTAGTATTGCTTCCCGAAAATTGTGATTTTTGTTCTGAAAAAGAGGATTATGATTTTTTAACTTGTATATATAACCATGTCGTTTAAATTTCCTCAGACATTTGCACCCATATTGCTGTTCCTGGACAGCTTCATATGCCTAATTCGATCAGCAGTAACCAAGTGTCTTGTACCTTAGCTAGGTGCATAGGTAACATCTGAAGAGCGTCAACACAGCATGCGCGCGGCCAGTCTTCTCTGCTCCACGGATTTCATAAAATCATGAAATATTCTCTTCGAAAAAAGAATCAAGAATTCATAAATAGTGTAAAAAATGGCGCAAGTACATTGCATGATATGCTGTTCTAGAATCGCTTCTCTCGATTGAATTCAGCCTCGATCAGTTGCCGTGTTCATGACCGTCATCGGGCTTATGCTCGACGTCGCCATTGGCGTCGTAGTACATGTTATCGCCGATGTAGTAGTTGTTGTAGTTACCTTCGCCGGCGATGTGGTAGCTGTCGTAGTCGCCTCTCTCCCCAGCGTAGTGTAAAGAAGTGTAGTAGCCACCCGTCTCTCCCATGCCACTGCCATTATCGCCATGGACAACCTGTGTTTGCGCGCCACTGAACCCCTCGCCGTCGCCCATCACGACGGCATCGCCGGCGACATGGCCGGCGTGATATTGGCGGCTCGGGCCTGGCTGCTGTAGGTCTGGCAAAACCTTTGGGTCGGCGTCGGCGGCCAGAGCCATCGCCTCCGCCTGTTGCTGCTGCTTGGTCTTGGCCTTGTCGGTGAATCTGATGCGGGAGAGCACGGTGTCCGGGAGCGGCGGCGAGGTGATCTCATACTCGTGCATGACCCAGCCGGCGGTGCCCGGCGTGCCGGTGCGGTAGTAGGTGAGGCTGTAGCGCTTGTACTTGATGTCCAGCTCGCGTTCGCCCGGGCCTAGCAGGGTGAGGGACTCCTCGACGCTCTTCTGGCCGCGCCACGTGCCTCCGTCCCCGGCCCCGGCCTCGACGGCGCGTTCCTTGCGGCCGCCGTTCTTGGTCTTGTCGGTGGCGGGGCCGAAGAAGAAGGCGTGGTCGCTGTCGGCGTGGCCATGCTTGTGCAGGAGCTCCCACGGCGGGAGGCTGACGGGGTCGTCGTCGATGATGGCGTGGTCGTGGGGGTGGCGGAGGCCGAGCGCTCGCGGGAGGAGGTAGAAGGCGACGATGTCGGCGTCGGTTGGGTCGAACTTGTAGCCGGACGACGCGTCGTCGCCGAAGCCGAACTTCGAGGCCTCCATCCCCTGCGCCGCCCTTGCTCGATCTCTTTGATCGAATTGGTTTGGCTTCCGTCGACCCAAGTCGGTCTTGGTTTCTTGATCGAGTTGGTCTTGGTTTCTTGATCGCGAGTCGAGGTTTCTTGCCGGAATCGTTTGGTATTGGCAGAGCAATGATGCATTAATATAGGGGATCGATTCCTAGTCGGAATCGGATTGGATTCACAAGCAAAATCAAAATCGCCAAACAGAAATAGTTAGGAATTCGGATAGTCGGTTCCAAACAGAACGAATTTGGAAAGCGTGCAATCTGAGCACGCCATGCATGCAGACAGTTGCCATTTCGACGTGCAACTAAGATTTGAGAGTTTGAGATCGACGGAAGGAATCCATGAAATTAACTACGTGTGCTTACAACATGCATGGAAAGTTGCGATTTCGTGTCTAAAATGTAGTAGCGATCGATCGAATTCCCCTTCTTTCTAAGCCCACATAAACCACGCTAGCTGCAGACATAGATTTTGAAGGATGATGTGAGATCCGAGATTTTGTTGTGATGAAATATTTTTATTTTAGAGAAGCGAAAATTTACATATTTACATATTTTTCGGGACAGCTTACAGTTACGACGGTCTGACCGGCCAGCTTATATTGTTTTGGCCAAAATAGATGATTTTGAAAATTTTGAGTCATAAAATGATTTGGTTTGACTTAGGTCTGTGCATATGTGTAGCGTGATGCATGTTTCAGCTAATGTGAGTCAAGTTATGAAGAACTTATATCTGAAAATGATTTCTTGGTCTTTGTATATGCAGGAGTGTTTAGAGTCAACCATAGTCAGCGGCGATGATCGGGACGACTCTCATAGAGGAGATAAGGCCCAAAATAATCATAGATGTCGAGTGAGATAGCTAAACTCAAGTATGGCATAAAGAAAGTGGCAAATATTGAATGGAAGTTCAAGCGACGAGTTGCACCATATGCCTTGGTCATCCAAGTAAGGTGGGGTCCAGTGGAACCGGAACGGAAGAAACTTGCCGACGTGTGGTAAGTCAGTGGTGCATCTACACATGGTAAGCATGGTAATTGCTTGTATGAGAAGATAAAGACGGGACCAAGAAATGGTATTTTGATAAGTTAACCAAAATATTAAAAACTACTTTGGATCAAAACTGCAGTACTTGAGCGGCGTTTGAGAAGATGGTTTAGGTCAAAGAAGAACTGAGATGGTTAAATGAATCAAGGCTAAATACTTGACGGATTTAAACTTATATGCTTTGAAAGCATGTATAAATGTAATGTGTTTTATGTTGTGTGGGGTTAACGGGTTTTTTTTTCATTTGTGCTAAGTGGGTATACATTAGGATTATATAGGGCTGGTTACTTTGTTCATTTAACAGATTGGGATGAAGACTTGTAAGTTAACCATCCAACCATCCTAATTTTATTTATTGAAGTCAAGTATTTTAGGGTTAGAGTTTAAGAAGTATGAGTGGTGTGGTGTGCTCTCTTATCCTCCAGATGAAGTAACTATAAGAACTCTATCCACAAGTAGTAATATATCAACTTTATTTATCTCTCATATATCTCTCTTATTTTGGCTGATTTGCTCTTATTTTAGTTGGTTATAATCTTATCTCTCCCCTTTTTTGATCTTGCTAGATACCAAGATGAGTAAGTGATAAAGATATACCTTGAAAATCAATCTCTCAATCTCTATCCATTAAGATATTAGGTTTGGCAAGGTCTTAAAGTTGCCCGGCTTTTTGTTTAATTTGGTCTCTCTGAGTGATTTCATGATCTAGTTATTTTTGCCTCGATACCTTAGGAGTTTTAGAGCTATCTTGGCCATTATTCACTCACAAGTAAATCATATTCACCATTTTTTGTTTTTGCCCGGTTTAGTATAACATTCCTTCAAATAGAAAAAGGTTAAAAATTTGGCAACAATTTTCTTGATTGTTTATTGGAATAGGTTTATGACATTCTAGAGAATGTGCATAATAAAATCCAAGTGATTTGAAATCTTGATTTGAGAATTTGCTTAATTTATGGTTTTGGTTTGATTTTGGTGCAATAGAACTTCACGAATCAAAATGTCCCAATTCTCATAAGTTCTTTCAAGTTTTTTGGTTAGGATAAGTTATTAAGGTTATGATCTTACCTTGATTTAAGTTTAAGTCTTTTAGATCTATTGATCAAAAGCTATATGAAGTTTTAAATTTGAAGTAGCGTTGTTTTTACTGTTCACTGAGGTAAATTTGCTGTAGTAGAGCGAATTTTTGAAATTTTGGGTTCTTGATCTTCATAACTTCTTATAACTATTGAATTGAAGAATCAGTGAATACTTAAGGAAAAATTTGAAGGCGCTATTCACCTATTCTGTTGTCATACCGGTCCTACAGATTTACGTGCAAAACCAAAACTGGCCGGGGAAAAACTTACATGTTCAAATGGGATAATTTGCTAATTGACACTACAAAATCATAGGGTTTTTTGCTGGAACACATTCAACCGATCGATTTGCAATTTAGGAGAGAGGATGGTGTGAAAAGTCTTATTTTTCCTTCGAGAGATAAGAGGGCAACGTGAAAAGTCTTATTTTTCCTTAGAGAGATAAGAGGGTAAGGCAGTATATTCATGTGCTTTATCGCTGGGACCCAAAGCTTCGCAGGCGATGCTGGTAGCCCTACCCATCCACGGTTAATTCGATTGAATCAACGGCGGATGGGAAGGTGCCTCACAGCGAAAATGGCTTCCCGGAAGAAAGGCATACGTACATGTTTAATGTACTCCATCCATCAAGGTACAGACTATGTAATTGTGCATGTAAAATTACAGACTATGTAATTGTGCATGTTTAATGAGTCGACGTTACAGAATCATGATACAGACTATGTAATTGTGCATGTAAAATGTGCACTTTTATTATAATTTTTTTTTAGCTCCGTCACTTAGCAGAGCCACCTCATCGTAACAAAAGCTAATATTAAAAGTAAACGAGGCACTAGCTCCTACTTTTACATTTATACATGAGTGTGCTTCTGTCAGGCCCACTATTTCCTGGTCAGAAGTGGCACAGAAAGATTTCCCTGCTTTAGAATGACACTGATCATACTAAATATATCAGAGGAGAGAAGAACCTTCCAATTTGGGGGTAAATGTTCAGCCCAATTTCTTCTTTTTTGTTCCTTCCAACCATATGCACAAATGTAAAACTGTGCTCCTAAAACACAGATTAATAAACTGAAGTCTTACACCGACATTGATCCGATTATGTTTAATGAGCTATAAGCTATAAGCGGATGTCACTGCTTCCGAAACTGCAGAAAGCTTTTCGGATTTCTTGCTACTTGTCAGTTGTCATCTAAACCCTCGCCATGTTCAGCGCAAGCACTCGTCTGAAAACGGCACTCACAGCTGACCATATTCCTCTCCCTGCATCAGAATTGCAGGGACTCTATCTAATTATAATCGGTCATGGTGATCAACTGGCCGATCCACCACGGCTAATGCTAGCCGAATTTGTTGCCTTCTGCCTCGCTGATCGATCAGAAGTATAGTAGTTGTTTAAAAAAGCTTATCTAGCCTTTCACAAGTTCCGCATACGAGATTATTAAGAGACAGCACCATGTCCAGAATGTAGCCTTCAGTCTTCTCCTTGTCTGCATGGTACAGTGTCTGAATCTTGATCACCTTGCCGTCATCAGTTCCGTTGGGCGTCCTACAAGAATTCACGAGGCATCGTCAGGAACAAGCATTTTTTGTGCATCTGGTGCATGGCAAAGTAGATACGAGGATCGTTGCTATACCCTTTATCCAGCCATTCTCCAAGCATTCCCTTGTGACCCAGCCTGGTGTTCAGAGAAAAATAAAAAGATCAGGTGAACAGATCATTCATTTAGCAATGTTTTGCACAAGTAGTTGACATGGTTGAATGAATCTGGTGTATATGTTAAGAGCTTGCAGTACATTCTTGTGGATTCTGCCATTGGCAAGAGCCATTTGAGTGTCTTGTTCATTTCATCCATGATCTGTTCTACTGTCCTCTGCAAGAAGCATATGCCAAGATCAGAAAAGAATGAGAAGGATGAAAAATGCATATTTCATATATCAGATAGGCAGAAAAGAGTGGATACCTTGTCTTTTGACTTACTATCTTTCAACTTGGTTTGGAGGCCTGATTTGATGCAAGGAGGCAATCCAAGGTACAATGAATCTACAACAGATTTTGGAGTTGATGGTGTGAACGACACCTGACAACGGGAAGCCATGAACAGATAAGATAATTTTTTACCTTTTGATTAGGGTATCGAATCAACTAAAAAAGGAATAATATGACATGTCGATAATAATATGTTTATGTCATCTACAACTACACTTGATCAATTACCCAGAACAATCACCTAATCACTGTCACTTTGCATGACAGAGATGGCATTTTTCGAGAACAATGATAGAGAGAGCCTGATAAACAGAAAGAAAGGAGCATACCAAACTTTTTATATTGAAAATGAGATGTGCGTAATGCAGCTCAAGATCAGCAGATCCTAATGTTCTCTGAGGGCTCCCTGTGGCATGCACAGATACATATTCACGTTTCTTTGGGAAGACACTGCTGATCTCCAAATGCAAGAAATGCACAATGTAAACAAGTTTCTCCATAATCTGCAATAGAACAGAATGGATCAGTTGTCATAAATACATTTCTAGACAGAGTGAACATTAATCAGCAACAAAGTATAACATACACGTTCCATCTTCTTGATCAAAAGTGTTTTCTTCCTCAAGTCCTGCACACATTTTCTATCGATCTCCACTGCATTCCAAAGAGACTGAAGTGGTATTCCTGCATACATATACATTAAAATTATAAACTGATGGGAAAATCAAACATTTTTCTGATTAGAAGTCAGTGGCGCCTATCACATAAACATATATGTCTGGCACGAACCGGTCTGCAAAGCAGTCTGGTTCTCACTTCCTCTCATGTACTCGTGATAGCATTTCTTGTACAGCTCCTCAGAGGTGTCAAGTCGGAGCATTGCATGGTACAGTTGCTGTGCAACAGAAAATAGAACAGAAACAGCATCAGGATTTTAGTGATTTCAGAGGGGGCAATTATCAAGGACATCAACATATGAACTGTGACTGAATCACTGACCACGGTCTGCTGCGCAAGCTCCATCAGATACTGCATCTTGGATGCTGCTGCTTCTTTGGAGTATTTCTGAGGTGTGAGCGCAGACTCCAGTCTGTGCGTTGAGCCGTTGACAAAGGGGCATACAAAGAATACACATACAGCATGAGGCATGATGGAGCCATGAATTCTCTAAGGACAATATATTAAGGTGGTGGCAAAGACAACTTTACCTGGAGAAATGCTGATCCAAATTGTGCCATTTGGGATCTCTGCACAGGTTTCCAAACCGAGCAACATTTGCAGCAAAATATTTAAACTCCTCTCTGCATGATTAAGCCAAATGCGTATGAACAAATCTTGAAAACACTGTCAAAATAATCTTTAAAAAATAAAAGCACTGCTAAATTGCAGAAAATGCCACTGCTCACCTTATGTCGGCTCCAACAAGAACAAGCAACCGGTTGTAATCATCTGAAATCAGACATTGGACACCTTGGGTCTGAAGCACCACAGATTTCAGGTGCCACATGCTTTGTTCAGAGAGGAATTCCATGAGATTGGAGCCCTTGGCAATTGTGTTGGCAACCTCAAAGGCCAGGATCTCTATAGTCCTAGTTTCTTTGGCAGCAATACAGGACATAATGCTGAAAATTGCGGCTTTTGAGGTCGACGCTCTAGTGCGTACTGTGTTGGAATTCTCTGGTGAGATGCCTGATTTTGCTTTGCAGGTTTTGCTGAAAAATGAATCTATTCCTGATGCCTGTAAGATCGAAGAGACATAACATAACAGGAGGCTCTTGAAACACATGCAGGAGCAGGACGAACTGAAGTCTTAGTAATAAAACAGGAAAAGACGCCTAAATTTCGAGGCAAAGAAGGACTCGAACTCGGGTGGTGGTGGGGTTGTACATCCATGCCCCCACCCAACTGAGCCTAGGAGGGTCTTCTAATAGATAGTTTGATTGATATACGGTACATGATGAATCATACGAGGATTTTATAAATTCTTTTTTTCATGAGTTTTTACAAATGATCTGCTAAAAACTGAGCGAACTGTGAATATGTTTTGACAGGAAAAACATCAATTTCAATCACTATTCAGACAGGGAAGACATCCAACTGAGCCTAGGAGGGTCTTCTAATAGATAGTTTGATTGATATACAGTATATGATGAATCATACGAGGATTTTATAAATTCTTTTTTTCATGAGTTTTTACAAATGATCTGCTAAAAACTGAGCGAACTGTGAATATGTTTTGACAGGAAAAACATCAATTTCAATCACTATTCAGACAGGCAAGACATACTTCCCATAAAAACTGGACCCAAAGCAATGCAATGTTTTTCTTTTTGGAATTTTCATAACTATTTCCATGTGCTTGGGAGAGAATGGATGAATTTCCAATGCCATGTCATGTCCACTGCTGTGTATAAAAGATAGATTCCTAACCACCTCACCACAAAAACACATACAGAACAGACACTCAAACCAACAAATTCATCAACTATACCAAATTCCCTTATTGAATGATGATGTACCAACAAACTCCTTTCCCTGAAACGCTAACACTTGTGAAATTGCCGGCAGTTCTTGTAGAAATGGATCAAATAAGAACTCTATCCAACCAGGACTACAAAACAAGCATCAAGAATACTAATATCTAGCACTTGCCTTCGCTTTACCCTTGTCAGGCAATGCCATCTCCTTGGAGACCAGCGGTGGCACTTCACCATCCTTCTTGAGATCGTCTGTTTTCTCCGGTGCCGCCTTCCTGCTGCGCCTATTCCCAGCAGATTGCAACTTCGGCTGCTGCTGCAGAAGCAGCTTCTCATGGGAAGCAAAGTTTCCCTCATCTGAAGATGACGGGGAACCCAACACAAGTCCCCACGAACAGCAAAGTCCACCCATCTTCTCAATCTGATCAGAAAGAACTCAAAACTATATGATTTGGATGGCAAGTTGGGATCTTTGGAGGAGATCCAATTCGCCGAACCATGAAAGATTGGTCACGGAGCCCATGCAAAATGATCATGCAAAAAAGCTCTGATTACAAGGACGAGAGAAATCAAGAATGCGATTCTCTGTTTATAAAAAAAAAAAAACATCTACAAACGAGATGACAAGAAATGGAAACCACCTAAACTAGGAAACAATTGAAGGACGGCTTTAATGTATAGCAAGAGGGGAAGAAGTCTACTCATTAAACAACTGAATAATCCAAGTTTGTTATTTTTTTTCTCTTAGTTAAATAGTTGACTGGTGTATCAGGGAGGCAAAGAGAGGTTGTCAAACCCAACAAATCAGATCTGTTCTTTTTTCTCTAAAAAAAATCAGATCAAGTATCCTCCTACATAGATCATTTTCTCTCCATTCCAGTTTTGGTTAACTTTTGGTTAGTCACCCACCAGAAGGATTAAGCATTTGCTGGTGGAAATATTGATCCTATTACGACCACTAATGTGTATGATTTTCTTTCTGTTTCTGACGGCTCAAACGGTCATATTGACCGTGCTATTTTTCTAAGCAAGTAATGCTATACATATTATATTGATAAACAGTGGATACTAGATCTTTTTTATAAAAAAAAAGATAGGAGGTACCTCCCCAAAATCACACTTTTGGATTGTTGAATCTGCTTCAAGATTAGTGCTTCGATTCTCCCTTTAGGGTTTACCAAGCCCTGATCTCACTTCACCAGAAAGACAGACGAAGCTAGTGGTAGGAGTGACCGCAAAGAAAAGGGTGAGGACAACATTGATGGGAGGCAGTGAAAGGAAGGACTATAATAGTAACGGCGTAGCCATGGATCTTAAGAGAGGAGGTGAGCAATAGGGGAGACACCGATGTGATAGCAAGGGCGACGGATGGCAACACTAGTGGTGGAAGGTAGGATCTACAAATGGCTCTAGTGATATGGTGGTATAGATAGTTGTGTGTGAGGTGACCGGAAGGCGGGAGTGGGGTAGAAGGCCATGGTGGGAGATGAGATGAGATGAGGTTACATTTAAAAGGTGAGAGTCAGGCGCTTGGTGAGGGTTAATGTGATGCGAGAATCCAATATTAGATTTTTAGAACAAAGTAGTTGCATTAATGACAAACTTATTATGAAATCAATGGGCTATCTATTGTGATGAGATATCAATAGTGTGAGAGCTCTATCTTAAAACAAAAATAGTGTGAGAGGTGGTCGCAAACCAAGGACATGGTAGGGGTGGCAGTGGGAGATGAGAAAGGAGGTGGGGGTTACAATCAAACGTTAAGATGTGTCCGATGGGTGATAGTGGGGTAGGAGGCCATGATGGGAGATTAAGAAGAATAATGGGGTTACATTTAAAAAGTGTGAGTCCAATGCTTGACAAGGGTTAATGTGAGGCGAGAATACAATCTTACATTTTTGGAGACAAGCAATTGCATTAATGACAATTTTTTTATGAAATCAATAGGCAAATCTGTTGTGATGAGATATAATAGTGTGAGTATGAAGGTTGGTCGCAAACAAGGGCAGGGTAGGACGTGGGGTTTACAGTTAAAACGTGAGATGTGTCCGCTGGGTGAGAGTGGGGTAGGAGGCCATAGTGGCAGATGAAGAAGAATGGGGTTACATTTAAAAGGTGAGAGTCGGATGCTTGGCGAGGGTTAATGTGAGATGAGAATTCAATCTTAGATTTTCAGGAACAGGCAGTTTGGACACAACCAAGGGCAGGGTAGGAGGTGGCAGTGGGAAATGAGGAAGGAGGTGGGGTCCTAATTAGAAGGTGAGACGTCGTTGCTGGAAACAGTGGGATGGGAGGCAAGAATATTATGTTAGATTTTTATAGACAAGCAATTGCGGTAATGATAAACATTTTACAACATTGATGGTTAGATCAATTGTGATGAGACATGATAGCGTGGCTTGATTTTTGTAAAGAAGCTACAAGAAATTTTATATGCATGCAGTATTCCAATTCTTGGCTCATGCTTCAGCACATTTGTTAGCTGCATTATTTCTTTGACATGTTGTGAGATAGCATATCTAGAGTATAGTTCAAACTAGTGGCTATGTTCTTGGAAATGTTTGATAATCAAATCAACACAAAATTTGAAGGTAGTTAATAAGTTAGTTTTCTTCCACATACGCCCCTCCAACACAAATATATGTCGTTTTGGACTTGACACGATCCCTAACACATAACCTTGACTACTAATTTATATTGTAGTATATTTATAAAACCCAATACAATCATAATATTGTAAAAATACTTTTTGAAACAAATCTATACATATGATTTTTCATGTATCTAATGTAAATATTTAAAAAGATATCGATAGTCAAAGTTTCAAAAGTTTGGTTGCATGCATCCCAAATGATATGTATTTATGACTAGAGGAAATACTTTTAAAATCTAAATTATGTATATTTGTGTAGAGAAGAAAAAAGATATACTATTGTATAAATTAAAAGGAAATAGAAAAATGAAAGTGCAAGTTTACTTTTTCAGCTAACTTCACTTTTTGTCCACTTTAAAGGGTTTTATAATTTTGTTTACCTCTCTCTTTTTTGTTTTTTAATTTGGTACCCCAAACAAAGTAATTTGTGTGCTTGCACTAGATACATAATCATTTTTTATTATCAAATTGTTGGCGAGTACAATAAAGTTGTTATAATAAATTTAAATTCCACGACTAATTCGGTTTTTATCCTCGTGTCAATTTCTTGTTGGATGCTTATTGTTTGCTAGTGGCATGTATGCTTTCAGTTTGAGCAGTGGCTTCCATTTTCACTCAATCGATCGACCTTCGTTCCATGTACAAGTGAAGTTCCTCTAAAACTATTTGCATATTCAAATTATAAACATGTTACACATAAGACTAATTGGTAATGTATTTTACGCCTGTGATTATGCTTTTCATATAGAATTTCATAACAACCACTGGGCACTGGCACATAGGTCTGATTTCTGGTAATCTTGAGTGTCATTTACTCAAGCACTTGTTAGTAGTTACAATTTGTTGTGAAACAAGGTGATTGTGTACAGAATGATTCTAACTAGGGGTGCAATCGGAGCGAATACGGACAGATATCGTTCATCCTATATCATATTCGGTATTTTTTTTCTCAGAATCGGAGTACACGATAATACCGGATACCTATTTTTTCATTCCGTATCCATTCCATAAGGCTTCGGACGGTCGGTCGGATAGAAATTATCCACTTCTTTACACAGAGCATTGGATAGTAGAGTGCGATCTAAGTGAATACAAAGAAATTAATCACCGAGATATCGAAATAAGAGCACTCAGTATTCTCTACATGTTTAGATGTAACAATCTACATATATATTATCTTGTTTCTAAGTGAAATCACAACAAACTTCTTCATATCACTTGACATACGGATATATACGGATGGATATCACTCATATCATATTTTGTTCCATATTTTTTTCCTCGGAGTCGGAATCGGATACGGATAGTGTCGGATACCTATTTACCTCTTCCATATCCACTCCGCGAGCTTTTGAGCAATTGATCGGACGGAAATTATCCGCTCCGTTTACACCACTAATTCTAACCTCCGGTTGTGCACTACCTACTAAAATTTATGACGGATGAGTTTTGGTTCTTTTTCCATGAAGGACATTCCAACAAAACAATGACGTTGTCATATCACCATGTTGGAACTATTAGAATGGGTTTCTTTATGGTCAACTATGACTGAAAATATCAAATGCCTAGCCGAGTTGTCGTGTACCTCCTCCTGTATTCTAATTTGACACTACATGAGAGAAATGAGAAAATTGATATTTTGCCATCTTATTCGGTGGGCTTCGACAAAATACCACTCCTTAGAATGACCACTATAAAATGCCACTCTTAACATTGACACTTTGATTATTTACCATTTTGAGAGGTTTTTAGGATTCTTAATTATTTTTTAACCATTTTCAGATTATTTGCTATAGGAAAAGACACATTTGCCCTTGGACCATTTGCTTGTTTCTTAATTATTTTTTTAACCA
Organism: Melocanna baccifera; assembly: GCA_036346265.1. Taxonomy (NCBI): domain Eukaryota; kingdom Viridiplantae; phylum Streptophyta; class Magnoliopsida; order Poales; family Poaceae; genus Melocanna; species Melocanna baccifera. The sequence continues at coordinate 18,455,780 of CM070707.1, read as the reverse complement.
TTTTCAGATTATTTGCCATGGAAAGGGTTGCTGCAGATGAGGGGCGCGAGCGGGGGCCGGGGAGGGGCGCCGCAGCCGGGGAGGGGCGGCGCCGTCGCTGGGGAGGGGCGCCGCGTCGGGTTGCTGCGCGGCGGACTGCTCGACGCGGCCGGGGAGGGGCGGCGCCGTCGCCGTCACGGTGGCCGGAGGGCCTCCTCCCTCTCGCCTCGATCTCTCTCGTGTACAAATGCAAATGTCTCGCCTGGGTTGAGGGGAGATCTCGGTTGAGGGTTGGAGAACAAGCAAATGGCCCAAGGGCAAACGTGTCTTTTCCCATGGTAAATAATCTGAAAATGGTTAAAAAAATAATTAAGAATCCTAAAAACCCTTCAAAATGGCAAATAATCAAAGTGTCAATGTTAAGAGTGGTATTTTATAGTGGTCATTCTAGAGAGTGGTATTTTGTTGAAGCCCACCGAATAGGATGGCAAAGTATCAATTTTCTCGAGAGAAATAGGAGAGCACTTAACTATTTGAGTGATTTCGTCCTGTAAAATACCCCATTCCCCAACTTGGAAGGAGCACTATCCAACTCCATCTATTGTAGGATGTAACTTAAAATTGGACTCAGATTTTGGCAAAAAAAAAAAACACAACTAGACTAATGCATGAAGCACCCTCACCTTAAAAAAACTAGGTCAGATTGCATACCTCTTCAATTTATTGGTGTATTGTTGTCATTTTATTGTTAATCTGCATTTCACTTGATTTGGAGAAATATTTGGCCATTAAAGCATATCCTTTGTGCTTTAAATTGTTGAGCGAAACAGAATAATTTGTAAAAAAAAGTAAATTCATTATGGTGATATTATACTTTATTAATTTCTCAAAACAAATCGGATGTTGCTAAGAGTTATGCTTACAGCCATGAAATTTCCCAAGGAAAGGCCTAGAAAAACACTTCTTCCCTGAAAGCATTAACCTATGAATTGATACACACACTGAAATATATTCGTACACATCCAATACAATGACTTATCTACTAAAGTTAAGAATTAGCACTTTGTAAAAAGATTGAAAAATTGTGTATATATATGTCGACTTATGACCTAATCCTCCGTTTGAACTTGTATATATATGTCGACATTATGATATAATCCTCCGTTTGAACTGCCATATGAAAATAGTTGAGTGAACCTAACATATTTCTTATATTACGACGGTGCAACACACCAAGTCATGTTGTTTCTCCACCAATAGGTTGAAGTGACTCAACTCTGTGAATTATCAAATAACCAGAGAAAAACAAAACAGATCTCCCAAGTTTATTCCTTTATTCCAAAGTATGGAACCTTATGACTTCTGCTAATTTATATTTGCACTAACATGCACACCATGCAATTCTAATTGTGCTTTCGTGTATAGATCAGTTCCTGGCTGGCTAAGAAGCACCTGTGCTAACTTAAATATGATTAATTGTATCAGCAAAATAAACTATGTAGGGATCCATAGGGAATTATTCCCGTGTCCGTCCACAGTCAATACTCTTTGAGTTATCAAATCAGCACTATCAAGCTACCCTAAAAAAAAGTGCAATATTAACACATCTGTGATGTCCATCCGGAAGGATTCAAAGAACTATAAAATATGTGTTCCCTGATCTGAATGGCACCTCACAGTATGAGCCAAAGTCAAATACTAGAATAATTAATTTTCTCTTTTGCACATTAGAATGCCAAACCTTTTTTTTTTACTTGTAATCTACTCCTAGTTGTTTTGCTTCTTGTCAAGAGTTGGAGCAATGGACGATGGGTCTAATTAAATAACTTGAGTTTTCAGGTTTTGTTGTAGTTTGGACCAGTACGAACAAAATCTCCAACTTGCCTAATGACGTTTGGGTTTAAAATTGACAAGCTAAGATTAGATCACTGTGTATCTTCAGTTCGGAGAGTGGTAAACTATAATTGTCATCACAAAACCATTTGCATGTGCTCCCCCCTTGCAAAAGCTGCCTCTAGAATGTTTCATTAACTTCACTATGTTAAGAGGGTATTTAGAATAACAGTGGCTTATAATTTTTTTTATTGTAATTGAGTTATTTTTTACTTAGCTAAGTTGGCTTATTTGGTATAATTAAATTTAAAAATTAAAAAAATATGTTAACCCATCACGAACAATACAAAGAAATACGGGAAAAAAAGAAAACACAAAAAACCAAAAATAAAAAATAAAACAAAAAAATCAATAGTAAAAAAAAGCACTACTGGACGCAGACGCTAGTTTCTCCAAATGCTGAGAGGGGCCTAAACTCCAATTTTTTTGTTTCAGTGCGCATTACATAAACATTAACTTAATGCGTTGTTTTCAAGACTATGTCGGTTATAAGTCTTAACACACGGGATGCATCGTGGTAGACCAACCAACCTAGCATACGAGTAGATTGGCTCGAAGTCGTATTCGAGTCCCACTAATACACGTTGGGTACGTGGGTTTATTCATGAATTTTTTAGGACTTAAGTATGATGTTTTTCTTTGCGAATGGTACAGTTGATTATCACAGTCATCTTTAAAGACTCAGCAATCAAGAGGTCATAGAATCAATTCCCAGAAATCACAATAAATCTACCTAACATGCAGCCAGTGAGACTCAAACAAAGGCAGTTAACCACAGGACAGAGGTTACCGGTTGGACTGATGTTTGACCTTCGAACTACATAAATCTCAAGATAGTGGCACAAAGCACAAAAGCTGATCTATCTATGTATCACAGTTGGCCTCAGTGGTAAGGCTTTCTATTAGTCCAAACTCCGCAGACAAGCCATTTTTCTCGTTTGCAAAAATATATACTGATGCATTCCTTATGTACACAAATGCGTTGATTCTGCTATAAAATTTCTGACGCAGAGAAATGGAGACAACAAAAAAGAGACAATTATGTCATCGATATGAATCTGGACAGTAAACTTAGAAATATCCTGTTTGCACCGAGGATGCAAAGGGACCCAAAGAGAAGCACATAACCGCCAAATGTATTTAGGGCCTGTTTGGTACAGCTTTTGCTCCCAGCTTCTCAGTGGATTCTTATGGAACTGTGCCAAACACCCCGCTTCTCAAAATGATCAGATTCTACTTCTCTCGAGGAGCAAAGTCCAAAATGAACTAGCCAGGAGAAGCAACCTTTTGGTGGATTCTCGTGAGGAGCTGTAACCCTAAAATCAACTTACCCATTGAAGTTCACACTAATTACCCGCTTTCTGCCATCGAACTACCCCACTCGAAGCCCTCGTGATCCCCCCACCCGAGCGCACTCGCGACTCCCCCTTCCCCTCTCGCGCCGCCGCCGCCTTCCCCTCTCGCGCCGCCGCCTCCCCTTCCTCTCGCGCCTCGCCTCCCCCCATCGCGCGCCGCCTCCCCTTCCCCTCGCGCGCGCCTCCCCTTCCTCTCGCGCGCGCCCCTTCCCCTCTCGCGCGCCGCCTCCCCTTCCTCTCGCGCGCGCCTCCCCCTCCTCGCGCGCGCGCCGCCGCCTCGCGCGCGCGCCTCCCCCCCTTCCCCTCTCGCGCGCCTCCCCTTCCTCTCTCGCGCCGCCGCCTCCCCCCTTCCCCTCTCCGCGCCGGACTCGCCGTCCTCCCCGCCGCTCCTCGACATCGACTTCGCCGTCTTGGACAATCTCCCCTCCTCCCCTGACTTCCACATCTCTGGATTCGGCCCAACTCCCTGCCGCCCACGCCTCCTCACCGCCGCGAGGTCGCACAATTGCCCATAAGATTTTAGGCGAACCTTTTGGGTTCTTGAACTGCACAAAGTTGGCACTGAGGTATTTTTGTTTTGTTGGCTTGCAACACATCTGGAAATCATTCAAGTTGGCACCTGTGCCTTCACCTGGGTTGTTCACATGTTGTATTGATATTTCGATTGTTGTTAGTGCTTAGGTCTTCATTATTTGAAATGCCCAAAATGCTAAAAGTGCCTGAGAAAGGGGAGGAAAAGAAATATTCGTCATACATTGGTTCTGTATGGCCCAAAATGCACATTGCTTTGATTAGCTTAAATGTATGGCTTTGCAAGCCAAAGTTCTGGGGTTGTACTGTAACATAAGTCTCTTCCAGGTGGGTATACAGATTGTAAGTTTGTAACTTGCCATATGCAGTAAAGGCCTCTCCTTGAACTATCCAACCAGTTCTACTGATATTATATTTCAAACTTACAAATTAGGATTGTTGTTGCCATTTGTTTGCTTATAGAAGATAAGCTTTCTGGTTTGTGGTCATGTGCTATTTTTGTTGATTTTTTCATAGAGTGTAAAGATTACTTGTTTTGTTTTGGTCCTGTGGCAAAGATGGAGCAAATGCACTGGTGCAGTCAACATAATCAATCGGTTCTCTGATGAGAACCTATTCATTTTAGCGTATGTTTGCTGTGGCCAAGTTAATGAAGTCTTAAATTAACTATCCATTGTTCCAATGTTTCTTACAGATTTGATTATGGAAGCTTCTACCTGTGAAGCATTTGATCCTCGATGGAAAATGGGACCATGATGATGCCGATGATTCCTCTTAAGCTTGTTGAGTTGCACACCAGATTGCAATGACGCACTTGCATCTTGTGCTTCTCTGCTTTTGCTATTGTGCGTGCAGCCTTGTACTCCTGAAGGATTGAAAATCTGCAGAAGTTATGCATTTCTTCTTGTCCCATCTTATTCTGAGCTATCGGGAGGTGTAATGCGTGTTACTGACTGGGTTACCAGTCAAGAAGCTAATTCCTTGGACCTCTACACAGCTGCTCAATGCATGTTCACAAGTGACATATGTAACACAAACTTGGATACATTATTATTAGATGGGGGACCTGACTCTGTATGGTTCGAAAATGGACAAATGTTGATTGCTTTCGTGAGTACTATGGTACCTAGTATGAAAATGGACAAACTTGTATTTACTCGGTAATAGTATGAAAGTTGGTGAAAGTTACTACATTACTTGTAATAGTACGAAAAGTAAAAAATAAATTATTTGAAGTACAACAATACATAAGAATAGCAGGAGAAATCGGTATTATCTCTACTCATGTTCCTTGTTATGTCCTTATTCATGAAGATGAAGCAAGTAAGAGATCTACACATATTTCTTTTGCTAATTCAACAACAGATAAATAAAAATGTTACAACTAGGGGTAATATGGTCTATTTCCTTCAAATATCCTCTTTTATGAATCTGGAGCTAATCCACTAGTCAAACATTTTTTAGAGGTAGCTCCAGATTCTCAGAGAAGTGGATTCTTACAGAATCTGGAGCAGAAGCTAAAAAAATGAGAATCTAGAGTTCTACCAAACAGGCCCTTAATATGAGTGTTCTAAGGTTACAAAATGGTCTCCCCTTCTATTACAAGGGGTCCTATTTACAGAGGGAGAGGCAGACAAGTGAAATTCCCTCAGGGCCTAGCTTACTCCTAGGGGTATCTATGCCTTTTGCCCCGTACGGGCCCCACTGCATCCACGACTCCAAGGTTGGTTCGTGGCTGGCTTTGGACTCCATCTAGGGTTGGCCCCGGACCCTCCCCTCCCCCCATACCCGAGGTCAGTGCATGCCTCGCCCGGAGTCAGCCTCAGAACCCTCCAAGGCCGGTCCTACGCACCTCGCTTGAGGTTGGCCCCAAGCGCCTCCAGGGCCGGTCTTGTGGACTTAGCTTGAGTTGACCTCCCAACGGGTGTTGTCGCTTCGAGGTGGTCGTGGTCCTGGGGTAGTGCAGGGACCCTCCCCCAACAATAGCCTCTCACCAATCTAGGCGGTCGCTAATCACCCACCTGGGCCAATGCACCAGGTCAGCATGCAGCCCTGGGCCAAAGATCCCCCTGATAACCTACAACAAATCATCAAGATGTTACCTCGGCGTTGGAGCGGGCTCAAGGTAGTGATCCGCCATCTCTTCATCATCGGGGGCAAGCTCGGGCTTGCCAACGCCAGGTTGCCATGACGGGCCTATGCCTCTTCTAAAGGCATACATCCCAAGAGCACCACCCAGGTCATTTGTTCATGGATAGGCCAGCTGCTATTCAATGGGCCAGACTTGCGCCATGTCACGAACTGAGCATCCATATGGTCCTAGGGGTCCGGATGGACCTGGTCCACCATGGACCACCCTTGGCCTATAAAAGAGATCTCCTTGGCTAACTTTCCCCCTTCCCTCATTTGCATTCACTCCCCCTTCTCACTTCTCCCCCACTCCACCTCCGGATTCGCTGCTCCCCGAGGGCTCAGTGCCCCAGGTGTTCCCCAGCCATCCCCCAGTGCCTCAGCCCCCCGAGAACACGTCGTTCGAGCCACCACTCCTGGGACCTTCGGGGCTCCTCGCCGCACCCTCGAACCCCTGGGGCCTTCACGCCCCTAAGCCGTCTCCCCCAGGACCCCCTGGGAGTCTTCGCACCTGACTTTCCCGACCATGCCCTGACTCACATGCTCTCTTCCGCTGTCATCCTCTGGGTCCCCCTGGGCTCTCCTTGGATCTAGCCCTGGGTCCCCTCGGTCTCTCCTTGTTGCCGACCTTTAGGTCCTCACGGGCACTCTACTCCGCTCTGGCCCTAGGCCCCCTAGGCGTTCCTCAGCTTCGGCCCTGGGCCCCCCTAGCACTCTACTCCACTTCAACCTCCAGTTCCACCAGCCACCCCCAAGACCTCCATTGCCTTCGTCTGCTCCTAGGACCCTTAGTGTTCTCGCCTTACCCTGAGGCCTCCGGTGTAGAGTTCGTCTCCGTCCTGGCCTCGGTTCATGTGCACGTTCGGGACTCCGCCTTCCATGCCTGTCTCGAACTCCCTCAGCGTCTGAGCCATAAAGGTGAGCCCCACTCCCATTCTTCCACACCCCGAGCCGCTCGCTTGCCTCATCGTTCTCACCAAGCGCCACCGTCGCCATCGCTTCCTTCCCGTCGTCTTCGTCGCCGGAAGCTTGCTGCCGTTCTCCCCGTTCGCCGCCATCCAGAACGACCGCCGCCTCACGCAGCCATCGTTTGCCGCCGCCTACCGTTCTCTATCGCCGGTGAACGCCGCTCGCTTCGTTTCGCCCGCATCGTCGCCCGTGCATTGCCCTCGGCCACCTCACCGCACCGCGCCACCCTCAGTCCCGCGCCTGGCTGCGACCCCTCGTGTGCCGAAGTGACACCTTGGGACCCGCACTACACCACGCGTCAAAATCCCGACCGTCCGATCCACCATCGCAACTATTCGCTTAGATCTACGCCAACAGTTGAGATCCATCCATGTGGCTCACCTGCACCCCTACGTCGGTTCGCCTTCTCCATGGACTACATCTGCTGTGCACCGTGCCACTGATAGCTAGGACCCACCTGTCAGCCGCCACTATTCTATGAACCTGTGCGCCCATCTAGGCGAGTCAATAGCCAGCCCAGTAGCCACATTAGCCCTATGTGCCACGTGTTAGTGCCATATCATCGCCAGATTAGCACCGAGCCGTCCCAGGTGCCACGTCAGCCCTAGTGCCACCTGTCAGCCACGTGTCAGCCCAGTCAGTTGCCACATCAGCCCTAGCCACCGCATTAACAAGCCTAGTCGCGTGCATTGTTCAATGAGCCAAGTCCACCATAGACCAGCCTTTCTATGCACCTAGTCCACAGCACAATAACTTTTTTGATTTTTCAGTATTTTCCTTTAGATTAATTTTTCAAGAGCTCGTTCTCCTCCATCCTAACTCCGATTGACCCCGTTCTTTTTTCTAAATTCACCTAAAATCGAGTTTTATCTTTTGATTCTGGTTTTGAAGTTGTTCGAGTTCATTTGTTTCTATTTGATTTTATTTTTATGTCTCGGTCATTTTATCTCTTGTTAAATTATGTTTTCGAAGGAGCGGGAGCACCACCAGAAGATCAAAAGTTCCTAACTAAGAAAGACCCAGGCAAGTCATGTCCTTTGATCATGTTGAACCTAGTTTTTAATCTATTATTTATCTATTTTATTTTAAATTATCTTGCATCACTATTTTGTTACAAACCTTTGTACTTGGTAGTTACCATCTCAATTGATTAATCTCTCCTTGATAATTTGAATACCATGATGCCATTGTCACCATAGGATGAAAAACTATTTAGTGATACCATATTAGTTGTCACATGGATTGTACGATAAAATTTGCTTAGCCATGCTTATAGTCTCGATGGGTTCATCATCACATAAGATCAACTAATTAATTTGACTTAATGAGATATTAAATCGTGGTTGATGCCACAATTATTAAACTTGTGCGTCATCACATTGGTGTATTATTGGTGTTGGTTATATAAAATTAGTTTTCACTTGAATAAGTGATCGTGCAGTTAAGGGGATGCGTGGATTCATTTCGAGGGGTGTGGATGTCTCGTCTGGGTAATATCTAAGGACTTACCTTTGTGCGCCATTGATCTAAGCCTTACCCTGCAAACCACATGTCTAGTATGTGATAGACCTGATTGATTAATTTGGAATATTTCAATTTCAATCTCGCTATTGTGATGAACATGGTTGCTGATTTCCATGAGACGCAAGGGGGTGATATGAAACCCTAGCGAGCAGGATTGAGTTGAGGTTGAATTTTGTAAAGACCTTGTTGTGATTTTCTTAGCGCGAGGCTAATCACATCATGTGGGTACAGTTGTGCAACCTCTACAGAGTGTAAAACTATTCGAATAGCCGTGTTCCCAATTATAGACAATGGTCGGTGATTTCACACGAGTGATAGAGTTTTCATGAAAATATGGTAGGTTATCTTTGGAAAGTAAATGGTTAGTTCACTGGTGGTTCAGCTTATGAAAAGGGTATTCATAATTGGTTATTCAATTTCATTGATTAATTACTTATTATTATTTTTCTTTAAAGTTCGCTTTCAATATATTTACCGTATTTACTTTAAATTATTGCTTTCTACAAAGTAACCTTTTAGCCATCTATTGATAAGTCTTGCATATTATATTGTATTCATTTGTTACAAACGATTTGCTGAGTACCAATGTACTCACGGCTTTATGCCCACTGTTGCTCAGTTGAGGAGGAGGAGCTATACCAGCAGGAGATACCAGAGGGAGGATACTTCGATGACTTCATGGATTAGGACTTCGCTTCCTAGTTGATTGCCTGTGGGCATGTCGAATGGCTTCTACGCTTATTTTTGTTTTTCGTTGTTAGATTTTAATCTCTTCAGGCTAGTAAGTTGTAAACTTGGCCATAATGTCATACTTTGATAATTATTAATATTTAAGTTTTTCCTTTATTTTATCATGTATATGGTCGATATTTTATTTATGTTAAGCTGTGTACACTAGCGTGATCATGGACTAGTACAGTATACATAAAGAGCCCAAATTTGCATATTCGGATCTCGACACTGGGGCTAGGGATGCTCGTCATCTTTGCCACTTAGTTTGAGGCCGAGCTTCGCATCACTCCAGTTGGGCTACTAAAGGACGTGCTAGACATGTTTGATCTCGAGGTCTCCCACCTCAACCTAGGCTCCTTCGTTCACTTCTCGGCATACAAGTGGGTGATGCAGAACTTGGGAGTGAAGCACTCCTTGGCTGAACTCTTCTGCTTCCTCCATTACGCCTTGCTCACGACAGCATATGCCTTTGAGGATGTGTGCTCCTCATACAGGGTGATATCCCTCTAGCTCTGGGGCAGCTGATAGAAGTTTGAATTCCCTGCTAAGACCCACAGGGCCAAGTAGGAATCGTGGAGAGATATGTGGTTCTAAGACACTGCTCAGGGGTCCAGCCTCACCAGTATGGGGAAGAAGCTGCTGGTAGACCGCTCGCTACACTTCTCGCCTTCCCTGGACACGACAGACAAGGTCCATCGGCACCTTCTACAAGGACTTGCCATGAAGTTCAGCATGCATGACCTTGTTGAGGAGTACTGCATGCTGAGGATTGCTCCCCTCTGCCAGGGCTAGAACTTGACTTTCATGGAGGGTCAGGTATTGAGGAGCATTCGGGCCTTCCGAGGCTTTGCCAAGTCACAATGTGAGCTTCCACGCCCCATACAATGCTATGTGTTGCTCGGTCCCTGCCCCTTCTAATCTCCACTTGGACATGTAGACTTGATGCTCCCACAAGTGAAGAAGGCAGCGGTGGCCTTACTTGGGAGTGAGATGAGGGTGGAGCGCGGCGTCGTTGAGGACCTGATCGCGGGGGCTTACTGCAACTGTGTGTGCAAGATGTTTAGCATGCTTGTGCCTACTCGCCCACCTTTTGATGAGTACGACAGGTCCAGGTAGGGATGAAAGCGCCCTCGTGAGGTCTTGGAGGACTCGCCCCCAACTCCCAACTCAGCAGGGCATGCCCTCCCTCCAACTACTATCTAGGATCCCCCACTTCCTCTCTAGGCGGTGACTTGGCCTTCGGCCCAGGGGGAGCCTACGGGGAAGGGGCCGATGAGATGATGATGAGTGTACCCCTCATGCGTTCGCCCCACTGAGGCCCATGCCCATTAACTCATCTTCACGTGAGAATCCAGGTGTAGATGACACAGCTGCCGAGGTTGACACGATTGGCACCATATTGGTGGGCACGTCAGGGACCGTGGTGGGCGTGGCTCAGCCCACCATCGAGAAGACCTTCTTCAATGAGGCGACCATCTTCGATTCCTTCCGATCCAGCTTATTGGCCAACTCCCCCTTTTGTAGAGCCCAGAATACTGCCTCGACAACGCTTATATTAGAGATGCCTTGAACTTGACAATGGATGTGGACAAATCGACACATGAAGTCTCGGATATACTCGCCCGGCATTTTCTTGAGTGTATGTAGGTCAAAGGACATGATCAGCTTGTTTCGGTTTCCTTAGGAGTTCTTGCTCAACTTCTCCCAAGGTTACTCTCATGAGTACATTGAGCACGACGAGAGAAAGAGAGGTACCAAGATTGAGTGACCCTAAAAGGGCCAAGGGCAGGCTCTTTGCCATGATGGCTTCGCCTCCTCCCACCACTGCTATGGCAGTCTCGTACAAACAAATGAACTCCACTGGGTCAGAGCCCTCTGCGTACTTGGTGACCTTCGTCATCTAAAAACACATTGGCCACGATGTGGCTTCATGCCCAGGTTCAGTGCGTTTGAGTGGTCAATGAGATGGATAACCTCGTAGGCTGGAGCCCCTTGAGGCGGGGGGTGCATGTCGTCTCCCGCGCTGATGCACGTGCTTTCTCCAGTTGGTTCCTTAGCTCCTCAGCTTCTCGGGCTTCCGTGGGCGACGGAAGTCTCGCCTCAGCTAGCGCCCTCTCGAGTTGCGCCCGGAGTTCCCCCGCTTGGCGAGCCTCAGCCGCAGACTACAGAGCCTCGGCCTGCGACTCCCTCAACTACCTCTGAAGATCCTTCAACTCCCGCTCCACCTCCTCATGAACATTCAGAGGGTCAGCCTCCCGGGAGCCGTGGTCTCGCTGGTGACCTGGGCCTACGTGGAAATGTTTAGTTGTGCGAGCTGTGATCCGGTTTGGCTTCGACCTCAAAGAGAGATTCGCACCCCCATCTCGGCGACTTCCTATGACTTACCCTTCTTAGGCGGCATAGCTTCTTGCTCGAGTTCCCACGGTCGGCGCCAACTGTCATCGGTACGAATCCAGATAGTAACTTAGAAGCACCCTCGGTCTGATACGGAGGCCGTCGAGGATGTGACGGGACCTAAGAAGTACACAACCACCAAGTGTATTCAATATGAGTGTTCTAGGGTTACAAAGTGGCCTCCCCCTCCTATTACAAAGGGTCCTATTTATAAGAGAAGATGTAGGCGAGTAAAGTTACAAGTTTACTCTTGGAGCCTAAGTTACTCCTAAAGGTATCTATGTCTTTTGCCCTGTGTGGCCCTACCGTGTCCGAGACTTTGAGGTTAGTTCGTGGTTGTCTTTGGACTTTGTCCGGAGTTGGCTCCGAACCCCCCAATGTCGGTGCGTGCCTCGCTCAAAGTCAGTCTCGGACTCCTCCAGGGCCAGCCCTGCGCATTTCTCCCGAGGTTGGCCCCAAACCCCTACAAGCCGGTATTGTGCATCTCACCTAGGGTTAGCCCCCAACGCTTCTGGGGCCGATCTTATGGACTTAGCTTAGGATAAGCCTCTTAACTGATATTATCGCTCTAAAATGGTCATGAACTCTGGGTAGTGCGGAAACCTTCTCCTAATAACTACGGTAATTAAGTCGATGCATTAGATAAGTTCGGAGAGTCTACTTTAGGTAATGCCATGTTAACCTTTTCCCAACTTTTGAGTGCTTGACAGCTTATAGGCTCTAATGGGACTTCAGTTACTGCCGCATTTAGATGGGACGTATCATTGGTAGAAATGTTTTTCGACCTTGGCAAATCTTGGGTAGGTTTGGTTTCATTTGTATCTTTGGCAAATCTTGGGTAGGTTTGGTTTCATTTGTATCTTTTGCCCTTTTACTTTCTATTATAGTAACTAATTTTTAAATAATATATCTTTTTTAAATAAAATCTATAAAACAATTATAGTAGACATTATACTAAATTCAGTTATATTAACTAGAATTGTATGCAATTATTTTTCTCTTCGTACTGTCTCTCACAAACAACCAGAATTTAAAAACTATAAACCAAAAGCCACGACCACAGCTTAAAAGGACCCACCCTTATTCTTTTTGTTGGTTGAGATCCACTAGTCCATACCGATCAAGTTTTCTTTAGTGGTTTTCAAGTTTGGACATCCTTTTCAAGCCACCATCATCATATACACTTTGGGAATTGTTTTTCTTGTAAGCTTCTGTGGCAAATAGCAACTGCATTAAGACCAACACTTTCTTACCTTAACTTAGGTGATGCTCTCATCTTCACATGTTGACATCTGATCCTGCTTGGCTCAGAACACCCCCAGAAACGGACAGATAAGGCACAGAAGAAAGCGTCCTCACTGCAAAGCAAGGGACTCTTTTAAGACATTTGTGACATCAGAGAGAGTCCCTACTGCACAGAAAGGTCCATATCGAATATTTGCTTTGCTGGACATTTGACTTCATGCATCCACTATCAAACAATAAAAGTTAGGTGGGCTGCATGCACCACTTGATATTCCAACGACTTCTAACACCGTCTGAATTCTAACACGGAGCAGAAACAATACAAGGTAATGCAGAACAAGGTACAATCGGGGAAACATGCGATTCTTGATGTGGGCCAACCATTCACAACAGGGTTGGACATATGATCGAAGTGACAAACTTCTGATCAGGGAAAGTTAGAAAAGCTTCCTGCTGAAATGTGCGTCTGAGTCTTCATGCTGCACATGAATGCTGTTTACCGAAGTTTAAAGAATAGAGGAAGTAAAGGGCAACAGACGGTCAGACACGTCCAGGCTTCGCATACGACTGACATTAGTTGTCCCTGCAGGGAAACAGCACGAAATGAGAAGATATGTAAGATTTCGGGATTACTGATGCAAGCAAGTATATGTTTGTAACTAAGATCCTGTATACAGGAGATTGTACAGTATGATAGTGTCAAAGTGATATTTCACGCACGTTTGTACATAAAATGTACCTCAAAAACGACTCATTTCGAATTTGAAACCAGATCTTTCAGATCATCCGCAATCGCTTGATAGCAAAACTTGTATTGTTCCTGCACGGCAGAAGAGGATGCCATTAGGATAGCTAGATATTGTGGCATATCTACGCTGTATTAATCTTAGGCATTGCTCAATCAATGGGTACACCTTGTTACTCAGGATAGCCCAACCAACCCCTGCAGAGCAATTGCTTGCTCCTAGCTGCCTACTGCCGCCAAGCAAAACTTATCTATCTTGTACATGAGCTATCTGTTTATCAATGGAGTAACGTGGCTTACAAAAGTATCGCTAAATTTCATGTTTTTTCGAGAACACACAGGAGAGCTGCGTATATTAATATTAAAGATAAAAAGGGACTGATACAGCTTAGAATTACAACAAACTACTGGTTATCCAGAGATACATTCTCGAGCTCTAGCTCTAGTTCAGGTATTTAAAGTGAAGATATTACCAACCATGCATTCACTAGCTTAGTTCAGCAAATAAGTATTGATCATCCTTCTGTGAGGAAGTACTTCTCTAAGGGTTTTGGTGAGCAAGTACTAAATCCACTGTACTGAAACTTTTCTCAATTTGGGAGGATTTTGTAACCGAGCTAGAGACAGAAATAAAGAAAAACCAACTGTACCTCTGTTTGGACCATTCCAGGTCGCTGTGATCTAAAATTTCTGACAGTTTCAGAGAGATCCAAGGCAGCCTTTTCACCAAGTAAAATCCTCTCTATTGTGCTATGGATGGTGATATAAGCACCAGTTCTTCCAATGCCTGCACTGCAGAAAGAGAATACAATATATTGAGTTGAGTGTGGTAAAGGGTGAACAAGGAAGCATGGCATTAATTTCAATCAAACCTGCAATGTGCAACTATTGGATGCGCTTTCCGAATGTAATATAATCTTTTTAGAATTTGTCGTACAGCACTGCTGTCATTTGGCACCCCATGGTCAGGCCATTCAGAGTACTCAATGTGAAGAACAGAGTGCACTGTATCTGACTACAGATGAAGAATTATCAGTGGGGAGATATTTCAATCGTAGAATTCTTAAGCACAGCAATGCAACTATTCTTATGCGATTATGTTAAGGAAAACAAGAAGAAAGTAAACATAGAGGGACAAGTACGAAAAAATGGGGAACAACGAGAGAAACATAAAAAAGAATTCATGAAAGAAAATAAGTTAAGGTTTCCAGGTAAATAATCTGCAGCATTTATAGCAGCCTGGTAAATATTCACAAATGGTAAGCTAACATGTATGCCATGGTTGACATCTCACTCTGCAAGGCTGCATCAAATACAGGTAAGCAGAGGTCTTCATTTATCACATTGATAATAGGACACTTTGTGATGCCAGTATATAGCCAAGCCTATCATAGATCAATGCCCTAAAAAACTGAACTGAAACCTTCAGTACCACCAAAGTGTAAACATGAGCATCCTAACTGAACAAGAAAATATGTTCAGCAATAATGTAACTGATGAAGGATACCATTCATGAGATATAATTCGACAAAACTATGTCAAGAGGGCCTTTTCTGAAAATGGGGAATACATCAAATTTCTAAAGGAATTATTATGCATTGGTTTTTAAACTGAATTATTAGGCATTGTTAACGGATTGTACAAATGTAGGACTGAAGTTTATGCTTCAATGAACAAGCATAACTCTTCATTTTGAAATCTATACCCTATGATGCAATACATGGAATAGAATAGCCCTTGCTGGTTACCTAGAACAAGAAAGCCATGCATATATAACAGCTTTGATTTTTACCTCATTCAGTTGCACCTTCACACCACGCAACACTAACTGACCATGTTTCCTGGTCTTCATGATCTTAATGTTAAATTTTCCATAAGCTCCTTGTCCCTTGCTCAATGGAAGATACTCATCACACTGCCATTATTTTAAATGTAGATATTATTCAATAGACATTTATCAAGGAAAATAGTTGAAACTTCAAATATCTACAAGCACAGTTATCATGGCGTTGCCTAGTCGACGACAAGGCGTTGAGTCAGCTGGCAGTGGACGCCATGGGCATTCGCCTAGACTAAAAACTCTAGAACCAGGTCAAATCAAGGGGGGTGGGGTGGGGAGGGAGGGGAGCTGCGGGCAAACACTAGCCACCGCCACCATAGCTCCAATCAGCCCAGATGCAGCTCAATCCACCACTTCTCTTCGCTCATCTCATTGCTCACTTGCTCTACTGTCCTCTTCCTTCTTCGCGCCTTCTTGCTCTTCTCGGCACCTCTCCTATTTTGTGCATGAAAGATTAAGGAAGTAGAGGGTGAGGAAGGAGAAGAGGATGTGCTGCAGCAGATGGAAAAACAGCCTCCATGGCTGCTCCATCGGGAAAAGGAAGGGGAGCAGCAGAAGCTAGTGAGGTGGCAAAGGTAGTGGGTAGTATATTATAATATGTGGTTGTGAGTGGATGTCTTTACAAGCAGGGAGCCTGGATCATAACAGCATGTATTGTATAATACCAGTACATGTATTCCATGTTTTTTCATTGGATAAAGTTCATCGTCTAACTCTCGCCATGGCGCCTAGGCATCTTGGGGCCCCAGGCTCGTCACAACTTGCCGGAGTGCCATGACAACCTATTCATGCCTATGTACACCAGGTAAATGTATTTCTCAAAGACACAACCTCACAATGGTAAATGGTTGGATCAAAAACACTATGTGACCAAGAAAAAAACTTGCATTCTGTGTTATGAATTACATAGGAGAACCTGAAAAGCGTAACAGGCTAAAAAACACCAGTGACCAAGATTTGTTTTCCTGTCCATTTGATTTTCCAAATTATCTAGGCCAACCTGAGAAGTGTATGTGTACAGGCTTGTCCATAAAGATGCTAGATCATGCTTTCCTATCCATTTCATGTTCCGAACAACTGAATTACATGGGAACCTGAGAACTGTACAAGCAACAGACACATCCATAGAGATGCAACAGTCGTTAAGTCTTTCCTGTCCATTTCAAACATACTAAGCAAAAGAGGCTCACACATAGAGAAGTGAAATTATAAAAGGAAACATGACAGTGATAATAAAATAACCCAACTTGTAGGACATTTGGTGGACATGTGGAGTACATGGTTATCAAGTCGTCGCCTAGTCGACGACTAGTCGTCGACTAGGCGACAAGTCGGTGGCGCTGGACCGACTGGAGCAGTCGACTCGACTTGCGCCGCCACCGCCGCCGTCGTTGCCGGATCTGCCACCGCCGCCGCCGCCGGATCTGCCACTGCCGCCGCCAAATCTGCCGTCGCCGCCGTCGGATCCACTGCTCCGTCAGCTCCGTCGGCAGCAGGAAGAGGGAGTGGCGACGACGGAGATGAGGCGGAGGTCGGAGAGGAGGCGGAGGTCGGAGAGGAGACGGAGATCGGAGAGGGCGGAGGTCGGAGAGGAGGCGGAGGTCGGAGAGGAGGTGGAGTCAGAGAGAAGGCGGAGGTCGGAGAGGAGGCAGAGGTCGGAGAGGGAGAGGAGGCGGAGTCAGAGGTCGCAGTGGGGGTGGAGCGGGAGGTCGGAGGCAGTGGGGGCAGGTTATAAGGGCTGGGATGTTGCAAGTTAGCCCTCTGGTTTTCTAAAATTACAATAAAGTCCTTCTCTCTCTCTCTCTCTATATATATATATATATATACATATATATATACATATATATATATATATACATATATATATATACATATATATAATCAGTATAAACAGTACATGTCGACTAGTCGGCCGACTAGTCGGTCCTTAGAAGGGTAGTGTCGACTTGTCGACTTAATAACCTTGGTGGAGTAAGAAGGTTGTGGTAGAGTCAAAATAATGGAAGTAAGGGGCAAATCAATATTAGCTCAACTCAATCAAATGTCGAAAACTCAGTAGTGTTCAACATTAGCACCTTAACACTGTCAAATTTGGTGAGCATAACAATCACAGGACAGCGATTCTCATAGACCATCTGCCAGAAATCTTCAAATGTCTTGACTAGTGGGCCTTGAGTGGAAATGAACTTTGTTTGATCTTGGCTGTCAGTCTGCACATTTTATATGCCACATGCCCAATTAGGATTAGAAAGAAAGGAAAGAGCATAGAAAAGTAAATAGCAGGATTAGAAAGAAAGGAAAGAGCATAGAAAAAGCAAATAGCAGGAAGTATGACATTTTTACCTTTATAAGGCTTGCATTGATGTAATCGTTATTTGAAGTCTGATTGCCTGTTGAGGACAGTAGTTGAACCCTGGTTTCATCAACTAAAGGAAAAAAGTGAAGTTAAAACAAAATTCCAAATAGTGGTCTTGCTGGCTACACGGCAGCATATACAAGTTCATGATGCTCACATGGCAAGACATCAGTGTAGCGGTTCCTTTCTCTATTAGCAGGACTCCGAGCAACAGTAAATTTCTGCGTCAACCGGAGCACTGTTCTTATGTCCTAAAGAAATCACATTGAATCAATAGTTGTTTGACTTAATTCAAAAGAAGTATTTCTTATGACAGACAACTTATAAACTTTTCGAACAAAACATTTCTTACTTTAGTAGTTGGAAAGAAATAAGTGAGGGGAAAAAAGGAGTTTCAAGTCCACGAGCTCGTGGTAGATTGGACTCAAGAAAAGTAGCTAGTCCAGTATCTTTTTACCACCAATACATATATCTGAAGCATTTCTTTCCCTTGCATAGTTGCATTGAAATGAATATGGGCAACTAGTGTGGTACCATGAAGGCACGAATATAGATTTGAATGGAATTGTGTTAGATTTTACTCCCTCCATTCTTTTTTACTTACCGTTTTAGAATACTTGCAGTCAACCTTTTAAACCTTGACTAATACATAAAAAAAATTTAGGTTATCACATGAAAAATATACTAGCAGATTTGCAATTACAAAAAAGTATGTATATATCATTGTATTTTTAACAACCTTCCTAACATATAATTAAAAAGACAAAAAAAAGTAATGGTCAAAGGGGTGTATTGGAGACTATGTCCATGTCCAAGACAACAAGTAATGAGAAATAGAGAACAGAGGTAGTATATATCCATGGGTCTTTGTTCTTCTCACAGCAAGCCAAGTAAGAGGCTAAGAACAGCTAATCCAGTTGTTCATAGTTCATACAGCATTTGATATGGCCACAATGCCATCAGAGAAGTGAGAATATATTTCCTATAATTGGAGTCACTTTGTCAGTCTGTCCGCATAAAAAAAAGAGGGGAAAAACTGTTGAGTTTCAGCATGGAATTGATCCTCTTTGGACTTGGAAATACAGAGTAGACCCATTTGGTTAGAAGTTACTAAAACAGATAAATTTGGATAACTTAGATGTGAATAAAGTCGCACAAGCAATAAAATGGATGAAATTGTCCCAATCACCATAACGGGGCTTAAGGACATGGAGCATATCCCAAGGCAACATTAGTGTCGAGTGTTGACAGATTAGTGTCATATTAAACAACGTTTCCAGCAATACTTGTTTTAGTTGGTAGCCTCTGTAGCACCGATACGTTCGTTTGGTGTCGTATCAGTGTCCGACACGGATATGACACCGACACACCCGCCAACACATGTCGGTCGTATCGGACAATTAGATAGCCAAAATAAATAACTTTAATGTTCGATGCGGCTTCGACACTTCATCGACATGTATTCGACACATATGGCGACACGGCCCGGGCCACCTCAGCTAACCCTAGCCACTCGCAGGAGCAAAACACCAACATCAAGGCTCCATTGTGAATCATGTTGATGTTCTAGATAGGGGTGGTCCGTCTAGTGGAAATGTGAAATGGAGATGCAAGTATTGCAAATATGTTGGCACTACTAGCTACTCTAGAGTCAAAGAGCACTTGCTGAAAATTACTAATGGTGGACACAAGATATGTCCTAAGGTGACGATACCTATTCTTGCTCAGCTTAGAAGTGAATCTGCAAAGGCTGAAAGTACATATTCCTAGTTTACACTTCACATTATTTCAGTTCAACAAACACGTAGAAAAATGGAAATAATACATATATGTATATATTATTGTTATTGTCTAAATATATATAACTGTGTCGGCATTTTTAGGAAAATGGCGAATCGCTATGTCGATGTCGTGTCATGTCGACGTATCCATGTCCATGCATCATAGCTGGTAGCTTAGACAACCAAAAATAGTGGACTACTTCGCTGTGTCTCGTTATGTCCATCTCAGGTAAGTGAATGAGAAAATACAAACTAAGGCCATGGGTAGGTTCAGTTTAAGGAAGAGTCAAGGGGAGCAGATTATACAAAGCTCTAGTTTTGTTCACTGAGACAGTATTCTGGAGCTAGCAGCAAACACTCCTAAAAGTATGACTTTTACTGGTCCAAATCTAGGACTTCAATGCTGGTCGCTAAGCAAGACACCATGTTGCCATGTAGTTTCAAGAAAGATAGACTAAAAAATCATCTTTATTCGACTGGAAAGGCGCTGAAATGGTGTAAGCATATCCAGCCCACCCTGACGCTTCACTTGGAAGCAACGCTACACTAACCTAATTATTTCCCAATGTGTAAGATCATTCATACAGCACAAACCATTGTACAGAATTCACCTTGTACATTCTTTGACAACTCAACTTTGGTCTTCATCCATGATTGTAAAATTGGAACGCATGTAAGTATGTAGATGAACGTACGTAAACATAACTTGGGACCTAGTGTTGAACCATCACAGCAAATCCCCAGACAGAGGAAGAGGAGGAGGAGGAGGGGAGAAGAGAGAAGTTTGTACCGGGAGGTCCCTGTACTCATGGGAGATCGCGGCGGGCTGGCTGAGCTTCTTTTCGAACACCTTAAGCGCCTTCTTGCAGTGCTTCACCTGGTCCCGCGTGAGCGCCCGCGGCGGCGGGTCAGCGTCGGGGTCGAAAGGGTCAGAATGCGCCGCAGGAGGAGGCTGATGGCACGAGGCGGAGGAGGCCGGGCGAGCGCGCCCGCCTCCCACGCCGCCGCGCAGCGGCGAGTTCCCCGTGGCTCCGGCGGGGTCCTGCTCGCGGCGGCGCTTGGAGCTGGGGACGGTCGGGGGGGCGGGGTCGGAGGCGGGGAGTCGTCGGGGTCGCCGTGGTGGAGCGGAGCGGGGTATATATAAATGAGGGTTTCGCTCGCGGTGGTGGGTGAGTGAGGGAATTGAATTGGAATTTTCTGAGGAGACTTGACTTGGGGAGAAGCGAGCGCTGATGCAGCGATGGCGAGAGGGAGAGAGGAAAGGAGTAGATCGGAGAGACGCGGTTTGCTTGATGTGTGGGGGAAGCGAGAGAAGGGGAGAGACGACCTGCGGTTTCTTCTTCTTCTTTTTTAAATGTTTTTGGGGGAGGTGGAAATGGCGGACGCGGTGGTCCGGGCCGCCGGCAGCGAGGGGCCGGGCTATCCGGTGAGCGCACTTGGCAGGGGGTCAGGGACCTGAGGAGGAGCATGTTAGAAATAGTGTGTTGCCCATTTTCTTAATTTTAAAATATATAAGATTTAGTACTACATTATTAAAGTAAAGTGAAAGGGATCAATTTATAAGGTAGAACTCATGTCACTTCTTGAATTATAAATAGGAATTGCATGAGAAAGATTTTGCCTAATCATATGCGCACATATTCATGTGAAAATGGCATGACTGACGACGCGCGACCGTGCCGTGACGTGACGTGCCACTTGACAGACCAAGTTCACCTTTTTTTGCTGAACCGTGTATCACTCTCTCTCTGTTTGAATGAGATTCAAACGTTTGAATTTGGAACTTTATTGAGTTTGATGACAGACAGTTAGAGCAACTCCAGCAGGGCCCCTACTTGAGCCCCTAAACTCGCATTGAGAGCCGAGTAAAAATTGAACTCAAAGAGGCCTACTTGAGCCCTCAAAAATAGGGCCTCTCAAATGAGGCCTCCAAGCCCTCATTCCTAGGGGCCCTACTTGAGCCCTAAACTCGATTTATTCGTATTTGAATAAATACGTCCCTCATTCGGAACAAATTTGAATTTAAATTTGAATATTCGTATTTGAATTCATAAATTTAAACGTCCCTCATTGTGCTTTCAATTTAAATTCGGAACAAATTTGAATATTCGTATTTGAATTCATAAATTTAAATTCGGAATAAATTTGAATATTCGTATTTGAATTCATAAATTTACATATTGTCCCTCATTGTGAAATCATAAATATTTTATTGTGTATTGTGCTTTTGTCTCATATATATGCATATAGTGTGTGAGGAAATAGAGAGAATTGAGAAGTAGGGGCTCTGTTTTGAGGGCTCCTGCTGGAGTGCAGCCCAGAAAACAGGGCCCTCAAAAATAGGGGGAGCTCTCAAATGAAAAGTAGGGACCCTGTTTTGAGAGCTACTGCTGGAGTTGCTCTTACCAGTAGTAAATGGCTTGTTAAATATGTCAGTTACCAATAGGTAAATAACTTCTTTAATCATATTAGTTATCAGTCTGTCTATATATATGCCTAAAAACGTCTAGAGTATATAAAAAAGAATCTCATTATCTCCATTCTTTTCAACCTGCGAACTTTGTGCTGTTGTGTTGTGCCGTTTAAATCTCGTTGACTCTTCTTCCCAACGTATTGTCGTTGCTGCATCATAAAGAAGGGAAGTGGTATCTCTAAGTTTGTGGCTGCCACGAAGATCTGCACGAGGGCAGCAATAAGGTTTCTGGACAGCGCACATCTGTGGGACCGCTCACTATACTACATCATCTATATTTTGCACTGCATCATAGCTACGCCTCTTTCTATTCTTTATCAAGCCAAACAGTAAGTCGTTCGCTCATCCGATCGATTTGTTTAAATCATGTTTCTATATATTTTTTAAGTATAATAATTTACCTGTTATTAGCATCGCTTTATGCATCATTAGTTATTTGTAATATTTGCTTTCTAGTAAAATTTAGAATTAAAAAATTGCCTACTTTTCTAACATAAAATGTGTGAGGGAGGAATTGAAATACTCACTGCTGGTAGCTCTTAAATTTGTTTGTCTTTCCTTTGAAAAAAAAGACTTTCTTATTTTTTTTTTTTTGAGGCACATTATAGTGCGGCAGTAGTTATAACTCGACCGATGTTTTTTTCATTTTAGAAATACACTAGGTCATGCGAAGAAACGTAACCTTCTTAGAGACTGAATCGGGGCTGTGAAATAGCGTGTATTGCTATGTTTTGCTCTTTCCGGCTCGTTTGACCTTCAGCTTTTAATTTCTATCTTCTAATTTTTTTTAATTTCATTTTTTCTGGCATTTTAACATTTTTGCCTTTTTTTTCTTTTTTTTGTATTCCTTTGCATTATTTTTGATAGGACAACTTATTTTTTCTATTTTTAAATTTTTTTAATTTAATTACGCTGAAAAAGTTACCGGTAGTTGCAATAAAAGAAAGCATAAAACATTTAAAAAAATCCAAATGTCATAAATTTAAACCTAAATAAACACACCGTTAGTCTTATGTATGTACTAAGAATAAAATACACCAATATAAACAATAATATAGGCCAAATTCCTTTCAAATATTCTCTATACTAAGGCCAGGGATTTCCGGTCTCCCTCGTGCGATATCACTTTTTTGCATAAAAAGACCTCCGCTCTTTCCGAATTACGTATATATCTTTATTTTTTACATATAGATTCTTGTTTTTCACAAAAAAATCCTCTTTTTCTCTGTAAATACGTATAGATTCTTGCTTTCAATTTTTCATATAAAAACGTCCTATATTATGATAACTCTTTAATTTCAATTCACATAGTACCTAACGTGCTCGTGCTTTCGCACCTAGTACTACACGAAGGTTCGAGGAGCTGCAAGCACTTGGTAAAGTAACCGCGTATACCAAGTGGTTCGTAGTTTTTAAGTTGACCAGACGTTTCCTCAACCATTACACAGATCGAGCCATTCTAATTTACGTTATGACAAAGATAGACCGTGTCCTGATTTATTTTATAGTGGTACTTTCTTTTAAAAGGAAGAAGTTTCACGCATACAAGCCGAGTATGCCCCGTTCTTTACATGAAATCAAACATAAAAAAATATACTAATCTATGGCCATCTCTTACAATTTGCAACAAAAACAAATGCCGGGATGGTTTTTTTTTTGGCTAGTGGTTTTTGGTGCTATCGCAAATACTTATATAAACATATCGAATGTCGATAAGACGTTTGTCTCGATAAACTCCTTTAAAAAGATGATGGTAAAAACATCTTATTTATTTATTCTGAAGAATCAAGTCCTAGGTATAAACTAAAAAGAAAGAGCTCGGGCTTGGGCCCATTCAAGCTGGCTAGATAAGGTCCCGCTCATTTCGGCTTTTTTTTCGGTTTCTGCTTCTAATTTCTGCTTTTTTTTCACTATTCAGTATTTCATTTTTTCTGAATTTTTTAGATATTTTAGACTTTTTTGTATTTTCTTTTTTTCCCGTGTTCCTTTGTATTGTCCCTAATGGGTTAACATGTTTTTTCTATTTTTACATTTTTTAAAAAATTAATTATGCCTAAAAAACCAAATTAGTTACAGTAAAAAAATCAGCTACAGTGAAATTTCAACCAAAAATCTGATTTTTTCAGAGTTCTGCTCCGCCCATAATTTGCCCGTTTACTTTTTCTCCATTGTAAACCTGGGTTTCACCGTTTGGCACGACATATATTAGTGCAAAACACAGTTTTTAGCTGAATATATGCTGAACCTTTTTTTTGATGAAAAATACGCTGAACCTGATATTATGTTTACACATGCATGTTTGCTTTCATTTGTAAAGGTGGGGTTTACTGGTCACTGAATTGAACTTGAATATTTATGAAAGTTCCCTCCAAAGTGTAGTAAGCAGTATGAACTGCATTTTTTGTGAATTTTGTTTAATTTTTTTATCTCCTTACACCAGCAGACAAATTGTTCATTATATCTCGGCTGGTAATCAGAGACAATGTCTGTATTTATCACGCATATAGGATGAATGTTTTGATGGTTGCTTTGAAATGCAGGAGGAATGTTGTGTTCACTGGGAGATATTGGTGGTTGATCTCGTATGCGCGATAAATACACTCAAGTCTACTCCAACTCGTAGGATATGGATAATCCTAGTGCAAGATTAGTGCAATTGGCAGCCAGAAAGAACGAGGCCGGTCGGACTGTCCGATTATTGGGAGATAGAACATTAACCTGATTATTTGAGCTCAAACGATGAAGTATATCGTCCGTTGTTCCTTATCGGTTTAAACTTTTGATAAATTAACTGTGTATGTAATTTAATATGGTATCAGAGTTAAAAAATCTTGAGTTCAACACTTAGTTAACGCAATATTTTTATAAGACCATATGGAGACCACCTCATGATTGTGATAAATAATTGACTTTTAGTTTAGAGAGTTTGCAGGGTTTGAGTTTGGCTTTTAAGAGTTTACAAATTTTCTAATTGCTTTTGTTGCTGATGGTATGACTGATATTAGGGCTATAGTCATACCGACTAAGAGCGGTCTGATCGGCCTAGAGCTAGCGGTCAGCCGGTGGTGGAGCAGTAGTCAAACCAATATGGGAGCCGCGGTCTGACTGGCCTAGGGCTAGCAGTCAGCCGATGGTGGAGCAGCGGTTAGATCGGCATGGGAGCTACGGTCTAACCGGCTGGATGTGGTAGTACCAAACTTAAATGGTGGTCTGACTGGGGTTCTAGTACGACCGGATTCTAGTTGGTGGTAGCTATTTTTCAATGAGCTTATTTTGGGGTGAGCTCAAGTGGTCATACCAAGCTTTGTATTGCGGTAGTACCAAGGCGATACTATAGACATTGTACGGGTGGTATTACTGGCCTTTGGTTGGCAGTCATACCGACTGAGGTGCGGGCGGTTTGACCAGCTTGTACTTGGTAGTCAAACCAGCCTATTGGTTTGTACTGAGTTGGTTGAGGTTGTATGGGCACGGCATGGGTATTGTTGCTTGTGTGCACAAAGGCTTTAAGTTTGGTCATAGGTTTAGAATCAATGATTTGGTTGCATACATTTTGTATAGTGCATTGTATAGATTAATTGTGTTAACTGATGACTTTATGTATTATATGGTATTACGTGATGGCTTGCTTGTTGTTATTAGTTATAGGACTCCTGAGCTACGTTATGGTGAGGCGGACGGGATCAGAACTAAGTTAGAAAAGCTTAGGTCTAAAGCGGTCAAAGGATCGGGACTATGCTCAGAAGGATCCGAGGGCCAGACGATCAAGGAGTCATCGAACATGACCAAGGCTTGCAGGGTGGTTACAAGCTAAGATGATGAGCAGCCAGAGCGGAAGATACTAGTGAAGGACAAGACGAGCAACGATAAGGTGGAATGGGACTAGACTTATGGAGGAGCTGAGGTCCTATGTAGTCAAGAAAGTCGGGTGCCATAATGTGCGAGGAAAAGTATGTGGTGCGCCAAGTGACTTGGGTCATTTGCAAGTAAGGATGGTTCGGTATACTTGGGTCATTTGCAAGTAAGGATGGTTCGGTAAGATCTGAACATATAAGAGACTTGGCATCAAGTCATTGGGGCCATATGAAATATGCAAAGCATGAATGATGCTTCGTGACAAAGGAAGCAGGAAGCTTCATGAAAGGCGATAAAGGAGTATTTGGGTAAATTATCCAATATCGAAATAGTGGTGGTGTGCGAAACCACAACGGTGACCTAAGTGGTTTAGATCATAAATGTGCTGAAACTGCTAAGTGGTTTGAGAAGCGTATATGCGTAAGTGTAAAACTCGGTATGGTGTTAGATTAATGGGTTAGCCTATGTAAGTGGTTGAAACCCAACTAGAGATACTAATTAGGATTTCTCTTGTGACCCTCAATATATAAGGAGGGAGAGATGTGGCTAGGAAAATAGCTTGGGGAGAGTTCATGCCTAGTCTTAAGAGGAGTTAGAATTCTTGGAGAGAAATTTGTGGGAGATGTGAGAGGCTTTTGTGGTTGAGTTTTTTTATTACCCTTAGGCTTTGTGTATGACTAGGGAGTGGTTATAAACATTTCTCTCCAACTATCAATAGAGATCAAAATTCATCCAAATATTTTTTTCTCTTATGCTCTCTTGTTGAAATCTTGATTTGGCTTGGTTTTTTGTGCTTCTTCTTTCCTTTTTATCACTTGCTTTGTGTCAATAACGTAAGTGATAACGATATCTCTTGGAGACCATATATCATCCATCTAGGCACTTGTTATTTGTAAGTTCTTATGTTTACTCGATTTTGGCTCTTGTGTGTTTTGGGTTCAATTCGTATTATGATTTAGTTTGTTATGACATGTGAGGACCCATCCAAGGTCATCTAGATTATCTAGGACTCACGAGCAAGAGTATATTGAAATTTCTCGTTTTTGCCTAATTGGTACACTCTGCACTCAAATGAAAAAAGATAAAACTTTGGCAACGATTATCTCGATTGTTGATTGGAATAGGTTTTTGACGTCCTAATGAAGGTTCATACCAAGTTTCAAGTCATTTGGATCAACGGGTCAAAGTTTCATTAGTTTTTTGGTTTTGAAATCGTGCTGATTTTACTATTCCTATGTCGATTTACTGTAGCAGTCGTACTTCCTGTGGTGGTACTACTGATTTAACTATAACGTAGCAGCGATACCACCAAAGTACTATAGTTGTACTATTGAAGTAGTGTAGCGGTACGCACAGTTTCATTTTGAACTTTTTGTGTGGGGTGATTGGTCTCTGAAATTTATAACTTCTAATAGTTATTTGAATGAAGAATTTAGAGTCGTACTTCTACTTTGAGAAAATATTTGAAAAAGTATTGTAATCTTGTTGGCTTCTATTCACCCCCCCTTTTAGTCGCTATATTCGGTCCTACAAGTAGTATCAGGGCAAGATTTGCTCTTTGATTGACCTTAATAGATTACAAGTATAGCGACTAATGTGTAGTTTTGTAAGTCTTTCTTTGCTTCTTGTCACGGTGCTTTTGCCGATAACGTCCTTTGTGATAAGAGACTTGAATTCAAAGTGAGCATTTTGGCTATTGCTAGGAATGTCTAATGTGACATTTGTGGTGTTTCCTTTACTTTCCATTGTCCTAATTTCAGAAATGTGAAGCCACTTGAGCCCAAAGAGGAGAAGAAACCCGATAACATGTGCGAGGCGACCATGGAGGATGATCATGAGGTGTTTTTCGAGGATGATCCATGACTCAAGCTAAGGTGAGCAAGGAGAAGCGCATTGATGATGTTGTCTTTCTAAATTCAAGAATTGATACTTTTGATGACCTTGTGAATATCTAGAGATGAAGAAGAGTGAATTGCTTGTGGGTAATAAAGAATTAAGAACTTCTCTTGCATTCTTGCAATCAAAAGCTTCTATGCCATGTGATTTTTTGTTGCTTTTTTACATTATGAGTTTGATTGTGCTATGTTAGAATTAGGCAATTTTAGATCTTTGGTCAGGAATGAACATGATTCCTGTTTTAGCATGCTTGCTAAAATTGAGAAGTTAAAATTGGCTTATTCCACATGTGTAGAGCAACTTGAACTTACTAGAACTGAAAATAAAAAATAAAATTTGAGTTTTTTCAATTGTTTTGAGCAATTAGATAATACTAGAGTTAAAATTGATGAGCTTAAGTCTAGTCATCCTAGCATGTGCTTAAAACATAAGAAAGTGCTTGATAATGATTTACTTTTTTATAAGAATTGTGCTAGCTTATTAAATGATATTGATGTTTTGCATTCCATGCACATTATTAATGCATCCTCAATCTCTTGCAAATCTCACATTGCCTTGAAGAATGAACTTACTCTTTAAAGAGAGTGCGCAATGATATGAGCGTCAAGTCATGTAACTCTTTTTCTCATTCAAATTTGGTACTCCCCTAGGCATTGCAGCGGTACCACCGAGTGCTGTAAAGCTACAGCAGTACTACAGGGAGAAGGGGAGTCACTATAGCGTTGCTACCGATTTTACTGTAGCGTTATAGCAGTACTACCAAAGTACCATAGCATTATTACCAAAGTTACTGTAGCGGTACTACTGATCTTGCATAGTTTCATTTGGATCTTTTTGTGTAGCTGATTGGTCTCTAAACTTCAGAATTTTTCATAGTTATTGGAGTGAAGAACTTGAAGTCATACTTCTACCTTGAGAAAAGATTTGACAAAATCTTCTAATCTTATCAGCTCCTATTCACCTCTTCTAGTCATCATATTTGGTCCTACAATTTTAAAAAATAGTAATTACGGCCGATTTTGAGTTCATGCTTAGCCCTGATGAAATAATTGCGGCCCATTTCAAATCCATTTCTTTGGTTTGGTGAAGCCTAGATATATATATGAAGGGGTGTTGAAGTATGTTGGTTATTTTTTTCATCAGTTTAAATTTTTGGATGAATTATTTAGTGCATATAACTCAATACTTTCTAGCGCAGAAGAGTAGAGAAAACCGAAGCTTTGATTTTTAGG
Organism: Melocanna baccifera; assembly: GCA_036346265.1. NCBI lineage: Eukaryota > Viridiplantae > Streptophyta > Magnoliopsida > Poales > Poaceae > Melocanna > Melocanna baccifera. Next base: position 18,426,850 of record CM070707.1, on the reverse strand, counting down.
TAGTAAGAAGATGCATCAAGCATGTTTTTTTCTATCCCGTTACTTACGCTTCATTGCACCTCAAAATCAAAGAAGAAACAATAAAGAAATGGGGAGACGCACAAGAAAATCAAATTCGCATGATGAGAAACAAAAAGGATACAAAGTAGCAAGGAGACACATTTGCTTCAGATTATTCAAGACAATAATTCGTGCAAGATCACAATGCGTTTACAATCATACAAGCTCGCAGTGCATTCACCATTACAACCATGAAAGCTCAAAATGCATTTACAACCATACAAACTCACAATGCGTTTACAGAAAAAAACAAATACAAGAAAAAACAGTACAAGTGAATACAAAACAAGGCACAATAGGGGGTAGTGCGAATCTCCTACATCTGTTGCACCTAAACTCAAATAACTGTGGAAATTAACAGACGGTCACATACGCCAGGCCATTGCATACGAGGAACATTGCTTGTCTCTACGGGAAAGCAACATGAAACAACAAGAAATGTGAGATTTCTATATAAATGATGCAAGCAAGTATATGTTTGTGACTAAGATGTTGTACATACACGACTGTATAATATGACTGTCTAAGTGATCTTTCATACTTGTTTGTGTAGGAAACTTACCTAAAAAACAAGTCGGTAGTTTGAATTTGAAAGCAGTTCTTTCAGTTCATCCACAACTGCACGATAGCAAAACTTGTATAGTTCCTGCAAAGCAGAAGAAGCTGCCATCACCATAGCTAGATGGTAGTGTTTGTAGCTAATCAATTTAGTATCACTCTTAGGCATTGTCCAATCAATGGATCGCATTATTTGACTAAAACACCTTTATAATCAGAATTCAGGATTTCCCAACCAACACCCTGAATTCAGCAATTGCTTCCTGCTAGCTTGTTATTGTAATTACCAAGCAAATATATATATATCTAATTAGCACATAAAACACATGTATATCAATAGCAAAACGGGGCATGCAAAAGGTATATCTATCAAGTTCGGAGTGTAGCTATCACCATCCATGCATTATACACAAACTCTAGTTTAGCAAATAAGTATCAGTCATCCTTTTGTGAGCACTGAGAAATTAATTCTAAAGGCTTTTGGTGAGCAAGTCCTAACTCCAATGTACTGATACTTTTCTCAACTTGAGAGTATATCGTAAACTGAGCTAGGGACGAAAATAAAGAGAAAAAGCAACCATACCTCTTTTCCAACCATTCCAACTCGCTGGGATCTAAATTTTCTGACAGTTTCAATAAGATTAAAAGCAGCCCTTTCACCAAGTAAAATCCTCTCTACTGTATTCAGGACAGTGATAAATGTACCAGTTCTTCCAATGCCTGCACTGCATAAAGAGGAAGCAATAATAGTAATGAGTTTGAGCACGGGAAAGGGTTAACAAGGAAGCATGCCATTAATTTCATTCAAACCTGCAATGTACAATTATTGGATGCTCCCTTGGAATGTAATATAATCTTTTTAAAATTTGTTGTACAACAGTACTACTATCTGGCACTGTCTTGTCGAGCCATCCAGGGTACTGAATGTGGAGAACGGAGTGCACTCTATCCGACTGCAAGATGAGGGGTTATCAGTTGGGAGATACTTCAGTTATAGAACAATGCAATTGTTATTGCACTATTAAGGAGAAAGAGAAGAAAGTAAACATGGAGCGAAAAGTACAAAAGGAGGGGAACAATCGGAGAACCAAAAAATATTAGTGAAACAGGAGGAGCTAAGGTACTAAGGTTGCCAGCTACAGAATCTGCAGGATATGTTACCGCCTGATAAATATCTTAATCCTTATAAAAGACTGAGTTTAAAAACCTTAACTTTCACACTTCGGCTGCAATATCCCATCTCAGCCCCTACCCCTCCAAGATCTACAAATATTAACCCTCCATTTTCTCCTCTTTTCACATTAGGAATTAGCTATATCTATTAATTGGGTTGCTATTTTTTCCAATCAAGTACCCACATTTAAGGAACTTTCAAAATTTTGGAATTATTTTACCCTGTAAGTTGCAACATCATGCGTGCCTTCAACTAGTATTGATAAATGGTGCAGTTAACATATATGCCAAGGCTACATCAAAAACTGGTACGAAGAGGTCTTCTAACATTGATAACATGTTCACGAGGACCATGATAGACAACCTGACCGTCTGAGAGGAGAATTATATCATCAAACAAACGAGCTGCCCTGAGGTCCCTCCCTGAGCTCTCACCTCCGTGCGCGCCGGTGGCCACTCCGGTCCCGGCGCCCACCCGCCTCACCTGCAGTCTCCCTTGCCCCCGCCTCCACATCAGCCTCCTTCCGTCGCCTCCGACGCGCCCGGCTTGGGCTCATTGTCCTCCCATCCTGCTGCTCCACCCCAACTCCTCCCATCCTGCTGCTCCACCCCAACTCCTCCCAATGCCAAGCGCAGCAAGGGTCAGCGTTGGCAAGATCAGAGTCCCACCTCCTCCTTCCAAAGCCCGGGTGAGGGGTTGAGGTGTTTGGCTCTAAATCTAGTTGCGTATCGGAGTTAGCTGCTTGGATACGTCACGTATACGTCTCGTATTCGTTTCCTTGCTCCGCTCGGTGATGTTTCCCGATTCTCTTGCAGATTTGTATCCTAAATAAGCATGCAAGGTGAAGCAATGTAAGCATCAGAACAGGCAGCGCCTCTTGTATCAATTGAACGGGGCAGCACCAAATAAATCTCTCTCGCTTGTGTTTGTGTCCTTGGTGATCATCTTGCTAGCAGCACTCTGCTGGAGATTACGCTTGGTCCAAGCCGAGTTCAAGGATCGGCTCAACCATGAGGTTGGGGCATGGTTCCACCTGGAGGCGGTGGTTGGCGGAGTTTCGTCGTCGGTGCCCATGGAGTCGCCCCCGACCCTGGTGGCGGCGGTTACTGCAGCGCCTCCAGCAACGGCCTCCCTTCTTGGTGCTCCCCTTTCCCGCTCTCGCCTGGAAGGCCGGCTGCTTCCGGCGGTGGAGGCAGACGACGGCTGGCGCGTTGTGCATAACCGGCGCCGTTGGAGGTTAGTTGAACCCCAACAGGTTGCTCCCTCGGTACACAGGCCGGAGGTCCCTGCAGACCTCGGTCGTTGCTGTAACTGCCTCAGTCTCGATCACGTCAAGGCCGACTACATGACTCGCTGCAAACGATGCAGGGCCTTCGGCCACCACGTCAAGGATTTCAAGCACCCGCGGAGTCCTCCCCAAGGGCTTTGGCTGTGATGGATGATGGTTTTGGGTTAATCTCTTAGCGGATGGACGGCTGGTCCTTCATGTTGTCTCTTCAAGCGGATGTAGTAATGGACGACTGGTCTTTTGTGTTGGTCTATTCAAGGTTTGCTAGAGAGATTGATCAGATTTTCAAGACTGATCTTTTATTCCTATTATTTAGGATTTTGAGTCTTCCGTCACGTCCATTTAAATCCATAGTCTCTATCTTCTCTAGTTCATTTAAACCATGCGAGTCCACAAATTTTTGTGTCAGTTAGTCGATTGCTTTACTAGCCTCAGTCTATTCTTTAGGATTTAGTGTGGTCCTTCGCATAACAGTAAACGCCGCTCTTCTCTCTGAGCCGCGTGCAGGTCGTAAAAGTCGTTATAATACCACCGCTTCTCTTTGAGCCGTCGCCCCGAGCTTTTAAGACCGCTGCGCTTTTTCTGCACTACGCTTCTATTGCGTTTTTTGTGCACTGCGTCGCCGCCGTCTCGGATTTCAATCTGTTTTATGGGCTATCACCATACTTTATAGGCTACCACACGACTTCGGTTGGAGATCTTCTATTTTCGACACAATTTTTAAGAGCTGTATGTTACGACGAAGTTTACAAAACTTGGATTTTGAATTTTTTACTATTTTAATGTCCACTCTTTCAAATACAATGCTATTGTATACGCCTTGCATTTGAGAGGAGTGTTAAGAATATATAGTTACATTAGGATATAGAGTTTGTATTCTATTCCTTATGTGCATTATTTTTATATGGCATATTTCTTTTGTACTTTCTATATATATTGTTCATTGGGTTTCTTCAATATACACACAATATTCATAATAGGTAGTACAACCATCTTACTTTTTAACTAGAACAAGAAGCAGGCCATACACATCAGCCTTTATATATCTTTACCTTATTCCATTGTATTTCCACGTGACGCAACACCAACTGACCATCTTCTCTTTTCTTCGTGATCTTAATGTCAATTTTTCTGTCACCTTCTTGTTCCTTGTTCAATTGAATATAATCATCACACTGCATAAAAATCATGAACATTGAATCAAAAAGATCAATGGAGACAGCAAATATATGATATATATAATGAAGTAATCACTCTGCTATACTACCGAATCATTTTGATAAAGACCACAATTTGCTTAAAATTGCAAACAGTCTTATTTTGTTTTTAACATAAACTTTAAACATGAAAATCTTGAAATAGCCAGCTAAAGGTAAATTGCAAGCTCACCAAATCAGGTTACACTACTTCCCATGCAGCACTGTGACAGGCAGTCACAAATTGCAATATTCTATATTTGGTTTTTTTAGCAAGTTGAAACATGTATATGCGCGACAGTCAATGTAATCAACTAATCATCAATGTGTTCAGGAAGGAGGAAAAGGCAAAAGGCTCAAAACTTGTGGAGTAATATATCCGCATACGAGTGATAACAAAATAATCCAACACTTGTAGGACGTAAGTGAACATGTGGAGTAGGAAGGTTGCGGCAGAGCCAAAAATAATGGAGGCAAAGAACAACCGATTTATTAGCTCAACTCAATGAAAACAAAGGAGTGTCCAAAATTAGCACCATAGTACTGTGAAATGACGCGAGCATAACAATCACAGGGCAGCAATTTTCATAGACCATCTGCCAGAAATCTCCAAATGTATGTTCTTGTGGACATTGAGCGCAAATGAATTTTGTCTGGTCTCTGCCATCAGTCTGCACATATTATACGATACAAGCACAATTAGGATTAGAAAGAAGGGAAAAAACATAGATAGAAGTAGATGCCAGGTAATATGCCATTTTTACCTGTATAAGGCTTGCACTGATGTAGTCATTGCCTGTTGATGACTGCAGTCTTACCCTGTTTTCATCAACTAAAGAAAAGATTCCAAGTTATTTCAGATTTATAGTTCCACTTGGTGGTCATAGAAATCCATAATGCTCACATGGCAAGACATCGTCGTGGCGGTTTCTTTTCTCATGATTAGCTGGATCAAGAGCAACAGTAAACTTCTCTGTTTCCTTGTTCACTTCCAATCTCTTCTGAAAAATTAATCATTAAACATGAAATACTTCCATAGCAGCTTTAACAAATTACTGAGCATTTTTTCCATACTAAACTACAGGATCTAGACGTCGAATCAACAGTTGCTTGACTTGCTTCAAAAGATCATGACAGCTTAATTGTCACTAAAAGGAAATGAAACGCATGGCAACCTTATGACAGCTAACTTATAAAATTTCCAACAAAATATTTCTCACTTTAGTAGCAGTTGGAAAGAAATAGGAAAACGAGAACTCACGTCCATGAGTTTTTGGTGTACTGGACTGAAAAAAAAATAGCTAGTATCAGTATCTACTGTTTCCCACTAATTCATATTCCGTATCTGAATTCTCTCTCACACACACAAAAAAAAGTTTAACGGGTGGCAGAGGCATCGGATTGAGTAGGGACAGATAGTGCGTTACAGATTTCAATGGAATTGTGATAGATTTTCCATATGTCTGTGGATTTTTGTTCTTCTTAGTTCTTACGGCCAATTGAGTAATTAAGAGCAGCTAATACATCGTCCATACAGCATTTGGTGGCACTTCAGAGGATATCTCGTTCTCGTTTTAATTAATTGGTGATTGAGTTTCAATTCAGCATGGACTTGATCAGTGGCGAAGCCAGGAATGGAATTAAGGGGGGTTGAACTATTTATAGATTTAAACTAAATCGATATAAATTTAGTCTTTTACTCGTATAGAATTTCGAATGCACACAGAAATTACACAATTAGATAGAGATAAACAATAAAAAACATAGAACTAAACTATTTATATCAGTACAAGCTATAAATCTATGAATTAATTATAAGAACTAAACTATTTATATATACTAAATCTAAAAGTCTAAACTGTAAAATCTAAATTCTAAAATACTAAATCAACACGGAACTAAGAAAATATTACTTACTGTTTTCAGTCGGTTCAACAGTAACTGATCAATCTTCAGTCCAATTGCCATTTGCCTAAATATCTAATTCTCCCGCAATAGGGGTGCCGCACCCCTATTTCACTCGCTTCAGTGTCGCTTCCCGCACGGCACACCTTATCACTCGCTTGGCTCGCTCAAGCAGCAGGCACTAGTTCGGCCGGTCGGCCCCCCTCGCCAGTGTCGCCGCCCAGCTCCTCCTACCCCGACTCGGCCCCCCTCGTCGGCGTCGCCGCCGATGCTGCTCCCCTGCGGCCTGCCCGCTCGGCGCTCAACCCCTCGCCGCCCGGTCCGGCGGTCCAGACCGGCTCCCCACGGCCCGCCCCAGATCTGCCTCCTCTCGGCTTCCTCGCCGCGGCGCCGCCAGATCGCTCTCGCTCGGCAGCTCGGTCCAGCAGCCGCGCTTCTTCTGCCGCCGCCGCCGGCCGCGTCCGGATCCGCCTCCTCACGGCTGCCTCACCGCCAGATCTGGCTCCCCCGGCTTCGGTCTGCCAGACCTGGCTCCCCCACGGCCCCGCCCCCGGATCAGCCTCCTCTTGGCTGCCTTGCCGCAGTGCCACCAGATCTGGCCCCCCTGCCTCGACGGCTCCGGTCCGACGGCCGCGCCCTCCTTCTGCACACCCCCTCGCCCGGTCGCCCCCAGCCCCCTCTATGAGTCTGTGCAAATCCAATTACTATTGCTATTTGTTAGGTTTGTGAGTTGGTGTCTTGGTGGGCCGGTGGTGGGTCGATGAGCTTGAGATGAATTTGTTGGGCCTTAAGGCCACGGCCAGTGGGTTGAGCTAGCTTCTGGTGGTCGACGTCGTCAGCTTCTGGTCCTTGATCGCCGCCTTGGGGGAATGGGGGGTGGGTTGCCACGGGGGAGGTGAGGCTGAAGCCTTACTAAGCCTCCCTCTTGGCTCCGCCCCTGGACTTGATTACAAAAATTAAGAACAGAAAAAAAGAAAGAAGATGGTAGCCAAAAGAGCTGCCGAGATAGCACAACGGAGGAGACGGAGTGGGAGTCTGTACCGGAAGGGTTTTGAACTCTTGGCAAATCTCGGCCTCCTGCGTGAACCTCTCTTTGAGCACCTCGATTGCGTCCTTGCAGTCCTGCACCTGGTCCCGCGAGAGCGCCGGCGCCGCCGGCCGCGCGTCGGGGTCGAGAGGGTCGAACCCCGCAGGCGCAGGCAGAGGAATGGTCGGGGAGGGAGGGGCCGCCATAGCGAACCGGGTGCGGGGATCACAGAGCGTGGCTTCTGCGAGGACGAGGGGAGCAGAGTGCTGCGATGGTATGGAACCGGCAGCGAAGAAGCGACGCTATTTATGGGAGTCGATCGGATTCCTGGTTGGAGGAACTAGTCAACAAAGGAGACCCGTTTTTGAATTTTTGGGCGTTTTTGGCCCCCCGTGGCGCAAGAATATCGGATATGGCATTCTGTATATTTTTTTTTTCCATTTTGGCTCCTTTGGCGTGGACTCGGTGCACGCCACCTCCCTACCGCGACCACCGAGCGCGCCAACAGGTTCTCTCGCCCCTCCCGACCGCGCTAGCTTCCTGACGTGCCGCCCGGCTACGCCAGCTTGCTGGAGCGCCTCACCACCACGCCAGCACGCCCAACCTTTTTTGTAAGTGCAAATTGGTATCGCAAATTTAAGCTTATCTCCTTTTTATTTTAGATTAAATTTCTATTAGAAAAGAATATCTATCACACTAAATTTTGAATTACTTTTTATGTGGTTTAATTTATATGAGATTAAAGCACATAAAAATATAACTGCTATTTTTATGTAAGATTACACCGCATGTTGAACGTACGGAAGAGTTTTCAGTTCACCAATTTAAAATAATGATAATATTTTTTGATTGATCTGATGAAAATAATTGAGGAAATAAAGAGTAATTTTTGTTGGCAATACATGTAGCAAATGTTATTTGTAGCTTGTCATTTTTTTGAAAATAAAATGGCAGACAAGGTAGGTAGGTTGGTCCATTTGTGATTTTCATATATTCTCAGAGATACGAAATATGTTGAACTCGCAATAACATTTTGTAATCATCGTATGTTAATGTAGTACGATAAATTTCTAAAAAAAATTATGAGGACGATTGAGGCGGCAATGACTCGTAAGTATGAAGATAAGTGATATTACGATGTAACTTAGAATTTATATACGGAGAATTTTGGATAAATGGTGTAACAATAACAACATGATATGGCACGCAAACTAACGAACCAACAATGGTACATGCATGCCTTTAGAGAAATAGAAATACATGGGATAAGGATGAAGAGTGTCGAACTACTGCGTGAAACGTATCCATTTGCCCTTGCGGCCTAGCTCGGCGTTGTCGTCCTCGCTGTCAGCCATGGCCATGGCCGCCAGTTCGTGCTTTCTCTCGCGTTCCTCCTCACAAGTCTCCCACTCCCTATGCCTGGATGCTTCCAGGTGACCTTGCAAATCCTGCTGGATACACTCGCTTCGTTCTTCACTACGGAGCCGCTCCTCCATCCTTTCGCGTGTCATCTAGGTGTCCTACTCATCGTAGTTCAGAGTCTACTGATCGTGCAGGTGGATCTTTTAGACGATCCATTTGCGGTAGACGTATAGCGGATCCGGAGACTACGGCAAGAGGGGGGAGCTTGTTAGTTCGTGCCATAGAAGAAAACTGGTAAGGAAATGTATTGTAACCCGTTCTTACTGGCTGCCAGTAGAGGGCCATGCCCCCAACACCGGTCGGGATACTCCCAGACGTAGTTATAGCAACCCTAGTAATGCATGCCCATACTCAACCACTCTGTAGACTTGAAGAACTCGCAGTGTCTCTGCACCAGCAAAGGGGGCATCTCCTCCACGGGCAGATCTTACGCTCGGTGGGAACGTTGATGTATGGGTTAGAGTTGGAGGTACAGGGGCTTCGTTTCGGGGAGATGGCCTCCTGGCATGCTCTGCTTGTTCTTCTCAGGCTGCAGTAGCCCTTGCAAGTCAAGGTGATATCCTCCCATTGCTTTTCCATACTAGCGATGTAGTCTTAGAGTCGTGGTGCACGAAAACACGTTGCGAAAGAGGCAGTACTTATAGGGTTAGCTGATGTGACGTATGCTTTGAGGGTCCATTTTGATTTGGGCAAATTTGCGTTTGCAATACAGCGGCACGCTGAACGATTCGTGGACCAGTGTAGCATCACGTCGCTGCACAAAGCTACCCCATTTGATCTTGTCACTGCGTAAAGCTACTCGGTTTAGTGTTGTCACTGTGCAAGGTTGTTTGGTTTGGTCTTGTCACTGCGCAAAGCTAACCCGTTTGGTCTTGTTACTGGTTAAGGCTGTCTTCTTTGGTCTTGTCACTGTACAAAGCCACATTCTTTGGTCTAGTCACTGCGTAAAGCTGCCCCTGTTTGGTCTTGTCACTACGCAAAGCTGTCTTCTTTAGTCTTATCACTACGTAAAGCTACCTCGTTTGATCTTGTCACTGCGTAAGACTGTTTGATTTGGTCTTGTCACTGCACAAGGTTGTTTTCTTTAGTCTTGTCACTGTACAAAGCTACTCCATTTGGTCTTGTCATTTCGTAAGGTTGTCTACTTTGGTCTTATCACTACTCAAAGCTATCTCATTTGGTCTTGTCGCTGCGTATAGCTATCCCATTCGGTCTACTCACTATTTAAAGCTACCCCATCTAGTTTACTCACTATGTAAAGCTGCACAAAACTAACACATGACTTGCTTTGTCAGAAAGCATGCTGTCTCCCCCCACAGGCTACATAATGCACACCACACCAGCTGAAAGTAGGAGCCCTTGACCCTGCCAACCGTAGGAGGAATAACCTTCTCTGTCCTACAGTTACATACCATGGTAGATGCCGACAGCCGAGTCCAACCGGGGTCGCCAAAGCAAGACCTTCCCTGGAAAGGCAGGAGGACTTCGGGTCTAACTACCGCTTGATGCCAAACAAATGTGCTCAACCGTTACGGCTGAAATGTAGACACAAGGAGTACGCGGTCATGCAGGTCTCGGATGCCTCGTTCGATGGTGAGCGACATTTCTTCCGATGCCCACACTCTGAGGTACAGTTAGGCTATAGTTTATTTTTCGATGCCCGTTTCTTCCATGTTAACCATCCTTTCCATCAGATGGCGAAATACGACTTCATCCGCTGAATCAATCCTGCCCTTGAATGCTATATTGTGAGGTACGTAGATACATTATGAAAGCAAAATTTAGAGTTAGAAGCGCAGATTGATAGTCTCAATGAGAACGATGACATTTGCTAATAGATACAGCGCGAGAGGGACAACAAGGAGATCGTCAACATAGGAAGTTCCTATGATCCCACATGCTGCAGCGCAACCCCTAGCTACATATGTGATGCCACTACAATGACGGCCAGCCACGTACGAGGCGCCCTCCTCTGCAACACTCCATATGGGTAGCACGAGGCACCTTCTACCAGTAGGCACACATCGTTTTGATAGACTGGAGAGTAGGATTAACTTAATGTTGTGTGCTATTTCCTTTCTCGTGTTCAGCGTTGTGTTGAAGGTGTAGCGCTAGGAGTGTTGTTTTGATTTGCATTGTTACTTGCAGTGTTTTGTATGATTTATGTATGTGTAATGCATATCTCGTTTGCTGTTATCAATACATTATTACCTGTCCCTTAACCGCTGCGCACAGACCTTGCCAGGGCAGGTTCGTCTACACACTTCACGATATAGGTGTCAGGGTTCAACTTGCGCATCCGATATGTCCGGCTGATGGTCATGGTATATCTGACAATGGCCTGCTGGGCAGTTCTCTTATTAGGAAAGCATTGCCCGTAAGAGTAGGGTGTCTTCGTTGAGGGTCCAATGTGCCTCCTCTAGCTGTGGCAGAACCAGCAATGTCATCGTGATATCGTCCAACCTACAGCTGACATAAGTGTCATCGATAGTAACAACACCACCAACTACACTTCCCGCAACAGCTTCTCCATCTCCCTCATCTCCAAAACTAGATGTTTTCACCTCCTCCTCGCTCTCCCCTTCTACTTGGTCGGGTAGGTACTCGTTACAGTCAATACGAGTTGCCCACCATCCTTGTACACATTCATTGGGCTTAAAATTTTTGGTACGCCTCCTCAGGTCTCCATCACTCACTGCCTCGCCCGCATCTCCAGTAGCAGCCCTATCTACATCATCACCGGAGACCAACCTAGGCACTACATCAACAGCGCCTGCACTGGAACCAGGCATGGCGGATGACTTTGTCCGCTCCACGAACTGAACATACATCGTTGGTTTGCCATATATTACAGCAATAGGGCTGCACACGAACTCCGTGTAATTGGCCCATGACTCATCGCTTGTCACTTTCATAAGTTGCCATAAGGTCTCCCCTTCACCATCCACCACGGAGACGTACAACGCTTCAATGCGTAGTTTGTTCCTTGCAATGGTGTGATCGAACACGGAATGGAAGCACCTCCTAAGCTCCGAGAGGCCCATGTCCTTCAGACTGGGCGCCCAAATTACGATATGATCATAATTTGATAAGTCCACCCTATATGGTCCGTCACGTACTATACCATTTCCATGGAACATGAACAGATCCTAAATACCCGATATAGCGCACCTACAAAATTCTCCAAAGTGTGTAACGTTAAGTTTTCAATTTTTCTTAATACTTTTACCACTTCTAAACTAATCATATCACACATGTACTACCCTACAATTCATAAATTACTGCTGATGGTATTGCATTATATTTCTAAGCAGACAACTACAATAATATTCAGTTTTTAACATAACAGTAATGTACAAAAAATCTGCACAAAGCACAACAATTTAACCAAGAAAATGCATGTACAATAGTTTCTGCATAGCATTATACAAAATTCATACTAACTTTTTCCAAATGCAGAAAAAAATACAATGTTGTTCCCATGTAAACAAAATAACCTACGTACAAACTATGACATTCATATAATTGGCGTGACTAATAAGCATTAAACGATACTAACAACACTGCTTATTCGATGCTAACTAAGGCCACTGACCAATTACAAAAGGCTAGCTGCCACCTTTTCATACTAACTACCATTTTTCTAATTACATACTAATCATGTTACTAAAAAACTTACAGCATGTCGATAAAAATTACCTCTTTCGGATCCTCCAAAGTCGATCTACAACTTTTCCAAATGCACAAACTTGAAATTCAACTCAAAACCACTCAAAAATAAGATTCTTTCACGGTCTTCTTCCTCTCTCAGTTTCTTACTCTTATCTAGAGTAAAATAATTGTGTTGTTATGCATCCCAAAAAACAAATCTGCCCTTTTTATTATGCAACCAGCGAGGGGAGGGGGCCGGCTAGGCAGGAGGTGAAATCTGTGACGTGCGCGGGGGAGGGGGCCAGCCGGCCAGGAAGCGACCACGTGCCTCGCATGGGGTGGGGCTGTGCTAAGGCTATGCACGGTGGGGTGGTGCGCCAGCCAAGCTGGCGCGGTGGGGGAGTGCACCTGCAAGCTAGCATGGTAGTGCCTCACTACGCAGTGCCAGGCGGACCACGCAGTGCCTCACTGCGCCAGGGGCCAAATAAGGAAAAACGACACGCAGGGTGCCATATTTGGCATTCCCGCGACATAGGGGGCAAAATGGTCCAAAAGTCATTTCAGTTAATTATTGGCTTTGATTTCTTTCAACAATCATTATTTATTAAACTAATAAATCACAACTAACATTCATAAATTGTAACCCAAGAAACACCCCAGACTTGCAGTCTCAGCCTTCCTTTTTCAAATGTTTTAGTGGTGTTTCCAGGCAGCAAAATTATGTGTCTTTCGAAGCTCGTGGAATATGTTAGATTTCCACTGAACTGTTCTATGTGAAATACTTGTAAAATTCTTGGACCTATTCTTTTGGGTTTTTGGTTTTTTCAGAAGTCAAAACAAATAAGATGACTTCTCCAAACGACTTCTCAAGCCTAAAATTATGTGTGTCATTATCTCAAAAAGCGCAGACATCAGCCATCAACGACAGCCAAAAGAACAGGGCCCTTGTGTTATCTCACGTCACACACAATGCGATTGTATTTGTTAAGATCTGCAGCTGATGTAACACACCGACCCATCCTCTAAGCCCGGAATGCTATCACCAATCCATAATATTACCGTTTATAGCTGTTGCTAATAGGTTAGGCAACAACTACTTTATTTACATCTCAATGACACGATAAACATCATACCATTTTAACGCTAACTACTCTAGCATGCCATTAGGGTCTAGATCTGTTAACAAAAGGTGGTATATGAATTACTGCTTGTATGTGAAGAACATATGTGCTACTTCTACCCATGCATGCCGCCTTCAAAGATCAACTAAAAACACAAATAACCAAGGATGAGTCTGAAAACTCAGCAAGCACATAGCAAGATGATAAACGCTACCAAAATGCATAAGTAATTATCTAGCCATGTTATACCCCACATGCTTCAACATAATCATAGACATAAAACATGTCATTCTCCACAGTCTTTATCATGATCATATCATCATTCTCATGTCTCATCATTGTCATTCCATTAGTGCCATGCAACTACTCTATATGCTAATTTGCTCATCATATTGCATATACCAGTATAGCCTGAGTAAACACCCGTCTATATTGACCCTATCATGGGCCCATCCTCGTCAGCACGGGGATCTCTCCACTCCCGTAGAAACCTACTGAAGTAGGTCTTATAGATCCACCCATGGTGGATCTCTCTCTCATCATATGCGTGCATATGATGTAAATGCATATGTCTATTATTATAAACATACTTTATCATTGTCATCTACTATGCAGCAACATATAAGATAAACATTGCATATTTCATAACAATTACCATCTACCACTCTACCATGTACTTGCCTGTTTATACTTGTGGACGATACATAGATGGCTCCAAACTAGGTCCTCCACTTATATAAGCATCATCCAGACTCAATACAATATAGCAATACATGCACACATACAAACGACATCGTTCCTACGCACAAACTCGGCACAAACATCCCCTATGTTAGTCCCAAAGGACATGCTGTCCCATATCGGGCAGCATCTGACTCAGATACCTAACTTTCAATTGAGCTTTAGGAATTACTTACATTAATTAATCTATACTAATTATTCACTCACCTCATTGATCACATACACTAATTAATTACTTACATTAATCAATCACTAATTAGTCTTATACTAATTACTAACTTACCTAATCATTCCCTAAACACTAATCGACCACACATCCAGCACGCTCACACTCACTAGCTCTACACACACGCTCACTACATTGCCGCAGCGCACACACACACAACTTGACACGCTAGTACTGGCACTGCACTAGTACTACCACTAGTTGTTGGTTTCTAGTGCTACTACTAGATGTTAGTACTACTTCGAGCACTGCTACTACTAGTATGACTTACTGCTATTACTAATCCAATCCAACTAACTTTCCTCTAGTGTAGGGCTGTAAACAAGCCGAGCTTGAGTGAGCCTGACTTTTCAGATTTGAGCTTAATAGAAATTCGAGCTGAGCTCAAGTTGGGATCCGAGCTTGAACCTGGGCTCGAGTTCAACTCAGCCGAAACTCGAGTAGGCTCGAGCTAAGCTCCTTGAAGCTCGATAATAATTAAAATAATTTATTATACACTAATTTTCAATAATAAGAAAAGTTCGAGTTCGACTCGAGTAATCTCAATAACGGTCAAAATAATTCAAATATGCACTAATTTTCAATAATAAAAAAGCTCAAGTTCGAGTTTTGCTCAAGTAAGCTTGGTAAGAGTTAATATGTATCACTATTTAAGTTCAAATCGAAACTCGTGAACTATTCGAACTCGGCTCGGTGAAACTCGCGAGCTCGAGATCAAGCTCGAGTTCGGCTCGTTTAAAGCACGAGCTGAGCTCAAATAGAGCCTAGAACGAGCCGAGCTTGAGTAGCTTGCGAGCCTCGAACTTTTTTTACAACATTATCTGGCTGTTCTCTTTCCCAGGCATTCGGTTGCCTCTCGGGTGCGCCACCCCGAGCTCACTGCTAGCTGCCGGTGAACTCCTCCGTCACCTCCCCCGCAGAGCCACCCTTTGGTCCTCCTCTAGCTCCCGGTCTCTGCTCCTATGCATGCACAACAGGGACCTTGGCGCCGCCTCTAGGTTGCACTGTCGGCCGTCGGCATGGCATCAGTGAGGTGCTCGACCACCTCTCCAAGCTCATTGCTCCCACTCCCCTCGATGTCCTGTAACATCATGTTTTTCTGCATTTTTAAAAGCTTAGAATTTAAAAATGAATTTTCTGGAATTAATTCAAGCTTCAAATGAATTCTGAGAATTTTAAATGATTTAATATGATTAAAATAAACATTAACGTAAGTTGAAAATATTTTATTTGGGTTCTTCAGGTCTCAAGGAATTTTCTGGTATTTTTGGTGAATTTTTTGGATTTATTTGCTATTTTCTAGAGCTCCTAGTATTTTTTTTGGGTTTCTGGAAAAGAAAAAGAAAATAAAAATCTCCCCGCCGCCCGATCCCGCCACGCGTCAGCCATCCATCGCGCCGCCGCCGTACGCCCTTTCCCGCGTGCTGTCCCGCCCCGCCTCCGTCCCCGATCGGGACTCGTCTCCCCACACCGCCCCGCGTTCGTCTGTTTTTCATCAGTTCGCGTGTATTTAACGCGCTCTTCCCCAACACACGAACCCTCGCGCCGCCGCTCCTTCGCCCGTCCTCGCGCCCGCGCCGCCGTCCGAGCCGCTCTGTGCCGCGCCTTCGCCGTCCGCGTCGTCGCCGGGATCGTCCCCGTCGCTGGAACCCGTTCCCACCGCCGTCGCCGATGCAGAATCCCACCGGTGAGGCCCTGCCTTCCGCGTCGCCGCTGCTCCCTCACTAGATGTGCCCGCGCGCACACCTCGGTCCCCGCGCCCGGAGCTACGCACCCCCGCGCGCCCACGCGCGACGCTTTGCGCGGCGCGCCGGCCACGCGTTGCCACCGCCCGCACTCCCGCCCGCGCTCGGCCGCCTCATCCTCGCCGCCCGTTCAGATCTAGATCGAGGATCCAGATAGCGCCGCGCGTCACGCCCGCAGCCGTCGGATCCCGTCGCCGCCGCCCGCGTCCGCGCCGTGCCGCGTCAGCCCTAGCCACATGGCTTGCCACGTTAGCCCTAACGCCCAGTCAGCGCCACGTGGCATGCCATGTATCGGCCACATCAGCGGAAATACGACCCCCGGTGCCACGTTAGCTGCCACGTCATCAGTCACGTCAGCCGGTGACACGTGGCAGCATCAGCGAAAGCCACGTCAGCCCAAGCGCTGCCACGTCAGCATCGCCCCCGCCCGCGTGCACTGTTACGTGGACCGAGTCCACCGTGGGCTTGGTCTACTGTACACCCGGTCCACAGCACAGTAGGATTTCTGATTTTTCCGATTTAAATTTAGGGTTTATTTTCCGAGGGTCCGTTATCATCCGTTCTAGCTCCGATTGACCCCATTCTTTTTTAAAAATTCATCTAAAATCAAGATCTAGCTTTTGGTTGTGGTTTCGTGATTTTTGAAGTTTATTTGCTTATCATTTTATGTATTTTTCTTGTTTTAGTTGTCTTCTCTCTCGTTAGATTGGGATTCCAGAGGAGCAGGATCTACGCCCGAAGACCAGGAGTACCTCGCTGAGCATAACCAAGGCAAGTCGTGTCCTTTGATCATGTTGAACCCAGTTTTGCAATCTATTATTTAAATATTTTGTTTTAACTACATTGCATCGCTACTTTTACTTAAACCTTGTACCGGCAGTTATTGTCCCAATTGTTTATTCCTCCTTGATATTTTGGAACATCCTTATGCCATTGCCACCATAGGTTGGAAAATATATTAGTGATGCTAGATTATTTGTCACATGGGTTGCACGATTAGATGCTTAGCCTCGCTTTATTTACAAATGGTTCCGTCATCACATATGAATTATTAATTTGACTTAATGATATATGGAACTGTGGTTAGTACCACGTTTATTAAAATTTGTGCCATGACATTGGTGTGTTATTGGCTTGGTTATACAAATTGGTTTTGAACTCGGGCGAGTGATCGTGCAGTAAAGGGGGAAGTGCAGGTTCACTTCGGGGGATGTGGTAGCCTCGCCTGGGTAATGTTAAGGACTTAACTTTATGCGCCATTGATATGAGCTTAATCGTACAAACCACATGTCTAGTATGGGATAGACCTAGCTGATTAATTTGTAATATTTCAATTTTGATTCTGCCATTGTGATGAACATAGTTGCTGATTTCCATGTGGCGCAAGGAGGGGTGTGATGCGAAATCCTAGCGGGCAGGATTGGGTTGAGGTAGAGCATTGTAAAGGCCTTGTTGTGATTTCCTGAGATCGAGGCTAATCACATCGTGTGGATACAGTTGTACAACTCTGCAGAGTGTAAAACTATTCGAATAGCTGCGTCCTCGGTCGTGGACAATGCTCGGTGATTTCACACGAGGGTTAGTGTTATCTTTTAAACTTGGTGGTTTATGTTGGAGGTGGACAAGTAGTTCACTGTTGGTTTAGCTTGTGAATAGGTGTTCACAAGTGGTTTATGTTTATTCCTTTGATTATTTACTATTATTGTTTTTATTTAAAGTTCGCTTTCAATCTACTATTCATATTTACTGTGAAATGCTTTTTATGCAAATTAACCTTTCAGCCTTTCATTGGTAAGCCTTGCATAATATATTGCATTCATTTGTTACAAACAACTTGCTGAGTACCAATGTACTCACGGATTTACGCCTATGTTACTCAGTTGAGGGCGAGGAGTATTATCAGCAGGAGGTTCCAGAAGGAGAGTACTACGACGACTTCACAGATTAGGCTTCGTTCTCCACTCGATAGCTTGTGGGCTTGTCGATTGACCGCTACGCTTTGCTTTGGATTTCTGTTATTATTTTGTTAAGCCCTTCCGGCTAGAGATATTGTAAGCTTGGCCATAAGGTCGTACCTTTTAAGATTTATTGATATTTGAGTTTTCCTTTTATTATATCGTGTGTATGGTTGTGATTACATCTATGTTTGACTGTGTGCACTAGCGTGATCCTGGACTAGTGCAGTTTACACAGAGAGACCGAATTTGCATATTCGGGTCTCGACATGTCCCCTCCCCTTTGTACCTCTTTACTACTCTATGTGCATGGGATGGTTGTGGGGACCATACGTGGTCTGGGCTGGGTGGGGATGAGAAGGTGATGACGATGGCCGAAATGGGTTTGGGCTTGTTCCTCGCTAATTATTCCTTGTTGGATCCTCCTAAGGATTCCAACCAAACATGTCCTACTTGTTGGATCCTCTTCAGGATTCCAACCAAACATGTGCTACATCTGTTGTATGTGCCAAGGCAAATCAAAAATTTCACATATTGATAAAAGAAAAAAAAAAGAAAAAAGAGGAAACGGGGCCCACCTGTCGGTGGGCCAGGATAGAGATAAGGAGGAGCAAAAGCTCCTCCTCTCACCAGACCGCACGGGCAACCCAGGTTCTCCCGATGGGAGGCGATGTCGGCGGTCCTAGGGGGGCGGCGCGGCCGGAGCTAGGCAGGCCCAGCAGGCCGGCGGCTCGTTCTTCCCTGCGGCCTCTCCACCCGTGCGACCGGCTCCTCCTGCGTGCCCCTCTCCTGTGTGATCGGTTCCTCCTCCCGATCCGGTGCTTGCGGGTTCGGTTGGGCTCAGATCTGGCCGAGTGGGCTTGGAGGAGGAGGAGGAGCGGCGGTGGTGGCCTAGGAGACTCGGTCTAGGCCATTGGTGCTGGCAGCGCCGAGTCCTCTACCCTCTCCCCTCTCACGGTTATAAGAAGGGGCATGGCTCTCTTCTGTGATCTATCCGAACGAAGTGAGCTCTCTCCTCTCCTCCTCCTCTTTTGATACTTGTGTGCTACTCTTGGTGTGCTCGGTTGTGGTGGTTGTGTGACTTCCCAACGCTGACCTCGGTTCCCTGGTGCTCATCGGCGAGGCGCTTGGCCGGCTCCTCTCCTGTGCTTGTGCGGCATTCTCCCTGTACCTCGACTTTGCTGATTTGTGAACGGCAAAGGTGGGCTTTGTATCTCCGTGCCTATTGCCCTCTCTCACGGTGGTGTGGGGGCAATAAGTTTTCTGCGACAACGCTTACAGCGTGCCTAGCCCCGTAATCGTCTGGTGATTTCGAATATCACCGGTCTTGTGAGTATATCTGTCATTTGTATATGCAATCTCTGTGGGCTGTGCTAGCTTGTTAAATCTTCTATATGTTATCTGGCACTGGGAGACATAGATTGCTTGTGGGATTGGATTGTTGCTTGATGATGAAATAATCATGTGCTGAGATTGATTAATTTAGTCGTTGAGCTCTAGTGAATATTGACTCTGTCATTGATGTTTAACTCTGCAAGTTAATCTTCAAATATATTGGTCACACATAATTTAGTTTGAGCAGTCTTTTGTTTACAGCAAGTTCTCATATATATATATATATATATATATATATTTCTTGATTGCTGAAAACAGCCTTGGTAATTGATCTTGATTCATATGTGAGAAAAATAGAGTGTCTAAGAGAAGGGTTAAAATTACTTGGGCCATTCGTTTCCCTTTGAACTAGCATTACGTGGCGAATTAAGTGTGTCTTTGGATATATATATATATATATATATATATATATATATATATATATATATATATATTTGAACTTTAAGATTCCGAATTGAGCTCAAAGATTGAATTGTATTGATATAATCAATCGATGAATAGTATACGATTTAGTAGCGGGACGGCCAAGTCTTGACTTGTGTAACCATACTCCTGAGAGCACAAATTATCAACTAAAACTTGAGCTTATTGCTAGTCTTAATTGATACATGCTTTACACATTGACATACATATTCCAGTTTAGCGACTACTACAGAAAGCCTAATACTAGACGTCAAATCACAGACGGTTTGACAAAACTGTCTGTGACCGATATTAACACAGACGGTTCTAATTTGGACATCGTCTGTGTTGATGGCGTCGGAGAAAAAGAGTATCACAGACCGTTCTTACCAATGAACCGTGTGTGATATTTCCGTATCACAGACGGTTTTTATTAAAAACCGTTTGTGATAATCTAGAATTATCACAGACGATTTTTTATTTAAAACCGTATGTGATAAGCTGATTATCACAGACGATTTGTATTACAAATCGTCTATGATAATTTTAGAATTATCACAGACGGTTTGTAATACAAAACTGTCTGTGATGTTTCCTGTTAGAGGTTAATATATAAGTACGTACACATTGCTTCTAATAATTTAACTATAGAACTAGTTAATATATAAGTACACATTGCTTCTAATAACTTACCTACAGAACTACTGAGATAAGAGATCATAAATTAAAGGCAAATTTATTACAAAAGTCGCATGCACATATAAAGAGATTCACATATTCTAATCTTCAGGGCTTCGTACGCTTCTTCTTCGACTTTGGGAGTTGGATCAACCAGTAAGTTCTCGAACGCTGTTAAGATTGTCCTTGCCCTCATCACTTTCTCCTCCAGCCTGGGCAAATGATTAGGATATCAATATAAGATTACTCAGAATCTGCCGTTTCTGCTTGATCGGCAATGCTATCCATCAGTCTCTCCAATGCCACAAGAGATTCTTTCGCTCTGTGCACATTGTTGAGAAGAACCAGGGTGAGGGCTGTTTTCCTTTCTTGAGCGGCAGCGAGACGCCTCTGTCGACGGCGGATGATCAGGTCGAGCTGACGGATGCAAGAAAGTTGGGGAAGGAGAGTAGGGTGTGTGCGGAGAAGCTGCTCCAGATGTAAATTGCTGGCCGCCTTTGTAAAGTTCTGGCCGAACAATTCTTGATGAACAAATGAGAGGAAGGAGATTATAGAAGCCATATTGTACGTTGCGTTGAGGATTAGGCGTGCATATTTAACCTTTAGCAGAGACGGTTCGTATACCAAACAGTAATATAATGATATAGACGATTCGTATGCCAATATAGACGCTTCGATAGTCGCTCTCCCGAGTCCTAATCGAGCTATCATAGACGGTTTTATTTTGGAGACCGTCTGTGCTGAGTATCACAGACGGTTCTTACCAACGAACCGTCTGTGATAGTCACCCATCATAGACGGTTCTTACCAATGAACCGTCTGTGATAATCGGGAATATCACAGACGGTTTTTAACTAAAAACCGTCTGTGATGGTTGATATCACATATGGGTTTTAGTAAAAATCGTCTGTGATATCACAGACGGTTTTTGTTAAAAATCGTCTGTGATAATGCTGCTATGTATTTATTGCGCCGCTCAGACCGCATCGGTCTTCATTTCGATCGAGATCTAGCCTGGTCTTTGCACTGGAGGCGGCAAGGCTTTCAGGCCATTTTTTGTGGAAGGAGGCTTATTTGGCAGGAGATTCATTAAGTTCTTGGTTGCCCTAGATATGGTTAGTAATGAAATTTATTTTTGGTTGCAGTATCAAAATAAGTTTGATCTAGCTAATTAATTTTCGATGAACTGTTATATATATACTTTGAAGATCTAGCAAATTTAGATTTAGCTAACCTCAATGCATGTGGTATATATGTAGTAATAATTAATTAAATTAATTTTAATACTAAGTTGTTATATATGTGCATAATATAGGACCGAAGCTGGATGTATACCGCAAACCGTGTGAGTGAAGAGTACATTAATGGCGTGTCTGCTTTTACAAGAGCTGCCGAGGAGGATATGTTGAATAAGGGGGCAGAATATATGTATTTTACATGCACTGACTGCGAGAATTTAAAGATGTTTAAGAATCGAGAGCAGATTGAAGCGCACTTGATTCAGAGGGGTTTCATAAAGGGGTATACGTGTTGGACCAGTCATGGCGAAGTCAATGATATGCTGCCGGATGACATCGCCGGTGAAGTCAATGATATGCCACCGGATGACATCGCCGGTGAAATCAATGATATGCTACCGGATGATAATTGTGGTTCGGATTCGGATAGGCTGCACGATGACAATCTGGATCAGATGGTTCGTGATGTAGAAGAGAACTATGATGAGAGAGAGTATATTAAATTTCGAGGCTTGATGGAGGACTCAGAGAAACATTTGTTCACGTGCTGCAGGTCAAAGTACACAAAGTTGTCAGCTGTGCTTGAACTGTTGAAATTGAAGACAAGCAACGGTCGGTCCAACAAGAGTTTCACGGCGCTGCTAGGTCTTTAAGCGGACATGCTTCCGGAAGGTAATGAGTTGCCTAAAACCACGTATAAAACCAAGAAGGTTCTTTGTTCATTGGGAATGGAAGTAGAAAGAATACATGCATGTTCGAACGACTGTATCATCTACCGTAAAGAGTATGCAAACATGCATATCTGTCCGGTGTGCAACGCATCCCGATACAAATGTAACAATCAATCAGATGATGATGGCAAGGGAACAGAGGTGAAGAGAGGACCTCCTAGAAAGGTGGCACAATATCTTCCTATAATTCCCCGTTTGAAGCGATTTTTTGCGAATTCGAAGGAGGCAAAACTGCTGCGATGGCACTCGGAGGAGCGCAAGAAGGTTGGAATGCTGAGACACCTTGCTGATTGCACCCAGTGGAGAAACATCGATAGGTGTTTTGCAGATTTCGGTGCAGAACTGAGGAATATAAGGTTTGGATTGAGTACAAATGGAATGAATGCTTTCGGTAGCATGAGCAACCGACATAGCACTTAGCCCGTGACTCTTTGCATCTATAACCTTCCTCCTTGGTTGTGTATGAAGCGAAAGTATATTTTGCTGTCGATACTTATCCAAGGGCCAAAGCAATCTGGGAATGATATTGATGTATACCTAGCACCGTTGGTGGAAGATCTAAAAGTACTGTGGGACGAAGGGGTACAGGTATGGGATGCATACAAACGAGAGAACTTCACTTTGCACTCCTTATTATTCTGCACCATAAATGATTATCTTGTCCTTGCTAACCTGTCGGGCCAGAGTACAAAAGGTGCCAAAGCTTGTACTCACTCCTTAGATGGTACATACGTCACTGTCGATTCGTTCGGAGGGCTCACCCATACCGCAAGATGAAGAAATAATTTGACGGAGAGAAGGAGGACGGTTCAGCTCTAATGCATTTAAGCGGAAAATAGGCTTATAATATGGTTAACGATTTAGATGTTGTCCTTGGAAAGGGCCATAAATTGAGGGGTCGTGAGAAGAACATCTTGAAGAAAAGATCAATATTTTGGAACTTACCTTATTGGGAGTATCTAGATGTTTGACACAGCATCGACGTCATGCACGTAGAAAAGAATATATGTGACAGCTTGATTGGTCTCTTACTGAACATTCGTGATAAAACAAAGGACGGCGTCAACGCACGGCTTGACTTGGCTGATATGGACATCAGGCGTGAGTTAGCACCGAGAACAACAGATAATGGACGAACGTACTTTTCCCCTATGTGTTACACTCTATCTAAAGCCGAGAAAACAGAATTGTGCTTGTACTTGCATGGTGTCAAAGTTTCGTCTGGTTACTCTAGTAATGTGAAAAAACTTGTTTCGATGCAAGATTTGAAGTTAAATGGAATGAAGTCTCATGATTGTCATGTGCTTTTACACAGATGCTCCCTATTGCAATTCAGAATATTTTGCCGATCAAAGTCCGATAGACAATCATGAGGCTATGTTATTTCTTTAACACAATTGCTCAGAAGGTCATCGATCCTAAATGACTAGATGCTCTGCAGGACGAGGTGGTGATGACTCTATGTCATCTTGAGATGTATTTTCCTCCTTCATTTTTTGATATCATGGTCCATCTCATTGTTCACATTGTGTGGGAGATAAAAATATGCGGATCCATATTCCTACGTAGCATGTACCCGTTTGAGAGGTTCATGGGAATTCTCAAGTCCTATGTACAGAATCGATCTCGGCCGGAGGGCAGTATCGTCGAAGGTTATGCAAGCGAAGAGGTCATTGTGTTTTGTGTCGATTATATGGCTCAGATTCAACCGATAGGTGTGCCTCATCTCGTCATGAGGGGAGGCTCAAGGGTATCGGAACTATTGGAAGGAAAGCAATCACTCCAGATATGGACACGTATGCGCAAACCCATTTCACGATCTTGCAACACATGACTGAAGTGGCCCCTTATGTCGACCAGCACAAGGATATGCTTCGGCAACAGAATCGGAGTGGCCGGATGTTTGAATCATGAGACAACACAACAGTCGGTTCAACCAATGGTTGAAGGAGTAAATCGCTGGGAGCTCGTCAAGTGAGATGCTGACATGGTTGGCAAAAGGGCCAATATTTACAGTTGTGACATGGCACGGATATTACATAAATGGGTACACATTCTACACACAGGCTCAGGATATAAAGAGCACTAACCAGAACAGCGGTGTCTGCATAGATACGTTCAATACTGATGAGGTGAGAAACTCGTACTATGAGTTCATAGAAGAGATTTAGAAGCTCGACTACGTGGTTTTTAAGATCCCCTTATTTCGCTGTCGTTCGGTGCATCTCCCACAGGTTAAAGTTGACAAGTACGGTGTTACTACCGTGGACCTCCAACGTGTCGGGTACAAAGACGAACCATTCGTACTCGCCAACCAAGTTGTTCAAGTTTTCTATGTAACCGACCCGGCAAATAAGAAGCGCCATGTAGTTCTTCATGGAAAAAGGAGAATTATCGGAGTAGAGAATGTAGTGGACGAGGAAGAATACAATCAATTTGACGAGTTACCTCATTTTGGAAATGGTATAAGGGTCGATGATGAACAACGTGATGAAACTAGTTACGTACGCATTGATCATCATAAAGGGTTAATTTTTAAAGAAAATAAGCAAGTGGAATGAGAATGGCGACATATATGTGGGTATTTGCATTAATGTATATAACAATGCATGTATGGGATGTATATGTGAATTGACATTTATGTATAAGTGAAAATGTGTGATATATAGGTGAATTTTGAGAATATATGAGTCATACAAATGTATCTCTATGTTCATTGGGCTGTTGTAAATAAATATACTGAGTTGTTGTAAAGAAATAACTACAGTTGGGTAAAGGCTTATTGAATGCTGGTTGGTGCATTTATATTAATGTTTAACTACAACCGGGTAAGTTTAAAATCGTCTGTGATTATTATCACAGACGGTTCTAAGTTTAAAACCGTCTGTGATAGTTAGTATCACAGACGGTTCTGATCTCATAACCGTCTATAATATCATAGATATCACAGACGGTTCTTATTTCATAACCGTCTGTGATATTTATTATCATAGACGGTTCTAATATTAGAACCATATGTAATAAGCCTTTATTTAAAGCCCCCAGCTAGGGTTTTGCGCGTACACTGTCAGTTATTAGCAATACCAACTAAGACTTAGCCGCTCTCCCGATCCCCCGAGCCCGTCGTCGCCGCCGTCCCCCGAGCCCGTCGTCGGCCGCCTCCGGTCCCCGAGCCCGTCACCGGCCGCCTCCGTCCCCCAAGGCCGTCGCTGTCCTCGAGCCCTTCGTCGGCCGCCTCCGACCCCCCGAGCCCGTCGCCGTCCGCCTCCGTCGACGGTCGAGCCCGTTGGCCACCTCCGTCCATGCTCGAGCTCCTCTCACATTGCCAGAATCCCCTCGGTAAGTCCATCTTCAATTCTATGTATTGATCTTTTCTGTTATAATCAATATTGTTCATATCAAATGAATGTTAGATTGATTATGGTGATCTTTTCTGTTGTCCAGTAAGTTATATTCATGATCTGTTAGTTCCTCCAGGCAAGCGCGGCGCGGCGCACAAGGCCCTCCAGGCCTTCCAGGCAAAAAAACACATATCCCCACAGACTCGGCACAGCTGGGTATGCGGGTAAAATCCCGCAGTGGGGGTAGGAGGACGAACAGGCAATCCTGCGGAACACCGCCCTGCCATTTGCTACGATCCCGGATGAGCACGCTCGAAATTGGATTAGAGCGATGTCATCTACCACGTCATCGGGGGACATCTCCTTCTGGAACCCTGCAGACCAGGACGTGTCCCACCGCCTGGTAAGATATTGAACTACGTAGCTTGTAATTATTCCACAACTTCCCTGAAAACTAAATGACATGTCGGGCTCTTGCAGGATACACTGAGTGTCGAATCTTCCCAGGGATCATTCCAGTCAATTAGGGAGAAAGATATACTCTCCGCAGCACTAGAAAACAAGGAGCACCCGGGTCGTACAAGAGGCCTTGGGTTCTGTGTTCCTTGGAATCAAGGTTTCTCAGATAACCCCGAATTGTATCGGAGTAGGAATAGAAACAAAGTCGAGCATGATGCACGACTACGAGAGGAGATCAAGGCATCTCTTAGAGAGGAACTTACTGATTACGTCAGAGATGAGGTGCGAAGACAAACAGAAGAAAATCAGCAGACCGCCGCCGCTCCTGTGCTAGCCAGCCCCCCAACCGTCGGAGTAGCTGCGTGTCCAATCCAACGACGGAAAGCGAGAGCAGATTTCCTGTGGACGACATCTTGCAAGCTACGAAGTGCAAGCTCCAAGTGAGATATGCCTCCGTTGCCTTGTGCACTGCTTGGCGCCTGGCATATCCGTCCGGTGAAGAGGCCATGGTGCACCGTGCACCTTTAGCTCCAGGCTTCGAAAAAGTGTCTGTGGATGGTGTGTATGCCAATTTCGATGTCATCCCGCTATCGAAGCCCCCCAATGACGAGATCGTGACTCTAGGGTAAGCCATTGGAACCTTCATCCAGTGGCCCAAAAGAGACATATGCCTGGAGGCTTTTTCACCGGTGGCAGGTAAACAAGAGCAACACGAACCAGAGCAACTTGCACTGGTGCCATCTCCACAAGGTCTATCTCCACCACCGCTACCTGCACCAGTGATGAGTCCACGGGAGCTATTCCCAGTGCAACAACTTCCACTGGTGCTATCTTTACAGTCGACCTACAGCCGAGGTAGCAAGGACAGCCGAGGCAGCAAGGGCAAAACAAAGAAGACCGATGATGATATCTCGTACCTGCCATTGGCCTACAAATTCGTGCTTGGTGAGCCGATGATCGACCTGGTGAAGCGCCTCCCACTACTACAAATGAGTTGCAATAAATTACACATTTGGTATATGGAACAATCCAATAAGCTAGAAAGAGAACGGTGCACAGGTATCACTGTCAAATTCAGGCAGCATCATTTGCAGCACGAATGTCAAGATAGTGTCTTCGTGGTGACCTTCGAGAATTTATTTGATCTTTTCACGCTCAACGCTCTCGACGCCTCACTCGTTCGATGCTGGACGCTGTAAGTGTGTACAATCACAGTCTCTGTTCATGTCATACCGATAAATATCATCTATAATTTGTTGCTTTCGTGTGTATGTATATAGATACATGGTGACTGAAACTAGATTATCCAAATCATCGGTTGGTTTCTTGGACCCACACTTGGTCGCCAGTTATACCATCAACGAGGATGCTGACGTCGTCGAGAGATACATTGCAGCATCACTGCTGGCTTACCGCGATAAGGAATATGTATTGATGCCCTACAATCAGGAGTTTCATTGGATTTTAATAGTAATTGTACCAAAGTGGAACAAGGCAACATACCTTGATTCCCTAAGTAAGAATAAAGTCGACTACACAGTTGTCGGCCAAGTCATCGATAGGTAAGTACATTTTCTCCGTACATACCTATATTATACTCCTTCTTTCCTTCCGAATGACTAAGGTCAACTTTTTCGAATCACGTAGGGCGTTCGCGACGTACGTTAAAATGGCACAGCTCTCGACGCAAGGGGTCAAAGCCCTGACACATGATCGAAACTTTAAGGTATTCGCTACTACATATTAATTAATCCTATGTAACAATTGGTAGTATTAATGCCTCTTGAATTAACACATTCTATTTTTTGCAGTGCCAGCAGCAGAAGCCGGGCAACACGTGTGGATTCTACATTTGCCACCATATGAGACTACTCCTCGATTTCTCGAAGATCACCAATCCCAATTCTAAGGTTTATCAATATTCCTATAATTACTTCATACTTATCAAGTTATATATATACACACATTGATAGTCCTATCGACAGGCTGCATCCATCCCGAAAACTGCATTGAAACAAGCCAACCTTGAAGGAATTCTAGGAGAGTCCGCGTACTTTTTGGTGGCTCAAGTCCTAAATCCAAAGGGAGAGTTCCACAACCCACAATGATTTTTTTTATTGCTCTTATCATAATGCAATGTATACATGTACATGTTGATCTGCGAATGCAATGCAGATCTTTTGTAATTGTGTATTTGTTAATGGATATTTTACTTCATTTCAATTAATTGATTTGCGAAATGGATGTTTTATATTTGTCAAATGAATTGAGATGTGAATTGGATGTTATATGTTTCTGAAATGAATTGAGATGCTAATTGTCTGTATACATGTACATATTGATCTGCTTGTTTCAGAGGGCATGGCTAGCATTTCCTGAGGCTAGCCAATTAACAGAAATAAATTTAGGGGCAGAAAAGAATATCACAGACAGTTTGTAACTAAAAACCGTCTGTGATAGCTATCATCGCAGACAGTTTGTATGAAAAAACTGTCTGTGATATAGGCATATCACAGACGGTTTTTAAACAAAAATCGTTTGTGATATATCAATATCACAGACGGTTTGTTACCAAAAATTGTCTGTAATATGTATATCATAGACGGTTTTTGGTAACAAATCGTCCGTGATATTGATATATCACAGATGGTTTTTTCATACAAACCGTCTGCGATGATAGCTATTACAGACGATTTTTAGTTACAAACCGTCTGTGATATTTACTTCACAGACGGTTCGAAAACCGTCTATGATAACTTTGGATTATCATTGACCCATAAATTCAGACGGTTCAGAAAATCGTCTGCGATGACGTTTTTGAACCGTTTGTGATACGGTTTTCTGTAGTAGTGAGCATGTTATTGTTTCTATTATTGAATATATGTTATACTTTGAATGACATGTTCAATTCATATGGTTTCATACATGTTATGTCATTTATATTTGAATTGATGTCATTCTTGTGTTTATATAATTATATTGGAATTATATTTATATCTTTACTTATACCGCAAAAAATTACAACAACATCAACCACTTAACTATCGTTAGTCCATTAGCTAGTAGTTACTAGCAATCAACAATTGACAGACCGGCAAGACTGGCTGTGCATGGACTCGATGATTGTGTTTCCACATGGTTTGCGATTAATTCGCCTCCTTTTATGGCTTCGACATATGCGAGCTGTGCTGAAATGAATGAAGCATACATGCTGCGATGGCTGACATGATTAACGTAGCCGCGTAAATTATAACGTAGAGCGGTTCATAGCATTGCTTAACCAGTTCATTTGTCACTAGATCGAGCCATGCTGTTTCACGCGACAAAGTTAGGTCATGTACTAACATATTCTGTAGTTGCACCTTCTTTTCTCTAGAAAAGAACTTTAACATGTGCAGTGTTACAAGCCGTGTACTACCCTTTCCTCTAGAAAAGCCCTTTAAAATATACTGGGAAATTCTTGATTTTTTTTTAGCAGTTGGATAGCCACCTAGCTCCACATGGGAACTCCCGGGATCCAACATGGATGCATGTGCAAAGTTCCATTCCTCAGATACAAATAATGAAACGATGGCATTACGAAAATCAGAAAATATAATCTGAAACTTCGGTCGAAGATAGTTTGCTTTGTAAATATTTCAAGGGCTTGCACTTTCGCTAGATAATTACTTATCTAATCCAAGTTGCAAACGTGAGCTTTGTAATTTGTGTGGCTTTTGTTCACGTGTTGCAGCTAATAATATGATAGAAGTTCGAGAGTGCCAACGATATATTGTCCAAAAGGCTTTGTTTACTAATACACTAGTGGCTTTGCCGACTGGACATGGCGAAACTTTTAGAGTATGCACAATAGTTTATTTCTTAGTTTTATTTAACGGAAAAGTGTCTCATGTAATTTATTAGATTAATTCTAATTATAAAAGATCTAGTATGATGGTTGCTAGATTTAAAGTATTAGAATTATTGAGTTTAAAATCCCTCTTGTCTCCCTTATAAAAGAATTATATGTATATTCTTGTATGAGAGAATAAATTAAATCTAATAGTGTAATATAAAGGATATTTATAAATGTATTAAAGAATAATTTTGTTAGCCATTAAGAGAGCATAATGTTGCATGCATGGCTAACAAGTACCTAACTGGGCTGCATGTATTCATGCATGCATGCGGTTGGTGAAAAGCTTCACTGCGCAGAGAATGTGTACGCATGCATGCGGTTGATGGCTGTCAAAAGGTAGCATGCATGCGGTCCAAAAGGAATGTTGCTTGCGTACAGGCGTCTCTCTACAGAGCACATCTTTTGGCAGCCATGTAATTAACTGCACTGCACATGCGCGCACTATAAAAAGGTGCTCGTTTGTAAAAGAAAGTGATTAAGTAATTACACTGAGTTTTTCATACAAGTAGTTCTTTGATCATCAAAAGAACATTATAAAGTAAAAGACAGAAACAAGAGAAAAGGTCTACTGTGAGCAAGAAAAATTTACTACAATATGGATCAATGTATATATATATATATTTATGCTTTAACAAGGTTGATCAAAATAGTGTTGAAAATTAAAGATTTTCCGCTTACATTTTTATCATAACTTACTGTCATATATCATTTCACTATTTGTGTTGATTTGTGGGCTCAAGTTGTCTCTCGCATAAGAACCAGTGTATCATTACTTCTCATATCCTCTATTCTCTACATATAACTTTACTTATTTAATATAATTAAGAGATATCTGAGATGTCACTATTGAAGACACTGCTGTCGCAGCAGTAGTGAGGTATAACTACTTTAGATGGTTTCCTGAAGGTAATTTTTGGTACCAAACTGGAACCTTTTACCTCTCATGTGTTTGTATTTCATGTCGAACTTTCACAAAAGGTACGTGCTGACAAATTGCTCTTCTTATCTGGTGAATTTGAAAAGTTCAGGTAAAATAGTATTTACTGCCCCTTCGCGTCCTCTTGTTACTCAGCAAATTGAGGCATGTTTGTTGGGTTTCATTTATAGATTAGCACATTTTCCTCTGCCAGTGTCGGAATTAATGAGATTTACTTGTTTGCAGAAGTGGACGATTGATATGAAAGGTAATCTAAGGCCTTGAAAACGAGCAAGTTTTTGGAAGTCTAAAAGAGTGTTTTTTGTCACTCCACAAATTCTTGAGAACTAGTACAATGCCCGTGCGTTGCAACGAAAAACTAAATAAAAGTGATACATACTATCAAATAAATGTACGGAAGCATTATGGTTCTGTTCAGACAACTTACTTGTATCATCAATAAATGTCAGAAACAAAGTTGCCGAACTTTACATTACTTTCTCCAGAGTCCACACACCAATTTGATAAACACAGTGCAAACTGTTGATTTTACATCATTTGGTTAAACAAACAAGCCATGTGATAATATGAGTGACTACCCTTGGCTCAAGCATTTCATCCTGAGGTGAGATGCCAACTTAGTCTATTTAAAATTCTAGATTTGCCAATGAGATTGTATCATCATTTATCAACTTATATTTTCTTTGCATAATGGCCCCATAGTTCCTTGCCTTACCAATAAAATCCTACCAAGTCTTATTTGGCACATTAGAGGTACCAACAGTTTTAGTCTCAACCAACCAAGACCAACAGACAATAAAAATCATCAATATATTGTAAACATGAATGTAAATGCACAAGCACCCTACCCAGAGTTAATTAAAATAGGCGCCAACTTTGGTGTGCATTAAGGAGAAGCTATGTCGGATACACAATAGAACATTTTAACAGAAAGCAAGCTCTGATTTCGTATTTAGGAGTGTCTTGAAATCTCGATAAATGACTGGCTTCTCAGCTTCATGTAGGAAGGTAAGTCCTTTTGTAGCACCAAGTGCAATCTTCATTCTGGTAGACCATGGCAGTGGCACCATTACCCCTACATAAATAAATAACATTACTTAAACAAGTCAACAAAATACGGCGGCTGATCTCAAATGAACAAATATAAACATAAGTGACCACAATGGTCACACAATTATCAATAACATGGCTTGATGCAATACAGAAGTGATGCATATTATACTACTACTCAGTATGACAACTTTGCAAATATGTGATTATGGAAATGTAACAAAAAAAAACTCAATACATAAAAGTTTGAGCTAACTGATGATAGCACTAATCATAGTATATGCTATAAGATGGTGTCACTTGAGCATTGAGCTTCCCAGGTGGCAGATGGCATACATGATGGACACCCCCTCTTATTCTCCTACCTCATGAAATATGGCAACAGCTCCTGTCAAAAAAATGGCAACAACAGGCTACAATTCTAGGTGAGTCAAATTTGGTTCCAAGTAGGTTTGTAACTCATGTAATCAAATGATAATATGGTACATTATGTCAATGAAACCAAATGGCATAATAATCAATAACATCATAAACAAAGATAAACTCCGACAAAACAAGCAACAATTTCTCAAAAACATGCTTAGTCTTATTTGAAAACAGATGTGACTCCATGCTTCCCAGGGGCATGAACTCATATACGAGAAACTTGTGATCATCTTAGCAACAATATCCAACCAACTTCACTAAATTTGGGTGAGAGAGCTATCCAAGAAATATGACCTTGCATGTAGACATGAAAAAAACAACATTATATCTGACAATAGTAAACAAATCATGCAAAAGAAAACAAGATAATAACTGAACACAAGCATGATTTTATCAACATAGCATTATTCAGAAAGGCTAATCACCAGTCATTCCCGATGGCCTTGGTAGCTATTGTCTCTATCATGAATCTTGACTGCAACTCGCAGGGGTTCTTCTATTGCAAATCCTTCACAAAGGTCCTTGGTGATGCACCCTTTGTAGACTCTACCAAATCCACCTCCCTCTAGTAATGAATCCTGTCTGAAGTTCTTGGTGATTCTCTTAAGCTCCTCAAATGTGAATGCTATCAGAGGTTTTTGAGCCGAGTCTCTTCTTAGCACCTCCACCTCTTTCAGGTTGGATGGTAGCAGGCTGTCGTCCATTTCGTTTCTCTCCAACGG
Organism: Melocanna baccifera; assembly: GCA_036346265.1. Classification (NCBI taxonomy): domain Eukaryota; kingdom Viridiplantae; phylum Streptophyta; class Magnoliopsida; order Poales; family Poaceae; genus Melocanna; species Melocanna baccifera. The sequence goes on along the minus strand of CM070707.1, from coordinate 18,393,504 downwards.
GCTCTGCATTTTTGGAGATTCTGTAACAAATAAAAGGGCAAGTTTTATATGTCACAAGGTTGATAGAACCTACAACACAGGTTGCAAATGATTTAGAATAATTTATACATATCAACTAAAAACGACATTCTCAAGATAAACAAGATTTTCACATGGTAGAATGAAAACTTCTTATCATTGATTTGATTGGAAAAATAAATAAATTGAAAACATGTACAATCAATGGAGAGGATCAGACTAAAATATACAGTATTGGAATAGCCATAATCTGATTAAGCATGGAAGTAGGCATGCCCTTTTCTGGATTGAGATTAAAAGTTGCCATCAAATTGCTAAATGTAAAGAGAACATTTTTGTCTAGAAAATTAGCAATAGTTTCTAAAGCTAAGCTAGAATCTGGGAAAACAATGGCGGAAACACGAACTCATTTTCATACCCCTCTCCTATCCTCCCTTTGAACAATAGAAGGCTATCTAAATTCTAAAAACACTGCAGCCTAAACCAAAAATGCAGAAGGGCGAAGTCGCGCGAGCTCAGCTTCCCCAATTCGCATTTGTGAGCAGGTGAAACCCATTAGAGCTTCAAATCCCAAGCATTCAAAGCGCGTAACTTGAACTAGATTCTCACCACAAACATCTCGCGAAAGGACACGAGTGCAATGACACCCAAACAGTCACCCCTAAAACCTACCCTAAATCGCGCAAGCAAAATCGCACCCCACGAAATCGAAACCGCCTGTACGCATGCGCACCAACAAAAACAACTCAACTCGAACGGGAAGCACCCAACCAAACCAACCAACGAGTAAGGCAAATAGTTCGAACGGGGGGAGCAGCCTTACTCTGGCGTCCATGACGGCCTTGAGCCGGACGAGTGCGGCGACGCTGTCCTCCTTAGCCGCCGCGACCCCTCCCACGAGCGCCGCCGCGCACCGCTCCGCCGTCAGCACCTGCGCCGCCGACTCCTTGGCCATGTTCAACATGATCTCTGTGTACGCCCTCCGCAACCCCTCCACCTGCGCACCCAAAACCACCCCATCAGTGCGACAGCAGATTACGGCGGCGGCGATATCGAAAGCGGGTGGCTTCGGTTTGGGGAACGGAATTTCACCTGCGAGTCCGCCATTTTTTGGGCGAAAAAAGAAAAATATCTCGAGGGATCACTGTTGGTGGTGGTGTCGGGAATGGTGGTTGGAATGGGGGAATGGAGTGTAGTGGGAAGCGGAGGTGGGCGCTACGAGATAGACGGTTTGGATTATATCTCATAATCAAATCGGATGGCTAAGATAAAGTGAGGGAGGACGGACCAACCACCAACTCCTTCTTTTATAATAGTAAAGATTCTTATAGGAGCTAAAAAGGGTGATTAGGTATCTATTCTTGCCTTGTGTATCAGGCCTATCGTTGGTTCCATCTTTACAGATATTGTAACATGGAAGTTGACTTGAATTTTGGTGTAGACAGACACAATCTAACAGGCACCACTACCATTTACACCCTTCGCATATATTCTCCACAAACAAATGCCTTTCGGGCCGAACAGCACCTACCACATAAGACGGCTCGGATCTGTCACACCGAGAAGACACTACTCAACGCTTTTATGATCCGGAAAGTTGTATGGACAACTCCAAGCTTAGCACCAAGAAGTAGACTTCACGGGATAAACTAAATCAAGATCGACCACGGATGAATTTCACCAACCAAACATCCAAACAAATAGAGATATTTGCCCAATTCGCCCCCAATATTACCATGACATTATATCTCCGGTTCTCATCACAGTTGCAGATCCAGTTAAGAATAACAATAACATTGCGTGTGAAGCAACCAAAACGACATGGATCGAACCCAATTCCCCTAGGATCACATGGAAAATGCAGCAAAAGCAAATAACGGAGGAGAAATAGGAGGCCACGCACCTTGCGGTGCTCGTAGTAGTCATTGGCGCCCATCGGTACTTGGTGATCCAGCCTGCCGATTCGCGACGTACTCGTCGAGCTCGCGTCTTGTTGTGGCAATCCAAAGGAAATCCCACGCATCAGAAGCACCATATCCCAGAAATGGAAAGCAGGAACTGACTGAAAATCTGAAATTCAGTAATAAGTTCACAAAAATCCTCTTCCCCATCACCTTCCTGCACGCGCGCGATGGCGTCCCAGAAGAACCCGAACGCCGATCCGTCGTGCTTGCCCCCCGCCAACGCTTTCTCGTACTGCGGCGATTGGCGGGGGCACCTGCATCGGAGGCGGGGAGACCTTCGTCGGGGGCGCAGGGGAGGAGAACTTCACCGGCGGCGAGGGCGGGCTCGCCGGTTTCTGCGGCGAGGGCGAGGGAGATGGTGACGCCGCCGGCGGAGGAGGCGCCCTGCGTGGGGTGGGGGTCGAGAAGTCCGACCGTGGGGACTCGGACGGCCGCGAGGAGCGAGCGTCTTTGGCGGCGGGGGGGGGAGGAGGGGGCGGGGAGGAGGGGGACGGCGGGGAGGCCGGGAGGGGAGGCGGCGGGGGAGAGCGAGGGGAGGAGGGAGGAGGCGGCGGGGCGGGGCGGATCTGCGGAGGAGGAGGGGGCGACGGGAGAGGGAGGTTCTTCGGGCGGTTGCCCGCCGCGAGAAGCGCGGCCGTCGGCCGGCGGGAGGGGGCGAGGGGGCGGGGGAGGAGGGAGGAGGGAAAAGGGCGGGGCCGGCGGGGGAGAGGAGGAGGGCGGCGGGGGGTGGCGGGGGGAGAGCAAGGGGGAGGAGGGAGGCGGGGGGCGTGGCGGATCTGCGGAGGGGGGGAGGGGGGCGGCGGGGGGAGAGGGAGATTCTTCTGGGCGGTTGCCCCGCCCGCAGGAAGGCGCGGTCGTCGGCCGCGGGAGGGGGACGAGGGGGTGGGAAGGAGTACGAAGTGTCTGTGGAAGAACGGCGGCGGACGGACCCCGGGCGGACGAAGGAAGTGAGGCGGCGGATCTGACGAGGCCGGGCGGTGAAGATCTGAGCGCCAGGCGATGAGGCGCCTCCACCGAAGGCAGCGGCTCCGGGCGATGAAGGTCCGCGGCAGCGGTGAAGAAGTGATCCGCGGCGGTGGCCGGATCGGGCGCAGATGAGCCCGGGGAGGAGGCGGGGGAGGGGGAGGTGGCGGGGAGAGCGAGGGGAGGCGGGGAGCGCGAGAGCGAGGGGAAGCGGGGAGAGCGTGGCGGCGGGGAGTGCGAGAGCGAGGGGAGGCGGCGGGGAGCAAGGGGAAGGCGGGAGAGCAGGGGTGGCGGGAGAGAGCGAGGCGGCGGGGAGAGCGGAGCGAGGGGAGGCGGGAGAGCGTGGCGGGGAGCGCGAGAGCGAGCGTGGCGGCGGGGAGAGCGAGAGCGAGGAGGGGGAGAGCGTGGAGGCGGGGGGAGCGCGGAGAGCGAGCGTGGCGGCGGGGGGATAGCGAGGGGGAGGCGGGGGCGGGCGGGGGGTTGGGTTTTTTTTTGTGTAAACAGTTGAGATGCTCTCTTATAACCAGATCGAATAGCTAAAAAAAAAGTGAAGGAGGACTCATCAACCACCAACTCCTTCTTTTAAAGTAGTAAAGATGATATACAATCTGGTGATTTTCTCTCAATGTTTCTGGTATTCTTGACTCATGGTATTCTTTATTAATCTTTTGTTGTTATACTTTACTTTGTCAATTGAAGATTCATTTGTTGATTTAGCATAATAACCAAACATGAACTTATTTTTGAAAGCAACCACACATTTTCTTTTTTGTATAATGAAAATGCAGTTGAACTAGAGCCTCCATCAAAATGGAGTCAGGCACCAAAGACAGTGGTATTTTATGCATAATGAACGCACGTAAATGTCCACACATACCATCAAATAAATAGACCCAAATACTGGTGCTCACTTGGCTTTTTTTTTTATGGTTTATAGTTTTTTTACTGCATTTAGCTTATTTTATACTGTAATCATGGATAATTTTTTGATGTAATTAAAATTTAAAATTTTCAAAAATAAAAAACAAATTAGCCCATCACAAATAATACAAAAAAATATAAGAAAAAAATACAAAAAACAAAAAATTAGACAAAAATAAAATTAAAGGATGATGAGTTAGAAACCACTATTCAAAAACCGAAAGTTAAACAAGCGGACCTGCTTACCTTGATTCAAGAAACCTGTCGTAACTCATAAGTGAAACATCAAGTTCATTGCCTCATTGGAAATAATAAATCAAATAGTCGGTGAATAGTCAAATTGGCAAACCAAAACCCCTTATTTCAATAACCACAACTGTTAGGGCCTGTTCAGAAAAAAAAACTCCTAAACCCGGACGGGACCTGATCTGGGTGACTGAACCTCGCCAGTGTGTGTGTATATACGGGATCTGCAATTTGCATTCTAAATCCACGTATGTTTATCATATTAGCTCTATAAACACACATGCAGCTCATAGTTTTTAATTGAACATTTACTCAGCTAATACTATAGTAATGTAACACTCTGGCTCCTTTTCTTATCCAAAAGTGCTACTATATACTCTATGATGTTACCAATTCTAACTTTTACCGTTAGTTTTGCATAACGACTCCTTTATTTAAATATCAATCAATCGGTAAAAGATATGGACTTGACACTAAGCGCAGAAGCAGAGGAATGAATATGCTAACTGATAAAACAAACTCATGTGCTATACAAGGTTAAATAATTCTTGTTGTACGTGGAGTAACTGTGCTAGCTCCGCCCGTGCATATCGCCTTCAGTAATTACCTAAAAAAGTCAACAAGGTAAAGGTGAGTCTGAAGACTCAGTAAGCACATAATAAAATAATGGTGACAACAGAAGCCACAATCCTTATAACTATCAGTAAATTACTTATCTTGCAAAGCTACCACATAAACTCTGTGTATATTCCATCTTCACCCGTTTCTTCCATGCAATGCATTATAATGCAATGCCATATCTACATGCAACCCCGAGCTCATACCGGTAAAGCTGAGTGTTCACCCGTTGATGACCCACTCGTGTCCTGTCCTTTTTTATGTGGGCCATATATTCCACTCCCATGGAGCGTCTACCTTAGTAAGTCTTACTCATGAGCACCCCGGATTAGTCATATATCTTTTTCACCGATCTCACCGAAATAGTTACATGACTTTATCTCCGGCTTGACTCATGCAACCCATGTCAGTTTGAAGGTAAATGATACAACACCCTTTCAGCATTCACAATCAGCTCTACGCAAACTCCACTCTTGTGGAGTGCTTACCGAAGTAGGTCTTTATCCCACCACCACGGGATGTCTACGCACAGTAGATCTATAGTACCAATGTACAGCATGATGCAACACTATTTTAACATAAGTAGCAATCATATTCGTCTCTCATTACAGTATAATCAACAAACAAGTAGAGATATCATTTCATAAAAATGATATAAAGTATAGACCACAACAGCAAATATCAAGCATCCACCATAATTCACTATTCTACCATGTACTTGTCTATTAATCTGGCGGACGACGCACGGATGGCACCAAACTCGAACCGTCATCTGAACAATCATTACCCATTTCAACTCATTATTTTAGCAATTCACACAAGCATACAAACGGTATCGGCTCTACGTGTATAGACAACTGACACGTTTCTATATGCAAACCTAATATCAACAATCCCTCTTACCAGACACCTTTCCAATGCTCTAGTGTCCAAACGACCGTTTAAGGATCGCGCCATCTATATTCGTGAATAAACCTTATTTGTACGCGCTTAATATTTTCTCCTCTTTTCTTTTCTTTTCTTTTTTCCTCTTCTTCTTTTCCTTTTCTTTCCTTTTTTCTTCCTCTCCTTTTCTTTCCTCTCATTTTTTTCTCTTCTTTTTCTTTTCCGGTCGACTCATGGGCCTCACGCCCTCTCTCTGGTTTTTTTCCCTTCCTCTTGCCTTTCTCTTCATTTGGCCATTCGGTCTCCTCTCTTTCCCGATCTAGATCCACGGCGCGCTACGCCTTCGGCTCCCTTGGCGCCGTGCCACTGCTCCTCCGGCCTCCTGTCACCTCTCGGCCTCGCCGCCTCCCCGTGGCTGGCCTGTCGGTTAGCACCGCCAATCCCTTGGCGCGGCACCGCCTGCCCCGACGCCGGCTCTGGCGCCGCTGCATCGCCCTTGACCTCGCGGCCCTCCCCTGGCCATCGCCTTGAGCCCCAGTGCTCTTGTCGCCTGCGTGCCCCTCCGGGCACCGGATCTAGCCCCTCCGCGCTCGGTTGCCTCTTCTCCCGAGCTCTCCTTCTGCTGCTATTACTTCCAGTGTGGAGTTGGCGTTACTATTTTGATTTTTTTTGACTTTCCATCCAAGGCGAGGGAAGGCAGGGAGGTGCACTGCTGTGGCTAGTCACGGCGGAGCTCGAAGCCGCCCGCATGCCAGGGGAGTGCGCAGTGGATTTCGGGCGTGGGTGCTAGGCTACAGGTAGTGCGCCACCGTCGATACTGGTCTACGGTAACCTCTCTCCCCTCTACTTTCTTCCGTTCTGCGCTTCTACTGTGGTGCATATGCGGTTCTGAATATTGAAATTACGGGTGAAAAGGGGCATTGCCTACCTTTATTAGTTGGTTGTCGGCTGAGCTCAGGAATAACTGGGGTGTGTGCTCTTCCGTTTGCCTATTGGGTTGGCCGCACGGGGTTGTTAGCAGGGTGGTGGCCTTCTTCTCCTCCGGCTTGCCGTTCTACTACCTGGTTCCTTGCCCTTGGGCAGCTGGCCCTGCTTCTTGTGCTGTGGTGGCTGACGAGCTTGTGGCCTTATAAGGTGGGGTTTGCATGGGGAAGGGATTCAAGAGAGGGCTGAGGTCTTACTGCTGTGTTTAAACCGGCTACTTGTTGTGCTTCTGGTACTTTCTCATGTGCAAAGTTGGCTTGTGCTGTGGCTTACTAGCTGTTGGTGACCAAATGGGGTTTTGCCCCTTTGTTGCTTGGCTGGCTTTGGCCTGGGCTTTAACACTTTGCTATGCTAGCCGACTCCTTTGGTGCTTCTCAGTTGTCTTCCTGTCCCCCCTCTAGCTGTGGCGTCCAGAGTGATGTGCTGGCTCATACTGTTGCCTTGGGGGGGGGGGGGGTTGATGTTGTGCTGGCGGTTTGACATAGCTGGAGTTTGCTACAGTGTTTCAAATATAAAATAGGTTTGTTTAACGCCGAATAATGACCCTACGGTTGTGAGATGTGCTGATTAGCCCCCGGATAGTCAGGGTTCTCCATGAAACGGAATGCCTTGCCTAAAATTAAATTCTAAGGCTCTGGCGGCAGTTTCTTTCTCTTTCTTTAATTTACTTAATTTCTTTTCTCTTTATTGTAAACTGTGAATTTATTTCATTCTTTGCTTTGCTTTTCTTTTTCTTTCTCATGGGTATTACAAGTAAACCGAGTCACACAATTTGAAAACGACAGACTCATTTTATGGATAGTCTTTCTTTCCAAAGAAATAACTTTACCACGTACAAGCCGTGTGCATTTCCCGCTGTTATTTACACAAAATCAAGCACATAATGTTGGGATACTAATACATGGCCGTCACTTGCGATCTGCAAAACAAAGACTGAAGTCACGAAGAAAAGAGAGGATGGCATAACGTGGCTAGACAGTGCGCGCCGTGAAAGGTGAAAGCGACGAAAAACCCGTTCCTTCAATAACCACAATCATCAGGGATCATTCCGCAAAACTACCGAACTGGGCATGACTTAGGGGTCGATCAGAACAGCTTTTCGGTGCTGGCGGTGGGCGAAAATTATATCAGAGCAGTGCGTAGCTCAATGCACAAGACTCTGATAAAATTATTTTTTTGATTTTTTTTGTTTTTTTTTAAAATTTACTTACAGTTTTTTTTTCGTTTTCGGTTTTTTTTAATTTTTTTACATTTAATTATACTCAATAAACCAACTCAGCTACAGTGTTTTTTCAGCCAGCTACATTATTTTTTCAGCAAAACCCAAAAGCCATCGCTATTCCGATCACCCCCTTATAGCTTAGCCTTTTACGGTAATTACTTTTCAAACGAAGTATTTTTTAAGATGAGATATACAAATCAATTATAGTAGATAATATTTTAACTTTATCTATATCGGTTAAAATTATATACGAATATATCTCTGTACTTTTTTTTATGAATAATTAAATTCAAAAATATTTTAAACCCGACTCTTCAACTTTGTTGGGCTGGGCTAGTGCCCATCCGAGACGGCCGGAATAAAATTTTTGCGCTCAGCCCGGTCCATAGTTTGCTCAGTCTCTTCCGCTCGCCTCTCCGAAACTTTTCGTCTGCCCGCCCAATCCCACACCCCTCCCTCCCAAATCCCCCAATTCCTAACACCCCATCCTTCGCGAATCTTCTCGAAGCGCCGCCCATGGCACCACCACCGCCGCCTCATCCTCCCCCCATCGCCGACGATGACGACGTAAGCTCCCTCTGTCCCCTTCTCCTCCAGTCCTCGTCGCGCACCCGTTCGCATTTTACATTCTCCGTCCAAACCCTAACCGCAGGGCTTCGACTGGGAGGCGGCCGTGCGCGAGATCGACAACGCCTGCGCCCTCGCATCGGCCTCCACCGCCGCGGCTACTACGGCCACCGCTTCTACGTCGGCGCCGCCGCCCGAGCCCTCGGTCCCGGCGCCGTTTCACAGGCCCTCGGCGGGCCGCGGGCGGCAGTCGACGCTCGACCGCTTCGTCGACTCCTTCACCAGGAGGCAACTGGCGAAGGAGAGGGCACCGCCTGCGCCGGCGGCCGCTTCGTCTGTGGTGGCGCCGACTGGTGGCGGGGGGCGCCCCGGGGTCCGCGCCAATGGGGGGTGCTCGTGGAAGGCGGACCAGGGGGAGGTCGTGGAGGAGCCCTGCGCCGTGGCTCTCGACCACGAGGCGGTGCAGACGTGGATCTATCCAAGTGAGTGATTTGGATTTCTACCTGTATCTAGCGAGTATCTTGCTTCTTGCTGTGGTTATATTCTTGTTTTAGCATAAGCCTGTGGGCGTGTGAGCGTTTTTGTGAAACGCATTCTTGGCAATGTGTTTATCAATGTACCTACAAATGTCACTTTGGTAGTTGTCATGGTTGGGATGATCTTCTACCGACAACTTACTCCAGAGTGTAGTTACTCCCAACTCTGGTATACCACCTAAAAACCACCTAAATGAATGTGAAACAAGGTTCTAAAACTCGGTAATCGGTACTCGCTAGGTCATCTCACCTTGTAGTGATTATACGGTAATTGGCCTTGTACTTAGCCCTGTAATCGGTTTTTCTATTTTAATAACATATTTATATATGTAATTGTATGTTCATGTAAAATCAAAACCATATTTGATGCTATTGTTTTGGTGTATATACTATTTGTGTCCATATCTTGTGGTGCTTGGTTGATTTCATAGTTAGGGCATTAAATGGTCACACTAAATTCATGCATCTTTCTGAGCATACTTCTACTTAACAAAAAAACAGAGAGAAGAGAACTCGACTCAACAGTAGAGGAAGAACTCAATTGCAGAATGGGCTTGAGGTGGGATGCCGCTGCTGGCGGGAGGTGCTACAGTAGGGGAGGACGCCGCCTGAGGGAGGAGCTGTAGCAAGGGAGGACAAGGGAGGAGCTGTAGTAGGGGATCACACAGATTGAGGGAGGAGCCACAGCAGGGGAGGATGCCACCAGAGGGAGGAGCCGTAGCAGGGGAGGCCGCCGCTGGAGGAATACAGGGGAGGTCGGCGCCGGAGGGAGGAGCCGCAGCAGGGGAGCCCATCGTCGAAGGGAGGAGTCGTAGCAGGGGAGCCTGCCGTCGGAGGGGGGGGGGATGTAGCAGCAGCGGCCGTTTCCGCTGTCCTCCTGCGCATAGGGTTCCTTCTCACGCTGTGCCACTGCCAGTGCTATAAGTTGTGGGCTTCCTCTGCTGAGCTGTGTCACTGTGGGCTTAATTAAATTTGACCATGGGCTTCATGCCTTCATTACACTGGACAGGCTACTCGGGCGAGTATACGGCTTGTTAGCCGATTACTTTGATTATTCGCCCACTTATATTGGTTAAATCAGTTATGTACTTGTTTTTTTATTGCTCATACTCGATGAGGGGACCTAGTCCTAGTACTCGGGCGAGTACTCGGAAGTACAACTAGTTTTAGAACCATGATGTGAAATATTCCTTTATCACTTTGGGTACACTTATATACTAATTATAAGATATTCGAACGTGGTACACATGAAAAATTGTGAAGGAGTCCAGGGTTTTTAGCGTATTTTGCAAATATCTTCATATTCGCACATAAAAAAGGAGTTTGTCTAAAAAATGCACTACCACCTCAGAAAAAGTATACATACCATCTAGATGGTCATATATACTCATACTACGTGGACATACCATCCGTTGCGCAAGACACTTCCTATGTTGTGAGATACGGCATAGAGAGTAACTACTCCTAGGAGTAAAAAGAGGCTTAATATATTTGTATGTATGGAAAATGATTCTATACTCCTGAGAGTATGTACTTCTACTTTTTATGTACCGTTTAAATGATATTGTTATATCTCTTTATTCTTTTGTATATACTCTAATAATGATTACAAGATACTTCAAAGCAAGTTCCATGAAAAATTTCATTAAAGTCCACTTTTTATAACATAATTTGTGTATATACTCCTTTTATATATAGAAAAGGGTATATAGCAAAAATAAGGACTCTGATGAAAAATGTTCAACCAAACTACATTGAAGTATCTTAGAATTAGTATTTAAGTATGTTGAAAGTAATAAATAAGTATAACACATTCTTTTAAGTGATATATTAGAAGTAGGAGTACGTACTCCTAAGAGTATGGGAAATGCTTCCACACACACACACATAGGAAAATATCTTTTACACTTGGGTGTAGTTACACCCTTCGTATCTGCCATTCATCTGCATGTGGATACTACCTGGCTGATCGGGTTTGTGGGTGTGTGGCTATCCGATAAGCAAGCAAGTTGATTACACGAATAAATACAGCATGTTGCTGCAATCTCGGCTGGGGCAGCCGTATGCTAGATACTCGAATGTTTCCGTGCGAGACGCATGCATGTAACCCATGTCCATTCTCTCTCTCGATTTTCTTTGGGAACTTTATAGTATCTCTGTACAATGGAATACGAAGCTCGTATTTACCATTTTTTTGCAGTATAGAGTATATGTATATGTGTACTTGTAGTTGGAGAATGGAGTATGTACATTTTTAAATAGCATGTACATGGAGTATGTGTACTCCGAGGGAAGTATGTACATTTTTAAATAGTGTGTACATGGAGTATGTGTACTCCGAGGGAACTATGTACATGGAGTATGCGTACTCTGAGGGAAGTATGTACATGGAGAATGGAGTATGTATATTTTTAAATAGCGTGTACATGGAATATGTGTACTCCGAGGGAAGTATGTACATAGAGTATGTGTACTCCGAGGGAAGTATGTACATTTTAAATAGCATGTACATGGAGTATGTATACTCTGAGGGAAGTATGTACAGGGTTTATACGATTTTAAAGGGGACTATGTATAGATATTTGTTTTTGTAATGAAGCCGATACAACTAAACTCTATGTGTATAGACATACTTGTTTTCTTTACGTACAGATACTTTCTTTTTAGATGTGAACGTTTCTTACACTTTTTTTTAAACGTGTATTCTCGTATGTGTGCGCATGACACATTTTCATGGGAGATTTGTTACGTTGTTTTGATTCCATAAAAGTCGGCGTTGATTACATTGATTTGATTGGTGGCATCAACTAATCAGTTATTGACTCATTCCGCTGCTTACATTGAATTGGATCGGATCGTGGCTATAACCCGTGACTTTCTGCCCCGTTAGTCACAAACTGGAGCACGAATCGCAAACAATCATCGACGGTGGATGAACGGGGTGTAATTACACCGGATGTAGAAAAAGGTTTCATATATATATATATATATATATATATATATATATATATATATATATATATATATATATATATATATATATATACACACACCAACCGAAGATGGGTGAAGACACATCTTGAGCACCGAACAGCTTAATTCATTTTTGAGATTTAGTCATTTAGATTCACAAAAAAGTATCGGTAGATGTAAAAAATGTTTCATTGCTTGATTCTATTGCTTTGTTTATGCAGCTTGCAAACAAGGTAAATGCTTTAATAATTCTCAAGAAACAACCCTTTTTTTGGTTTGATCATAGCGTTATCTAGTAACCTTGATTAGATATATGCGTCCTACTAGATGGTGCATGGGTATTGAATTTCTGATGCGCAAAAAATTTATTTGCCCATCTAGGCCTTCGGTTATTTATATCTACTGGGAAATCCTTGATTTTTTAGCAGTTGGATAGCCACCTAGCTCCACATGGAAACTCCCAGGATCCAACATGGATGTGCAAAGTTCCATTCCTCAGATACAAATGATGAAACGATGACATTACGAAAATCAGAAAATATCATCTGAAACTTCTATTGAAGATTCTGTTTTGTTCTAGTTATAGTTTGCTTTGTAAATGTTTCAAGGGTTTGCACTTTCTCTAGATAATTACTTATCTAATCCAAGTTGCAAATGTGAGCTTTGTAATTTGTGTGGTTTTTGTTCATGTGTTGCAGCTAATATAGAAGTCCGAGAGTACCAACGATATATTGTCCAAAAGGCTTTGTTTACTAATACACTAGTGGCTTTGCCGACTGGACTTGGCAAAACTTTTATTGCAGCGGTAGTGATGTATAACTACTTTAGATGGTTTCCTGAAGGTAATTTTTGGTACCAAACACGAACCCTTTACCTCTCCTATGTTGTATTTCATGTCGAACTTTTACAGAAGGTACTTGCTGACAAATTGCTCTTATCTGGTGAATTTGAAAAATCCAGGTAAAATAGTATTTACTGCCCCTTCACGTCCTCTTGTTACTCAGCAAATTGAGGCATGTCATAATACAGTGGGTATACCGCAGGTATTAAAATTGAGGCATGCCTGTTGGGTTTCAGTTAAAGATTAGTACATTTTCCTCTGCCAGTGTCGGAATTAATGAGATTTACTTGTCTGCAGAATTGGACGATTGATATGAAAGGGAATCTAAGCCCATCAAAGCGATCAAGTTTTTGGAAGTCTAAAAGAGTGTTTTTTGTCACTCCACAAATTCTTGAGAATGATATACAATCTGGTGATTTTCTCTCAATGTTTCTGGTATTCTTTATTAATCTTTTGTTGTTGTACTTTACTTTGTCAATTGAAGATTCATTTGTTGATTTAGAGTAATAACCAATCATGGACTTAATTTTGAAAGCAATGACACAAATTTTCTTTTTGTATAATGAAAATGCAGTTGAATTAGAGCCTCCATCGAAATGGAGTCAGGCACCAAAGACAGTAGTATTTTGTGCATAATGAACGCATGTAATTGTCCACACATAGCATCAAAATAGATCCAAATACTAAAGCCTACCTTGGTTCAGGAAACCATGTCAAAACTCATAACTAGATACTTTCTCATTCCACACTGGCCCTATTCATTCTGTGCCACCTTTCCATTTAGTATTGTACTATTGTTGCCCCAATTTATGTTTAGGCTTGACCGCTTCGGAACTAGACTATCTACAGTAGGTCCTTTAGTGGTTTGTCAAGTTTCTGTTGTGTATTTTCTTGTCCGCACTGACTTTGCTGTTGTTATCTCCCTAGCTCTTCTCTGATCTGACATTATGAAGATGCTTTTGACAGGTATTTGCATGGTGAAACAACTAGTTTGCTTAGTCATAGATGAAGCTCATCGAGCTTCGGGAAATCATTCTTACTGTGTTGCTGTTCGTGAGGCATGTTTCATGCTCAAATATTTTATTCATATTTTTATCTGCACTTTAAAATACTCCTCTCTTTTATTTTGTTATCATCATGGGTTTCCTCCATTATCAATCTCATTTAATTGATGGTGATATCAGTAAACTAGTTGTATGAGTGCTTTTCACTTATGTTTGTTCAATCTTTATTTTTTGCTATGTTGACAGTTGGTGGCAGCTCGTGTGCCGTTAAGGATTTTAGCTTTGACTGCTACACCAGGATGTAAGTCTCTGTACATTAAAATAGAAGTACTTGTGTAAAAATGAAGACACTTTATAATTTTGCAATCTTATCATGCGTTGTCATTCAGCAAAGCATCCCAATATCCAAGGTGTTATCAACAACCTTCGCATTTCAGAGTTGGTTCATTGTGATGAAAATGACCCTGAAGTTAGCCGATATATTCACACTCGTACAATTGAACTGTTAAAGGTGTGCAACTGTGCATAAAGCCATAAACTGTGGTAAATTGGTAATACACAATTTTTTTCTGTTCTGTGAAAGTTGTTTCAGTGCAGGTTCCTGTTGGCAGTGATACAGATCAAGTCAATGATATACTTTTGGATGTTATGCGTCCACATCTTGTTCAATTGCGTGCTGCAGGGGTGATCGATAATAGGGATGCTGCAAATGTATGTTCCTCATTCTCTTTAACATTCGCATCAGATAAACCACTGGTGTCCTGATGATTTGCTGCTTATGCACTAACTTCTGATTTGCTACTCATGTGCATTATTAATTGGTTACCTATTGTTGCCAGTGGAGCACACCTCAATTGCTGACTTTAAAGGAAAAATTCAACCAAGCACCCCCACCAAATATTCCTCCCGCAATGAAAAGGCAAATTGTTAAATCTTTTGCAGCTCTATGCTCACTTTGCATCATAAATAAGATGCTTTTGAGCATTGGAATCAAGCCGGTACATCAGTCCATTGAAGCCAAGTGGAACAAGTATATTCTACACACATTGTTGCTACATGATTTTACTTGTATGTGATGAGTAATGCATAATTAGGCTCCTAAGTGAGGATCTTTTGAGGAACATTCTATTGGGCATGGAAGCATATCCTTGACAGGTCCTATCTTTTCAAAGCAGAAGTAGTCTGTAATGTTGATAATTCCATGTAAAATATATCAATATATTGAAAATTCAGGATGAGTCAGTGCAACTTAGTTGCGTTTGAGCTGTTCCATTCACTTTTGAAGATAGATGTACCTTTTTTAGTCTAATGTATTTAAAAATAGACGTACTTTTTTTAGTCTGATTGATGTATTTAATAAATACCTGAATCAAATTATCTCCACCTACCCTTCTCAGATGCTCAGCATCCTTTCTGAATCTATGCAAATTCCAATTGGATTTCTTCAAGATTGTGTAACCATTGGCAGTTATAATGGCTATTCAAGGAACCTGAACCTAGAACCTGATACCAAATGGCTATTGGAGTTGAATTAAGATGAAGATTGTAGCCTTGCATCCCTCATCATATGAATAAATTAAGAAATACTCCTAGGGAGTTAATATTTTTTCTTGATTTTGCAGATCCTCTACCTAGTTTCACAAGTAAGCCTTTCATGTACACTCACAGTTATCATGGTTATTGTTTATTAAAGGCCAGCGTGGAATTCGATCAGAAGTGATGAAACCTTCATGAAAGCAAAGAAAATGATGGACAACATTTTATCTCAAGGTGTACGCAGCCCAAAAGTACAGAAATTGGAAGAAGTGTTGGTTGATCACTTCCGTAAGCAATTTTCTGCTTTCGTAATGTGGTGCATATTTTGTCCAGTTAACTTGATTTTTTTTCTCGAACACGTAGGAGAACTGCGTATCTTTATATTAAGAAGGAGAGAAAAACTTTACAAACTCACCACCCAAAACACACGCACACGCTTACTCTCCTATGTTACAAAAAACAGGATCGACCTCTACCAGAGACATGATCTAAACCAAGGCCTGTGGCTGAGTAGTTAGGTATGAAATACCCTTTGCTTCGGCCAGTCCCCATATCCTCAATTCTTCACTAACAGATGACAACAGAGCCCTAACATCCGGTGCAGTCCCATTAAAGACACAACGATTGCGGAGATTCCAAAGAGACCATGCCCCTAAAATGATGATGGAGTCGAGGCCTTGCCGCGCCTGACCATCCACTGCATTGTGTGTTCTGTACCACCAATCTTCTAAGGAGGGCTTACCCGGTTGAGGTAAGAGGTTCTGAAGCTGCACCTTTTGTAGCAGTTTGAACCAAAATTGTCGGGCAACCATACAAGAGACCAGGAGGTGGTTAATGTTTTCCTCCTCCTGATCGCAAAGCAAGCAGCGGGGATGGTGGTGTAATCCTCGGCGTGCCAGATGATCCGCAGTCCAACACTTATTATGTGCAGCCAGCCACATAAAGAAGCGACATTTATTTGGGGCCCAAGTTTTCCAGATTCGCTCCCAGGGGCCGAACACAATGCCCCCCTGAAAGTAGCCTTCGTAAGCTGATTTTGCCAAGTATCTTCCATTGGCAGTGAAGCGCCAAATGTGTTTATCTTCTGTAGCAGGTTGCACCACCACCTGTGATAGGAGGTCCCAAAGATCGAGAAATTCAGCGATTACCCCAACTGACATCGCTCCTATCATATCCGCAATCCAGTTGTGATTCGTGATTGCCTCCCTTACCGTGCGCTTATTGGCACATCTCTTGGAAACCAATGCAAAAAAGCGGGGTGCAAGATCAGCAATCCTTTACCCATGAATCCATCTATCCTTCCAGAAGAGGGTGCGGGAGCCATTACCGACCTCTGTGCTTGTCGCTATAGAGAAGAAGGATCAAACGCAGTGGTGAACTTGGATCGGGAAGGAGGATCACGGTTTGTCAGGTTCAGTCTTCTGAAGCCAGAGCCATCTCATTCTAAGGGCCCATCCCATTCGCTGGAGATCAGTGATGCCAAGGCCACCGAGTTCCCTTGGTCGGCAGGTTTTGACCCATGACACAAGATAGTGACCTCCCTTAATGTCTTTTCTGCCTCTCCACAGAAATTTCCTACGGATTTTGTCTATCTCTTTGATAGCCCACAGGGGAAGGTCAACTGCCATGGCCAAATAGACCACCATAGAGGTTAGCATATATTGCACCAATGTTCTTCTACCGGCCCTTGTCAACAACTCTACTTTCCATCCCGGAAGACGATCGGCGATCCGATCAACAATAGGTTGCACTTCAGTTCTTGTAAGCTGTCGTAGGGAGAGGGGCATCCCAAGATACTTACAAGGAAAATTTATCACTTCACATGGGAGATGCTCCCGCACTATGTCAATCTTTGTCTCAGAGCACTGGATGAGGAAGATGTTACTCTTTTGCATATTGGTTTTAAGTCTAGAAGCTTCACCAAAGAGACTGAGAATGTCCATAGTGACCTCCAAATCCATGGAGCTCGGCCTAAGGAAGACGACCACATCATCGGCATAAAGGGAAATCCTATGTTGCAAAGCTCGTTGAAGAGAGGGGCTGCAGCAAACCTTCACTTGATGCTTGAGAGAACAAATTGCTTAAGACGTCCATAACAAGAATGAATAACATCGGGGAAAGGGGATCCCCTTGCCTCAATCCACGCCTGTGCAATATGACCTCGCCGGGGAT
This sequence comes from Melocanna baccifera, assembly GCA_036346265.1. Lineage (NCBI taxonomy): Eukaryota > Viridiplantae > Streptophyta > Magnoliopsida > Poales > Poaceae > Melocanna > Melocanna baccifera. The sequence goes on along the minus strand of CM070707.1, from coordinate 18,376,054 downwards.
TCCATTGAGGAGGACTTGCGATGAAGATGTGCCCAGCAGCCCACAAACCATGTCACACCAAATGGGTCCAAAACCTAACTTCCTCAAAACCTCAAGAAGAAACGGCCAAGAGACCGAATCAAAAGCTTTTGTGATGTCTAGCTTGAGGAGGATACGAGGCTGCCTTTGTTGATGCAGGAACCTAGCCATCTGTTGTACCAACATGAAATTATCCTGAATAGACCTCCCTTTTATGAAGGCGCTCTGATTTGGAGTTACTATCTGGTGGAGCCGTGCAGCAAGTCTATTGGCAAGAATTTTGATGACCAATTTAGCAAAGCTGTGTACCAAGCTTATGGGTCGGAAATCCTTGACGTGCATTGCCTCATCTTTCGTAGGTATTAATACGATGTAAGCTGAATTGAGCATCCCAAAATTACCTGACTTTCTACTCCAAACTGCTGAAACAGCTGCCATAATATCAGTTTTCAAAACAGGTCAACAAGCTTTATAGAAACGACCTGTGAAACCATCTGGTCCTGGCGCTTTATCCGATGGAAGTTGACAGATGGTTTTCCAAATCTCCTCCATAGAGAACGGGCTCTCAAGAGCTGCAAGGTCATGAGACTCGATGTTCATCTCCTCCAGATTAATGGTGTGTTCTCTGTCCAGGCTCAATCCAAGGAGCCCATTGTAAAACTCATACACCGCCCGCTCCTTTTCGGCATGGCTTGTAATTACCTGCTCCCCATTAACTAGTTTGGCTATGAAATTTTTCTGCTTACGATGTCTAGCATACGCATGAAATAGTGCAGTATTTGCATCCCCCTCATGCAACCAGCCAATTCTGGATCGGGACGTAGCAATAGTGCGTGAGAGGGAAGATAAGGCCAGGAATGTTTCTTGAGGTTGCAGCGCAACCAGTCTTTCTCCTCTGTCAAATTCCGAATGTCTTGCGTGATTTCCAATTGGTGAAGCACTTCCCTGGCAAGACTAAGCTGCAATTTAACAAGATCAACATTTTTCTGACTCTAGCTTTGAAGCTCTCTAGCGGTTGCCTTGAACTTCTTGGATAAGGTATCAAAGGGGCAACAGGTCACATGTACAGAGGACCATGCACGTGCAACAGTGTTATGAAATCCCTCAACTTTGGTCTAGAAGGGCTCAAAGTGAAACCTCATTTTGCCCGACTTGTTGTCATGCAGTCCCAAGAGGAGAGGACAGTGATCAGAGCCATCTGACGCTGCACTTTGCAGAAGAGAGTTGGGAAAGAGATGCTCCCACTCAAGAGAGCAAAGCATTCTATCAAGCCTGACTAGCGTTGGGGACTGTTGGCCATTGGTCCAGTTAACTTGATGATCGGTAGATGTATAATGTATACTGTTCAGTGCAATAAATTTCACGCATTCTCCAGGCAACTAATAGCTCAATCTGTCATCATAAAATCTGTAACCTCATGCTTGGAGCTGGCTTTCTGTCTAGCATTATGTGTGTGCCAATGATACTGTTCTGTTTAACAATCTGTAAGAGTGCTAACTCCTTTAAGAGTATAGGAGTGCTATCATCTATGTTTGTGAAACTTAGCTGTTTAGTTATTGCTTGTTATCAGAACACTTGACTCCACTCCAATATGCTGGTAAATGTGGTGCTATTCTGTCTGCTTTAAGTGGGTGCACATGATTGTATCACAATTCAGATGTGCATGTCTCCTAGGAAGAGCCTTGAGCCTTCTGTTTTAAACTTTTAATTGACTTCAACCGTATCATTCCAACCTTTGATTTACCCTCTCATGAACTAAACCAGAGCAAAATTTATGAAGTTTACTTTGATAATCTTGGTACCGGTTATTTTGATGCAGACAAAAATGATTCAAAGGACTCAAGGGTCATTATCTTTTCACATTTCCGGGAAAGTGTCAAGTAAGAATCAAACTTTGCAATAGTCTTTGTGGCTATTATGTAGCACTCCACATCCTTGTTCTAGATTGAAAAATTGATCTGTGCATAGCTCTATTTTTGTGTACAGTTTTCTTTTGTGTGTGTGTGTGTGTTGTGATAAAAAATTGCAAAGGCATAAGCCAGTTGTCAGCATCTGTGTTTCACAAGGGTTAATCTGTCAGCAAACCGCAATGGGATCATGGGAATGGTGTGGATGATGGTTCCCATCACTTCTGTGCAGCCATAGCTCCTAACCAATGAGGAAATGGCTATGATGGTTGTGTAAACTCTCTCAAGGGGCAATATGTGAACATATACCCAGATTAGCATGCCTGCTCATTTTGCATGTGTCAATTTTTTACCAATAGTTAAATTTGTAAAAGCTATGTGGGTCTAGATTATTAAGTTATTTTCTTTGCCTAATCCATCGACGAGACGATGAATTATTTTTTATGCAACTAATCTAAATATTCATGGGATACTATTGTTCAAAACTACCAAAGTTTGATGACCACATAACTTCCTAAAGTCATAGGAATTATGGCCTCCTTGATCATTCTGGATTAACAAATAAAATGTAAATTGTATTCTGCTGCCTTTTTCCTTCAATACGATAGATGCATGCTGTGCACCTCTCTCTAAAATTTAGTGTGAATAGTGTATAGCAGCATTTAGCGATGGGGTGCTCATTTGTCGCTTAGCATTATGAGGTGATATATTGGCTGATATACATTCAAATCGACATGCTTAATAATCATCTTCTTCTTAGATTTACAATGTCAAATTATCAATAGCACATTATATTGTTTGAATTGCTAGACAACACAACCATGCCCTTTAGCAGTTATATGTACTAACACTACAGGGCACTCATTTGTACTAACATAATGTACCTTCTACTATGAATCTTAGGTACTAACATATGAAATTATCAGGAGTGAACCCATTGCATCATCATTACTAAATAGCCCTAATAATTGCTCTGATAGCATATCACATTGACAACTTACGTATGATGGTACACAATATATCAGTGCTGAACATGATAACTGTCAGAAATACGCTAAATCTGATAGTATATTATATATGCATATTTGCTTTAGTTTGTGATGGAGCAAACTTGCAAATTTAATACAATTTCCTATATACTACAGTAAGCAGGATACACTACAGTTTTTTTGTTGAATTTTGTTTGCTACTGTTTATCTCTCCTTACACCAGCCGACAATTTATTCCTTGTTTGCTTGGCTGGCAATCAGAAACAATCTATATTGGACTACTGGTGTTTTGCTTGATTGTTTGGCAGATTATCATTTAGTTTGAATGTTTTATTGATTACTTTGAAATGCAGAGAAATATTGTTGTCACTAGAAAATATTGATGGCGAACTTGTCAGACCTGCTGCATTCATTGGCCAAAGCTCTGCAGGTATGATGATGTGTACACTCCAGGGGTGTATAACTGTATCAGTTATCTCCGACATGCCCTGTATCTAATTAGTGTCAGTAGTAATTTGTACAAAATATGGCGCATTCACACATTGAGTAGATGAATCCATATGGTGGGTTCACATTGTTTACTTAAAAGCTTTTGGTGTTTTCAGGTGACCTATTGAAGGGCCAGACGCAGAAAATGCAACAAGCTATTTTACAGGTATTGAACAGTACTCTGGCCATTCATGATCTGTATTTTTTTCCCATCTCATCTGTAAATTGCTTACAGAAATTTCGATCTGGGGAATACAATATTTTAGTGGCAACATCAATTGGTGAGGAAGGACTAGATATTATGGAGGTTGATCTTGTGATCTGTTTCGATGCTAATATCTCTCCATTAAGGATGATTCAACGAATGGGAAGGACTGGGAGGAAGCATGAAGGGCGAGTTGATATCCTTTTGTTATGACGGAAATTTGAAAATTATCAAGTCCAACAAAATCTGAAATTTGAAGTAGTTATGTTTTGTCCTCTCTTAGGCATTGGTTACCTTAACTGCCCAAACTAGTTTTGGCTTGTGAAGGGCAGGAGTTGAAAGGGTACTTAAAGAAACAAGGAAATGCTCGGACTATGAAGAGGCTATTGCGTAGTTGTGACAGCTTTGAATACCTTGCCAGTCCTAGGATGGTAATCCTATTTGATCTGTGTTAAAATTATTTCTTCAATCTGGAGGTGCTAATTCTGCTATTCTAACAGGTTCCACATGCCTATAAACCAGAAGTTAAATATGTTAAATTGTCAATAGAAAAGTATATTTCTTGCTCAAAGAAAATAAAAGTTGATGCTCATGGCGCATCTCCGATTTTGAACAAGATGTCAGAGGAAGATGGTCAATTGATTGCTCGGTACTTTGGTGCATGCAAAGAAGATATGTGGAAACCATCTCTTGTTGCATTTCCTAGCTTCCAGGTTTCTCCATGTGATGTCTATAAAGTACCTCATTCATTCCGAACAACAGATATGCTAATTGATGCTATGCAACAACTTCAAGATCTTTCTTTCTCTAGGACAAAGGTAGATTAATTGAAGATCTATGTGATTTTTTATTTGTTTTTTGTTATAATTTAGAAATGAAAACAGAAGTCCTGATTTTGTTTCCGAAACCTATTTAGTGTAGGAGCCCTTTACAAGAACCTGCTGAAGCTATGAATGATCAGGCACTGGAAGGTCAGAACTTGTCATGTTCTCCCATTATAGTTTGTTCAGTTCATGTTACTCCCCGGTTCTCAATCGTTTTTAGAATGTGTAGTCAACATTTTAAAATTTTGACCATAAATACATAGATAACTATTTATATTTCCACATGAAAATGATATTAGTAGATTTGTCATCAAAAGTTCTTCGACATCATTATTTTTTTTATAACTTTTGAGAATATATAATTAGAAAAGTAATGGTCAAATATGTGTATTGGAGACCATGTCGATGTCCAAAACAAGTAAAAAAGAATGGAGGAAATATTGATTTTTCAGTGCTACAAGCTTCTAAAAATGGTTCTGTATTCACATTAAATAAAAAACATAAAATATTCTTTGGGCTTTGATTTTTTAATAGATGAAATTTCTGTTCATCCAGCTCATTAATGTGGGCACAGAGTTTTAGTGCTGCTTCCATTCAATTAGTGTGACATTCTGAGCCATCTTTAGGTGTCTATGTTGGTAACGCAACTAGGGAGGCAATTTCTCAGGAATTTTGTGGTAGTGGTACAGAAGTTTCATCTGGAGAAGTGGCGTGGAGTAAAAGTGTTCATGTGCCAAGTTCTCCTGTCAAGAAATATCCTGCCCACTCTTTCTTCAGTGGAGATTATGTAACTGTGGATGTTAGAGGCTATGTTTCAATCTCCTTTGTACCTGCCCTGCCGAAGACATCTGAATTCCATAAGGACACAAGGAATGTAAATTGGCAACATGAGGTCCAGAAAAAGACCACTCCTTTCAAATTGGCAGCGGATGTCACTGGGCCAACAGTTGAATTTTATTGCCCTGCAGATGTCCGTTATTCAAGCAAACCTATCTTTGCAGATCATGTATTAAATTTAGCTCCGCACTCCCCTGAATATGCTGAACAATGTAACCATGCTGATGACATACATGTACTTGGAACTCCACCATCTAAAGTGTTCACATGTCCTAGAGAAAAATGGGACATGCCATGCAATGCTAAACTGGCGAGCCCAGCTTTGTCAGGTCGGGCAGATATGGAGCTTAGTCCCAGGCTAACACATTATATTGAAGAAGGAATTGTTCCTGAGTCTCCAATCCTTGAAGTTAGCCACCGACATTTAGAAGCAGACAGTGCTGCCAATGTTGGTTTTTCACCCAAGGTTGGTTCTTCAAAGTCACATGGTCTGGGAGCTCAGGCCAATGGGCCGAGATGTCAAAACAGACCATTGAGCTTTGAGAAAAAAGGGCGGTTTCTTGCTGGGATCACTGAACTTGCTGGCTCATCAAGAGCGAATGTCCTAGATCAGACTCAAGCAAAAACAGAAGAGCCAGTGTGTCCTTCAAATGCGGAAATATGTAGTCCTGCTGCTCATACTCCTACAACTAATCTACTGTGTGATAGTTTGTCTGATGATTGGCAGCTTAAGTCAGTAGGGGATACATCAGTCTCAGTCCAGCAAGCACCTAAATACCGAAGACTTTGCAAATACGGTGACAAGATCAAAAGAGTTTCCTCCATGTCTCTGGATGACAGATATGATGGATCTGTTGGAGGACAATGTGATCTTGCAACTAAAAGTATGCCAAACCAAATGGGGCATGCTATTGGTGAGTTGAGAGCCTCTTTTCTTTAAAACTCTCTTTAATTTTGCAACTCTCTTTAATCTTGTTACCAATTCATTCTTTTTGCTTATTAACCTTTAACCTTTTGTTGTCATCGCAACCCTCGTATCTTTATTAAATCTTTGAGACTTTTTGTTTCTAATCTAGGAAACAAAGTGAAGGCGAAGAGGCGTTTGGATACATATATTGACAACGAAGTTGAGTAAGATTACTAACAAACCTTTGTATTGAAAACTTGATATTAGCAAACAAACTAACGCTGATTCTATTCGCTATTGTTATAGCTTACAAATTTATATTACTATTTTAGATTACTCTAGCAGAATATTGATATTTATCAATTATAACTATCTTTCTTTATTGCTTTAGGGTTTCTGAGGATGCTGATATTTCAGCGGATGAGGATGATCAGAATGAAGATAAATATGAAGATAGCTTTATTGATGATCAGACAACTCCTACCAGCCAATTTACCCAAAGTGAACAAGGTGGTGAAAATACTGGTGACATGATGGCTTTTTACAGGTATATTACAAGATGATCAGGCAACTCTTTCTTCTCGTGTTTAATGATGTTTGCTGCCTACATTGTTTATTTTGAGACCATTCTGTTTCCTGTGCACATAATTCGCATTCAAAGTTCTGAGGTGATAGAGTCCAGTCTAGAAATTTACTGTGATTTTGCACATGGGACAAAATCATGAGAAACTGACAACTATTAGGACACATTTTGGGCATGTTCTTTTTAGCTATGCTGATAGCTTATGGTTACGGCTGATGGTTTTTGCCTCTACAACAAGCGTTTATACGAACAAACCGAATGTTGATAAGTTACTTTGAAAATATTGTCCTGATAAGCCGTTTCGAAAAGACGTCGATGAAGCTATCCTGTTTGTTCAGAGGAAGCCATAAGCTGAAAAGAATGAAGCCTTTTTCTTCTCTGTAAGAAGCTTGTTTGTCATCATGCAGTCAGCATTCTCCTTTTCCTGTTCACCAATAGCCTAGTTCGCAGCATAAAAATTCCATATGTGTTCATGTGTCTGTTGCTGAAAAAAATTTCAGAAAGGAACTACGAAACCCAATTTCCATTGATGTTTTTTTTTGCAGGCGATCACTGCTTACTCAGTCCCCGTTAGTACTGCCCTCAAGATACCAAGATGTTTCAGACAATTCTGCTTCTAGAGCTGGAAGTGTGAGCTGTTCATCAGAGAACTTGCACAATTCTATGGAGACTCCACAAGGGATTCCTCAAACACATCGTACCTTTTGCCCAAGTCCTCTAGGGCACCTCCATAGCTCCCCGGAGAGAGCCAGCTTGATAAAGGAACAGAGTGAAGCAAGTACAGTCCATTGTGAATCATCCACTATGCTAGACTGCAGAAAGAGAAAGCTAAGCTTCCAGCAAGCTGCCCCAAGCTCGATCGCTGTTATAAACCTTGATCCGGAACCAGCACCACAGCCTTCCTCGCACCTTACTACTGGAGTCAATAATGACATATATTGGGATGATGATTTCTTTGAGAGCCTTGATCTTGATGCGATTGAAGCACAAGCGACCGAGCTCTGGAGAATCAAGACAGCACAATCTACACAGAAACCAGCGGAAACTAAGAGAGCATCTGATGTGAGCTTTACGCCTCCGTCATTTGATCTTCGATTCTGAGAGAGCTTATGTTGCTGAACAGCCATTCAGAATGTTTATCTAGCTGTGGTGCCTAATCATCTGGGACCATGGTCAAGAACCGTCATCACCTAACCGTCTACAACCGATGAAGCTTTCCTGCCAAAAGTCTCGAACTTGCAGTACATGATTGCAGGGTACAGGATATTCAGATGATGAACCCTGGTGTGCTGATGGTAATTAAGACCACTTTTGGGGGCGTATTTATAGGAACTCTGGAAGATCAGGAGGCGGCGAGTTTTGTAGAGGTATGGGTGGCAGTTATGTATTATTTCGTACATAATTATACACCTTGTATGCACAATATTTTCTGATCTGTAAATAATGTCTGGTATACAAGGGTTTGGCTGTGTAAACACTTGTTGGACCCTTGATAGTTTTGTGATAGCTTAGTCATGCAGTAAGGATTAGCTGCACTGTCGTGAATGGAGATGCTGAACCAGCTGATTAAAATTTTGCATGGATGGGAACATGGGATCAAGGTTGCAAGGTAGCACTAGCACAGTGCTCATATGGTCAGTAGCCACAGAGTACTAGTGGCTGCTTAATTGGTGCTTGGTTGCTTTCTCTAAGCAGGAAATAGTAGGGCTAATATTATTCCAAACCTGTCAATTCTATGTCCATCTTAACGTGCACGATGTGGTGCTTTAGCTTGGCTGTGTGAACACGGAGATTCTGAGAGCGCAGGTAATAATTCTGGACGCGCATTCTCGAGAACATGTCGCTCTCATATCTCGACTCAGCTCTCAAGAGAGCGATATATGGCTGTGCTTATTTAGGCTTAAAAGCCTTCTAGCTTATCTAGTTCTATAGAGTTCATTTTTGTATTATAACAGCTAGTAGATTTTTAACATAATTAAATTTAAAAAAATAAAAAAGGTTATATTGTTACTAACAATGTAAGTGAATAAAAAAGAGAAGACAAAAAGCTAAAAAAACAAAAAATTAGAAAAAGATAAAATTAAAAAGTTAAAAGCTATCAGCTGGAGCTCTAACAAGCACGACCTATACATATGCATGACGGACCGGCTCCGCTCGTTTCGGTTTTTTTTTGTTTCTGGTTCTAGTTTCTGTTTTTTTACTATTCAGTATTTCGTCTTTTTCTGAATTTTTAAAGATATTTTAGGCTTTTTTTGTATTTTTTTTTTCCCGTGTTCCTTTGTATTGTTCTTAATGGGTTAACATGTTTTTTCTATTTTTACATTTTTTAAAAATTAATTATACTCAAAAAGCTAAATCAGCTACAGTAAAAAAAGCTAACTACAGTAAAATTTTAGTCAAAAGCTAGAGGCCATGGCTAAAACAAGCACCCCTTGCACTCGCGATGGGGCACACATTATAATCTCTTTTCTTACGCATTAAGCGTAATGTTTGTAATCTGATGAGCGGTGAGTGAACTTAATTAACATACCTGAATAGTCTCACGTTGCGAGCGATCTGGTTGCAAAGGAACTTGAGAGTTTACAGGGTTGACGGCATGAAAGCAGAGTGCATCTTGTGGCTGAGGCGAGCTGCCTTGATACTCTGCTGCCCTGAGATGTCGGTCGTCTTGGTACCTGTTAATTGTATTGTCCTTTTAGCTTTCTGAGGTGGAGCTTGGCGTTTTGCCCTCTATAATTTTGTATAGTAAACTGTGGTTCTTCTAAGGTACCACTTAATTTAGCTTCTGACTTTTGATTTCTATTTTTTTACTATGCATTAATTTTGTCTTTTTCATCTTTTTTATTATTTTTTTGGGCTTTTCTTTTCTTTTTTTACTATGCATTAAGGTACCACTTTTCTTTTTTTTCTCCTATTTTTTTGTATTGTTCGTGATAGGTTAACAAGTTTTTTCTATTTTTAAATTTTTAAAATTTAATTATACCAAATAAGCCAAACACCGCTTTAATACAAAGGTGTGCAGTGTTCTCAAAAAATATTTGAACAAAAGTGCATCTACTTGCTACTGGCATGCAGCTTAGTACTACATGACAAACTATCCACATCATTGCGCCATCAAGGTGTATGTAATATCCATAATTGCATATGTTAGGGCAACCTGCTGATCAAAATACATTATTGACTTACTGAAAAAAAATACTCCTTTTATTAGCCCCTCACACACATTCATTTGTAGAGAACTAATATATATCTGCATGAGTAGTTGAGTATTTCGGTGATGTAGTATGAACACACAGATTCTGAGGGCAAATAATACACACGAGGAAAAGAACATTTTTGATGGCGTATCATGAGGAAATTTGTTCCCAGTTTACCAATAATACGAAAAGCAACGCAGTGGCAGGAAGGAACAGACACCGCCGGCGTTGTTTTTAATTCGCTTCCTTCTGAGGTTGAACAGATCAATGCGCATGTGTGTTTTCATGTCAGCAAGTAGAGTAAAATTTTCTTTCTTGTCTAGAGAATAATATGGCACATGGAGGACGCGTACTAGCTTCTTCGACGTTCTAGCTAATAATGCTTAACTAGTTCTCATTTCTTGGAAGCCTTAAGCCTTAAGATATGGTGAAATATTATACTAGTAGCTCCTCATGTGTGTAAACCAGAACCAACAAATCCCAAGTTACATGAACTGCACGTATAGCTTTTACATCACAATTATTCACGCATAATTATATTTGTATTAAAGCCCCGCTCATTTCGACTTTTTTTCGATTTCAGCTTCTAAAGTGACACTAGAATTACTCTGAAGACTAAACGAGTCATATATATATGTGTGTGTTTGAAAGTGAGTGCTGCTAACTCTGTGTCAAAATATAAGTCATTTAAGATATTGATATAGTCTCTAAAGTGACACTTTGACTAGCAATTCCTATAAAAAAATGTTATTTTAAATAAAAATAATTATATTATGAAAGTATGTTTCATGATAAATCTAGTGACATCAAATTCATGTTGTCAATCTAGATAATTCTTTATATATTAATGGTGAAACATAGCACATATCCGAGAACGATTTGTATTTTGACATGAAGTAATAGTAATCTAATTTCACCCGGATGTTAAAATAAAACCATTTGTGCAGACTTAGAGAACAGTACTACTAATCAACAGCAAGCATGCATACAAATATCAGGTGCACAAAGATATTTAGTATCATGAGTTGCCAAATGGATGATACCCACAATCTTTGCCCCAACCTGTTCTGTAATCTTGATAGTGGTAGTACATTTGCACTGCTAGTCTACTACGCAACCGTATGCAAGTTAGTTTAGGTGCCGAATAGGGTGAGGTAGGCAGGTAGGCAGGCAGGCAGGACTTCTAGAAGACTAGAACCCAACAAACCAGCAGGACCACCGAGTTGGAAAAGTGCCCCAAAACAAAAACAAAAGCATCGCAAGTTGAGTTAAAGGGTGTTCGGAACAGCGATGATTTCTGAAATTTTTACTGTAACTGATTGATTTTTTATTGTAGCTGAGTTTAGTGGTGGACCCAGAATCAAAGTTTAGGGAGGGCTAATAGGACTTGTTCACCGGTTTATCGAATGCCGAGTTAACGTCTTGTGGTAGCTTGTCGCATTGTCTGTGAGAGGTAGAAAAAATCTATTATGACTATAGTGGTTTGAAGTAGTCTGAAGAAAAACCAACAATAGAGGAATAACAGGGAGATAATCTCCTCAACAAAACTGAGGCCTTTTCTGATCCTTTTATTAGCAATTTAGTAGATGTTTGTTACATACATAAACTGGTTAACAAAGAAATCGGATCGCTAACAAATAGCACTAACTATGACCCAATTATTCAGCTCAATCAGGAAAACAGAAAAATGACCATACTTGCCCAGCTAAAAACTGAATGCTTGCAACTTACTGGAGAGCAAGAGCTAACTACTTGAAATTCGAGAGTACGCATGCAACAAGCAACCCATTCGTGCTCTAAATGAACTGAGACAACCAAATTAGCATACTGATCACGATCAAACATTCAAACTCAAAGCTGCATAATCCTCGGACTCGTAGCATAGTTTGACACAGAAGCGACAACATCAACATCTCTTTTAACAAGTTATTTAACAACATTTTCACAGACAAACTGCGAAATATTAACTGCATACGCAGTAACGGCATATACAGTACAAGCGCAAACCACAAACCATACTAGCAGACACGAATCAATCAAAGAACCAGAGTGAAGCGCAAATCACAAACCATACTAATTATGCTTGCTTTCTCGATATGACAAGGCGTACGCTACCTGACTTCCCAAAAGCTAGTTCTCTGGCGCGAAGAAATAGCTCAGGACAGCGTTCGCGATTCGCACCCACTCGCCGGGGCCGGGAGCGGCCGGCGAGGGGGCGCCACCCCACCGACCCTCCGTGGGTTCGTCATTGGTTGATTTGGCTTATTAGGTATAACTAAAATTTAAAAAATGTAAAAATAAAAACGGTATGCTAACGTATCACGTACAATGCAAAGGAACATGGAAAAAAATAAAATATAAAATACCAAAAAAACAAACAAACACAAACAAACAAACAAACTTGCTACAGTAACATAAAAGCTAACGCTGGAAGCCACCGCAACAAAAAAAAAGCGAAGTTGAGCGCTGTCTAAGGTCATATTTCAAACGACTTTTAGTTTTAAAAGTCAAAAATCATTTAGAATATGTTAGTTTTTAGTGTGATTTTTTTCTTTGCGTTATCTATAGATATATAATGTTATTTTTTATTTATATTTATTTTAATTAAATATTTAAAAAAATAATAATCGTTACCGTGTTATTTTAGTCAAAGTCATGGCACTCAGGCCTAATTCGGTGGATTGGATTGTGCGTTATTAGGCGACCCATCAATGTTGGGCTCCATGCCATTTGTCCTCAAGCCACATGAAAACTACTCCTATTTGTCCATTTCAGTTGGAATTGTTGTCACGTATATATGCATCTAACCCTCTTCCAATCTAAGTATGTTGCTGTTATGTAGTATTTGTGTACGTACAGTCATTGATTATTCGGTGAAAGGATACGGTGGTGTACAAGTACGAGTACGGCCAGATTGTTCAGGCACTTCGCTTTCTGGATTGCCCATGTACATGTGCTTCCTCGATTTAAAATTTAAGTCGTTTTGACATTTACACTACCTATAAATGACTGCCTTCGTTCCTTTTTCAGACGTCGTTTTAGAATATTTGGATTTATCACGTGAAAATAATATTAATTACTATATTTGTCATTAAAAAAATACTTTTACATCATTATATTTTTAATATTTTCACCAACATTTAATTAGAACATGTAATGATCAAAGTGTATATTGGAGATCATATCAATATCTAAAACGACAAGCAAAAAAAGAACAGATAGTACGCCGCACCAAGTTTATTTTTATTTGGTCAATATAAATACCTCTTATATCGACTATATATCTTATGTAACTACAAGTAGTGGCATACACGTATCTCATACATACATGCATATGTTGAGTACATATACGAGGTGTGTTGAGCCGTCATGTAGTCGACCCGACACCACGTAAATGTGTCCTCCATCGTAAGTGCCATCCATCCATGTCCATTCCATCCTACCATGATCGATCGAGGTTGGTGTTTGCAATGGTTGTGTTGTTTACTTCTCGTGACCAAAAACCTAACTCTCATGTCAAATGATCAGTCGTTTCAGCAGCAACAACATATAGCCTAGACGTCGCTCTCCTCCAAACCGTACGATTCCATGGTACGAAACAAGGTTTTCAGAGCACAGTTCCAGCCTCTATACTGATTCCTGGTAGTTCCTATCAGTCGACTTGGTGCATGTGTACGATTCCATGGTACGAAACAAGGTTTTCAGAACACAGTTCCGGCCTCTTGGTGCATGCATGGCAACTTTTTTTCCAGAATTATGAACTGTAACATAAGCAGGTGAAAACTTCAAGGTAAAGTTTTACAATGCTAACAATTGTAAAGTCCAGGGCAGCGTAGACCAGGACAAACTAGTCTGAAAAGATTCAAATCCAAAATCCAAACAACATCATGGTAAAAAGAAAAAAACAAAAACAAAGCGAGGACCAATGCAAAGACAGAGAGAGAGAGAGAGAGAGAGAGGCGAGAGGCACTGTTGATCTGAAGACGCAACAACCACGCTTGAAAACTCCTGAGAAGATCTGCACCAAACACGAAGAAACGCTTCCTCGCGGCCGGATTCGATCTGGTTTGATACGTTCAAGCCGGAACGGTCGTACAGCCGCTTTCTGCCTCGCCTTTCTTCCTCTCGCCTGTACGGACGACGCGATCGTACGACGGCGTCGTGTGTTCTGAGCTGCTCGCTGGGTTAGCTTCAAAGCTTCTGCTTGACAAAAGCAAGCGTTCGACGAGACGCACAGTACGCTCCCAATAGGATCGAATGCTTAGCATCGTCATCCGAAGAAAGGTTCCATAACATCTCTCTCTCTCTCTCGCTCTCTCCTGTTTGTTCGATGGCTATGTGCTTGGCTTTGCATGCATACTGACGCGATTACATCAAGAAAGGATGTGTTAGTTGCAAGAAGAAGAAGTAACAAGTCTTGTTGGACTTGGTTGTTGCGTTACCTGGTTAATTACCTCAGTGCTCCTGGTTGATCAACTCTTCTTACCATTTCTGTAACTAGTCCATCTCTTTGACTCACAGGTCACCACCACGTGGTGGTATTTTTCTTGGTGTGGTCTCGCGACATGTTTGAAAGAAATGGCCGGGAGAGCTCTGTCAGCTGGGGAAGAACTTTCCAGGAGAAAGGGGACGGACGGACACAGTCACACTGCTTGAAAAGTAGTGTCACCAACTCCTGAAAATTGTTGCGTCGTCATCTTTACTTTAATGCTGCATTGGCGTCTAGCCTGGACGGCTGAACCTTCAGGTTGGGCGATCTTGAACTCGCAAAGCAACTGTAACGGAACTCGCCCTCTCGAGCATTCGAGGCTTGTTTGGCTGGTGCCCTACACTAAATTATTCTCAAGAACATTAAATTATCTTGCCTTAGATACATGTAATGTCTTTTTCTAAAATGTACGTAGCTCACCTGAAATGCAACCGTGGCTTTTCTCCCGTCGCCTTGGGCATCCTCTATGCGTGACCTGTTTGTATTAATTTCTACTTCTAACTTTTACTTAGAAAAAGTAACAAGAATATCGGGCTTTTTAAAGCAACTTCTTCACTCCTCTTGCTACCTTATCGGGCTTTTTAAAGCAACTTCTTCACTCCTCTTGCTACCTTCTCGCTGCAAGAATGAGATAGGGGGTCATGAGTACACTACGTACCCTATTTCTCTTGCTCCCGTCATACGTACACATCTCTTCCTCAATTTTTGAGTGCCTAGTCGATGGTCGGAGCTATAGTGCCTGATCGGTGGTCAGTAGTCATAGGTTTTGAGTGCTTAACCTTTGAGTACCTCGAGCTCACGTAATCTTCGAGTACTTGTGTTCAACTAGCGGTATAACTGGTGGATAGAAGTCAGCCTGGTTTTCTAGGGTGGTTTCAAGTTGATTTTTGAAAAACATGAAAATTGTGGTCGTGGATGATTTGGTTCATGGTTATGGATGGACAAGGGTGTGTTATGCGTGTATGGACCGATATTGGTAAGTTAGAGAGAACTTGTGTTAGGAAAAATGTTCTTTGGTCTTTGTATGTGCAGGTTGGACATGGAGATGGTCATGATCGATGATGAGGAGGACCGGGATTAGGATGAAAAAAATCTGAGGTTCAGACAGTCGAGGATGTCACGAGGTGGTTGGGCTCATGCTAGGGCACATGAAGATCAAAGGTGAATGATGCGTAGAGAAGCTACGGGAGGTGTGGTCCTAGAGGTTTCAACACGTGATGAGTTGGAAGGAGATATGAAAGGTGTCTATAATTGGAAGGCTTTGTGGGAGAAAGCTTTTGGAATTTTTGTATTAGGATTTGAGGGGTGCCATCAGGGCACTTTGTAGCCACAAAATATGATCCGAAAATAAAAGATCAGATTAATTTCAAGAAAGATTAGTCGGTGCGGGTGGCGTGCTTTTCTGGGCATCATCTTCGACTCGTTCTCATTTCGAGTAGTGCATGGCAAGATAGCATCCCTCCGTTGACTTCACTTTCTTCGATCATGCGCTGTGTCATCCATTCGATTGTCACCAATAGCATCGACAGTCAGAGCTAAATTAGAGCACGTCAACTCTATGGTGTTACAATGGTTGTCGGTTCAATCCAACGTAGGCTGTTCTTGGTAAATAAAGAAGTCATCACAATCATTCACGTCCCTCTAATTACGGTATTGAATTTTATAAGTGCTATCAAAGTAAGGGTGCTATGGTATTAGAGAGGTATGTGAACCACCCCCATACTCGATAGTACTGATTTTGCTTTTTGGAAGTGTCGTATGCAAGTTTATATTGAGGCTTAAGGTAGTGATGTTTGAAATAAAGTTTCTAGATTATATGATGTTCCTGCTACTGTTACTAATTTAAACAAAACAGATATTGACTTAAATGCTCAAGCTCATAAATTGTTGTTTCAAGTGATTTCTCGCAAAGAATTTATCGTGTAGCTTATATTAATTCTGCCCACTTAATATGAAAAACTCTTTATCATTATCATGTAGGAATCATTAAAATCAAGAAAGTGCATAAGAATCTATATCAAAAAGAGTATTCTGATTTTGTTATGAATACTAGTGAATCTATTGATGATCTCTTTGCTCATTTTGAGAAAATATTGAGTTATTTGCATGGTGTGAATGTTATTTCTGCTGATAAAGATAATGCAACTAAATTTTTGAGATTTTTAGGTTCTGAGCAGTTGATGGTTGTCACAAATATTAATCAAACTATCGATCTAGATACGTTAGCCATAGATAATTTTTATTCTAGATTGAAAATATATGAGATAGAAGCTTTATCATCTAAGATTGAGAAATCTTCATCTTTAGCTCTTGTGACTAAACCCGTGCTGGCTACATCATCGAGTTCTTTGTCCCGTATTTCGTTGTCGACTTTGTCTTCTTTTTCAGAGGAACAGTTTGAACAGTTACATGAAGAGGACTTGGTGTTGATCTCCTCATGGGCATATAAAGCACTCAGCAGTGTGAGGATGAGGAAATGAGGTGGCATGCCAAGCTCGATCAGGTGCTATGAGTGTGGTGAGTTAGGTCACATTAAGATGGATTACCCCAAACTCAAGAGGAAGGTGATCAAAAAAGATAAGAGTTATCGTTGTCAGTCATCCAAGAACAACAACACCAAGGGTGGCAATTTTCATCGTAAATTTGTTAAAAAGGTTCTATCGGCTATCAAATACATTGATTTGAGTGACGGGGACTTTGAGAGCTATGACGATGTCATCGATGATGATGAAAATTCCAAAGAGAAAAAGAAGAATGACGACTTCACGAACATGTGCTTCATGGTCAGGAGTGACGACAATGACAGTGATCCCGACGAGGTAAGATTGTCATATGATGAGCTTGAAGATGGTTTGATTAAACCTACTATTGAACTTAAAAAGACAAAAAAAGAAATTGAAAGAAAATAACTGTGTTGTTAAAAGCTTAAATTCTAAAATTAATAGACTTAGAGTTTTAATTTCTAATGATAAATGATGTGAGTTGGAATCTACTAGATCTATTAATGTATCAAACCTGATTCAACTTAAGGATGTAATTGATAAATTTGATGAATTAAAATTGACACATGACTCTTATGATGGAAAAATAAAACTTGCTAATGATGAATTTAAAAGGCTCAAGTTTAATTCTGCTAAAGCTTGCTCTAATTATGATTTGCTACAAGTTAGACTTAGTTCATCTCAAGAATCTATTCAACAAATTTTTTATCATAAAAACCTATCTTGCTTAAATTGTCCTAAGTTAAATATTGAAATTAAAGTTTTAACTAGGAAATTGAATTATTTTGCTGAAAAAGAAAGATTGGATAAATCTAGTGCTTCCAAGAAACTTGTGAAAGAATCTATTAAATGCACAACTCGCCTCTTATTGGCTAAAGAAAATAAGTACCTTAAGATCACTTTGGAGAGATTTTCTTTTAGCAAGAAAAATTTGAATATAATTCTAAACAAATCAAAAATAAGTGTATTGAGCATGCTAAGAATAATTCTCCTAAAATTGTTAAGTTACTTGAACCTGAAAATTTTGAAGTAAAATCTGAACCAAAATAGATTACCTTTAAATCTGCTGGTATTGCAAATGATTCCTCTAGTAAAGTGGGTACTATGAAGGTGATGGATATGACTTCTCATCAAGTCAAGTATCATTGCACTCATTGTGGTAGAGATGGTTATTTGGTTCAATATTAATTTTGAAAGGCGAAGAAAGAAAAGAAAGACAGGTTAAGAAAGGTTTTTGGTTTTGGATCGGAGTTGGTGCAAACTCCTTATTGTCGCTGGTCCCTCTAATAAATTTTCTGTAGGTTCGGGAGCTTTTGCGATAGGACTCATCAGACCAGCATTTTTCACGTGGTCTGATTGGCCTCGTGTGGTCAAACCATCATTGGTGGTGCAGTCTGAACAGCTGGCGGTCAGGCTGCCCGGCAGTCAGACCAGCTCCTCAATGATGGTCCAACTGGAATCTAACAAAGGCTGATTCATCACTTAAATCTTTATCATTGCATGCCTTTGCTCCTGTTCATCATGTATCTTAGTACCGGATATCTAAAACCTTATTCTCTAACTCCAGTACTAAAATACCGATGATTGGTCGTGTTTTATAGGCTTGTCGTAAGCGAAAGGAGAATATATGGTTCTCTAGTTGCTCTCGCCATATGACCCAAGACTCGCGATAGTTTTCCATCCTCACTCATACCCCAGTTGATGAAATGATCACTTTTAGGGACAATTCTCAAGGACGGGTTCTTGCAAGAGGTACTGTGCGCGTCAATGACAAATTTATTTTAAAAGACATCTCTTACATCAGTAAGTTGAGTTATAATATGCTTTCAATTTCACAGTTGATAGACGAAAATCTTGAAGTGAGTTTTTAAAGGCATTCATGTTGTATTCTAGATTCATCCGATGATCCAGTATGCAAAATTATTCGAATTGGTCATTTGTTTAAGGGTGACTTTTCATTTTCATCATTTTCTGACTTTAGGTGTCTTGTTTCATCTGTTTCTAAGGATTTATGTCACTAGCACTATAGGTTAGGACATATTGGTTTTGATCATCTTGCTCAAATCAGTAATATGAATCTTGTTAGAGGCATGCCTAGTGTTAAAATTGAAAAGTCAATAGAGTTAGTTTGTTCTCCTTGTCGACATGGTAAAATAGTCCCATCAGCACATCCTTCACTCACATTTGTTATGATTGATGCTCTGGGTCAATTGTTACACATAGACACTATATGCCTTTCTAGGGTTTAGTTTGCTGAAGGTAAATGGTATGTTCTTATTATTATTGATGATTACTCTAGAAACTCTTGGGTTTATTTTATGGCATCTAAGGATGAAGCTTTTGGTCGTTTTAGAGAGTTTGCTTTTAGACTTGCTAATGAACTTCCAGAAGTTCTTTTGCTTTTTTGTGCTAATGGAACTGAATTCAAGAACACATCATTTGCTTTTTTGTGCTAAAAAAGGATTAGATCATCAAGTTTCTTTAGCTCGTGTGCTACAACAGAATGGTATCGTAGAACGTAAAAATAGAATATTGGTTGAGATGACTAGAACGATGTTGAATGAACATGCTACACTTAGAAAGTATTGGGCGGAAGCAATTGCTACTGCTTGCTATATTTCTAATAGAGTATTTTTGCTAGCTAAATTGCATAAAACTTAATATGAGCTTTATTGTGGTCATACTCCTAATATTTCTCACTTGAGAGTGTTTGGATGTTGATGCTTCATACTTAAACATGGCAGTCTTGATAAATTTGAATCTAGATCCTCAGATGGCATTTTTCTTGGATATGAAGTTTACACTCGAGGTTATCGTGTACTCAACTTAGAAGCTAATAAAATCATTGAAACCTATGAGGTCACTTTTGATGAGACCAGTCCTGGTGCTATACCCGACAATGCAGGTATACAAGTAACTAACGTATTTGAAAACATCTTTTATGACTTTGATGACGATGAAAGGGAAACCCTATTCACACTTTGACACGTGTTTCTACACTGATAGAGTTTATAGCTAGTGACTCTGCTCCTACATCTCATGAGATAGAGGCCACTACAGCTACACCTACATCATCGACGACTCCATAGGTTCTCCTGCATATTCAATGACATCATCCTCCTGAACAAATAATTAGTGAGTTGAGTATAAGAGTTCTTCGTAACAGGTATAACTCCAATACCTCATATGATCATGCTACTTTTGTTTTCTCTTTTGAACTCCAAAATGTAAGTCATGCTTTATTTGATGAATCTTGGATTAATGCCATACATGAGGAATTAGAAAATTTTGAGCGCAATAAGGTGTAAACTCTAGTTTCACCTTCTCATGGTCATAATGTTATTGGAACTAAATAGTTTTTAAGAATAAAAAAAAGGAGGATGGTGTTGTAGTTCAGAAAAAGGTTAGACTTGTTGCTGAAGGATTTACCTAGGTAGAAGGTTTTGATTTTGGTGAAACTTTTACATATATTGCTCGATTAGAAGCCATTTGAATTCTTTTAACTTTTGCTGCATCTAAGTGTTTTAGATTATATGTAACGGATGTTAAAAGTGCTTTTCTTGGTGTCTATATTGAGGAAGAAGTTTATGTTAAGCAATCATCTGGTTTTGAAAATCCTTAATTTCCCGATCATGTCTGCAAATTACCTTAAGCTTTATATGTTTAAAACAAGCACCCAAAGTATGGTATGATAGGCTTAAAATCATATTAGCTTAAAATGACTTTCAAATGGGCAAGGTAGATAGAACATTGTTTATTCTCAACATGATAATGATCTTTTACTTGTTCATATTTATATGGATGATATCATCTTTGGTGGTTCCTCTCATACTCTTATTTTTAAGTTTTTAGATACTATGAGTAGGGAATTTGAGATGAGTATGATGGGAGATGTTCTCCCTAGGCTTTCAGATCAAGCAACCAAAGCTGGGTACTTTTGTTCGTCAAACTAAGTACACCAAAGATCTGCTTCATCACTTCGACATGAGAACAATTAAACCAATCTCCACACCCATAAGATGTACTCCAGTGTTGGACCAAACGACGATGGTGATCCTGTTGATCAAAAGGAATACAGAAGTATGATTGGCTCACTTTTGTATCTCACTGCTTCGAGGTTAGACATACACTTTGTTATGTGTTTGTATGCTCAGTTTCAGGCTTCCCTGCGTACTTCACACCGTCAAGTGGTAAATCGCATTTTCAAGTATCTTCAGTCAACTTTAGAATTTGGCTTATGGTTTTCTTCCTCATCATGCCTTAGCCTTAGAGTTTATTCAGATGCGGATTTTTAGGGGTTAGAAATGATAGAAAGAGTACTTCTGGCACATGTCTTTTTAGGCACATCTCTTATCTCATGGGCTTCTAGGAATAGTTATATATTGCACTTTCCATTGCCGAGGATGAATATGTAGTTGCTGCTTCTTGTTGCTCACAATTGCTTTGGATGACAACTACGCTTAAGGATTTTAGGTAGAATTGGATAGTGTTCCACTTTTATACGATAACACTAGTACTATTAGTATTATTAAAAATCTTGTGCAACATTCAAAACCAAATACATTGATATTCGCTATCATTTTCTTAAAGAGTATGTGAAAAAGGGAGGTGTTATCTTGCATTTCAATGATTTAGATTCTCAAGTTACTGATATTTTCACAAAACCATTTGATTCTTCACATTTTGCTCTGTTGCGAAGTGAGTTGGGTGTGTTGCATCCTATGGAATTATCCTGAAGGGGAGCTTGGCATTTAAAAACTTCTAAAGCTTTGTCTATTAAACTTATTAAATAATTTATCAAATCCAAGTCATTAAAATCAAATGAGTTGTAGAGTTTTCTTTATCATATTTATTTATATGCTATGTAGCTTTGATCATAATTAGATGTAATAAATTTGCTATACTTGAACTAAAATATGATATGGCGGAATATTTTGACTAGATTGATTATAGATAGTACTTAGTGATGTCCATTTAAAAGGATTAGCTTGATTGTGAATCTTGTTTTAAATCTTAGCTATGAAGCTTGTATATTTTTATTGCAATCTTTTTATGAATACTCAGTTTGGTGTGTTAGAAATGAAAAAATGAGAAAGATAGTTAAAAAGATGTATGCTTCAAGCATGCCATGTGTAAACAAAAAAGTACAAAAAGTATATAAATGAAAAGAAGTATGCTTCAAGAATGCTACAATTCAAAAGAAGCATGCTTGTCCATAATGAAAAAAAGTATGTTACAAGCATGCCACATGCTTAAGAATTGAGTGTAGAACAATAGGTTGTTACATGGAAATGCTATTTTGTCTAGATTTAAAATTTGTTTCACTTTTAGGCTTTCACTTGTTGTTGTGATATCTCACTGTGCTATTTATAATTAGTTTAGCCATTGTTGAGATGCCTGTCATTCCTTTAAATTGCTTCCACATGCTAAAGACTTGTCCTGCCATTGCTATGTGATATAGAATTTTATATGATCTAGATAACTTTACTAAAAAAGATGGCTTGGTTAAATTATTAAATCAATGCAAAGTGACTTGGATAATCTATAAAGATTTTTTTATTGTTACTCTCATTGCTGCTCCTTAGATTCATTCCTCCTCTGAAATTCTTGATGATTACATTGCCAGGGGGAATTGGAGTGAATGAGGAGTTTTTAATTGAAGAGTGTTTCTCTTGCTTTGAGGGGGGGGGGGGAGTTTTCTGAGTTTTTGATGAGATATTGTTGCTGTGGTCTATCAAATTATTTTCTCTACAACTTTGAACCTTTCTTTTTGCAAATTCTGCTTTTCTTTTAAAATACAACTCTTTCGAGAGATTATAAGGTGTTATCGATGTATATATTAAGGGGAAGATTGTTAGATCATGTGGATAGATCGTAAATTAGTGATGATGAATAATTGACATTTGGGTTACTTTGAAATTTGTGGTTGTGAAAGTTGGTCGCAATCATCGATCACTTGTCGCTCGACCTCTCGACGGTTGCAAACTCTCACCAGATGATCGCTTCAACTACTTGACGGTCGGCTGCGATTGGTAGTCATTGGCTTCGATACCGATCGGTGGTCGTCGGCTTTGATAATTATCGGTAGTCATTGGCTTCACTACCGATCGGTGGTCATCAACTTCCGTAATGATCAGTAGTCATTGGCTTCGGTACCGATCAGTGGTTGTCGGCTTCCGTAATGATCGGTAATCTTTAGTTTTGAGCTTGATCCATAGTCGGTAGTCGAAGGCTACAACTTAGATTAGTAGTTGGTGTTCAAAGGTTTTGACCTCGAACAGTAGTCGTAGGCTACGACCTGGTCAACGGTCGAAGCTACAGTACTTGTTCGATGGTCGGAGCTACAGTACCTGGTCGATGGTCGGAGCTATATCATTAGGTCGATGATTGAAGCTATAGTGCTTGGTTGGTGGTCAGTAGTCATAGGTTTTGAGTGCTTAACCTTCGAGTACCCCGAGCTCAGGTAATCTTTGAGTACTCCTGTTCAACTACTGGTCTGACTTGTGGATGGAAGTCAGCCTGATTTTTCAGGGTGGTTTTAAGTTGATTTTGCAAAAATGTGAAAATTGTGGTTGTAGATGATTTAGTTTGTGGATATGGATGGACAAGGGTGTGTTATACTTGTGTGGACTAATGTTGATCTAGTTGGAGAGAATTTTTGCAGGGAAAATATTCTTTGGTCTTTGTATGTGTAGATTGGGCATGGAAACGGTCATGGTCGATAACGAGCAGGATTGGGACTAGAATAAGGATATATGAGGTTTAGGCAGTCGAGGATGTCACGAGGTGGTCGGACTCACACTGGGGCATATGAAGATCAAAGATGGATGATGCGTGGAGAAGCTACGAAAAGTGCGATCTTGGAGGCTTCGACACATGATGAGTTGGAAGGAGATATGGAAGGTGTCCATAATTGGAAGACTTTGTGGGAGAAAGCTTTTGAAAATTTTGTGGTAGGGTTTGAGTTGTACCGTGAGGGTACTTTGTAACCACATATCATGATTCAGAAATAAAAGATCAGATCTATTTGAAGAAAGATTAGTCGGCGTCGGCAGCGTGCTTTTCTGGGCATCATCTTCGAATCATTCTCGTTCTAACTAGCACATGGCAAGATAGCGTCCCTCTGTCGACTTCATTTTCTTCGATTACGCGTCGTGTCGTCCATTTGATCGTCGTCAACAGCATCAACAATAGAGCTAAATTAGATCACATCAACTCTATGGTGTTACACACGATAAGTCGCAAAGAAACTAAGGGGGCGTTCGGAACAGCGATGACTTTTAGCTTCTGGTTGAAATTTTACTGTAACTAGCTGATTTTTTTTATTGTAGCTGAGTTGGTTTATTAAGCATAATTAAATTTAAAAAAATATAAAAATAAAAGCAACATGTTAGCGTATCACGGACAATACAAAGGAATACGAAAAAATAAAACACAAAATACAAAAAAAAAGCAACAGTGCAGCCATCGCTGGCTTCTGCCGCCGAACACAGAAGCCAGCGACGCTGGGCGAACATAACCATTCATCCTCTCTTATTACGGTATTCGATCCTACAGCGATCAAACGGCTTGCGCGCTCTAATAACTTTGTTAAATTAATAATACAGATTCCTCAGAACTAGAGTGCTCTTCCTCGAGGTTTGTGCGCCCTAGGCAGCTAGCAGTGTCCCGTTTCCGCTGTCATTTTTCCTCCTCATTGCTTCCCTGTCTACTCGAGCAGCAATGGCAGTACAGTATGCCGGTGAGCCAATTAATCGGAGCATTCCCTACCAACCTCTTGTTGGATTTGGCCAAGTGTAGTAGCTGAGCAGCAGCTCATTCATTAACACCACCTTTACTTACACTACCAGCTGCTGCTGCTTCCCTTCCCTTCCCTTCCTCCTAGGAATGCCCCTGGGTGGACCGGGTCTACGTGCACAGCTCCATACACCTCTGTATGTAGCACCGGCCACATGTCGAAAACCGTCCGATCAAAGAATGAACGGCTGAGATCAAAAATTTAGTGAAAAACAAGTACCTTCTCTCTATCGACCGTACAGCCTCCGACCGTTATCCACGGTCGGACGGTGTGCACGGTCATCTTTTCCTGGAGACACAGGGGGGCCCAACTACAGTCCAGGCATGAGCCACGGAGCCAAAAGGACCCATTTACTTTCCCAGGACTTGCTGGTAGCAGCAGTGCAGTACTGCAACTGCTGTCACTGAACATGTCAAACATTGACATTGCAGTGCATGAGGACTGGGTCCATGCAGACGCGGGGGGCGCCATTACTGGGGAGCTGGGGGTGTCCCGCCTCCTACTTCACTGTGCGGCTTGGCCTTTGCGGGGGGCAGCTGGTCACCCATGTAACTCCGCCATGTATGGAGGTTGTGGGCGTAAGTAGGGCAGCGCAGAGCGAGTGGTAGGTGATGGATGGCATTTAAGGCGGCTGGCCTTGACAAAGATACTGCTACCGATCTCTGTCCTACGGGGACCTGGCCGCTCGTCCGCATCCAACAGGGAGGGAAAAGAAAACCAACCCAACCCCTCGAGTTATTTCTCACCAATCAATTCCTAGCTACCCTCCTCCATGATGCTCCACGTGCAAAGGCGAATGATACTGGGCTTTATCTTTTATAGTCTACAGTTTTTGATCTAGTGTTGGTGTAAACGAATCAAAAAAATCGATAAGTAATTTTTAAAAAGTTATTTTGATGAACTGTTTTGAAGTGGTAGCGAAAAACTGTTCTGTTTATTTATTTAAGAGGAGTTATAGACTATAAGTTGAAAAGAATAGATGTGATCTCTCGATCTCTTCTTAGTTCGAAGCATGCTTATGTGCACCCCAAATGAAGCAACATGGCCAAAAGCTATTCAACAGCACTGTTTACATGCTGTGTATGAATGCTGCAAGAGAAAAGCAGTTATCAATAAAAGCAAATCAGTCAGGCAGTTGCTAGTGACTGTTTTTCAATGCCATGTAATTTTATTTCTAGCAGAGCAGATAAGCACTTGTAAGTTTTAATTGCTGAAACGGTAGAACTATTGCCATTGGTCATGCAGCATGGAAAATGCATCAGCGGGGACTCCTAACACCAAAGGGAACGGTTGCATGGATGGGAGTACCACGAATTATTCTTTAGCGTTGTAATCAATATCACTACCAAACCCCCGAAAGACTTTACAATTCTTAAGGGTACACATCATTGGAGAATAAAATATTACAATAACTCTTTCGTTGAACAGTTGGGAATACTTAAGTACAGATTTTCGACTCTTCTTTTCAGCTTGCAGCCCTTCTCATTCTGATTTTTGATTTCTTCTAAAGTTAAAAATACAAACGACAAAACGGGTAACCTCTTAAAGTGAATTCTTTAAACAGCTTTCTGAGCTAAAAACTGTGTGCGTCATCCATGTCGACGTCTTCGCTCTCCACTATCGTATCAAAAAGCACAGATAAAAATCATCAACCACAGCTCAAAAGAATACTCCTTGTATCTTATAGATTCTCCTAAATAAACATATAGGATGGCTTCTCTACCGTTTTTTAAAAGTGATTTATCAGATAGTCTTTTCTAAGTGACGGTATGTTCGTATAAATGCTCATGCCAAAGATTAAAAACTATCTGTTATAGCAAAAAAAGAAAGAAAAGAAAAGAAAAGAACGCACCCTTTGTGTAGTCAAGACTGCAGGAGACTCATGGGAGCAGTCCAACCTTCCTCATCAGATTTCAAATATTTGCAGTGAGATTGAGTACATGATTACACAAATTCAACAACCCTCCCCGCACCATCCTATCGTTCAAAGTTAAACAGATAACAAAAATAGGCACACAATATACTACCAAAATCCCAATATCACGAGCTGTAGGATCGAAATCAACACTCGGCATCGAAAAGAAAGTTCCTATTGTATTACCCATGGTTTAAGTCTCTTCGGTTTTTAGTTTTTGACTTTCAGAAACTACTTAAAACATGTCTTTTGTTATTTAGGTTTGTTTTAGTCTTTTGGTTTGTTTCTTCTTTTTTTTTATTCTTTTACATTATCCGTAAAGATGTAACGGTGTTTTTTATTTTTTTAATTAAATGATTTTGAAAAACTAACAATTGTTATAGTATAATTTTAACTAAAAATCAAAAGTTACAGCCAGTGGGAGCAGAGCTTGAGAATTTTGCCTAATTCCATTTAAGACCACAGCTGGTACAATCTGAACACTGAACTAAACATGAGTATATGCAACTAACATGATAATGTGCATGGTGTAACGCCTGGAGTGCGACTTCCGATGCAAGCTTGCACGCAGGAATCTCCCTACCTGCAACATGTACACCAACCAACCACAAATAAAGAAGTGGATTAAACAAGAGCACAACTTGTTTGAGTTTCTGATTTTCTGATATATTTTTTATTATTTTTAAATTTTAAATTTTGATTTTTTGAGTTTTTTGCTGGTTCTTTTTTTGTATTCGTTTGTATTCGTTTGTATTGTCCGTGATGGGCTAACTTATTTTTCTATTTTTAATTTTTTAGATTTAATTATGCTAAATAAGGTTCTATCAGTTACAGTACAAAATAAATCAGTTACAGTAAAAATTCAATCATAAACCGATTTATTTAGCCCAAATGAACGCCCCAAGAGAGAGGAGTGGAACTGGGAGCCGGAAGGATAGCTCACCAAATCGATCAGATTCTTGCCCTTTCTTGCTTCTATTCCTTTCTTTGCTTTCTTTCATGCACAATCACACACACAAAGACATGCTATGTTTTCTAGAATCTTAGAAAGGGGAGCTAGTGTGGGGTGTTACAAAAATGTCGGTGGGTAATTCAGGAAAAAATATAGTGGGTGTAGAGAATAAATAACAGGCAATTGCCCCTGAGAAGACTGGGGAATAAACACTTTCCATACCCATTAAGCATCACCATGTGCTGCTGATGTGTAGTGATGTGTGCCCCAGGAAATCTACTAACATGGAAGTGTGTGTGGAGCCATTGAAATTTGTTTTCCAACTCAGCCTTTTTCCTTTCACGAAGCAACAGCTCTTCAAATTGCCGAAACCGGGGGGCTCGTGTTCCCTCCTGGCTCGAAAAAAGAAAAGCTCTAAAAGAAAATTCCATCCATGGACAGTCCAATCGGGGGCACGTTAGATTCGAGCTAAGATGTTAAATAATAATAGAAAAGCGTATCTTCACAACAAAGAAATGAAAATCGTGTACAAAAACACTAAGCATGTACCAAATTAGCATCCCACATATCTGCAAGGCATAGATGGCGGCAAATGAACTAAGAACACAGTGAGAGACCATGTCAATGTCTAGAATATGTTTGTTATGAATAATCGGTACTTTGATTGAGTTGAAATTGAATTTTGCCACAGTTTTAGAAATTTCAGATTTTAGATTGTATTCAGGTTTCAGACGGTTTAACTAGACCTAGGATGGCTGTTGTGTTGAGTTGCATGATGTATGTTTTGACTAATGTGGGTTAAGTGTATAGAACTCGTGCTTGAGATGGTTGCTTGCTTTTTGGATGTACAGGTGGTTTGAAGAACATTAGTGGTCGATCGCAAAAGACCAGGACTAGATGGGAGAGTTGAGATCCGTGTGGTTAAGTAAGTCCGAGTGGGGCTACGTGGCTCAAGCGGGAAGCATAAAGAAAACAAGGATCGTGAAGAGGCGAATTGGTGCATTTGATACGCTGAGTGATGAGGTCGATGCATGTAGAAATAGTTTGGGAAAGACTAAATGCGAAAAGATGTAATGGTTAGTCATTTGGCACTACGAACTACGTGTCAAATCATATGGAGATGCTTTTGATGTGAATGTGAAAACGTAGTCAAGAGAAGGTGCTCGGAAGGTTCGTCAATGGTATTTTAGTAGTTGGCAAAATACCGAGTTGGTGCCTCGATCAAAATTGCTATGATGGGATGTACAAAGGAGATGTGATTTAGGTCAAGTAGAGTTATAATTATCGAGTGGATTAATCGCTAAAGATTTAGTGGGTTTAGTCTTGTAAATGCTTTAAGGGGTTAATGGGTTTCCCTAAGTGTCTTAATGGATTGGACCCATTAGGGTTTGTGGCTGGCTATTAAAGGGGAGGAAAAGAGGTTTTAGATTCAAGGATTATAGGGTTAAGGTTTTTGTTCTTCCATCTTACTTTCCTCCATGGTTTAGGAAAGAGAGTGGGAGAGGAAAGAGTGATGCTTTAGGAGCACCTTGTAATCTCTATACTACTATAAATTTTCCTTTCTCTGCAATGATGAAGATCAAATCTTACCTCTCAAATTACTAGTTGTTTATGTTGAGTTTTGCCTGTAGCTTGTGTTCTTTATGGTAAATATGTGAGTCATGCACTATGATCAAATTGTTTGTGATATCAATTCTAATATGATCATACGGGTCAACAACCTGCAGAGCCGATCCTACAAAATAAACCCAGCTATTCCGCCCTGTTGCTGTATCCGGGTTAAACATATGTATGCATATTATATTCTAGTAGACTCGATCTCAATAAATATATTTATCATATTTCAGCGCAATCGTCTTCGGCACCTCGAATATTAATTCCTTGAGTAAAATTTTGTATCAAATTATCCCTTATCACTTGTATCAATAATATGTATAATTCCGAATCCGACATGTCAGTGACACAAAGGAGGGTATATCCGAGATTTGTGCAATTTACAGTGGAATGCAAAAAAAAATCCGATGAAAAATTGTGTACAATCCAATTCCACTAGTCTGCACCTACTAAAAAACCTACTCTTGGGTACATTCACCGAGTACACCTAACAAGCACACTCCCAAAACAAACTGGAAAACAGAAGAAAGAATCGCAAAGAGAGAGAGAGAGAGAGAGAGTGGGAATAGGACAAGGGGCACTCGAGTAGAAGCATACCAACCTACCAAATCCAGCCCTAGGGCATTGCAACCACTCGCCCCACCCTACCTCCCACTCTCTCTCTCTCTCTCTCTCTCTCGTCACTCACACCAGCCCGGTCAAATGGTCCAGAGGCATCCGGGTCAATGGGGCCCTCCCCTTCCTCTTCCTCCTCCACCACCCTCCCCTCTCCTCGTATAAAACCAGCCACCCACCCGTCTCCCCTCTCTCCTTGCTCACAAAAAGCTCGCACAAACCACCAGCACCACACCGCTCCTCCTCCTCCCCACAGGCTCTACTCAACAACAACAACATCTCTCTCTCTCTCTCTCTCTCTGTGTGTGTGTGTGTGTGTCTTCCTACACATCTCCAAGCGCATACACTTGTGCAGCTCCATCTACCGGGCATGGGGAGGTCCCCATGCTGCGAGAAGGCGCACACCAACAAGGGCGCCTGGACCAAGGAGGAGGACCAGCGGCTCATCGCCTACATCAAGGCCCATGGCGAAGGCTGCTGGAGATCACTCCCCAAAGCTGCAGGTATGTGACAAACATACTAGTATGTTGTTTGTACATGCACGTGTAGACGAATAAGATGGATGCGTATGTATGTATATACCGATGATATATACGGTCGGTGGTTGATGCATGCGCAGGGTTGCTGCGGTGCGGGAAGAGCTGCCGGCTGCGGTGGATCAACTACCTGAGGCCGGACCTCAAGCGCGGCAACTTCACGGAGGAGGAGGACGAGCTCATCATCAAGCTCCACGAGCTGCTCGGAAACAAGTAAGCCCGCCTTAGTAAAAGATCAAATGGTATGTATCACCAAGAAATCAAGGACGATGTTGTTCTTACAATATGTCGTACTGCTATGCCTACGTGTAGATGGTCGCTGATCGCCGGCAGGCTGCCCGGGAGGACGGACAACGAGATCAAGAACTACTGGAACACGCACATCAAGCGGAAGCTCCTAGCCCGCGGCATGGACCCCCAGACCCACCGCCCGCTCAATGCCGCCGCTGCGGCCATGCCGGCGCAGCAGCAGCAGCTCCCGACGCAACGGCACTTCGCCGCTGCTCCAGGCCACCACCAGCAGCAGGATCACTTTGCGGTTCTCTCCAACTCGCCCGAGGCCTGCAGCCACAGCAGCGACGATGAGCCCGGTTCCGCCACGCCGCCACCGCCACCGCCACGGCACCTCGGCATCGACCTCAACCTGTCCATCAGCCTACCGCCTTACCAGCCACCGCAGGAGCCCGATGAACCAGCTCTGAAACAGGAAGCAGCAGCAACACCGGCAAGCAACAATGCGACGGTGTGCTTGTGCTTAAACCACCTCGGGTTCCAGGGCGGCGAAGGGTGCAGCTGCGGCGGCGCGGCGTCCTCCATGCGGGCCAGCACGCAGGTGTTTAGATTCATTACACCACTAGAAGGAGGCCAATAGTAGTATAACAAGCATAAGGAGAGGGAGGGGGATATATATATACTTACGTACTTAACTAAAGCCACACATGCTTAGCTCTTTGTAATATGGTCATGAGGAAATGCGCTCTTCTTCTTCTTCTTCTTCTTTTTTTCATTTGCACCCTCGGACAAAGTGATCATGCCTCATCATCTGGGTGACATAGTTCAGGACTCGTGCTAGCTACTTCTTCTTTCTTGCCTTTTAATGTCAAACCTGTAGTCCTTTTTAATGTATAGTACCAGAGGTAGTTCATCATATTTCAGTAGATCTAAATTAACATGCTCTTCTGGGGACCTTACAGAATGCATCACCCATGGATTTCTAAACGCATATGCTTTCTCTCATCCTGCCTTTGCAGCTTGTTTTTTTGGCATTGTAGACGGTCCTGGTTAGCCAAAGATGAAATCATGAAAGGAGTGAGTGATACGTACTGATGAAAGTGAAGGGGGTGTGGTGGTGGTGGTTATGGGAAGTTAGGTTCTTGAATGCTTGCAAGCACATGACCACCCAGTGATCAGAAAGAAGGGGGGCAGTTTCTTTTAAGAGTGTCTTGTAGGGAGAGGTGGTGGGGAGCATGTGAGATGCCCTGTTTTTTTTTGGTTTGGTTGGTAAGTAGAAGGGATGGGAGAGGTGTTAATGGCCCAGGGTTTTGGCGTGTGGTGTGTCTGGGGGTGGATTGGTGGCGGTTGGTGGGCTAATTAGTAGTTTAATCATGGGTCAGTACTACAGTTATCTAAGCTAGCTTCAGGTTTTGGAGCAGAGTGGGGGCCAGGAAGGGTGATCGTTCAGAGGTTTAAGCACAAGCAGATCAGTTGTCTGTCTGCTCTTCTCTTGTCTCACACCTGTTTGTTCCTAGCTGCTACTTCCATAGCAAAATGGAAGATTACATATTCCAAGTCTCATGGGCATAATTCCTTGAGCAATCTGAATTTAAGTTGCTTTAACCTAACAGCACCAATGGTGTGCTGGGATGGGCTCTCTACACCATTCCTAGCCTTATTTAATGTGATGAAGCTACCACTTGGCAACAGTCAGCTACCACCGTCAGAACAGTCAGTTACCACGGTCAGAAGCTCAGGGGTGATTAAGGTCTCAGTAGTTCGAGAAGGTGTAATTCCAATAGGAGGTTCCTCTGGTTGAATTTTCGTGAAATTCAGAAATTCATTTAGAAGTTGTATTCAGAAATCCCTTCAGAGAGTCATATATTGAAGCACTTCCCTTCATGAAAAGATTTTGCTACACAAGGATGGTCTAATATAGTTCCTTTTCTTTGTGGGAGAGTAAGACATGGTGGGTTCTTTTCGGCTACGGTTTATGGCTGCTGCTTATATTTTCAACTCTAGTGTTAGCGTTTGTATAAATAAATAGAATGTCGGTAAGCTGCTTCAAAAAGACTATCTCAATAAATCGCTTCGAAACGGAGGCAAAGAAACTGTCCCGTTTGTTTGTTCGAGGGAAGCTATAAACTGAAGAGAACTGGACTATAATGTTGTTATTCGTGTTAGGAAAGGAGTTGAAATGTGATAGTGTTGTTCTAATCAATCATGATATAATCAAAAGGGTGGAAGATTTTATTCTTAAGCCTGATGTATCGGGGCAAAAGGAAGGTTAGTGTCATTACTAAATTACCGATGCCGCCTCAAAGTTAAAATGAAAGTTGTAATGGAATTGCTGACCCGTCAATCTGTTTTTCTTTATATATTCCATAGCGCTTCACTTATCTTAAAACGAAAGCCGAAAGCAAAGCACCAGGTAAAAAATGTCGTTAATTCCTCCTTTTGTTGCCACATGTCACGCTACCCATCTTTTATAGGATTCACCACCTCTGAATTCTCGCGTTTAAAAGGTGACAAAGGGGGTGATCGGAATAGCGATGGCTTTTGGTTTTTGCTAAAAAAACACTGTAATTGACTAAAAAAACACTGTAACTGAGTTGGTTTATTGGATATAATGTAAAAAAACCGAAAATAAAAAATAAAAAAAAGTATA
Organism: Melocanna baccifera; assembly: GCA_036346265.1. NCBI lineage: Eukaryota > Viridiplantae > Streptophyta > Magnoliopsida > Poales > Poaceae > Melocanna > Melocanna baccifera. The sequence goes on along the minus strand of CM070707.1, from coordinate 18,342,797 downwards.
AGTAAATTTTTAAAAAAATAAAAAAAAACGAAAAAAAAATTTCATTGTAGCGCGCATTGTACACGTTACAGTGAAAATATCGCCCATCGTCCGTCGCTGCCGCTGTTATGAGAGCGCCCAAAATAAGAGCAGATAGGAAACTTCTGTACCATACTAGTATTAGTCTGTCGTAAAGACAGGTCTGAAGAGTAGAGCACTTACTACATGCCAATTATGTTCTGAATATTAAGAAGACTCTCTGCAGCTTCTCATCCAGATCACTAGCTAGATCTAATGAAAGTCAAATATATAGTCTATAAATAAGCTGTAGTTGTCAGATGCATACCTCTTTTTTTTCTCTCTCTCCAGACGTAAGCTTCTCAACGCAGATGTGAGATGACAAAAGAATTAGGCTGAAACCAAGTAATTACAGGAATAAGTCTTCATCCAGAACAAAATAAAATTATGCACAAGTCGACATCAACAGTACACACATCTCATCTGGGCTATGTCAAGCATGCATGTGACACCTGCACTCGTAGGAAAGGACCAACCTCTCCTTTTTATTGTCGTTCCTTGGGACAAATATTCCTACTTTAGACCTCAATGATTTTACGCCATGGATGTTCAGCCACATGGGGAGGTAGCAAATGTTTCCAAGACCCCGCGGATTGGATCTCTCTGAGATGGTCTAATGAAATAACTTTAAAGTTGGCATGCTTAGTCGAGTAGTTGTTCCTGCAAGAAAAGGTCTGTTCATTTGAAAAACGCCAAAGCTAAACGTTTACTTAACCGAAGAACGTCTGTGGAAAGAATAGGTTTGTCTTGTTTAGTCAAATCGCATGCGCTTATGGCACCACTCAATTTAGTTTCTGACTTCTGCTATTTTCACTATTAATTAATTTTATTTTTTTTAGTTTTTTTAAAATTTTTAGGCTTTTTGTCTTTTATTTTTTTATATTTCTTTTGTATTATCCGTGATGAACTAACATTTTTTATGCTTATTTTTTAAAATTTAATTATACTAAATAAGTCAACTCAGTTACAGTAAAGAATAAGTCACCTTCAGTAAAAAAGTCATAAACCAACGCTATTCTAAACACTCTCTATGGTACTCAGAGCGCGAGCCCAGCAGCAACAAACGGCAATAATTAAGAATGCTCAGAATCTTGGACATAGGTTTGTTGAGATATGTCCGCGAAAAAAACTTGCAGCTTGTAAATAGACAGCCGCTACAAATTTTCCACGACGAGAAGCGTTGCGCACTTGTGGTCTCGTGGACACAAGCAGTTATATTGTTGGAGAGACGGCTGCTACAACCTACAAGTTTACTTGCCAGAAAGCAACCATGTATTTCTCAAAAAGAAAGAACGAAAGAAAGAAAGAAAGAGAGAAAGCAACCGACATGAACCTTCCACCCAATATTAGCTTCTATTCATCCAGTAACTTTCTAACAAACCACGAGGGGGGTAAATGTAAATGGAGCGAAACAAAGCGTCGAGAGTACCCGTGATCGCTAAAGATTTATTCTCATTTGACCACCTGAATGAACGGTGCGGCAAATCACCCGAAAGTACTGCCGCAGATGGCAAAACAACTCCACCCAAGTATTCCCTTCCGCCACCGCCCATTCAAACAATCGTGAGGCCCAGATCCCACGTTCGTGGCTGATGATGATTCGTTAGGTTCCTCCCGGATAGAGGCGAATTTGACAGCGAGAATCCTACGCTGCTGAGCATACGGAGGTATCCCATGACAGATTGGATCGTTTGAACCACACGGATCAAGTGAGTCAACGATCATGGGCTCATTCTCAAGCTTTGGGCCTGTTTATACTGGCTGCGGCCGATGGCTTCTAATTGAAAATACGTAGTAGTAGTTGAAAAAAGTGTTTTTTAGATAGAGGGGGCGAGGGGTGAGAAGTGAAGGAGAGATGTACACGTGAGATGGGAGCAAGAGAAATAGCGTATAATGCGTTTGTGACCTCCCGTGTTATCTCTGGAGCGAGATGGAAGCGGAAGGAGCGAGAAAATCGTTTCGGAAAGCCGGGTGTTGATATTACCTCCTGACTTTTCAAAGTAGAAGTCACTACGAAGAGACCCTTTGAAGCTTAGAAAGCTTCCTATTGAATTCATGCTTGCCTTGTGGACCACTCAATTTGATAGTAGCCCACATTCGCAAGAAATTCGAATCTTCACAGTGTAGAGACCACTGGAACCAACTTGGGAGAAGATAATAATGGTAGTAATGGATGGACAGGGTGAGGAGGGATGGAACAAAGGCTAAGGTTTTGAGATGCACTGGGCGGTGGTGGTTGGTAGCCCACATGATATCACCCCAAAAGACAGCAGCACAACAACCACACCCCCAATTGCTAGTTGCTCCTGTCTCAACTTTGATCTCTTGCCTTCCTTTTTAGATGTCATTTTTTTGGGGAAAAGTGTTGTCCGTTTGCAAACTATCCCGTTCAATGATCGTGAGACCCAACTCAGTTGAAATTGAGCCCAAACGAGGCCCATATAGAGCATTAGTGCAAGTGTTGTGAGTTTAGGGCCTATTCGTATTAGTTGCGGCTGATGCCTTTTTGCTGCGATTAGTGGCTTTTGGCTGAAAATGAATAGTAGTGATCGAAAAAAGTAGCTTTTAGAAGAAGAGAGCGAGCGGTAGAAAAATTGAGGGAGAGAGACGTGTGCGAGACTGGAGTGAGAGGTGATATAGGATTACCCGATCTTCTCGACACAGGATCAAGATATTTACATGTAACCTCATTGAATCGTAGTGATATTTCGTTGCCTGTGCAAGGATTAACACTCTATAATTCGTAAGAACACACATGCTGATCTCACTAACCACCAAAGTGAAGATCAATCATGCTCCCAAATCCCAACGGAAATGTTGAACGATCTTGATTCAACACTCCCAATCAAGTATAGAAAAACCTGTAGTTATCTGTCGGTAACCGTCGATAACCGAAAAAACCGATGGAAACCAGTAACAAAAAAAGGCCAAAAATTTTCAAATATAAATTTACATTTATGATTACATAATGCACTTACTAGGTTGGTTTAGGACTTTTTGTACTAGATTACCTATTGTATGAACTAAATATGCATCAATTATTATACTCTCAAGTTTTTTTACTGGTTTTTAGCCTTTTTTTGTTTTTAGCGATTTCTTGGTTTTTTTCCAGGAACTAAAACAATTATCAGTTTTAAAACAGTCCGAATACAAAATTTGATATTCAAATTTCAATAAGTGCTCCTGAGGGGATGCAAATGTGTTAGGTGTGGTTGGCCTTTGCCTACGTTGGAGTGAGGCGTGGAGTGACCCAATGGTCGTTTGGTGCAAGGCCTAGAGGTTGAAGGTGGACTAATCTTTAGCACATCCGTAGACTCGGGCTCTAGGCTTGAGTCGTTGCTCACACCCTGGGTCTAGCAAGGCACAAGCCACCATAGCAGAGGTGACGGATACCCAAACCATCTTTAGTTAGGGGAGACCACGGGGCCATGCACCTTAGGCACCATGGGGGTGAGACCCTTCGCGAGGGCTTGAGCGAGACAAGCAAGACTTGTGAGACTTTAGGACAGGGTTGTCTCCTAATAGCAGCATGTTAGGGGCAAGTCCTTGTAGTTAGTCATAAATATGCCAGCGAGACGATTTCTTGAAATAGTGTAGCCCTCTAATAGCAGCGTGTTAGAGGGCAACCTCCTAACAACATCATGTTAGAAGGTAGCCCTTTCAATCACCATTGATCATATAATTGAGAAGACATACACAAGATAGGTCCATTCCTTAACAACAGCGTGTTAAGGGACTGCCCTTGGATCATGCCATAGTTGTACAAGTGGAGCAAGCATGCGAGAATCTCATGTCTTCATTGCATTAAGTTGGACAGTGTTCACATTTCAATAGGTGCCGTAGGGGGCATACATAGAGCTTTAAATGTAAAACTTGTGAAGCTTATCCACATTCCACACATGCTTTAGTTGTTTGTCCTCCATGGTGGTTAGCTGGTAGGCGCCTGACCCTATGATCGAGGAGATGCAGTAAGGATATTCCCATTTGGGGTGAAGCTTCCCCTAGGCTACTGGATTGTTGACCTTTTTGAGCACTAGGTCACTGAGGAGGAATGCACGTTCCCTTACTCTGTTGTTGTCGAACTAGGTGACCTCCTGCTCGTAAGCAGAATGTTTAAGAAGGGTTTGGTCATGGATCTCCTAAGAAAAATCCACGTCAATTATATGATTATCCTTGTTTTGAACGAAGTTGACGGTAGAGGTCCCGAGAGCATGTCCACTCAAAAGGGAACAGTAGTGGACCTCGGTGGGGAGGGCCGTTTACGCCCTATACACGAGTGAGAACGGGGTCCTTCCAGTGGAGTAGCTAGGAGTCGTGTGCAATCCCCACAGGATACTGAGGTGCTCCTCCACTCAGGTCCCTACTAGAGGGTACTTGCCTCGAGGTGGCTACGTATGCCTTGTAGAATTAGCCCATTACCTCTTTCCACAGCCCCGTTAATCTTTGGATGGGCCACCGATATGAAGCAAAGGGTGGTACCAATGGAGTCACAAAAATTCCTGAAGGAGGATGCATCAAACTAAGTACCGTTATCTACGGTGAGTTCCTTGGTCGTGAGATATGATGGAGGCCAGGGGTTCCGCCTCTACCTATTTAGTGAAGTAATCCACTAATATTGCCACATGCTTATAACCCCCCTTGGCTGGTGGGAATGGCCCGAGCAGGTCCATTCTCCATTGGGTGAAAGGCCAAGTGATTAGTATGGTATGCAGAGGTTTAGTAGGAGTGTGATAGTTGGCTGCCATCCTTTGGCAACCTTTGCATGATCTAAGGATATCGAGGTTGTCTTGTACCATTGTGGGCCAACAGAAGCCTTGGCATAATGCCTTCGCTGTTGTTGCCCTTGGCACGATGTGAGAGCCACAAAGGCCGTCATGCATATCAAAGAGAAGTGAAATGCCTTCTTCTCTTGTGATGCACTTGAGATAGGCAAATGCTCTACACTTGTAAAGCTTTAATTCAATGATTACATACGACTTGGCCATGGAGAGTAGTCTATGGGCCATTATTGCATCCTCAGTGTAACACCCCAGCACAACCTTCAAGCTCAAAATGCTACCACTACAAATTAACAATCTAAATTTGGCACTGCTATTAAAATTTTTGATTTGAGGATGGTTGGTGATACTATGTGATGCTCTGATGGATGCTTATTGGGTATATTGTGCTCACTGTGTGGTTCTGAGAAAGTGATGTAAATACTAGAAATGGGTTTGTAGGCTACCTCTGTTGGATGTCTATTGGCTTGATTTTGGGATTGGATCAGTGGTTGGCCTTGGTGGTCGCTTTCCTTGTTGGCTGTGCAGATTTGGTTTGGGGAGACTTGTGGCCTTGTCCTCCTAGGGCATGATGTCCTGCCACCTTGTTCTTGAATCCTTGCTAGCTTGCCTTGATCCTTCCTTTGTGTTGGCCGAGTGGAGAAAGAGATTTGCATTAGCATTGGCATGTGACGTGGATGTGTTAAATCCCCTTCCCATTGCATGGTGACTCCAATTCACCTAAAAACCAACAAATAAACAAGTGTGAGTCTGAAGACTCATCAAGCACACCATGAAATAGTGGTGTCAATGTAGCAATTCAGTAAATTTCATATCTGTGAACTGTAAATCACAATATCTTTAACTGTATCACTATCTCCTGTTATTTTCATACAATGCAATGCGTTGTATCTATAATTGTATCACTGTATCCTATTTGTTTCATGCAATACAATGAGATGCATCTGTAACTATAGCTTATACCAGTATAGTGGAGTTCTCACCCATCGATGAACCACTCTTGCCCCGTCCTCTTTCGTACGTGATCTCAAATGCCACTCCCATGGAGTGCCTACTAAAGTAGGTTTTTATCTTTCCACTCCCGTGGAATGCCTACCCAAGATAGGTCCTATGCATGAGTGAAATACATGATGCAACGTTCTTTCAATGTTGACACTCGACCATAAGCTTTACTCATCAAGGTATGGTTAACATATAATCATGGATATCATCTCATAAAATGATGTAAAAACATGGCATAAAAAGTACTAAGCATTCACCATAATCCACTATTCTACCACACACTTACTTGATTAAATTCGTGAGTGATGTGTGGACGGCATGAATCCTGGGCCTGCCCCTAACAAACATCATCCATTTTCAATTTATCACTAAAGCAACACACCAATTTAATTTAAACGCGTAAGATTTTAATCTACTGATGACATTTAATTTATTTTAGTACTCCTAAATAGTTGTTAGTGCTGTGTTTTTTTTATATAATTTAACATGACTAGCAAAATTTTATTAAGTAATTTAGCATGCAACAGAATACTCAAGGTTAAATATCTACGAAAATTTTATTACACACACGCTTTATCTCTTTCTTCTCTTTCTCTCTCTCCCCCTTTTTCCTGCTTTTGTTTCGGCAAAAGCCTTCCCAGGCCATTCATTTCTTCTCCCTTAACCTTAACATATAACCTAGGAAGCCCACCTCAGTAGATCCAAGCAATATTTCTACTGTCGTGGACTGGAAGAGGACATATAATGTTAAGGAAGTGAGAAGTTTTCTTGGCTTAGCTAGTTATTACTGACGCAGGAGGATGTGAAATTCTAATAGACCGATGAATGTGAGCGTGGTTTGAAATTCTAGTATATCGATGAATGTGAGCGCAGTTTCAGTACTTTATAGCAGAAGTTAGTGACTGCACTTATTCTCACCCTTCCTAAGCCAGGAAAGCGCTTCACGATTTACTCGGATGCTTTTTGAGTGGGTCTGGGTTACGTGCTCATGTAAGACAGTAAAGTGATTGCGTATGCATCACGATAATTGAAGAAACATGAGCAGAATTACCCTACTCATGATTTAGAACTAGTCGGAGTGGTTTTCACTCTAAAGATTTAGAGACATTACTTGTATAGAGAGTTCTGTGATATTTTCATTCACCACAAGAGTCTCAAGTAATCTTCACTTAGAAGGAGTTGAATTTGAGGCAAAGAAAGTGGCTAGAGCTGATGAAGGACTATGATATCACTATCTAGTACTATTCAGGCAAGGCGAATATGGTTGCTGACGCCTTTAGTCACAAGATGACACTCTTTACTCTAGGTTGACTTATCATTGACTTTGATATAATAAGAATTTCCTATTGTTATATTGATACAACATAGACTAAGATGCATCTATTGCTGAAATCGGCAATTCTAGAGTGAGGGAGAGAGGTGTAACAGCATGAATGATTGCTTCAATAAACAAGGAAACTTATTGACGAGGAGAAAAAGAGAATTTTAGCCTTAATGAGATGGGCGCATTACGGTTTAAGGGCTGCCTTTACGTGCCACAAAAGGCTAAGTCAAGACTGGAATCTTAAAAGAAGCTCATCGTACCCCGTACACAGTACATCCTGATGAGACCAAGATGTATTGGGATTTGAAAAAGAGCTTATAGTGTAAGAGAATGAAGGTGGATGCCACTCGTTATGTGGCATCTTGTGGGATTTGATAGCAAGTGAAGGCTGAATATAAATGTCCCGCTAAGCTATTGCAGCCTTTGGATGTTCCTCAGTGGCCATGGGATAATATTACTATGGTCTTGGTAGTTGACTTACCTTGTGCCCAATGAGTTAAGGATGTGATTTGGGTAGTAGTGGATCGATTCAATAAATCCGCACATTTTATCCCTATTCGTACGACGAACACGATAAGTGATTAGGCCCCCCATCTATGTGTGTGAGGTAGTAAGGTTGTATGGTGTGCCTAAGACCATAATTTTGGATAGAGATGCCAAGCTTGTCTCTAAGTTTTAAGAGAGTTTGCAAAGTGCTATTGGCACAAAACTCCAATTTAGTACCGTTTTCCATCCGCAAACGGATGGCCAGTCCGAACACACCATTCAAACACTAGAGGACATACCAAGGTCCTGTGTTCTATCTTAGAAAGGTAGCTAGAATGATCGGTTAGCACTCACAGAGTTTGCCTATAACAACAACTACCACTCCAGTGTTCGGGTAGTGCCATTTGAGGTTCTGTATAAGCGAAAGTGTAGATCACCACTTTGTTGGGATGCTATGGGCGAGAAGGCAGTTTTGGGTCTGGTTTGGGTCCAGTGGACAATGGATTAGATAGAATCTGCTAGTTGCCCAGAGTAGATAGAAAAGTTATGCAGATGTGAGGAGACGAGGATTAGAATTTGAGGTGGGCGATCAGATGCTCCTGAGAGTGTCTCCCACTAAAGATATCATGCGATTTGGTATCAAAGGGAAGCATAACTCGAGGTACATTGGGCCATTTTCACTTTTAGCACTAAATGGAAAGTTGGTATATCACTTAGACCTTCCTGAATCCATGCTAGGTGTGCAAAACGTATTCCATGTTTCTATGTTGAGAAAGTAACTAAGGGATCTGAAGCATGAGATTGCGTTAGAACCATTGGCCATAAAGCAAGACCTCACATTCGAGTCTTATCCAGTTCAGATTTTGGAGGAATGGGAGAGGGTGTTAAGGCACAGAATGATAAAGTATATCAAAGTGCTTTGGTCACATCAGTCCGAGCGAGAAGTGACTTAGGAATTAGAGTCATGCATACACGAGAAGTACCCAGAGTTGTTCTCTACGGATACGAGTCAGAGTTGTTTTCCATTCAATTTGTTTCATTTTGTTTTTCCATGTAGATTGTTGAGCTTCAGAATTCAGAGTTGAATTCTATTAAGGGAGATAGAATATAATATCAGAGAGCCTTGGATAAAGCCAATCCAAGTCACAATGCCATTTTCACCCCCACAGACCTTTAGTCCATGAGGTAAAACCTTATTTTTACCAAGCCATAGGAGAATGAGAGGGAGCAAGAGATAAGGTCGAAGCCATTGCATAGTAGCTCACTGTAAACACATGAGAGCACAGCAAGGTGATAAGCTCAAGCCAGCAAAGGGGATTGAGAGAAAGCATTCACTCGAGTAGCACCAGAGAGTCGTTCCCCATTTTCCCCCTCTTTTCCCCTCCAAACGCCCCACATCCATCTCCATTCAACCAACACAAAGGAAGGATCAAGGAAAGCTAGCAAGGACTCAAGAACAAGGTGCTAGGACATCATGCCCTAGGAGGAGAAGGCCACAAGTCTCCCCAAGCCAAATATGCACAATCGACAAGGAAAGTAACCACCGAGGCCAACCATTGATTCAATCCCAAATCGAGCTGATAGACATCCGACAGAGGTAGCCCACAAAGCCATTTCTAGTATTTGCATCGCTTTCTTGGGACCACACAGTGAATGCAATATACCCAATAAGCATCCATCAGAGCATCACATAGCATCACCAACCATCCTTAAATAAAAAATTTTAACAGTAGCACCAAATTAGATTGTTAATGTGTAGTGGTAGCATTCCAGACTCGGATGTTGGGCCAGGGTGTTACACTCAGGCTCCTCTCCTCCCTGTATGCACTTGATGATAGGAGCCATCCAGGAAGGAGGGAGGACTGAAGTCTCGTTGGCCTCTAGAGGTAACTCTGGATCAGACGCTTCTTCCACTGATGATGCATTCAAAACCTCAAAGAAGACTTCTGGAGGAAGGGGCTCCTGAGAGCTTACAGCACGAGCCAAACATTTCTCTTGGTGATTATATGCGTGAGGGATCTGATGAGCTTCAAACCCAACAAAGTGGCATTCCATCTTCCGCACCTTGTCTAAGTTTTTTTTTGCCATTTTCAGTTTTAGACTGTTCAAATGGGTATTAAGAGTGACTTTCTTAATAGTTTCATAGAAGAAGTCTATGTTAAGTAACCTCCTAGTTTGAGAGCTTCAAGTTCCCAAATTATATCTACAAACTATCCAAAACCTTATATAGTCTTAAACAAACCCCTAGAACTTGGTATGATAGGCTTAAGTCATTCTTGCAGAAGAATGATTTTCAAATGGGCAAGGTAGATAAGACTGTCGAGACCCGAATATGCTAATTCGGTCTCTCTGTGTAAACTGCACTAGTCCAGGATCACGCTAGTGCACACAGTCAAACATAGATGTCATCATAGTCATACACACGATAATAATAAAGGAAAACTCGAATATCGATAAAATATCAAAGGTACGACCTTATGGCCAAGCTTACAATATTTCTAGCCGGAAGGGCTTAACAAAGTAGCAGCGGAAATCCAAAATAAGGCGTAGCGACCAATCGACAAGCCACAGGCTATCGAGTGGAGAACGAAGCCTAATCCGTGAAGTCGTCGTAGTACTCTCCTTCTGGCACCTCCTGCCGATAGTACTCCTCTCCTCAATCGAGCAACATAGGCGTAAAGCCGTGAGTACATTGGTACTCAGCAAGTCGTTTGTAACAATAAATGCAATATAATATGCAAGGCTTACCAAAGGAAGGCTGAAAGGTTAATTTGCATAAAGGCATTTATGGATGAAATATATTAAATAACTTGAAAGCGAAAGTTAACTGAAAACAGTAATAATAGATAATCAAAGGAATAAACATGAACCACTTGTGAACACCAATTCACAAGGTTGAACCAACAGTGAACTACCTGTCCACTCCCAACATAAACCACCAAGTTATAAATGAAACACTAACCCTCGTGTGAAATCCCCGAGCACTGTCCATGACCGAGGACGCGGCTATTCGAGTAGTTTTACACTCTGCAGAGGTTGCACAACTGTACCCACACGATGTGATTAGCCTAGGCCTAAGGAAATCACAACAAGGCCTTTACAATGCTCTATCTCAATACAATCCTGCCCGCTAGGGTTTCGCATCACACCCCCCTTGCGCCACATGGAAATCAGCAACCATGTCCATCACAATGGCAGAATCGAATTGAAATATTACAAATTAATCAGCCAGGTCCATCCCATAATAGACATGTGGTTTGCACGATTAAGCTCAGATCAATGGCGCACAAAGTTAAGTCCTTAACATTACCCGGGCGAGACTACCACATCCCCCAAAGTACAACTGCACTTCCCCCTTTACTGCACGATCACTCGCCCGAGTGCAAAACCAATTTGTATAACCAAGCCAACATCACACCAATGATGTGGCACAAATTTTAGTACACGTGGCACCAACCACAGTTCCATATGTCATTAAGTCAAATTAATAATTTAACATGTGCGATGAGATCAATCGTAAATATAAACCGGCTAAGCAATCTAATCGTACCAACCCATGTGATAAATTAACTAGCATCACTAATAAATTTCCCAACCTATGGTGACAAAGGTATCATGGTATTTCAAAGTGTCAAGGAGGTATACTTGCAATTGGGACAATAGCTACCTGTGCAAAGGTTTGAATAAAAATAGCAATGCAATGTAATTTAAAGCAAAATAATTAAATAATAGTTTGCAAAATTGGGTTCAACATGATCAAGGGACACGACTTGCCTTCGTTATGCTCGTGAGGTACTCTGGTCTTACAGCGCGAAACTGCTCCTCGAATCCGAATCTAACGAGAGAAAACGATCGGAAACAAAGAAACACATAAAATGACAAGCAAAAGAACTCAAAATTCACAAAACCAGAACCAACAGCTAGAGCTCGATTTTAGATGAATTTAGAAAAAGAACGGGTCAATCGGAGCTAGGACGGAGGAGAACGGGCTCCGGAAAATTAATTCAAAATTAATTCGGGAAAAATCGGAAAAGTTCTTGTCTTTGTGAACCCGGTCCACGAAATTCCGAGTCCACCGTGGGCGCGTCCACGAATGATGCACGGGGCGGCCGACGCGGCGGGCGTCTTGGCGTGGCGGCGGCATATGCCGCCACGCGGCACATCTTGCCGTGGCGGTGGCGTGGTCGCCACGTGGCTCGAGGCGGCTAGGGCGGCGTGGCGCCGCGTGGCATGCCACGAGTCATGCCACGTGGCCTAGGGCGACGTGGCACGCGCTGGTGCTGCCACGTGGCTAGGCCGAGCCGGGCGGCTCGGCGCGGCGGCGTCGGCGGATCCGACGGCGGGGGCGCGGCGCGTGGCGATTCGGGCCCTCGGCTCGACCGAAGCGGGGCGGGATTATGCGCGCGGCGCGGCGGCGGCTTGATCGGCGACAGGCGGCTCGCTCGCCAGCGCGCGTCAGCGCGGCGCGTAGCGGCGCGCGGCGAAGCGCGCGATCGCAGCGGCGGGCGACGCGTGGTCGGGCGCGGAGGGCGGATCGGCGGCGCGTGGCGGTGCGCGCGCGAGGCGACGGGTCGCGGGCGCGGCGCGGCGCAGACGCGCCGAGGCGAGCGCGGCGAGGGCGAAGCGCGCGCGGCGACGGAGGCGACGCGGCGAACGGCGCGGGAGCTCACCGGCGGCGACGCTGGCGGCGGCTATCGCTCCGGCGACCTCGGCGGCGGCGGAGACGCGCACGGCGGCGGCGGAGCGGCCGGCGACGCAGCGCGGCGCGCGAGGGCGAGCGAGGCGGCGGCGGTTTCGTCGATGCGCACGCGAACCGAGGACGGCCGACCGGTTTTATCACGCGAACCGAGGAGTTCGATCCGATTCTGGCGACGCGCGCGGACGCGACGGGTTAGACGGCTAGGATGCGCCACGCTGCGAGATCGGACGGCGAGGATTGTTTAGGGTTAGGAGTTAGGGTTCGCGCGGTAGCGGGCGACGGCTGTGATCGCGCGCGCGCGACGGGCGCCGGCCTTGCGCGGCGGCGGCGAGGCGCGCTGCCGCCGCCGCGCGCCAGCGCGGATGCGTGACGCGTGGCGCGGCGGGATCGAGCGGGGCGGCGGCGCGTGCGGGAAAGGGGTACGGCGCGGCGCGGGCGTGGGATTGGCGACGCGGAGGAGAGAGAGGGAGATCGGGCGGTGAGGTTAATTTCTTTTCTTTTCTTTTTCCAGAAATTCAAATAAACTTCTAAAAGCTCTAGAAAATAGCAAATAAATCCCAAAAATTCACCAAAAATACCAGAAAATTCCTTGAGACCTGAGGAACACAAATAAAATATTTTCCACTTATGTTAATGTTTATTTTAATCATATTAAATCATTTAAAACTTTAAAAATTCATTTGAAGCTTCAATTAACTTCAGAAAATTCCAGAAAATTCATTTTTGAAATCCAGGCTTTAAAAATCTCAGAAAAACAGGATGTTACAAAGACCTTGTTCACCCTTAGGTATGGCAGTGATCTCCTTTTAGTGCAAATCTATGTGGATGGCATTATTTTTTATGGCTTGTCTCATGCTTTAGTTTCTATGTTTTTAGATACTATGAGTAGAGAGTTTGAGATAAGTATGATGGGTGAACTGACATACTCTTTTGGATTCCAAATCAAGCAAAGAAAGCAATGTACTTTTGTGCATCCTGCAAAGTACATTAAGGACTTGCTTCATGCTTTAACATGGGGAGTAGCAAGCCAATTTTAACTCTGATGGCTTTTACTTTGACTTTGGATCTAGATAAAGATAGCAAGCTATGGATCAGAAGGAGTATCATAGTATGATCGGCTCCCTCCTCTATCTTACAGCTTCAAGGCTGGACATACACTTCGCCTTATGTTTATGCGCTCGATTTCAGGTTTCTCCTTGCGTATCTCATTGCCAAGTGGTGAAGTGCATCATCAAATACCTCTAGTCCACTCTTGAGTTCGGGCTTTAGTATTCTTCTTCTTCTTGCACCTCTCTTCAAGCTTTCTCACATGCTGATTTTGGAGTTGTAGGATAGATAGGAAGAATAACTTTAGAACTTGTCACTTCTTAGGTACTTCTCTTGTCTCTTGGTTTTCTAGGCAGTAGTCTCTAGTTGCTCAGTTCACTACTGAGGCGAAGTATGTAGCTACTGCCAGTAATTGCTCTCAGCTTCTTTAGATCTTATCTACTCTCAGTGACTTTGGGTTAGATTTGAGTAGTGTTCTACTTTTTGTGTGATAACAATAGTGCCATTCACATTGTTAAGAACCCTGTGCAACACTCTAGAACCAAACACATAGATATTAAGTACTATTTTTTAGAGATCATGTGGAGAAAAGAATGTTGTCTTACACTTTTGTTGAGTGTGAACTCCAGATTGCTGATATTTTCACAAAACCTTTGAATTCTTCTCAATTTTGCTTCTTGCGAGGAGAATTGGGGGTTATCCATCCTATGGGTCTGATGTGAGGAGGGAGTTTGCTCTACTTGCATGCATTGTAATATATTGCATATCTACCTTCATGTCTTCTGTTGTAATATAATTCTGTACTTAGTTATGCCTGCTTTAATGAGCTTTCTATTTCATTTTCTTACATGTGTAGCTTAACATGTGCCATGACTAGTATTATAAAATTGTTCAACTTGAACTAAAACAGGTAAGTCTAATATTTGAATAGTGTAGCTTTAGTGATCACTTTCTAAGTCCTGCCATAGCAAAGTACTTAGTTGAGTTTTGAGTCTAAGTCTAGCTTGGGTAGAGCTCTTTAGTTCCATTGTGAAGCATTTAATAGCTCTTGCCTTTTCATTGCGTTAAATGATCTCAATTGTGCTTGTAATTGCGTCTCAGCATTTCTTTTTTATGAGACTGCTTGCCATTGTACTTGACATGAATTCAAGGGAGTTATGTATGACCAAGACTATTTTCTTAAACTTCTTACTTGATGTAGTTGACAATGGCTTAAGATCAATCAAATTTACTAAATGAACTTAATTCAAATTGATTGAAGCTCAGGAGGTAGTTATACATGGCTCCTAGTCTAGGATTTGTTTTACTGAGATAGACCATACAAAATGTGAGTTATAATCTGGTTGAAGTTCAGGAGATAGTTGTAGATGGCTCCTAGTTTATAACTTACTTTACTGAGATAGACCCCTTAAATGTGAATTACAATCTAGACTAAAGCTTGGGGCAGTTGTAGGTGACTCTTAGTCTAGGACTTGCTCCACCAAGATGAGTCATTGATCTAATCAATTGCAATGTTCAATAGGATTCTAGCTTAAGTGGGTCACTTTAGAGCTATTTAGCATATTTCTTGCCTGACTTAAAATCGTAGCTCATTTTGCACTTTGCTATGTCATGACTCGAATTTGGATCTCTCTAGCTATACTTGTGATTTTGAGACAGCCTGACGTATTTTAAATCATGTAATCACTTCTAGCTAATTGAGGCCTGCTCTACTCTATACGTACTTACATAATACTGCAAGCTACCTTCTTTAGCATGGCTTGGTGAAATACTTTTTCTATTGACTTGGATAATTTTCTAAGCTCCCAATCCAACTTAAAATTGAAAATTACCAAAAACAATCATTCATGCCTTTTAGTCTTTTGTGATTTCTTCCTGGCTTTTCTTAATTAATTCATTGTCAATGGGGGAGAAATAGTGGCGAAAATGCATGATTCAGGGCTAAGGTCAGGCTAAGGGGGGAGAAAAAAAAAGAGATTTCTGGATTTTATTGAAAATCTTATTGAATTCAAGCTTCATCTCATCATGATCAAGGTCAAAATGAACAATTATTCTTTTATATAGATCTAGAATAAGATTTTCCTAAGTTCAAGTGGTTTTGGAGTGCTCTTAGTGAAAATTTGCTCTTTCTAGTGTCTTCACTCTTTTTTCTATCTCTCTTGGCAATTTTCATCTTCTACTCCTATCTTAAGCCAAGTTGAGTTCATTTATGCTAAACTCTCTTCAATTTTCCAAAATCAACTCGACTTTACATTTTTGGAAGTTTTGCCAATATGTTCATCAAGGGCAGGATTGAAAGACTATATGAGATGTCACTGGCCAATATATGATGAACAATTGGCACATTTGTTGAGTAGAGTTTTGGTAATGCAAAAAAAAGCACCTCAGTTTTCAGGGTTTCTGGCAGAGAGGACGGTCTAACCGATTTGCATGGCCAGTCAGACTGCTACCAGTTAGACCGGCTGAGAGAGTGTTGGCTAGAAATGTTTGGCCAGTCTGACCGGCATGGGGTGTGTTGTCAGACCAGCCTAGAAATCTTTTGTAGAATTTTGACGTTTCTGGACCAAACTAATGTGAGGGATTGTTTGATGGTGAGTTTGCACTAGGTTTCACTAGAAATAGAGTTGTAAGGCAAAACTAGATAGAGTTTTCCCGAAATTTCCAGAGAGGGTCTTTTGGAGGACTTAGTCATGTGTTAGGAGCGGTTTGACCGACTACACCATGGCGGTCAGGCCAGTGCGGTTTGACCCCATGGTGGCAGTGGTCAAACCGACAACAAATTGGATTTCTAGACATTGGGGGATTTTGGGATAATTGATCTTGGGATGATGTTGATTCTTTGATCATGGTTGTATTGCATTACATGATACATTGGTTTGACTAACGTGAGCCAAGTGCATGAAAGTTGAGTTCGATATGACTGCTTGATCTTTGAATGTACAAGTGGCTTGAAGGACATAGTGATGGCAACAATTGACTGGGACTAGGCGAGCAAGCTGAGATCTAGAGTGGTCATGTAAGTCTATGTGAGGCTATGTGGCTCAAGAGGGAGCACAAAGAAGACAAGGATCATAGTGAGACGAGTTGGTACATATGATATACCAAGTGACAATGATGATGCACGTAGAGATGGTTCGGAGGGGACCAAATGTGTGAAGACGTGACGGCTAGTCATTGAGCACTAGGTTGATGTGTCAAAGCATGTGAAGATGCTTTGAGGTAAATGCGACGATGGAGTGAAGGGAAGATGGCCGAAAGTTTTGTCGAGAGTATTTTAATAGTTGGCTAAATACCAAAGTTGGTGACTTAATCAAAACTGCGGTGCGAGGAGACATGAGAAAGAAGCGGTTCAGGTCAAAGAAAGCTATAATTGCAAGCAGATCAATCCCTAAGGTATTAGCGTGTTTAGTCTTGTAAGCGCTTTAAAAAACATGCTGAGTGTGTAAAACCTATTTTAGTTGGGGTTGACAGGTTTCTATAGTTTTCTTAATGGGTTGGACTCGTTACAATTTTTGTGTGTGTGTGCTA
Organism: Melocanna baccifera; assembly: GCA_036346265.1. Classification (NCBI taxonomy): domain Eukaryota; kingdom Viridiplantae; phylum Streptophyta; class Magnoliopsida; order Poales; family Poaceae; genus Melocanna; species Melocanna baccifera. Next base: position 18,325,876 of record CM070707.1, on the reverse strand, counting down.
GTTATTTAGAGGGGAGGGGAGGAGGTGGATCGATCAAGGATTCAAGGGTTAGAATTTCATCAGTAATTTTATTATGTTATTTACGCACTGTTATTTCTTGTATAATAAATGTTTAGAATGATATGATGTTAGTTATGTTCTACCACCTGATGAAGCCCAGTTTAATTTGATGACCATATTCACCTTAACAAAACTTAGTAATATTAAATATGCTATTTAAATAATCATGGTAGATTAGAAACTCAACAGTTTTATACTACTAAGAGATTTGGCATTTTGCTCGCAGAATTTTAAAATTGTTCTAGGATAAAGAAGTATTATGGGAAGCCACGGGATGGTTGGGTCCTATGACCTTGTCCTAAGGTGGAGGTTTAGACCGGAAAGGTGGTAATGTGGATGGGCACTGAAATAAGAGCTTATGGATGAAAGTTGCCTTAGTAAAAATATAAGAACTAAAATTTTATGCCAAGTAAAGAACATAATGATCACTCAACCACAAGCGTTGATTCGTCAAATCTGGTCTAGTAACTGCTCAAATCGATTGAATATCTACTACATGGACATGATATATTGTTCTAGAAAAGGGAACAGTCAGCGAAGAATGTGGTATGAAAACGGCAAAACCATACTTTCACAATTGTAGGCTCCACTCACTTTCAAGCCGCAGTATCCTGGCGTTTGGTCCTTTAGCCTACAGGGTAGAGGCTACATAAAGAGATGAGTAGTGAAAAGTCTTATTTTCTCAACTCATTCCTTGAAAATCCTAGCAACTAGTTATATAGTCTTTCCCCATGTGACTTATTGGGTACGGTTGATGTACTCACTCTTGCTAAACTATCAACAGAAGATGCTTAGGAAAATAATGAACCATCGCGGAAGACCATGAAGATTGCTACGATGTAGACGACGCCTGGTGTTAGCGTTTATTCTACACTCAGACACGCATGTGGAGTTGTTTTGTATTGTAATATAACTTTAGGCTTCACGCCTCGCTATGTAAAACTTGGCTGTTAAGTCTTAATTTTGTAATAAAGTTTAACTTTTATGTTTAAGCTTAATAGTAATAATGTACACTTATCAACAATACTTATAACTGAACAATCCTGAATAGTTACAAAGAAAAATGTAACAACCCCAGATATCAGGGCATTACAGATGAACCCTAATCTGCCAACATGGGTCCTTGTCTCCATGCCCTGCCACCAGAATCCTACAAACTATACATCCGTTGCAATTGACGTTAGTGTTGCATCTTTTGCTTTTGTAGTATCTAAGATAAAGGTGTGACACCGATGCTCCATTTTGGAAGTGCTAAATGGTGCAAATAGTACATGCTACGTATACAAAGTGCAGTAGCAAGTAAGACTTGTACCATTTAGGTCCGTTCTAAACAATTTATGTCTTTTGGTTTTAGAAGTTAAAATCCATTTGAAACCCATTTATTTTTTAACATGGTTTTTTCTTTTTTTTCTATCTCTTTTTTCCTTTACATTATCTATGGAGATATAACTGTATTTTTTATTTTTATTTTTATTTATTTTTCTTTAATTAAATACCTCAAAAAAAACTAATAGTCACTACAGTGCTATTTCAACTAAAAACCTCAGTTAAAAAACAAAAAACACAGCACTTTTGAACATAGCTTTTAGTTTCAGTGTTCCACGTCCCCGACCCAATGAATACTACGAGTAACTTTTTCACAAAAAACAGCACTTGCAGTAAGCAGCAGAACCTGGAAAGAACAGAACAGTACATTAGGCACATATATACGTATTAAACTGGTATTTTCTTCTTCAATTTAGAGTGCTACTTTATTCATGTCTGCACTCAAAAGACATGGCATAGGTACTCCCATCATGGAGCACTAGAACAATTGGTGAGATTCTCCCCTATCAACAAGGCGAAATGCCCAGCTGGTTTGACCTTATGATGGTTTCTGGTTAAAATTTCATTGTAGCTGGCTGATTTTTTTACTGTAGCTGAGTTAGCTTATTGGGCATAATTAAATTTTAAAAATGTAAAAATAAAAGCGGCATGCTAACCTATCACGAATAATATAAAGAAATACAGAAAAAAATAAAACACAAAAAACCAAAAAAAGAAAAAAACAATAAAACTCCATAATGATTTAAAAGCTGTTGTTACAGTAAAAGTCACCGCCCAACGCGAAGTTGAGCGGGGCCTTAAACTGCTCTCCATCATGGAAGACATGCTGCACACATGATATGAGTGGGGCAGATAAGTGCTCAGCTGCTTTTTTTCCTCTGAAAGTCACATAAACTTTTGGATAAATCTGCTTTCCGAAGCAAACGAGAAGAAAGGGAGCAAAGATGTTTTGACATTCATGTTGATACTACATAGGATGAGTTAGGTCTAGTGAAGGTTCTAACTATGAGAAGGACTCTGCCAAAACAAAAAAACTAAAGTTGGTGGGATATCGTGGAGGCATGCGGATATGATGCAAAGCCCAGTATAGCTTTACCTAACACCACAGTTGGAGCAACTGAAAGATGGTATATGATCTATCTGTAACATCAATGATGAAGAGTGCAATAACTCCTTCTAGAACGAGGTAGGTCAGGTGCAAAAATACTTGAGATCATTGTCATTGCGTCACAACCGGCACCTAACAAGAGAGGAGTAAAAGATCTTTTAACCTCCAGTGCACCCACTAGTAGGGTTAGAAAAATAACTCGAGACTCGGCTCGTGACGAGCTCGAGCCGGCTTGGTCATTAGGGCAACCACTTTGACGTGCTCGGCCAAGGCTTAAAATAGAGGAAAAGAGGGAGATTGGTTTTGGGTGCAAGGGAGCTGAGAGGGAGAGAGTGCGTGAGAGCGAGAGCGAGAGTGAGGGCGAGTAGCGATGGGACAAGATCACGGCGATGTGATAAGGTCGCAGCAGCACAAGGCTCAAGATAACAGGGCTAGCATGGCTCTACCGTGAGCGGCGTGTGCATACGGCAGCACGGGCGGGCTCGAGAGAGATAGCATGGAGAAAAAGCACAATGCTTCTCTCCGCGCTGATAGGTAGGGTTGGGGCCCACTCATCAATGAAACTGAGAGAGGAAGGAAGGCCGGGTTGGTGGTGAACATGGCCGAGTGAATGGACTAGCGCACATGTGCAGGCTAGCTGGGCCACGAGAAGGAAGGGAGAGCGGGCCGACGGGGGAGAGAAAAAGGAAAACAGGCTGGGCTGATGGTTGGAATTCGGCCCAAAGGCGAGAGAGGGAAAGAAAATGGGTTTAAAATTTTACTTATAATTTGGACTTTGATTTGAACTTGAGGGGGTTTTGCGAACAGAAATTTTGGGAAAATGGATTAGCACGCAAATAACCTTTTAGATATTTTCAAACATGATTTTTGGGCCAAGGAAATTTATTTTAAAATTTTAAATTGAAGCAAGGCTTTTGAAAAAATTAAACTTGCACCAAAAATGTTGAAACTCATGAAAATTATGCAAGTTTTATTTGGAAGCCAATTTTGGGCTGTTACAGAAAGTACCGACAAAAGACTAAGCCGTGGATCAACATTAACGTTTGGATCGGTGACCAAATGCACAAGCCAGCAGAGAAGAAAATGGCAACATATAAATAATTCCAAGAAGAGAGTGTGGCTCGAGCACTGCCTTCTATGGATGAGGCCAACATGCAGTCCCTACGACAGCCGTCTGATCGCAAAAACATGCGGCTGAGATCATGCTCAAGGCAGAAATTCACAGATTCTCACAAGAAACCGAAATCCAATATGTGCCATTCATGAATAGAGGGCCACTCGCAATCCCAACCAGGTTTCAGAAAACTGAATAGCCACTGACTGCTCGAAATCACTGAATGGCTTCAGCTGAATCCCTTGGAACGACGCGGAAACCGATCCACTGTTCATGGCGTCATATCCATCAGGTGCAAAATCCAACAACCAGGCACACACAACTGACGGAATCAGAAGCAAGCACGCCAATGGCGAATCGAATTGCAACCACACGCATCCCACGAATTCCTGCTCCTCAGAATGCAGACGGCAAAAGCAGACACACGAAAACTGCCCCCGAAAACTGCATGCGCCATACCTCGCAATCGCCCCGATCCCCATGGATTTGCTCCACCGGTTACGCATCCGAAACCCCAGACCACGGGAGTCCCACCGATCGCTTTGGGGCGGGCAGCAGCAACGCGCATTAACGCAGACAAACCCTAGACGGAATGGAAACACTGGAGTAAGCGGCTCACTGGACCAGCGAGATGTGTTCGAGGCGCGCTCACCGCTTGCGGCGCCGGCTCCTCGTCTCAGTACCGGCGGCGGCGAGCCGGCGGCAGGATCTCCCCCGCGGCGGCGTTTGGTTTTGAGTTGGGATGGGGCGTGCGCTGGTTAGCGCGAACGCCGCGGACAATGGCATTTTTGCACTGTGGAACTGGTACCAGCCTACCTGGGGCCTGCTAGGAAGATCGGGCTGGCCCTTTCTTTTTCCTTTTCAGCTTGAAACTTTGCAGCGACAAGGCCCGCGCGCCCAATCCAGCGCTACAATCATCAAAAACGTCAACAAAATCCTCCGGGACTTGAATTGGAAGCCGAAGACTGGGTTCTTTTAGATTTTTGACTTATGGTATAGTAACTCATTTCTAAATAATGTATTTTTTTTAAAACGAAGTCAACAAATCGATTGTAGTAGACACTGTATGAAATTTATCTATATCGGTCAAAATCACATGCGGGTATCTCTCTCCGTACTCTCTCTTACAAACAACCAGAATTCAAAATTTTAAATCATAAACCACGGCCTAAAAGAACACACTTAAAAGGATAAAGCCAGCCATTTTAAAGTTTGGTGTTTCAATTTTATCGCACCTACTTTACGGAGATAGTTTTCTTCAACTATAATATTGACCTTTAGTAAGAACCTCGTCCTAAAATTTCTCCTTGTTTCTCACGTCTTCTCACCCTACCCTACTTTATCCACCCTTACCAACAACCCCTCCTCCCACTCTGACACCAACAACATCTCTTAATGTGCCCCAACCCGACAATCCTTTCTATCCAATACCACCACCTTTGCTGTACCACAACACACTTCATTGTTGCCAATATAACATCTGATGCAGACAACCCTAACACTAACCCATTTTCTCCTTCATCAAGTGTAACGCGATGCATATAAGCAATAGTTACTCCAAATGTGCAAATTTCCATTGGATTAATCGCAAAAGCTAGAGATAAAATACATAATCAACAGGCGAATCCTCTTCTAACTGAGTTAAGCACTAATTTACATAAGAATTGGTTACTACCTAATACGTATGCTCTATGTATTATTAGGTTTGAAAAGAAATAAGCATAAGAGGCCAAGGAGAGCTTGATCCAAAAGGAAGGAGCCGAGAGCGTGGAAATGGAGACAAAAACGCATTTTTTCCTTTGCAAAGCACTATAGCATTGGCATACTACCGTAGCACGCGGTACTGTAGTACCGCAAAAATGGACTGGTGACAAGCCGACTTGCTGGACTTTGGCACGAGGTATTGTTCACGGTACTACAGCACGCAGGAAAATACTATAGCACTGAAAAATCACTATAAGATCTGATGCTTAGTTTCTCCTCATTCTTGACGCCTTCTCACCTACCCTAATTTATCCACCCTTACCAACAACCCCTCATGCTATAACACCAACAACATCTGCTAATGTGCCCCAACCCGACAATCCCTTCTGTCCGATGCCACTGCTTTTGCTATACCACAATGTACTTCATTGTTGCCAAATATAACATCCGATGTGGACAACCCTAACACCAACCCATTTTCCTCTTCATAAAGTGTAACACGAAGCATATAAGCAATAATTACTCCAATGTACAAATTTCCATTGGATCAATCGCCAAAAGCTAGAGATAAAATACATAATCAACATCGTTTCTTGTTGACTTTATCGCCGCATTGTATTGTGTTGCCTTTTTTATCACTGCATTCAACCACTCTCTATCACCCTCTGCTGGTTCCATGTGATCTGTGGTGACCGCTGCCTCACCGCCCTACCCCCATTATCGTGAGTTATATGCCCTACAACACTCAAAGCGTTTGGTCTTTCAATAATTTTCCAAGTTTTGTGCCATGTATACGCCCCAATGTCAATATGATGCATTGTCGAGTTTTTAGCACATATAGCACATTTTGAAGCCATATTTACAAGAATATTAGTATGCATGCAAAATTAGCAAAAATGATTGTTTTGCCACCCGGTGACCGGGCGGCGACACCGTAGATCTGACAAGTGCCGAGGAGCCCCGTGGCCATGTGGTAGGGGGCCTATCGCCTGGCCACTGTTCAGCCAAGAGCCTACCGCACAACCATAGGGTAGCAGGTAATTATGCGCCTTCATTTAGTCCTAATTAGCCCCCTAATTAGCAGCATGAAATTGTCTACCGCATGGTGGCCGTGCAGTAGGCTCTTGGCACCATGCGGTAGCGGTGGCTCCGGGGTATTTCTTTAGTTACCAAATGTAGTGGGCTGAACGCCATTTGGTCGCTCTCGTAGTCTCGCAATTCTTCGCATCCGATTAGTAGTCATATTAGCAGGTAATTCATGTGTAATATATATGTGTGTACATACATACATACATACATATATATATATATATGTTATATATATGTAATTATTTATTTTATCATAATTTTTTATTTGTAATATTGTAGTGCCATTGTATGTATGTACGTACGTACGTATGTATGTCTACATATGTATATGTATAGACATACATACGTACGTACATATATACATACAATGGCACTACAATATACATACATATATGTATATGTATATGTGTGTGTGGAACGCTGAAATAGGGTACCGTGGTGTCTGGGCACCAGGCCTCTCTGCCTTTGGATTGCTTTTAGATGCGTGCAAGTGCAATAGTATATAATATATCAGGTAAACCCGTTAGCATTCATTAATTCAAAAATACAATGATTTGGAAAGAAAGTTATCGATTTGGTAATGCCAAATCAATCATTAATGGAAAGTCTTAATCATAGATGAAAGGTTGATCATTGAGTCTAGGCACCATGGTGCCCTTGATCACACACATGTATATATATACATATACATACATATATATGTCTATATGCATATATAAGTACATACATATGTATATGTATATATTAATATGTATGTATATGTACGTATGCATGTATGTATGTATATATGTGTGTCTATATATATGTATATACATAAATATATGTACTGTTTATTTCATCGTAAATTTTAATTTTTAGTATTTTATTATCATTATCAATCTCCGCACTAATATTTCATCTATCTCATTTGTTGCAAGGTAAGTCTTTACAGGAGTTTTTTTTAAGAGTTCTATGATGAGAACCACCGATGGCAGTCGTAGATCATAGGTGATGCGAATGGTCCTCGGCCCTTCAAGTTGCAGGGAGGGAGGGATTATCGGGAGATAAACGATCGCTATGTCCCAATCTTGTGGGCCACAGGCTTGTTGCCCTTTGCGAGGTTGGTCTCTATCGGACGCCAGTTCACTCTAGATGACAGCTTGCTCTTGGCACTTGTGGACAGGTGGAGGTCCGAGACGCACACCTTCCACTTTCAGTGGGGTAAGATGATGATCACTTTGCAGGATATCTCATTCTTGATCGGTCTCCCTCTCCATGATGAGGCATTTGTTCCAGCCCCTCCACCGACGGACTGGAGGGACAAGTTGGCATATTAGTTCGGCCTGGTTTTCCTAGAGGGTGCTCATGGTGTGTCCCGCTCTTAGCTGACCCATTTCAGTCAGTGCCTGTAGGATGCATCGGACGAGGTTGTTAGATCGCACCTCATCGTGTACCTTCTTCAGCTATATTGTTAGAGCATGTTTCCATCCATACACGACGGTATTTGCAACCCCGACTTCATCTACATCGCCAAGTCTTTGGCTGGCGCGAAGGCTGCGGTGATGCCTTAGTACAGCTGGGAATCATCCATCCTATGCGCCATATATCGAGGGTTATGTGACGCTTGCTAGCACGGCACCGGTGCTACCCCCAACCTGGCCATCTACTACATGTTTCTGCAGTTGTGGAGTTGGGAGCACTTCCCTGATAGGCGTTCATCCTTCTAGAGGCCGGTACATCCGTTCACCAAGTTTGCCTACTAGATAGACAAGCCCACTATAGGCTTGAGGTACACTGGGCCAAGGACAGATTAGCGAAGTGCTACTTTGTAGCACAACGAATTCGAGTCATTGCATGACAGTGATATCATCTAGGTTCCATGGACTCCAGAGTACATGCTGAGGGTAGCGCCACGTGGGCTATCCGTGCAATGTCTCTAGGACGCCGAGTTATGGGCGACGACCTGCCATCTGGTGTTCTCATATATGGTGAAGGCTTACGTGCCGCAGTGCATAATGCGATAATTCAGTTTGTACCAGGTCACGCTCCTTACGAGCGACAGGTTCCTTTAGCGAATCGTACACCTATGGGTCAAACTATATCTGAGTAATGTTTACACTTCGTATGTCTTCTTTTGTAACATCGATGATTTCAAAAATGTAGGCAATCGAGAGTGGGTCGGTAAGGTATGGACTGGCAGGCACTGCAGCAGGAGTGGACGATGACATGTATGAATAGAACGCTATTCGTAGTGGAGCAGTGTCCATACGACATTCAGACGTACGACAAGTTCCTATAGTGGTACGTACCCCGGTCGTGTGCAAACTCACCGTTCCTCCACCAGATTGCTTGGAACAAGTCACGCATGATGACACGGTCACGTGGCAGACTCACCGTTCCTTCACCAGATTGCCAGGAGCAAGTCATGTATGACGACAGTATACAACACTTGTTCGATCGCCACAGCGCTTTGCAATGCCATGACACTGTAAGACAGTTGCAAACTCTGATAATTTTATTTATGAAATTTATACTAGTTATTGCTGAACCTGTTTTGTATGACACTTTAGTTGGAGCGGGCGCAGCACATCGCAAGCATGTTTGGAACCACCATAAGCAACCCAGACACACCACCGATCCTATAGAAAACTTTGACTAGCTGTTAGCTGCATGGTGGGCGACAGCCCCTACTGCATAGTCACAAAGCTCTTTTGACTAGCTGTTAGCTCCATAGTATTATTGTCCATTGACCTGATGGCAAAACAATTATTTTTGCTAATTTTATACATATATCAATATTTTTATAAATACGGTTTTAAAATATACTATATGGGCCAAAAAGTCTGGATTGTCCTAGTGGTATCAGACTATCGGTTCTGACTGAAAATAAACTCAAAAACCGCATTCCCCAGGCACCTCCCCGCAAAACCACAGCCCCCTCTCCCTGTCTCCAACTCTCGTATCGTACGAGGCAGCTCGTGCCCGCGCGAGACTGAGACGAGGCCAACCCGCAGGGCAACTCCCCAACTGCCCAGATCTCGCCGCCGCCGCCGAGATGCTCCGCCGCGGCCTCCTCCTCATCACCGCCCTCCTCGCCGTCGCGCGGCCGCCCCTCGCATCCGCCTCCGAGTCCGACCACAAGGTGCGCGCGGAAGCCACCCCCTCCCCCTCCCTAACCCTAGATCCGAACCTCCCGTACGCCCCTCGGCTGGATCCGTCGAGGTGCCGCGCCGGATCTGGGTGCGGCGCGCGGTTTGGACGTGGCTGCGTGGCGGTTCCGGGGCCGCGTTGTTCTGGGCTAGTGCTGGGAGTTACATGCTTAGTTCGAGGTGGCGGCTTGATCTGTAGCTCTGATGCGAAGGGTTGGACGCTTAGAATCTGGACGTTATGGGCGAGAGGACGGTTTGAGAAATTGGGCTGCTTTAGGAGGCTACTTGATCTTGTTTACTGCGAGAGTGCAGGAAAAAAAAATAACAGAGCTGCATTCGGACAAAAAAAGCTTTTGGTTGTATAAAATTTCGGAATAGTTCTGCATTTGGACGGAGAAACGGCTGTAATTGTATTGTTGTTCAGTGAATCTGTATCATGCTAGGCCTTGAATAAGATTTAAGATAGATAGGAGACTTTTCTAGCTTACATCCGAATCATCAAAGTCGATTGTTTCTTGCTGGTGCATTTAAATTCTGAGATATGGTGCATGTCATGTTTGGTTTGGGAAAGGGTGCAACACTTGTATATTGCTGTGGTCATACAGTTGATATATTATGCTTTGATGTGGCAGTTATCCTGGGCATTTGTTTGAATATTCCTATCATTCAATTTCGGGCCTCCCAATGTTTGGGATCGTACTAGTTGAACATGATGTGGTGGCATGTGACTTGAGAGTTCGAAAAACAAAATAACGTGCCTATTCCTTATGACCTTATTATTGGTTGTTTTACACTGCACACTATCTTACTAGTAGGGACCGATTGAGGATTGGATTTAGCACAGCAACAGGTAGTTGCAATCATGTGTTGGCGGTAGTAATTTGATTTTGAACATTTGTTGGTAGTAGTTTGATTTCGGACATTGATTTGTCTTGTGCTGACTGCTGAGTGCAACTGTATGTACTTCCCTGTAATAATACTTGCATTTGCTTCTATTATGGTAACTGCTGCGTGGTACTTCAGTAACTTTGGGGCTTAATGCCCTCAGCTGGAAGTATGTGATTAGTAAGGTAAAAAAATGTATATATGCGTGCAATTCCCCTGTCCTAGATTATTACCTTGTTAAAATGCTAGTCTTGCATAAGTTTAGTGGATCATGAATTGTGTTATATTTACCTGAAGTTTGTACGGTCAAAGTTAAACATAACGTGAGGCGATCCTGGAATATCTGTGAGAAATTAATAGTTTTGGTATAGTGTTCTCATGCATCTAAGTAGTTTGAGAAACTTTTGTGCCATTGAATAAGGCTCCATTTGGCTTTGTGGTCTCTCTTTAAATGCATTTTTAGCATATTAACTTTTGATAAATTAATTGCTTAGTAGCATTCTTCGAGTCATAACAGTAAGATTTTATCAGATATGTCAAATATAGCCCATAACTGTGTGACTCTGTAGCACATGAAAATCCGAAATAGATAGAGCCTGACGCTCTCTTTGATTGTGTTTTGCTGTGTTGCACTGCACTATGGGACAAATTAGTTATGGAGAGTGCTGCTTCTAGTAAAATATTGCTGCTACTATTCCAAAAAGGAGGTTGTCAAGTAATATATGAAATCCACATTTTGGAATACACCTCACAGCCAAACAGAGCCTCAGCATGCGGTATAAGATTGTGACATAATATGGCCTTATTTTCCGGCTAGAAAGCCGAGTCTGCTCTCTGAGTCCATCAAATATCAAAGTATCTAAGTGTGTAATGATTTGTGATAAGAAATGATGGAACCCATGGTACCTAATTGTTGAAGTCAATTTGAAGGATAATTTAATTGACCTTCGATCCTAAAAAGGGAAACATCTGATGGCTTTGACATTTATCATAATATATGTTAGGTGCTGGATTACATACATTGCCATGAGAACTTGGGTTGCAGGTTCTTTTAATTTCATTATGGTTAATATTGAAACTGGTCAACAACAATCCCACTTAAACGGGGGAGTGGCCTTCACAATCAACTAGAAATTTCAGAGCTCTATTTACTTGTCATGGCTTCTTAACACTTCATTAACTGGCCATGTTCCTTGTTCTTCTCTATATCTTACACAGTTGCACTTCATACCACAATGCACATATTCAGAACAATCGATTGTTTCTTATTTGTCAACTTCTTTGTTGTTGTCTTCTCTAAAATTTAATTTGTACTGATTTGCAATCATACTGAGAACACTTCTTATTTTTCTTATGTGCAGTACAAAGCTGAAGAACCAGTTAAGCTCTGGGTAAACAAGGTTGGCCCTTACAATAACCCTCAAGAAACTTACAACTATTACAGCCTCCCATTTTGTCAACCATCGGAAAACCCTGCACATAAATGGGGTGGTCTCGGAGAGGTCCTAGGTGGAAATGAGCTGATCGATAGTCAGATTGATATAAAGTTCTTAAGTACGTTGATCTTGTTTTAACATCCTCCTTGGATTTGTTTCCTTTTGATTGCAATGTGCATCAATGCATGTTCTTTTCTACTAAGTGATTTGTCTGACTGACTACTCATTTATTTTTTTTCTTTTGTTTTAGAAAATGTGGAGAAGGGCCCCATTTGCACAATTGAACTTGATTCTAAAAAGGTTCAGCAATTTACTGATGCCATTGAAAGCTCATATTGGTTTGAGCTTTTCATAGGTATGAGGATCTGTATTTTGTTCTGTGTTGCTGCACATGATTTTCTTGTTTTTGATGCCATTTATTGTTTTTGACATTCTCTGTATGCAACTTTCTCTCCTTTGCTTGCTGTGGTCAAATCACCTAGATGATCTGCCATTGTGGGGTAGGTAATTCTAAACTTAAATGGCATTTATTTTGCTTAAATACTTTGTACTCTCTACTTCTTTTTGATAATAGGGTGAGTTGCCCTCTGAGCAGGTTTTGTTGGGGAGACTGACAAAAACAATGAAAACAAGCACTATCTTTACACTCACAAGAACATTGTTGTTAAATACAACGGTAACAGGGTACGTGTTGCACTTATTTATAACCTTAAAAATTAGCTGGAAGCCTAAAACCTATACATATTAGCTAATCAGATTTCCCTTGTAGATAATTCATGTCAATCTCACTCAAGAGTCACCTAAGCTTCTTGAAGCTGGTAAAAAATTGGACATGACATATTCAGTGAAGTGGGTGCAAACAAATGTGGCATTTGCACGACGTTTTGAAGTTTACTTGGACTACCCGTTTTTCGAACACCAGGTAATTCTTGTTCTCGCCAAAGGCAACCTAGAATTTTTTGGACATTTTTTTGGCCTTTTTATATTTTCTTGGCTCCATGTTGATTCTAACAAGGAGGTAGACCTTACTTTCTGTCAGAAGGAATCACAAGACCACTAACTTGTTTTACAATTTCCCATGTTCAGATTCATTGGTTTTCCATCTTCAATTCTTTCATGATGGTTATTTTCTTGACCGGTTTAGTATCAATGATATTGATGAGGACCCTGAGAAATGATTATGCAAAGTATGCTCGTGAAGATGATGATCTGGAGTCGCTTGTAAGTTCTGAATCTGGGTACTTCTGCTTGTGTATTCCCTCTGGTAAAAAAAAAACTTGTTTTTTTTATTTTCATGGTCTCCAGATGCAAGTTTGACCATTACTCTTATCACATCATATTTGTAAAAGTTACAAATCTATAACATTATGAGAGTATTGTAAAGATGAATTTACTCATCATTTCCATGTGAGGAATCTAATATGCAGAAAGAAATAATTAGTCAATCGTCAAGTTTGACCATACACTTCCCACACTAAGAAGTTTTTTTTAACAGGAGGAATTCTTTGAATATTTGTAGTTAATTGTTTGGCACGGTTTTCATCTGTTGTCACTTGATCGTGTGGTCTTAAACTATGGTTTTCCTTTATCAGGAGAGAGATGTTAGTGAGGAATCTGGATGGAAGCTTGTCCATGGAGATGTATTTCGGCCTCCTTGCAGTCTGGTGTTTCTTTCTGCTCTTGTTGGTATTGGCACTCAGTTGGCAGCTCTTATCCTGCTTGTGATTGTATTGGCCATTGTTGGCATGTTATATATTGGGTAAGCTCAAAACCAGCTTTCTTTGTCTCTGTTTTTCTGCATTGCATGTGCAAAATGTAGTAGGTCTATAGAGTGGGTTCGAATCCACTTATGCTTAGGCTTTGGCTTAGGTTGTTACAGTGACTAGTTTTTAAACGGTGTGTTTTTTCAAGACGGGGTTTACAGGGAGATTGTGGTAGACATTGTACCGATTTCATCTATATCGGCCAAATCGATGCGACTATTTCTCTCTGCGTTCTGTCTCACAAATAGCTAAAATTCAAAAACCATAAGCCAAAAGTCAAGACCATACCCCAAAAGAACTCACCCATAGTTAAAAGTAGTTTAGGAGTCATGAATATGTTCATCTGGAACATTACTACATATACATTTTTCCTAAAAGGAGCTGAAGATCATGAATGGCTAAACCTTTACAATGTATCCAGTTTTGCATTCACGTGTAGCTGGAGATTTTTTTGGTCAAATGATATAGTAGAATCCACACTGTATATTTGTACTTTTGATATGTAACCATGATTGTCATGATGTCACCAAGTGTCGTCGCCTAGGCTTCGTGGCGGTCCGGGGGGGACGCGCCGGGGGGGGGGGGGGCACCAGGGGGAGGAGGTGGCGAGCAGGGGGAGGAGGCGCCGGGAAGGGGAAGCACTCGGGAGAGGAGGTCACGGGAGAGAGAGCAGTCGGAAGAGAGCAATTATATGAGGGGGACAGGCCGACCAGTGTATGTATTCCATCACATATACGTGTGCATGTAGAGTGTATGCCTCGCCGTGGCATCACCATGGTGTCCTGGCACCTAAGAGGTGCTGTGGTCGCCAATTACACTGTGACAACTAACAACCATGTATGTAACTGTCCTCGTTATTTAGTTTGATTTCTCACCAAGGTAGTATATATCTGGATGAAATGGCTGGTTTTGCATTAGCCAACGACTACATTTGTTAAAGCCCCTTATTGACTTCTGGAGTAGCTGTCTTATACTCTTATTACTGAAATGCACAACTCCATCTGCCATAAGGCATGTGTGCAGAAGTGAATAACCCTGAAAGTCAAGGAAAAAATAACTCATTTCATTGTTCAGACTTAGAAAACATGAAAATTGGCTAACATACAAAGTGTAATTTTCATCATCATGCGAAGTAACTCAATATCTAAAACTGTTCTCGGAGATCAATAATGATGTTTGGTCAGCTGGCACGATTTCTATTAGCATTCCCCCCTAACTAAAATATTATACTCTATTTGTCAGAGAAGGAGCAAGCATCACAACCTTTATCATGTGCTTACACTCTTTACATCTTTCATTTCTGCATCAATCAATATAATGTTTGTTCAGGTAGTATGCGTTTTTATTAGCTTTTCCCCCCAACTAAAATACTGTACTCTATTTGTCAGACGAGGAGCTATCATCACAACATTTATCGTGTGCTATGCTCTTACATCTTTCATATCTGGATATGTTAGTGGTGGCCTCTACTCGAGGAATGGTGGTATGGTTTTGCACAATTTTTTATGTTCTTTGGAGTATTTCCTTTGTTTAACTTCCCCATGTTATTCTGCTATGCTGAATAGATTCTTGAGTTTCAGAATTGCCAGTTTCCATGTTCTTTGTCTCAAGTTCACTGTCCATTCCTTGATTCAATGGCAGGCAAAAACTGGATAAAGGCTATGATCCTTACTGCATCCCTTTTTCCGTTCTTATGCTTTTCAATTGGATTAGTGTTGAACACCATTGCTATCTTCTACCGTTCATTAGCGGCTATACCATTTGGCACAATGGTTGTCATATTTGTCCTTTGGGCTTTTATCTCTTTCCCGTTGGTGCTATTGGGAACTGTAGTTGGTAGAAACTGGAGTGGTGCCCCCAACAACCCATGCCGTGTGAAGACAATTCCACGTCCTATTCCTGAGAAAAAGTGGTACCTTACACCTTCTGTTATCTCTTTGATGGGTGGGCTTCTCCCCTTCGGCAGCATCTTCATTGAGATGTACTTTGTGTTCACTTCATTCTGGAACTACAAGGTAAAAAATAATATATTGGTGAACATTGCTGTGAAGTAAATGTGTCTATGCACTTTTATTTGAAGTACATTTCTTGTAACTTGACGGAATAGTGACATCATATCTTTTGGCCTTGTCAGGTGTATTATGTTTATGGTTTCATGTTGCTGGTCTTTGTCATCCTCATAATAGTCACCATATGTGTCACTATTGTGGGTACTTATTTCTTGTTGAATGCTGAGAACTATCATTGGCAATGGACGTCATTCTTCTCTGCTGCATCTACTGCCCTGTATGTATATCTGTACTCCATATACTATTATCATGTGAAGACAAAGATGTCGGGCTTTTTCCAGACGAGCTTCTACTTTGGCTACACCTTGATGTTCTGTCTCGGGCTAGGGATACTTTGTGGTGAGCTTTCAAACTTACTGGTGGTCATTCCATTTCAAATTGCCATTAGGTCCGTTTTGACATCCTTTTGTGGTTATTTAGGTGCTGTTGGCTATCTGGGGTCTACTCTCTTTGTGATGAGAATCTACAGAAACATCAAATGCGACTAAATTGCTACTCCATTGTTGGTAGAGGCTGTTAGCAAATCATGTGGTGTTGTCACAGGTCCAGTGTGGAGTAATGCTTATAAGATTCTGGTTAACTTTTGGAAACTACACAGGAGGTTGCTCTCCCTTTGTTTACTTTTTTACTTTTTTTTTGTCTTTTTTGACCTATCTATTTTCCTTCATGGATCTGCCCTCATAAATGTATACCTATATTAGTTCAGGAATTAGTCTCAGTACTGGGAAGTACATTTAGGTTCTCTTTTTTGCGGCGGCCTCTTTTGGTCAGTAGTAGGATATCATTGATGAATATTGCTGCAGTGGACTAGATTTTTGTTTCTTATGAATTGCAACATCCGGTTTTCTTGTCGCCATGTAGTTCAAGCAAACTTATTCAAGTTACACGTATAGCCTGAATGGGTGAAGTATGTATGTTTCGCCCTTGCCAGTACTGTGGAAGCACACATCAATGCGATTCGCTTTGGTTTTTCGTTTGAGTTTTAGTTCTTTCAGAATTGTTTGCCAACTGCCAATACAAAAGTCTGCCTTTTTGAGTTCGTTACGTCTACAGTGACTGAGGTCATTTTGTTTTGGTCAGACAATCCATGCAATGTCAGTCTTGGTCATGGCGACGTACTGTCAGTATGGCTTTAAAACTGCAATTTGGGGTTTTAGTGGGCTATCTGTTAAATGTCATTACTCATTTCACTTACAGCTACATGCCTATGATAATGGTTGCCTGTTAGTAGACCTTTTCCTGAGAGACACCTCCAATGATCCAATCTATGAAATAAAAAGATCTGGTGGTAGGGATGAAAAAACTTTTGTTGTGGCTCTTATTTTTTGTGGGGAAATGTAGATCTACTCTTTTTTTTTTTTGTTAGTACAGACCTTTTGTTGTAGTAGGACTGCCCACAGGAACTCATCTATGCGAGAGGTGCATAGAACTTTCCAGTCCTTTGTTATGATGTGTCAAGTCTATCCTGCCCGATTCTTTTAAATCAATCAATCGGATGAAGTATTGCGAACTTATCTGTATTCTCGTCTGAAAGATAATGAAGCATTCTATAGCTTTACTGGAATTGACTGCCCTGGTAACAAAATGTCATTTCTTTGGAAGACAACAGCATATGAGTATATCTCAGTCAAGGACATGATATATTTTTGGTCATTTGTCCTGTCATGGTTTCGTTTACTAAGCCTTGTCATGACTTTAACTGCAAAAATTAATTCACACTTCAATATGACAGTGTAGATAGTGCCATAATAAACTATGTAGATAGTGCCCACACATTTCATAGCACAAAGTATGAAGCAGCTACATAGCTGGACAGTGTTTGCATAGCCCTTGCAGCCTATAAGATTCTGTCTAGGGCATACATTACATGTTACGATCATAATTCGCTACTACTAAACATAGAGCTGATAGTTTAGAATACTGATCCAAATGACCATCAAAAACACTAAAGTAGTTGCATGACGTTAAAGATTAAATCGGTAGCAAATAGCACAGCTTACAGCCACAAAGTTTCAAAAAATAACATCCATCCGATTAGCATAGTAGGCAAGTTCATGACACTATGTCAGATGCCAAGCAACAGCTGATCAATGATTATACACACACATCTTGCTGCGGCTGGTAGATACAAAAGTAGTGAGCCCTCTTGTGCCTAAGCATCTTTTGTTGAGCTGTAAAGGAAAAAGGGCTTTAGAAAGTGGGCTAAGTGGAGTAAGGAAATACAAACGATACTATTCTATATCAAGCATGAGAGTTTAGGCAACAGATATATTAGAGCAAGAAAGCACCTAGACTTGGCAGTGTCATCTGCACAAGCATCACCATCGCCATCTCTAGCGATATCATCTTTGAAGAGCTTCTTTGCAGTATTTTTCTTAAGCGCTGGGTGAGATCTATAAGCGAGTCGTTATGTCATGTATGTATATGTAAGGGTGGATCCTAATTTGTGGTAGAAAACAAAGTAAAGGAATGCATTGTCAGTGGGATTAACCTCTTTCCTATCACGCTCCCTTGAGTCTTCGTTGAATCACCAAAACCAACATCAGAAGCAGTCTATGGTGAAGCAGGGCAAGAAAAAGGACCATGTCAGTTCAAGCCTTGATGCAACATAATTAATCTAATCAAAACCTGGGCAAGAGGCCAACAAGCCTTGTTATAACAACTCATTAGATAGTAGTCGTAGCGGTGTTATAACAACTCATTAGATAGTAGTCGTAGCGGCGTTGCTATCCTGTGGCCTTGTTACAGCAAAAGGCCAGGAGTAAACCTTACTTTGAGCATATTTGCATCACCACTGTCCTGTGGCGTTGCTGGTGACTTTGCAAGCGCTGCCACAGCACTAATAGGCTTTGAAATCGTCTCTGTTTGGAGTAAAGTCAGGTCTCGACCTTTCTGCGGAGTGTTATACACATTGTATAATAGTGTTAGAGGAAGTCAAGACATATGGCATACATATGGATAAACTATATTTCTGTTTGAAACTGAATATGTAAATTGCTGATTTTTTTAGAAATAGTTTACCTCATTCCTAGTAGTATGGCACTCTGTGGCGTCACTGGTGGTTCATGGGTGAGAAGAGCTGCTTTGCTTGGTGTAGTGTTTGAAGCGTGGCTAGCCTCTGAAGCAGCAGGTGGTGAAGTCAAAGCTAAGGGGGCACTTTTCTGATGAGTGCTCTGCATGCTGCTGCTTGCACCTTGAGAGAGCATATACGACGATGACTGTGATCCTGTAGGTGTCATTGGAAGAAGAGCATTGCTAGCATCTATTTCCCTAATGACTGCGTTGACCTGGAAACAGACGTTGCCAGAACCTATTGTGTTCTCAGTGAAGTTGACATTCCATATGTAAATCTTCTCTAGGAGCCTCGTGATTTCATCAGGAATGAAACCACACGGATTATCAGCGATGAGAGTATCAACTGTCTTCTTTGTGAGGCGTTGAGCTGTTCGTCTGAAGAGAATAAATTCAGTATCACCCGTTTCATCTCCAGCAACAATGCATAGTTTGTACCTACGGTAGATGAAGAGTAGATTAGAAAGCCTGTTAGTACAGAGCAAGGTGCCCAGTGCCAGATAGTAAGAGAAGGTAGTAAACATTATCTGACCTTAGGGTAGGTGCACCAATAATACCACAGTCAGGACCAGTGCATCTGTATGAGTCACCATGAGGCTTGGTTGTTCTGAGACACTTGTTGCAGGAGTTGTACCACCATGAATTGTCGATCTTTCGTATCGTCACTGTGACAAGAAACTCTCTTTTCTATAAAAGATTTAGCGAAAGTGAGTAACCATCGACATTCATGGACATGGTAGAGGTATGAAATACGGTAATAAAAGCGTACCTTATTTTTGAAAGGGTGAAGGTACTTGATATCAGAGACCTTTTTTGGTTCAGCAGCAGCTTTGGGTTCATTTGAAGTCATGTGTTCATCCCATTTAATTGGCTCATGCATGCTTCTCACTCTAATTAGGTTAGAGAGCAAAGAAATCATTTGTTAAAATGCAGAAAAAGATGGCTGGCATCTGCAGGTATTAAATATTCAAACCAATATATAACCTGGCGATAAGACTCTTTGCTTCAGGGACCTCAGGATTTATGTACCATTTGCACGCTGAACCGCCTGTCAGTGATACCTTGTCTGAAACATCAGGCATTAGGTCTAGGCTTCTGGTAGTAGTCGATGCACAATAGCATAACAAACATACCTGCAAAGCGCTTGACAAGAGTACCAACAAATATCACAACTTGTGGAGAAGCCTGCCCATCCTTGTGCACTTGTTCGCTTGGGAATGACGTAGCCCGCTCACCCCAAAGCACAACATCAACTTTAGCATTGCTGTTGTTCCAGTGAAATCAAATGCAAGTTAAAACAGTCCTCAAAGAGCACTACCATAGATAAGCTGTTAAACATACACTACTATTGTACAGGCAAACAAAAAACATGTCATGAACAATAGGCATGCATAACTGACCCTGCGTCGCCTATGGTGATAGTTCTCTTTAAGTTGTCTGCTTGTCGCGACCTTGCCCGTAGCGTTGAAACATTTGAGATCATGGTGACTACTACGATGACATCTAATTTGGGTAACGGTTATGCATAAGCAAGTGTTGAATGCTTTTTGGGATGCTAATTTTTTGTGTTCAGTGGTTTACCTGTGAAGTAATCATTGCAGTCAACACGTGACTGGAGCTATTCCATGGGAGCAAGGGAGTAGGTACACACGGGAAAAGCAGGTGGGATTTCAACAACCTCCTCTACTAAAGTCCACCTTGTAAAGATGATCATGATGTCATTTGTCACTGCCTTGTACTTGTTGGATTTCTTGACTCGAAAATATGAGATGTTGTAAACGCCACCTTCCTTTATCAGAGGCCTGAACTGCTCATCTAAACGCGGGTAAATCTGCACGTGTACGCTATTTCCCTGTCCAAAAAGCAGTGTTGGAACCAAAGACGTTTGATCTAAAACTTTATCGTAGTTAGCAAGCATCACCACCTACTACTGCACCTAAGCTGGCATATTTAAGAATACAGTTGGGTGCATGGTTAATTCAGTGATATTATAAAAAAAATATTCCAACAAAGGAAAAAAACCATGATCTGTTCTTGAGGACAATAGATACCTCTTCATCAATCAGCACCAGATCAGTGTGTAGCAACTTTGCTTCATCATGAGGATAAAAAAAGTCCCAAAACCTAGAGATACGCACACATATGCGCTCACTGCAGTCTCCAATCATAAGGGTGGGAATCAGTACGTCTCCCATCTGCAGGTATATAAAAAACATGGAATCATCAGAACAGACATTAATGAAAGGTTAGATCAGTTAAGGGGTTGTAAAGGGCTTAGATAAAAATGGAAACACCTTAGATCAGAAGATATCACATGCATCAAGTAGGTTCAACAGTTCAAATGAAAAAGCGTACAAAAATGATCAGCCAATGACTTCTGAAGTCATATATATAAGCAAGGTTATGTACAGAGCAAAATGCATCGTATGGCAAGAGTCCTAGGTCGATCTTTGCGTCATGCATCAAGGACCTCTCTGTAAACTACGTTCCGAGTCTGCGAGCCACACGAGCCATCATCATTTTCAATTAAAATCCTAAGGCCACCTCTAGACGTCGATCTCGAAACAGCAACATAAAGTTGTCCATGTGTAAAGACAAGTTTCTTGAGGTAAAGTCCAACCCTTGATAGGGTCTGTCCTTGGCTCTTGTTTATTGTCATCGCATAGCATATTCATACTGAAAATTGTTTTCTCTGCAGTGTGAAGGGCCATTTGACATCTGTAGTGTTAAGGGCAATCCTTAGTATAAAGACTTTCTCACCAACATTAGAGCCTGTTAGCATTATGCATTGCAGCAAACGCTGCCCAAGTTCAATAACAATTAGCCTTGTGCCATTACAAAGACCCATATTTTGATTGAGGTTTCGCAAGAGCATCACTACAACACCTTTTTTAGCACAAGCCTATGACAAGGGAAATTGTTTGCATCAATGGAATTTAGGAACTCTGTAGGGTAAAGCAAATCAAAATCTGGTATGTGTTCAGACGATTTCGATATTGTGTCACAGCTTAGGTAATGTACACTGTCTCCAGGAAGCATCGAGACAATATATGCATTTAGCTCATCAATAGTCACATTATTTGGGCAAACAATGGCACGCGAGGCTAAATATATAGGATTTTGGTAACTTTCCAAGAAGTTTGGGTACACCTCAGACACAAGAGCAGCAATTTTATCACCAGTAGTACAAATCAACAAATCGTCAGGAATTGTCACCCAGGAAGGCTCACGCTCCTCCCCCTTTTTTATAGCAGGGATAGTACCGTCACCAATGGCTAAGACCCATTTGCTAAATTTCTCAAGTTCGTCACGCTCGTTTCCTTCTAAGGACGGGTTAAGAAGTCGCATGTTCATGCGCAATTTTAGAAGGGCAACATGCTGCCACAACTTAGAGTTCGTAATAGACGCACCAACTATGGAGGACCGTGAGCCTTTGCGTACAACAGGTAAAATCTGTCGGAAATCACCTCCGAGAACAACGGGCTTTCCACCAAATGGGAGTATTGCATTCCTAGGATCATGTTCAGAAAGAATATCTCGCGTAGTTCTATCTAAAGCTTCAAAGCAGCGTCGATGTGTCATCGGTGCTTCATCCCATATAATGAGGGCAGCAACTTGTATAAGCTCAGCAATCATAGTACCCCTTTTCACACTACATGTCCCAGCCTCTGTTATGTCGAATGGTATTTTAAATCTCGAGTGCGCGGTACGGCCTCTTGGCAATAGCAAAGACGCTACACCAGATGACGCTACTGCAAGCACTGTCCTCTTCTCGGACCTTAACCTCGCAATTATAGCATTCCATAAAAATGTTTTACCAGTACCACCGTGGCCACAGACAAAGAAAAAGCCAGGAGATCCACGAAGAACACGGCTTGCTATTATGTCAAATACATTTCTTTGGTCAACATTCAGCTGCGAGACTAAAGATGCGGCATACATGGACAACATCAAGGGTTCAGGGTCAAGTTCATCATTAATTAGCCTATTATCGCCTATGTTAATACACCGTGTTGTCAGCTTTGGCAGGTTGTAGTCATCTATGTTTCCATCGCTGCTCACAAAAACATTCGTGAGTTTCTGTATAAGCAAAGTCATCAGCTGTTCCTGTGGAACAGTATAGTATGGGTTCTCAAGTGCATCTCTAAGCCTACGGTGTATGTCATCTGTAAAATAGAGCCAATATTTGTCAAACAAAGCACGAACATTACCAACAGAACAGAAAAGCACCACAGTGACAAATAATTGTCTCAACTGATATGCCAATGCAGATATTATTGCCTCATCAAACAGAAGACACCACTCGTTATCGCCCTCAAGTAAACCACGTGCCTCACAAGTGTCTCGAAAAGTAGTGTACACTTTATTGTTAAAGGTTCTCATGTCAGCATAATTCTTTGCGCCTTTAACTATCATTAGAAGCATGCGTAAGTAATATAGCTCCACAGCAGCTGGATGAACATAGTACATACGACCAATCTTAGCGCAAGGTGTTCTCTTTCACCAACATCTCTTAGAAGCATCCCAAGACCACTCTTTTGGGAAGTCATAATATGTTAAGTGTCTAGCTGCCTCGTGTTTTGAATTAGCTTCGAACCATGCAGTCAACATTGTGCACTTTGCTGCAGGGCTAGTGAGCAATGCTTCTAGGTTAGCACTAGGTTCATATCGCACATGGTTCATGTCAGGAAGATGCACGGCTAGTCGCTCCACCGGAGGCATTCTAAAGTGAATGTCAAACTCAAAAGCACGCCATAGGGCTTCGCACGAAGAAAGAAATCTAGCATCAACGTATTCTTGGATTTCATTTTTTGGAGCCAATTGGGGGCCAGGAGATGCATTGGATGTCTTTGCAGTAACTTCAAAATAGACCTTCGCTCGATCACTTCCTTTCGTAACATATTTAAATAGATATTTAATCATGTTTGATTTGTTACACCACTTGACATTGATATGTGCATTGTATTTCTTTAGCAAGCGTATATTGTATGGAACAACATTCTTGTTATCTAATGTGACGTCGTTTTTACAAACATGTCTACCATCATCCCTTCGTCTGTAAATAGTAAAC
This sequence comes from Melocanna baccifera, assembly GCA_036346265.1. Classification (NCBI taxonomy): domain Eukaryota; kingdom Viridiplantae; phylum Streptophyta; class Magnoliopsida; order Poales; family Poaceae; genus Melocanna; species Melocanna baccifera. Next base: position 18,302,051 of record CM070707.1, on the reverse strand, counting down.
CCAAAGTCATCCATGATAGTTTTCATCCTGAAATGACTTAGGAAAATTTTTTGAGCATCTGTTATCTTTCATACATGGACACTTCTTATTATAGTCACCGCATGGGCCATGTATTATGAACTCATCAACTAAAGCGTAGCCTAGCGGGTCGTCGCTGATGTCAGGAATTTCTGCGCAAATGAAACTATCGACAGCAGCAGCACTGAATCCTGAACTATTAGCAGCCAGCCACACAAGGCAATGTATGTGTGGTAGGCCACGTTTTTGGAACTCAACGGTGTATAAAACTGCACATGGAAGGACTACTGTAAGACTCATTAACAATAAATGTAAAAGCCAGTATGTATCATCAACATATACTACGCCTTACCTGCAAGGACTGGACCGAATGTTCTGCCATCCTTAATATCGGCTACGAATTCATTGACTTTCATATGGAAAACGCGCACTATCAAGTCAGAACGATCACACGGTTGCTGCCCAGGTTCAAAGCGTAGTGCATCTGTTATTTCTTTCCATCTAGTGTTACATGTGAAAGTCACAAAAAGGTCAAGAGGGCCATAGACTCTGCATATGGCCATCGCGTCTTGGTAATTCATTACATGGTACCTCCTGCCGCCAGTAAAACTGGCTGGCACGATTACCCTACCACCAACTGAATCGGCATTTATAAGACCCTTATCAATGGCATCAGCTATTCCTTGTACCGACTCAGATCGTAGTTCTTTCTGGTGGTCTGCTATAAACTTTAGTCTCGACCCTTCAATCGTTGAATACGCATCGACGTCTATTTTGTCACTTAACCTGCCATAGCAAGTGAATGGATTCGCCTCATTTAATCTGTAGTGCATGTGATGTCTAACAAATTCAAGCATCGTGACATATTTACGGCCTGTCCCGTCACTATCTTCAACGTCCGAATATCCAATACCAAGATGGTAGCCATGTTCACCATAAGGAAATAGTAATGGGTACTGCAAAGCCATATAAGATGGGTGCAAGCAAGAAACACGCCTTAGTCCAAACTCTCTGTCTTGCACAAGGACATCGTAAGTGTACTCATTGGCTGAGTATTCACCGACAATTATAGCAGCAATCTCACCACTCAAGGGTAAACTGTACTGAACATCATCTCTTGTATCACAGCCTAGCAATCGTAGTGTTATTTTTTGATCACCCTCTTGTTCTAGACGTTCTCTAGCGTAGCGAAATGCCTTAACAAGTTGATTGTGCTCATCTAACATGCTTAACAGAGACATTGCTACCACTGGGTCAGGCTGATCAGGAGCGTTATCATCACCCTCAAACATGTCCAGTCTATTTTGTGTCTCATTTTTAGTGTCGTATATGTAAAGCTGTGCAAATTTGGGTCGCGAACCATGATGAGGCAACAAGGTACCAATACGATGATGGACCACCCCATCAATCTTGAATACATAAGGTGCAGTGCCATTGTTTATCGTCCTGTCGATAGCGGCACCTAAAGAGGTGAACGCAAACAGAGTATTGTAAGATCGAATTTGCCTTAGAAACCTCTTTGAACGCGCATCACCATCAAAACGCAGCAAGTCAGCTAAGGGGGCAGGTGGTTTTCTGTAGGTTTTCAAATTGATTTTGCCTCCTTTACAGCAAAGGTTGTAGACTATTTTTCGCTTGGTGACAACAGAGGCACTTTTGATACGCTCCTGGAACCAGAAGAAAGCACCACAGTAAGGACACTCGTGTGATGGTCTGCCATAGTACGACCGGTTTGGGTAGGTATCTACAGCGCAACAACAGAAAAATATATTGTTGTATGAACCATAGTAGACCATCCAACCCACATAAAGTTCCAAAAAATGGCATGCACACACCTTTCAACGCCTTGACATACGCCCTATCAAGAGGAATCATGACATCTACTGGATCATTGCAGGCAGCCATGCACCAAAAAAAAACAAAGGAAGGGCAGACTGTCATATCATCACCACAGTGAAAGGTGAGAGGGAAAAAACTAAAGGTTGTAGGTAATCACCATCAGTAACGGATGGCGAATGGCTGTATGGTCTCTTACTGTGTATCCTAGCGAGCCGACGCCGCCTATTGGAGGTAGCAACCTCAGTAGAAAAGTCCATTAAGGACCTATTCCCTGTTTGATGTGAAGTTGGACCCATTAATAAACAACGCGTGCCTTTTTTTCCCCTATAGCAAGACGTGATTGTCCAACGTGTACTCACTTGTTACTCCCGGAGCATCCGGCAGCTGGTTAGATGCTCTTGGCTGTTCAGATGGTTCCGGCTGACCAGCCATGCACAGGTGCTCACTGCTAGCGACAAAGGAAGGCCGTCTAAGGGAACCTAAGTGTTTTCTCACAGTTTCCAGAAATAGCACAAATTAGCTAAGGACAAGGTAGCCGTTCTATGCTAAGTAAGCTATGCATGACAACTTTATAGACCTTGGTAAAGTGCAAGGCGCCTTCTTTTCATTTTTTCACGACATCGCGCAACTATTTCACACGGAGGACCAGCCATCAAAACCCAAACTGCACAATGCCAATAAATCACAACCAATATCAAGAATAGATCAGCACATGAACAAAAAAAGTTGTCGCAACACGATTCACAAGCAAAACAACACAAATGACAAGCAAACCTCAAGCGCACTAAACCAAACACCGCGGAGTGACAATCAACAACATCCATGTACCAGGACAGGCCCTAGAAGGGTAGAAGAAAAGGGGTGAGACTATCTACAATTGCCAGAATAGATAAGTGAAGAAGATGCACCTATACAGCCTAGAAGAAAAGATCCTACTGCCTATGGCCACTACTTATGAGTGGGGAATTAGATGGTAAGGGAAGAAGAAGCACCTAGAGAGTAGATCCTATAGCCTATGGCCACTACCTATGAGTGGGGAATTAGATGGTAAAGGAAGAAGAAGCACCTAGAGGGTTTAGCAGGACAGGTAAGTGCACCTAGAGAGTTTAGTAGAACAGGCAAGCACCTAGTGAGAATAGGTAAGTCAACCACACTAAGAACTATAGTGCCACAGGTGAAAGCAAAAGAAATTCTATAATGACTTCGCCCATGGTCATTAATTTATACACTAATTTATTTATGCTAAGTTCGTCAAGGTGAAAGTGGCCGCAAAGCTAAACAGGGCATTTATATGTGGTAGGGCATAACTAAAATATAACACGTCATTATAACCATTTTATTTTATTCAAATAATCTGAGCAACCAAGAATAATGTAAATAGCTTAAATAAATAAATAACCAGGAATCGGTAGGCTCGACATGCTCAAAAAATTGTAACTTGCCTTGTGGAGCTGAAATCTCTTGGAAACCTCGCAGAAGTCTACTCTAAACCTCGAATGGCTGTCTTGGAAACCTCGCGAACTAACGCAAAAAAACAAGCACAAAATAACATTAGGTTCTGAGCTTGCTTCTAAACAGGCTAGAAAAGAAAAGAAGAAGAAATAATCTATGAAAAAGAAAAAGAAAAAGATGCAATGCCATAGGTGAAAGCAAAAGAAATTCTCTAATTATTTCGCCCATGATCATTAATCTATACACTAATTTATTGATGCTAAGTTTGGTAAGGTGAAAGTGGCCGCAAAGCTAAACAGGGCATTTATATGTGGTAGGGCATAACTAAAATATAACACGTCATTCTAACCATTTCATTTTAATCAAATAATTCGAGGAATTATCATAATGCAAATAGCTTAAATAAATAGATAACCAACAATCGGCAAGTTCAATATGTTCAAAAACCTGTAACTTGCCTTGATGATCCGGGATTTCAACGATCTCGTAAAATGCTGGAGCTGGCTCAGGGTCCTGCACCGTCGTTCAGAATCCTCGCGGACTAACAAAAACAAACACAAAATAAATCAATATCTGAGCCTGCTCCTAAACATGTTAGAAAGAAAATAAATGAAATAAACTATGAAAAAGAAAAAGAAATAATTGCAAAAATAATCAAAAGGCTTGGATTGGATTTGTTGGCAGTGGAGTTAGGGCTAATGGACAGCGGAAATGAAATCGTGGTGACGAAACATTCAAACGACATATTTTTGATATTTTTTGGTCACTGGAAAAACAGTAGAAGACACTGTTCATATACAGTACTGGGTCGGCCCAACTGGGCGTGCGGGAAATCACGAGCGCGCACGGGCGTTTTTAAACGGGAAGTGGGCTGGCGCGGTTTGGCCTGGTTGCGCGCGGGAGGCGTGCGCTCGCACGGGCGCGGTGGGCCGTCGGCTCGGCCCACTCCATGCGCGCACGCTGCTAAGCGGTTGGAAACGACTGCCACTCAGCAGTTGCTGTCGGATCCAGCGCGGAGGGCGGATAGGCGGCCACGTCGTCCAAGGGGGAAAAGGAGGGGGCTTCTTCCTCCCTCAGCCGGCTGCGACGACAGGGAAAAAAACAGAGAGGCTTCTTCGCCGTGATTTGGCCTCGGCGGTGGCTCTCGCAAGGTGTGGCCGGCACCGACGGACTCGCGGGGGCAAGGAGAACCCATCTGTGGGGTCAAACAGAGGTGAGGGTTTAAGGAGGGGGTCGCTGGCCAAAGAGAAGGTGGCGGCGGAGTTTGCGGCTAGAAGTGGTTAGGGGGTTGCTCGAGAGGGGAGGGGGTCAGTTTCACTATCTATGGGATGCGAGGATCACGAAACAGGCACAGGTCTAGCTCAGGGAAGCTCCATCGGAGCTGGCCATGAGGAGGGGCGGCGGCCATGGAGGTGTTCACGGTGCGAGGCCAAAAGACAAAGGCTTCGTTCAAATTGAGTTGGTCTTCGGGAAAGCGACGGCTTGGTGGTGCTGAGGCCGAAACTAATCGGATTTTGGTTGGTTGAAGCGGTGGATCGAGCTCGAAGCTTACCGAGCTCAGGGATGGTCGAAGGGGAAGATGCAGTGGGAGGGAAGACGATTGGGTTGGCTGGAGTGCGAAGGAGGGTGGTGCGGTGCTGCCTGCGAAAACAATTTGGTTTTAGAGCTCGGGGGAAGTGAGGGGAGCTGCGAGGGGCGCTCGGGAGCTACTGGCGCATGGAAATGGAGGCCGGGGAGACTATGCACGACGTCTGCAGGAGTTGGCAGAGGGAGACGGCCTCGGGAATTGGCGACGTCGCACGACCAAACGGAGTGGTGCATCGCACGGATGAGGAGCTGCGGTGACCGCTGGGCGGAAGGAGGGAGCGAAGGCGATTGGGGGGAGGAGGAAGTGACGCGGCAGGTGGGGCCCACGGCGACAATCGCTGACGTGGGTAGAGAGTGGCGGGGAGCTACGCCAGGGCATGGGCGCGCGCGCGCGCGCCCGTGCGCGCGGAGTGACAGCGGCGAGTTTCAGTGCCACGAGAACCGGAGCAAGGACGCACGGCAGCAAGGGCACCTGCGTACGCGCGAGAGGGAGGAACGCGGGGTTCGGGCGGGCGCCAGCGCGAGAGGGAGGCGTCGCCAACGGGAGCCTGGCCACGCGTCGCCGCCAGCTTTTCTCGCGTCACCGTGGCTGTGGTTTGGTGCTTAATTTGGTGAAGAAGTACACAGGGATATAATATAATGTATGAAAAAAAAACAATTGAACCGGTAGACCTTGCAATCTTTGCAAGCAATATCCACTGGTGAGAGAATTTCACTGAAAAGATCGACAACTACAATGGCATGGAGCAATACTACTGCCTACTTGTTTGTTAGACTGAAGTGCTTGAGACTGAGAAAATGAAATCAGCAAACACGGTGGTTGTGCTTGGAATTCTAATTCGAACATAGTTAGAGAGATCATCACCATTTTGTCGTCAGCCCATCACAGAATGATGATCACCAGTTGTCCGCACACATGGGCAAGGCCGATGGTTGGCGGTGAAGCTAGTTCTTGACTTGAAAAACTGCATAATTGGGCATTAGGTCCTCATCATCCAGCACGAATCAACCAAGTCAAGAAAGGAGCCTCAAGATAACTAGCATTTGTTTGCTCTCCCAACGGCCTTGTCATCAACTGGATTTCTTGGTTCAATTTTGTTCTTCTAAATTCCCTATTCTGTTTGTCACTTTGCCTTGTCCATGTCCAAACGTATCAGCATGGCAATACACTATGCTATCCTTGTCTCACACCATCACAACCATATATTTAGGCGGTAGATTCCAATCATATGATCAATTTGCAACAGGGAAGAAGACATCCTCTCCAGTCAGATCGAAACATTATGAACCCCAAATTGCAACATGTTCTTGGATTGGGCGTGAAACAATGCGGAGACGCCTTAACTACGCTACTCATTTCCATGCATCCCCCATGCAAACCTGACATTCGTACAGCTTAATCAGCGAGCGCTTTGTCCGGGGCAGCTGCTTGCACGCCATGGAGGCGGCGTGAGCCCGTTTGTGCAGGTGGGCTTCGGCGGCCAGCGCCACGCCACGGGCGTGGAGCCCGGCGACCTCAGCCCGACGTGGAACGAGACGTTCGTATTCGTCGATGCGGCCCGCGGCAAAGGCCGTGGCGGCTGCCTGTCGGACTGCGCCATCGACGCTGCGGTCTACCACCGGCATGATAAGATAACATTGGCAGCCATCTATCAAGGTGTGAGCGAGGAAACACTACTCCTTTTAGAGAAGAAGATAACCAAAGAAGTATGGATTGCATTAAAGTTCATGTATGTGGAAACCTATCGTGTTACCACGGCAAAGCTCCAAACCCTCAAGATCGAGTTTGATGAGCTCCGGATGCGTGAGAGGGAGTCTGTAGATGATTATGCCATGAGAGTCACCACGGTCATCAGCAAGATGCGTACACGGGGAGAAAATTGAGGACTCCTACGTGGTGGAGAAGGTGTTGTGTGTGGTGACACCGAAATTCCTACAAATTGCTTCCACACTGGAGCAGTTTGGAAATTTAAAAAAGATATCGATCGAGGAGCTGTTCAGTCGACTCAAGGCGCATGAGGAGTGACTCCGAGGAGGTTATGGTGGCAAGAAAGATGAGCACGTGCTGCTGACTCGTGCTGATTGGGAGGCTTGGTCATGAAAGAAAGAGGGCGAGGGTTCTTCCAGAGGATCAAGGTGGAAAGATAGTAGAGGTGGACGGGCTGCAGACGTGGTTGTGGGTGTGGCGACGGCGAGCGCACTGACGATTCACTTTGTTTGGTTGATTCCAATTTGAATAGATTTGGTGCTGATTCCAATTTTTGTTTGGTTGCCAAATAGATTTGCAACATGGAAATGGAATCATCAACAAATTCCAATTCATGTTTGGAAACATGTATTTTTGTTGGCCCAACTAATCAACTATGTTTAGTACAATAGCATGTATTTGTTGAATGAAACAAGGTCAGCATGTGTAATTTGTGTGGAAAATCAGTAGCTTTTCTCTGAACAACTGTCATATGTTCTATCACCAAACATTTTTGCTGAAGTTCCCGTATCTATACCGAGCCTAGATGTCGCTAGCTTTTCTGCTCTGTACTACTCAGTTTTAGAAATCATCCCCACTTTCAAATCAGCTTCCTTTCACAGCTATCATTATGTGTTACAACTTGTGCAGAGCCACAAGGCCACAAGCTTCATTTGATTTCTTGATTTTGTTTTGACTACACAGATTGTGGTTGGGGTAATATCATCGTTAGTTTTGTTATATGGTCCATCTGTTTTTGGCCTGGCTGGAGTTTGGGCTGGTTTGACAATACTTCCGGGATTGCGCATGGCTGTAGGCATCCTGAGGTGATTATATAGGGACTATTCTTTTTAGCTTCTCAAAACGGTTTTTGGTTTTTGCTATAGTACCTAACTTTCAAACGGAGTATTTTTTTAAGACGGAGTCTACAAGTTAATTATAGTACACATTAAAAGCCCAACATCTATACAATCCAAAATCGCAAGCGAATATCTCTCTCTCCGTAATCTCTGCCGCAAACAGCTAAAATTTAAAAATTTCAGCCAAAAACCAAAAGCCACAACAAAAAAGAATATGTCGTTTCTTGTTTTGTTTTTCTGTTACCCTGTACAAAGCATACACGCATATTTGATACTTGCAATTCAAAACGTTTACCTTTTTGTAGTTGAATATAGTGTGATGCTCTGTAATCATAGGCTTGTAACTGCTGTCTCTTATTTGTTTGGTTGCTGTTAGTTTATTGCATTGAAATACGTGTGGTTAAACTGCGAAATTGCTAACAAAAGTCGGATACAGGAAGCATCGTTTTTGGTTGTGATCCTTCAAAGAGCCTGTGACAACATTACATAGTTTCACGCATATTAGGAGAATTTTCTGTCATATCAATTGGCACTTGGCAGCATTTGGTTGATGTGATGAATGCACTTTTGTGTTGTCATCTTTACTGAAATCATTTGACAAATATCAGGTTGCTATGGAAATCAGGACCTTGGTCATTTTTGCAGGAGGACCTAAAAACCGACGTTTATTAACTATGAGCTCGTATCTTTTATATAATACTACATTTCAAACGTCTTGTTTAGGGCCGATGCTGATATTTTGGAGGCCCTGGGGCATGATAAAATGGAGGCCCTTCACTCTAACAATACCTTATTTTAATTGCAAAAACTAAAATTCAATCTAGTAAACATTAGATTTAGGACATCACAAAAATAAAAAAATTCATCGGTGATAATCATCACAAAAATAGAAAGTACTCATTAGTGATAATCTACTGGGATATTAATATTGTGAATAAGTCTTAGAAAACAATAACACACTACTATGGATAAGACAACATTAGCCAAAAGCTGCTAAAGGAGAGTTATGAGCCATCATCTATCACATGTGGAATAAGCAAGAAAGAAATTGAAGGTGAATTGGTTAGGAATCAATAAAATCAGGCTCTCCTCCATTAATGGCGACGACCAGGTAGGTAGTGACATTTGTTTCGGGGAAGATTGAAAGAGGAGTGGAGGGGCCAAGGGGAATATGCAGGTGGCATGCGTCGATTGGATCTGGTCAATGTTTTTCTCTGTCCATGCTTGGATTAGGGAGAGCTAGATGCATTGACCAAATGGGCCCATTCCTTGATTTTTTATATACGTTGGCAGTTCAATTGGCCCAACTAATTAACTATGTTTAATACATAGGCTATACACTATACATATAGGTATACATACATGTGCTAGAGGCCCCTAGTTTTCATGGGCCCTAGGCGGCCCCTGTTGGCTAGGCCCAGAGCCAGTCCTGGTCTTATTGTTTTCTCAAGTATATTTCAAATGTTCTTACTTGGGGAATATTTTTAACTTACTAGAGAGGAGTTAACGTCAGCCACTGCAAATTGTAACAACCAGACTTCTCACGTCTAGGCTGTTGGGGAATGGCTAGCACTCCACTTGGACGCTCCTCATGTCTAGGCTCAAACACACCTACAATTTGACGTCATTGCACTTTGAGATATGTAGCTCTTGTAGTATTAGCATGGATTCTTGTGGACAGAATTATGAGCAGTACGTATATACACAGTAATTAAAACTGGTTCAGACCGGCGGTTCAACCGAAAAAAATCAGAACCGAATCGCAGATCAGTCTGGTTTTATTGTTGGACTGACTGTGCAATTGAACCAGAAAAATCCCAGTTGAACCGACCGGTTCTGCACAAAACTGGAGAAAAACCGGCACGATTATACCAGAGGAGCTATGAGCCATCATCTATCACATGTGGAATAAGCAAGAAAGAAATTGAAGGCGAATTGGTTAGGAATCAATAAAATCAGGCTCTCCTCCATTAATGGCGACGATTAGGCAGGTAGCGACATTTGTTTTGGGGAAGACTGAAAGAGGAGTGGAGGGGCCAAGGGGAATACACAGGTGGCATGCGTCGATTGGATCTGGTTAATGTTTTTCTCTGTCCATGCTTGGATTAGAGAGAGCTAGATGTATTGACCAAATGGGCCTATTCCTTCATTTTTTATATACTTTGGCAGTTCAATTGGCCCAACTAATTAACTATGTTTAGTACAGAGGCTATACACTATACATACATGGGCTAGAGGCCCCTAGTTTTCATGGGCCCTAGACGGTCGCCCCTGCTGGCTAGGCCCAGAGCCGGTCCTGGTCTTATTGTTTTCTCAAGTATATTTCAAATGATTCTTACTTGGGGAATATTTTTAACTTGCTAGAGAGGAGTTGACGTCAGCCACCGCAAATTGTAACAACCAAACTTCTCACGTCTAGGCTGTTAGGGAATGGCTAGCACTCTACTTGGACACTCCTCATGTCTAGGCTCAAACACACCTACAATTTGACGTCATTGCACTTTGAGATATGTAGCTCTTCTTGTAGTATTAGCATGGATTCTTGTGGACAGAATTATGAGCAGTACCTACATACACAGTAATTAAAATTGGACCGGATCGACGGTTCAACTGAAAAAAACCAGAACTGAAGCGTAGATCAATCTGGTTTTATTGCTGGACCGACTGTGCAGTTGAACCGAAAAAATCCCAGTTGAACTGACCGATTCTGCATAAAATCGGAGAAAAACCGGCACGGTTATACCGGAGGTGTGCTCAGTGGGAAAATTTTTTGGAAAAATATACGTGATACATGGCTCAAACCCACAACCTCTTGTGACACACACCTCATACGCTAGCTCTAGTGACCAAATAAACAAGTTGGATGTTATGATAAATAAGAAACTTACTATATTGTTAAGTCATATTGAACCACCAGTTGAACCGGCAAACCACTGGTTGGACCGATGAACCAATGAACTGGAAGATTGACGGGTCAATAACCGATCCGGCTTTAATAACGATGCCTATATATATTCCATGGCAGTATGCTCCTGTCGTCCATATTTTCATTGCGCGAACCCGATAGGTTGAAAACCACAAGATGTACTGTATGTTGACGGTTACAATGTTGTGAATGGAGGATAAAGGGGTATGGGCAGCATGGACGTTTCATTAGTTTTTGGGTTTGTTCTTTTCAGTTTCTAAATCTGGTTTTTGATTTTTTTATAGTACTTAATTTTTAAACGGAGTATTTTTTTAAGATAGGATCTAGAAGTTAATTGTAATATACATTAAAAGCCTAACATCTGTGCCATTCAAAATCGCAAGCGAGTATCTCTCTCCGTAATCTCTGTCGTAAATAGCTAAAATTCAAAAATTTCAGTTAAAAATCATAACTAGCAGATATATCAAACATGCCCTTCATAAGTTGTGAATGGAGCTAAAGTTGAGAAGCCAAATTTCAAACTAAGGGCCTGTTTGGTAGAGCTACAGATTCTCATTTTTCAGCTTCTGCTCCAGATTCTGTAAGAATCCACTTATCTGAGAATCTGGAGCTACCTCTGAAAAACGTTTGGCTAGTGGATTGGCTCCAAATTCATAAAAGAGGAGATTTGAGGAAAATAGACTATGTTACCCCTAGTTGTAACCCTTTGTATTCTTACTCCTTTGTATTCAAAGTGTTTTTTAAAGAACAGTTCGTAAGTGTGTTCTGGGTTGGTGAAGCTTGATGGTAGCTATGATAAGTGAAGTTTATCAATCTCCATGCTTTTTCATGAAATGCATTTGCTCTGTATACTGGATTGAGCTAGTAATGCTCGCTCTGAATCGCCATATGAAACTTTGAAACGTTTGTCACCTTCCATCATGTGTCTTGACGAAGTGTTGTCGAACATGTGCACACGACCAAATACAACAAATGCATTTAGGAAAACACTATACACGACGGGCACATTTAGAGAAAAATGTTTCATCCAGGATCAGCTGCTGTTCCAAGAGAATCAACTATTAGAAACAAAGCGAGATATGAGTCTAGAAGCACATTATGGTATCAAAGTGAACATGCAAAGCGATACGAATTGATCTATTGCGCAGTGAACATCATTATTATTAGAAACAATTGGAGACGAATTGGTTTCCCTCTCCAAAATACAGCAGAAATTATTCAATCTTATGGTGCTGGCAACAATGAGCTATTGTGACAGACCAAGTTCCTATTAGGATCAGCAGAAAATTGGCTTCCCTAAGATTTAAGTTACATCACATATGTACAGCTTATGTGTCCAAAAAAGAAGAATAAAGCTTGAATTTATTCGAGTAGGACATTCTTGTGATGATCAACCAAGAAAATCACGAAGTGCTATCTCCCACCGAGCTCCAAAAGATGATCAACCAAGTAGTCATTGGATCATGAAACAACCCTGGACAAACAAATTGCTGATTGTTAGCAGCCACTCAAATTTCCAAATGTGCAGCTCAAGATATCTCAAGGAAAATGAGACTATTCAGTTGCTACAAATCAAAAATCATCGCACTATCAAATTGATTTGCCCTAATCCATGAAATGAACTGTACTACCATAGAGAAAAGGAAAACTTCCTACATTCAATTGCTATCTCTGTTCCATACCAAATCACCCAACCAGAATAATTTTTCAGGATGCATTTAATAGCACTAAGAAAACTAACCCAAAGTGGTCCAATAAGCACAACAATGGAATTGACGATGCAGATTACTTGCAATGACAAAAACAGTTTGGATGAATTATTTATGAGCGTGACAAACTGACAATGGATTTTGCAATGCAGATTGCTTGCAATGGCAACAGCAACCGAATGAAACCTGCAACAAAAACAACATAAGGTTTCAAACATTTTGGCTGTACAATAATACACCTAAGAGCATGGATTAACAATATCTTCAGCAGGTAAACAATACTAGTAAGTAGTAACAATGGTCGTTTTGTCCAGAATGATAAATAACAGATGATAATGATACAACAATCAGAATGAGCAGAAAACAGACATGATCAATATGTACCAAGACATGATGGTTACTTCAAGTTATGCGACGGGAGGAGGAAGAGTCCGAGGCGGCGCCGGAGCTCGGGAGGCCGGGTGGCGCCGGGAGGCTGGGCGGCGGCTGGGCGGCCGAGGAGGAGGAAGGGGAGGCGGCGCTGGGGTGGCCGAGGAGGGAGGGGAGAGGGGAGGTGGCGGCGCGAGAGGGGAGTGAGAGGGGAGGCCGAGGCGCGCGGTGCGGGCGCGTCGGGGCGGCCGAGGAGGAGGGGAAGGGGAGGCGCGCGGGAGCGGCCGAGGAGGGAGGGGAGAGGGGAGGCCGGGCAGCACCGGGTGGGCGCGTCGAGGCGCGAGAGGGAGAGGAAGGGGAGGCGGCGCGCGAGAGGGGGGAGAGGGGAGAGGCGCGCCGGGCCGGGAGGAAGGGAGAGGCGCGCGCGGGAGGGGAGGAGAGGGAGGCGCGCGCGTGAGGTGAGAGAAGGCGGATCGGACGAGGGGGCGAGGAGCGTTCGGGTGGGGGAGGGCGACGCGCTCGGGTGGGATTCGCCTTTTATACCAGTGGTATTTTGCGGGTAAATATTAGGAACTTCAATGGGTAAGTTGGTTTTAAGGGTGATAGCTCCCCACGAGAATCCACCAAAAGATTGCTTCTCCTCTCTAGTTCATTTTGGAGAGTGCTTCTCGCGAGAAGTAGAATCTCATTATTTTGAGAATCGGGGTGTTTGGTACAGCTCCCTAAGAATCTACTGAGAAGTTAGGAGCAGGAGCTATACCAAACAGACCCTAAATACTAATTTTTTAGGTTCCTTTAGAAGCCAGGCCCCAGAGAAAAAAATGGAGTTGGTGCTCGGCCAAACAGATATCCTAGTTAAGTTCCCTACCTGTCCATACGTGTACTTTGTTTTAGTCTACCGCGCACGTGTCACCCTACTACAGCGTGGTCATGTACACGACGATAGGCACGTTCTTCCCCACGGCCAAAGAAGAGGCTAGCTGCTGGCACGTGTCGCCCCCGCCTTGCCGTCCGTGCCCAAGGCGGCTTGGGGGAGGCGACGGCGGCGCAGGACCGGATCTGACGCGGGGAGGCTGGATCCGGCGTCGTCCGGGTAGAGGCGGCGGCGGCGCAGGACCGAATCCGGCGCGGTGAGGCTGGATCCGGCGTTGTCTGGGTAGAGGCAGCAGCGTCCGGGTGGAGGGCGGCGGCGCAGACTGGATCCGGCGCAGGGAGGCCGGATCTGGGCTGGGGCGGAGGCCGAGCCGGGGTGGAGGAGGCGGCGGCTGAGCTTGGGTGGAGGAGGCGGCGGCCGATCTGGAGGAGAGGCGGCTGCGCTCGGGGGAGGAGGCGGCCGGCGGCGCTAGGGGGAGATCGCCCGAGTGAGACTCGATCGATCTCACTCGGTCGATCGGTCAATCTGGGGTAGGGGGTAATAAAGGATTTGATATTTTAAAATTTAGTCCTTGGAGTTCTATAAAATTACAATTAGGTTCTTCTTTTTAGAAATCTTCTGATTTAGACTTTGATTTAGACTTCTAGAGTTCTGTTTTCTTCGCCTTAGGATGCGTGTAAGGCGTCACCTCGTCTCGCGCCTTACCGCTTAAAAGTTGTGAGGGGGTGGATCGCCTCGCCTCGCCTTACCACCTTAATAACTATGGTAGTATGTCCATCACTCAGTTGAGTTATTTCATTCCAAGGACCTGATATATGGAGCTATCTCAGTAGCATGTATTTGTTCAATGAAACTAGGTCATCATGTATAATTTGTGTGGAAAATCAGTAGCTTTTCTCTGAACAACTGCCATATGTTCTATTACCAAACATTTTTGCTGAAGTTCCCGTATCTATACCGAGCCTAGATGTCACTAGCTTTTCTGCTCTATACTACTCAGTTTTAGAATTCATCCCCACTTTTAAATCAGCTTCGTTTCACAGCTGCATTGTGTGTTACAACTTGCACTGAGCCACAAGCCCACAAGCTTCATTTGATTTCTTGATTTTGTTTTGACTACACAGATTGTGGTTGGGGTAATGTCATCGTTAGTTTTGTTATATGCGCCATCTGATTTTGGCCTGGCTGGAGTTTGGGCTGGTTTGACAATGCTTATGGGATTGCGCATGGCTGCAGGCATCCTGAGGTGATTATGTTTCTTGTTTTGTTTTTTTTTTGTTACCCTGTGCAAAGCATACACGCATATATGATACTTGCAATTCAAAACATTTACCTTTTTTTTAGTTGAATATAGTGTGATGCTCTGTAATCGTAGGCATGTAACTATTGTCTCTCTTATTTGTTTGGTTGCTGTTAGTTTATTGCATTGAAGTACATGTGGTTCAACTGCGAAATTGCTAACAAAAGTTGGATACAGGAAACATTGTTTTTTGGCTGTGATCCTTCAAAGAGCCTGTGACAACATTACATAGTTTCACGCAGATTAGGATAAATTTATGTCATATCAATTGGCACTTGGCAGCATTTGGTTGATGTGATGGATGCACTTTTATGTTGTCATCTTTACTGAAATCATTTGACAAATATCAGGTTGCTATGGAAATCAAGACCTTGGTCATTTTTGTAGGAGGACCTAAAAACCGACGTTTGTTAACTATTAGCTCGTATCTTTTATATAATACTACATTTCATAAGTCTTTTCAGGGTTGATGATGATATTTTGGAGGCCCTGGGGCGTGATAAAATGGAGGCCCTTTGCTCTAACAATACCTTTTATTTTAATTGCAAAAACTAAAATTCAATCTAGTAAACATTAGATTTAGGACATCACAAAAATAAAAAGTAATCATCGGTGATAATAATCACAAAATAGAAAGTACCCATTAGCGATAATCTATTGGGACATTAATATTGTGAATAAGTCTTAGAAAACTATAACACGCTACTATGGATAAGACAACATCAGCTAAAAGCATGCTAAAGGAGAGCTATGAGCCATCATCTATCACATGTGAAACAAGCAAGAACGAAATTGAAGGCGAATTGGTTAGGAATCAATGAAATCGGGCTCTCCTCCTCTATTAATGGTGACGACTAGGTAGGTAGCGACATTTGTTTCAGGAAGACTGAAAGAGGAGTGGAGGGGCCAAGGGGAATACGCAGGCAGCATGTGTCGATTGGATCTGGTCAATGTTTTTCTCTGTCCATGCTTGGATTAGGGAGAGCTAGATGCATGGACCAAATGGGCATATTCTTTCATTCCTTGTATACTTTGGTAGTTCAATTGGCCCAACTAATCAACTATGTTTAGTACAGAGGCTATACAATATACATATAGGTATATATACATGGGCTAGGGGCTCCTAGTTTTCATGGGCCCTAGGCGGTCATCTCTGCTGCCTAGGCCCGGAGCCGGTCCTGGTCTTATTGTTTCCTCAAGTATATTTCAAATGATTCTTACCTTGGGGAATATTTTTAACTTAATAGGGAGGAGTTGTCGTCAGCCACTGCAAATTGTAACAACCAGACTTCTCACGTCTAGGCTGTTAGGGAATGGCTAGCACTCCACTTCATGTCTAGGCTCGTGTACAATTTGACGTCATTGCACTTTGAGATATGTAGCTCTTCTTATAGTATTAGCATGGTTTCTTGTGGACAGAATTATGAGCAGTACCTATATATATATATATATATATATATATATATATATATATATATATATATATATATATATATATATATATATATTCCGTGGCAGTATGCTCCTGTCGTCCATATTTTCATTGCACGAACCCGGTAGCTTGAAAACCTTAAGATGTACTGCATGTTGACGGTTACAATGTTGTGAATGGAGGATAAATGGGGTATGGGCAGCATGGACATTTCACAAGTTTTTGGGTTTGTTTTTTTACTTCTGAATCCGGTTTTTAGCTTTTGTTATAGTACCTAACTTTTAAATGAAATATTTTTTTAAGACAGAATCTACAAGTTAATTATATTATACGTTAAAAGTCTAACATCTGTACCATTCAAAATCGCAAACGATTATCTCTCTCCGTAATCTCTGTCATAAATAGTTAAAATTCAAAAATTTTAACCAAAAATTATAAATCACAGTTATATCAAACATGCCCTTCATAAGTTGTGAATGCTAGCTAAAGTTGAGAAGCCAAATTTTAAACTAAGCACTCTAATTTTTTAGGCTTCAACATCTTCTAGCTGACTTCTCTAGAAGCCAGGCTCCAGAGCCAAAAAAAAAAAAATTGAAGCTGGTGCTCGGCCAAACAGATATCCTAGTTAAGTTGCCTACCTGTCCATACGTGTACTTTGTTTTAATCTGCCGCGCACGTGTCACCCTACCACAGCGTGGTCATGTACACGACGATAGGCACGTTCTTCCCCACGGCCGAAGAAGAGGCTAGCTGCTGGCACGTGTACGACGACGCGCTCATCTCAAACTCCAAGCCGCTAGCTTGTCCACACGTGCGTGCACACGCGTCATCCAGCCCATGCCACCCGCGCGAGAGGCGGCGAACCGGCTGCCTCCTGCCGGTGGATCGAGTTTAAAAGAACCGTGAGGACGACGGGATGGACCGAGCCGAGCTCATCATACTGCACGAGCCAGCAGCATATCGATCGAGGAGGCTAGGTAGAGGTGGCTTGAGAATGCCGTCGCTGACGACGAGATCGCCGTGGCGGAGGAAGAAGACGGCGACGTTCCGGTCGAGCCGGCGGACGCCGTCGCTCCGGGCGCTGTGGCGGCGCCTGGTCGGGCCGCCGCGCGGGGGGAAGGCGGGGATGTTCTCGCGCGCGTTCCGGGCGCTCTGCTGTACAGGCCGCGGCCGCGGGAGGACGACGCGCGCCGCGCGGCGGTGGTGATCGACCGACCGACCGGTGTACGCGCACGGACAGCTAGACGCGCGCATCCATGTGTGTCGGTTTGGACCGTGCGCCCGGCGCGTGTCGAAAGCGCTTGTAAATCTCTCGTTTCTCTGTAACTGTGTGATTAGTGTCTACATGTTGTATCACGGTAATGCGTTATTTGAGTATTTTGGATCTGATGATCCGAGTTATTTGTGTAAATCCATCATGACATTTTATCATATGCGCGAAATGACTGGAATCCTTCATGCTCAAGGAAAAGAAGTATATATGAAGACGTATTGTTTTAGTTGGGACTGGGAAAATTAGTTCTGTGATACTAAGTATCATGACTTTTATACTTCATTTTTAAGTATCATGAGAAGTATCATTAGGTCGACAATGCTGGGCATGTCAACCACTAAATGGGAGCCAAACTCAACCTGGAATCCAAATTATCGATGGCACCCAGCCTGAAAGCATCGAGGGGGGAAGCGGACGTCAGGGGAGATGAACCCACAGGAGCAGATGGAGAGTGGGCAGAGAGGTACCACATTACATGGAGACACAGTTGCAGGTCCTCCAATGGCGGAAGAGGCAGGAAAGGATCGCTACATGGAACCAGGTGTGGATCCTGATGGAGACGAACCCAAACTCAAAACAGATGAAGAGTGGAGGCACTTCAAAAAGGGCAAACAGAGGCTTCAGGAGGGGGTCACAGAGGAGCAGGTGCAACAGGAGAAAGGGGATCGAGTAAAAGGCCAGCTGGTCGGCATTGCAGACTTTGATCCGTACCATCAAATCAAACTGTTAATAGATTTAAAATTATCTAAAGCTATATAAAAATTATATCACTAGATTTATTGTTAAAAATACTTTTATAATATTATAATTTTATTAGTATATCTTAAAACTATCTAAATTAGATATACAAAAATTACATCATTAGCTTTATCGTTAAAAATATTTTTATAATATTACAATTTTTTAGTATATTTTACTGTAAAATTATAAAAAGTAACAATCAAACTCGTATATCAAAAACCGTAAAAAAACAAAAACGTTAAGTAAAAAAATAACAGAGGCATTATATGCGAAGAGGTTGCCCCGTGGCACAACATTCATGGTACAATTGTAGATTTAAACATTTCTAACTAATGATTTTTAGTGCCATCTGTTATATATGTAACTGAAAAACTTGCTCTATGTGCAGGTGATGACGACTGGACCTGACCATGCTTGTGCTAGTACCAGCAAGACAAGGGAAAGGAAGCTTCTAAGGCATAAGGGTGCAAACGGGTCGGGTTTTTCCCGACCGATCCGGTACCGAATCCGATTGGTAGCGAATTCGGTAAACCGTTTTGATATCCGGTCGGATTCGAATTCGGATTCGGATTTTTGTATTCGGATTCGGTAGCAAATTCGGTTTAACTGTTATCCAACCGAATAGCTTCGGTATTCGGTTATTCGGATACTATCCGAATCAAACCCGAATACCTATCCGAGGTCGTCCGCGCGCTGTCTCTGTCCGCAGACAATATCTCCCGTCCTCCGGTCCTCCCGGCGCCCCCACCCCGTCCCCTCCCGCCCCACCCCGCCGCCTCCTCTCCCGCCGCCGCCCCCCACCCCACCTCGTCGCCCCTCCTCCCCGTCCCTTCCTCTCCCCGCCGCTCTCCTCGCCCCGCGCCGCCTCCTCGGCCCTCCACCGCCGCCCCTCCTCCCCGCCACCCCTCCTCCCCGTCCCCTTCCTCTCCCCGCCGCCTCTCTCGCCCCGGCGCCGCCTCCTCGGCCCTCCACCGCGCCCCTCCTCCCCGCCACCCCTCCTCCCCGTCTCCTTCCTCTCCCCGCGCCTCTCGCTCGCCCCGCGCCGCCTCCTCGGCCCTCCACCGCGCCTCCCCTGTCCCTTCCTCTCCCCGCCGCTCTCTCGCCCCACCCGCGCGCCTCTCGGCCCTCCACCGCGCCCTCCTCCCCCATCTCCTTCCTCTCCCCCGCCGCCTCTCCTCGCCCCCCCGGCGCCGCCCCTCCTCGGCCCTCCACCGCCGCCCCTCCTCGGCCCGGATCTGGCCGGATCCGGGCTCCGCGCCCGGCCACCAGAAGCCGCCGCCGCTCGACCTCTTCCCCCCGGCTGAGGCCACCTCCGCGCCCGGCTTGCTACGATGTTGGCAGCAGCAACCTTTGGTATACCTTTTAAAACCTTCTATGCCTGCTTGAAAGCTACTACTCTTCTTCTTGAGGTTCATATGTGTATACCATCATATAATTACAAGCTTGTGTCCAATTTCATGCAGGCAGCAGAACTATAGATGTAAGTTCTATGCTTGAAACCTTCTATGCTCTTTGGTACTAGATGTAAGTTCTCATCATTGATTTACACTCGCTTTCTTGAGACCCACATTTTAGCCAATAAGAATATTATGCTAATTCAAAGTTCCATGTAACTGCAGCTCTTATATCAATGTAGTGATAACTGAGAGTAGGAATTCTTTGTGAATCAATATTTGTAACTGACAGATGTATCTTTGTGAGAGTCTCTATATAGCTCTTATATCTGCTGATTGATGCTTGCTGATTGATTAGCTCTTCTCTATTGTGATTTGCAGATATCTGCGATTGTGAATTGTTATGGCATCGACCCCAACTCCGTAAGGTAGAGAAGAACTTGTCAAGGAAAAGGTGAGCCACTTTGTGTACTGGATTTTTATTGGTCGGACAAGTTGTGGTGTTTTTAATCATTGAACCGAAAATGTCCGAAATTTATCTAAAATGAAAACGAGCTAGTTGAATAATAGGATACTTGGTTAGAAAAAATGTTAGATGCTACTTGTTGCTGCCTAGACCTTACATACATGGTAAAATACACTGCAGATGCAGAGGGAAAGTTTAATAATGCTACTAATCTAACCTTATATGCTAGTAAGTTGTTGTCACTGTTTAGTAAACACCATTAAGATTATGTTATTGTTTAGGAAAAACTATGTCAATCCAAAATGATGGCAAAGTTTTGTTCGGTCAAATGTGAATACGAGACTTTGTTTTTGTTATGCAAATAGAATTGCTATCCTTATCAAGTTATACTTTTGTTATAGATAATCTTATCTCAAGAAAAGATGATTCAACGATTGAATGAGTTCATCCGAATCTTCACGATTCTTTGCAATGCCGTGGCAATAATACAACATCAATTCTTCCGAGCCTCTTTGACGTCGTATATTAGTGAGATCCAGAGGCAGCAGATGATGGATGATTGATCAGGCAACAAGCCATATATATAAAAACCATGGATGTGCGATTCCAAATCGTGCTTGTAGTCATTTTCTTCTAGTAAAGGCAATTAGAATTTAGCATTAGCCTGCATAGAATAGTGATAGTTTGTTGAAAAGCAAAAGAATGCTGGTCCTTTGATTAAAAAAATTGTGTAACAGGATTTCCAATTTTTTCTTTAAGATGACCTTTATATGTATATTTTGTTATGATTGAGTGATTGACATATATGTATTCTCCATAAAATATGTTATCTGAATTATTTTTGTTAAGTGTAAACTGCATTGGAAATGCTTGTTAATGGGGGCATGGCATTAGCTCTTAAGCAGGATTGGGTGGTCTGGACGGAATAAACTATTGTTATTTTGTGTTTCTATTATGGTAAGATAAACTTATGTTATATATGGTACTCCGTACTCGTAGTGTACTTTTAGAACGGTACCTGCTTCAGCTTTGCCAATCCTATGGTTCATTGATATGCTAGAAAATACAGCAAAATGTTTAGTATGGAGTTTGTAGAATCCCTCCAAAAACTGTAACTTTTGGAACTGTAATCATCCGTATTATCCGCATATATTATCCGTTTCCGAGCCGAATCCGTTATATATCTGTTCCGACGGTACCGTATTCGAAACTCCGAATATTCTGAATTCGTATTCGTATCCGGTCTTACCGTATCCGACTCCGAATCCGAGAAAAAAATATGGGTTAGGATACGGTATAAGCAATATCCGTCCGAATCCGATCCGTTTGCACCCTAAGGCTTGGATTGCGGATGGAGGGAAGGAAAGCATGAGCAGAGAGCCTACAATTGGTGGAAGGGGGTTGCAAAACAGGCCGCAACAACAATTCAATGTTGACCTGAAATACAACAGAGCGGCCAGAGCCTCCCAAAATCCCCAAATCGGTTGAGGTGTAACCTGCACTGTTCCTCACACTTGAAAAACTTGCAAGCACCATCCACCTACACCAACAGCAAGAATTCCATCCCAAACAAACCAATTCTCAGGTGAAAACAACACCATTTCCCCCCAATTGAAGCGTACAAACAGCAGAGAATTTCACTTGCACCATCGTAATTCGGGCGTTTGTAGTACACCCTTCCACGATTCCTAGGGTTTGCCGCAGATTGCCCCTACCACCTTCACACGGCATCTGGGGCAGCGCACGAGAGGAAGCAAGTCTAGGGTGCCTGTGGAGGCCGACGCCGCTGACCTTGCCGCCATGACCACCGCACGGAGTGCAGGACGACAGCCGGAGTGGACGACAGGCTGCGCCTGGGTGCAGGGGAGGCGGTGGGGGAGGAATAAAGGCGGGGGAGGAGAGGAGGGCCGGCGCCGCACCTTAGGGTTTCCTGGGACTGGGTTAGAGGTCGTTGGTTGGTATTAGTTTCTGTTGATGTCCTAGATGTCTTGTAGTTACCATTGATAAATTTTAGCTAATAAGAAATAGTAACAATTAAAAAAATAACTTTTAAAAGCAGAAAATAAATTGTGTAAAAAATAAGAAGAGATATATATGTAAGATAGAAACATATTGTAGAAGCAATATTACAGTAATTTTCCAAAAATCGAGGGGCCTATTTGTCAAAAAATTAGGCGTCAACCCACTTTCCTTTTCTTCTTTTTTTTCTCCCTCTTTTCCCAGGCCAGGCCCATTGCTTTGGCCCACTCTAGCCCATTCGGCCGACTCAAAGAGGGAGGGGTAGGAACCCTACCCCTATTTATGACATGGCAGCGCGTGCGGAGAAAAGGGTTGCCAGTTCAGTACGGTTCCAGGCCGGCAACTCGAGCGGCGTGGCACGGCGCGAACGCCGTGTGGGGTGGCGCAACGTGGAAGGCCATGTGGGGCGGCGTCAGCGGGGACCTGGTGTGGGGCAGTGCGGCTCGAAGGCCATGCAGGGCAGCGTCGGCAAGGGGCCCTAGGTGGCGTTAACGCTCGTGCAGCGGCGCTTGTGTGGGAGCAGCGGCACCGGAGAGGAGCTCGGGGGCGGCGGTGGCAACGCTCGTGCGGGAGCGGCGGCATCATGCGAGAGTGGTGTTGGCAAGAAGCCCGGGGACGGCGGCAGCGCTCGTGTGGCATGGAGGCAGTGTGGGGTGGCACCGACAAGGGGCCCAGGGCGACGGTGGCACCGACAAGGGGCCCAGGGCGACGGCGCCGCTCGTGCAACCGGCTACCCATGCGACGGCGCGGCTCCAAACCGGCGGCGATCGAATGGCGGTGCGGCTCCATGCCAGCGGCGGTCGCTTTGGGCGGCGCATGGCTTTGGGCGGCGTGACTCGACGATTTTTTTTCCTTTCAATCAATCTACAATACAATCAACATCTGCTCTTTTTTTCATGTAATCTATCGATCGGTATTGTGCCGGTGATTTCTAGTCTACTCGCGTTAGATTAGAGTGGATTTACACCATAGAAAACAACTAGAAAGTGAAATTTGTGAAATTTAAAGCAATGTAGATAGGCAATTCAATCCACAAGTGCTTTGATAATTACCTTCAACCCAGCAGAGCGATTCGTGCTGATAACGTATGGAGGATCCATCATTGGAGAGTCCAATCCAATCGATTTCTCCTAGGTAAAAGAGATATCAATCAGATAATAATGCAATTACAAATATTGAACACAGAAAAATAAGAAGAGAACTCCTTTTTTATTGTTTTTCTTCTCAAGTACACTTTACAATGATTGAGACCCTCTATTCATATATGTAGAGAGTGTCCACCAATAGACCAGATTTCAAGGCCTAGAACAAGGTTTTCCAACAAATCTATAGGTGGTGACGCTCCACCTCTTATGGCTCCATCATGAGCCCAGCCAACACATTCATCGTGAGCACATTTCTAGGATTGATTGACATCCACTACTGGGTTTAGAGATCAATTGACAAAGGGGGTGTCTAGAATAACGTTGGTTTATGGTTTTTTTACTGTAGCTGAGTTGACTTATTTGATATAATTAAATTTAAAATATTTAAAATAGAAAAAACATGTTAACCCATCACGGACAATGTAAAGAAATATGAGAAAAAATATAAAAAAATAAAAAATAAATAGAAAAAAACAAAAACTTAAAACAGTAAAAAAAGTCGGATGCTATCGCCGAACGCTAACAGTAGCGTTCATTGAGCGTGGCCAAATTTGGTGCCGCTAGTTTTGTGAAAATTTATATCTTGGAAGGGGTTTAGATAAACTTGTGACATTATGGAACATACCATTAATTTCCTTTTACATTTATGATCTTTACCATCTTATCTAAGGCAAATTCACTCAATTAGTCCACAACATAAAGCCTGAGTTATATTAAAAAAAACTCTGATTTATATTGATAACAAGAGGACATCTAGACGTTAGCAAGCAAACACTAGACCGAGACATTGCTCGGTTCCTTTCGAGCTACTAGGAAAGGCCCACAAAGAAAGACCAGCCACATGGAAAAAAAATTCTCTAGGGAAGACCTCTAAACCCCTCTCTAGAGGCTTCATCTCAGATTTACCCACCTCACCAATACTAAATCTCAAAGAAATTTATCCTTCCTCTTCTCTATCCATCCCTTCCGTCTCCCATGTCACTTCCTCGTCCGCAGCTCGTCACCGTGCCGCCCATCGCACCATCCGCACGACGACGGAGTTGCACGTCGCCGGCCACGCTTAGAGTAGCGTTTTCTCAGCGTCGGCTGCCAGCGGTAGTGATTATTTTACTGTAGCAAATTTGGCATTTTTCTTTTCTTTTTTCTTTTTTGGTATTTTTGTGTTTTTGTTTTTTTCCCGTATTCCTTTGCATTGTTCATGATAGATTAGCGTGTCGCTTTTATTTTTACATTTTAAAAAAATTTAGTTATGTCCAATAAACCAACTCAGCTACAGTAAAAATAAGCTAACTACAGTAAAATTTTAGCTAAAAGTCAGAAGCCATCGTTGTTTTGAACGTCCTCTAAGGATGGAGAGGAGGGAGGTTGCTTTGAGATTGATGTTGGTTGTCAGGCGGTAATGTATATTAGTCGTTAGTTTGTAAAAGCTGAAAAGGAAAGAGCCTTGAGAGGAGACCTCTACAGAGAGGAGGTCCAGGGTCTCTACGGAGAGATTTTTTTTTTCCCGCAGCCCACATGCCGTAGCCCAAAAAAGGATCGGGTCCGAATAGGCGCGTGCACGCCGCGCGCCGCACGAATTGGTTGCGGCTCAGACTCAACCAGGACCAGAACCGCGGAAGCCAAGAACAACAGCGATTCGTGGTGGTGAACTCCTACCAAACACCACGAAATTTCCAAAAGCAAATTACGCATCCTGAAAAAAGAGAGAGAAAATAAATGACGACGGTGAAAGGAACGATCCTTCTAAACAGTAATTTCCCCCGTAAATAAAACAAAAAAACAAATAAAATAGAGAGAGGAGTAGCGAGGCAGAGAGAGGCACGCCAATCACAAGGAAGAGCTCCTCCATTCTGACTTCCCAAGGTTTTCTCCGGAGTCCAGCAGGACCGGGCGCCTCTTTGTTGTAGGGAAAATGCAGACGGCGGCGGCGGCGGCGGCGGCTGTGGCGTGGGCGCCGACCCCATCGCCGTCCACCTCCTCCTCCCCTTCCTCCTTCAAGGTTAGGGTTGGGCTTCATCCTTGATGTTCCTCTCCGTGCCCTTCTCCTGGGGGTAATTTCTTGGTTCTATCGAGCTGACGGGTTCTTGGTTCGGTGTGCAGGCGGGGATTGCGTCGCCCGGTCGGACGGCTTCCTCTGCGCCGAGGCTGGTTTCCGCGTCCGGTCGCCAGGGGAGGCGGCGGCAAGGTGAGTATGTTCTTGGTTTGTGTTCTACTTCTCTCCCTGTTTCTTGCCTTGTCGAGAATTTTGGGTTGGTAGAGAGCTATCTCGAGCTTAAAAAGAAGAGTAATCTTGAGACATATTTATTATGTAACTTTGATAGTATAAATCTGGAACAATCGCATCGGCTCATAGAAGGATTTTGCAGCCGCAAGTTGTATTGTTGCAAACCATGTTTGTTTGTTTGTTTATCCCTGTCCGGCTGTTTCTGCGTGAAGACTTGCTTGCTCTTCCCCCCAGATAGATTATTTGCTTATGTATGTTCTCCAGCTAGGGACAACTTTTTCATTGCCTGCCCTGCCCTCTGATCTAAGAAGGTCAACTTGTTCATATGGTGTCTTGGGGCAATGGGTTGTAGCTGCAAATCCTCAGTATTATGTGATGTATTTGGTAATTACTAATTATGCATCCATAGCGCACCTCGCGTTTAGCCCCTAACCAGAATGGTTTCTTCTGTACACTCTACAATTGGACTGGACGATACCACTATAGCAGAAACTTAGTGTCATATGGTCTCCAGAGTGTGATAATCTAGCACATAAACATCTATTACCAATTAATAACAATCAGGTTAACCATTTGAGACCAAGCAGGGTCATCTCCTAGTGTTGCTATATAGGTTAGATATTGGGGCGTGCCAGACAATTTGCTTGTATCACTGTTTTTCAAGGGAATTAAGATGTTACTGCGTTGAAATAATGCAAATTCTACTCGTGTCCTGCTCTGGCAGTGGTTCAAGCTATTGCCAACCCAGACCCAGCAGTGGAGCTGCCGTTGACTGCTGAAAATGTTGAGGCGGTGTTGGATGAAGTGCGACCATACCTCATGGCAGATGGAGGCAATGTCGCGTTGCACGAGATTGATGGGAACGTGGTGAGGTTGAAGCTGCAAGGAGCATGTGGATCATGCCCGGCTTCAGTAACAACAATGAAGATGGGCATTGAGCGACGCTTGATGGAGAAAATACCAGAGATTGTTGCTGTTGAACCCATTGCTGATGAGGAGACTGGGCTTGAGTTGAACAAAGAGAACATTGAAAAGGTAATTGTTCTTATTTTTGGCTAATTAAATTTATTCACTAAGATCACTTGATGCCTAAAGCTTTTCGAAGTAACTCAGGCTTTATGTTGTGGTCTAATTGAAAGAAAATGCCTTAGATAAGATCAAATTCTTCTAAAAAATATTTTAGCGTGATGCTAATGTATTTTAAGAAACTCAAATTCAGAGTTTCCTGATGCATTGTGTTTAGTAGATCCGTGAACTGAAATCTAGTCTAGTGCAATCACTACCTAGTGAAGTTATTGTCCACTAACATATAAGATCCATTGCAATGCCAGTTTATGAGGCGCAAATCTGGTTATTCATATTTGAACGTGTTGTGGAAAAAAAGTATTGCAACACCTAGATTTATCCTATCTTATTGTTTTTCAACAGTTCTTGACTATCAGTTTGTGCTTGGTAGGAGTGGGTTAGGGGCCTTTCATAAATCGTTTCAGTATAGTTGTACAAGCATTATTGTGGCTATTTCTTTTGTCGCAGCTCTGATACTGTAGCTTATCTCCAAATTATGTACCTTGTAGACTTGTAGTGTACACAGCTTATTGCTCTGCACCTTAGCCCATGCACGAACCTATCATTTTACTTTCACACCATCAGCTTATGTGAAGCAACATTGTTTCTAGTTTTGTGCTGTCAACAATATCACAGCTTTGTCTGCCTGATAGAGGAAGTTGCTATCAATCAATGCTACTGTTTCATAGGAAATTCTGGTTGCAGATATGCTCAATGTTATCATCCATTCCTAGGTTTTTGTGCTTTTAAAACCATCCAAAGTTCATTTCCAGTAGAAAGCAATCGAGAAGGATGTTGGGACCAATAAACACATGATATTGCTGATATCTCGCTTTATGCTTCAAACTGAAGTTCGTTGTTGCCAATATCTTGCATTATGATTCAGATCAGATCAAATCCATCTGTGCTGTGATGTTCTTCATTGAAAAATAAGCCTGAAGATGTGTATTCTTTCTTTCCTTTTGTTCAGCACATGAAGTTTTAAATTTTGAGTCTCGGTTTAGTATCTTTTGATAAAAAACAATGTTGAGATAGAAATTGGAGCACTGCTAACTTCTTTCCACCTATACCAGGTACTCGACGAGATTAGGCCATACCTTGCTGGCACAGGAGGTGGTGAGCTTGAGTTTGTTGCAATCGAGGAACCTATTGTCAAGGTCAGGCTTACAGGCCCAGCCGCTGGTGTGATGACTGTTCGGGTAGCCCTAACTCAGAAGCTCCGAGAAAAGATCCCTAAAATCGCAGCTGTCCAGCTGCTGTCGTAAGCTTTAAAACATACAGTAGCCAAGCCCCTACAATGTAAATGCGCCGTTACAATAATTCAGGAAGAAATTAAGTTGCAATGGCTTTGTATGTGTAGTCTTCTGAAGGGTATGTTCCACTTAAACCATCAATATTCATTACTCAATAGTGACCATCAATACGTAATGTTGCAAGGGTGTTCTTGCTAGATTCATAACAAAGTTCTGGTTTCTATCTGTACAATGTGCGAATACCACTCTTTCACTACCAGAAAACCAAGAAACCCTGATGGGCAAGAATTGCACTGACAGGCCCGCAAACGACCGTCATGTTTTGTAAATTTTGTGACGGGAATGATAATTCTGTTAGCAAAATTCCAATTTTGCTGGTGGTTCATATAGAACCGTCAGCAAAATATATTTTCCTGATGGTTATAACCGTCAGGTTAAATATTTGGCTCTTTCCACATTTTGGTAGGTGAGAAAAACTGTGTTACCCCCATTAGACCTTCCTCCTCTCCAAATCTCTAGCTTCATCTCCAATCTGCAGCCTCCACGTCATCTCCGGACGCACCCCACCACCTTCATTCTATCTAAAGATGGTAACGGGTAGATACCCGTCGGGTATTGCCAACCCGTATCCGATACCCGCACCCGCTACAATACCCGTACCCGCACTCGGGTATAAAAACCTACCCGTACCCGCACCCGCGCGGGTATTTATACCCGACGGGTAACCCATACCCGAATTGATAAGGGTATATATGAGGCACATGTATATACGGGCGCGGGTATTTCCATCGGTTTCATTTCGAATATATATATACGAGCCACATGTATATGTACCCGTTGCTATCTCTAGTATACACCCGGCCGGGTATATTTTACCATGGGTATGCGTCTGCGGTAGTATATACCGCATACCGACCCGCATACCCGATGGGTAGAGTTTCTTGCCTATTAGTATACCCGCGGGTGAAAATATCTTTCCATACCTGTCTCTTTATTAGGTAAAATCCATCGGGTATTCGGATTTCGGGTATCCGTTGCTATCCCTATTTCTATCTTCGGCCACGCTCCACCTAGAGCCCTTCCTCCCTCACCCGTAGCCACTCCCTCCTCAATCAACAAATTCTGCCATGGTGAGCTGCGTTCGCTGCAGGCTCCCCATGTCCTACCTGGATATGTAGTATATAGAATGACTTATGCTTGTATTGGAGCACAATCTAGGGCATGAACATTGATTAAGTAATTACTACTGCATGCTTATGTGTTCTCTATGTTTTCTCTTTATTTGATCTGTTTCTCTGATCTACCATTTTCACCCTTTGGTAGCGTTCGAAATGGCGATGGCTTATGGCTTTTTTTACTGTACCTGGTTGATTTTTTTACTGTAACTGAGTTAGCTTATTTGACATAATTAAATTTAAAAAAATAAAAAAATATGTTAACCTATCACAGACAATGTAAAGGAATACGGGAAAAAAAAGAAAACACAAAAAAAACAAAAATTAATAAGAAAAAAAAACAAAAACCTAACGCCAATGCCAGCATCCACTGACGCTGAGCACGGCCAAATTTGTCAGATCAATTGGAGCATTGAATGCCTCCCCTCCAAGTTCATACCGAGGAAGTTCGCGGCCATTCATAGCCACCAAGAATACATGGTATGAAATATTATCTAACACGCATTTGTTGACTACTTTGTCTCTATATCGATTGTTCAACATGTATGTAACGCATTCTTCTGTAGCTGCAGCAGTGATGCCATTTTTTTCCCATATGCAGTTGTGAAGTTACAAGCTCTATTGTGGTGGACTGTTGTGGTGGACTGTTTATTCCAATGTGCTCTTGAAGCACATGCCCTAGTTAATATATGTGCTATGTGTCTATGTATCCATATGTCTAACCTAATTCACTATCTAATCTCTCAAGTCTGAACCTTTGGGATGCCAGAGAGAAGAATGCATAGATCCTATGCGCTGCAATACTCCTATCATATCATGTACTGTTCATAATTATAATTTTTGAATATACTTTCCGTCATATTGGATATCGAGGAGTTTCACAACCATTCATGACCAACCAACAATAGCTGGTATGAAATCTTATCTATCACGCATTTGTTGACTCATTTGTCTCTGTATGGACTGTTCAACATGTATATAATACATTCTTATTAAGCTGCAGCATCGATTTCATTCTTTTCCCTGCAGTTCTAAAGTAGTGCTGTGCAAGATTGTAAAAAGAGAATCACATTGAAACATGTCTATTAACTGAAACTCTATATAGTAATGATTACATTTCAAAGGCTGTAAAATCATTGTTATGATTTCATAGATTCTTTTGACGATATATCGTACATGTTCTTCTCTCGGTTTTCCTCTTTTGCACACTAATAAGCTGGTAGGTCTTGACTGGGTTAATTATGTGCTTCATTGTGTTGTAGGAGTTCAAATTTGGACCAGAGAAGGCTACCGTACTGAACTTACATGCCAAGCATGAAAAATGTATCAATAGAGAACGGTTAATTTCGTGGGCATTTTATATTAGTAGATTATTAGACATGACATTGTGGGATGGCTATTTAATATAGGATTGTGACCATTGAAACAACAAAATTGTAAGTCATGATGGTTTCTTACTTTTTTACCCGAAGTTGACATATTTTACTCACTTTGAAACAAGGGACTAGACTTATTCCTCCCATGTGGGCTAACAACTGGATGACAATGCTACCGATCACGACTGGGACAACTGGCAACATTAGTGGTGGCAACAACCATGCTGCCAATAACAATGCTGACGGATGATGCCACTAGTACTAAACCTTAGATGCTTTTTGGATAGATTGGCATTGTTTTTGGAAGTGAACCTTATGCGTGCGGTAGTGAACCTGATAATGCTTATTTAGTGCTCATGGATGGTATTGGGTATGGATTGATGTCAATGAAAGTTCGAACCCTTTGTCTTTGTGGATCTATGCATTGATGATATGTACTATGAATCAGATATTAATGTCGTGTAAGTCAACTTATCGATAATTTCTACATGCATTGCTAAATTTTGGGTTGCTAGCATTCCTGATTGGTATAATTTTACTGACGAGTAAAAACCGCTAGTTTAATTCGATTGACGGTGATGACACATCAGCCAAATTATTTTATTGATAGGCAAAAAACTGTCAGGTTTATTTTTGCTAACAGTACTGACCCGTTAATCAAATTCTTTTATGGATGGCCAAAAAACCGTCATAAATAATTTTCTTTTTATGGCATCGTTGGTGTTAGACTATGTGGTGGTTGTACGGCTTTCGAGTGCTATCGGAGTATCGAACGGCATTCGACTGATATCAGAGTATCGAATGGGCATCGAGTGCCAACAGAGGATCAGACGACACTCGAGTAGCATCAGAGTATCGGACGGCTTCTGAGTGGCATTGGAGCATCGGACAACATCTGAGTGGAATCAAAGCATCAAATTGTTTTCGAGTTGCATCGGAGCATCGGATGGCGTTCGAGTGCCATAGAAGGATCGAACGGTATCCGAGTGGAATCGAAGCATCGGACGATGTACGAGTGCGATAGAGTTATCAGACAGCGTCCAAGTGGCATCGGAGGAATGGATGGTGTACGAATGAGATAGAGCTATCGGACGGTGTTCGAGTGGCATCTGAAGATCGGACGGTGTTCGAGCCGAGTAGTTGAAGCTACAGGGGTTTAGTATGGTCGAAGCTATAGTGGTCTGGTTGTAACTATACGATCGGATGAATAGTACTTGAGGAGTACCGTAGAAGTGGTTGGTACTCGAGGAGTACCATAGCAGTGGTCGGTACTCAGAAGATAGAAGTACGCGGTGGTTAGACGGTCGAGGTACTCGTAGTCAGAAGGACTCGGTACTTGGTAATCGTAGACTTTGCTGGTTGGTAGTCGAAGGCTTTGCAGTTGTGGGTTTCGCAACTATGTTTGGTGATTGGTGGTCGTAAGTGTTGTAGTTGATACTCGATGAGTCTATGGTCGGTAGTGATGGTATTCCCGAGTTTTTTTGGATGGAGTGATGATATTTCTCGTGTACTTATGTTTTCGAGTACTCGATGAGCTAGCGGTCGTCTAAGGCTGAGTTTTCGATAGTGATAGAATTAGTGGTCATATTGGGTTGTCTAAGGGTGATTTTTGGATAGCGAAGAGATGTGTGGTCGTGGATGACCTGATTGATGATCGTCGAAATTTGGTTCTTGTTTGTGGATAAACAAGGGTGTATTTTGTGTGTGTGCTGATGATAGTCAAATTGAGAAGAACTTGTGCCGGAAAAACGTTCTTTGATCTTTAATGTATAGGTAAGAGTGGAGGCGATCATGATTGGTGATGAGGAGGATCGAGACTAAGATGGGGGAGTCTGAGATCTAGGCGGTCGAGGAGTCACGTGAGGTGGTCAGTCTCATGCAGGAGTACATGGAGAACAAATGTGGTGATTCGTGAAGAAGCTATGGACGATGCAGTCCAGGAGGCTTCAACACGATGAAGAAGCTGCGGGCAGTGCGGTGCTTATTTTTGTTGAATTTCACCTTGCAAGCAGGCCATTTCTTGCTGACGAAACTTCTACTTGACAAGATGAAATCGACTGCCAGAGAGGCCGCTGTGCAGGGCAGGATTATAAACGTATCTTCTGTCGCGCATTAAAGAAGTGACGGTTCATACTTTGCTACGAACAAGCTAAACGATAAGTAGAGTCAGATTCCTTATTTATTTTATTTACATGAACTCAACATAAGAGGCTAAATTTTTTCTTCATATGGTATCGCAAAAATTTACAGGTACAATCCATTCATTGCATATTCACATTCCAAATCAGCCAACATACTCCATGAGCTAGCCAGGCGTTTTCAGGTCTGAATTCTCTTATCCATGATGAATGATGAACTAGCCCCCTGCAGATACTGAAAGAATGGGTTTCTTTGGGCAAATTCGTGTATAAGCAAATGAACCAGAGTCTGATGAAGTAACACTTGCAACAAAAGGTTGTCTTGAGTCTGTTTCGTAAAAAAGAATGCTGTCTTGATTAATTGTTTTTTATCTGAGCCTGACGAAGTAATAGTGCACAATAGGGTCAATAATATTGCATGGTACCCTCAGAAGCTAACACTACCTTGGTGCCGATTCAGGAAGAAGGATGTAATATGATTGCAAATTCCCTGCATCCTGGAATAATCGTGACAAACAATGCTCGCTACGTAGGCACAAACAGTAATGTCATCACAAACTTAACATCACGATTCCGAAACAAATTTGTTCTTTTCTGCAGTGAAGTAGTTTCAAACCATAACTGTGTAAGATTGTATGAAGTTTGAACCTATTGTAATAGCTTAAGGGGCAATATATAGGAATACATGGACTCAAGCTCTAAAATAGAAAAAAAAACTTAAACATCCTTAACACTCACCTCAAATACAAAGCGTATACAATATCATTACATTTGGAAGGGTTGACACTAAAGTACGGAAAATCTGAAGTCCGAGCCTTGAAGTTGTCGTTATAGCTTGCGGCTCCTGAAAGATTATGTCAAGTACCAACCATCCGGAATCTTACAAGAGTCTAGAAAGTATAAAGTGTAGAGGCTAGGAAAGTAGATGTAAGCAGGAGTAAAGTCGATCGTGGCAACATGATGAAGAGGATGAGAAAGGTGACACAAATAGAGATAGTTATCAAATCAAACCAAAGAGAGAGATAGAAGCATAGCGGCGTAAATTGAAGTCCAAGACGGCAGCAACATAGTGCACAAGAAGCGCAGCAGAGGCGCAATGCAGAAGAAGCACAGCGGCCTTACAAGCTCGAGGCGACGGCTTAAAGAGAAGCGGCGGCATTATAAAAACTTCTACGATCTGCAGTGGTTCAAAAAAAGAGCGGTAGCTGTGGCTATGCGAAAGGAAAAGAAAGGACCACACCATCCAAGAGAATAGAATGTGGCTAGAAAAGCAGTTGGCTAATTGATAAGTGTTGTGGCTACAGACCAAACAGAGAGAGAGTGGTGCTTGATGGAGCTGAGCTCCGACACCGAAGCTCCCCCAGCTGGCGAGGCGGGCGAGGACGCGAAGGTCCTCGCGGATTCGGGCGGGGCTGAAGGTAGAATGTCCTTAACTGTGACCTGGTAGATATTCACAAAGCTGACCCTCATGTGCCTTGACAGTCACGTCGTTTCTCGAGCACGGGGGGCCTACGGAGCCCGAAGGTGACTTGTTGGGAGGCGCTGGCGCCGCCGAGGCTATTGTCGCGAAGCCGCCCGATGTCTCAGCGCACTTCGCTCCTCGGCGAGGTGTTGGCGGCATGGCGGGGGGCCGTCGATGACGCGGCCGCGAGCTTGGATCGTGATGCTTTGCAGGTCGGCGGGCCTGATTTGCTTGAAGGGGTGCTCGAGGTCTCCCAACTGAGGGTAAGCGCCTAACCCCGAGCAGCCCGTGGCCTTCTTGGAGGTGTGCTGATTGCTTCCTTGTGTAGACTTTTGCCTCGGCGGGCACTCTGAGCGGCCCATGCGCGAGGCACGGAGGCCACTGGAAGGCCGCACGCGTGCGCCGAAGGGGCTCTTCGTGCATTTGAGGAGGCACATTCTGCTAAGGACGAGCGCGTGCGGCTACTGGAAGCGGAACGCGCGGCGGCTGTCTCATATGCCGCGAAGCGTGTGGCATCGACGCGGCAGGCGGCGGTGGTGGAGCGTGACGGGCTGCTCCAGCAGGTTGCCTCCCTGGACGAAGAGAACGGCCGCCTCGCTGCAGCCCTGAGGGAGCGGGATGAGGCGTTGGGTGCCGCTTCGGCAACGGCATGGGAGGCTATGCTGGCCCTGGAGGGTGCCCTTGAGAATCTTGTTGCCGAGGTGCCGCCCCGCTCCTTCGGACCCGAAGAGCTTCCCCGAACTCTCCGACGGATTGCGGAAGCGGTCGATCTTGCTCAGCCGGCTGCGACGTCCTTTGGCAACCACTGCTCCTACGTGACTGCCTGTCTGGTATGCGCTCTGCTCCGGCATCGGGGCTGCCGCCATTTTGATGAATTGGGTGATCCCCAGCTGGAGATGCCCACTGGAGCCGGAGTAATGTCCGGCGCCGTGCGCGCTGTTAGGCCCACCGTTCGGTTTTTTCACGAGCGGATCTGGGAGTATATTGGGGAGGCCGCAGCGAAGGTGGAGCTGCGGCGGAACATGTATGGTGAGGGGAACCTGGGTGAGTGGCTTGATGAGGTTGCGCGGCGCGACGATGGCGGGACCGACGGCCCAAAGCAGGTGTGACTCCGGGCTCTCGTACGCTTGGTGTGTGTTGTAACCTTACGTATGTCATGCCGGGAATGAATTGCAAAACCACTTCGCTTTGTTGATCGATCTTGCCACTTTGCTGCGAGCAGCTGCTTGATGGGGACCTGCTGCTGGTTTCTGACGTTGTAACTCGGCGCTGCTTACGTCGCTGGTAGCGGGCCGAAGACTCCCTGGACTTCTGGGCGAATCGATCCTCGGTGGGCGAGACTTCAGCGCGAAGGGCCGTCCCAGCGAAACCAGACGAGTAGTGCCGGCCCGGCCGGTTTTGTAAGAATATAGCAGCGTTGTAGTGGACGAATTGGAAATGCATCGTTCTGCTGTTCATGGATGCGCCTGCTTTGCTTCTTCTTTGCGGTGGAGTTTGCTAGTTGGGGCAGACGCCTAGGGTAGGGGTAGAGGTAAGGCGTGGCTCTTTGTTATGTCGCGCGCTCGTCCCCTACCTGCGAGTGGCAATGAGCCGGGCGCCTTAGTCGATGTAGACGCGCGAGCGCTCCGTCCCCTACCCTCCGAAGTGGTGGCAGCGGAGCTGGCGCCCTAGTCGGTGTAGACGCGCGAGCGCTCCGTCCCCTACCCTCCGAAGTGGTGGCGGCAGAGCGGGCGCCTTAGTCGATGTAGATGCGCGAGCGCTCCGTCCCTTACCCTCTGAAGTAGTGGCAGCGGAGCTGGCGCCCTAGTCGGTGTAGACGTGCGAGCGCTCCGTCCCCTACCCTCCAAAGTGGTGGCGGCGGAGCTGGCGCCTTAGTCGATGTAGACGCGCGAGCGCCCGCCCCTTACCCTCCGGTGGTGGCGCGAGCCGGCGCCTAGTCGTGTAGACGCGCGCGCTCCGTCCCCTACCCTCCGGTGGTGGCGGCGAGCCGGCGCCTGTCGGTGTAGACGCGCGCGCGCTCCGCCCCTACCCTCGAGTGGTGGCGCGAGCTGGTGCCCTAGTCGGTGTAGACGCGCGAGGGCTCCGTCCCCTACCCTCCGAAGTGGTGGCGGCGGAGCTGGCGCCCTAGTCGGTGTAGACGCGCGAGCGCTCCGTCCCCTACCATCCGAAGTGGTGGCCGCGGAGCTGGCGCCCTAGTCGGTGTAGACGCACGAGCGCTCCGTCCCCTACCCTCCGAAGTGGTGGCGGCGGAGCTGGCGCCTTAGTCGATGTAGACGCGTGAGCGCTCCGTCCCCTGAGGAGGGATTGGGGCCTAGCCGCGTAGGTTCTGTCCCCGACTTCCTGGTGGCCAATGGAGGACCTCATGGGCGACGCTATTTCGCTATATTCTCGAGCGCCGATGGGACAGCTGAGGCAGGATCGCTTGATATCCACACATGGTGCAGTACAGCTGCAATGGAGGTGTCCCTTGGCCATCGTACCTTGCGCTGGGCCCCGTAGGGTGGGGGGGACGCGTGGAATGGGGCAGCCTTGCCGCACCACGTGCTCTTGGGGCGTCGATGGGACTCTTCGGCGCACTGCCCGTGGTCTTGGCCCTGGGGCTCTTTAAAAGGGGCGGGTGGCCAAATGGAGCGGCACTCGCCTTCCATACGCCGCACCCCATACTCATTTTGTTCCAACTTCGCTCAATAGCGTAGGGGACTCCAGAAGGCGACTGATGCCGCCTAGGCGATCATGGGGTCAGGTGTCCAGCCTCTGCTGGGGGATGCGTCGTCACGATGTGTTTTCCCTCCACCGCAGCGGCCAGAGCGCGGGTGGTGCGGGTGGTGGGCAATTCACTTGTACTTCATCCGGCCACTCCTAACCGGAGTAGATTGTTATGGCGCGCGGCGAGGCCGTCTTGTCTCGCTGTCCCGCACGGCACTGCTTCTCCCCGTCTCCTCCCCTAGCTAGTGAACGCTTGGGGTGAGGGAAGGAGGGGAGGGGGGGCCGGCTTGTGGTGCTGCCGGGAGCCACGCTGCTTCGAGGGCGGGCGCCAGCCCTGGGCGCTCTCCGTCTTGAGGGTCTGGGTCCACCGCGCGCCTTTACTGGGAGCGTTTGGTTGCTCGGCCCTGCGGTGGGGGCGCGGGCCATCGAGCTTTTGTGCCGCCTGCTTGATTGGCATGCAGAAGCGTGAAGCACGGGCCCCACGTTGAGCTCCGGCGCCTCGCTTCTGTACTCGCGGCCACCCGTTCGTGCGGCTCGCACGGCTTGCCGAGGTCACGTGGCAGCCCGGGGGTCCGTGCGCCGTTGTATGTGGACTCCGGCAAGTGCGTGGAAATATCGTCCACGTCTTATTTAGACTCCGGAGAGTACGCGCGGTGAGGACACCGGCGCGTGCGCGGGACATCCGCGTCTTGTTTAGACTCAGTAGAGTGCGCAGGGAAAACATCCGCGTCTTTGTTTGTACTCCGGAGAATGCGTGGGACTATCAACTATGACTTACTTAAATTCCGGAGGGTACGCCCTCGCGTGCGCGGAACTTCCGCGTCTTGTTTAGACTCAGTAGAGTGCGTAGGGAAAACATCCGTATCTTTGTTTGTACTCCGGAGGATGCGTGGGACTATCAACCACGACTTATTTAAATTCCGGAGGGTACGCCCTCGCATGCGCGGAACTTCCGCGTCTTGTTTAGATTCAGTAGAGTGCGTAGGGAAAACATCCGCGTCTTATTTATACTCCGCAGAGTGCGCGCGGGGGCGTCCCCCCGCTGCGTCTTATTTATACTCCGTAGAGTGCGTGCGGAGGCGGACCTCATCGCTACGTCTTATTTATACTCCGTAGAGTGCGTGCGGAGGCGGACCTCATCGCTACGTCTTATTTATACTCCGTAGAGTGCGTGCGGAGGCGGACCTCCTCCCTACGTCTTATTTATACTCCGTAGAGTGCGTGCGGAGGCGGACCTCATCGCTACGTCTTATTTATACTCCGTAGAGTGCGTGCAGAGGCGGACCTCATCGCTACGTCTTATTTATACTCCGTAGAGTGCGTGCGGAGGCGGACCTCCGTGGAGTGCGTGTGCGGAGGTGAGTCTCCATGTGGTGCTCATGCGGAGGTGGGTTTCCATGCCTAGGTGTGCGGAGGTGAGTCTCCATGTGGTGCTCGGGTGGAGGTGGGTCTCCGTGCGGTGCGTGGGAACTTCGACCACGTCTTTATACTCCGGGGAGTACGCGTGGTGACAACACCAACGCGTGCGCGGAATCCCGTGTCTCGTTTATACTCAGTAGAGTGCGCAGGGAAAACATCAGCGTCTTATTTATACTCCGTGGAGTGCGTGCGGGGGCGAGCCTTCGCACATTTGTGGAGGTGGGGGGGCCACGAATAACCTCGCAAACGGTGAACTTTATTAAATTTCCGTTTGCGCGGGTGAGCGAGTACAAACGGGATATGAACTAACCACCGGACTTGTTACCGTGGCAATGAGGTACGAAGCCTTTTGTGCTTGAGCTGCCGTAGGGTGTATACGGGCGCGTCTGGCCTAGGGGTCGCGGTGAGTTCCCAAGCTTGGGCTTCGGGTTCCATGCTCCAGGTGCCGGGCCACTTGCTGATCGCCGAAAATGGTGATGACATCTCGCGGGCCCAGAAGCTTCACGCATAGGAAGCCATGGTGCGGTACTGCCCCAAAGGAGTTAAGAGTTGGTCGCCCCAGGATGGCATTGTAGGGGTACTGGATGTCGACGACATCAAAGGTGACGTCCCTGGTCGCCACATTGTCGTCCTGGCCGAAGGAGACCTGTAAACATATTTGACCCAAAGCCAATAGGGGTTGGTCTCCGAAGCCCTGTAACGGGATTCGTGAGGGGC
The DNA here is from genome assembly GCA_036346265.1 of Melocanna baccifera. Lineage (NCBI taxonomy): Eukaryota > Viridiplantae > Streptophyta > Magnoliopsida > Poales > Poaceae > Melocanna > Melocanna baccifera. The sequence continues at coordinate 18,263,146 of CM070707.1, read as the reverse complement.
CTAGGCGACTCCGAGGGATCGCCATCTGATCAAAGGCCTGTGCGAACAGGACGTTCACGGAGCTGCCCCCGTCGACCAGGGTGCGCCGGACATCGCACCCCGCGACTGCGACCTGGATGACTAGGGGATCCTGATGGGGGAACTCCACACCTTCGGCGTCGGCCGACGTGAAGGTGATGTCGTGCTGCGCCCACTCTGGCGGCGGTTGGGCCGGGTATGCCGCCACGTGGTGTAGCCTCCGTACGTATGCTTTGCGCTGTCGCTCCGAGCCAAACTCCAAGGAGGAGCCGCCGGAGATGACGTTGATGACCCTACGTGGGGCGCCCTCCAGTATGTGGATCCGCAGGGGGCTTTTGCGGGGGCTGCTGCGCCTGGGCTTGCGTCCGCGGGGGGCCCTCCTGAGGCTGCGGTTCCTGGTCGCAAATCCTCAGGGGGCCGACCGGTGGCTGCTGAACGTGCGCTATGACGGGTGATCGTGTGTCAAGATCCCTGTCCCTGGCGGCGCTTTGGCGAAGTGCTGCGATGGTGGTGCAAGAGCGGGTATCGTGGTTGCCTTGACCATGCACCTCGCACCACTGTGGGCGCTGTTGGTCGCCGTACTCCGCTCGGGCCCAACCGTCGCGGCCCCGTCCTCGGCCTCGCCCCCGACCTCGTCGGGCCCTAGCTCCGCGGTTGGCAGGGGCGTTATCCTCGGAGCCGGCCTCGATGTCAAAGACGTGCCGGGTTCGCCGGGACGTCTGACGGCCGCGGTGGGCCTTGTCAGCCAGCATGTCATTATGCCGGGAGGTGTCCTTCGACATCTCTTGCCGGCGCTTGCTCCGTGAGGAGCTTGCTTGTGCTGGGTCGGCACTCTTTGCGGCGCTTCCCGCTGGGTTGGCGTCAGCGTCGTTGTCCTGGCGTCGCTTCGCGTTTTCTTCCGCTCGAGCATATTCCTCCATCTTGTCGAAGAGTTTTGCCACTGTCTTGATCGGCTTGCGCGCGTTGTATGCGGCCAGTGGCCCTGGGCGAAGACCCTGCACCGCTGCGTTGATTATTATTGTTTCGTTGACGTCTTTGACTTGGCAGCGGACCTTCGCGAAGCGTTTGAAATACTCGCGGAGCCTTTCCGATGGATGTTGCTTGATGGCGAAGAGTTGGTCCGCGTCGACGCGCTCAATGTAGTTCCCCTGAAAGTTGTTATAGAGGCGGTCGCGTACCTGCTCCCATGTATATATGGAGTTCGGCTCTATGGTAAAGAACCATGAAAGCGCCACTCCTTGTAGCGCGAGCGGGAGCCCCTTCGCCTTGGTGGTGTCGTCTCCACCTGCCGCCTCGATGGCGGTTTCGTACACACGCGCAAACTCGCGGGGGTCCGTGTCGCCTTTGTACGATGTAACGGAGCTGGGAAATTTGAAATCCTCCGGCCACGGTACTTGCTGTAGGCTCGGCGATAACGGGGATTCCGGGTCCACGCGTCGGAGTGAAGCGCGGCTGGAAGTTGGGGCGTCGCGGCTGTCCGCCCTCTCGGGTACAGGCTCCGGCGTGACCACCGGTGAGGGCGGCGGAGCCCGAGTCTTTTGCATGCTCCTCACGGCCCCCCTGAGATCCGCCAATTCCCGCTGGAGCGTGCCAAGGGCCGCCAACAGGGCATTCTCCGTGGCGGGCATAGATGGGGTGGCGGGCGCGCTTGGCAGTGCAGTCGATGTCATCGCGACCGCTGCTTGCGCTCCTGGGCTGTCCCTCGCGTCCACGCCGTGGAGCTCGGTGCCAACGGTGGGGCCGCTTGGCACTTCTGTGCCGGGTGCGGAGGCGGTGGTCGCGCCTTTACGGCCGTCGAGGCTACCGCTCCCTAACGTAAGGCCGGTGTCGTCAAGGTGGCTCGTCGCGCCAATGGCGGGTTGGGGTGCCACGGGTGGGTTGGGGCCGATCGTCACGTCAATGGTGGCGGGGTCGATGGCGTCGATGGTGGCGGGGTCGATGGCGTCGGAGGTGGCGGGGTCGATGACGTCGATGGTCACGCGATGAGCGTCGTCATTGTCTTCCCCGACCGCCGATGCCGAAGCCCTGGTGCTGACGCGGGGCCTCGCCGCGGTCGCTTCTTTCTTCCTCGCGGCCGATGACGAAGCTTTTTTCGGTGCCATCCTCCCCCTTGCAGTCTTGAGGCTTACTTCCATCGTCCCCACAGACGGCGCCAACTGTTGTGGCTACAGACCAAACAGAGAGATAGTGGTGGTGGAGAGTTAGGTAAACAAATGACCTCTTGGGCCTTCCCAAGACTCGATATCATCATATATATACGTACACCTTTACAACCGTGGCTGCAGTGCGAAGCCTTTCTTAGTACATAGTTCTCAACAGGCTAGCTGGGTTTAGGTGGGGGGCCACCCCTACAACAATAAGGATTTGTGAACAAGAGAGATGCTACGGACTTAGATGGATGCAAACGAAAGACTAAAAAAAGGACTCAAAGGTAGCAGACAATAAAACTTGCTTCAACATGTTCTCAGCTCCACCACAACCCCAACCAATCATTCAACATCTCCTGCCATCCCCCTCCACATTTCCTCTCCTGCCATTTCTTCCTCCCTATGTCCTCTCCTCCCATGTCACTCCTCCACGGAGGCCGACGCAGGCACAGGCGGGTGGGCACACGACAATCGGAAGGTGGCAACGGCGAGCGTGTTGGCACGCGCGGCGGTTGGCGGCACGATGGCAGTGAGGAGGACGCCGAATCCGGTGGTGAGGAGGCTGGATCTGGTGGTAGAGAGGGCGGATCCAGGCTTTCTAACAGTGGAGATGGCCGGATCTGGCCCAGAGATGGCCAAATCCGACGTGGGTGTGGGGCCGATGGCATGGAGGAGGTTGGAGTTAGCCAGATCTAGCGTGAAGAGATTGGATCCGCGCCGGATGGAGCAGCTCGAGGCGAAGGCGGTCACAGCGATGCAGGCGCTGCGGCCTAGCATCAGATCTGCGTGGAGGAGGCCGGAGGCGAGCTAGCGGCGTGGCATCCTGGCATAGACGCATGAGCGCGGACGGCCGGGAGGTGCGGCCCGGCACGAGCAGGCAGCAGTGGCCAGTGGATGACGGTGCGTACAACTGCTTGGAGCGGTAGGAGGTGGCCGCCCCTAGGAGTGGAGAACACTCCTCCTTGGGCGACGACAGTGGCCAGCGGTGACCGACGATGGCAGATAGGTCAAGAAGCTATTGTTGAACCAAAAGCTCTGATACCATATAAGATTATATGAAGCTTGAATCTATTGAAATAGCCCAAGGGGCAATATATATGAATATATGGACTCCAGCCCTAAAATAGAAAAACACTTAAATACCCGGTATTAGTGTATTTTTCTATTGTGTAGGGTTTAGGGTTGTGTGTGTTGAATTTGTACTATATAAGTCCATTTGGGTTGTGCAATAGACAAGCAAGCATTCCAACTTACTTAGTATCAGAACTCTAGAGCTCAATCCAAGCCGTCGCTGGCCGACTAGCGCTCTCCTTCTCCCACTGCTGCTGCCCCCAAGAGGAGTGATTTCTACTCTCAGGGGTGGCCACCTCCTCCTGGTGGCCACCTCCTCGGATCTGGACGCCTCCGTTGTGGATCCGGTCTTTAAACCTCCTGGCCACCCGCGATGTCGCGCGTGCCTCTCGCCCGTGCTGCGCCGCCACTTGGATCTAGCCTCCTCCGATACCGTGGAGCCTAGATCCGGTCGCCTTTGAGCTAGATTTGGCCACCTCCGATGCCGCCAAGTCCAAATTCGCCCACCTTAGGGCCAGATTCCATCATCTTCGCCACTACTGAGCACGGATCTAGCTGCATCTGGGCCAGATCCGACTGTCTCCCACCAACTCCGGACCTCTCCACTGCTACTGCGCCGCACTGGGTCACCTGCGCCTCTGGCAGCCCGAGCCCACGATGGCGCCTCCTCCTGGCCTTTCACCCGCCACCGTTGCCTCAGATCTGGCCTCCATTGTGCCGGATCTAGCCGCCTTCGACATCCTTGACGCTCCATGCCGTCGACCTGTGCCAGATTCGGTCAGCTTCGGCCTGCGCCAGGTCCAACTCGGTTCCGACCACCTCTGGCCTAGCCTGTGCCGGATCCAGCCCTCCCCGCGTGGATCTGGTTGCTCGACCTTTGCTCGACCAGATCTGGCGTCCTCATTGCCGCCTCGAGCCTCCCACCTCCTCCTGGGTATCGCTGCTGCTGTCGCCTTTCGGCCGCCTCCACTCCCGTGGCCACCCGCACCGGCTCTAGCCTCCTTGCTGATGCCCCTGCTTCACACCGCTGTCGGGCTCCCCGTCGGCCGCCGCCTCCTTCCGCCTGCGGCTTCTCCCTCCTCTGGTCTCCGATCGGTGATGGAGAGAGAAAGGGTGAGGAGCAGAACGGGAGATAGGAGTGAGTAAGGGGGTGAAGAGAGAGGAGAGGAGGAGAATATGAAGGCATAGCTCTATTGCCAACATTTGTGCTGGTAGTATCTATCTTTTGAGTCTTCCATTTGCGTTCATCCAAGTCCATAGCATCTCTTTGTCAGTTTGTCAATGCCATGTAAGTCCATAAAATTCCTGTCAATCAACCAATTACTTTGCTAGCCATATTTCATTCTTTTAGATGAGTATGGTCATTTCCTTTCTTTTGCATAGCCATAGCCGTTGCTCTTCTCCTTGAGCCATTGTAGATCGTAGAAGTCTTCATAATACTGTCACTTCTCTTTGAGCCGCCGCTCTAAGCTTCTAAGGCCGTCGCTCTTCTTCTGCACCGCGCCTCCTTTGCGCTTCTTGTGCATTGCACCGCTGTCATCTTGAGTTTCGATCTGCGCTGCGATGCTTCCATCTATCATTTTTCGGCTTGATTTGACAGCTCTCTTTATTTGTATCACCTTCCATATCCTCTTTATCGTGTTGTTACGGTCGACTTTGCTCCCGTTTACCTCTACTTTCCCAGCCTCTGCACTTTGTGCTTTCTGGACTGTTACAGGATTCCAAATGGTTGGTACTCGACACAATTTTCTAAGAGTCGCACGCTATGATAACAACTTCAAGACTTGGAATTCGGATTTTCCATATTTTAGTGTAAACCTTTCAAACGCAATGTTGTTACTTATGCTTTACATTTGAGGGGGGATATTAAGGGTTTTAGTGTCTTTTTCCATTATCTAGGGTTGAGGATTATATGTGTTGATTCTGTACTATATAAACTCCTTTAGGCTGTGCAATAGACAAACAAATATTCCAACTTAAAAACTGAATGTTCTTCAGGTGTGCTGATTTCCATTCTTTCCGTGGCAAAACCTTTTCTGAAGAGCACCCCCCAGGTAATTGAATCATACTGTTCAAATATCTCACTGTAAATTCGGCAGCAATCGGTACTGTCAATCTGTCATAAGAAGATTGTAACCAGGCAAGATTAACCTGATTTGCAGGGAGCTGCGACTACTTGTTATCTGGCATTGCATCCTGAGGTGAAGGGTGTGTCCGGCAAATACTTCGCGGATTTTAACGAAGCGACGCCAACGGCAGTCGCAAGAAATGCAGAGCTAAAGAAGAGGCTATATGGGCGTTCAGGGAGGACCTCGTCGAAACTATACATAGGCAATCTTAGAACTGTTTGTGCAAATAGGCTAATAGCACAGTGGCCACTTTTTTAAAAAAAAATTGGTCCCTAAATATTTATTTTTGTAAATCTAATCTTCTTTATAGACCTACTGAGCTCATCAGATGTCTGTTGGTAGGTCACCTATGGAGCCCCCGGGTACCGCAAGTCACTCGGGTGGCACTATAGACTTAAATAAGTTATTTAATTAGCGCTAATTGTATCTAATTAGTACTAATTATAATTAATTAGAACTAATTATAAGCATTAAATGCTAATCACCGCATCAATTAATTAGCATTAATGCTGCCGCAATAGGTGGCTCAGCAGTGCACTTGCCGAGCTCCTTAGCTTAATAGGTATTTATCGAGTTTGATAGATCTAAAGAATGAACTAGATTTACAAAAAAACGCTAAATTTTAAAAAGAAAATGGCCACACTGCCATTCATGTGAACGGTTCGCACTCTTATGTGCTGTGATCCTGTGAGAGTATCCGTTCGAGTACATTATTCTGCGGTACGTGTACGCACTAGCTTTAACATTTAGCTTTTTTAGCTGTAAAACAGCAGAAATTTAAGTGAAAGCGAAAATTCACAATTTTTGCGAAGTGTGGTATGGTGTGATTAGCAATTCACCAACGAAAAAGATAAATTTCCAACACTATGACCAACCAATTTGCACAGACAATTCAACGTAGATACGATACTTTTCCTGGTTCTGGAAAGCTACAACTCGACACTTTGCACCTGTCGGCAGTGGCTGGCGGGCACGGTCGGTAGCTGCGTCCTAGCTACGGCCAGGCAAACTTGAGTGGTCATTTTTTTTCCTTCTTCTTCTAATAAATAGTAGCTTTCACCTTTGCAAAAGCGATGTCGCGTTTCACGTCGAAATGGGCTCCACGGTCACGCGCTGCTGTACGACAACAAGGGTTGGCACTATCCACTGTACTGCACGTTGGGGCAAAATACGGATCTATTTTATATAGCTGTGGTTTATAATTTTTAATTAAAATTTTTAAATTTTAGTTATTTATGATAGAGATTACGGAGAAAGATACTCGCTTGTAATTTTGGATGATACAGATGTTGGGTTTTTAACGTATATTATAATTAACTTGTAGACTCCGTCTTAAAAGAAATACTTCGTTTGAAAGTTAGATATTATAGTAAAAATCAAAAACCATTTTAAAAAATCGAAAAAAACAAACCCTATGAATCGTTTTGACAGGATAACAACCTTCCTCCTCTGACCACAAATTCTCCTCTCACCTCTGCCAAATGCCAAGCCGAGGCGAAAGTTTTCGACCTCAGTTTTGCTATCTATAAGTGCCTTTCTGGCTTTCCCAAACGTTTGGATTCTTCCTAGTTTGCAGGTTAAGCTGTGAGCATCGGGACTACGCGCCATCCTTCGCACTCGCGACGTGGAGCGTCGAAGCGCTCTCCCCCCTTCCAATGCAGTACACGTTCGCACCATCGCGACACTCTGAAAGCCATGCGTAACAACCCATTTCTGAGGCATCTGGAATTTTCGAATGAAATTTGCTATTTGGCTCCTTTTGATTTTTCAGGAAATTAAAAACTCGACTTGGAACTCAAAAATGGAATCCGAAACCTGAAATTCAAAACCAAAACTCAAAATCAATTTTGAATTCAAATTTAAATCTAAAATCCAAACTCAAACCCAAAACCCAAGTTGAAAATTTTTCCTCCTTTTCTCTCTCTTCGACCCAACCGGCCCAACCCACCTCCACTCCCTCTCGCCCTCCACTCTCTGCCCTGGTGCGCCCTAGCACGACCCAGCTGCGTCACACCATGCTCACCACACGCGCCAGATCGCTCCACGCTTCGCTATGCCACGCTGCACACACGCCTGCATCACGCGCTCATAGTCGTCGCGCTGCCTCTGTACGTCCACAGCGCTGCGTTGCCCCTCCTTGGCTATAAGAGCCGCTCAAGCTTTTTTCCCGCTCCTCACCCCTCCCTCAACTCCCCCACGCTCTCTTTATGGCTATTCTGAGCCTGAAGCTAGCTCACTTTAGCCACCGTCTTAGCCTCACCATCGCCACGCTGCTCCAGTGAGCCCTTCCTTCTCCCAACCACTCCGGCATAATCGCCTTGCCCTCCTCTTCGTCTCACCTCACCCAATTCGGGTTTTTTTCCACAGGAGCTCATCGACACCGCCTTCTTCTCTAACTCTAGCCACCTCGCTGACCTGATGAACTGACGTGCTATCATCCAATTCCTCTCCGCCAGAGCACCTCCATGCATCCCTCTTTCGGTCCGCACCGTCGATTTTGGTTGCCGTTATTCCTAGTTCGCTGACGCTATGAACACCACCGCACTGCCTCGGGCTATCACTGCCGGACCACCTCAAGCCTCCCTGGACCTTGTGCAACATCTCTAGTGAGTCCCCCATATCCTATAGATGCTCCTCTATGCCCTTGCTTTAGCTTCCATCACCGTTATTTGCCTTATCGCCAAACGCCTAAGCCGCCACTGCTGCTAGGCTCATCGCCACCGCCCCGCCCATGAGTGCGGCATGGCCTCGGCAACCCATTTTGGGGTTGTCGGTGACCGCCGATGCCTTCCCGATCGACGACGAGCACAACAACGCCATGCTCTGGTTTGGCTAAAGGAGGCACTGTAGCCACATCATTAGTGTTAATGATGTTGTTAATTAGTATTAATAATATTCATTAATATTAGTTAATGTTTCACTGACATTGAGACCCAGTTCATTAAGAAATATAATTAAAATTGAATTTAATTTATGAGCCGCTGACGTGTGGGCGTATTCTTACTATGGCTGACATAGTGTTGTGGCCCACTTGTTAGCCACCCACAATTTTCCTTTAGAAGATAATTCAAAAGAAAATAAATCCTCTGGTGCATTTTCCAATGTGAAAATAAATTCAAAAAATTAAAAGCCATCGAGCCCCACCTGTTAGTGAGAGAGCACCCTCTATCCTTTGATTATTTTAGGAATTAATTCTAATTTAAACGTTGAAAGTCTCATTCTCACTCATTTTAAATTCAAATCAAACAAAACTAGTTTCTCAATTAATCTAAAATCGAGATCTTCCTAATGGAAATAAAATCATGAATTTTAGAGTTCATTTGAATTTATTTATATGTTCGAGTATTTATTTGCTTTTTTGTCGCAATCGTTCGATTAGAGTATGAAGACTCGGAAGAGCCGCAATTCGAGCCCAACCAGGACCTTCAAGATCAATAAGCTTTGTGAGCTCAGATGAGTCAACATTTTGATCATGTTGTACCTACCTTTTGGAATATAAATCATGTTGATGTAAATCATCAAATTGCATGCTTTAATTTATTGTGCAAATTTATATTTACATTAAGGTTCTAGTCACTTACCTATTGCTAATTGTACATCAATATCCCACTCCTTAACATTTGAAAAATAATCCTTATCACCCTAGAAATTAATAGTAAACATTCTAGTTATAAGTATGTATCTAAATGTCGTACTTAGTCATCTAAATGTCGTACTTAGTCTTGCTTAGATACTTAGGGTATTAATTTGCCCTGACATCATTTCAAACATGAAATTTATTTTGGGCAGCTACTGGAGGGAAGTGGCTGATATTTAAACTAGAAAGAATAGTTTGGAATCCCAAAACTCTAAATTTGCTTAAGTATCTTGGTGGATGGTAAGAGGTATTGGTGTGGATATAATGCGAGAGTATGGTTTGTGGTAGAACAGCCCAAATACCCTAAGAACTTAATCTAGAAATCCCTTCCTAGTATAAAATAGTGTAACCATAAGCCTATAATAGGTATGACATAGCTAAATAATTTACATCAACTCAGCTCAGTTGTGCTAGCAGATGAGCATGGGTCATGTCAAGGATGTAAACCGCCATGCGGTGCAAGAGGAGACTTTGGGGTAGGTAGATGTAACCCTATAGAGGTGGAAACCTTAGCAGATATAGCCTATTGGGAAAATACATTGTAAAGGTCTCGTGGTGATTTTTCTTTATCTACATGTTCAAGAAAATATATAGAATATAACAAGTTAATTATATCTTGTAGGTAAAGTGCGCGAGCTCTGTAGAGTGAAAACTGTTCAAATAGTTATTGCATATTTCTAAAACTTTGTGAGTGTGATGAAAAATATGATGGGTGGATGTAACCCTGGATTGATTTGTCCTAGGTGGATGTAACCTAGTGATAATAATGAGTGGTTATAACCCTAGTATCAAAACTAGCATATGGTGGATGAAATTATTTAAAAGGTGGATAGAACCTGCGCTACTATTATTATTGTATTCACTCACACTTATTAGAAAAATATGGTTTAGTCAAAAATACTAAGTTTTAGGAACTTTTAATTACTGTAAATTTTAACCATGCCATTTCGCAAATAAAAGAGCCTGACCCTCCTTTGTTAAATCTTGTATCTATATTACTGTATTCTATGTGTTTGCTCATGGAACACGATTATTTATGCTCACTCTTGCTCACTAAATTAACTCACAACTTGATGATCAAGCCTACTATGTCGCTCCACGATCAGATGGAGGAGAAGACGGTGAAAATTAGGGCGTTCTCTAGTAGTTTAGTCTTTACCTTAGATAAGCAGACTTTGATAGTGATTATGTGTGTATCTATTATCTAGACTCTTGGAGAGTAGTAAGGCATCTACCCTCAGTCGCTTCCCTATGGCAAGATGCGGCCTCACTTTTTACTATCGCTTCAACTTCCGCTTCTTGTAATGTACACAATTGATCTGATCAGTCCATTGTGTAAACTCCATCCGATATGGAATATTTAAATTCTATCTGATATGGGATATTTAAACTTTGATACGTAATATAAGTGTTTGGTATATTTATACGATGTATGATTTTAATTCAGTAATATATCTATAAATATTATCTATTAATTCAGATAATAATACCATGAAATCGTATTGAACTCGGAATCCATCAAATCCGTGTCGGACACAACGCAACACGTCGGTGTCGGCAGGGCGGCAACCAGCCATCTTAGCAAGCTTGAGCCGCGTATCTTGATCAAGTACCATCACATCCGAGAAGCAATTGCTGTAATTAAGTTGTGTGGCGCGCAGCTCGATAAAGCACACTTCAAAAAAAAAATTTGATAAAGCATGAATGAAACGTAGAGGACTAGCAGAAGTACTGTGTTGAGCAGTATTCCTCTGCCTCTTATTTATACATGTGCTGTGTTCCTTGCTTCCATTAGAACAGCTTGCCCCAGCAGAGCAAAATGCTACTGTTGTCCGCCATGTCCTTCAGCTGCTTCCATTAGACTCGCAGTAATATTGTGTATGTGCATTTACTATGTATGCTAATGCACTCCAGCATAGGGAGATCACAGGATCATAAATTAGTAATTGTATCTGTGCATGCATTAGCAAAAGTCCATTGGTAACGGCCAATCTCTTCTTCCTCTCTAGTCCTGTTTCCCGCTGTTGAATCCATTGCCCTCTACTTTCTCGACGTTGTTGTCTGCCACCTCCTTCAGCTGTTCCATCCAGCGTTTAAGAACAAAGATTAGGCATGTTAAATAGAATAACATCATGCATGTAGTCCACAAGGGAAAAATATGAAACCATGGCTCGAATTAATCTTTCCTTATTGCTAAATTCTAATTGATAAAAAAATCCACGTAATACTTTCATCGGTCCGTTTTAGGGGTGTCAAAAAATAACCCTAAGTAAAACAGTTATCATAATTGGTAATTAGTAAAAAAAAAATTGTTCTTTTTCGTAGGGTTACTCATCCGTTTCAAAACATATTTCGTTTTGTGATACGTACAATCATACTTTTTAAACTTTGACTATCAACATCTTATTAAATATTAGATTAGATTCATCAAAATCATATGTGTAAATTCATCTCAAAAAATATTTTCATACTATTATAATTTTATTAGGTTATATAAATATATTACAATAAATATTAGTGATCATAGTTGTAGTTTGAAGACCGTATTAATATCCAAAACAACGTGTTTTCATGAACTGAAGGAAGTAGTATTGTCTCTCTCCAAAGAGCTTAAGTTTCTGGCTTTGGTTATTAGCTGAAATTACACTGTAGCGGTTATTAGATTTTTCTGAATCATTCAATTAAAAAATAAAAAATCGTTATATCGTCACGGACAATGCAAATGAATAAAGATAAATAAAATAAAATAAACTAAAATTAGAAGTTAACATATTTTAAGTATCTTCTAGTTTAAGGGCGTTCGTTTTAACGATGGCTTTTGGTTTTTGGCTGAAATTTCACTGTAGATGGCTTTTTTTACTGTAGCTGATTTGGCTTTTTAGATATAATTAAATTTTAAAAAAATACAAAATTAGAAAAAATATGTTAACCCATGACGGATAATGCAAAGGAACATAGGAAAAAAAGAAAAATGCAAAAAAAGTCTAAAAAATCTAAAAAAAATTCAGAAAAAGATAAATTACTGAATAGTGAAAAAAAAACTAAAGTTAGAAGATGAAACTGAAAAAAAGTTGAGCGAGAACCCAACAAAAAGTCGTTGAAGCTCGTCTGAAGCTAGCATTGCATTGGTAATGTGAGCGGATGGCAGAAGATACCTTCGCTAGCCTTGCCTTATGGTATCTGTAGCCCTGCAAGAAGCAATTAAGAAAGAGATTGATTAATTTCAGAAAAATATGGCAGTGTATACATGCCATCAATTATTAATTTTGTAGGGCTCAACTATCGTTTTTTTTGTAAGAAAAACACAAGCGTACTTTGTCCGTGCCGTATATATAATCGCAGTAGGTGAAAATGGGAGCGAAGTTGCTCTGGCTCCGCCCTCCTACGTAGTGGTGGTAGTCATGGTGTTCTGCCCCTCCGTAGAAGGGGATATACTTGGCAGGGTCGAACGGGAAGCTGAACCTGCAGTTAATTCCTTTCAACGATTAACGCTCGGTGCTCATAGTTAAGGTGGCACACATCATAAAATCTTTACGAACAAACAATTACTCTTTCAAGTTTGTAATCAAAGAAATTAACGATGGCTTTTTACCAAAATTTTAAAAGTTTCATGAAAATCCAAATTCAAAATACTGAAGATTGAATGAAATCCAAACCGAAAATTTCGGTAACTTCGCTACCCTCCGAAATCTTTCACAAAACGAGATTGTTAACCCTGATCGGACGAAACACGAAAGAAATCTCAAAGAAGAAGAAGAAGACGACACGGCTGGAGCCTGGAGGAGAGCACCAATAAGCAAGTGATGTTACCCGCTGTGTATGTGAACGCCTTCTAGAAGGCGGATGGCGAACCAGAGCCAGAGCGTGGTGACGTGGCCGGGCGCGATGGCCGGGCCGGCGAGGGAGGGGATGGTAAGGATGAGCATCTCGGCCCAGTGGCCGTACGACACGGCGAAGCCCATGGGCGCCGTGAACTCGTGGTGGACGTAGTGGATCTTGTCGTAGCCCCACCTGGTGTGCAGCAGCCGGTGGAGCCAGTAGTTGAGGTAGTCCTCCACCAGCAAGTACACCAGCAGCTGCGCCGCCACCTCGCCCACCGACGGCAGCGGCAGCGCCGTTCGGACCTCCATTATCTGATTTGCCGATCAACACATATACACACACATTTCAGCGATGAGCTGATCCCAACCAGCAGCGCTAGTTTCAGCTAGTGGTGTTTAAGGGGCTTAATTGTTCGTTACTCCACCTTAATACAAGTTTACACACAGCAATCCTAGGGTGGAGAGCTGCACTTTCAGTTATAGTTTCAAATATGAACGCAGGTAATCATAATTTCAAACTATGGTTCTCAACTACAGTTTTGAAATTTTGAAACATTAGCTAGCAGCGCCATCCTCTGACCAAAATAAAAGCGCTCGATCTACTCAAACATTAATCTGTTCCAGTTCATGATTAATCAAGTTTCATGCATCCGTGTACACTACGTACTGACGTAACCAAGTACCATTATTTGCCCTGCCCGGATGGTAAGACCGGGGATGAACTCACCGTCGTCAATGCTGGTGCATGGTTTGCACAGAGGTGGGCCAACGAGCCCAGGCGTGGACGGAGTTAGCTTCCCTGGATATACACATATATAGTTCCAAAAGCATTAGATGAAGATTTGGGTTTGCAATCCGGTATCGATAGATATATTTGCCTGGATTTTCCCGGTTCAAAAAAAAAGAAGATATATTTGCCTGGACTTGGAGTTAATTTACCTAGTTAGTTTCAATCCGCTTAGTAATTGTAAGACTATGCAAAATTTCTTTTTCCAGTTACTTAGATGAAATAATCTACACGTTTTTACAGGTTTAACAGTCACTTAGATGAATTAATCTACACGTTTTTACAGGTTTAACGGCCTACCAAGTTCAGTAGGGACCTAAGAGACACTTCATTATAAGCTTTTGAGGTTTTTCTCTTATGTTCTTAGTCAGAGCTAGCCAAGAACAACGTTGAGTTGGTCATCGTTAGCATGATCGATGTATGCAAGGATATGTATAGATCGACCTTGCCGGCAGGGTAGGAGACGAGCTGGTAAGGGCCGACGAGCATGAGCGAGTCGCGCACGGCGTCCATGTAGCAGCGGAGGAAGGTGGCCGGCGGGTGCCGCACCCGGGGCTGCAGCTTGTACGGCGAGGAGACCTTGGGCGCGAGAAGCTCGACGAGCGCGAGCGGGAGCGGCGCGAGCGTGTAGACGGCGAAGGTGATGGCGACGTTGGACCAGTGGAGCCAGTAGTCCGGCACCGATGCCGAGTACCGGAGCCACGCGGCCTCCGCCGACGTCAGGCTGCGCCCCAGCGCCGCCTCCGCCTCAGCCACCGTCGCGTACGGGAGCATCTCCGGCGAAGGCCGTTTCTTCGCCGTGTGCTCAACTCTTAGCGTACGTACGTGTCGGGTGGGGTCGGGTAGCAGGCTCCCTGCCGCTCAATGTACATGGGCGACCGGCACAATGGCATGCTTGATTATTTATAGCCGATGTTAGGGTTCCGTCCACCTGTCCTTTGCCCAGCTTTGCTTTGGGCCTTGAAATTTGGATCTGGACAAAATGAGCAATGATTTCCTCGCCGTTTAGAGATTGGCTCTTTTACTGTTGAAATAGTAGAGATCTAACTTAAATGTAAGAGAGTACCTCGTGTCCAATACTAAGCCAATTGAACTAGACAATGAGCAAAGATTTTCTTACCCAATTGAACTAAGCTAGATACCCTAAGAAAAGGTCTCCTAATGTCTCTCTCTATGGGCTAGAAAAAAACGAGAATTTGCTATTCATTTTACAATTTGTTGCTCCTGTATTTGGCCTCTCTAGTTTTCCTTTCACAGGAGAATGCCAAAAAGGAAGAACGTTACAATACACCAAAAAGAGGTAAATGCAGACTCTTTCCATGAACCGATGGGTAAAATATTAAAGCTAAAAATCAGGGGTGGCAATCTATAAAGCACAAACGAAAGCGGTTGCAAATTCTTAATTTTCCAAAATTTACAAGGGCACTTGGCCACCAAGGCACGTAAGCAATTGTAGCATTTTTTTTTAAGGATTGGCCCTCTAAGAAGGTGTTCAGAATGACGGTGATTTATAACTTTTTTTTCTCTGTAGTTGGTTTATTTTTTACTGTAACTGAGTTAACTTATTTAACATAATTAAATATATAAAAAATAAAAAATATATTAACCAATCACAAATAATACAAAGAAATATAGAAAAAAATCAAAAATAAAAAACAACAGTGCAAAAAACGCTATTGCAGAAGCTAAAGTGAGAGCCGCCTAAAAAGAAGAGCACCCTGATTGCTAATTTGGTGCAACCACCCAATTAGGCTACAATATTGAGCCCAGCTGCAAAGAGATAAACACGTAGACCAAGTAGTCGGCTACAACTACGCACACGTGTCTGTAGGATGTTTACAGAACTTTACATGCATGCATGTGCCGCTTAACGTGACACCAAAGGCATCCCCATTCTTAATTTAACGGCACATATTTATCCTAATATAAGGGGAGCCCCACTGTCTCTGACCTTGATTATTACCTTGCACTGTACCTTTTTATTTATTATTATCTTTCTTTTAAAAACACCAGGAGAAATCAGGTTGTGCGGTTGTTGGAGGTGTCACAGATCGAATATAAATCAAATAGTGATCTTCTCGTATTCATATTCTTATTTTTTTTAAACTAACATGAATCCACTTAGAAAACTCTCAGATACGAATGAAATATTATAATAAATATGAATACAGATTCGGATATTCTCGTAGCTTATGTAATGACAAGATATTTATAATATTTTCCCTTCACACATAGCACACTTAATCAGTGTAACTTTATTTGTTTCACCTAAAGATAAATAGCATTTCCAATGGCAAAATTTTATACTATATCTGTATCTATATTTATGAGTGAATTCGGATATGAATACAAACAAGAAAGAAATTTTAATTAGATGAGAAATCTAAACCATATTAGTATCATATTAAATATACACATAATGATAGAATAGAACGGATAATTCGTCTGTGGGTCGTCGCGAGTCGCGACGTTTCGCTGAGCGCGCCCGCGCGTCGCGCCCTTTCCCTTTGTGTCTCCTAGCCACCACACGATAGCTCCTCCACAAGCCATCTGGATGGAGATGGCCCAGCTACCGTTCAAGGGGCGTTACATTACTACAGTACGACTGCTTTCTCAGTTTTTTTTATTTAATTTATAGTGCAAGTTAGACGGAGTTTAGTTGTACTGATTAAAATCATATATAACTATTTTTCTCTGTATATTATCTTTCATAAATAGTTTAAAATTTAAAAATCATAGTTTAAAATAATAAACCTCAACTTAAAAGAATCATCTTTAATTTGACGGCTTGGTGCTCTACCAAAACATCCCGGCTTATGGATTGATGTGGTACTGTTGGTTTTGCTAATTCTTGATTTGATTTGACGGATTGGTACTGTAAAAAAAATACTAGTGTCTTGATCGCGTGTTTCTCCAAAAGAACAAGTACGATCTGGTTTCACAACCGGCAACAAATCTGTTAGGGAGAAATGGGCAAGCAAGGTAAAATATTTTAGTAGTGTTCTGAATGTGGATGGTTTATGATTTTTTTTACTGTAGTTGACTAATTTTTTATTATAATTGAGTTAACTTATTTAGTATAACTAAATTTAAAAAATATAAAAATAAAAAATATATTAACTTATTACGGATAATAAAAAAATACAAAAAAAGATAACATAAAAAATAGAAGAAAAAAGGCACCGCTCAGCCCTGCCTCTCCAGACGCCGAGCGGGGCCATTTGTTTGGAGGTTTGCGCGCACAGCAAGTCTGGCACTCCGTTCGAATGTGAAGAGGTGAGGTGTTCGTCTAGATGTGTTGGGCTTGGCCTGAGATGGGATGCGTGTTCCAGCAGAATAGATACTGGCCGCATGTGGTTAGTCGTCTTTAGAAGAAAAAAAAAAGGTGTCGAGGAGCTAAGCATGCATGTGCATTCGTTGCTCTCAGCTTTTCGTGTTGATTCTGACATGAACAATTACGATGGGTGAAAAGTAACCTCGAAACGTGTTGTTTTCGACGTTCACGTGATTTTCGAAAACACAACTATCGTCACTAGTTTTTATTATGGTATATTTTTAAAATATAGTAAAACTATACTATTATACAAATACTTTTCAAGACAAATCTATATGTATCATTTTCATATATCTAATTTGAATTTTTAAAAACGTTGATGACTAAAATTTTTTTAAAAAATTGACTATACTTATTGCAAAATGACAATTTTTTTATGGGAGGATGTTTGTGGAATTTTTTGGCCCATGTGCCACCGAAATTCTGGATTTGGACCTATTCACGTGGAATTCCATTTTTTTGGCCCTCTTCCATAGCCGGGGAGCTCATGAAGCCTCCTAATGTGCCTCTAGACCGCATGACCCACTATCGCGCCTAGGGCCAGCATGAGGGCAGGTGCTGCACCCTCCGAGTGTGAGGTTGCCACCTTGCCGCGTCCCCTGGCGCGTGAGGCGAGGTGATGCGGCCCCTGAGCGCATTAGGCACCCCACGACACCACGTGCTACCATCTCTGCCGTGAACATGATGCACAGCCTTGCCCAAGACTTGGGCGTCTCAACGAAGCTCTCCTCTGGCTCGTCAGAGGTCACAGCCAAGAACTGGCTCACCTAGATGAGTGTGGCCTGTGAGGTAGCTAGGGTGTTGATGCCAGGCTTTTAGTGCTACTGCATGAAGGCTTCCATCGAGGTCTTGCTCACTTCCCTTCGACTGGTGGGTTGTCAGCACTTCACGGTTTTTGGGATGCCCACCTACAAGGAGCTGAGCCCCGCTGAGTTGGAGGAGGTGGAAGGCCATCATTGACCACGTTCGCTCCTTCTCATGAGTTTAGAGTTTGCGTGGGTTAAACTTCCTTGACGGACTCATTAGTCGAGCCCAAGCCCGCCCATCCAAGAGAGGCTCCTCTGGCACGCGAGAGGGGAGCCTCAAGGACCTAGGTCTGTCCCAGGTGCGAGGCTTGCTACCAGTATGCTAATGCTAGTTGCTAGTCTTTTGTACCATAGCTCACTAGAGTGCCCTATTGGCGCCAGCCTTCTAGTAGGGCCTTCCATGTAGATTTTTGTAATTCTCAGGAGCTGACCCCTTTTGTAGCTACTGTGTGATCTATGGAGTTGTGGGAATTCAAGTTCATTGTTCTTATGTGTGTTGTGTGGTGATGAAATATTTACAATGACTTTCTACCTACCCTTGAGACGGTGGTGTCAAACCAAACTAACTGCTAGTTGCTTAAGAACGAAACCTTCTTGAGTCGAGTCATTTAAGCATTGAGTTTCACACGGGGTGCCTAAGTTCATGTGGAGGCAGGGGCAAACGGTTGGGGTCGGGGTCCATCCGTGATTCCCATTGCCACCATGCAGAATAGCCGGAGATAGACTCTATGTGCCCCCTGTCAACACTGACCGATGTGGTGCGACGTCGGGTCACCGGTAGTTCATCCAGTGGCCACCTGACTTTCTTCAACGAGGGTGCTAAGGGGCTGTAATTGCCCTTATTATTTTGATAGGGCTTGTGCTATTGTTGTTTGCCTAATGTTAAAATAAAGCTCACATGTTGCTTCTTACTAGGGGTATCATGTTACCCCATCACCTATCTGAAAAAACTTGACATTCGAAGCAAAGCTCCCGAGTGGCTAGTTGCACTACTACAAAAAGGTTTATATTAGACGCCTTATCACAGACAGTTCATCAAAACCGTCAGTGTTAAATACAATCACAGACGGTTTAGGTTTAGTGACCGTCTACGTTGGTGTTAGTGCTAAAAACTATCTGTGAAAAAGATAATATTACAGATGGTTCATGGTGAGCACCATCTGTTAAGTATCACAGACAGTTCTTACCAAGAACCGAAGAACCGTTTGTGATATTGCCAAATATTACAAACAGTTTTTTATTTGAATCGTACAAACCATCTGTGATAATGAGGTTATCATAGATGGTTCATATTAAAAATTATCTGTAATATGTTTCTCACCTCGCAATCTCCTAAAATTTCATAATCTCTTGCCTGAGTCCAAGTAGAATTCCGTTCCGATACACCTTTAGTAAAATAGGCATAACTTTTGCATACAGTGTTTGTTTTTTATGTTCTTGTATTCGTTAGAAAGCTAACAATGAGTCAGACCAAAAAAATGACCGACTTGTGCTAGTCACCCTCGAAGACTCCCAAAATTTGCCATCTTTACCCTTAAATTTGTGTTACAAGTTTTCAGTTTCTGTTTTTGCTAAAAAAATTTATCTTCCCTTCGGAATTTGGAATTCACCTCAACCGCAAACTTGTAGATCTCATCAAAACCTTTCAAACAAGTTTATATAAGCCATATAGAACTTTGCTATTTTATATTTTGAGACTAGTTATTTACATTGCATCGATATATATATATATATATATATAGACACACACACACACACACATATATATAACTATTTGTGTATCACAGACGGTTTGTGGTTAAAATTGTCTGTGATATTTTGGTCCCTAACCGCAGGGCCCGTCGATCCTCCCCAACCCCATTCCAACCAATAGAAACCCACTAACCCCCACCCCATGGATCATAGCTCCACCTCTCCATCTCCACGCCAACGTGTAAGTGTGTAACGAGTATATAACTCACGACGTGTATGCGTGCGTGTGTTCTTGTAGGGGTGGCCTCCCGACTGGCAGGACTTCGTCAGCATCGCCATGCTGCTCTACATCAACTCCACCATCAGCTTCATTGAGAAGAACAACGCCGGCAACACCACTGCCACCCTCATGGCCTTCCTCGCCCCCAAGCCTTGACATCATCAGCATCAAGCTCAGTGACATCATCTCGGCAGACACGAGGCTGCTGGAGGGCGACACGCTCAAGATCGACCAATCGGCTCTCACTGGCAAGTCCCTCCCCCATCAACAAGTTGCTCGGCAATAGCATCTACTCTGGCTCCACCTGCAAGCAGGGCGTCGGTATGGTTGAGTTTCCATTGTTTGCTAGGATCTCTGCTTCTTGTATGTTCTTGCCATGTTTAAGAGTTGGATTCGTAGGATCTCTGCTTCTTGTATGTTCTTGCCATATTTTTGTTGTGTTAGATTTTTAACCTATTCGTTATCTTGTGATGCTATAATGGTGTATTTTAATCTTAATGGAAATGGAATATGCTGTTGTATTTGCTTGTTTTCATATGGCATAGTTAATATTTCCTGAGAGTAGCTGAAAAACAGAAGAAAATAGATATAGAATAAACTATCACAGACGGTTTGTGATATAAACCATCTGCGAAGGACTACCATAGACGGCTCGAACAAAAAACCATCTGTGATACTCACATATCACAGGTAGTTCTATTTACCAACCGTCTATAATGGGAAAGTATTACAAATGGTTCTATATACCAATCATCTGTGATACTTGTCCATCACAGACGATTGGTAACTAGAACCGTCTATGATGTGTGAGTATCACAAGTGATTTCTGGTATGAGCCGTCTGAGGTAGTATTTTTCACAGACTGTTCGAGTTACAAATCGTCTATATTGTAGTTATCATAGATGGCTTACAAACTGTCTGTAATAACCTCTGATTATCATTGACCCATAAATTTAGATAGTTCAAAAAATCATCTATGATAATAGTTCTGAACCATCTGTGATGACCCTTTTTGTAGTAGTGTTGGTTGAAGAGACGACAATGTCATTGTCTTCCATCGAAAAAAACTTGGTGCTCGGGAGAAAGCTTCAGAGTGGTTAGTTGGTCAAGGAGGTAAGAACGTCGTCATCTCCTATCAGAAAAAACTTGTTGCTAGGGACAAATCCCACGAGTGGCAAATTGGACAGGGAGGCAAGAACGTCACCGTCTCCTATCGAAAAAAACTTGACGCTTATCAAAGACCCGACCCCGGAGGGTGGGTGTAAGGTGGCATGACCTCGGAGGGTGAGACCCAATCCCAGAGGGTGAGTAGTCGTCGACCTAACCCCAGAGGGTGAGTAGCCGTCGACCTGACTCAGGAGGGTGGGTGTAAGGCAGCGTGACCCCGAAGGGCAAGACCCGACCCTAGAGAGTGGGTGTTTGCTCATCCTAGCATGCAACTCATTGAATGTAGACATGACACCCAACCAAAGTGCAGTAGAGGCATATATAATTAAAGGGGTGAGAGGTGTCATTATAGGCCCGATATAAAAAGAGATGATAAAGGGGAGGCATCATAATAGGCCCAATAGCTACACATAATACTTACAGAGATTGTCCTCATTTCAGTTGTGCTTGAGTTCGGTTCCATCAAGTGACTACAGCTAGAATGACTCTAGATGAGTGGTGTGGATGACTTCGTATGATTCTTCCCACTTGGAGCTCAACTTACCATTAAGGTCTGAGTTGTCCTTTTTCTTGAGGATGAGATGACCAACATGGATGGACCGCGATCGAATAGCCTTGTTGTATATTTTGGCCATCACTGCCTAGTATCGGTTGATGTTGAAGGTTGGTTCATGCCAGATGGCATTGGCCAACTCCAACGAGGCCCAGTGGGTGTCGTCATCTAGGACTGTTGTAGTCCTGAGAGATGCAAGCTTGATTTCCTTTGGTGTGACAGCCTCATCACCATATAGCTGTTTGAATGGGGTAAATCCTGTGGCCTAGCTGAGCGAAGTGCATATCGACCAGAGCACGCTTGGAAGCTCATCCACCTAGGGACCCTTCGGGAGATCAAAGAGAGGAGTGCGGAGCCCAGATTAGATGATGCCATTAGCCCTCTCTACTACATCATTGGCCTTTGGATTAGCAACCAACGTGAAGTAAAGGTTGATGTTCAAACCCATGTAGAACATCATGAAGGAGGCTTCGTCAAATTGAGTCCCATTTTTGATGGTTGCCTCCCTCTTCATGCCAAACTGGCACATAACATTCTTCCATACAAAAGTTTGAACTGTTCCAGAGGTTATCTTGGCCATTAGCTCAGCCTCGATTCATTTGGAGAAGTAGTTGACGGCCACCATATCAGATTTGTACACTCTTGTCTGGGGCTTGAAGGGACCGACCAAGTTTATTCCCCACCGAGCGAGTAGCCATGAGAGTGGCACAAGCTACAAGTCATTTGCCAGTAAGTTCGTACCACGCCCCCATCCACTGATAGATGGGACACGTCTGAATGAGGGACTCCGCGTCTCACAGGGTAGTGGGCTAGTAGAATCCCTGTCAAAAGGTTTTTGATACTAAGGCATGGGGTACAAGATAAGAACCGTAGAGCCCCTAAGAACTAGGTTGGCACCCTCTTCCTTGGACACACACTAGAGATAGGGGCAAACATTGCGCTTATAAAGGGTGTCATTGTGAGTGACAAAGCCCCTTGCATGATTCTTCAACTGACGCACCTTGGTAGGGTTAGCGGGCTAGGTTCCATTGACAAGATACTCGATGATTGCCTTTCTCCAATCTTGCTCTCCAATGGTGCACACCTCTGGGAGTCTCTTCACCATTGGTTCCGCCAGGACCTCAGAGATAGTGCGAGCGGGCCTCTCCGTTTGTGTGCTAGTGACCATGAGCAACATGTCTACTTCAAGATTATTTGAATGCAAATTCTCCGAACAATGGTGCCGCTGAAGTACTTCTCCATGGCTCGGATGAGGGCCAGGTACCTTACCAACACCGGGTCCCTGGCTTGGTGTAACATCCTAAAAGTTGGATTCTGAAAAAAAAATGTGCAAATACCAAGAATCTTGTGGAATGTATGTTCTTTGCAGTTTGACCTTATTGGTTTTTCATGATTCTTAGTTAAGGTTTCAATAAGTAAAAATAATAATAAACTAAATTCAAAAAGGAAAAAACAAATAATAGAAGTTAAATCCAAAATGAAAGCCGAATCTAAACAGATGATCTAGCAAATTAGGGTAGGAGAATTACTAGTAACATAGTTGTAAGATGAACAATAAAAAGACATGAGCTAATGCAAAAATTTTGAATGAGCAAAGTTGAATAGTAGAGGATTAGCAAAAATATTAAAAGAAATAAAAATAGGTCTAGCCCCAAAAACTTCTTGGCCTTTTAGCCTGGCCAAACCAGCCGGTCCTCTCTGTTTCTTCTACCGTGCATTGCCGCGGTAAGAATTTTTCTTTGCTTTCTCCACCACGGTAGTCGTTCAACCGAGAATAACTAAGACCGATGGTCGTCGGCATGCCCCCTTTGCCCATGTCGTTGCTGCCCCTTTGCATTGTTGAAGCTTTATTTTCGCATTGCCACAGCGACGCCGTCGCATCTGATTTTGTCTCATTGAACGCAACGTAACAGTTCGAGTCAGCCACAGTGGGCACCTTCGCCGTCACAGCATGACACCTCAACCGCCCCTATCAAGAGTTCGCTCGACACACCTGTTCCCGTCAGCTACAGTGTTGTTGGCCCTGCCCCGTAGCGTCACCATTACCTTTCTCTAGTTCCTACCAAAACAATGCCCATGCTTCTTGGCTCGAGAGCCTTGCCATTTAGTGCGGCAATCACTACCATACCCTGCAGCGCGTCGCCAATGTGACACCAAGCTAGAATCACCAAGCCCTATAGCCATAACGGCTTTGCATCCATCGTCGTGACCGCCAACCACCCCCTTCACGTGGCCAGCCCTTTCCGCCAGCTATAAAGCCTCACCCGAGCCTCCACCCTCATCGCACCACCACCCCTTTCCTCCCACAGCGAAGAATTGCACTGACATCGCCTGAAGAAGCGTCGGTGACACTCTTTTTCCCAACTCCGGTCATCAGGCAATTCACTGATTGGAGCTTCGCTAAGCCAATTCCGCTGAGCAGGAGCACTCTAGGAGGAAGGCAACACCATCCCCACCCTCAGCCAGACACATCAATGCCTGCACCTTGTGACGTCATGAGCCTCCTTTGCTCGCCGTCGTCATATGCCGCCAGACCCCTCCCAGCATCTTTGAACTCGTCTAAGCACTCTGGCGAAGTCGCGTCGCCCTGTAGATGCTCTCATGTCCATGAATTATGTTAGAACACCGTAGATAATTTTCCCTTACGTCCCATGTTCCGCCACCACCATTGGTCTCCGCCGACCGCCACCACCATCAAACCGGTCAGTGGGACTAATCCCAATAGTGCGCTCAGGTATGAGCATTCCATTTTTGAAATTCTCATGTCTGACCGCCCCTTCTATCGCTGGCAGCGAGGCCTTTCATTACCAAGAGAATAGAGGCGGGAGCTCTGGGTTGAAGAAGATGACCGTTCGGACGGTTCGAACAAATGATCGGATTGTCTGAACTACTCATCGGCTGATCAGATGGTGCACATTTTTCAGCTGTTTAGACTGTCCAAACTATTTCGGGTGAATCTAAGCAGTCCATCTCTAATCAGGCGGCTCTCATGTCTTGGCTATTTAGACAGTCCAAACCTTTCACTCGATCGGGCAGTCCATCTTTAATTGGACAGCTCACGCGTCTCAGTCATCAGACGATCCGAACCTTCCGCACGATCAAGCGGTCCCTCATTGTTCAGACGGCTCTCTCATCCCACCCATTCGGATGTGATGAGGACATGGCCCTGGTGGTTACAACCATATTAGCAATGCTTGTTATTCGAATTACAAGAGTTCCTATGTATCACTTAAATTATCAGGTGAGCTTATTTTTAGAAGTGCCTTTATATCATATGAACTATATGATGCTACCTAATGATGAAAATGCATATTTACACAGCTATATAAAGAGGATTGTATCAACACAACGAGCTCGTAGTTAGGGTCTATAAAAAAAGGAAGCAAACTAACATATCAAGACCATGTCAACGTCTCTCCCAACTCTTCTTTATGGTTATCACATCATTTTTAGACCAATTCAGGCAAGAGTTCAAGTGGGACACGTTTTGGAATCCAATTTGGCTTCCAGATCAGTTCGGATTCAGCCTGACAGGGCCAACTTCAAATGAGCATAACTTTCACATACAGAGTCCGTTTGACGTCCATGAGTACTTGACGGAAATCTTTTCTCATTTTCTTTCCAATGGATCTAGCCTTGCCTATAAATTCCTTCTGTACAGCCCACAATCATCAAAAGAAGTTGCTACACCACCTATTTAGGTCAAATCGGGCCATGGGCCAAAGAGAAAGGTGCTACCCCACTATTCATAGCTGAAATACTGTTCACATGAATAGTAAAATAGTACCACCTCCATGTTTCTTAGTTGTGTGTGATTTCTACTCCCCTATTTAAGGAGATCGCACCCCTCTAGTTTTCTAAGATTTCGTTTATGTTTAGTTTGCCTGTGTTGCAACTTGTATCTTCAGTTGTGTCGAACGATCACCTGTCAAGATCCTTATTCGAAATCCCACTATATTGAGTATTTCAATCCTATTTGTAATTTGAGATTGCTTGTTATCTTGTTCTTGCATGTTCTTCGGTTGTATGCAGGAATAGACCTTCATGGTCAGGTCAACCGCGTTCTTGGTATGGTTGATAACGACTCAGAGTGTGGTTTAGCGATTGCTTGGCGTTCTGGTCATGACCGGTTAGTAGCCGCATCGTCAAAATCCTTCTCCTCTAAATTGAAGTTATCATTCTATCGGAAGATCGGAACCTCGTCGCCTCATCAGGATGGTCTGAACTCTCTCAGTTATTTGGACCAGTCCGAACTTAATTGGGCCCACCTGTCAGCGAGATATCTCTCTCCACTCTCATTTTTGGATTTAATTCAAACAGAGAACTTTAAATACGCATAACTTACTCGTATTAACTCCAAATTTGATGAAACAAAATTTTAAATTCATCTAAATTCAATATCCATCCATTGGGACAAAAACCAAGGATTTTAAAGCTTGTTTAAATTTTATATATGGCTTTATTTGGTTTGCTAGTTTTTTTATCTGAATTTTCACGCAACGTAAAATAGCATACGAGACTCAGGAAGAGGAGGTCAAAGCCGAAGCAAGTCAAGACCAGCAAGACCAAGTCGACTATGACCAAAGCGAGTCAATAGTTTGATCATGTTGAACCTATATTTTTCAGCAAGTTATTTATGTTTAAATTATCAAATTGCATGCTAATATTTTATATGTAAATCTATGATTGTTTTAGAGTACTAGCTACAAGCCCACTATTGAACTTGTTAATGTTACATTCCCTTGAGATAATTTGAACATGTGAGTCTTATAACCACAGGAAAAATTATGATAATAAACTTTGAAAGTAAGTTTATATTTATACACCATGCTTAGTACTACTTAGATACTCAGGGCTCTAACATGCCCCAAGCATCATTTTTAACCATAAAAACTGATTTAGGGAAAATAGCTAGTTTTGATATGGTATTTTATGTTCCCAAAATCTCCAACATGCTTATTTATCTAGGTGGATGGAAAGAGGCGCCTGTGCGATAGATGCACAAGAACATGTGGTTTATGGTAGAACCGTCCAGATAACTCTAAGAATTGAATTGGGTCATGACCTCCCATTATAAACAAGTACAACCACAAGTCTTCAAATTGCAACTTAGCTAAGTAAATCTATTGAACCCCCGGACTCATCTCACA
Source organism: Melocanna baccifera (assembly GCA_036346265.1). Lineage (NCBI taxonomy): Eukaryota > Viridiplantae > Streptophyta > Magnoliopsida > Poales > Poaceae > Melocanna > Melocanna baccifera. Next base: position 18,236,554 of record CM070707.1, on the reverse strand, counting down.
GGTAGTGGAAAGAAGTGGAATATTAGAAGGGCAAGGGAAGGCTTAAAGAGACACTAAGGGCAGGGTGAAGTTTGTCAACTACTCTAGACGATGGGAAGAGTGGAGTCATGCTACGCTAGTCATTGTGGTAAACATGCCGAGCAACGTATGGGACCCACCGCAAGTGGGAATAGCCCATACGGTGAAATGACAAAAGGGGTCAGATATTTCGAAAGGTTATTGTGATGGTCTACTCATCCGTATGACTAAGAAATCATATAGAGCAATGAGCTGATTGTCTCTTGTAGGTAAAGTGTACAAACTCTACAGAGTAAAAACTATTCGAATAAACGTGTCCACGGTCATGGGCGAGTATGGAAACTTAACTTGAGTTAATTCTATTTCAAAAACATGTGGGTGAGAATGGAAAATGGTAGACTGTAGGAAGCCCTGATTTGATGTTATCTTGGGTGTCATCCTAGTGGTAAGGTAGACGATTATAACGCTGAAATGTTAGCATATGGATATTATAATTGCGCACTTTAGTTCAAATAATATGTTTTAGTTCAAACTGCTAGGTCATTGGAAGTTTTCTAAATACCATATTCCCTAAAGCAATTTATGACAAATAAAACAACCTCAACCTTCCTTTGGTAAGCCTTGTATGATAATTAATTGTATTATGTGTATTAGTTCCTAGAGTATGGTGGTTTGTGCTCACTCTCGCATTACCAAAAAAAATAGGAAACCAGGATCACTACGCATATGAAGATACACCTGCCACGGAAGGGAGAGCTGAGGGCGAGAATTAAAAGTTGTTATAAATTCTGGGTCCTAGGCAAATAGACTTGATGGTGATGCGTGCGCATATATTATCTAGTCTTAGATAATATTTGTCACACCCATTTACCCCAGTTACTTGTCTGTGGCTATTGGTTTTACTTTTGTTTATGCTTTCTACTACTATCTTTTGTATTGTGAATATTTGGCCTGATTGGCTCTTGTGTAAAACTATCACCCGATGTGGTGTATTTTAACTCTGATATATAATATTCTAGTTCGATCTATCTTATGTGATGTATGACTTGAGATAGCAATGTATCTGTGAGCACTATCTACTGATCTAGAGAATAGTGCGGTAAAATCACAGAGGAATCTGGGTTGCAAAATCCAGATCTGACACTTGGTAACTCTTGTCGATGTGACATGGGATGAGATAGTTATCACTTTTCACAAGGCGTTTCTTGGCCCCCGACGCTTGAGCTTTGTGTAAACTAAGTAGCAAAGCCTCGTGCTCGATGATGTTGTTCATGGCCTCTAAGTCCAAGAAGGCATTGTAGATGGTGCATGTCCCACTTGGGGACTTGAGAACTACTCCTGCCGCCATGCCTTCTGAGCACCAAGAGCCATCCACATAGATTGTCCAGAGTGGGTCGGCTGGTGAGATGGACAAAGGTAGTTCTATGGGGTCCACTCTGTGATAAAGTCCACCAACACCTGAGACTTGATTGCTGTGTGGAGATGAATGTGATTGAAAATGAGGCTAGTTCAGTCGGCTACTTCCCCAATCGCCCAGATGCTTCCTTGTTGCGAAGAATTTCACCAATAGGGAATGATGACGGTATCTGGACATCGTAGGCTAAGTAGTGATAGAGCTTTCTTGAGGCCATGAGGATGGTGTAGGCGAGCTTCTCCAACTAGGTGTACCTTACCTTAGCCTCTTGCAAACCTTCAGACACATAGTACACGGGGTGCTGATGCTTTTCTTCTTCTCTGACTAGCATAACACTCACAATGATAGGGGTTGTTGCTACATAAGCGAGGAGGCCCTCTCCCTACTTGGGACTGTGCAATAGTGGAGTGGAAGCAAGGTAGTTCTGTAAGTCATCCAGGGCGGCTTGACTATTGGTGGCCCACTCGAAGATGCCTGAACCTCATAGGATTTGAAAGAAGGGGAGTCCCCTCTCAGCTGAGCAAGAGATGAATCACCCTAATGAGGCCAACTGGCTGGCCGGCTTCTACACCTCATAGATGCTCTAGGGTAGGCATCATGTCGAGGATGACCTAGATCTTTGTGGTGTTTGCCTCGATCCCGCGTTTTGATACCATGAAGCCGAGCAGTTTCCTAGCTTGCACCCCAAAGATGTACTTCTCTATGCTGAGCTTTATGTAGGCCCAGCGTAGGTTGTCAAAGGTCTCTTGGAGGTTGGCTACATGCGCTTGGGCGAAGACACTCTTGACAACGATGTCATCGACATAGACTTTCACATTGCGATTGATCTGAAGGGCAAGCGCCTTGTAAACGAGCCTAGCGAAGGTGTTGCTAGTGTTCTTCAATCCAAACGCCATCTAGATGTAACAGAATGTCCTAGAGGGCATGATGAAGCTTGTCTTTTCCTTATCCTCCTTGGCCATCCACATCTGGTGATACATCGAGCAAGTATCAAGGAAGCTCATGAGCTCACACCCTGAGATGGTATCAACTAGCTGGTCAATCTTGGAGAGTGGGAAGTTGTTCTTCAGACATACGTGATTTAGATTGGTATAGTCTACACACATGCGCCATTGCCCGTTGGACTTCTTGATAAGAACTAGGTTGGCGAACCATTCGAGGTGCACCACCAACCAAACCACATTGACCTACTAGTGTTTCTTTATCTCCTATCTTTCCATGACCTGGCGCTCACTTGACTTCTTTTAGAGCATCTATTTGATAGGCTTGGCATCAGGCCTCATGGAAAGTTGGTGTTCGATGATCTTGGGGAGGTCTTTAGGCCCCCAAGAGAAGATATCATTGTTAGCCTACAAGGTAGCCAATATAGCCTCTGCTATCTCCTAGTCGAGATTTGTGCCAAGCAACATGGTCTTCCTGAGATCTGCATTTTGAGAGGGGCTCAGCCTGTGTTTCCCCATAGGGCATCAGCTTAGGGATCCACTTATTGGAGGAAGGGGCCTGGACCCCTGGCTCAACCCCCACGACTTATGGGGCGATAGTGTGCACATATCAAATTGCCTCTTGAATGTCTTTGTCTATCTTCCTTGAAAGGTCCTGGTTGCCATGTACGATGATGACCCCTTCAAGACTGGACAACTTCACATGGAGGTAGGCATGATGAGATACTACCCCAAAGCGGTTGAGGGCTTCCCTACTTAGGATCACATTGTACTGGTACGAGATATCAACGACATCGAAGACCACGTTCTCACTTCGATCATAGCCCCTAGCCCTGAACTCCACGATTAGTTATCAAAATCAAGAAGACACCAGCCTCTGACAGAAGCGATCGCGAGACCCCGAGCTTGTCGAACGTAGATGTGAACAGGATGTCCATAGAACTTCCCTCATTCAAGAACACATGCCTCACTTCACACTCGGTGATGAGGGTAGAGATCACCAGAGCATCATGATGCGGGAGGCTGACTCCGACTGCATCTTCGGGGCCAAATGTGATGGGTGTGTTGACCCATATGGGAGCTCGATCAGGAGGATTGTGCTAATGTGGTACACTTGGTGGGCGTAGGCATGGCGTTACTACTTCGATATGAAGTACGCACTTTTCCACCGGTAATCGCATGCACCACGCGACATGGGGGTCAGCAGCTTGCCCTGTCGCCATGATGATCACCATAACAGTCACTGGGCTTGACTTGTTATATGTGCTGGTGGTGGCGTTGCCACCTCTCAGTGGCCTCATAATCGGGGTAAGGACACGAGGACCACAATGGCTGAGGTCTCTGCCTCCCTATGAGCCTACCACTCCTCGTACTTAGAGTATTTCTCCATGATGGAGAGGAGCTCCACCATAGTCTTTGACTCTTTCCTGTCCAGCTTGTCGGCCAACTCCCCTTTGTGGAGAGCCCAGCACGCGGCCTCGATGATGCTCATGTCGAAGATACCCTGGACTTGACAGTGGATGTAAGCGAAGTGGAGCTTGAAGTCTCTGATAGACTTGCCTAGCATCTGTTTGAGCACGTGCAGATTAGAGAACGTTACAAGCTTTTTTTTTGTTTTCTTAGAAATTCTTTCTTAATTTCTCCCGAAGCTGCTTCCACGAGAACACTAAGCACTACGAGAGGGTGAGGTACTAGGATTGAGTGACCCCCAAAAGGGCCATGGGCAAGCTCTTTGCCATGATGGCCTCACCCCCTCTTGTTGTTGCTATGGTGGTCTCGTAGACATGGGCAAACTCCATGAGGGTCGGAACCCCCTGAGTACTTCGTGACTTCCGACATCTGAAAACGTGTGTGCCACATGTGGCCTGCAAGCCTGGGCTCAATGATTTAGAGTGGTCGGCAAGACCAGTAACCCCGTGGGTAGGAGCCACTTGAGGCTAGGGGCATGGGGAAAGTTCGTCGAGGGGTCGAGTGTGGAGTTCTGCCCTTGGCTGACCTAGGGCAGTCTAGCCCCAGGTGACCATGGCTCACACTCGCACCCTCGGTCGAGGCAAGGGCTTCCATCCATACTTGGTCAAACTGCACCTTGAGGTTGTCGACTTCTTGAGCTTTGGACGAGGTTAGCATGTTCACTCGAGTGTGAGCTTTGGCCAGCTCGATTCAGAGGGCTTTGACCTCAAACACCTCAGGGCGTTTTCACTCCTATGCTAGTGCCCACACCTCCTCTAGCTAGTTCCTTAGTTCTTCAGCTTCCTAGGCTCCTGTAGTGGTAGGGGTCTTGCCTCAGCTCATGTCCTTTTGAGCTGTGTTTGAAGTTCCCTAGCTTAGCGAGCTTCGGCCACGGATAGTAGGGCCTTGGTTTATGACTCCCTCAATTACCTTTAGAGGTCTCCAACTCCCACTCTACCTCCTCTCGAGCATTCGGAGGGTCAGCCTCCCTGAAGGCCATGGTCTCACCAATGACCAAAGCCTCTGTGGAGAGGTTAGGCTATGCCTTCGGGTCTGGAGTGGTGCGTGCTATGATCCAGCTTGACTTCGGCCTCAAAGGAGGGTTCGTAGCTCCCACCTCGACAACCTTTCATGCCTTCCCCTTCATAGGCGGCATGACTTCTTGCCTGAGTCCCTACAGATAGCACCAACTGTCGTTGATATGAGATCGGACAGGAAACTTATATGCACCCCCAGTCGGACTTGGGGACTACTGAGGATGCGAAGGGACTCAATGAGAATCAGACACGAATGGATGAACAAGTGTATTGCATATGGGTGTCTAGGGTTGCAAAATGGTCTTTCCTTTTCACTTACAAAGGGTCCTATTTATAGAGTAAGAGGAGGAGACGAGTGAAATTATAAGTTTGCCCTCGGGCCTAGCTTACTCCAAGGGTAGTTTCATCTATAACTCCACATGGGCCCCACCATATCTGAGATACTCCAAGGTCAGTTCACGGTTAGCCCTTGACCTCATCCAGGGTCGTCCCGTGGACCACTCCGAGGTTGGTCCACAAACCCTGTCTGGAATGGGCCTCCGAGGTTGATCCCCGGACTTCATCAAACCAAGGTCATAGCGACGTACTTTGGCACATCTTGCCAGGTTGGAGTGGTCCGTTGCCTGAGGTAGCATGGGCCCTCCCTCAACAATATTATATTTAAAATATTTTGTATTATTATTACTTCCTTTAATTTCTATCTTTAATATTTACTACTTAAAAGAAGTTGGTCGTGGTGGTTCACCACTAGTAGTTCATCCGCCACTCCCTCCTCCCTCCTCACATGAAACATCGTGCTAACATGTGGGCCTCGCCCCCTCCCTTCCCACCCCCATCTTGTCTTCGGCGCCGTCATCTCCCTCACCATCTACGCATACCAATTCAAGAACACGATGAACCAGTACCATGTCCTCGTCCTGTACACCCTTTACGCTACTTCTCCCTGGAGCTCCTCCTCGCCGCTGTGCACGCCATGATTCACAGCATGCTGGGGATGGAGATGGAGCCGCAGGTGGACCGGTCGTACCTGGCGTCATTGTTGTGGGACTTCTGGGGCCGGTAGTGGAACCTCATGGTGCCTACTGTCCTCCGAGACCAGAAGTCGCAGCATCTCTAGCAATTCGCTTACTGTTCACTTGTTCAAATTCTGACGGTCTGATACATCTTGCCGGGTGAGAAAGATTGGCAATTGGCTTCACCTTCACTTACCAGGCAATTGTCTCATATTTGACAAGGAATCAGACATTGCTTATTTAATTCTTCGTCAGAAACAGAATGGTACCAACGCCACAATTTAGAATTCAGACTAGGCTCTCTTCAGAGTTCAGACTAGGCTAAAAAGAGAAGAGGAAGAGACAACACCTTTTGAACTCACCAAGCAGCCACAAATAAAGCCCTGTGAATTACAGTTTCGCGGATGGCGTCGTATAGGACAGGACGCGAGTTGTTAATTCAGAGATACCATTAGAATTGCTAAAAAAAATGCTATTTGAATTCAAACTTTTAACAGCTGCTATAGTATCATTTTAGCTAAAAGTCACAACACTTTTGAATAAGATCTATGTGAAACTATGAACAAATTTAGCCATTGATGTTTTTTACTTGTTTACATGACTTTTGTACTTACAAGACATACATCTACCAAAAAAGTCTAAATTTAAATGGCATTTTTTAGCAATCCTAATGGCATCGTTATCTCTATTTGTTTCAATTCAATCAAGTAAATAATCTTTATAAATATGTAATATAATTCTTTTGTTAATTTGTAGTAACGTATGGACATTTAGCTAGTTTACAAAAAATATAAAATATCCCTTAAACCATAGATGGTGTAGACCGTAGGGTGAAAGTATTGTATAGGCCCCTCGCACTTACAGGCGCTCAGTTCGATTTAAATAAGCTATTTTATGGCTTATTTTATACTGTACGTGGTTTATTTTTTATTGTAGCTAATGATGACTTATTTGACGTAATTAAATTTAATTTTTTTTAAAAAATAAAAAAACAGATTAACCTATCACGGGCAATATAAACGAACATGAAAAAAAAGGACCGACAAAAAAGTTTTAAAAGCTAAAAAGGTAGGAAATAACAAAATTTAGAAATAAAAAATTAGAAACTATAAGTCAGAAACTGGAGAAGAAATGAGCGGGCCAGACCATCAGTCAGTGCACCCAGCATTGCCGGAGCATCGGTCTCCGGCGGCGATAGAAGCCGCTGCTGCGGTTCCTCCCTAGCTACGTACGCTTTGTATTTCCTAGCTACGACTTAGAGTACGTAACATCTAGTATGCTCCTGCCCGTACGATACGGACGATTGGAGTACGTAATTTGCATGATTGATTAATTACAGTGGATCTTAATGCCACGCTTAGGAAGGCTTTTTCCAGCGTTCAGCGTTGGTTTCTAGCTTCATGATTACTGTAGTGTTTTCATCTTGTAGTGATTTTTTTTAGTTTTTTGTGTTTTTTTTGCTGTATTTCTTTGCATTGTCTATGATAGATTAGAATACCGTTTTTATTTTTATATTTTTTTAATTTTAATTATACTTAATAAGCCAACTCAGCTACAGTAAAATATCAGCTAGCTACAGTAAAATTTCAGTCTGAAACCAAAAACCATCGCTATTCCGAACCACCAGTCTTGTGGGCCACCAGGATCGGCATGGTACACACATGGGACGATGCCGGCTAATATAAAGTATTTATTTATTATTATTATTATTTATGCTAGTGTACTCCATCATCATTGGGAGATCACAAGATCGCGAATTAGTAATGGTATATGTGCATGCAGTGAGCAAACGTCCACCGGTAACGACCAATCTCTTCCTCTACTCCTGCTTAGTGCCTCCCGCTGTCGAATCCATTGCCCTCGACTTTCTCGACGTTGTTGTCTGCCGTCTCCTTCAGCTGTTCCATCCAGCGTTTTGGACAAAGATTAGACATGTCGATTGAAATAACATCATGCATGTAGGCCCCGTTTGAAACATCTGAATTTTTTCAGATATTTACAAGAATTAAACTGTTTTTCAGAAATTTCTGTAAAATTATCATGTTCCAAACGGGGTGCGATACTTTGAGAGGCCCAGTTCAGCCAGGGGTGTCAAAAAATACCCTAGGTAAACAAAACCTCATAGTAGGCAGTAAGTGTTAATTTATTTGTTAAAAAGAAATATTAATTTGTGCTAGCATAGAAAGTGGAAGAGGATGGAACCTTTGCTAGCTTTGCCTTGTAGTATCTGTAACCCTGAAACAATCAATTCAGAGATTATTTAATGTTAGAAAAATACATCTGCCATCAGTTCTTAATTTGTATGTTTTAACTATTCATTAGTGTAAGAAAGCACAAGCCTACGTACTTTGTCAGTCCCGTATATATAATCACAGTAGGTGAACACGGGAGCGAAGTTGCTCTGGCTCCGCCCTCCCAGGTAGTGATGGTAGTCATGGTGTTCTGAACCCCCGTAGAACGGGATGAACCTCCCAGCGTTTAACCGGAAGTTGAACCTGTAGTTTGGTCACTAAAATCAAATTTGTACTAGTTAAAGGCCCCATTCAAAACGGTATTTGGCTTATAGCTTCTAGCTAGAGCCGTTTTAAATGTAGCTTTTTTATTTTTTTTCCTTTATATTATCTATTGAGATATAACAGTTTTTTCTCTAATTGAATGTCTCAGCTGAAAGTGATCACCGATATAGTATTATTACAGTCGAAAACTAAAAACTAAAAGCCGTAGCTGAAGTGAACGGGGCCAAAAGAGATTGATACCTTGTTTGGATGGGTCCAAAACCAACTTATGTACAAAAAAGGAAGCTAGAGGTAGCGCAAGTGATGTTACCCGCTGTGTATGTGGATTCCCTCTATGAGACGGACCGCGAACCAGAGCCAGAAGGTGGTGATGTGGCATGGAGCGATGACTGGGCCGGCGAGGGAGGGGACGGCGAGGACGACCATCTCGGCCCAGTGACCGTACAAGGCGGCGTAGCCCATGGGCGCCGTGAACTCATGGTGGACTCGGTGGATCTTGTCGTAGCACCACCGCGTGTGCAGCAGCCGGTGGAGCCAGTAGTTGAGGTAGTCCTCGACCAGGAAGTACACCGCCAGCTGCGCCGCCGCCTCGCCCACCGACGGCAGTGGCAACCCCGTTCGGATATCCATTGTCTATATATATGCAACACGCAAAGATAATCGAGTTGATCTTTTGCTTTTTCCTTCAGAGAAATGCAGAGATTGTCTATAACTAATTATATAGCACTACATAGGTTTCATAACATAGTTAGTATGTACTCCTTCCGTTTCAGAATACTTACCACTTTTGACTGACAGTCAAACTTCGTAATCTTCAACTAATGATATTTTCTAAACATTTAGATTGATTGTATTAAAACGAAATTGTTAGATTTGCCGTAAAAAATATTTTCATAATATTATACATCCACAATATTTCATAAATGTATTAGTACAAAATTAATGGTTAAAACTCAACCTTGAAGATCATGAAAAGTCAACATTGCTACATATTCTAAAACAGAGGGAGTAGATGTTAACTTGGCATGTTCTTAAACTCAGAGCAGTAAAGTGTCACTTTGGCCCCTGCACTAATTGCAAATGGTGCCACTTTTCTTTTGGTCATTGTGACTTTTTAATTAGCTATATTTGTTGCTCATTTAGGTAGCTGATTTTATCTAGCTAGCTAAAAGGGCTGAAGTGACGTTTCAGTCACGGTGCAAAATTGATATCACAGTCACTTGGATGTTCGGGTATCGATGAATGCGATATTTCGGGGTGCTACTCTTCTAGGTTTAAAGTTGAAATGGCCAATTAATATGATGTACACAGTTTTGCAAACTTAGCGACCCAGCTACCAATTAGTTCATCTTAAAGTTTGGAAATTTAGTGATCAACCATTCAAGTTCATTTTGACCAACCATTCAAGTTCATTTTCAAGTTTACCAGGGGCTTAATTAAAGCCACTCTTTGTTACAAGATTTTGAGGTTCTGTGTGTTTCTTTTTTTATTAGAGCCAGATGCAACATATATATAGTTGACCATGAGCACAGTGCATGGAAGATGCATATGAATGTACTGTATATATAGAGACCTTGGCGGCGGAGTAGGAGACGAGCTGGTAAGGGCCGATGAGGAGGACCGAGACGCGCACGGCGTCGAGGTAGCAACGGAGGAAGTCGGCCGGCGGGTGCCACACCTTGGGCTGCAGCTTGTACGGCGCGGCGGCAGCCCGCGCGCAGAGCTCAAGGAGCGCGAGCGGCAGCGGCGCGAGCGTGTAGACGAGGAAGGTGACGGCGACGTTGTGCCAGTGGAGGAAGCTGTCCGGCACCGACGCCGAGTACCGGAGCCACGCCGCCTCCGCCCACGTCAGGCTGCGCCCCAGCGCCGCCTCCGCCTCCGCCGCCGTCGCGTACTGGAGCATCGTCGGTCTCCTTCGATCGAGGGCCGCCGCTTCGGTGCTTATCAGCTGCTGCTACTCACCGTACGTACGCAGGTCACGTGCAGTATGCTCCTGGCCGCGCGCGCTTCGTATCTGCATGATTGGTTGATTATTTATAGGCGATGATAATCTCTCTGTCTTGTGGACCTACACGATCGGCACGGCGTGGGCTCACCGGAAACCACGTGGGCTGGCCAGAAGCGCAAGCCGTACGTCCTCACGCCGCTTGGCCCAATCCAATCCAAGACCAAGGCGCCAGTGCAAAATTGCCAACGCACAGCACAGTTTCCTATATAGCGTCTTTTCTTTTTCTCTGGAGAAAAAGAGAGAGAGCTACGCACATGGCGACGGCCACATGTTCGGTGGAAAGCTAGCTACGACAGCCAGCACTGCGGCGACCTGCTAGCGACGACGATTGCGACGGCGACCGCGTGCACTCTCTCCGCCAAGGCAATGGCGAGGCGAATCGGGGATGGTTAGCCAGCTTCCGGAGGACGCGAGGGAAGTGTCGGCGGCCAACGATGGTGACATCCAACGGCGGTGAAGGAGGAGCCTACGAGGCGGCCGGAGCTGAACCCAGCTCAGCTGATATGCGTGTGTATGCTGTAGTTCTTTTCGATTTGAATTTTTGTGCCTATTTTTTCCCTTAATTTAAAAAGTACCTAGTTTCTCCTAGCTAGGTATATAAAAGAAGAGGAGGCAGTGACGACGGTGAGGGTGGGAGTGAAAAATGCAAGGACTAAGATGCATGGATGGTGGAGAGTATAGTAAAAATATGTATAATGGTAAGTGGAGCGTGCGGAGAATAAAAAATGGTGGTGTTGGGTGTTGGAATGGATGTGTCCTAGCCACGTGATATGGAAATGATTTAGACAGTACACAGTCGACAACATGAGAAACAGTGAGATGATCTAAGGGGGTGATCGGAATAGCGATGGCTTTTGGCTTTTGCTGAAAAAAATACTGTAGTTAGCTGAAAAAACACTGTAGCTGAGTTGATTTATTAGGCATAATTAAATTTAAAAAAATGTAAAAATACAAACGGCACGCTAATCTAGAGCGGACAATGCAAAGGAATATAGGAAAAAAAACAAAACTAAAAAATTCGAAAAAAAACAAAAAAAATTGAATGAGGACAAAACATGAACAGTGTTTGGAAAATACTGCACAGTGATTTCATCGTCGATCGCGGCGATTCATCGCCGAGTTGAGCGCCCCCTAAGTAATTTACTGGGTTCACTAATTATTGTATTGATTTAACATTTTGGTATCCTAAAAAACTACTTTCTCTGTACTTTTGAAGTGATTTTTTTATTTTTTTCATGGTCTCCAATATTAGATTTTGATCCTTACTTTTGTAACTTTATCTTTAATATATCAATAAAATTGTAATATTATAAAAATATTTTTAACGATTTTTTATGTAGCTAATTTAAATAATTTTAAACATATTAGTGGTAGTTTGACTGTATGGATTCTAGGATGTCACTTAAAAAAGAAAGAAAGTAGTATTTGTCTAGTTTATTGTGAATTAATATTTCAAAAATACTAGTCTACTTTGTATGTCATTACCATTTCACAATATTTGTCAATTAAGGAAATCACTATCATAATTATTGCCTCAATCTTGCTATAAATAATGTGTGATGTTGACTGGTTGGATTACGGGGGTGATCGGAATAGCGATGGCTTTTGGCTTTTAATGAAAAACATCAGAATATGTTGAAAAAACATCAGAATGAGTTAGTAGTGTAGTGAATAGTGAAAAAAAAGCTGAAACTAGAAGCTAAAGCTTTTAGAAGCTGAAACGATCACCCCCGTAGTCATTTAATAGGGTAGGTATGTTCCTATTTCATTAATTATTACTTCCTGCATTCATTTTAAAGTGATATATTAGAATCTGTGCCATCAAATTCTAAACTTTGACCACTAATATGTGTAAAATTATCTAGATCAGCTATATAAAAACTATATAATTAGATTTATCATTAAAAATATTTTATAATATTATAATTTTATTAATATATCATAATAGAAAGTAATAATCAAAGTCACATCTTGCAGACCGTAAAAAAATATAAAAAAAATCACTTCAAAACAATAGAGGGAGTACACAGATTTAGGGTAAATATTGTAAAGCGCAGGGACTATTTGGTTAGCATAACCAACGAGGGGATAAACGAACCTCGTATTTCTAAAATAGGAAACCTATGTTTTACCCAAAAGAAAAACACTGTGTCCTGCGAAAAACGTACACACTGCAACGGCGTATCGATAGCTTGGCTCACGCTTATATACGAGCTGCCTGCCATTCCATTTTTTGCTGCAAATTCGTCAGAAAGAACAAGAAAATCCCATCAACAGGTTCTATTACCAAAAATATCTGCACGTCGGCAATGCGCGCAGGTATATGATCCGTCGCTCTCATCTCTTTGCTAGCATATTCTTGGCGGCAGCTCGGGAAATCCTGGATGTGAAATTTCAACAACCACACTCGGCCCCGTTTAGGTTAGCAATGGATTCTGACTTTTTTTATTATTCTTTAATTTCGTATTTTTTTTAAATTTTTTCTTTTGGATTTTTTTGTATTATCGATGATGGATTAATTTTTTTGTATTTTTTAAATTTAATTACATTAAATAAGCTATTTTAACTATAATAAAAAATAAACTAATTATAATAAAAAATTATAAACCATAAGCAATGATAGGACTGTACGCAGTGATACGATATTTAAAAGGCAAATGGGCCATAGAGACAGGATACAGTGCACGCACTCACTGATGCATCTAGATGATTAAAGCGTGCACCGATTGTGCACACTCGATTTGGGGTTCTCTGTTGGTAGCTCAGGTATAAATCGCGATTTTTTTGCGCTTTCGCGGCAAAGGTTAGAAAAGAAAAAAAGCTATAGAATTATTTTTTTGCTTTTTCGATTTTATAGTTTTTTTTGCTTTTTTTCTTATTCATTTGTATTGTCTGTAGTAATATAACTTTTAAAATTTAATTTTTTTAGAAAAAATTAACAATCACGTATTTAAAATCATAAATCAGAAGTTGAAAGTCACATTAAGCACCACCTGATTAAACGTTGTTTGGTGTTTCCTAAGACATAAAATTGCTAGCAAAACATAAATATGATAATATAAGCTTATAAAGCGAATATAATGATGTCATAATCCTGACATTTGTGTCAACAATCACATGCAGATATTGAATAGTCAATGGAATCTTCTATACCATCCCTATTCTAATCTTCTGTACCATAGTTTTGTCTCTAGAAAAGAAATTAAGAAACTGTATGTTTTCTGACCTGACCAAGTGATAATGATCATCTAAAAATTTTAACTGGCACATAATCCTTAAGTCGGTACTTATCCTTTCGTAATTATTGTGGCGCTGCTCACCAGGCCAAAACCTATACAGGTGGCGTTGAGATGTCGCCATGCAAAGGTTGTAATCGGTACTTTCCTTTTCATAATTATATTTGACACCTTTTTCCTTTCCATAATTATTGGCCATCTAATCAACCCAAAACATGCTACCGTACATGTAGCGTAATTTTTTACGCCCTAAATAATCTCATCGCTCCCACTGGTGACCATCAACCTTGAGTTATTAAGTGATTTTTTATCGCAAAAAAAAAACTAAGCGACTTTTTATTTGGATTTTTTTACTTTGATTTTTCAAGATGTAAACACGTAAAAAGCAGTAGGAAATTATCTCCCTGCCAAGTAGCATCGAGTGGCTAAACATGCATGTGCCCTCCCTAGCTTTCGGTTGCTCAGCATTTATGTTGAATCCGACATTAACAAACGTAATTAGTGAAAACTCTAAGCTTGGCACTCAAAAAGAAAATTATATTACACGTTAGCTCCAAACAATGTTACTGGGTCCAGCCTGCAGGTCGATCCAAATGTTGTGATCAGCGCTATACCTTGCATTGCATCATCTTGAAGCTGGTGGAGGTTCCATCGGATTTTTGTCAAAATGGACGGGTATGAAATTCTGTCCGATTTTAATACTTACCATTAGTTGCCGATTTACACGAAGTTAGTTCAATTCAGAGTAGCTTGTGGCTGATTTGACCAAATTCTTGCCGGTTCATATTGATTTATGGGCTAATTCTGAGCTAACTCTTGGCTTATTTTTTGATAGATCGGTGCTATGCGATTCCAATGTGGACCTCTGGTCTGGTGGAGTAATAGCCGAGAGGTGCGTTCTGTGTGGCGAGCACTATCTTCCTCGGTGCTCACCTTCGATGCTCTCCAATGGAAGAGGACGTCAAAGCTACGGGTACTGTGGCTGCTTCCTCATCAACTGCAAACTCAAGCAACGTTGATGCCTGCTGCTGAAGAACCTGTTTGGTCTGGGCGGTGGTAGACTTGCATGTTTCTAAGATCGATGATGGTATCTATTTGGTCTGGGCTGCCCAGAAAATATGTTTGATCTTGGCTCTTGGGGTGTATTTGTAGCTGCACAGAAAATATGTTTGATCTTGGCTCTTGGGGTGTATTTGTAGCTGCCCAGAAAACATGTTTGATATTGGCTCTTGGGGTGTGTTTGGTCCAAAATAATTCACTTTCTTCCTAGAAATAATTCAACAAACCTGTTTTTTCTTCTAAAAATCCTACTAATGGTAGTTTTCCAAGGGAAAATCCCCCCTCTACTTAACGTTTTCGATTTTTCTGTAGTGATACGTTGCTTTCACGTCGCTATATGCTATCTATCGAGTAGCCACGGCACCACGATCCGCGGTTTGCTTGATGCGCGGCACTACACGTGTCCGAGTGGGCAAATCTTTCCTCCTCACGAAGTACACCTGGCCAGCCTCCCCGATCACAATTATCATCCCATGAAAATAATACGCAAGGTCACAT
The DNA here is from genome assembly GCA_036346265.1 of Melocanna baccifera. Lineage (NCBI taxonomy): Eukaryota > Viridiplantae > Streptophyta > Magnoliopsida > Poales > Poaceae > Melocanna > Melocanna baccifera. The sequence goes on along the minus strand of CM070707.1, from coordinate 18,221,365 downwards.
AATTCTTATCAACATGAAAGAAGCATCCAGTCGCAGAATATTCCGTAGGAAATTCCCTGGAAAATTTTATTTTCGGCACAGCTCTTTCTTAAGTCGGACAGGCGAAACTTTCCTCTGCGAGCAGACAGTGGTATGTTTTTAGCTTCTCAAATCGATTTTTGATTTTTATTATAGTTCTTAATTTTTAAACAGAGTATTTTTTAAGATAAAATCTACAAGTTACAAGTGAGTATCTTTCTCTCCGTAATATCTGTCATAAACATCTAAAATTCAAAAAATTTAGTTAAAATCTATAAACCACAGTCATACGAAATACGAAATACGAAACAGACCTAGTAACATTTTCGAGGTGATTGGTCGATCTGTCCATATGGACTGTGTATGGATAGTGGCTGGGTGGACAGTATTATTAGCGTTTGTTTGGAAATCCATGGATTAGCCCACTCGTGGTCGCGACCTGCGAAGGCAGGTTCATGGAATCCAGGGATTGATTTCGAGTGGATGGAGCCATGCTCTCACGCCTTCGCCAGCACAGGACCGACAGGTGGTTCCCGATTAATTAGCCACCTGGCACTCCGGCTAACGAAGCATGCATTTTTATTCGGGTGCGGTGTGGGGCCCCAATCGCAAGGAAAAATATCACGACAGGATAAATGTTGTTCTAGATGGATCACTAGTTTCTACTGTAATAAATTTGTAATCTAACAAAATTTTATTTTTATAAAAGTATTTTTGAGACAAACTTATACATACCGTTTTTAGGTGTTCTAGTCTATTTTTTTAAGAAAAATATTGATAGCAAAAGTTTAAAAAATTAAACTGCATGTCCTCTAAGAACTAATAGGGACTTCTTTCAACGGTTAGAAGATAAAATGATGGCCTTGTAGATAAATGGTCAGCATACGTACGAGTGGGTAGGTACTAATAGTTGGTAGCATTTTTTTTTTATTTTTGAAGTTGGCAGGTAGCATCGTTGTTGAGGAGGAACCTGGTTGCGTCGGCATCAAATCAACATGAACTCTTTCAAAAAAAATTGATGATGTAATTCTTAATTTATTCTGTTTTATATAAAATTTAAGTCTAAATTTATTCTATATTAAGAGCGACAAAAATAAGGAAATTCGAACACATGATTAAAAAAATAGAAATGAAAAAAAACAAAGGATATTATTCACGTAAAATTTATTTTTTATGTTTCTTCTGACACGCTTGAGTTTGATATTGAAAATTTAAAGGGTGCTACTACACTCTTTATAACTACATCATTAAGATTATTTGGGATTTTCTTTCATATTGATTTGTTGCTCCAACCAATCAAATTGTACCGATTGCGGTCTAGTTCTTTTCGACTTTTGGCTTATAGTTTATACTACAGTAACTAGTTTTTAAATGGATTATCTTTTAAGGTAGAGTCTACTAATTGATTGTAATAGATAATGTACTGATTTCAGTTATACCTATTAAAATTGCATACGACTATCTCTTTTTCTATTTTTTCTCACAAATAACCAATCAAAATTTATAAATCGCGGCCGAAAAGAACGAACCCTGTAGAGATGGGTTACTGCACGATATGTTGCCCAGAAGGGAGGAAAGCTCAAGCGTAATGTTCTTCCCTAGAAAAAACAGTTCACATCAACGAAACAATATTTTTTCCTTGATAGGAGTTCACATCGACAAAAAGCTGAAAGTTTTAAAATGCGTTTTTGGGCTGTACGTGGTCTTCGAAACGAAGAGCGAGGCCGGATGGCCAACTGGGCCCGCGTTGCTTTCGACCCAGCAACCATCCGTCGACTATAGATAGTCATTTGGAGTAGCCGGCCTTGCTAATCTCGAAGGAATTTTTTTTCCAATGAGATTTGAAGAATTATTTAAACTCCTACAAATGTATAAGATTAAAAAAAATATATCCCTACGTGACATTATTGTTAGTCGTTCCTACAAGCCAAAAAAAACACCTTTGTTACAAACACCCCCCCCCCCCCGGGTGCCTCACTAATCGAAAATCTCATACCCAACGGTGTCTTGTGCTCCAGCCAATGAATTTGGGGTATTTTTGGCCCTATGTATCACCGGAATACCAGATCCAGCCAATGATTTTATACGGTCGGGAAGTACATGATTAAATCATGCACCCCTACAGTGCAAGTTATTTTTACCTAATCTTTTTGCTCCGTTAGATTAGCATGTCAATTTAATTAATTGTAGTTGTTTGGACCGGGTACAGAGAAATCAGACGGCAATTTGGAGGAAATCGGAGAAGAGAGGTACTGGTAGAAGAAGAAAGCCAGGAAGGGGATAGAGTCGATACTTCAATCCTGTTCGCCTCTCCTAGATGCTCTGTCGCCTTTTAACGGTGATGATTGCCCATGGTGCTCACATGCATAATGAAAGACAAGGCCCAACGCGGAAGAGTGCGTGGCAACCTTTTGCCAAATCTAAATTTCATATAACCGCCGATTAACAGAAATTTCATATATTTTCTGAAAATTTTGAATTAAAATTTGAAATTCTTTTGATTTTATTGAATTTTTAGATGTATTTTGATAAATCTAAATTTTTTTTGACCTTTATACTAATCCTCGCTGATAAAACCGATAACTGTCGGTTACCAAAGAAATTTCGGTGGTTTCGATAATATCAAATCCCGGGAGATTATATCTCTAACAACCATTAGCGCCCCTCTTAATTTCTTGTCACTCCGCCACTGCCCAGTCACCTTATCCTCTTAATTTTTTTTAATCGGAGCGCTGTTGACTTTCATTTTGATGATTCATTCGTTGCCATTATCCTCTGACAGTGATGCTTAGCTGTTACAACCATATCAAGTACCAACAAGTCTCCATATGCTACAAGATTATTGTAAATCATCACCATTTGCAGAGAAGTAGATCAGCAGAGAAGCAGCTCCCTGGGCCGTGCACTGACGACGGCATGGGGCTCTGGGACTGGCTGTGGGGACGGCGAGGGTCGTCGGGCTTCGGCGCGGCGTCGACCGCCGAGGAGGTCACCGCCGGCGTCGACGCCAGCCACCTCACGGCCATCGTCACAGGTTCGTTTGCATGCAAAGGGCTCGTGCGCCTCGTGCTGTGTCGTCGTTCCTACTTACTCGAGAACGTCTGTCTGGGCATGTCCGTGTCGCCGCACTGGTACCACGTATCGGTGCATCGAGACGTCGGTGCTTAACATATTTTTCTCCCTTCTTGAAATGGAGACTTAACATGGACAGCTTCTGCATCTTTCTTTTACTGTATCTTAAGCAAATCAGTCGTTTGCTTCCTTAATTTGGTGAATACAGGAGCAACAAATGGAATTGGAAGAGAGACAGCCGGAGCACTCGCTCTAAGGGGAGCAAAGGTGATCATACCAACAAGGACGCTGGAGAGCGGCATGAAGGTTAAGGAGAGTATTTCAGAAGAGATTCCAAGCTCAAGCATCCATGTCATGGAGACGGATCTGAGCTCCCTCGACGCCGTTCGCAGCTTCGCGCGGTCCTTCCTGTCGTCTCATGACCATCTGAACATCCTCATGTATGTGCCACCGACGAATTGATAATGCTGTAATTGTTAGCCTACCGTCCTATTTTCATTCAAGATGACGCTCCCATTCACATTAGCAGTTGCTGCATATATTCATATTAGCGTCATCAAATAAGTGCTTTATTTCAATAAGCCTTCATGATATCAGATACGTTACGGTCTTAATCTCCTCCTCCTACCTTCTCCTCTCCTCTCGTCATGATGGATACATTTGACGTTGTCGCCCTGGCCGCCGCGGCTAAGGAGGACGCCGCGGCCAAGACCGCGTTGTGGGTGCAAGCGATCGATGTTTTCAACATCCTCCTTATCCCACGCTATTATTCCAGCAGACAATCATGCGGCACCAACTCCAACCGCAATAACAGCGGCGGCAATTACTCCAACTACAATCGCTGCCGCAATGACAACCGTGGAGGCGGTGGCTTCTTCAACGGTGGGGGTGGTAGCGGAAACTCCAACAACAACGGCGGCAAGGGTTCCGTCCCCTGGCTGTCGCTCAAGAACCCGTGGGCTGAGTCCATCCGGATGTGGCCTGGACAACCACCCGTAATGAAGCAACATTGTTGTTGGAAACTTGAAATGAACACATTAAGGCGGGCACTGATTTGATACCTTGCTCTGAAGAGACAATGCAGGGATAATGGGCTGCCCTTCCAGCTATCCAAAGATGGGATTGAGCTGCAGTTCGCAACGAATCATATTGGTACGTACAAGGAACAGAAACTCTCTACTCAGGAAACCATTTTACTGAGGGAGAAAACAGAAGCTTAATTTAAGCAAATGTCGAATTTGACTTGATAAACAGGGCACTTCTTGCTGACAAATCTCCTGCTTGACAAGATGAAGAAAACTGCTAGAAAGACCGGTGTGCAAGGCAGGATCATAAATGTGTCATCTATGGTGCATAAAAGGGGAGATGGTTCGTGTTTCGATCTGAAGAAGTTGAAAGATCCATCTAGGTCAGAACCCAGTAGTATCTTACTCTTGACTGATTTAATGGAACGGGCTCCATACAGAAACTTGAATTTTTTTCCTTCCCACGCTATGCCGAAATGTACAGGTACCGTGCACTCACTGCATATTACCATTCCAAATTGGCCAATATTCTCCATGCAAATGAGCTATCAAGACGTTCGGCAATCTCTTACATTGTTAGTCCATGAAAAAGGCATGTGTTTATTTTGGTACATTTCATGCCTAAGCTCATAAACTCTGTGAGATCATGTGAAGGTCACCTTATGATTGTGCTTGTAGAGAATAGCTCTCAAGGAGTTGCTAGGAGAGTACTTAGGGTTTTCTTATGTTGAAAGTTTGGTGTGTGCGCGCGCTAGGCTAAGAGCTCAATTCTCCATGAGAAAGTAGCTATAAAATATTCCTCTCAAAGTGAAACGAACATCTAAATTTCGTTCAAGTGAGTTGTGTTATCGATTTCTTGTGTTTTTGATTTGCTTGATTTTCTTATTTGAATTTCATCTCCTCTTGATCGCTCTTAGTGCCAAAGAAGTGTAAGAGATAGAGATATCTCTTGAAGATTAGATCTTATCCATTAGGCACTTTCATGAAAATTTCTTATGATTGCTTGGTTTTGCTCAAGAGAGATGTAATTTTCGGGTTTTGATCTTGAGGGCGTTTTGCTTTGAATTTATACTGTAATTTAGTTTACTATGATATGTAAGAACCAATCTAAAGTCATCTATATCGTCAAGAACTTACGAACAAGATCAGATCAATGTTTCTCTCTTTTGTCTGATTTTGATGTAATCTTCCTTATTTTGGATAAATGTCAAAATCTTGGTATTGATTTTCATAATCCATGATTGAAATAGGTTTTTGATTTATACTACCAAGTTACATCATGCTTGGATCAGTAGTTTAAAACTAAAGCATATTTTTGGTCGAGTGTAGTGTTGATTTTGTCACCATTCGGTGAGCGGTTAGATTGCCAATGACCGATCAGACTGGTGGGACTTGCAATCAAACCAACCGAGCGATCAAACCACCCCCTAGCCAACGATCAAACCGGTGAGACTTATTGTCTTGGGTGACATTGTGATTTTTAACTCTTGGCTTTAGTGAAGTTTGTGTTTTTCACTTCATCGTATTGCTAATACTAGGGAGAAGATTTTAAGAAGCCATGCACCTCCCTCTGACTTGCCATACCCGATACTACGGGGAGTTAAATAATTTTTGTTAGAACACATTTGAAAACTTCATTCTAGTCCAGAAAACATTAGTATTTCATTGAATTCTCATGATGATTTCCTAGTTAAATAGCATCTTAGAGTGAGCCGAAGTGATCATGTTATCTCTAATTCACAACTAAGGAGGTAAGTACCAACCAAACTGATCATGTTGTCTTGGCTCACTTAGACAGGTTTAGAGATATAAATGTGCAATTCTCAAGTTCAAGACCTAAATGACACAACGGTTCAAATTTAGAAACATACGGTGCACTTTACTATGCAATTTCTTATAATCCGATCTTCCATCCAAGCACACAAGAGTAGAAAGTCGACGACGAACATCACGTATATCGAAATCCAAGACTAAACCTTCACATCAACTCTAAAATCATCAGTCCCACAAATCTGGTTGTTACAAAGCACCTAATCTGGTTGTTACGGAGCACAAATAGTAATGCAAGATCCAACAATTTACAAAAGGGGCTTGCTTGTCTTCAGCCAACTTACGATTAGCAATTCCCTTGATAAAAAGGGCAAAAGCTGTAAAATGATACAGCTTGTGATATGACATAAACAAGGATAATTTGATTTTGAGCAACCTAACTAGAAATCTCTTAATAATTTTCTCTCTTGGTTATGATCATCGATCATGCACCATGGCACAAATGCAGCTGAGTGATCATCTGCCCGTTGGAGAACCGAACCGTTCAGCCCACGCTGATGGCGCAGCCATCTCCTCGCTGGCCATGCTCAAGCCACCATCGACGTCACTTGTGGCTCCGTCGTGCACACTGCCCCTCATCGATCCTCATCGCCATTCTTGCCGTGTCTCGCTGTGGCTGCCGCCGATCTCCTGAAGCCAGAGCGCCATCACCGATGTTGCCATTGCTTCTATGCATCACCGAGGAATCCCCTTCGTCATTGCTCCTGATCTATTTGCATTGCTCCTTGTGCTTTGCCCGAACTGCCGCCATAGCTTCGAGATGCTCTAGTTGAAATCGACACAAGAACCCTCCTATCATCAATCAGGCAGTTGGCCAGCTTGAAATATGCACGCTCGAAAGCCTCCTTTGTCTCGAATTCCATGAAGTCGTAGCAGAGGCTATCCCCGATCTCGCCGTTGCAGACGATCTCGGCCAACGCCACAGCCCCAAACTGAGAGAAGATCACATACAGGTCTTCCTCCTGCGTTGCTAGGTTGAGCCTGTGTCGCGGATGATCTCGACCGATGTCACGACCCCAAACAGTACGTTCTCCAGCGGCTCGACCATGGCATCCAGGATGTCACCAAGGGTCTCAAGGATCACCTCGTTTGTGCGTGCTTCTTTGGAAGCCAGCGCGGTTTTGTCCAGTTCCGGTTTCAGTTCTCCCAAGCACTGAGCATTCGGATTCTCTGCAGGGATGAGGTGGGCAAGCTGATGGTGATCATGGTCATCTTCGCCGGCGGTGGTGGCGAACATATTTGTCAGATCCCAAAATCGAAATCTAAATTTTGGGTATAAATCGCCAATCGCCAGATGCAAGAACAGAGGAAACCCTAACGACTACAACTAGATTACTTTTGGCATAACAATTGGATGCCATTTCCCATTACTTCCAAGGTTTATATATATGTGATTCAGTTTAAGAAAATAAAGGAAGATTACATGCTTAACACTCAGCTAACACAAAAGCTATACCGTTCATGGTAATGAGTTCATTATGATGTAACAGTGATTACTAAAACACAATTGGGCCGTCGATCTGGAGCGAAAGGGTATCAAGCAATCGCAGCCGTCGATGATAACTCAAAGTCTTACCTCTTGCTCTGAATATTTCTCCCTCAACCCGACTTCAGTTTTTGTAGATCTGACAGTTCTTCCCCCTCAACAATTCACTTGACCTCAAGTGTCCATCTGGAAACCAGGATGTGATGGTGTTGGAATAGAATTCTCGAAAAGTACCATTGATGAAGTCCGCCTCTTCCCAGGACGCATTCTCTGGGAGTAAATTCATCCACTGGACCAGCCACTGAGTGACTAACCTATGGTTCCTGGGTAATGCCCTTGTTTCTTGCACTGCTTCCGGTTCTGTTTTAATTTTGCCATTTGCCCCCACTAATGGAAGATCTGGATTGGGAATTGCATTGGGTGCATGGTGCTTCTTGAGTTGACTGACGTGGAATACCAAGTGAATGCCAATATTGTCAGGAAGCTGCAACTTGTAAGCTACAACTCCGACCTTCTACAGGATTCTAAATGGCCCATTAAACTTGCTTGTCAATTTAAGTGACTGCTTCAGACCAAATGCAGCAGTACGGTAAAGTTGCATTTTCAGATATACCATGTCCCCTACCTGAAATTGCCTTTCACTGTGATTTTAATCAGCATATTTCTTCATCCTCGATTCAGCTTGGGATAAGTTTTCCTTCAATCTATTAATCATAATATGCTTTTCCTTTAAGAAGTCTCTGACTTCCTCTTCTCCAAGACCAGGAATGGCCACCTCATTGATTAGGGGGGGGGGGGGGGGACCCATACAATGCTGAAAGGGAGATATTTTGAGGAAAGTTTGAAATGTCGTGTTGTACCACCATTCAGCTAAAGCTAGCCAATTTAACCATTTCTTCGGTTCATTGAAGGCCATACATCGGAGATAAGATTCCAAGCATTGATTGATATGTTCAGTTTGTCCATCGGTTTATGGGTGGTACAACATACTAAACCTCAATTGCACCTTCAAGTATTTGAACAATTCTCGCCATATTTTGCTAGTGAATATCCTGTCTCGGTCTGAGACTATTGCCACTAGGAACTCATGCAACTTGAACATATTATCAATGAATGCTCTGGTCACTGACTGAGCTGTATATGGGTGTGATAGAGGTACAAAATGTGTGTACTTTGTGAACCTATCCACAACTACAAAGATTACCTCTTTCCCTTTAGAATTTGGCAGCCCTTCGATGAAATCCATTGAAATATGGGTCCAAACCATGTCAAGAATGGGTAAGGGTTCCAAAAGGCCTGGGTAGTGACAATGTTCTGATTTAGAGCATTGACACACAGCACATTCTTGAATAGATTTTTGTACTTCCTTTTTCATACCCGACCAGTAAAATAGATTTTTGATCTGTTGGTAAGTGGCTACCATACCCGAATGTCCTCCCACAGCTGAGGTATGCAGTGAGTTAATTATGTTCTAACTTAGCTCCAAATCACTCCCAACACAAATTCTTCCTTTGTCCTAAGCACTCCTGAGTGAAGACTATACCCTGATTCAGGATTGGGAGCTAATGTTAATTGTTCTATCAGTTCTTTGTAGTGCATATCATTGGAGTAACTGTTTTCAACAGCTTCTACCCAGGTAGGTACTGCCATAGTAATTGCCATAGAACTATTTCCCCTCCTAGATAATGCGTCAGCCACCTTGTTTTCTTTTCCCTTCTCGTACTCAATGGCATAATCAAACTCAAGCAACCTCAGCATTAGTTTGTGTTGGATACCTTCACTAACTCTCTGATCGGTCATAAACTTCAAACTCTGCTGGTTGGTCTTGATTACTAATTGATTTCCCAGAAAGTAGTGCCTCCATGTTTTTAGTGCTTCGATGATAGCCATAGCCTCCTTATCATAAGTAGATAACGCTGCCAATCATGCCCCCCTAAAGTTCTACTGTAGTATGCAATAAGCCTCCCTTTTTGCATTAAGACTGCCCCAAATGCCTTCACCACTAGCATCAGTTTCGAGTGTGAAAGCCTCTGAAAAATCTGGTAATGCCATGACAGGGGCTGTTGTAAGCCTGAGTTTCAACTCCTCAAATGCCACATCCTGTGGTTCCCTCCATTTGAACTCCCCTTTTTTTAACATATCGTGTAGAGGTCTATAAATAAGTCCATACCTCTTGATAAACCTTCTATAATAACCAGCCATGCCCAAAAAAGCTTCTACGCTGAGTCACATCCAAAGGTTTAGGCCATTAGAGATTGGAATGTGGCAGGGGATTAGTGAGGCCAAATGGCATTACAAGGTACTCGTAATGTCCCAAGTAGGTTATGAATACTATTTTGTAAATGTCCTCTTGATTCATCCGGATCTGATGGTACCCAGACTTGAGATCCAGTTTGGCAAAAATAGTTGCCCCATGGAGTTCGTCAAGTGAATCTTCTATAACAGGTATGGGGGTACTTGTTTTTAACTGTTTGAGCATTCAGCTTCCTGTAATCTATGCAGAGTCTCCATGACCCATCCTTTTCCTGACTAAGATTGCTGGGGATGCATACGGGCTAGTATTTGGCCTGATAACGGAAGACTCTAGCAATTTCTGTATTTGCTTTTCCATCTCTGTCTTTTGCTGGTGAGGAACCCTGTAGGGCCTAATGTTTGGTGGAACTGCTGTTTCTTTTGTAGGAATAGTGTGATCACAAATCCTTTCTGGTGGTAATCCTTGGGGTTCATCAAAGACCTCATGATAGGTCTCAATGAGAGCTTTATAGGGTGGCCTAACCCTTTGCACTTCATTCTCTTCTACTATTGACTGCAGCTCAATCACATACCCAGAAAGCCCTTTTAGTGCCAACTTATTAGTGTTCTTGGGATTTATAAGATGCAGACTCTCAAACTTGGGATTATCTCCAAAAATCACTTCCTTGCTCCCATCCTTCTTAATTGTCAACATTCTGGTTTTAAAGTCCAAGCTGATAGGACTATGTTGGAATATCCAATCACAACCTAGCATAATGTCATATCCTTTCAACTTGAGCACCCTAAAAGAGTTGCAAAATTTTTCTCCATTAATGCTATACTCAGTTCTTGGCATGTGAGCTCCTGATAAGATCATTTCCCCACTAGCTACTGTTATCTTTGTCAATGGATTGCTCAAGATTCTGCAAGATGTTTTGATAGCAAATTTCAAGTCAATGAAGGTATGAGTGCTACCACTATGCAACAGTGCCACCCCTGTTCTCCTTCCAATATTCACTGTGGGAGTGTAGGTGGTCATAGGATTCCCACCTTGGATTGCTTGAGCAGAGATCTGCATAAGTTGTTCTTCTTGATCTGAGTTGGTAGAGGGGTTCTCTACAATATTAGGTGGGCTCTCTTCTGTTTCCAATTCTCGTTGTTGATTACCCTCACTCTCTGACACCATCAAATTGACAAGTTGTTGTTGTTTGCATTTATGCCCGAGAAACCATTTACCACCACAATACTTGCAAATCCCTGGAATGAAAGGCTTACTGTTAACTTCCTTCTTTTGGAAATTACATTTGTTGGACATTGATCTCAGGCCAAACGGCCGAGACGTGGGAGACATGGGGAAACCCACATCCTCCGGGTTTTTAGTGCCCTGATCGGGGGTGCCTAACCGATTATGGTTACGGTCCCCTGTTGCAACAGCGCAAGATAAAAGGGGGCTCCGGTATCTCACGTGAGGGTTTCGGTTTTCTCGTGAGAACAATACACCCCGTACAAGCTCTGAGACACCCGATCTACTGCGCGTTGCTAGCAACGGGAAGGCCGTCGCCGCCACTGCAGGATCTCGCCGGCGACGACCCTCTGCACCTCTTCGACGACTCTCCGAACACCGCAAGTCTTCCCCGACGTTCACGGATTCGATGGCTTTCATCGGCGACCGTAAGTCTCTCGATCCCCTCAATACTAGGTGTTCTAGTGCTAGACTAGCAGATCCTATGACATGCATAAGGATTAGGAACTCACATTTGGTATCAGAGTACCTGCTAGCTCTTCCTAGAACTCTAGATTAATTTCGGTTTAGAAATTAGAAGGAGGGGAATTCGAATCCTTTGCAAATCTTGTTGAAATCCCCAAATCAAAGCTCAGAAAAGGAAACAAAAAAAAACTTGCCTCCCGCGCGCGCTCCTTCCCGCCATGCGCGCCTCACGCTCCGCCTGGGTCCCGCGCTCCCCTTCCCCGCGGTGGCGTGCGTGCGGCGCGCTGCGCGCGGGTCCCGCCTTCTTGGCCGCCCGCGCCGCCCCGTGTGCTCCGCCGCGCCTCCCTGCGCGAGATGCGCCGGCCGCCGCTCCCCTGCACACATGGGCCCGGGCCGGCCGCCGCTCCCCTGTGCGCATGCGCCCGAGCAGGCCACCGCCGCCAATTGCGTGTGCTGCCCGCTTTTTCCGAGAGGAAGTTTGAAGAGAATGATTTAGGGTTAGGGTTTTCACCCATTTCTTTTGGGCTGCGATTGATCTCGGCCGCTCGTTTCGATCAGACGGAGCACATGCTTTGCTGTTTTTTTGGGCCGCGCTGTAGGGGTGTTTTGGGCCGCACCTGAGTTATTGTGGGCCGTGTGCATGCTTTTGGGCGGCCTCGGGCCAGGCCTCGTGTGAGAGCGCATAATCTTATGTTTTTTAGCATTTATTTCATGCATATATTTGGGTATATATATACATGAAATTGATTTATGATGTATTTTTCTAGGTTGTTGGGTTTTATTTTTAGTATATATATTTCATGTATTTTATGATATACCTAAATGCTTAATTAATGATTATTTGATGTCTCTCATGAAATTATCTCTGGATAATGTTGCTAAGCTGCTGAAAATATTATGCTCTTTTCCGCTGTGTGATGTTCTCCCCTAATTGAATGGAACCAACGAGAAATTCAATTAGAGGGGTATATTTAATTTTACATGCTATCACTTTTGGACCAACGTTAATTGTAATAGCATGTTATCAATTATGTTTATTTTGATATGTTTGTTTTTGCCATGCTATTACTCTTTGACCAACGTTAATTGTAATTACATGCACTAAATTATGTTAAATTTTTTGTCTTCTGCCCAACGGTGATACGAAAAATTCTTATGAGCATGTTATTGATCATACCAACGTAAGGTTAATTTTCATGCAAATCAATTATGTATTTTTCTAATGTAAATTTTTAAATTTTTTCAGCTACTCCTGTTTCTGCTCAAGTTAATGCAATTGAGCCACTTAATGGCAGCAACTTCCAGAAATGAAAGTTCACACTTATGACGACTTTTCAGCTCTTGGATCTGAACTATGCGTTCAGGTTCGATGAGCCTGTCGCTCCTAATGAAGGAGAGGACAAATTTGATGACAAAATGAAGAAGTACAAAACTAATGCTGAGAAGTGGGAGCGGTCTAACCGCGTTTAACTTGCTGTAATGAATAACTCCATCAGTGAAGCCATTAGGGGAGCAATCCCTGAAAAGGAAAAGGTGAAGGACTACTTGTCCTCTATCGAGAATCATTTTAAGAGATCATCTAAGGTTTATGCTACCACACTGATGCATAGGCTCATGAACACCAAGTACAATGGTACTGGAAATGTCCGTGAGCACATTATGACCATAATTAATATTGCTGCCAGACTTAAGACAATGGACATAGCAATTTCTGACGATTTTGTTGTCCATTACATTATGATATCTCTTTCTAAGCAATTTGAAGCTTTCAAGGTGAACTATAACACCATTAAAGACAAGTGGACAATGAACGAGTTGATCGCCAATGTTTCTCAGGAGGAAGAGAGGCTCAAGGCTGAGAGAGCTGATGATGTTGTGAATCAAATCAACTCCTCAAATAAAGCCGGTCCCTCTAGAAATAAAGGAGGCTATAAAGGAAAGAGAAAGAGGGAGCAACCCTACTCCCCTTATAAGAAGCTACAGCACCCACAGCATCCTAAAGCGCCTAAAAGCGCTTCAGGTCCTGGGAGCTCACATGGACAAAAGAAAAATGATGAGTGCCATTTTTGTCAGTCAAAGGACCATTTCAAATATAACTGTCCTGGATGGCCAAAATGGCTCGCCAAGAAAGGTACTTATGAAATTACTTTTGTTGATGAAGTATTTTATGCTGATTTTCCTATAAATTCTTGGTGGATTGATTCTGGTGCCACTGTGCACATTACGAATTTCTTGCAGGGATTCCATATGTTGAGAAATCTCAGAGGGGAAAGAAGCCTAAGAGTGGCTAATGGAATGGAAGTTGAAATTAAAGCCATTCGATCAGTTTTTTTAGTTTTGAATAATGTTTTGTAATAAAACTTAATGATGTTCTTTATGTTCCCTCGATGAGAAGAAACTTAATTTCTGTTTCATTATTAGATAATGATGGATATTCATGTAATTTTGGGCACAGAAAGTGTCTTATTTATTTTAATAATGATAATGTTGGTCGTGCCGTCCAACACGACAAGCTTTATATGTTATCCCTGCAAGATTCTCCTATATCCATGAATATATGTGATGTGAATAAAAAGCGCAAGTAAATTGATGAGAGTTCGTCGAAATTGTGGCACTGTCGTTTGGGCCACATTTCGAGGGGGAAAATTGAACGTCTCATTAAAGATAAAATTCTCCACCCTTTAGACTTTAATGATTTGGATGATCATTGCCTTGATTGTATCAAAGGCAAGTATGTAAAGCAAATAAAGAAAGGTGCTACTTGAAGCACAGGGATTTTGGAATTAATTCATGCTGACATATGTGGTCCTTTCCCTGTGACATCAGTGGATGGTTATAATTCTTTCATTACGTTCACTGATGATTACTCACGTTATGGCTACATCTATCCTATTAAAGAGAGATCGGAAGCACTTGATAAATTTAAGATATTTAAGGCTAAAGTTGAAAATCAGCACAACCTAAAAATTAAAGTAGTGCGTTCGGATCGCGGGGGAGAGTATTATGGACGACACGCAACTTATGGGCAGGTTCCTGGTCCTTTTGCCAGGTTTCTACAAGAAAATGGTATAGTCGCCCAGTACTCAATGCCCGGTAATCCCCAGCAAAATGGAGTACGGAAAGAAAAAACCGCACACTTATGGACATAGTTCGAAGTATGTTGAGCTACTCCACTTTGCCTGTAAAATTATGGATGGAAGCATTGAAGACCGTTGCACACATACTCAATCGGGTTCCCAGTAAATCAGTGCCTAAAACACCTTATGAATTATAGACTAGGAGAAAACTAAGTTTGAACTACCTCCATGTATGGGGTTGTGCAGCTGAAGCTAAAGTGTTTAACCCACAAATTGGGAAATTAGATCCCAAGACTGTGAGTTGCCATTTTATTGGCTATCCTGATAGGTTTAAAGGGTACCGATGCTATTGTCTAGAACGAACTAGATACCATGAAAGATGAAATTAAGTCTATGGGCGATAATGGTGTATGGGACTTAGTAGAAATTCCTAATGGAGCCAAAACAGTAGGCTGCAAATAGGTCTACAAAATCAAACGTGACTCCAAAGGGAATATCGAAAGGTTTAATGCGAGACTTGTAGCGAAAGGGTTTACCCAAAGAGAAGGCATTGACTATAATGAAACCTTTTCTCCTGTCTCAGCTAAAGATTCATTTAGAATCATAATGGCACTCACAGCACATTTTGATTTAGAGTTGCACCAAATGGACGTTAAGACTACATTCCTAAATGGAGACTTGTATGAGGACGTTTACATGACACAACCGGAAGGTTTTGTTGTGGAAAGCGAGGAACTTTTGGGATGCAAGTTAAAGAAATCCATATATGGCCTGAAGCAAGCTTCTAGGCAATGGTACCTTAAGTTCGATGAAGTCATAAGGAATTTTGGTTTTAAGGAGAATGATGTTGATAATTGTACATATGTTAAGTTCAGAGGGGGTAATTACACCTTCTTAATCCTTTATGTGGACGATATATTGTTAGCCAGCAGCAGTGTGGACATGCTGCGGGAAACTAAAAGATTTCTCTCGTCTAATTTTGACATGAAGGATCTCGGTGAAGCATCTTATGTTCTTGGTATTGAAATTCACCGAGATAGGTCCAAAGGAACATTGGGTTTATCTTAAAAGGCATACATTGACAGAGTACTAAAGAGATACAATATGCATAAATACTCTACCTCGCCTGCTCCTATTGTCAAGGACGATAAGTTTGGGAAATTTCAATGCCCAAAGAATGACTATGAATCTGATCAGATGAAGGCTATACCTTATGCTTCTGCTGTCGGAAGTATTATGTATGCTCAAGTATGTACACGCCCTGATTTAGCTTTTGTTACCGGGATGCTTGGCAGATATCAATCAAATCCAGGACCGAACCACTGGAAAGCCGTTAAGAAAGTCTTACGCTATATGCAAGGCACTAAAGGTCACATGCTCACATATAGAAAATGCGATAACCTTGAAGTTGTCGGTTATTCTGATGCTGATTTTGCAGGGTGTAAAGACACTAAGAAGTCCACATCAGGTTATATTTTCACCCTCGCAGGAGCAGCAATATCATGGAAAAGTGTAAAGCAAACACTTACTGCATCATCGATAATGCAGGCTGAATTTGTGGCATGTTATGAGGCTACCGAGTAGGCTGTATGGCTTAAGAACTTTATCCTGAGATTAAGAGTGGTAGACAGCATTTCTAGACCACTCATTTTGTACTGCGGTAATCAACCCGCAGTCTTCTATTCGAGTAACAACAAGTCGAGTGCAGCTGCCAAGCACATTGACATAAAGTATCATGTTGTGAAAGATAGAGTCCAGGATCAAACAATTAAGGTTGAGCATATAGGAACTAAATTTATGCTCGCGGATCTGCTCACAAAAGGCTTACCATCCAATATTTTTCGTGATCATGTTGCCGGCATGAGTTTATTAGAGAGCCTGTAATCCTGGAATAAGAGGACCATATAAAGTAACCAACTCCCATGACGTATTATGGGTCTGTTCTTTTCGGCTTCTAAAAACAGTTTTTGGCTTTTGCTACAGTACATAACTTTTAAACGGAGCATTTTTTCAAAACGGGATCTACAAGTTAATTGTAGTACACATTAAAAGCTCAACATATGTACAATCCAAAATCACAAGCGATTATCTCTCTATCTGTAATTTTTGTCACAAACAACTAAAATTCAAAAATTTCAGCCAAAAACCATAAGCCACAGCCATATCAAACATGCCCTATGTTATCCGATCGACATAGAATGGAGCACTATAAGTACTGATGTCCAGCGGTACTTAATTGACTGTTGTGACGTATTACTTTGGTGTGAACTTTTATTGAGAGAGGGCTTATGATGTTTAGCCTTACGATCAAGGGGGAGAATGTTGGACATTGATCTCGGGCCAAACGGCCGAGACGTGGGAGACGTGGGGAAACCCACGTCCTTCGGGTTTTTAGCGCCCTGATCGGGGGTGCCTAACTGATTATTGTTACGGTCCCCTGTTGCAACAGCGCAAGATAAAAGGGGGCTCCGGTATCTCACGTGAGGGTTTCAGTTTTCTCGTGAGAACAATACACCCCGTACAAGCTCTAAGACACCTAATCTACTGCGCGCTGCTAGCAACGGGAAAGCAGTCGCCGCCACTGCAGGATCTCGCCAGCGACGACCCTCTGCACCGCTCCGACGACTCTCCGAACACCGCAAGTCTTCCCCGACGTTCACGGATTCGATGGCTTTCATCGGCGACCGTAAGTCTCTCGATCCCCTCAATACTAGGTGTTCTAATGCTAGACTAGCAGATCCTATGACATGCATAAGGATTAGGAACTCACAACATTCTCCTTGAGGTTTGTTCTAGACAATCGAGACATGCTGGCCAACCTTCTGCTGCCTGGCACCTGAAGTTTGTGGCCTCTTTTTAGCCATGGCTCCTGCTCACTTTTCCATGTCCTTAGCCATGCTTTGCATAGTGTCCGTGGTTTCAAAGGTTTAAGGTAATGTTTAATATCACTCCTGAAACCATTCACGAAGCACTTGACAAAGAAGTGATTATTCTGCCATGGGTTTTCATTCTTGTACACTGCCATTAACTTTCCAAATTTGTCAGTGTAATCCAAAACATTAAAGTTGAACTGCCTGATAGAATGAAAGTTTTCTAGCACCTAATAACCACTGTATTGTGCAAATCTATCACAAACCATTGCACAAAAATCAGGCCATGGGGATGGATTTCATAACACCCTGTACTCCTCAACCATTTATCAGCCCTACCCACCATATAAATACGAGCTAAATCAAGTTTAGCCTCATTAGGAACATTTGCCATGTTACAGTGTAATCTTGTTTTCTTTTTGCTAGTCCGTATCCGAGTCCGTATACATGTATACGTTCTTGCCGCATATACATATACAAGTTGAGTTTGTGTTTGAATAGGAGTGTGAGTCTGTGTCCATGTCTATGATGGTGTTTAAGCATATATATGTAGCGCTTAGGCGCAGAGAAACAAAAGGTAGCAAAAGCAATAGAGAAAGAGAAGAAAATAGGAGCGGTTGTGCCCTGGAAAGATTATCAATCTACTGTTCGTTTGATTTGGTGTGCCTCTCCAGCAGCACGTGACAACGCGTGTATTGATTATGACGTGAAGATCAGGGAGGCAGCTGCTCCTTCACGTCCAGAAGGCACATCAAGTGAACAGACGATGTTCCTTGCATGTTGAGGTCCTGTTCCGTGCGTGGGTACAGGCAAGGAAGGCAACCAGCAGGGGTGACGTCGGTGGAGCGCAGTTGAGCAAGGCAGAAGGATGGCCCGTGCGCAGTCGAGCATAATTTGAGAGCAAGTGGCTGCTTAAAATTCCAACAAGTGGTATCAGAGCCTGTTGATCTTGGTGGTGCCTGAAGAATATGAGCGAGAAGGCGAAGGCCCAGGGTGGGCTAATCTCCCTCCAGTACCCTCTCCTGATGGCCGACAATTATCCAGTGTGGGCAATGAAGATGAAGGCGAACATGCGTGCCCAGCGAGTCTGGGGTGCAGTCGATCCGAAGGGGAAGGACAAGGAGCTGGAAGATAAGGTGGATCAGGCGGCTTTGGCTATCATCTACCAAGCGGTGCTAGACTCGATGATGCTTCAGCTCGTCGGGAAGGAGACGGCATGAGAGGCATGGGAGACGCTTCAGAAGATGCACGAGGGAGTTGATCGTGTGAAGGAGGTGCGGCTCCAGAATTTACGGAGCGAGTTCGAGAATCTCCAGATGGGAGAGACCCAGTCGGTGGACCAGTTCACCGGTAAGTTGACTTCGCTATATAATCAGATGATTTCTCTTGGCGACAAGAGGGAGGAATCAGTGGCAGTGAAGAAGTACCTGTGCGTGCTACCAGAAAAGTATGTGCTTGTCGTCACCACACTCATGTACTCCCCTGACTTGGAGAAAAAGAAGATTGAGGAGATCACCGGCTTTTTCAAGGCGCATGAGGAGTTACTGAAGGGGTTTCAGTCTCGTACTGAGCAGAAATTTCAATCTCATAATCAGCAGATGTTGCTAATAAAGGGAGATACAAGGAGTGGTGGCTCATCAAGCAGTCGCGAGCGATGGCACGGGCGAGGTGGCCAGAGTGGTCGAGGTGGCAGAGGTGGCCATGGAGTTAATGCTTGGCAAGGCGGTGGTGACAGATCCCATGACAAGTCACATATAAGTGCTTTGAATATGATGAATACGGGCACTACGCGTCATGGCACATAAAAGTGCTTCAACTGCAACGAGTATGGGCATTATGCTTCGAATTGCCAAAGCAAAAGGAAGAACGGGGAGGCAAAGCTCGCCCAAGACGAAGAAGAAGATGACGAATCAATACTACTTTTATCACCATATGTTGAAAAGGCACCGGCCATGGTGATGCTGAACGAAGAGAATGTAGTTCCAAAACTACGCACGAAGGAAGACAACCACGATCACTCGGATCTATGGTACTTGGACAATGGAGCAAGTAATCACCTGATGGGAGATCGCTTCATGTTTCATGAGCTCGATGAGAAGATTTGGGGTAAGGTCAAGTTTGGCGACGGGCGATGGCTCTAGGTAGAGATAAGAGGCAAAGGGACGATACTCTTGCGATGCAAGAATGGAGATAAGAAGTTGTTGGTAGGGATTTACTATATACCAAGCTTGTGCAACAACATACTTAGTCTCGGACAGATGACAGAAAAATGGTGCAGGGTGGTGCTACAGGATGAGTTCTTGCGTGTCTATACCAAGAACGATAATCTGTTGATGAAGGTGAAAAGATCTCCGAACCGATTATACAAAATTTTCTTGAAAACTAGTAAGCAGGTTTGTCTAAAGAGCAGCTTGGAGGAATCAAGAGATGGCAGGACCCAGGTGTGGCACGTGCACGCTCAGGGGGTGCGCATGGAGATCAGCTCGGGCGCACAAGGTGGCAGCTTCAGGGCTAGAGCAGGTGCATGCGAAATTGAAGGTGGCGCACATTCAACTCTGGACGGTGGACTTTGTATGGGCGGTAGGCTCTCAGGAGGAAAAAGTGCACAAGTTCCAAGAGGAAGACTTGGAATACAGGTTGATGCATTTTTCTGTGATTTTCGGGAGACATTGTCAACAGTAGAGACAGGATGCACGTGCACAAAAATTAGAGGCGGTTTAATCCTAGCTAAGATGCCCGTGGGAAAGCAAGCAGGCTTGGTCCAAGAGAGAGGAGCGGGAGGCTCAGATAATAGCGAAGCTCAGGTGAGCAGGCAAGGGAGGATGAGTTCAGTCTAGGTGTGAGGCGTGGCAAGCATCGGATTGTGCAAGGCTTATGATAGAGCAAGTGCACGCGGTAGGGCGGTGTCGACCCAAGAAAGAACGGCGCACAGGAGTGCAGGTAAAAAGAAAGAAGCAGAAGACAAAGAGAACATCGGTGTGATCAAGATAAAGAAACAAGATTAAGGGGGTAATTGTTACAGTGTAATCTTGTTTTCTTTTTGCTAGTCCGTATCCGAGTCCGTATACATGTATACGTTCTTGCCACGTATACGTATACAAGTTGAGTTTGTGTTTGAATAGGAGTGTGAGTCTGTGTCCGTGTCCGTGATGGTGTGTAAGCATATATGCAGCGCTTAGGCGCAGAGAAACAAAAGGCAGCAAAAGCAATAGAGAAAGAGAAGAAAACAGGAGCGGTTGTGCCCTGGAAAGATTATCAATCTACTGTTCGTTTGATTTGGTGCGCCTCTCCAGCAGCACGTGACAACGCGTGTATTGATTATGACGTGAAGATCAGAGAGGCAGCTGCTCCTTCACGTCCAGAAGGCACATCAAGTGAACAGACGATGTTCCTTGCATGTTGAGGTCCTGTTCCGTGTGTGGGTACAGGCGAGGAAGGTAGCCAGCAGGGGTGACGTCGGTGGAGCGCAGTTGAGCAAGGCGAAAGGACGGCCCGGGCGCAGTCGAGCATGATTTGAGAGCAAGAGGCTGTGTAAAATTCCAACATGCCATGGCAAAATAAGTTTCGCACTGTCTAATCCATTCCAATGGGTCACTTCCATCAAACTTTGGAAAATCCAATTTCTCTCTCGTTACTGGGATTTGGATTCCATTACCTTGCATAATATTGGCCCTGGGGTTCTCTAAGATTAGGGTTCACTTGTCTAACCGATTGCCTTCCCTGGCTAGCATGCAAATGATTTAGAGTAGGAGACACATGAGTAGAATATGGTGGTGTATGGTGACCCCAAGGAACCTGAACTGCAGAATAGCCGGTGCAGGGTGGATGGGTATTACCTTCTGGGCTTGTGTTGAGTTGGATCCCCTGAGTGTTGTGTATATTGATCTGACCGAGATCATGAACTCTCCTCATCATCTCCATGTCTAAATCATTCTGTTGTACTAGATCTGGATCGACTCTAGCTGCTTCTCCATTGTTTGGTTCAGTTGCCCTCATCCGAGATCCCATCATACCTTGCAATAAGGCTTCTATTCGGTTCATCTATGATTGCATACTAGCCATTTGCTCCTACAGCTCTCCAACCTGATGTTGCACCAAATCCGCCTTGCTACTCGCTTCCTTAGCCTCTTGTCGCGCAGTGGTGAGTTCTGATGCCTCTATTTCATTTCTTGACATCGGCTTCGTCATCAGTCTCTCAGATCGATTGCCAGCTTAGGGATTTTACCATGGAATCGATCCCGAACCCTCACCACAATCAAATCTCTTCCACCGCCTGGTCAAGAACCGATAGGGGATTTTACGGTAAATCAAGATCCACCAACCCGATTGGTTCCTCACTAGATCGCCACTGAGGATTGAAATGCTCTGATACCAGTTTGTCAGATCCTGAAATCGGAATCTGAATTTTGGAGACAAATAGCCAATCGCCATATGCAAGAACAGATGAAACCCTAACAACTACAACTAGATTACTTTTGGCATAACAGCTGGATGCCATTTCCCATTACTTCCAAAGTTTATATATATGTGATTACACATTCAGTTTAAGAAAATAAAGGAAGATTGCATGCTTAACACTCAGCTAACACAAAAGCTATACTATTCATGGTAATGAGCTCATTACGGTGTAACAGTGATTACTAAAACACACTTGGGCCGTCGACCTGGAGCGAAAGGGTATCAAGCAATCGCAGCCATCGATGATGACTCAGAGTCTTACCCTTTGCTCTGAATATTTCTCCCTCAACCCGACTTCAGTTTCTGTAGATCTGACAAGATCGTCCAGGGCGTAGGTGTGCTTGATCCTGATGTCCTTCGCTGGCCTCCCGTTCTCGTCGGTGAGGGCCTCGTTGATCCTCGCCAGTGTGTCGAGCCCCTCGGCGACGGCGCCGAACAAGGTGTGCATGCCGTCGAGGCAGTCGATGCCGTCGCGCAGGGTGACGTAGAACTGCACGCGTTGTGGTTTTGACCAGCGTTGGCCATGGCGATGGTGCCGGTCTTGGAGTGCGTCAGCTCGGGGCGTATCTCGTCGTTGAAGAACCATGCGTGGTCACTAGCGCCGACGCTGTGGAGGAGTCCGTGGGCAGAGTCGCCACCTTAGCCAGTGGAATTATTCTTTCTCATGAAAGAGGAGCTTTGGACATATACTGCCCTGTTTTATTGTTATCAACTTTTCATCCTTCTTGATCTTTGTGTTGCTTACCCCTTATTAAATCTCCAATAAAGGACCTCAAGTTGATCCAATGGACTAGATTGATTGGAATTTAGTTATACTACAATCGACAGTACTAGTAGTTGAATCCTGAGAGGGTTATAATTGTAAAGAGAATGTATAGTATAAGAGTAATTCTTCAATCGCCGTGGCAGTGTACTTACGAGAGACGGTGGAGGTGGCATAATGGAATGGGTGAGAGACGGGGGTGGCCGCGACGGAAAGGATTAATAATAGATTTGGATGAAAAGTCTATAATGCCTTTACAAAAAATTAGATGTATAAAGAAAAGTCTATTATGCCCTTACAAATTAATAGTCAGATTTAATTTGTACTATTATTCTTTTACTACCAGTAGAATGCATCGCAAAAATTCCCTAAGGGTAAACGTCGACTCGCCATATATCTTTTTTTGCAATTATTATGGCTTTAAATCTTCGCACCGTCAATATATCTTTTTTTGCAATTATTATGGCTTTAAATCTTCGCACCGTCAAACAATGAAAGTAGTCATAAACCATATACACAACTTTAATTAGGATATATATACTCCGAGTCAAATACTAGTACATCATAAAAAATTAAGTCGTAGAATACTAGGCCACTCGGGGCAATTGCGCGGGCCAAATAGTGGAGTTGATACATATTATTTAGATATTTTTTCTAAATAATTATATACATTTTTGACTTTTATATATGTATAAAGATTTATGTGAATTTCCTCATTTCAAAAAAATCCCCCTCTCCAAGAAGGAAAAATGGTGAGAACTGTTGATTTTTAATTTATCGACTAGAAATTTAGATGATTATATTCGGGTGATAACTGACACACCCATGGTCTAATTACATTCAATGAGCAACTGCTTATGCATATTTGCTTTGCATAGGGAGTACAAAAGCGCGCGCGCACAAACAGTCTCCAGCCATAAGCCGGGGTCTCAATGTCTCATCACGCAAGGGCAAGGCTATCTTCCTCCTATCTTTCTGCAGCAATGGTGGCATGCATGGACAATTGGGCATGGCACACAGGCGTGCCCGCTGTCTCAAAAGAACCATCCCCTGGCAACCTCCACCTCCTCCCTCGCCTCCGCGAACTTCCTCCCGGGCGGCAGCGGCAGCGGCAGAGACAGAGATGAGGACGAGCTCGACGCCGACCGCCGCAGCCCCAGCTCGCCGTCCGACCTGAAGCTGCTGCCGGACGAGCTGGAGCTTGACCCGGAGCCGCCTTTCTTCCTGTCCCTCCTCCGGATCAGCGCAGGGAGCGGGAAACACCTGGACGCAGCCACCTCCTTTTCATGTGCTTCGGACGTGGCGTCTGTCGTCGTCGTCCGAGGGCGAGGCGCAAGTTCGATGAAGGCGGTCGGCCGCCGGTGGCCACCATGCCCGCGCCGGGACGGCGACACCGACGCCGATCGGCCGGCGTAGGAGACGCGTGGGGAGTAGTACGGGGACGGCGAATACGACGGGGATGCCATGAAGGGAGGAGGCGTCAGCTTGGGCGCCACCTTCGATGAAGCCGCACTCGCGCTTCTTGTGTGCTTCGGCGTTCCCGGGCAGATCTCCCATTTGAACGGTATGGACCCTGGCCTCCTGCACGAGTCATCCATTGCTGCAATCTTGCACTCTCTCTCTCTCTCTCTCTCTCTCTCTCTCTCTCTCTCTCTCTCTCTCTCGTAATGATCTGATCCTTCCTACTGATCACGCTTCTTTTATAGAGGTGTTGCGGCTAGCTATGATTCAGGAGTGATTGGAGGGGATTGGATTGGAGGTAGTGGGATGTTATCTGAACTTCTTTTTGGTTTTTCTGAACTTATCTGAACTTTGTTAGTGTGTTGGCGTTGAGATTGTTGGGTCACCGGCCGGCGGTTTGGCACCAAGTGTTAGGTTAACCGAAGAATCGTGCGCGGCCATGTTATGTTTGACTTCGTGTCTCATTTAGCAGACAAGTTCAGCCTGATTTCTTTCGGATTCAGCGGATCGACAAATTCAGTTAGGCGTATGTTGGGGACGTCGTTCTCAGGTTTGACCGCAGAGACGAAGCCGGCTGCACGTCGAACCAACTTTTCCGCTGATTGGATTGGCGGCTTGATCGTGGGATGTCTTTTTGTTCAGACTGCTAGTGGCGTTCTGCCAATTCGTGTGGTTGGATTGGACAAGATAGGCCTACGATTTGCGCGGGGTTTTCGACTAGTTTTTTTTCTTTGTGAAAGTAAAAAACAATAACACATGTATGTACCATGATTAGAGTGTTTTAGCGACAAGCTGTGATAATTGTTCTTTGATTGTTCCCGTCTCGACTGGAAATTCAGATGTTAATTCATCAAGTAAGGCTAAACACCCCCCCCCCCCCAAATGCAGTGTATGAAAAACAAGACTGATAATTAATATGCCAATCAAGACTAAAAACGCAAAAAATCGTATTTACAAAAAAAGCTAAGAACAGCATGTAGTATGCTGCAGTGCCAGAGAGAAATTACCCATATATCGATCAACGGATGAAAATCTAACGCGCTACAGGCGCGTGTTCGTCTTGACGCGCGCCTAGCTAGCTGCGGGGCCGTCCGATGGGACAAAGCACGAACGGACGATTCAGAGCACGATGCTGGGGTTCTCGCGTGCGCCTCGCACTATGACTCCACTCCCATACTTTCCTCATTCCCCATCCCCTCCTCTCCTCTATTCCACCTTGAAATACATCTCCGCTCTCCATGTCAGTATCTTCTGCTGCCGCTACCGGCCACAACTTCACCGTCGATGAGCTCCTGCCTCCTGGAGCACTATACGAGCTAGGCGGCGCTGTCCTCGGAGTGGCTCTGCGGCATGGAGTGGCCCTGCGGCATAGATTCTATGGGAGCCGCCGAAGTAGGAGTTCCAGTGGTAGTCGAAGAGGTCGAGCGCGGACTGGTTGATGGGGAGGGAGTAGTCGCCGGTCGCCGGTGAAGCCGCCGATGGAGAGGGAGATGGGGACGCCCTTGAACTGGCAGTTTTTGATGTCGTCGCTGATACTGGCGAGCGGGTGGCCGGCCGGAGAGGTCGAGGTGGTAGTGTGGTACTTGCCTTGGCCCTAGACGTTGAGGAAGGACATGATGACCATGGTGTACATGCAGGAGTCACAGGCCTCCCGTAGAGAGCCCTCATCCTTGTGCCGCCCCAGAAGACGGTGACATGCCCGATCTTCCCACAGCCACGGCCAGGCCGGAGAGGAAGCCGAGGGTGGATATCAAGAGAGCGGCGATGACTAGTCTCCGGCGTGTGAGCCCATTGATGGTGATGTATGTTTGCTATCTCTTGCTTGCCCTTGCACGAGTGCAGGACTAGCTTGTGTGTGTAGGTGTGTGAAGAATTAGCTAGCTAGCAAGACTCAATAAAAGATTGTAGAGGGAGAAACACTTGGAGAGTTCGAAATGTAGAACTAAATGCAGTTATAGTTGACTGCAGGTACACATTTTCAGTTGTATTTTCGATGGATATATATTCTTCAACCCCTGCCTGCATGCCTGTGTGCCGCCCGCAGAATTGTGCAACAGAGAGCAAGTTTTTCTGATGGATATACGGGTGCATTCATATTGATTTTTGCGAATAGTTTTTAGTTTTGATTTATAAATAGTAACAGTTTATAGCGAAATTTTTTAAAGAGAGAGACTCACGTGCAATTTTGGTGGATATAAATGAAATCAGTACAGTGTCTACTACAATAGACCAACACACCCTGCCTTGAAAACACAATCTATTTAAAAAGCTAGATACTGTAGAAAAATCATTTACTATAGAAAAAAGACTTATAGAAGCCAATACGAGTTGATACCAATACACAAAAAAAGAAAATAGTTTTCCTTTCACAAGAGGATTACTTATGCCTTGTCAGAAAATAACTTCATTATGTAGAAAAGATAATTTTACATCTGAACAAAAAGTCAACATTTTTACTTGGGTGTTTCAAATGACACGTGTAAGAAAAGTTCAGGTTAGAAATCACTTTAAAGCCTTGTTATCTTGATGTGCTTAATCCCTATGTCTATCTCTATGGCTCTCTTGCTATTATATATCACTGAATTGTGTTATACTTTAGCAGAATATGAACATAACTTTAGTAAGATTGCCAGTTTTTGTGATAATTTCTTTTATGCGGGTGGGAGATAACTTATTTATTAATAGTGATAACTTAAGCAGGATATAAAGATAACTCTTATGGTGTATGAAGATTATTTATATTTTATTTGTTTGGACCATATGGTTCCAAATTATCTAACAAGTGTTACTTAAGCATACAAGAAGATAAATTATTATGATTCATAAGGTAACAGTATATTCGCACAGAACATAAGTTCTTACACAAGAAAAAAGGTAATTTTGTTTTCATATGAAGATGACTTATGTCTTCTAAGAAAATAAGTTTGTTACGTGGGGTAGGTAATTTTAGCAATTGAGTACGAAGACTATTTTATCGGGGTTTTTAATTAAAAATCTTAGAAGACATGGTTAAATATCACCTTTTTATACATATGTTAAATAACAAGATAACTTTAGCAAATAAGAGAATAACTTAGGGTGGTAAGTTATTAAAAATCAATATGATAACTTAATGTGTATACGATGATAAATGTGAATTTTTTTAGACTGTCATATGCATCTTTTTTTTACCAAGAAATATGCATCTTTTTTAACTCGGCCTTAAACAAAATGTAACAAGCAAGGGGAAAATACGTTCGTCATTTATCAGTGCTAATTCAGGCCTGATGTTCATATTAACCAAGTCAAGTTGTGCATTGACACCATTTTTTATTTTATCATAAATGTTCAATAAAGTAGTCCTAAAATATCCATCTCTTCTTCTAGCTGTTCTTCTCATGGGTCCTCGATTTACGTCCTTTTCCGAGGACAACATCTAAATTCTTAACCATATGTTAAATGTCTTGGAGCTAAACTATGATCATTCTCTCTGTCGAATTGTTTCTTTATTTTGCGGTATAGGTGAATCCTCCGAAGGAACCTACGGTGACGCATGTATATAGTTTTGCATGAGTGTTTTAGCCATACACTCTCAGTACCATCTAAGTAGTGAGTACAGACTTTAGCCCTTTTTGTATTCTAGCCCGATAGGTTAGTAAAAGCAGGATAATCATTTATGGTTCAGAATAATAAGGAGTGTAAAGTGAAGTTCTCTCATTTGTATGTATCCCATACCTGTACCCATTCATCCACAATACTTTTAGATCTTCCACCGGTGCTAGATGCACATCAATATCATTCCCAGGTTGTCTCAGTCCTTGGATAAGTATCGACAACAAAATATACTTCTGCTTTATACACAATCAAGAAGGAAGATTATAGATGTAGAGTCATAGGCCAAATGTTATGTCGGCTGCTCATGTTACCGAAAGGATTCATTCCATCTGTACTTAATCCAAACCTTATATTTCTCGATTCTGCACTAAAGTCTGCAAACCTCCTATCAATGTTTCTTCACTGAGCGAAATTAGCAAGGTGTCTTAGCATTCCATCTTTCTTGTGCTCCTCCAAGTGCCAATGCAGCAGTTTTGCCTCATTTGGATTCGCAAAAAACTATTTCAAATGGGGAATTATAGGAAGATACCATACCACCTTAGCAGGATGTCCTTTCTTCACCTTTATTTCCTCGCCATTATCTTATTGATTCTTACACTTTGTATCGGGATGCATTGCACATCAGACATACATGCATGTTTGTATGCTCTTTATGGTAGAGGATACAGTCATCGAGCATGCATGTATTCTTTCTAATTCCATCTCTAATGGACAAAGAGCCTTCTTGGCTTTATAGGTGGTTTTAGGCAACTCGTTTCCTTTCGAAAGTATGTCTGCTAAAAGATTTAGTAGCGCCGTGAAACTCTTATCGGACCAACTGTTGCTTGTCTTCAATTTCAGCAGTTCAAACATGGCTGACAACCTCATATACTTTTACTTGCAGTACGTTAACAAAAGTATCTTCGAGTCCTTCATCAAGTCTCGGAATTTAACATACTCTCTCTCATCATAGTTTTCTTCTGCATCGCGAAACATCTAATCTAGATTATCATCATGCAGCCTATCTGAATTGGAACCACAATCGATATTATTTGGCAGAATATCATTGACTTTACCGGTGTTGTCATTATTACTATCTTTCTGTGTAATATGCTCTTCACCATGATTAGTCCAACGCGCATACCTCCTTTTGAAACTTCTTCATATCAAGTGCGCTTCAATCTATGCTTGGTTCTTAAGTATCTTTATATTCTCACAGTCAATGCCTGGATAATACATATATTACACCCCTTATTCAATATATCCTCCTCAGCAGCTCTTGTAAAAGCAGATACGCCATTAATGTATTCTTCACTCACACGGTTCCCAGCGTACATCCAGCTTCGGTCCTACGTTACGCATATATATAACAATTTAGTATTAAATATTAAATTAATTAATTAATATACTAGATATACACCACATGTATTAAGGCTTTGCTTAATATAAAAGCTATTTTCCCTAGAATCAATTATAATCAACTATTTTGACTAATTTGGCCCACATAATGAGCACTGACATGCATAGCCAAGTAGAAATAGACTATAATTTAACTAAATCCTAAACCCTAAACCATACTAGATGTAAAGAATCTTCTCTTTACATCAAGCTAGTTAGATCTAAATCATCTTCAATTCTTCTATCATCAAAATTTAGATCTAAATTATAATACAATTAGGAATAAATTACTAACCATAGGTAGTCAAGAATTTGAGGGATCTTCAATCACTCTTATCAAATAATCTTCTTTCACTAAATGGCGTCAAAGCCTCACCTCTAGCTCAAAGCAGCATTCTAGATCTGGAGCACGCAATTAATATAATGGAGTTATCACAATTATCACAAACGGTTTGTAATACAAATCATCTGTTACTTTACAAATGATTCAAAGAAAAAACAATATGTGATATTGCAATATCACAGATGATTTTTAGCGTTGATAGCAACACAACGATCTCTAAACTAAAACCGTCTATGATAGTATTTAATATCGACGATTTTGAAAAATCGTCTGTAAGGTGACGTCTAGTATTAGGCTTTTTGTAGTAGTGTCACTAAGAGATTACAGAGGGACGAAATTAGCCCCAATCTCTATAATCTTCCCAGATTGGTCGAAGGATTATGATTGTCTTATTTGGTGTTCTTCCGGTTCTGGTTGTCTTCGAATTCCAGTTCCAATTGATCTCTTTTGTGTCTTCTCTTGTCAACCCTTAAATAACGCTAAAGGGGTTTCAATTATTCACATAAGTAGGGGCCTTGTTGAATCGTCCTACCTGATCGAGGGAGTGGTTGCTGTCAACGAGAGAAATTTGATAATAACTGATATCAGAGACATCATACCGAATCGTCGTGCGGTTAGTAATGGATAAAGCATGCATCTTATCCATTGCACGGGAATTGCTTAGGGAAGACTCTTATACCAGTTCATGAAATCTTCGAGTGACTACTGGTCCGATAAAAAATACAGTGGACCTTTGACTAGAGGTACTTGGATGATTGCTTTTGGAAACTTATGACCCATATCCTTAATTGAGTATTAAAACCGTATTTACTGGATTATTTAGTCCACGTCAAGTATCAACTGCCGACTGGTGTGGTTGGATGGGAGAAGATAGGCGCATGATTTATGAGGGATTTTCTACTAGTTTACGTGGAAAGATGAAAGAAATTTACACGTACAGTAAACAACTGATTTGAGAAGCTTAGCTAATTATACACAATTTATGCCGGCACTGAGGAGGACAAGCATGCACTGGGGTTAGTTACTTCTTAAGGCCATGTTGACAACACATGGATATTGTAGTCTTCATGTCCCCTTATCTTTCACAAGAGCTAGTGAAAATTATCACATTCCAGCAGGGCAACCCAACTTTCGTTAATTCAATGTAGCACTGATGTAAGAAATTTCACAAAATATTTGTTTGTTTCGACCTGAAAGGAGCCCTAGGCAAAAACAGGGGAAAAAAAAGATGGCCATTCATCTGGTAAAGAGTAGGATAAGAGCTTCAAAAATCCTTCGCAAACCAGAGCCACGTGAGCGCGGAAAAAACGTTTATAGAGAGGAGGCAAAAAGCGGAAAACACATGTAGATACGATGATTCATCAAACATCAATTCATATGGATGATTGCTAACCACGCTTGCCATGTGGTGATTCATCAAATATCTCTTGTGATGAGTGACATCCCAACTTCAAATTTAAAGACATACTCAATATACATCCCTTTTATTTTGAGAGAAAACTCAATATAAATCATGATACAACATCTTCTTTCACAACAATACTATAGTAAATCTTGGACATCTGGTACCTTGGCGGAACATGTCAGGCTGCTATGTCTTCAGGGTACTCTTACAGGACAGACGTAACACACCACAACATGGCAAGTTGAGCCTCGTTAGCCATTACCAAGTGACTTATGGCTCCTAAGAGCTCTTCGGGCGAAACTTCCAGACCCGGATGTAGTTCTCGCCATGCGTAGTCACAATCTTCTTCATGCCTACCGACAGGCCGGTGATGGGCGGGCGCAGGCTTGCAGGGATGTTGTCCAGCCGGGCATCTGGAGCAATCTGGCGGACGCTTTTCTTTTCGACTTGCTGCCTTGAACTGGATCCTGCTGACCGGCCTGCATCCACGACGAAGCTTTGAATGGTGTCACCGGTTCTTTGGCAGATAAGGCGGAGCACACCATCGATACCGCCAACTGCCAGTGTCGCCGTGTCCCCTGGCAAGTGATGTGCGCTGTAGATCACATTTGGGCTAACTCTCTTTTCCCAGAGAGGCCTTAGGGTCCTGAGCAAGAACGGTAGAGAATAGAAGTACAGTAATGATATACAAAAAAAGGTAAAATAAAACAACTACAGATCTCCATAAGCATCAAGAAAATGCACTTGATCAAACGAATAAAAAAAGAACACCTTGCTGATATAAACCGCAGTTGCCTTCTAAAAGAAATTATGCACTCACATGATAATTTACTGAACTTATAAATTGTTTTAAAACTTTGCATGCAGAAAATTAGTAGTCTACCATGCTATAGCAATCTGAATTCTAAAGTAACAGCTTATGAGATAAAACATGATAGGTATAATGTATAACAACTACAACAGATAAACATAAAAGGATTATTGGGCACATACCAAGTCATTTCTACAGTACTATGATTATCATGCACAGTTGATCAGATAAACATATATGTAACTCCTCTCACAACTCTAGACGTGACAACCTCAGTTATTAAACAGACCAGACATCTCTACAGTACTAAATTAGTAATACTATCGATACTGACCTTAAGTCCCAGCAATGTGCATAACCAGCAGATGAGCCCGCGAATATCAAGTGCGATCTTGTGCTGAGAGACAAGCATCTTATTGCTGAAATCATGAAAAAATGTAAGAAATTAGTTCAATAAGTTATTAAACTCACAACACTAACATATTGGTATAGATTTTGATTTAGTACCTCTCTCAAAAGTTTCAACAAGAACCAAAACTGCCAGTAAAATCATAGTTTGATCCAGGGATAAAAATCTTGGAACCGGTGCAAAACTTGGCCGGCGGGTGGTACCGGAAAACCCAGGAAAAATCAGATGAAATTCACGTTTCAAATTTTGAATTTAGGCGGTTTGAAAACCGGTAACTGTAATGGTTACAGGAAAAACCGAAAAAATAGCTTAAAAAACTGGAATACCACTAAAAAATGAAAAAAGCCAGAGAAAACCTAACACAAAATATTAGGACTAACATATTTAATTCATACAATAGGTAATCTAACACAAAAAAGATCCAAACCAACATAGAAAGTACATTTTGTAACCACTGGGATTTCAGCCGGTTTTCTCTCCCGGTACCCACTGGGATTTCCGGTAACTGGCACGGTTTTTTTTATCCCTACTTTGATCTATTGAATTGAGATTATAATATATAGTCCAAATTTTTATAGAAATCAAAATTAAAGAAATTGTAAACATAATATTGTTGGATTAGACTGTTCTTAAACCACTAAGCATCACAGCATCAGTGTCTTTTGACGAGAACAGATGCTAAAAAATTTCAACAAAACGTAGGTTGATAGAGGAAAAAACATTAACATAGGCATACATCAGTTTTTCATGTTAGGCCCTGTTCATATTAGCTTCTACAAGTCGCTTTTCTATCGTAAATGGCTTTTTTTATGGTATCTACCTTTCAAACGGAATGTCATTTTAAGACGGGGTTTACTAGTTGATTGTAGTACACACTGTAGTGACTTCATTTATATCGGCTAAAATTACACACGAGTTTCTCTCTGTGTGCGACTCTCTACAAACTGTTACTATTTATAAGCTAAAATCGAAAGCCATCAGCAAAAACCAATATGAACTGACCCTAAATTATTAGCTCTACTGTCCTCTCTGGTCTGACTTTTGTGATACTAGAGTTGGACTCACAATTTGCTGCAAGGATTTTTTTTTTGGCTTATTATTGAAGAAAAGTGTTTTTCATATCATGGTACTTCAGTAACTTTAACTCTATAAACATTTGGCCTTTGAGAGTGTGGAAAAATCTAGTTATGACTCAGGAGTCAGGACAGAGATCATCCCCATCACTCATCAGAAAATGGAAGTTCATCATGCTTATGAGTTATGATTCATAATTAGTTGAAGGGTTACCTGTTGGTGTAAAAGCTGATTTCAGAAGACCTAACTTCTGTCCGGAGGTTTGATCTGCAATAGCTACATTTCCAAATGTAGAACCACCGACAATCAGCTGGTCATCTGTTATTGTCAAGCATGTCAAGGGAGAAGAGTGAAGCCTGTACAGCATATGTTAAATAGGCATTAGTTGCAGAACACACTAATATACAATACAGAATTATACATTAACTGTGACATACAAAACATTTCAGCCAAAACCACAATAATTCTCCTATTTTCATTATTTTTATAATTACTTGGCCCTTCTGTGCTTATCTTCACTATCATTCTCAAAGATCAATTGTATCTACAGATTGTTGTTCACCCAACTAGGATATGAGAGGTCCCGTATATAGGGTGGGTTCTTTTAGTCTTATAGCTTAAATATTTGAATTCTACCTGTTCGCGAGAAGTAGTATGTACAGAAAAATAGTCGCATGCGATTTTAACCGGTGCAGCTGAACTCAGCTCACTTTTTACTACAATTTTTATGTTGACTCCACCTTAAAAAACGCACCATTTAAAAGCTAGTTACTGTAGTCCGTGCAAGTATAAGCTGGCTGAAAGTTGAAAAGAACTCAGCCATAGTATCTGTTAGATATGTATTATATAGATGTGTATTTACCCTGTTGTGTGAGACGTTTCCTACATATATGCCATACCTGTACGTATATATATATTGGCCCATTGGCCTCATAATGAACACAAACGCTATTTATAACATGATATCAGCCGTATCTAGGGTTTCATTGCCCGCCACCCGGATCCTCTACGTCTTTCTCGTCGCTCGGATCTTCACCACCACCACTATCCAGATCCTCTTCACCGTCGTCGGGATCTTCTCTAACTAGCTGTTGTCTACTATCACTCATCTGCACGCGAAAGCTGACCTCTGTACTCGAGGCCGCTTTCTCTGATCTAATCTGCCGCAAGTTGACCCGATCTCTCGCTTGATCTACGTTGTCGTCTTTGTACAAGCCACTGCTTGATTTACAAGTCGCCACCGGCTTCCGCACGTAGAGGTGTCGGCGCCTGAGATCACCGGAGTCGTCGGGTCGCCGCAGCATTTGCCCTTGCTAAACAGCCGCCCTCGTCATTGCTGCTGTCGTCTCCGGTAGTTGCCACTGCTCAACCCGCCGCCGGGGCTTCCTACATTGATGGAACAATGCCGAAGGCCGCCGGAGGCACCCTATTTCGGCTTCCGCCCGGCCGCCGCCGCTTGTCGCCCAGTCGCCGATGTCAGGCCACCGTTCGCCTCTATTTCGGACTCAAGTCCTCTTAAGTCACGTGCTTAAGTCACGGGTGAGGTGAGCTTTTAGTTCCAAAAAAGAAGAAAAAAAAGAGGAAAAAATCGTCCTTTTCAGGCACCGTTTCTATTTCTTGCTACCCGGTGATCTTTGATGGTCTAAATTATCAGGACTGGTTTTAGCACATGCGCCTCCACATGCATGGTCAACGCCTCTGGGAGTTTCTTACTGGCTAGTTGTCTTGTCCGTCTCGCCCTACTCCACCTGCTGAGTTTGTACTCCCGAAGGATGCTTCTGAAGACACTCGTACAAAGGCATTTGAGGCTTTTGAGGATGCCATAGA
Source organism: Melocanna baccifera (assembly GCA_036346265.1). Taxonomy (NCBI): domain Eukaryota; kingdom Viridiplantae; phylum Streptophyta; class Magnoliopsida; order Poales; family Poaceae; genus Melocanna; species Melocanna baccifera. The sequence continues at coordinate 18,186,525 of CM070707.1, read as the reverse complement.
GACTTTTCAAACTCAATACACTGCTTACAAGACATGAATCAATAAGGATACTCATGCTTCTGCTATTCTTGTTGCTAGCATAGAGGTGTATCTCACTGGTGATGTTGGTTTGGCTTCCGCACAGGCAATATGGATGCATCTGCTTAACCGCTAGAACCATATGGTGATTCCTTGTACCTTACTGTTGTGCGTCAGGAACAGTCACTGCAACAGGGAGATGCTACTGTGGACGAGTTCTATGCCCAGCTATCCGATTGACTCTTTGGGGCTAGATGTTTGCTGCACTTGTCAGCGATATCAGCGTCAACAGTCTCACCTGGAGTTTTGCCGCATTTATGACTTTTTGACATGTCTCAAGTCTAAGTTTGAGTAGACTTGTGCTCAATTGCTAGCTCATCACCCTCATGTGACTCTCTTGGAGGCTATTGCAGTTGTTCGTACTGAGGAGATTCGCGTTCATGGTGCGGGTCTACTGTCGTCACCGTCGTTTCTGTTAGTGTTGGCGGCTCCTCTAGCATTTACACATGCTACGCCTCCAATTCCTCCACCAATTGTGCCTCCACAATGATAGTTGCTGTCGATAGGGGACTCCACTGCACCTATTGCAACAAGGATGGACATGTGGAGCAGTTTTGCTACAAGAAGAAAGATTTTCGTCGTGGTGCCCGTCCTCCGAGGGGCATTGGAGGTTCCTCCTCTCGTGAAGTCTGGTGCTTCGACACTCGCGATTTCCCACCTTCTTTGGGTCGCCGATTATACGCATCATCAGGTTCTCTTTGGTTCTGTTGCTCGATCTTCGGTGAGAGACCACCTTTTACTTCTCCTTCCTAACGTATATCATATTGGATTCTTGATTTTGGTGTTTCCTTTCATATGGCATCTAATTTTACCAGTCTCACCTTCATTAGTCCTTTAGCTACTCCTATCACTGTTCAAAAAGCAGACGGTACCTCTTGTCACATGACGAGGCACTCTTTCAAATTCATCCTTCACATTCCTACTATTTCTCATGTTCCAAAACTAACCATGTAGCTCATATTTGCCGGCCAGCTCATCTTCCTTGGGCATATCATCTCCTCTAGAGACGTAGTTGTTGACCCCTCCAAGGTTGACACAGTTCTAGAATGGAAACAACCAGCCTCAGTCACCGAAGTGCGTAGTTTCCTCAGGTTGGTGGGATACTATAGATGTTTCATAGAGGGTTTTTCCAGAATATCCAAGCCCATGACCCACCTCCTCAAGAAAGAGAAATATGAGTGGACGGATGCCTGTGAACAGAGTTTCCAGGAATTGAAGAAAATTAACCTCAGCTCTAGTATTAGTTTTGCCCGACATCCACAAGGATTTTGAAGTATATTGTGATGCCTCCCGCCAAGGTCTTGGATGTGTGTTCATGCAAGGAGGAAGGGTTGTGGCCTATGCCTCAAGGCAACTCCATCCTCATGAGGATAACTACACCACATGTGATTTGGAGCTAGCAGCTGTGGTGCACGCGTTAAAAATCTAACGACACTGCCTAATTGGAAATCATTGTGATATATATACAGACCATAGAAGCCTCAAGTATATCTTCACTCAAGCCGACCTCAACCTCAGGTAGAGAAGGTGGGTGGAGTTAATCAAGGATTATAACTTGGAAGTCCATTACACCCGGGAAAGGCCAATGTGGTGGCTGACGCCTTAAGTCGCAAGCCCTATGGCAACCATGTCATGATTCAAGAGACCCAACCTGAGCTCTATAAGGATTTTCAATCCCTTAATCTGGGGATAGTAGAGCAGGGTACCCTAGTAGCAATAGAAGTACAGCCAACCCTTGAAGAACAGATCGTCAGCCCAGCAAGGACACCCTGGAGTTCAGAGGTTTAAACGCCTCATGGCTAAGGGAAGGGCCCCCTAAAATGGTAGAAGACTAGCAAGGAATCCTATGGTATGGGGAACGCCTTTTCGTTCCCCACCAGGAGGACCTCAAGGGTTTGATACTTAAAGAGGCTCATAGCTCAGCCTACACGCTGCATCCTGACAGCACTAAGATGTATCAAGACTTGAAGGCCATGTTTTGGTGGCCTCGTGCGAAGCGGGATATTGTAGAATACGTAGCATGCTGTGATGTGTGTCAACGCATCAAAGCTGAGTACCAGAAACCTGGTGGATTACTTCAACCTCTGCAGATTCCCCAATGGAAGTGGGAAGAGGTAGAAATGGATTTTATAACCGGTCTACCCCGCACCAAGATAGGACATGATTCTATATGGATTATCGTTGATCGATTAACTAAGGTGGCCCATTTCATTCCTGTAAAGACCACCTACAAGGGAGACAAGCTAGTTGAATTGTACATGGCCCGCATTGTATGCTTACATGGAGAGCCCAAGAGGATAGTCTCGGATCGAGGTTCCCAATTCACCTCACATTTTTGGGCTAGCTTGCAAAATGCCCTTGGGACTCATCTTGCTCTCAGCACAGCCTATCACCCTCAAACAGATGAGCAGACCGAGAGGACAAAGCAGATTCTAGAGGATATGCTTCGAGCCTGCGCTCTAGAGTGTACTCAAGAATGGGAAAAATGTTTGCCCTATGCTGAATTCGCATACAACAGCTATCAATCCAGCCTTAAGATGCCACCATTTGAGGCTCTATGGTAGAAAATGCGAAACCCCCCTGCATTGGTCAGAGACCGGAGAAGGTTGTATCTTTTGGCCCGGATGTTCTTAAGCAAGAAGAGGAAAAGGTCAGATTAATTAGAAACTGCATTCAAGCTGCTCAGTCCAGATAGCAGAGTTATGCCGACAATCGTCGCGGGGAGCTAACCTTCCAAGTAGGGGACCATGTCTACCTTAAGGTGTCACCCCTTCGAGGGATTCGAAGGATCAAGGTAAAAGGGAAACTCGCGCCCCGATATATAGACCCTTTTCCAATCATCGCCAAATGCGAAGAAGTCGCCTATAGATTAGAGTTACCCGCAAATCTGGCCGATGTGCATGACGTGTTCCACATCTCGCAACTCAAGAAGTGTCTTAAGTCCCTGAAGAGCAAGTGCCAGCTGAAACCATTGAGCTTTGGGAAGACCTTACCTATCCAGAGCATCCGATCAAGATCCTCGACACCATGGAGAAGCGAACTAGGTGCCAAACATCCATCTTTGCAAGAATGGAGTAACCACTCAGAGCGAGTAGCGACCTGGGAGCATGAAGACCAGCTTAGAGCTGATTTCCCCTACCTATTCCCGGCCTAGCTCGAATCTCGGGGTCGAGATTCTGTTTAAGGAGGGTAGGGTTTGTAACATCCCAATTTTTAGGGCATGTTGCCGTTGTTTGTAATACGGAGACTTAAATGAACTTGGTTTTTCAGGCCTTAAAAGCTAGCATTTGATTTTCAGTCTAGGTTTTGTGTTCTACTGGTTTTCCTCCTTTTTACCAAAACAAGAAAAAAAGAAAAGAAAAACCCCTGCGGCCTAGCCGGCCTTTCCCTCTAGCCCAACAGCCCAGTCGGCCCGACCGCTTCCCCCTTTCTTCCTTGCTCACTCCTCTACTCTGCCGCGTGCTGCTGACACCATCGTGTGTCGCCGCCTCGGCCTCTTCCCCCTACACCTGGCACCGAATCTCCCTGTGCTGTCGCGCCATGGTCACCTCTTACTCCTTCCCCAGGGCTAGATCCCCGCTGCCTCCTAGCCCCACCACTCGTCGCTTTTCGCCGTCTTCCTGTCGCGGCCATGGCACAGCTCCCTAGGGATTCGCCATCGCGTCCAAGCCAGCGTAGCCAAGGCAAGGTATTGACTCCTCTCCACATTTGCTCCACCTGCGCCGGCCTCGCCTCGCCAGTGGCTTCATCGCCGCCCCGCCATACCCAAGCACCATCGCTTCAGTGCGTCTCCCGTCCCCTGAAGAGCATTGATGCCTCAGGAGGTAGTAACGTGCGCGCCAGCTCCCCTGCCCTAGCTCACGGTAGAGCCACTCAAGTGCACGCCGTCCACTTCCGTCACCCATCTTAAACGTCCCCAACGCTCCCCACTTCGATTCTGCGGTATAAATTTGCAGTCAACCTCCGGTCCAACTCGCTCACTCCCTCGTTCGACTCTCCAGAAAAACGAAATCGCCGCCGCCCAAAATTTTTCCGGTCGCCACCTTTGCCAGCCCTTTCTGGAGTATAGCAAGCGGCATTGATCCTTTCCCTGGTTTATACTGTCGTGTGGTGCAAGAGGGGGTCTCGGTGGGGCGAGCATAGCATTTCCTTAGATGAAACCTTAGCGGATGCAATTCTTTGCTAGATACATTGTAAAGGCTATGTGATAATCCTCTTGATCTATATGTCAAAGGAAACATGTGGAATATAGCAAGTGGGTTATCTCTTGTGGATAAAGATATACAATCTCTACAGAGTATAAACTGTTTAAACAGCCGTGCCCACGGTTAAAAGCATACATGGGAACCTCCTCGAGTTAGTTCTATTTCCAAACCTTTATGGGTGGAGAAAACAAATTGAAGGGATGTACTTCAATTTAAATTTTTCCTGGAGGGATGTACTCTAGTTGTTGTGGACGCTTTCTTTGGTAAAGTTTATACACGCCGTAACAAGAAATCAGCATCCACAACAACTGGCTAAAAAGACAAAGGAGATAGTTTGTTGGGTTTTGCATGCAAAGTAGTTGGGAAAGGATAGAATACTGAGAAGAGTTGTGCTGCCCTATGGGCTATATATACATGTAAGCACTTGGTGAAAAAGGGGACAAGCAAGAAAGATATTTAATACAATGGCTGTTCTGAACCTTTAATAGAGGAGAACACGCCTTCTTACCGTATATTTCCATCTTCCCTATAGCTACCATAACATCTTTGGTATCAGAGCCTTTACTCCTCCGACCGGACACCTACCCCTGCGCCCCTAATGGGTACTCCCCTGTCCACCATCGATTTCCACGCCGCAATGGAGAAACTGTTCGGCGAGATACAATCGGTCAAAGAAGAGCTCGCTACCCAGAAGAACGACCAGAGCTGCCTCTGGGTCGCCGTCAATCGCCTACAGTCCGCCCAGCTTGAGCCAGGCGATACCTCCAATGCGGGCAAGGCTTCGCCCGAGATCGAGGTTCCGCCCGAGCTCGCGGATCCGCCGCGACTTCCTCTCTCTTATCGGCCCCTCTTCACTACGGCCTTCCCACAAGCTCGCTTTCGCGATGCAGACGGCGCCGCCGATCCCATCGTCTGCCGCACAAGGCGGGCGATTCTTCGCGCCGCGCGCGCCGAAGAAGAGCGAGTCTGGCTCGCCTCCTACATGGAAGGTGCGGCCCAAGATTGGTACTACTGCTTGGAGCAAAATCGCGGTATCCCAACTTGGCCGCAGTTCATCAACAAGGTGCAGCGCCGATTTGGTCCGCCCGTTCGGAGCAACGCGCTAGGCGCTCTCATGAAGCTTCGCGCACTAGTGCGGTTGAAGAGTACGGGGCGCTTTCTTCCTTCCGGCCCGGCTGCGTAACGCGTCACCGAGCAACAACAAATTGACATCTTCACGCCGGTCTCACGGAATCCTCTCGGACCGGCGTCGAACTCCAAGGCCGGAGACCTCGGCAGCGCCATGGCGTTAACACGGGCCTTCAGCGCCGCTGGGCTCGAGGACACCGATGATCTGGCGTCCCTCGCGTGCCCACGCGCGCGCTTCATACCATCGCGCGGTTACCGCCTCGCCGCAACGCTGCGCGCGATTGCGGGGCGATGCGAAACTCCGCGGCTCCGATTAAAGGCGCGCCGACCGTCGGCACCCGTTTCAAGCGTCTCACGCCTCAGGAGATGGCGCAGCGCCGAGCGGATGGGCTGTGTTTCAACTGCCCGGAGAAATTTTCAAGGACCACATCAAGCGATTGCACCATGAAGGATTATATCGATGGAGTTGGGCGGCGGTGCACTGAGAGAATACCGTGGAGGACGATGAAGCTTCTGACGACGATGTCGAGATCTCACTCCATGCTCTGACTGGCATCAAAACTGGAGACACGATGCACCTTCATACTTCTATTGTCTCGGCACAGCTGTGCGCCCTTGTCGACTCCAGCTCTACCCACTCGTTCGTGGCCTCCACCACGACAACTCGTCTCGGCCTAGCACCTGAACCGCGGCCAGGCCTTACGGTGGGTGTGGCAAATGGCGACCGTGTGCCGTCATCGGGTGTCTGCAAACAAGTCCCAGTTACCATTGACAAGGAACAATTCTTCATCGATCTTTATGTCCTGCCCCTTGACGATTATGAGATTGTACTGGGATGCCAGTGGCTGAAAACGCTCGGTCCTATCCTCTGGGACTTTGAGCGACACACCATGGCTTTTTGGCGACATGATCACCCTGTCAAATGGCGAGGATTGGCAGCTCCGTCTTAAATCCGCAGTTGCGTGTTATGGAGAAATTTGGATCGCTTTCTCTCCTTCTGGCTGAATTTGCAGATTTGTTTGAAGCTCCCTCGAGTCTTCCTCCTCAGCGCCATCGGGATCATCGTATCACCTTACTTCCTGACACACCACCAATTGCGGTGAGGCCATACCGCTATCCGCAGCTGCTCAAGGATGAAATTGAACGGCAGTGTGCTGACATGCTACAACAAGGTATTATACGGCCAAGCACATCAGCATTCTCCTCGCCAGTGCTACTGGTTCGTAAGAAGGATGCTAGCTGGCGTTTCTGCGTCGATTATCGCGCCCTCAACGCCAAGACGGTTCGCGATGTCTTTCCTATACCCGTAGTCGATGAGCTCTTGGACGAACTCAAAGGGGTTTCCTTCTTTACCAAGTTGGACCTCCGGAGTGGTTATCATCAGATCCGTATGCACCCTGATGACATCGCCAAAACAGCATTCCGTACTCATCATGGTCATTTCGAGTTCTTGGTAATGTCTTTCGGCCTGACCAACGCACCTTCGACATTCCAGGCAATGATGAATGAAGTGCTCCGGCCTTTTCTCTGTCGTTCAGTCCTGGTATTTTTTGATGATATTCTGATCTACAGCTCGTCTTAGTCAGAGCATCTTCAGCACATCCGAGCCGTCTTCACGGTTCTTCGAGCCCACACCCTCTTCTTGAAGCGATCCAAGTGTACTTTTGCGGAGCGCACTGTGGCATATCTTGGTCATATCATTTCAGCGGAGGATGTAGCCATGGATCCTTCAAAGGTTGTGATTCAACAACGCGGCCGCAGCGCAAGCTGCGCGCGCCCGTGGCTTTCTTGGTCTCACTGGCTACTACCGGCGTTTCATCCACAACTATGGCATGATAGCGGCTCCCCTGACTTCATTGCTCAAGAAAGATGCCTTTCGTTGGTCTCCGGCAGCCACTGCTGCGTTTGCCGCGCTTAAAGACGCCCTCACCACGGGGCCGGTGCTACAGCTGCCGGATTTCTCTAAACCTTTCATCGTTGAGTGCGATGCATCTGGATCGGGTTTCGGAGCAGTATTGCATCAAGGAGCCGGGCCCATTGCCTTCTACAGTCGTGCGGTCGCTCCACAGCATGTCAAGCTAGCAGCTTACGAGCGCAAGTTGATCGGCTTAGTCAAGGCTGTGCGCCATTGGAGGCCATATCTGTGGACGAGACCTTTCACGGTGCGTACCGACCACTTCGCCTTAAAATTTCTGTTGGATCAACGCTTGTCTACTATTCCTCAGCACACTTGGGTCAGTCGTCTCTTTGGCTATGATTTCAAAGTGGAATTCAAGCCTGGCCGAATGAATACGGCTGCCGATGCTTTGTCCCGCCGTGATGAAGAATCTATGGCGGCCATGGCATGTGCTGTCTCCTATCCTGATTTACATATCTTCGAAGAACTTCGGCGTGAGGCGGACAGTCTTCCTGCCCTTCTCGCCAAACGTGCGGAAGTGGATCAGGGCATTGCGGGTGCATCTTGGACAGTGGTTGACGGCTTCGTTCTGCATCGCGGCCGCATCTTTGTACCTGATTCTTCTGTCATGTGGCCGACCATTCTTGTTGCAGCCCATGGAACCGGCCACGAAGGCGTCCAGAAGACATTACATCGTCTCCGCGCATCATTCTACAATCCTCATGCCAACCAACTTGTTCGGGAGTTTGTCCAAAGCTGTACCATTTGCCAGAAGAACAAGACCGAGCATCTCCATCCGGCTGGCCTCCTCCAACCACTTACAGTGCCATCTTCAGTTTGGTCGGACATCGCATTGGACTTCGTTGAGGGTTTCCCAAAGGTGAGCGGCAAATCAGTGGTGCTGACCGTGGTTGATCGCTTCTCCAAGTACAACCATTTCATTGCGCTGGGGCATCCTTACTCGGCCACATCAGTGGCGCGCGTCTTCTTCGACCAGATTGTAAGGCTCCACGGCATTCCTTGCTCCATTGTCAGCGACCGCGACCCTGTCTTCACCAGCACATTCTGGACAGAGCTTTTCGCGCTCGCCGGGGTGGATCTTCGCCTCAGCTCCGCCTTCCATCCTCAGACAGATGGGCAGTCGGAGGTCACAAACCGTGTGATTGGTGTTTATCTCCGCTGCCTTGCTGGTGATCGTCCACGCAGCTGGCTCCGTTGGCTTCCGTGGGCGGAGTTCTGCTACAACTCTTCATACCAGACAGCACTTCGGACAACTCCTTTTCAGGTGGTGTATGGTCGTCCACCCCCGACAATGATGTCATATCAGCCTGGACTGTCACGGGTGGCAGCGGTTGATAAGCAGTTGGCGGATCGAAACGTCTTTCTGGCAGAGATACGAGATCGATTGCTTCAAGCGCAGGATCATATGAAGCAGTGCTACGACGACCATCATCGCGATGTTCACTTCAATGTGGATGACTGGGTATGGTTACGCTACTACGGGCCTTATCAAGTGGTGGAGCGCGTCGGTCCTGTCGCTTACCGCCTTCGACTTCCGCCCAAGGCTAAGCTATATGATGTATTCCATGTTGTCTTCCTCAAACCATTCCATGGCGATCCACCCACTGAAGTGGTGCCTCTTCCTCCAGTGGTTCGTGGCCGTGCTATGCCTACACCAGCGGCAGTCATTCGCGCACGCCTCAACCGGGGCAATTGGGAGCTGTTGGTTCGTTGGATGGGTCGTCCAGACTCAGATGCCACACAGGAACAATGGCGAATTCAAGAAACACATCCAACGTTCGGCTCGAGGACGAGTGTTTCTCGAGAGGCGGAAGTGTTGTGGACGCTTTCTTTGGCAAAGTTTATACACGCCGTAACAAGAAATCAGCATCCACAACAACTGGCTAAAAAGACAAAGGAGATAGTTTGTTAGAGAGTTTGTTGGGTTTTGCATGCAAAATAGTTGGGAAAGGATAGAATACTGAGAAGAGTTGTGTTGCCCTATGGGCTATATATACATGTAAGCACTTGGTGAAAAAGGGGACAAGCAAGAAAGATAATACAATGGCTGTTCTGAACCTTTAATAGAGAACACGCCTTCTTACCGTATATTTCCATCTTCCCTATAGCTACCATAACACTAGTAACGTTAAATATGGTGGATGTAACCTAGTAGTTAAAATTTAGCATTGGTCGATGAAACCATCTACACTATAATTATTGCATAACTTCAAATGAGACGCATGATTTGATAAAATGCTAGATCATAGGGAATTTTACTAATAATATTTGCAAATATTGCTTTCCACAAAATAAAAGAAACCAAGACACCATTTGTTAAGCCTTGCATCTTATATTAATGCATTCTGTATGTTGGCTCGCGAAGCACGATTGTGTGCTCACCCTCGCTCTCAAACTCACCAGAATTTGATAATCAAGATCAATACGCATTCTATGAGAACCAAGGCGACAATGGAGAAGACAATGGCATAGACATAGGACATGGTAGTCTAGCCCCTCCTCACAGTCTAACCGACCACTCTAACTATTGTGTGGGTCCAATATTGGTTAGGGCCTAACTAATATCGGTTCTATTTGGGTTGTCTCAGTCGTTGCCTGTGAAGGGGTGTGCCTTCCCGTTTCAGTTTCCGTTGTCTTTTAGTAATGTAATCATTTGGCCTATCGGCCCTATGTAAAACAGATCCTCATGTGGATTTATTTAACTCTGATGTTGTATTACTACTATGAATTGTACCGTGCATGAGATGAATTAGTCATGTACCTGTGAGCACTATCTATTAATCCAGAGAATAGTGCAGAATAGTCACAGAGGATTCGGATTTAGCGTCCGACACCATGCCTAGAATGGGGTTGCTAAGCACAAACATCATCTAATTGAGACTGCTCGCACTCTTCTCTTTGCCTTTTACGTTCCACCACAGTTCTGAGCTGAGGTTATTTCTACAGCTACATATCTCATCAATATACAACCTTCCACTGCTCTTAAGGATATCAGTCCTATAGAGCGTCTCTACTCTAGAGCCCCCCAGCACAGTCAACTTTGTGTTTTTCGCTACACCTGTTTTGTCCTGTCGTAGCCTCGTGAGCGCATCAAACTGTCAGTCCAATCAGTTGAGTGCATGTTTCTTGAGTACAGTTCTAAGTATAAGGATTATCGCTGCTATAATCCTTCTACTCAACGAATCAGGATCTCACGAGATGTCTTTGATGAATCTTGACCTTTCTTCTATCGAGATTTGACTCCTCGTCCTGCTTCCATCATCGAGACAATCTCCTGGTTGTCTCTATCTAACTCTTCACCCATTTCTCCCCTTTCACAGTCGTCCTCTAGTTTGTCTCCAATGGTCCCTTCCGTGCCTCCACCTCCTGTGTTGCCTCCTGTAGCACCGCCTCTTGCTCCTGCAGTACCATCTCATTTCTCTGGGGTGCACTATTCTAGACGTTCTCGTCCTTCACCAGACTCATCTCCTGATATATTGCCAACATCGATGTTTGATTCCTCTGATGATGCTCCTCGTTACTCCCATCGTGACCTGACATCCCTTCAACCTTCTAATCGTCTTGGGTCTACTTCGACAGCTCATGCTCTCTCTCATTGAGCCTATTTCTTATCATGAGGCTGCTTCTCATTCTGAGTGGCAGCACGCTATGGCAGAGGAGCTTGATGCTCTTCAACGTACGGAAACTTGGGACATTGTACCAACACCTGTGCATGTTCGTCCTATGACGTGTAAGTGGGTGTACAAAATTAAGACCAGATCTGATGGTACTACTGAGTGCTACAAGGCTCGCCTTATGGCTCGTGGTTTCTAGCAGTACGGTTGTGATTACGATGAGACGTTTGCCCCTGTTGCCTATATGACCACTGTTCACACTTGTTGTAGTTGCTTCTGTTCGCCAGTGGTCTATCTCATCTAAATGTTAAGAATGCCTTCCTTAATAGTGTCTTGCATAAGGAGGTTTACATACAGCCACCACCTGGGTATTCTATTTCAGATGGCCATGTCTGTCATCTTCGTCGTGCTCTTTATGGTTTCAAGTAGGCCCCTCATGCCTGGTTTGCGCGTTTTACCTCAGTGATTACTGCTGTCGATATCGCTGTCAGTGCTCAGTGCCTATGATCCTACTCTATTTGTCCATGTCTCACCTCAAGGTAGAACACTGCTTTTCTATGTGGATGATATGCTCATCACTGGTGACGATTCCTCATTCATCATATAAGTGAAGCATCTCAGTGAGCAGTTTCTGATGACTGATCATGGTTTGTTTATGTACTTCCTTGGGATTGAGGTCTCTTCCACGCCTGAGGGTTACTACCTCTCCTAGGAGAAGTATGTACATGATCTTTTTGATCGGTCTGGTCTAACTGATACTCACACTGCTGAGACTCCTATGGAGCTCTCTTCAGCTTCGTGCTACTGATGGTGATCTTCGTGAGGATTTTGCTCGTTATCGCCATCTTGTTGAGAGTCTGATATATTTTGTGAGCACTCACCCTAATATTGCTCATGTTGTTCATATCTTGAGTTAATTCATGGCTCGTTCTACTCATCTTCATTATAGTCACCTTCATGTTCTTCGCTACTTGTGTGAAACCATCTCTCGTCGTTTGTTTTTCTCTAGCTCCACCTCACTAGAGCTTCAAGCATACTCTGATGCGACCTGGGCTAATTATTCTTCTGATCGTCATTCTCTTTCTGCTTTCTGTGTTTTTCTTCGCTCTTTGATTGCCTGAAAGACAAAGAAAGCATGCAATTTCCGTTCAGTCAGAGAGTGAGTTGAGAGCTTTAGCGTGATGTGTGAGTTTGCCTAGTTGTGTGACTACTTGTAGACTTTGGAGTACCTGTGAGGGGACCTACGACCCTTGTGTCTAACAGTATAGATGCTATCAATATTGCTCGAGATCCAGTGAAGTATGAGATCACCAAACATATTGGTGTGGATGCTTCATATACTCGCTCACAGGTGCTGGAGGGAGTATTTGCTCTATAATTTGTGCCTTCAAAGCTACAGCCAGCTGACTTCTTCACGAAGCCATAGACAATGGAACAACATTTGTATTTTCGCTCCAAACTCAGTGTGTGTGATCTATCATGAGTTTGAGGTGGGTGTTAAAGATATAGAATAGAATTGTTATTTATTTCCCTGTATGCCTCGGTTCCTTATCTGTATATGGTATATTCCTTTGTATATCGCCTTGTACTCACTATATATATTGCTCAATAGGCCTCATAAATATACATACAATATTCATAACAATGGTTATGTGAAATTCCAGAATTACTCCGAAATGAAGTGAAGCTTGTGCTTATGAACACACAAACCAACAATTTTAAAAAATGAATTAAACAATCGGAAACACTCTCTATCAATATGCTATGCTACTCGGTTTACTTGTACTCACCGGTAAATGCTTGAGCAACTCCTGCTGTACATATCATATACAAAGGCTCTACCATCCTCACAGCCAATTACAACATCTGGATCGGCATAACTGCAGAAGCAAATGAACACGGGTATATAAATCCCAATTAAAATAACAACAAAAATGTCTAGTCTAATCAAATGATTCAAATCTTTATCAAATAATGGTGGGGCACACACAGGCTTATGCATCACTCCTATTCCACTGTATTTATATGCTTTCAAGATCTTGTAATTTGTCCGAAACAAAAGGCATTTCATATCAAAGAATTAAAACCAAGTTCCTCACCTCATGCACAACCCATGATTGAATGAGGCTCCATGGGATTGAAATATACTTCTTGGTTCACTGCGTCTCCATATGCAAAGCTGGGAGTTAGTCAAACCTACAATCTTCACAGAGGAAAGGATTTTTTTTATATAACAGGTAGACAAGAATTCCTGCTTTGTTAAATTAAAGACACACTGGTTGAAAAATTAAAACAGAGCTGTTTTAACTATAACTCTTTGGTTCACTGCATCTCCTTGAATAAATAAAATAGTTAGAAAATATAATTATTGGAAGCACTAATTCAACCAGTTTTAGAGTTAAGTTGACAATGCTATGGCAGAGCATGCAAGCATATCTATGTATAGTGCGACCTAATGCACATAATAGTAAAAAAATACCTAGCCTATGAAAATTTCCATGACAAAGCACAGCTTGTGTTTCTAATGAAGTAATGAGGCCAAAATCATCTCCATTTTTAGCCAATGCCCACCACTTTCCTGAATAACTGAGGCTGACCACATGGCCTACCACTGTGGGAAAAAATATATATGTGCCTACATGAATCAACAACTAGACAACCATCCCATAATTCTTGGTCCAAACGCACATGCATATGATATATAATAGAATGGTTTCAAATGTTGAATATGGATTACTGTTTCATAAGATTATAATAGAGATTGCAGTTTCCATTGACATTCTAAATACAGAAAAAGCATATTGCCAAGATCAAGGTGATTAAATGCTCATATCTACATGAATAAGATGTTTAAAATGTACACATGAAGTTTATGGCATATCAATAGGTGGTACATTCCTCAAAGCTGCAGTCTGCTACAAGTATGCAAGCATGTATATGAAAGAATATATAGAACTTTCCAAGGTTCAAAATCCCGCTACCGGGGTAAATCCCGGCCGCTGGGCGGTACCGGTAACCGAAAATCTCGGATAAAAACCGGATAAAATTTGGTAAACGAATTTTGCGGGCGGGGCGGGAGGAGACCGGTAACCGGCCGATTACCGGTCCGGTTACCGGAAAACTGGTGAAAAACCAAAAAAACTGGTGAAATTGAGTGTTAGCATTAATCCTGTGTGCTAGCATTAATCCTGTGTGCAGACCCCTAGTATTCTGCTGTATCTTTTAATATCCTGCATGCATGCTTCTTAATGGCTGCATGCGCATGCTTTTAATATCCTGTATGCATGCATACGCATGCTTCTTAATGGCTGCATGCGCATGCTTTTAATATTCTGCATGCATACATACGCATGCTTCTTAATGGCTGCATGCATGCATACGCATGCTTCTTAATGGCTGCATGCGCATGCTTCTTAATTCCAACGCATGGTTCTTAATTTGTTGGATTCCTACGCATGGCTTCTTAATTCCTACGCATAGCTCTTAATTCCTACGCATGGCGCATTCAAATTGGAATTTAAACAAACCGGACCGGTAAAATACTCCCGGTACCTACCGGTAAATCCGGTAACCGTCGGTAACCGGCGGGATTTCGAACCCTGGAACTTTCTATGTAACTTTTACTGAAGCAAGAATCTTGTATACTTGTTCTTCCTGCTAAACGCAAAAGGCCACATCTAGCTATACCTAAGTAACAAAAATGGAAATTGCACCGACATTTATTACCTTATTCTCATCAAAATCAAAGTCAACCAGCATTTTAGTATTTGGAACATTGTACTCATTCATGTATTTGCAACTTTCAGCAGACCAAAGCCGGAGAATCTGACAAAGATCAACATCAAAACGATGAGCTATTCAAGATGAGCATGATCATAAGTAGATTGGTGACAATATTTAAAGAAAATTAAAAAGTTTAGAACTAAAAATCTTCAATCATGCTCAATTATCTAGAACCTGGGACTTTGGACATAGGCAACCATGGTTCCCACAATCATGTCATGTGGCATTCTGCATCATTATGCCATTACCTCAACAGTACGACCGCTTATCACTCTTATTTCACGAAATAAATTTTATAAAAAATTTTGTATTACTTACCAAAAAAATTCATGTACCTTACATGTGAAGGTTCTAAATATAGGGGGTCTAGCAACAAATAAAAACTATATAAATCATTAATATTTAATAAAAACATTAACTACAATCGGTCTTCTTGTAACTTACTCTCCAAAATAAAACAGATGTTTAAATTGATGAAACATATTAAGAACACCACTACATGATGCAACACTCACCTTATCTCCAACTCCAGTTAAGATTGAACCACTCTTCATACGGCACAAGGTGGCCCTGAAACAAAAAAAAAAGAAATTGAAAGAGAATGTGGAAATTGAGCACTTTCCAAATGCTGTATAGTAACTCAAAACAGAAGATAATTGGTCAAAATAGAACAATATGATCATACAAAAAAAGATGTTTGACAACTTGAGACAATGAGAACTCCTGTAGATGACATCACTATAAACAGCAGGAGGCCTCAAGAGGGGCTTACCGCATAGGGTGACCAATCCACTGAAAAACTTCAGCAGGTCCTCTAGAGAAAGATGATGCATGCTCATTCATTGCAAGCTCCTCAAAATAACTCTTTATTAAAATATTAGAACTTGAGCTTCTTGCTTGTGGATTCCTTTTGTAATAGAGATCCCTCATCAGATGAGCTGTGTCAATAATCCTATTCCTATCAACCAAACAGAAAAATTGTAAGTGCAAATTTTAATCAACACTGATAAATTGCCTGCTGATTTAGGAATTTCCAGAAGGAAACATTCATCCAGCGATCTAGACAAGAAAAAGACATGAACAGAAATACCAAACAGAAGTACATAGACTAGCGCAAGAATTGTCAATACAGCAATTGGAAGCTGGAAACCTGAAATAACATTGATTTAAGAGGAGTAGATTGTGTATGGACATCCAAAGAACATAGAACACTAATTAGCTCCTCAGAAGTAGCATGGTTAAGAAGAAGATAACAAATAATTGAGAAACTAAATGCATCTTGGATAAATGTCACCAGGCGCACAAGTCACCTATCCCATCAGTGATTCACCCTCTTACCAACAGTCAGTTGAAGGATCTACCATGTAAGCACAACTGCGCAAGTGACCCGATGTTTCAGAGTTTATCTTACAACCTCTAGGATGAATCACATCAGCGCACAACACGAAAACACAGCAAAGAGTCTAATGCACATGGGACAGTTCTTCTCAGGTCACCTTTTCCCCATTTTGTGGAGTGAGGTGTGCATCTATGATTTATCAATCAATTGCCTAACGAAATTAGTGCGATCATAATAGTAATAATAATAAGTTTCTCCCAACCAGACACTCCCAGTCCCTAGTGCTGTTCCTTCTTAGATCCAATTAGAAGCCGGCTCCTACTGCTAACTGGCGCCCGTCCTAATTCCAATTAGACGAACTAAGTCAGCATAGCAAAACGGGAGCAGGAACATACGGACAACACAATCGAAAGAGCACAGCACAAAAGGAACCGGCTGCTGCTTCGAGCAACCGGGAGAAGAAAGGGAACACGGAGGAGGGAAGGGAAGATGGGTCGCGTGGTGGGTCGGACCATGACTGGCAGACGGCGGAGCAGCGGGCGAGGTCGAAGTGGTCGTCCAGGCGGGAGAAGATGGAGCGGAGGGCGTCGTCGCTCAGCGACTGCGCCGTCGACCCAGAGCCGCCGCCGCCTCTGCCGCGCTTCATGCCGGTGCTTCCGCTCCGGCCCCGGCTGCTGCTCGCCTCCATGGCTGTACCTCTCTCTCTCTCTCTCTCTCTCTCTCTCTGGTGATGGATGCGGCGCCGCCCGTTTCTTACCGGACGGTCCGAGACCGTACTAGAGGCCTCGTGGACGGGCGGTGGCCGTCGCCGCTGTGTTATCCATCCGCCAATACTGGGCCGCTACGGCTACGGGGGTTGACCTCGCTCCGGGAGGTGGCTGGATTCTTTCGCTCTTTTTTTCTTTTTTGGAATATGTGCTAGATGCATTTTTTTCAGTTGGTCTTACCGTTTATAATTATAGCTGATGATTTTTTAGCAATATTTATATGAATAAATTAAATACTAATAAACTATTTTTAAGAAATTATTTTTATAAACTGCTTTAAAACAACGTCGAAGAAATTATCATATTTGTTTGTTTAAAAGAATTCACAGTATCACTCTTTAGGTCTAGTAGACCGTGCCAAAAGTCCACTCATGTGTAAAAAGGTTTTCTCATATTAAAAAGTGGTATTTTCTTAAAAAAAATTATGTATAAGGGTATTTAAGTTGGCCACATAAAACTGAGGCATATATCGCTAGATTCATCCTGGAAGGTATTTTCATAATGCACACTTTTGTGATTTATAGAAAAATGATAAAGATGGAACTTGATACTATGTGGATGAGTTCTTTGCAATTTTGTTTGGAAGAAATAGAGATCATACGGACCACTGTTGCTTATAACTTAAGGCCCCGTTCAAGTTGGGCGATGGATCGCCGCGTTGAGCGTTGGGCGGATATTTCACTGTAGCGCACACAGTGCGTGCTACAGTGAAATTTTTTTTTATTTTTTTTATTTTTTAAAAAAATTTAGTTATACTTTTTTTTCGTTTTTTATTTTCGGTTTTTTTTATATTTTTTACATTTAATTATATCCAATAAACCAACTCAGCTATAGTGTTTTTTCAGCTAGTTACAGTGTTTTTTCAGCAAAAGCCAAAAGCCATCGCTATTCCGATCACCCCCTAAAGATGAATAGGCATCTATGTTCCTAATGACAAAGTACAGGCTTTACAAGACGGCTATTTATAGGCTGATCAGTGTATTGTTCTAACTTTTTATAGGCTATTTATATGTTGGATGATAAGATAAAATAATAGAAGATTAGAGCTAAATCTGAAATTGTGTAAGGAACTCTATGAGTAGAACTTAAGTATGTCAAATTTCTTCAGGTTAAAAAGAGCTTACTTGAAGATTTACCTGAAACATACTGTGAAATGATTCCTTTAGCTCTCTTGGTCACCACTCTCTGAGTTGGCACGCCCTTGGCCTGCCACCCATTCGGCTTCTCACCCACACCGTGCTTAGGCCTGCGGCCCCTCCCTCGCCCACTCGTCATGCTCTAGGCTACCGTGCACCCCCTCTCGCCAACTCGTCGCTCTTTTCATTACTCACTAGCCATCACCATCAGCCCATCGCCGCTCGCTACCTTGCTCTAGGGTTATGACTTAGTACATGGAGGAGGAGGCATAAGGCAGTGAGGGGAATAGGAATCCAGAGTTGAGTTGGTCTGCTTGGTGCTCGCTCGATTTGATTGGTGTGACCCTGGTCCATGCTTCTACTTGGGCTAGCCAGGCCCAAACCTAACTCAACAAAGGGACATACAGACCCACGGCACGAAAATGAACACATGAATGAAGCAAATTATGATGTCATATTTGCCTTCTAACTTGGCTCGGCATGCCAACCTCTCCTCCCCTCACCGGTGGGGGCTAGGGTCTAGGCAGCTGCCTGACAGTGGCAGAGGAAGAGTATATACATGGGGGTGCAGTTGCACCCCCAAAAATTTTGCTAAAAAAATCTGGTATATAACAACTATTATATAAAGTATATACTGCATATACTCGTGTACACTATACATACTCCTGGTATCCCATTACTCCATTAGGCCCAACAGGTAACAGGCATCGGCATGACCCGTGTTTATTCTCAAATGTAGCTATTTAGTGTAGCTTTATTCTTAAATGAGTCAAATATAAAAATGAGGGACGAAACTATCAGTAACACAATGATTCATGTACTATTATAGCTATGTTTTCAATTCTGAAATCTAAAGACTGAAATGAGATCTCAACTAAGGTTACTGATTTTGTGGAGCTTAGAAGTTAACCTTTGGTTTATCTAATTATCTTGTATTTGATTCAATACTGCTCATAGCTAGGAAAGCACAGGAGTGAATATGATTCATCAAGTGCTAACTCCTTTTTGAAAGACATGGGTTGTCTTTACTCTTTATTGTACAAATATATATAGGTGCCTAATTACCAGAATATCAGTGTATCTATGGTACATTGGTACCTGGTTGCTATTTTTGATAGAGAACATAGCAAATATTTGTCATTTGAGGTTCCTGAAGGCTAACCACAGGGGAATCTAGCAATACTGTAGTTGCTTCTTGCTTTAGTTCAGTACTTCAGTATTATGTAGGTAGTTATGAGTCTTCCTAGGACTAGTAGTAGTTCTTGTGTTGCTTTAAGTTTATACTTCGTTATGCTGAAGAAACTTTGTTATGTTTATAATTACTCTCCTTTATTTATAATTACTTATGTGTCTTAAGTTCGTACCCCTATCGTCAAAAATGCTGGTTCTGCCACTGCCGCCCGACCTCACCACATGGGACATTCCGCCCCTAGTAAGACGCACATGCACATACGCCACCATGTATGCATATGCAAATGTGCCCCTAGGGTAAATCCACAACCTCACAAAGTTTCTACCAAGAGGTACTTGCGCATATGTAAAGGTAGGCTGTAGGCACTAGGATTTGAATCTCTCTTGGTTGGAGTCATACATCTGTAACTCCATCACAGTACCATGATGTCGCTCCCTTGTATCATCATTCATATGACAATTCTTTATTATTTTCACCACATATTCTTCCACTAGTCTGTCTCACAATTCCCCCTCTTGCAATATGGTTTTGTACGCCCATGCTGTCTCTCGAACAGGAGACGGCATGTCCTTTTGGGGTTTGCTTCAATACTCTTCTTTTTTTTAAAAAAAAAAAAGAGTTCACGGAATTTGAAGCGTATCATTTCCGAGTATGCAGGGGCAAAATCGTACTTACTAGTTATTTCTACAGATTGTTACTAACCAAGAGACTTCAAATCATAACAGATATACCTTTATCACGCAGATCTGTCGAGCCCGTCGACCGCACCCCGCCGTGAGAACCCGCGGCAACGGCGGGGTGCTATAGCTAGTCCAGGTTCTATCTACGTCGATCGGACCCTGTGATTTCAAGAACGATGCGTGTCGTCAAGCCGTGACCACATCAGTTCCCGCGACATGATCCATCATCCATTAGTCTATGATAAAATTTCGCTTAAGGGTCTATTCTTCTTAGTTGCGGTTTATAATTTTTGGCTGAAATTTTTTAATTTTAACTGTTTGCAATAGAGATTATGGAGAGAGATATTCGTTTGTGATTTTAGATAGTACATATGTTGAGTTTTTAACGTGTACTATAATTAACTTGTAAACTCCATCTTAAAAAATACTTTGTTTGAAAGTTAGATACTGTAGTAAAAATTAAAAATCGTTTTAAGAAAAAAAAAACAGACGATTGATCTATCTCTTTGCCCGGAGCATTGGAAAGGACCTCCATGCTCCGCAAAAATGGAGTCCCGGCCTGCCGCTCGATCGACGCTCTCGACAGTTCTTTTCCGGCTCTTCGACTTGCTGCTGCTGCTGCTGCAGACTGCTGAGCTGATCGACATTGGGTCGCGCTTGCGCTCAGCATTGACACTAGCTTGTCGTCTGCAACAGGCAAACCGTGAGTACGTGTCTCTGGTTCTTTCATCAATTAATTGCATGATCCATGCAGTAGCACTGTTGGGTGGTTAGGTTGCCTAACATTTGTTCTTTCCGGTGCTTGTGTTACTTGATTTGTGAGAGAGTAGTTAATTTTCCTTGTGAATAGAAAGATCAGTACGTATATATGTGTTGTAGTTGTGAATAGAAGATCAGTACGTATGTGTTGTAGTTGCATGCTATATCTTAATTCCCTTCTGGAATGCATGTTTACGTATTGTTAATGTGTGTCAATGTGTCATGACTAGTATGATAGGCATTCGGCTTGGTCCATGAGATAATGACATTTGCTTTGGAAGCTTACATGCCAGTGAAATTTATCTATGGTGGTGATCGGAATAGCGATGGCTTTTGGCTTTTGCTGAAAAAACACTATAGCTGGCTGAAAAAACACTGTAGCTGAGTTGGTTTATTGAGTATAATTAAATTTAAAAAATATATAAAAATAAAAACAGCACGTTAATCTAGAGCGGACGATGCAAAGAAAAACGAGAAAAAAAACAAAAATTTTTTTACTGTAGCGGGCACAGTGCACGCTACAGTAAAAATCGCCGCTGAACGCCACCGCTAGCGATGGCATAAGCCATCCTGAGCGGGGCCATATGTTTGATATTGTGAAATTAATCTGTACCTGCTAATGATAGTAGACATCTATCTATTTTCAATTATATCTATTGTAGGTATAAAACCTAAACACAAGTGAGGGGGTCCCCGAACCTGTATAAATCCTCATGTCATTTTTACTCTCGTAGATGACGGCCCGTCATATGGCTGTGTCCACTCCCCTCACTTGTGTTTGAGTTTCACACTTACAACATTAGCGCCATCTGTGGAGACCGTAGCTAATTGATGAAAGGCTATAGCTCCTACCAAGAAATACTCTAGGTTCACGAAGCCTCCACCAGCTCTGGAGTGGAGTGACCTTGTGGATGACCTATTCACTTTTTGGAGGAGCCTTAGGCATGCACCATCATCGGGATCAAGGCCCTCCACCTCGGGATGGGCAACATCCTACGTGCCCTGGGGCTCCTGAGCGCGTCCTCCTCTCTTGCGCTGGCCGATGTAGGGTCCAACCAAGAGTGGGAAGCTCAAAGCACCCTCGTCAATGGAGAGCTAGAGTGTTGGGGCCAGCCATTGCCCCCAGGACCCTTCACATCGCTAACTGCAAGGCGAAGAAGGCCAGCTATGGGAGCTTCCCCCTAACACACTACTGTTAGGGGATAATCCTGACATACAAATCTCATTGCCCTTGCTTGGGCTCTCAAGACACTTTTCTTACATAGGATTTCACCCTCACAGTGCATAGGGCATACGACCTCTGCGGTCTCCCCTAGAAGAAGTCCAAGGTGGCCTGGGCGTCCGTCGTCTCCACCATGGCAGCTCGTGTCCTACTAGACCCAAGGCATGAGCGACAACTTAGGCCTAGAGCCCAAATTGATGGATGTGCTAAGGACTTGTCCCCCTTATATTTCAGGCCAAGCGTCGAACAACCTCCAGGTCACCGCACGCTTTGCTCCATTGCTTGGCAAGGGTTAAGTATCCTCATGCATTCCCGATTACCCGGGAAAAACCTCCACCTGCAAGGTAAAAGAGCTCCAGAGCCCTCATAATTTGGTCCCCATGACTCAGCCTCATGGGCACCCCCCAAGTCCACTAGGAGGCTACACTCCTAGTGGCCATTTGATGCCCCCAACTTAGCCTCGTGGACACCCCCAAGTCCACTAGGGGACCACCACCCCTAATGGCCATTCGGTGCCCCACGACTTAACCTCGTGAGCACCCCACCGGTGTGCTTATGACTTAGTATCGTAGACATGCCTCCAAGGTGCTAGTGAGTAAGCCTCATTGATGCCCCAATCCACTAGAGGGCTATCACCCCTAGTGGCCATTTGATGCTCTACGACTTAGCCTCGTAGGCACCTCTCTAGTGTATATATGACTTAGTATCGTGGGCACACTTTCAAGGTACCTACGAGTTAGCCTCGTGGACGTCTCCAAGCCGGCCAAGGGCTGCCACCCCTGGTGGCCATTCGATGCCCTATGACTTAACCTCGTGGGCACCCTATCGATATGCCTGTGACTGAGTATCATGGGCATACCTCTAAGATGCCCATGAGTTAGCCTCATGGGTGCCTTCTAGTTTGTTGAGGGGATACCACCCCAAGTGATCATTCGGTGCCTCATGACTTAGTCTTATGGGCACTTCTCCGATATATCCATGACTCAGTCTTATGAATGCACCTCCAAGACGTCCTATGATTTAATCTCACGGGCACTCTCAAGCCAACCGGGGAGTGTAAACCCTAATAACTTTGTGTTGCTCTTCAAAACACACGTAGACCTCTCTCGGGTAGCTCGAATCATCTATCATCGACTTGGCTCGAATATCAATCAAGGGCTATCATGCTTATATAAGGCTATCACCTCAGAGATCTCAATATCTAAAGTTATAGGACTCTACTTATCTCACAGCAATGACCTCGATCATCTATTATGTTGAACAAATGCCATCTTGATATGAGAAATGAGTGTTGATCATTTTCACTCTCACTGCCATCTCGCACTTCCAATCGCGCGCCCATCTCACGTTATTTGTCTCCGTGGCTTCCCTAGAGCGAGTGTTGATCATCATCCAATAATATCTTCGAGCTCATATTTACTTGGTGGATCATACACGCCTTATCCTCGAGAACATTCGTCTTTTCCTCCTCGGCTCTTAATTTCTTTTTGGTGACTTGTAACATATTTTTGGTGTTTTTTAACTTCTTTCTTGCAGCCCTCTATGTCTCTTCGCCTTCGTAGGCCTCGCTTTGATGCGCCACCCACCTCGAAGGTTATGCTTTGGTAGGGTGGCTTTGCGTCTTTTACTTTGCATCAACAGGCAACGTTTCGATGCACCACCCACCTTGAAGGCAATGCCTCGATGGGACGGCCCTACATTGTTGGAGGAATAATTTTACTCCTCCACTAATGGGGCCCACTCTACAAAGGATACTCACACATGCAGATCAAGAAATGTAGTTATACTCAAAAAGGATGATTATACCCCTTATTTGTACCCATAAGGTAGCTATTTCCTAAGGTGCATTTCGGTTATTTGTACAAGCCTAAGAACCTATAAATACCCCATGTATCCCTCATTTATGGGAGGAGCTCTCTTGAGTTCTTATGAGCAATAAAGAATCATATTTAAACTAGTGAGCCCTTAGGGGCTCCCTCCCCATAGGCAACCCCACTGTTGGCTCAATGATAGAGTAGGGCGGTCCTCTCGGACCTCTAAACCTGTATAAATATTCATATCATTTTTACTCTCATGGACAATGGACCATCATATGGCCGACATCCACCCTCTTACTTGTATTGGGTTTTCACACCTACAAATATTAGAGCTATCTGTGGGGACCATAGCTTATCGACGAAAGGCTATGGCTCCTACCAAGAAATACCCTAAGTCTATGAAGCCTCCTCTAGCTCTAGGGTGCAATGAGCTTGTGGACGACCTATCCGCTCTCTTGAGGAGCCCAAGGCGTGCACCCTTGTCGCGGATTGGCTCATCCACCATGGAATAGACAGAGTGCAATGAGCTTATGGACGACCTATCCGCTCTCTTGAGGAGCCCAAGGCGTGCACTCTTGTCGCGGATTGGCCCATCCACCATGGAATAGACAACGTCCTACGTGCCCTTAGACTCCCATGTGCACCCTCCTCCCTTGCGCTGGTCGATGTGAGGTCTAGCTAACGAAAATCAACGCACTCGCTGTCAAAGGGCTAGGGGTTCTGGGGCCAACCATCATCCCCGGGACGCAAGACATCACAAACTGCAAGGTGATGTAGACCTTAGCACTCTCCATTGCCCCTCAGGCACCTTAGGGGCAAGGGAGGCCAGGGGAAAGGGATTGGGCAATCCTACCGTCTCTCATTTAAAATGTTCCCTATCTAGACGAGTCTACAGTGAGGATGTACATGAGCCTATGCCCCGGCAGGCCACGCTTCGGCGCCCCGCACCATACACGCCCAACGCCCATGCCATGGTGCCCTAGCGATGGCGCCTCGCATGGCCCAGCGTCCTCATGCCAGGACGTCTTCATGCCCTAGCATGCCACACTTCGGTGCCTCGCACCATATGCGCCCTAGCGCCCACACCACGGTGCCCTAGCGACATCCCCTCGCGGGGCTAGCGCCCTTGTGCCCTCACAACACAACATCTTTGTGCCCTAGCGCCCACGCCATGCTACCCTAGCGACGTCGCCCTCGTGTGGCTCAACGCCCTCATGTGGCCCAATGCCCTTGCTTGGGCTCTCGAGACACTTTTCCCGTATGGGATTTCACCCCCTATGGTGTGTAGGGCGTACGACCTCTATGGTCTCCCCTAACAAAAGTCCAAGGTGGCTTGGGTATCCATCACCTCCACCATGGCGGCTCGTGTCTTGCTAGACCCAGGGCATGAGCAACAACTTGGGCCTAGTGCCCAAGTTGATGGATATGCTAAGAACTCGTCCCCTTTAAAGTCCAAGCCATGCACTGAATGACCTTTGGGTCACCATACGCTTCAGAGAAAAGGGTTAAGCATTCTCATATATTCCCGATCACCAAGAAAAAAACCCCACCTACAGGGGTAAAAGGGCTCTAGAGCCCTCATACTTCGGAGGCCCGCTACTTAGCCTCGTGGGCATCCCTTTGGTGTGCTTATGACTTATGTCGTAGGCACACTAATAAGGTGCCTGTAAGTAATCCTCATGGGTGCCTCCAAGCCCACTGGGGGGCTACCACTCCAAGTGGCCATTCGATGCCCCATGATTTAGCCTTGTGGGCATCTCTTCGGTATACTTATGATTTAGTATCGTGAGTACACCTCCAAGGTGCCCATGAGTAAGCCTCATGAGCGCCTCCGAGCCTACTTAGGGGCTACCACCCAAAGTGGCCATTTTGTGCCCCATGACTTAGTCTCGTAGGTACTCCTCTGGTGCGCCTATAACTTAATCTTATCAGTACATCTCTAAGGTGCCTTGTGACTTAGTCGCACAAGCATGCCTCGAATATGCCCATAACTCAGTCTCATAGGTGTACCTCCAAAGCACCCTATGATTTCATCTCATGGGCGCTCTCAAACCTACCGGAGGGTACAACCCCTAATAACTTTGTGTTGCTCTTCAACAACACATGTACACCTCTCCCAGGCAGCTCAAATTATCTACTATCGACCTGGCTCAAATATTAATCAAGGGCTAACATGTCTATATAAGGCTATCACCTCAGAGATCTCAGTATCTAAAGTTATGGGACTCTACTTATCCCACAACAATAACTTCAATCATCTATCATGTCAAACGAATACTATCTTGATCTGAGAAATGAGTGTTAATCATCCAATCTTGTGCTCCTATCTCACGTTATGTGTCTCCACAACTTCCCTAGCTCGAGTGTTGATCATTATCCAACAACATTTTTGAGCCCACATTTACTTGGCTGATTACACCCTCCTTATCCTCGGGAACATTCGTCTTTTCCTCACCGGTTCTTAATTTCTTTTCGGTGACTTACAACTAATTTTTGATGTCTCTTAACTTATTTTTTGCAGCCCTTTGTGTCTCTTTGCTTTCATAGGCCTCGTTTTGATGTGTCGCCCACCTGGATCTTTACCTTGGTTTGGCGCCCTCGCGTCGATGATTTCACCTTCCCAAACCTCGCTTCGGCGTGCCACCTGCCTTGAAGACTGTGTCTCAGTAGGGTGGCCCCACATATCCCACTTCACCTCCATAGGCGTCGCTCTAACGTGTACCCACCTCAAAGGCTATGCCTCGATAGGGTAGCCCAGCATCTCCAACTTTGCCTCCATAGGCTTCGCTCAGATGCACTGCCTGTCTTGAAGGCAATGCCTTGGCAGGGCAACCTCATGTCTTGGACTTTGCTTCCACATGCTTCGCTCCAACGAGTTGTCCACCTCGAAGGCTTGACAAGGCGGCCCACGTCTCCTACCTCGCCTCTATAGGCGTTGTTTCGATGTGTTGTTCGCCTCAAAGCCTATGGATGAGGAAGCCTATGTCGATTAATTCGCCTCCAAAGGCTTCACTTCAATGTGCCGTCTGCCTCGAAGGTTTTGCCTCGATGAGGTGGCATGCGTCTACTACTTCACCTTTAGAGGCTTCACGCAGATGCACCACTTTCCCCAAAGGTTGTGCCTCGATAGGGCGGCCATGCATTCACTGCTTTGCCTCCACTGGTTTACTCCGTTGCACCGCTTGTCTCATAGGCCATGCCTCCAAAAGGGGGGCTAGTTGCACATGCAACAAGAAGGTTCCATGACAACCAAAGCCTTGCCCTATTGGCGTTTCTATCATGGTGGGCCTAGAGCACTCATGTCATATGAAGCCAAAATTTGGCTAAGTCATGGATGCCCTCACGTAGATCCCTTGGGCCTCGTGCCTCATGCGATGCCCTCGCCCCTCGCATGGGTGTCCGCATGCCCATCAAGCCAAATTTTTTCTAAGTCTTGGGCACCCTCATGCCCATCAAGCCAAAATTTTGGCTAAGTCATGGGTGTCCCCTGTGCAGGACGCTCATCCCTCACATGGAGCACTCACATGATGTGAAGCTAAAATTTGGCTAAATCTTGGGCACCCTCATGCCTATCAAACCAAAATGTTGACTAAGTTATGGATACTCTCGCATAGATCCCTTAGGCCTCGCCCCTTGTGCAAGGCCCTTGCCCCTTGCGCGGAGCACTCTCATGATATGAAGCAAAATTATGGGTAAGTCTTAGATGGTGCCTGTGTGCCCATTGAGCTAAAATCTTAGCTAAGTCATGGATGCCCTCGCATGTATTCCTCAGCCCTCATGCCTCATGCGGCATCAAGCTAGTCACTTTTTGCCTAAATCTCGGGGGTCTGCATTTTGGTTAAGTTGAAATTTGGCTAAGTCTTTGGCACCCTGTAGAAACATCCTGCTAAGAACATGTCGAACATGTTCCTAACATACCACAACGAGTATATTCATCAGCATAATACAAGGCCTCAGTACTCTTCTTTGCCCCTCAGGCGCCTTTCAAGGTGCCCAAGAGACAGGGGGGCTAGATTGTTGAGGAATTCTACCACCTCTCATCTAAAATACTCCATCCTTTGATAAGTCTATGAAAAGGACGTACGTGAGCACCTTGCCCCATGTGTTTGGCCTCCAACCCGCAGACAAGGCACATGGCTAGGGAGTGGTTCGAAGCCCGTGGGATACCCGCATGCTACACTCATTTCGATGGACATCCTCGGTTGCGTCTAGCACCTCGACATCGTGCTCCCTAGCACCCCCACACACCACGTATTGGCATTTGTGTAGACACCTAGTGTCCTGTCACCCTGGCACCCAGACGTCCTGATGCCCCAGCGCCTCATCGCTCCAGCATCAAGCGTGCCCTGTATGAGCCCGGTGGCCCAGTGCCTTGGCACCCTCAGTGCCCTGGTGACTATGCCCCAGAGCCAGAATGCTCGTGACACCTCGGTAGCAGCACCTCGAGGGCCCAATGCCATGACCAATGTCTTCAACCTTCGTGGCTTGTAAAGGCCTCCAGTGTGCTCTCTGCCAACACCAACAACTTAGGGCCACCTACTCCATGTACTCTGGCTCCCGACGACCTGCATGCTTTGGCGCCTCGGCATCTCGATGCCTTGCGTGCTCTACGGCTTTGCGCCCCAGCATCTCCGTGCATGATTGTCGAAGCACTTTGTGCATGCCCAAGTGCTCTATGGCCTTGCGCTCCACGCACGCCTAGCAGCTCGCTCTCATGCGCCCTATGGCCAGGCGCCCTGCGATGCACCCCGCACCCTATGGCACGCCTTGCGCTTTGCAAACCAGCGCCCAGTGGTGTGCCCCACACCCTGCCACCGAAGTACCCTACTCACGCTTGAGCTCCCCGCTCCTGTGTACCCCGTGCACAGCCAAACACCCTGTGGTGTGCCCCGTGCCCTGCGGCCAAGCGCCCTACGGTATGCCTTGCGCCCTGGCTAAAGTACGTCCAAGTACCTAGGCGGTCTACACTCAAGCTTCTATATGCTCGACTCATGTCTCCGGTGCTCGGGTGCCCCGACACCCCAAGTACTCCACGAGCCCTTGTCGGCTGCATTCTACGCCTGTGCATGACACCTGCACCCAACGACCGAGGCTTGCACCCGTCACGCGAGCGTGCACTGTGCATCGCACCCTGGCACCCTGTGCCAAGACCAGCATGCCATGGCCAAAACCTGTGTGCCGCGCCCGGGTGGCCACACCCTGGCGGTCGTGCCCTACATGCCATGCCTTGGCTCCCTGTGCATATATACGCCCGTGTCTGTAGCCCTGTGCGTAGGGGTGGAGCCAGGAATTGGATATAGAGGGAGCAACATAGACAACAAGTAGAGTAGAATCAATGAACCATGCCAGATTTACCGATCCAATAGTCACATATCAAAGCAATATGTTTCGCAAATTACAATGCAAAAAAAATTACATCTCTATTAACTTAAACTTAGCTCTACGACTACCAACAAGATCATATGCCTTAATAATATCATCATTACTAATCTTTGCGGCCAATTCCTTTTCAATATAAATTACCAAACAATCTCGTAGAAATTCATCTCCCATTGTACTTCGAAGTCACGTCTTCGCAAGTTTCATAGCTGAAAAACATCTCTCGGTGGTTGCAGTTGAAACCGGAAGAGTCAAGACTAATCTTAACAACCTGTCCACCATAGGATAAGAAGAATCTTTACCAGTCTTAACTAATCCACTTGTTAGATCAGCAAGTGATGGTAATGCACTTAGGTCTGGATGGTTGCATACATCAAGTTGAAAATGTGGCAATTGGCACTCCAATTGAGCTCTTTCTTGACTTGAGAAATCAGCAGGATAATATTTTTCCACTAGAGTGCATATATTTGCTATGTTGAAGATGTCCAACCTTGGATCCAAAGAGGCACAAAGGGACAAAAGCTCTGTCGTTTGAGAACTGAATCGATCTTCTAGCTCAATCAATTGTTGATCAATTGCAACATTAAACACATCTACTTTGTAATGGTAAAAGGCTGTGGTGTTATCATTCTTGTTTCGGGATTTAGTTACATCAATGTACTTGCAAATTAGAAGAAATGATATAACATTCTGCAAATTAGAAGAAATGATGTAACATTCATACTGAAATAATTTGGGCAAAACAAAAGAACATACTTCTTACTCAGATCTGGGATATCAATCTCGTGCTTCTCGCAAAACAATTTGACCTCCTCA
Organism: Melocanna baccifera; assembly: GCA_036346265.1. NCBI lineage: Eukaryota > Viridiplantae > Streptophyta > Magnoliopsida > Poales > Poaceae > Melocanna > Melocanna baccifera. The sequence goes on along the minus strand of CM070707.1, from coordinate 18,156,692 downwards.
AGAAGAGGTTCCCAGCCGTTATTTCGCAACCCACCAAGCAACACTTTTGTTGTAGAAACAGAATCCATCGCATTTAAGATCTCAATGCTTTTCTTTTGGAGTGTTTGACACAATACATCAGTGATCTTCATAATCTTTTCCATCAGGTGCAGAATAAACACAAAATCAAATGTGACAATGATTCGTAAGGCACCACTAGCATCTCCCCGAGAATACTTCAAAACTGAACGATCATTAGCAATGCTGCGTAGGACTGAAACTATGGCACCAAACATCTTCTTTAAGCTCTGGATTGGCTTGTAATGGAAACTCCATCTTGTGTCCCCTGGCCTCTATAGAGAGGACATCTGATTTGCTCCTCGCCCTGTGTCAAGCTCTCCCAATTCAATTTCACAAGCAATTTCCTCCGCTTGATTCGCTAGCAACTCATCATTGCGCTTAGGAGAAGCACTAACAATATTTATGATGAAATTTGCATTATGAAAAAAGTTGTGTACCTTATGTACCTCCCTTGATGCTGCTATAAGTGCCAATTGAAGCTGATGAGCCATGCAATGAATATAATATGCATAAGGGCACTCATTGAGAATTAGAGCTTTCAATCCATTCCACTCCCCTCGCATGTTACTAGCCCCATCATAACCTTGACCTCTTATATCTTGTATACTCAAGTCATTACCTGAGAGGACAGCACAAATTGACTCTTTAAGTGTCAAAGCAGCAGTATCATGAACATGAATTAGGTCAAGGAAACGCTCCTGTATAAGTCCTTCCTTGCAAACAAATCGGAGGACTATCGCCATTTGCTCTTTTTTAGACTCATCTCGAGCTTCATCAACCATTATGCAAAACTTGCTACTACCAATTTCTTCTCTAATTGATTTCTGCACTTTTCGAGCAACTACGCTTAGAATTTCCTTTTGGACATCAGGTGAAGTGTACTTTGCATTTTTTGGAGCATTTTCTAACACAACCTCTTTAACCTCCTTGTTATACGAAGACAAAAGCTTGAGCATTTCAAGAAAATTACCCCTGTTTAAGGAACTAGGAGATTCATCATGGCCTCTAAAGGGACAACCTTGGAATGTCAACCACCTAAATATAGAAATAAAACAAGTTCAGATTAGATAGTGCATCACATATAACTCTGGTTGCAAAAACAAAAAAGAAAAGTGAGAAGTCATTATTACCTAATGCAATCAATCGTAGTCGCAAGCCTTAGTCTTCCTGCTGCAACCATTATCTCTTTTTGTTTAACCATCACAGTGTCAATTTGAGCTATTGTGTTCTTAAGATTATTAAAACACCGAACTGAATAATTGTGAGCTGAGCTGGCAGCCCCCATGTGTTTTAGAAGAGAACATTCATTTCCATCATTAACTTTCTTCGATTCAAAACCCTTATTTGTGAATGCATCGATCCAGTTTTCCAATTGGCTTCTTGGAAAAAATAAAACATGGTAGACAATAAACACGATTTGTGTGAGGTGAATATTCTAGCCAAGTAAATTGCTTGAACCAAGCGCTTTGAAATCGCGACGATGAGATAATTCAATTGAGTGGGTACTCTGCTAACATAGGTTGATATGGGCCCTCTGACATATAAAATCTTCGAGCTTCATCTTGTTGATCAGCTGGCAATTCTAAGATTTGAACACGTTTACCAGGGTCTCTCTCAAATCTAGTAGCTACAATTGGTTGATGCTCGATAGCCTCGGCTTCTAATGGTGCAGCAGCAACACTACTCTGATTATTAGGATTTTCCACATGTTCATTAGGAGTTTCCCCTTCCACGTTAGGAGTTTCAATACAATTAGCACTTGAACCAATAGGCTTAAAAAACTATGAATTGTCTTTCTCTTCTTCATATCATCTAAAATTGTAAAGAGAAATTTAGATAGTGATTACTGATAGTGATTAGATAAGAAAATTAGGAAATACCACCGAATGAATGATTAGTGAATACCAGGTGACGAGCAGGTCGAAAGAATCGAAACAACGCGCTAGCTAGCAGCCACAGACCGCAGTGGCGCAGTCCGTGGAGGTGTGGTCGCGTGGAGCGCTGCAGGCCTGCAGCGCTGAACGAATCGGTCAATCAAACGCAGTCACGCAGCGACGGCCGACGCCCGACGGCGCACTACTGTCTACAGTCTACTGCACTAGAAGTCTAGAACGGGCTCCTGGGCGGCAGGAGGCGGGAGCCGGGAACTGCCGAGTGCCGAATCGAGAATGTGGCAAATGCCATATGGATGGCCCTCATGGCCACCTCTGCGAATCGAGCAGTGGAAACGAGGCCTCGGCGGCGAACGAGCGCAGCGCACGGCCCCACGCAAACCGAGCAGGCGAGAATAGGCGAGCGAGCAATACCGAATGGCTCGAACAGGCAACAGCCGAACAGGTAGTCACAGGATTAGTAAACTGCAGTTTCGTTGGCAGCAGTGGATTAGTATTTAGTAAACTACAGTTTCGTTGGGGGGTGCCAGGCCCCCTGTCTCCGCCACTGCCTGTGCGCGCCCTGCAGCTCAACGACCCACTTGCTTCACGTCCTGGCACCATGCGCACCCTGACGCCGTGGACATGCGTGCCCCGATGACAAGAACGGCCTGGCGCCCTACACCCCGCATGCCCTGGCGTCCTATGCGCTCTGCGTACCTTGGTGTCTTGGCACCCCGACGCTCTACACTACACATACCTCAGTGCCTTGGCACACCACGCCATCCAGCCACACGTGTTGTGCCCAGGCAATCAGGCATTCAAGAGGGTGTGCAAGATTTAGTTCTGGCTATGAAATCATCCTAGCATCTGCTGAAATGGGCGAATGCGCATGAAACAACTTGCTGTGTCCTTGCTGTTGGGTGAAATGGCAGTTGACGTTACAAGATGGTCATGAACTTGGTTTGGTCAGAATACCAAGTTCAATGAAGCAATCCTTTCACTATGCAACTAGCTCAACTTTCTTAGAAACTTAAGAGCAAAGAGTTTGAGATAGTAGCAAGCGACTGTACGTTAACAAAGATGATGTAGAACAGTGCAGCCATTTATTACAGTGGCATGAACGGCCGGCAAGAACTAGTCCATATTGACCTAAAGCTTGTGCAGCTCTGCTATGATCAGAGAATAGCTGAAAACGTCTTACTAAAAATGCACGTACTTCACATCTCATCTGCCTTCACCGCTGTGACCAAGCAATAAACAGCCTAAATAGTACTAATGCATTGCAGTATAGAACTGTCGATTTGCAGAAACATCTGGGCCGATATACTCTCATGTAGATGCAGAACTAATTTTCTGTCATGGTTGCGTCGAGGGCTCTGAACTTCAACCCCAGCAGCTGCGCCCTACGGACCGCACCCCGACCTCTTGTGCCTGGTGCCCTGGCAGTAGCCGCCTGGATGCCACGGCCTCCAGCGCCCAACACCCTGGCATTAGGGCTGTAAACGAGCTGAACTCAAGCGAGCTTGACCTGGCTCGGCTCGAGCTCGGTAGGAACTCGAGCCGAGCTCGAGCGAGCTTGAAATTACCGTCGAGCTTCAAGCTGGGCTCGAGCTCGGCTCGAACAAGATCGAGAGGCGCGGGGAGCCGTGGCCGAGCCGGATCCGGCCATCCGGGTCGAGGAGGGGCGCCGGCGGCGGGGAGAGCGCGGTGGGGCGCGGTCGAGAGGGTCGGCGGCGGGGAGAGGCGCCGTGGGCGGGTCGAGGAGGCGCGGGGGAGGAGGGGACGGCGCGGCGGCGGGGAGAGGAAGGGGACGGGGTGGGGCAGCGGCGGGGCGAGGAGGCGGCGCGGAGGAGAGGAGGGACGGGGCGGCGGGGGGAGAGGAAGGGGATGGGGAGAGGGACGGGGCGGCGGGGCGCGGAGGAGGCAGCGCGGGGAGAGGAGGGGATAGGGGCGGCGGGAGAGAAGGGGCGGGGCGGGGCCGTGGGGGGCGGCGGCGGCGGGGCCGAGGAGGGACGGCGCCAGGGGGGGGAGAGGAGGGAGGGCCGAAGGGGGACGGGCCGACGGGGTGCGGGGGTGGTGGGGGGGCGCGAGGAGGGAATGGGGAGAGGAGAGGGAGCGACTCGCGAGGCAGCGGTCGGGATTTGGGCCGAATGGCCCATCCGGGCGGGGGCGCGGGGGACCGCGCGGCGGGATACGGGGATGACTAAAAAATCTCAAGCTCGCGAACTATTCGAGTTCGGCTCGCTAAAGCTCGCGAGCTTGAGATCAGGCTCAAGTTCGGCTCGTTTGGAGCTCGAGCCGAGTTCGAATCGAGTCTAAAACGAGCCAAGCTTGAGTAGTTCGCGAGCCTTGAGCTTTTTTTACAGCCCTACCTGGCATCGGTCGCTCGAACGTCCTGACAAGTCAACCAACCAACACCCTGGCGCCCGAGCTCATTGGCGACACGCGCAGCACTTGCGCACTCATGCCTAAGTCTCCGGAAATCATCAGCTTATCCAAGCCCCGTAGCACCTGTGCTGTGCTCGCCCAGGCGTCTCAACGCCTTGGCGCCCGCGTCCACGCTCTCAATTAAGTCCCCGATGCCCTCGTGGCACTGCCATCCACATGCACAGACGCCCGCATGCGCGTGCAAGAGCAGCTTAAGATTGTTACGGATGTATGTAGTTTTCTCGGATATTACCACCGATTCATTGAAAATTTCTCCAGTATTACAAGACCCAAGGTACAACTTATTAAGAAAGAAAATAGGTTTGAATGCACCATAAAATGTGAGGAAAGTGTTCAAGAATTAAAGAAGAGATTGACCATAGCCACGATACTAGTTCCACCAAAAATACACCAAGACTTCGATATTTTCTGTGATGCATCTCGCCATAGACTCGGATGTGTGTTGATGCAAGGAGGCAAGGTCGTGACATATGCCTCATGACAACTAAGGCCTCATGAAGTGAATTATCCCACCCATGACTTCGAATTGGCATCAGTGGTGCACGATCTAAAGATTTGGTGACATTACATTATATGTAACCGTTGCGAGATATATACAGACCATCAGAGCTTGAAGTACATATTCACCCAACCAGATCTGAATCTAAGATAAAGAAGATAGTTAGAGCTGATCAAAGATTATGGTTGTGGTATATATTATCACCCCAGCAAAGAAACGTAGTAGCCGATGTATTAAGTCGAAAGTCCTCGCGACATCATAATTAAGGAGAAGCAAACGGTACTATATGAAGAATTTCAGTGCCTTAACTTAGGGTTGATAGAAGAAGGCTATGTCGCTACTTTGGAAGTAAAATCCACCTTGGAAGTGCAAACTAAGATAGCTCAGAAAAAAGGCCGAGACTTCAGGAAAATTAGAGATCGCATAGAGAGGTGCTATTACGGAATTTTTTTTTGAGGATGAGCAAGATACCTTATGGTATAGAAAGCACTCGGTTGTACCAAACGACATGACACTAAAAGGTTTAATACATAAGGAGGCCCATAAAACGCCCTACACCATACACCTAGGAAGCACGAAAATGTACCAAGACTTGAAAAAAAGGTTTTGGTGGTCTAGAATGAAAAGGGATGTAGCCAAGTTTGTTGCTAAGTGTGATGTATGTCAGAGTGTGAAAGCTGAACACCAACACCTAGTGGGACTACTACAACCACTACTTATACTCATGTGGAAGTGGGAGGAAGTCAGTATGGATTTTTATCACCGGATTGCCAATGTCACAAAAAGGACATGATTCGATATAGGTTGTAGTGGACCGTCTGACTAAAGTTCTCACTTTATACTAGTGAACATGAGGGGTAATGGATCAAAGTTGGCCGAACTATATATATCCAAGATAGTGTGTTTGCATGTAGTGCCAAAAAATATAGTCTTGGATCGAGGTAACCAATTTATCTCGCATTTTTGGAAGAGCTTACAAAAGGTTTTGGGGGACAATTATGGATTTTAGCACATCGTATCATCTCCAGACCGAAGGACAAACTAAATGAGTGAACCAAATTATGGAAGATATGCTTAGAGCTTGTGTATTGTCCTATGGACCAAATTGAGAAAAATATCTACCGTATGCTGAGTTTTCCTATAATAATAACAACTACCAAGCGAGCTTGCAAATATCACCTTTTCTAAGACTTGTATGTAGGGCTGTAAAAAAAGCTCGAGACTCACGAGCTACTCAAACTCAACTCGTTCTAGGCTCAATTCGAGCTCGGCTCGAGTTGTAAATGAGCCGAACTCGAGCCTCATAATAAGCTTGCGAGCCTGGTCGAGCTGAGCTCGAATAGTTCGACCAGGCTCGGCTCATTCAGTCACGAGTAGTACTAGGGCTATAAACGGTCATAGAGCGATCCGCCGAATCACTGATCGACCCGATCCATTCCGTCAGCCGGTCATCCCTCCCGTCATCCATCCGGTCAATCGGTCATCCTCATCCACATCCACTCATCCCCATTCTGCACCGCAATCCATTCCCCGCTCTCTTCGTCCCTCACTCCCTCGTCCCTCCCTTCTCTGTCCCCTCAACCCTCGTCACTTCCAGATCCGTCGAATCCATCGAATCCGCCGCTCCGCACCTCTGCCCCTCTTGAATCGTCCCGACGGCCGGAGTTCCCGACGCCCTGATCCTAAGTTCCCGACACCCTCCCCAAATCTTCCCCTGGCCTGGTGGCCTCGATGCCGCCGGTAACCACAGAGCCACTCCACCAATCACCAATCCACCATGACTCCTCAAATGGCCAGATTTGAGATCCCTAACCCTCTGTAATGCTCTCTGCCGCCGGTAGCCCTAGATCTGAGATCCCTTAGCCTCTCTTTCTCTGTTGTCAAGCACTAAGCACGTGGTTGAACATAGCAATGCACAAAGCATCGACCCGCTAGCGGCCTGGCGCCTCTCCTTTGGTACCGAGCTTGGAGCCTCAAACGCCGTGATCCTCCTCCACTTGGAAGATCCTCCTTAGCTCCACAAGTCCCCATCAGCCACCACCACCCTGACATCAAGGCCTACCGTAGATAGAGTAAGAACTATGCCCTTGACCTCTCCTCTTCTTTTGTTGTTGCGATTTGCGAAGAACTATTAACTATGCCCATCGCAGATTCAGTCTATAGCTAAATCTTGCTTCTGATTTGTGATTAAAAACTATAAATCTTGATTGTGTTGATTTAGTATGTAGATTCAAAACTATATGTATATAGATTTAGAACATGACTTACATCAGAAGCAATATTCAAAAGAATCAAAACTATATACATCAGGTCTTCTGATGTATATAGATTTAGGACATGACTTACATTAATTACTATAAATCTTGCTTGTGTTGATTTAGTATATAGATTCAAAACTATATGTATATAGATTTAGGACATGACTTACATCAGAAGCAATATTCAAAAGAATCAAAACTATATACATCAGGTCTTCTGAAAGATGAACTACTAACTTCATTTCTTTCCTTGCCAACAGTGAAACCATTATGTGGCTATTGGAAGAAGATGAACCTTTTGGGTTTTGGTTGACTGGTAGTCTGGTACTTAGTAGAATGTACAAGTGAATCTATTATCTATGTCATGTCTACTGCATTGTTATTATGTTGGTTATTATGTTACTGATGGCTACCCCACTTGGTCATTTGGCTACTGATGGTTATTATATTGTGTACTGATGATTATTATGTTGCGAACTTCATATCTATCATGCGTGTACTTCTATTATATACTTTTTGCTATATTGATCCTACGAAGTAAGCTAAACCCATTATGACCACTTCCGTTTTCTTATTGGACATTGTTGCATATAAAAGTTGCTACTGCATTGTTCAATTTATTGTAATGTGTTTTGTGACTGCCCTGTGCCGCTATGCCTCTGTCTGCCTGTCCCTGTGAGCTATCTGGCTATCCGGAAGAGTTCTGACTACACTATCCGCCTTAACGAGCCTCGATGAGCTTTGTGGAGCCGAGCTTGAGTTTCGTTTGAGACGAGCTTGAGCCCAGCTCAAAGCTTGACCGGCATCTTGGGCTCGCTCGAGCTCGGCCCATTTACAACCCTACTTGTATGGAAGGGAATGTAGGACACCTCTAAACTAGTCTGATACCGGAGAAAGACAAGTGTTTGGTCCTGTAGTACTAAAAGAAGCCAAAAAATGAGTTTAATTAATTAGGACCTGATTGAAAGAAGCCCAATCCGGATAGAAAATCTATGCTGACTATCAATGTCAAGAACTGCGTTTTGAGCCAAGTGATTTTGTGTATTTGAAGGTAGCGCCAATTTGAGGCACCCGTCGTTTCCATGTTCGAGGAAAATTGGAATCGAGATACATTGGGTCATACCAAATAGTTGCAAGAAAGGGAAAAGTAGCATTCCAACAAGAACTATCGCTTGAACTATGATATGTGCATGATGTGTTCCATGTGTCTCAACTCAAGAAATGTTATGAGTTCCTACCAAGCAAACTTCTTTGGAAAAGATTGAGTTGCAACCAGACCTAATCTATTGAGAGCACCCGATTAGGGTTTTGGAGGAACCCGAGCATCGCACTTGGAGTAGGACCATTAAGATGTGCAAAGTGTAGTGGAGTAATCACATTATGGATCTCTACATATTCTAAAGTGCCTATCCAAAAACTTTTATGAATTTTGAAGATGATTTGCTAATTTTAAAATTCAAACTTGATTTCTACAATTAAATCAATTAGAAAACAAATTTTAAATCCATTTTTGTCCGTGGGCCAAAATTCTTTCCCTTGGCCCACCCGTTAGTAGTCATTGTCCACCTCTTGCCATGCCATAGTGCTCCCGTGCCAACGTCATGGCAAGCGCACCGCAACAAGATCAGCCAAAGTTATGCCCCCCGTCACTGAGCCGATAGTGTCACTACCACACACTTATCCTCTGCGGCACTTGTCCGAGCCATCACAACCCCACTAGCGTTGATGCAATGGCATGGCCATCTAGACCCATGAAGGTCCAGTGAGCTCAGTAGCCACCCCCAAGCTATAAAACCCCCTCCCAACCACACCATCTTACTCGCTATCACTCGTTGTCTCTATTTTTCCCCTCGACCGAGCTTTTCCGCCACTAGTGCACCTGGAACACCCATGTCAACCTCAGCTCTAGTGCGTGTCACTGTTGCACTTCACAAAGCTCATCTTCTATTTTGGTGAGCTCCGAGCCTCCTTTCCTTGTCATGTGATGCCTGTTGATCCCTTTCGGCTAGCCCCGCACTTAATTTGGATTTGGCGTAGTGAGCCATCAGGAATTCTCCTTCGTCCCCAATGTCGATTTTTGTCACCGCCGTGCTCGATTCTATTGCTCCGGTGAGACATTGACCCTGCCATAGTCATTTTTACCATCCCCTAACCCCTATGAACATGTTGTCGTACTCTATTGCAGTCCATTCTCGCTGTGGTGAGCTGTCACCATGGAAGCCATCGCTGCCACCTCAATTCATCGCCACTCAGCCATCTTTGACCACCTCTAACCTAACCTCTAGACTCGTGGCATGAGCACTCCTCCCTTTAGCTCGGGAGAGTTGTTTTCACCATTGTCATCCATGGTGTCGCCATCGCTTCGACGACCATTGGACCCCATGCACCCAACCATAGCATCGTAACACACCACAAAACCTATCCCAATACCAGAATATGCCTTACTTCGCTCTTGCGCTAATGCCACCGCAAGGCTGAGCCACCTTGCCGCCATTCACCACCACAACGCCACTTTCGTGCACCTCATCGGCCACCTTCCCCACCCTAGGTTTGTCTTAGCCTTCCCATTCCAATCCAGTAGCCGTCGAGACCTTTTCTGGCCCCCTCACCCCTGGCGAGCTCGGCCACCACCACCATCGATTTCCCCTGCTCCCTCTCACTGGCCAGTGGGCCCTACAGGAAGTAAGATTAGTTTAGCACTAATTTAAATTGTTTGAAACTAACGAGTCTATGACATGTGGGCCTAAGAGGATTAATCAAGTTAAAAATAAAATTTAAATTGGTTTTAAACAATGAGTTGACATGTAGATCCCACCTGTCAGTCATTTTAGAAATTAAAAAAACCCTAACAAGTCAGCCCCACCTATCAGCCTAATGATGCAATAAACCTAGGATTTACTCTACAAAGAAAAATTAAAATAAAAATAAATTCATGCACAGTGCTTTCTTTTTCTTTTTTTTAGCATTTTGCACTCCAAACCAAAGTCAAATCATGTAACTTTTGCAAATAAACTCCAAATTGAATTATTTTTGTCTCTAAAATTTTCTAAAATCATGTTCTTTTATGTTCTACAAAAATATTTGGAATTTCTCTCTATTTGAATTTATTTAGTTCTTATTTGTAATATTTGGTATTTGTTTACTAGATATCGACGTACCAAAAATTTCATCGACGAGCCAGAACAAAATCAAGAGTTCAACAAGCAAGACAAGTACCTCTTTTGATCATGTTGATCCCATATTTCAATGTTATGTATGTTGTATTCAAAACAATTATGTATTCACATAATTTTGGTAAAAATTGCTATATAGTAAGGTTGATAGTTATACCCAATTGTTGCATTAAATTACCTTGATAAATTGTTATCCTTGATGTTATCACCTTAGCAATAATATTCACTATTAGTAAAATGTGGAACTTGAAGACTAAACTAAATAGTTGATGTTTAGTCATGCTCATAATGGTATTAGGTGTATGTAAGTTCAAACTCCATTATGTTGGTTTTGGTGATAATGATAAATACATTTGTGAGACTAATGTGCTTGATTGATAATGATATGATTTAGTTTCATTTGGATGAAAAAGGTGAAATCAAAGATGTATGCATTCGACACTTACATTCATTTATATCTTAGTGTATTTCTCGAATCTAAAATATAGATTAAACTCCACTAAAAGTCTAAGATGAATTTGTGCATATATTTTTATTACAAATTCTTGTATGCACACATTTAGGAGGAGTTCACTATATGTTTTGTGGTTTAACTAATATTGCTTTATACTCAATTATTTATGTATGAGACTAATATGATTATCAAATATTTGAAAGGTTTAGTTCCGGATGTTGATTGACTATATGGAGATGCATGCAAAGATTGATAAGAAGATCAATATGGCTCAAGACAAAGGTTTGTATGCATTTGAAAATAAGTTTGAAAACTTACTGTGCTTTCTCAGTAAATTGGTAATACTGCACCTACCTGCGGAAATACCGTAGTGCGATAGTACCGGTGTGTAAACAGCGGTATTACCGTAGTACGGTAGTACCGATTTTTGTGCGGTATGTTTTTTTTCAGAGAGCACTCTTGGTGGGACTTGGACTCACCGAAATCAGTAGTATCGAATTTTCTACGGCGGAACTACCATAGTGCGGTAGTACCGCACTGATCAGCGGAACTACCGATGCTCGGTAGTACCGATATCCTGAGCAGTACTACCGAAGAGCAGAACTACCGGGCTTATAACGGCGGTAGTACCGCACTTTGAGTTTAAAGTCTTATTTTCAATTATTTGCAATTGTGGTGGTTATCATTAATTACCAAAGGAAAGATTGAAGAATCTAGACACACTATTATGAGTTAATGATAGGTTTTGGTAATTAATGATAATCACGTTATGAGACTAACTTTTTTCATGAGTTGGATGAATAGTTTATGTTCCAAGATGATGAAGACTTTGGATGACTTCATATATTGAAGTCTCATCATGTGTTGATAGCTCAATCTTACTTACTCTAACACTCCATAGCATGATGCTATTATTTGCGAATGTGTTTTGCGAATAGTTGAGGCTCATGCATCTAATCCTTACAACATGTGACTATACTTTACAAATGTATTTTGTAAATGGTTAAAATCCATGTACCTTTTTCTTGTGGTATGATCTAAGTTTGTAAATATGTTTTGCAAATTGTTGGAGGTCATATAATGTCCCTTGGCATGGTCTAATATTATTTTTCTCGGACTTAGACCGTGATAGTGACTCATTGGATCTCTTATGATTTCTGCATTGATTTAATATGTTTGAGATTATGCAAATAGATGGGTTATATAGCCCTCTGAATAAGCTTTTCAAAGAGTCCAAGATCACTCAATTCCGACATCGGAGTCAAAAGTTATGACTATTTTTCCGAGTGCTGTCTGTGCTAAAATAGAAGTGTGGTAGTACTGCAAATAACTGCGGTAATACCGCAAATTACACAGCGGTAGTACTGCAAATACTGAGATAGTACCGCACTTTGTACATCGGTAATACCGATTTCCCTGATTTTTTCAGGGGTTTGATTCCAACGGCTAGTTTTTGTGTGTGGGGTATAAATACCCACTTGTGGCCGATTGGGGAGTAATCTTTGGCACCTTATTTTACTCTCTTGAGCTAGTGTAAGCTTCTCCACTTCATTGTGTATGTGTTGCACCTTGTGAGCAAGGAGAGAGATCTTTAGTTGCATGTGTTGCATCCAAAGGTGGATTTTATATCCACTTGAGTTTGTGTATTCATTGCACGTGGTGAGAGTCAAGCGAGGGACTTGACTTGTTACTCTTCGAGTTTGCCGACTCCTAGACGGCGTTGGAGGCGTTGTGTCCGGTGATCTTCTCAAAGAAGCTTGTGAGAAGGCCTAAAGTATTGTGAAGGTTGGAGCTTACCTACCCAGAGCGGGAAAGAGCTACCACTAGTGGATTTGAGGTGGAAGGCTTAATTCGTGGAGCTGGTCCAATTCGTTTGGGCTTACCTCAACGTGGATTAGGGGAGACTGGCAAGTCTCCAAACACCACGGTAAAAAGTCACCGTGTCAATTGTGGTTTGTTCTCTTGTGCTCTATTTATATGTAATACTTTAAAAAAAATGGGAGCGGCTGGGCCAGGCCCAGGCCTAGCCGGCCCAGCCCATGCCGTCCTCTACAAAAAAAGGGATCAGGGGGGAGGAGGCGAAATCGAAGCAGCTCTCCTCCCCCGTTCCATCGCCGTCGCCCTTGTCCCCGCGCCGCCATGTGCCTTCTCGCCGCCGTTCCTCCCCTGCGGTTGTCGCCGCTCTCCTCTTTTTTCCCCGCGCAGTCGCGCCGTCGCCGTCACCCTACACCCCCGTGCAGACCCCGCCGCTGCTCCACACCCTCGCTTTTCGGCGCCTCCGCGTGTTGCCGCTTGCTGCGCTCCGCCGTAGGTAGTCGCCGTCCCCACCTCTCCACGCCCCCTGGCTGCTGTTGCTAGCCGTGTGTCACCGTCGCCTCTTCCTCACCCCCAGCTGGCCGAGCGCTGCCCCCAGGCTCCGTGCGCCGCTCGCCGTCAACCCTGCCGCCGGTGGGAAGTAGGGGGAGGGAGGGGCTGCTGGTAGGAAGAAGGGAGGGGAAAAACCGCCGATGAGAAGAGGAATGGAGGCCAGCCGAAGAAAATAGATGGGGTCGGTCGAGAGAAGAAAAGAAAAGGTAGAGGCCAGCGATAAGAGAAGGGAGAAAAGAGGGGAAGAAAAGAAAAGAAGATGAGGAAGAAAAGAAAGGAAAAGAGGAAAAGAAGAGGGAGACCGAACCGGTGCCCGATCTGCCAGATCCGGCCAACCCAGCGCCCTGATCCAGTCGTTAGAGGCTACGGTAACGCCTTGAAACCATTTCCTCGTTTATGTATCATTTTGCGTAGAAGCTAAAATATCGATTCTTGGGATTGGGTCACGAAGGGGTCGATTTGTTGAGCAGCGAGGTAATTGCGTGGTTAAAACATGGCTAGCGGATGAAATCCATGTGCAGAGCGGGGATGTGGTGGCCATGTGAGTTTGGAACTAGTGAAGAACACTAGCCATGTGGTGCTGTGTTAGTGCTTGTGTAACCGACTAGTATTCAACGAATGTTTAGTGAGTCGGTGAGCAGTAGTAGGTAGTCTGGATGAATTCATGAGGACCATGAGGTGAGTGGATGTTTAGTATGGATTAAGAGATATGGGTTAATTAGTGTAGACTAATTAGCAGAGGTAATTGCGAGAGCTCTACAGAAGGCAGGAACATCATGTTCGGTAGTAGGTTTTGGGAGTCGTGTCTTTGGGACGACCACATGAGAGACCATGTGGAGGTATTCCCGTGTTTGTGATGAGTAATTGACGGTCGGTTTAGTGAGTTTGAGTTTGTTTTGGGTATTCTAGGGTTGAGTACTTTTATCTGTGTATACTGTTTCGTGCGGTGCTATGTGATGGTTTGCTTGTGCGTGTGATGCGGGACTTGAGCTAGGTCATGGTGAGGCGAGGTGGATCGGGACTAGGCACAGGAGGTGTCGAGGTCCAGACGGTCAAAGATGCCGAAGATGATCAAGACTGCTGAGGTGGTTGTGAGTCGGGAGATGAGGAACCGGAGCTACCCATGACGAACACGACGAGCGTCTGAGTGGATGGGACTAGGCTCGGGGAGGAGTCGAGGTCCAGCGGTCGAGATGCGGTTGCGGGAAACTTCGGGATGGTGCTTGAGGGCAATTTGGAGAATTGACTCAAGTTTTGGTGAAATGGCTGGTTCCCTCCATTTCTCTACATGTGTTTGACCCTTGCAGTGTGTGTATGGAGCAAGGGAGTGGTTGTTGGACTGCACTTCTTGATTTCTTGTTTTTAGGCAGAAGCAAGGAGTGTTGTCTTGTGTCTCTCTGCGTGTGTGGGCTTCACTGGATAGCTCCCTCTGGTGTATGCAAGAAGTGAGCAAGTGTCGGTGAGATGAAGTGGAGCTAGTGCGTGTGTGAGTTTTGGTTCCACTACTTCTGCGGTGTGCATTTTGGCTTGGGTGTGTGCGAGGTCAAGCATGTAGAGAGTGGTTTGTTCTTGAGTTCTTGGAGTGCGTGAGAGCTTGGTAGAGTGAGGAGATGAAGTGAGCTTCTATGTAATCATACCTCTGGTTCTAATGTCCATGTGTATGGGGCGTAGCTCTGTGTATTCCTTTTGTTTCAATGAATGGAAATCTGAAGTTTTCCTCGTGCTCTCTGTTCTTCCTCCGTTCTTCTTTTGGGTGATTTTTGATCTTTTGCGTTTCTTGTTGGTTGTTGCTTGGGAGTGCCAAAATGGGTTGCTATATGTTGGGATGGTACCTCACGATCATTTGATCAGTTAAAATCCAAAAACCCATCTCAAAATTCAGATTTCGTTTTTGAGCCTCCCCTGTTCATGTTTTGGCTTTCTAGGGTTTAGGTGCTGTTCTTGTTTCCCTTTGCAAGGTGGCTTGAAATTTGGCATGGAGAGTTCAGAGGCTATTAATTAGCTATCCTCAAAATTTCATAGCCAAAGGATCAAAGGTTGAGGAGTAATTTGGTTTTTGGCTCAGCTCTTGCAAGTTTTCAGATTTCAGCTATAATCTGAAATACTTAATTCTAGGGTTGATTTCTTTGTTCTCTAGATCCTCCTTGCTATTGAGTGTGTTGGTGATGTCTTGGGGCCCAAAAAGGAATGGAAGAATTCCATTCTTCTCATGATTTCTCGAAGATATGAATATTTACTACTTGCTGATTTCAGACTGCATTTTCAGCACTTGTTAGATGCTGTTTTCAGCACCTTTTCATTGCTGTTTTCAGTACTTGTTAGATGCTGTTTTCAGCACCTCTTCATTGCTGTTTTCAGTACTTGTTAGCTGCTGTTTTCAGCATCACTTCATTGCTGTTTTCAGCATTTGTTAGCTGCTGTTTTCAGCATCTATGCAGTGCAGTTTTCAGCAAATAGCAGTGTAGTTTTCAGCAAGTTTCAGCAGCAGTTTTCAGCAACAAAATCTGCAATCTTTGTGCAGTTTTCTGTAGCAGTTTTCAGCATTATTCACTGCAGTTTACTGCTGGACTTCTCTGCAGTTTTCAGCAAACAAAATCAGCAATTCCTGTGCTGTTTTAGCAGCAGTTTTTAGCAACAAAATCTGCAATCTTTGTGCAGTTTTCTGCAGCAGTTCTCAGCATTCTTCACTGTAGTTTTGTGTCACCAGCAGGAGCTTTCAGCAGCAGCCACTACCTTGATGCAGTTTTAGTTTCTCTTGTGATCATCTTCAGTTTGCTGCTTCAGGTCATTACCTTTTCTTGTGTTGCTACTGCAGAATACTCTTGTGTGCATTGAGCATCATTCTAATTTTCAGTTTGCAGTTTTACGCTTTGTGCTGAATCGTCATTGGTTGTGAGTTCGTAGTTGTTAGCTTCCGGCAAAACTTAAGCCTTTTTGGTCAATCGGCAAAAATGATTTGGCTTCGAGTGGCGAATCTCTTCTATCTTCATAGCTACTATAGCTATCGGAGAGAAAATTTTGTGGATACTTGAGGCGATTTTGAAGGCACCATTCACCCCCTCTGTTGCCATTTCCGATCCTACAATTGGTATCGAGCGGTTAGCTCTTCTCGATAGATCTTTAACGATGCATGAGCCATGGCAGCGGACAAGTATTCCACCAAGCGCCCATTTTCGATGGCATCGATTACCCTTACGGAAGAGCGAATGGAGACATACATCCGGGCCAGTGCGCCATCGGCGCAAGGTCAAGGTCGGTTTGTTGTTCTGCCGATGAGAACATCAATGCGGGAATATGGTTGATGTTGAGGCGAATGCAAAGGCAAGGAACATCATCATCCGGGCACGAGTCGTAGTGAGTTTGATCGTATATCTCATCTTTCATCCGCCTTTGATATTTGGGAGACCCTCGATGCTTACCATGAGGCACCACCCAAATAAAGGCGATGCAACGAGACGATTCAAGCGAGATTACAACAAGTTTGAAATGCTCATTGGAGAGTCCTGGATGAGTGCTTTGCGCGTTTTCACAAGATTACGAGCAACCTCAGGCGGTCGGTCTCACATACCCGACTCGGATAACGCTCGACGGATGCTTGCTGCACTTGATCTTCGTGTTTGGGAAATGAAGGTGACTACCATCAAGGACACCACGGACCTCTCGACTTTGACTCTTGATGCGGCTGTACTCGCGTCTCAAGACTCACGAGATTGACATTGTGTCTCGAAAGTCGAAGTCACGATCGATGGCCCTAGTCACCGATCGATTTGGCTTCGGTTCTTCTGGCGATTTGTTGTGTGGTTTCTCCTTGCTTTGCTCTGTGATGTAATCGATGATCGGTTAGAGCAGCTCGAGGATGAGCGGTGGCCCTCCTAGCTCGGAAGTTTTCCCATGCTTACAAGAGGAGGAGGGACGAGAGAGAGGAGGACTGTGATTTGCTTCGAGTGTGGTGGCCCCAACCACATTCGGGCAAAGCGCCCCAAGCGGAGAAGGGCAAGAACGACTACGGTGGTTCGGGCAAGAACGACTACACCGACAAGAACCGCAACAAGAAGCCTCCGGCTCCTGCACAAGGCAAGAAGAAGTTCCGCAACTTTGGCAAAGCCAAGAAGCTCTTCCACCGCGTCCTCACCGCCTTCGGCGACCTCGACCTCGGCGAGGTGGAAGGATGGAGCGGCGGCGGCGGACGGGTGACCAAGAGCTCAAGGATGGCGGTGGCGACTTCTCGGCATGTGCTTCATGGCCTCGAGGGCGAACGAGCGACAATGAGCTGTACTCCGACTCGACGAGGTATACCCCACCTCGACCAGCTCAATCATGCTTTTCTTAAGCTAGGTGGTTTTCATGATAGAGCTAGGGCTAGGTGTCTTGAGTTAGAGAAGGAAGTAGATAGATTGTCACTAGAGATTATTGCTCTCACATCTGGTCCCTCTGTGATGAGTGTGATACATCTTTGTGCTCTGTTGGGTGATATGGAGAAATTAAGGACCTCGCATGATAGTTTGTCCTCTGAGCTTGATATTGTTAAGATGGAGAATGCTAGTGCGCTTGCTGAATTAGAACCGAGTAGGATGGTCATTACCCTACTTACTCTTGATGAGACTACTTCTTCCACCTCATGTGATGTTAAGGACATTGCTACTAGAGGACCTCATGCCATGTACGGATTTGCCCGAGTCATGTGAAACCTGCAATAATTTAAAGATGAACCTAAAGCAGGCGGATCATAAAATTCTTTGAACTACAAGCTTCACTACTTGAGCCAATTGCTTCTTGTTTGAACTGTCCTAAATTAAGCTGCTGAACTTGAATCGTCTCAAAACAGTTTCAAGAAATGATTGACCATAACAACAAGTTGGCTAAGTATGCAACTAAGGCCCCGATTAGCTCACCTTGCAATAGTTGTGAAAAACTAAAACTTGAACTTGTTGCTTTGGATGAAAAATGTGTGAAGCTAACTAAGGACCTTCTAGAGAAGCAACCATCTGCTTGTGATGTGTGTCTTTGGGGTTGAGGAGAAGCCCAAGGGTAAGGTAGAGCGACTAGCGGCGTGAACCAAATTGCTAGCGATAGGATGTGTCCCTTACGAGTCGGTGTGCGTGCACATGCCATTCGTTCCTCTGCTATTGGTTCTTCTTCTACTCCCTTACCTTCTGCTGTCTCTTCTTCCCCTGTTCTTCTTGCATCTCTCTCTTTGGAGTGTCGGTATCTTATGAACACTCTTGAGAGGTTTGTTGGAGGCAAGAAGAAGCTCAATCTTATTCTAGACCAATCTAAGATCTGCAGATTTAATCGGGGTCTAGGATATGATTTCTATGAGGACATGAGGAAGCATCCACTGCCGTGCTCGGACCCATAGCACGGTGTGATCGAGGCCGAGCCCGGGACCGAGAAAGTCCAATTTAAGTCGGCGGGCTATGTCGGGGATCTCGACGGCAAGGTGGTTCCACTGTCACTTCTACCTCTCGAGAAGGTGAAGTATCACTGCACCTTCAGCCGGAAGGATGGACACCTGATCGATCGATGCTTGGCGCGCCAAGATTGCGCGTAGAGACCGTGCGATAGCACTTAGGCGTATTCGAGGTCAGCCCGGACCACGAGTGCACCTAGGACCAGCCACGAGGTCTAGGATTACTGCTGGCGATGGGTTTGGGCAGCATCGAGGACTTGGTTTTTCGAGTTTTACGTTGTTCGTCCTCATGTTGCTCCTGGTTATGACTTTCGCCGTTACGAGGTAGTTCTCGTTTCCCCATCGAGATGGCTATCCGCGGCGTGATCGGCATGTTGTTGGTGCTCGACTCGCTCCCTCGTAGCGATCGGACCCAATAACGACTTTAGGTCTGCTAGTAGACCTTACGGCTCTTCGGCGGCAGAGAGCGTAGGGTAGCTAGAGTCGATCGTGTGTGGCTACTTTCTGCTCGGCGTGTGACTCGATATTGGGTGCCAAAATCTCTTTTGATTTATCCCATCGAGCCTTTACTCTGTTTGACTCGGGTTCGCGGTGGGAAGAGAGAGTTTGGCTTGTGGACTCGGTTGTTCTCGTCATATGACCGGAGACTCGTTAGTTCTCTTCCTAGCCGTGCTCCGGTGATGAGGCGATCACCTTTGGAGGCGCTTCGTGCAGGCGCGTCATCGCAAAAAGGTGATGCATGTTAATGATTCATTCATTTTAAGAGATGTTGCATTAGTGAGTAAGCTGCGGTACAATTTGCTTTCGGTTTCTCGACTTACGATGGCGGTTTCGAGGTAAGCTTCAAGAAGAACAATTGCAAAATTCTTGATTCTTGGGGAGTTTGGTTTGCGGGATATCTCGTTATGGGAGGATCTTTCGTGCGATTTTGCTGAATCTTCGGTGATCCTCTCGGTGTTTAGTTGCTTCGAGTCCGTGACCTTACTTTTTGGCATAGGAGACTTGGTCATATTGGATTTGACCACTTGACTCGAGTTAGCGGCCACGATCTTATTCGTAGTGCGAAAAACTCAAGATGGTCAAAGATCTTGTTTGCGCTCCTTGCCGGCACGGCAAGATGGTTGCCGCTTCTCATCCTCGATCCACGATGACTATGACCGATGCACGGGACAGCTGCTCCATATGGATCTGATTGGACCAGGCTCGAGTGCGATCGGCGGGAGGGAAGTGGTATGTTCTTGTTGTGGTCGATGACTTCTCGAGGTACTCTTGGGTGTTTTCTTAGCCTCGAAGGATGAGACATTTACACATTTTCGAGGTCTCTTTCGTAGGATTTACGTTGAGCTCCGGGTGCCTTACGAGCGATCCGCGATGACAATGGCACGAGTTCAAGAATTCCTACTTTAAGAGTTTCGTGATGAGGCAGTGTAGAGCACCGAGTTCTCTTCTCCATCGTCCCTCGGCAAAATGGCGTTGTGGAGAGGAAGAACCGTACCTTGGTTGAGATGGCCGGGCGATGCTTGATGAGTACTCTACAGGAAGTTTTGGGGTGAGGCGATAGCCACCGCGTGCCATGTTTCAAATCGAGTTTTCTCGGGGCACACTTGCATCGCACCTCTTATGAGTTGAGATATGGCGAAAGCCCAGTATATCTCATTTTCGCGTGTTTGGTTGCAAGTGTTTTATTAAAGTCCGAAACCTAGATAAGTTCGAGTCACGATCTTGTGATGGGATCTTTTAGGTTACTCGACTTCTTCGCGAACTTATAAGTGCAGGCTGCGAGTCTAGTAAATTGGTAGAAACTCGTGAGGTGACCTTGATGAGGCGGTCAGGGACTAGGCCCGATATCTCGAGTTACGTAAGCGATCCGAGACCATATTTGTGGATGATCGGGAAGATGGAGATGAGGTTGTCTACGATCCAGTTCCTCTTCCCCACGAGGTGCTGCTTCTACCACCACACCTCAAGGAGATCGGCCCATGCCTTCCGCTATTACGGAGCTAGTGGCTCTGTTCCTATCTCGTCGACTCATGAGGTAGAGGCCACTTCTCCTTCTTCTCATCAAGGACCTCCTCGTAGAGTCAGAGAACATCATCCTTGAGCGGATAATTGGAGATCTTTTGAGCGTGTCACACGCTCAAAATCAACACTTCTTTTTCTGTCTCCATTACCTTTCGTTGCCTCTTTGAGCCCAAAGATGTTGATCATGCTCTTTCGACGAGTCTTGGGTCAATGCCATGCATGAGGAGTTGGAGAACTTTGAGAGAAACAAGGTGCAGTGGCTTGTTGAGCCCCTCGAGGTCACAATGTTATTGGGACTAAGTGGGTGTTCAAAAACAAGCGAGTGAGGACGGGGTAGTCATTGAAACAAGGCTAGGCGGTAGCTCGGGGTTCTCCCGGGTTGAGGTCTAGATTTTGAGAGACCTTTGCCCTGTTGCTAGACTTGAGGCCATTAGAATCTGCTTGCTTTGCGGCTTCTAAAGGTTTCAAGCTTTACGAGATGGATGTCAAGAGTGCCTTCCTCAATGGGTTTATTGAGGAAGAAGTCTATGTTAGACTGACCTCGTGTTTGAGAACCCCAAATATCCAAACCATGTCTACAAGCTTTCCAAAGCCTTGTATGGACTTAAGCGAGCCCCTAGAGCTTGGTATGAGAGGCTTAAGTCTTATCTGTTGAGTCATGGATTTGAGATGGGTAAGGTGGACAAGACCTTGTTCATTCGCGAGCATGGCAATGATCTTCTACTCGTCGGTTTATGTGGATGATATCATCTTTGGTGGCTCTTCTCATACTCTTGTTTCTCGGTTCTCAGATGTCATGAGCTCGAGTTTGAGATGAGTATGATGGGCGAGTTGAGTTTCTTCCTTGGCTTTGAGATCAAGCGGACTCGGGAGGTACTTTCTTGCATCGGGGCAAGTACACTCGTGACCTCTGGCGCTTTGATATGAGTGATGGCAAGCCGTGTCCACTCCGATGGCTTCTTGACTTCACTCGACCCGGATGAGGGCGGCGAGCGATTGATCGAAGGAGTATCGCGGCATGATTGGCTCCCTCTTGTACCTCAACGCCTCGAGACCGGACATACACTTCTCCGTGTGTGCGTGTGCTCGATTTGAGCTTCTCCTCGCGTATCTCACCGCCAAAGCGGTGAAGCGCATTCTTGATACCTTGAGCTACCATTGACTATGGTATATGGTACTCTTCCTCATCTGTCTTTTCCTCGAGCCTATTCGGACGCGAGACTTTCTTTGGTGTAGGATAGATAGGAAGAAACGCCACGCACTGCCAATTCATTGGTACTTCTCGTTTCTTGGTCTTCTAGAAGCGATCCGGTGTTGCGCGATCTACCGCAGAGGTGAATATGTTCTTGCCGCCGATTCTTTGCGACGAGATACTTTGGATGGCTTCAACCTGCGGGACTTTGGGTTAGTTATAGAAAGTGTTCCACTCTTTTGTGATAACACTACGCTATTAACATTGCTAAGAACCCGGTCAGCACTCTCGGACCAAGCATATTGATATCGATATCACTTCCTTAGAGACCATGTGGAGAAGGGTGATATAGTGCTTGATTTGTGAGAGTGACCGCCGGTTGGTGATATCTTTACCAAGCCTTTGGATAGCTCTAGGTTTTGACCTTGCGGGAGAGCTTGGGGTGGTTTGTCCTTATGGACTGTAGTGAGGGGGAGCTTTGTGCCTTACTGTTTTATCTTGTATATTATGCTGTTGCTCCTTACTGTTGCATTGCATTTGGGTGCATTCGGGTTAGTCTTTCTAGCATAGATTAGAATGTTTCTCGTGTCTAGATAGTCAGACTTCTTCCTCTCATCTTGTGGTTCTAGGATACTTTGTTAGCTGTTTCTCTTCTCACTAGGTTGAGCTTACTCACTTCTTATAGGTTCTAGCAAGGGTTGGGCCACCTTTGGGTAGACAGGGAACGTGTTTGCTCCTTAGTGTGTTAGTTGGGCAGTTGATAGTCCTAGTGTCATATGGGGTAGATGAGAGTCAGTCAGAGCCATAGTATTCTCTTTATCTTGTCTATGCTTTAAAGACTGCCTGTTTCTGACTTCTTTGCCAGCTTCTCGGTTTATAGCTTTGGTTCAGGGGGTGTTCATTTGGGAACTTCTGGAGCTTAATATTGATATAACTCAACTTGAACTAAAAAAGTGCTTCACATGTTGAGGGGGAGCTGGATTTTCTGCTTTTCATTGTAATATAACTACATGGAGCCTTGACTATTATCCATAGTTGACATGATTACAATGCATTACATCTTGCCATGATTATGCTTAATCGCTAGACTTATCATTGCTTCATATGTGTCGTCAAGCCTTTGCCATTGTTGAGTTAATTAAAATTGCATAACTTGAACTAAGACATGTCATGTTAGCTTTTGAGACTAGTCTGTCTTTAGTTATCCTCTTATGATTCATGCCATGTCGAATAGGCTAAGTTGAGTCTTGAATCTTTAATTGAGCTTTAGTTTGAGCTATGCTAGTTTCTTGATGAAACATGAGTAAGTACAATTATTTAAGAAAGCAAAAGATCTCTTTTATGTGCGAAAGAACTGATCTCACCAATTCTTTCTCGTGAGGCGCTTGCCATTGCACTAGGCATGAACTCGGGGGGAGTTTTGGATGACCAAGATCATCTCCTTAAGCTTCTCGCTTGGAATGGTCGCATAAGGCTTGAGATCTAGCACATCACCAAAATTAAGAGTTTCAAATGAAAGACATGTGATTTGTGCTAAATTTGTAATTACCAAAAGAACTAAGTACTTGTGCAAATGATTCATTCTTGAACTTGTAGCACTCTAAATTGACTCAATTCTAGCTTCTTGGTTTCACTTAGATTATTGACATGGCTGCATCATCCTTGGATACCTCTAGCTAGACTATACTCTTGAGTGACTTGACATGTTAAGAAATTCATCTAATCTTCATATTGTTACTTACGTGGCTTGGCTTGATTATGCATATCTTGTCATGATGTTGATAGCCTTCATATTTGTTATGGCTTGGTGTAATACTCAAATAGTCATTTTGGATAATCTTCATGGCTCTAATTGCTTAGCATTGCATAACATTCAACCTTATCATGCTACATACTCTCTTTTGTATCTTGATGATCCTATTGCCAAAAGGGGGAGAATATTGGAGAAAAAGACCTTTTGCGAGCTTTGGGAGCGGTTGAGGAAAACTTGTTCTTTCCTTTGCTCCTTGTGTCTACATAGTCATTAGCGTCAATTTTCTTCTCTCGGACCATGTATGACTTGCAAACAAACCCAACTTATGCTTTTTCTGTGTTTGTCAATATACTCATCAAGGGGGAGATTGAGAGACCATGTGGAGGTATTCCGTGTTTGTGATGAGTAATTGTGGTCGGTTTAGTGAGTTTGAGTTTGTTTTGGGTATTCTAGGGTTGAGTACTTTTATCTGTGTATCTTGTTTCGTGCGGTGCTATGTGATGGTTTGCTTGTGCGTGTGATGCGGGACTTGGAGCTAGGTCATGGTGAGGCGAGGTGGATCGGGACTAGGCACGGGAGGTGTCGAGGTCCGAGACGGTCAAAGATGCCGAAGATGATCAAGGCTGCTGAGGTGGTTGTGAGTCGGAGATGATGAACCGGAGCTACCCATGGCGAACACGACGAGCGTCTGAGTGGGTGGGACTAGGCTCGGGAGGAGTCGAGGTCGGCGGTCGAGATGCGGTTGCGGAAACTTCGGGATGGTGCTTGAGGGCAATTTGGAGAATTGACTCAAGTTTTGGTGAAATGGCTGGTTCCCTCCATTTCTCTACATGTGTTTGACCCTTGCCGGTGTGTGTATGGAGCAAGGGAGTGGTTGTTGGACTGCACTTCTTGATTTCTTGTTTTTAGGCAGGAAGCAAGGAGTGTTGTCTTATGTCTCTCCTGCGTGTGTGGGCTTCTGGATAGCTCCCTCCTGGTGTATGCAAGAAGTGAGCAAGTGTCGGTGAGATGAAGTGGAGCTAGTGCGTGTGTGAGTTTTGGTTCCACTACTTCTGCGGTGTGCATTTTGGCTTGGGTGTGTGCCTGAGGTCAAGCATGTAGAGAGTGGTTTGTTCTTGAGTTCTTGGGTGCGTGAGAGCTTGGTAGAGTGAGGAGATGAAGTGAGCTTCTATGTAATCATACCTCTGGTTCTAATGTCCATGTGTATGGGGACGTAGCTCTGTGTATTCCTTTTGTTTCAATGAATGGAAATCTGAAGTTTTCCCTCGTGCTCTCTGTTCTTCCTCCGTTCTTCTTTTTGGGTGATTTTTGATCTTTTGCGTTTCTTGTTGGTTGTTGCTTGGGAGTGCCAAAATGGGTTGCTATATGTTGGGATGGTACCTCACGATCATTTGATCAGTTAAAATCCAAAAAACCCATCTCAAAATTCAGATTTCGTTTTTGAGCCTCCCCTGTTCATGTTTTGGCTTTCTAGGGTTTAGGTGCTGTTCTTGTTTCCCTTTGCAAGGTGGCTTGAAATTTGGCATGGAGAGTTCAGAGGCTATTAATTAGCTATCCTCAAAATTTCATAGCCAAAGGATCAAAGGTTGAGGAGTAATTTGGTTTTTGGCTCAGCTCTTGCAAGTTTTCAGATTTCAGCTATAATCTGAAATACTTAATTCTAGGGTTGATTTCTTTGTTCTCTAGATCCTCCTTGCTATTGAGTGTGTTGGTGATGTCTTGGGGCCCAAAAAGGAATGGAAGAATTCCATTCTTCTCATGATTTCTCGAAGATATGAATATTTACTACTTGCTGATTTCAGACTGCATTTTCAGCACTTGTTAGATGCTGTTTTCAGCACCTTTTCATTGCTGTTTTCAGTACTTGTTAGATGCTGTTTTCAGCACCTCTTCATTGCTGTTTTCAGTACTTGTTAGCTGCTGTTTTCAGCATCACTTCATTGCTGTTTTCAGCATTTGTTAGCTGCTGTTTTCAGCATCTATGCAGTGCAGTTTTCAGCAAATAGCAGTGTAGTTTTCAGCAAGTTTCAGCAGCAGTTTTCAGCAACAAAATCTGCAATCTTTGTGCAGTTTTCTGTAGCAGTTTTCAGCATTATTCACTGCAGTTTACTGCTGGACTTCTCTGCAGTTTTCAGCAAACAAAATCAGCAATTCCTGTGCTGTTTTAGCAGCAGTTTTTAGCAACAAAATCTGCAATCTTTGTGCAGTTTTCTGCAGCAGTTCTCAGCATTCTTCACTGTAGTTTTGTGTCAGCCAGCAGGAGCTTTCAGCAGCAGCCACTACCTTGATGCAGTTTTAGTTTCTCTTGTGATCATCTTCAGTTTGCTGCTTCAGGGTCATTACCTTTTCTTGTGTTGCTGCTGCAGAATACTCTTGTGTGCATTGAGCATCATTCTAATTTTCAGTTTGCAGTTTTCTGCTTTGTGCTGAACTGTCTGTTGGTTGTGAGTTCGTAGTTGTTAGCTTCCGGCAAAACTTAAGCCTTTTTGGTCAATCGGCAAAAATGATTTCGGCTTCCAGTGAGCGAATCTCTTCTATCTTCATAGCTACTATAGCTATCGGAGAGGAAAATTTTGTGGATACTTGAGGGCGATTTTGAAGGCACCATTCACCCCCCCCTCTGTTGCCATTTCCGATCCTACACCACAGCTGGTACGGGGTACCACGACCGTCGGGACTAAAAACTGTGGTTTAATTGTAGTCTGTAATTTATGATAATCCAACCTTCGAGCGGAGATCGGAGTTTCCCTGGCTATCATAGTAACCAGAAATTTATGAGTAGAGTCATACAGATTTCAGATCCTGAGATAGCTATTATGTTAAGCATTAACTCTGAATGCTATGGTTGTCTAACCGCCGAGTCAGCGAGGGGTCTGATTCAATAGTGTTGTATGTGACGGCTTTACACGTAGGAACGACACTGTTTGTCTATGTGTGTGCATATGCTATAATGTAATTGAGGATGGATGTTTGTACAGGTGGTGGCTTGGGTTTGGTGCCGCCCACGTATCGTCTGTCAGGCTAACAGGCAAGTGCATGGTAAAATGGTATATTTGGGTAGTGATTGCTATAAATTTGGTTTTGATGCACTACCTACCACGCTATTGTGAGTAGTTTATTTCTATTAGCATATTGGCATAACGATGAATGTTGAGTTATGGCACATGTGAAGAATATCCGATGCTATTGTGTTAATGAATAGTAGTTAATGAACATGACATGTTAATCTGTTCAAATAGAGAAGCTGCATTGCATGCATTCATGTCATGAGAATAGACGGCCTCTGTGGCGTCTATGGTCTACTCTGTGTGGACCCTCCACGGGAGTGGAGAAAGACCTATTTCGATAGGCATTCCACGGGAGTGGAGAAAGATCTACTTTGGTAGGCACCCCATGGGAGTGGGGGTTGAGGTCTCCGTATGAAAGAGGACGGGCATGAGGTCCCCGCATGAAAGAGGGCGGGCTTGAGTGAGCATCGACGGGTGCTCACTCCGCTATACCGGTGTAAGCTAAAGGAAGAAAAGACATGTGCATGAGCATACGTATTTGCATGGTAACAGAGAAAAGTGGCAAATGCGGAAATAATGGTTGATAAAGATTGAGATAAATTGTGTGGAAATGAATGGTAGCGTCTATGTTGAATACAGAATGTTGTGCGCGTCAGTTGTTACTGTTTTACTTTGTACTTGCTGAGTCTTCGGATTCACTCTTGCTTTGTTGATGTTTTTAGGTGTATGGTGAAGGCGACATGCATGGGCGGGAGTAGTACATGTATTATCCCACATGCAACAGTAATTCACCTGTCATCTCTAATAGTTGTGATCCAAATTTAATAGCTGCTTTGATAGTTAGCATTAGATCTGTATGCTTATCGTGTCGTTGAGTGGTATAGAGGCTTTGCTGCCGGATTCTAGCAGCAGTAAATTTAAGTGGTACAATTTTAGGGTCGTGGTAGCATTCTGGGCCCAAGGGCTGGGCCGGGGTGTTACATTATATTCAAGCAATTTATATTCATAGAATTAAATTGATTACTTGTCACCCTAAGATTGCAAACCTTTGACATAGACTTAGATTGTTGGTGCACTTAGGTGAACAAAGTTGATTTAGGCTTTATTTGTATTAGACCAATTTGAGATAAGCTTTCGCATTATATTCTTGGTTTAGACAAATAGGAATATTGATTTTAATTAGAAAAGATTTTTAAGTCCACCTATTCACCCCCCCTCTAGTCGGCTTCCTCGATCCTACAGTGTGCTAGGTTCAAAATTGGTCAAAATGTTCAAGGATGGGAGATATCTAAGAAGTAGTATAGAGGGGTTTCCACTATTATTTTAGTTAGCAAATAAAATAGAATACATGTTTTGGACTTGGTCAAGTAGTTGTGGAGATCAGTGCAATTAGCATGAGATTGTGGTTTGTGGATATCTTGCCCATGTCACTAAGGATCGAACCATATTGTGCCATAGACCCAAATACAGTCATACAGCCATACATGCCTTTATGGGAAGGCCTTAGTATAATAAGTTACTATGTTCTAGCAACTTCCCCGCAAGTAGTAGATTGTAGGTGATTTTTGGACTAGTACAGGCATGGAGGGCATCCATGTTTGGAGGGATCTTACCGAGAAGGTAGGCTTACCAACACACCATATGAGTCTTGGGACGCTAGAGGGCACTTCCCGCCCTAAAAAGGGAATCATAGCGTGGTGGTTGTTATGACCGATAATGTAAAAGCTTCGTTATGAGCTCTCAAATCGGGTACCGATAGTACCACATGACATGTATAATATAATGGGATGTTTATGTCGTATGGATAAAGTGTACAACCTCTGCAGAGTGTAAATCAATTTAAATAGCTATGTCCCGGTTATGGACAAAGCTTAGTGAAATTCCATAAGAAGTAGCTTTATGTTTTATAAAATAGTTCTGACAATGTATGGATGGGAAATCCATGCATAGTGTGTTCGGCAAGGTTATTGCCGCTACTTCAAAATCCTACCGTTTTTTGGTAATCAAATTCAAATGCTCTTATAACTTCCGTTTGCAATCTATTATTTGTTACCTCAATTGAAAGCATGTCTTCGTAAATTGAACTAGACTAGACAACTACCTTTGACTCAGCTTCCATACCATATAACTTTGCTATAAATTCTTGTGAAGTATGATTTTCGTACTCACCGCTACTTGTTGAACATATTCAGATGATGCAGAAGAAGATTCATCTTGTAGTTACTATTACATAGCAGGTTTTTGCGATGAGGACACCAATTTCTAGGGTTTTGCCCCAGTCAGTTGCTTGTGGATGGGTTGAGGCATACTTGCTGGATTTTGATACCTCTTTTATCACCACTTTCCACTGAACTATCCTTATTA
This sequence comes from Melocanna baccifera, assembly GCA_036346265.1. Taxonomy (NCBI): domain Eukaryota; kingdom Viridiplantae; phylum Streptophyta; class Magnoliopsida; order Poales; family Poaceae; genus Melocanna; species Melocanna baccifera. The sequence goes on along the minus strand of CM070707.1, from coordinate 18,127,810 downwards.
TATGTTCTATTTGGCCGGGCGGCCCATGCATTATAAGCTTTGCCTTGTAGCTTTATGCTCGTTCGCTGCCTATATACACTAACTATTTTAAATTTATCATGTATGGATATGATATGAATATTGTTGAATACAATGTGTGTGCTAGCCACTAATCATGGGACTAGCACGGCAAACACATGGGGTTCAAAATGCAAATCCGGGTCCTGACAATAATGGTATCAGAGTCATACTGACTGTAGATTGGACACTTAGATAGAACTAACTACTAGTTTAAGGACTTGTGATTTTAAAACTTTATTTGTAAACTTATCAAATGGTCATGAAAAATATAGGTTATACTTGATGTTTTACTTCTCTCTTTCCTTAGTTTCTTTCTGCACCTCATTTTCACTTGATTACAAAATGGTTACTAATTCTCTCCTCTTTCAAATTGTAGCTGGTCTGAATTCTTTCGTAAACAAGACAACGGTTGGCCTAGGTTCCTTAGTGATCTGCTATGGAAGCTTAGAAAGGAAAAGGCAACCCATGTATGTTGTTTTGGATGAAAGTCAAATAGGCGTCACCATTGGATTCTGCGCGAAACTGTACATCAAGAGCAGTCCGCTAGATTTGTAGGCGACATGGCATCAACCTTCCTAAGTTGCTTGGGACTACGTAGCACCATTGGCCACAATGGACGAAGACAAAACACCGAAGACACCCTTGGATGAGTTTGTGCCTGAGAAGTTATAGGTGGGAGAGTTCATCACCAAGAGGATTGATGGTGCCAAGAACTAGACCCTTAGAAGTAGACATGGTGGAACTAACTTTGGGTTTATTTTGGTTTAGAGAGCTATGTATCCTCTCCTTTATCATGCCTATGAGCATGTAGACGCTTTGTGCGATGGTTGTAGTATAACACTTATGTATAGTATGGTTTGTCTATTTGCACAAACTATGCAAAAAAAACTACTGATTTGTCAAATTACTTGTGTATTTTCCATTCGTTTTATGATTTGGTATCATCTTTTGCAAAAAAAAAAAGGTATCATACCCCCATTGCCCCTTGCTTCTTAAGGATGTTTTTCTTCGTTCCTAAAATAGTATTGACGAGTGGTTTAATGATAGGATGACTAGACCAAGGATGCGATCAATGAATCTACTTTTGGGAAGTTTGGAAGCATCCGGATCGCAGCCAATAGATGTTTGACCGCGTCATCCACAACCGAGACCTCACCTGCACCAGGATCATCAGGAGGAGTCAATACTAGGGCAAAGTTTCTGAAAGGTTTTATTATGATATTCTTAGTCGCATGCCTAAGAAAGCGTGTCTATTGCATTACAGTGGAAGATGGTCATATTGTGTGGGGAAAGTTGTAAAAACTCTGCAGAGTGTTAAATCAAACTATTTAAATAGTTGTGTCTGCGGTCATGGATGTGTTTGGGGATTTCACACGAGGGTTAGATTTCATAAACAAAACCTAGGAAGGATAAGAAATGTGAAATTGATGGATGAGCTATGTGAGATCTTGTTACCTGTTGTCTATTATCTATTTTACTCAGATTATGCTTCCAATCTATTTATGGTATGTACAAGTTGAATTTAGCTTTCTGCAAAAGAAGCCAAATTATCCATTTTCTTTGTTCAAGCCTTGCATTTATATATTGCATTATGTGTGCACAATCTGTTGAGTACTCCATGTGCTCACCCTTGCTATAACAACACTACTCAGTTGCTGAAGGCGTCAGTTACACTTCGCTATTCAAGGAAGACTACTATATCAAGAATTGAGAAGAACTAGGCCACGCTACCCCAGTCGATTGTTTGTGGGCATATGGATGAGCTAGACTTGAAGATTATGTTATTCCTTCTGCTACAGTTTAATCAAGTTGTTTAGCCATTTAGGCTATTAAAATATTTGACCCTAAAGTCGTAACTCTGTTAATAATGATATTTGTTTATTTCTTAGTCATTCGTGTGTATGGAACGATATTTCATCTATGTTGACACTGTGTGCACTAGCATGATTCTAGACTCGTGTAGTATACAGATGATCTAGATTTACATATTCGGGTCCCAACAATTAAGAAACTATTACAGTGGCTAGTCACGCAACTGCGTGGACAGCTTTGCTAGTTACTTTCTCTGTCCACAAATATAGATCACCATGGGTTCCGTGCAATCAAGCTTTTCAAGTTTTAACCATTAATTGTCTTGCAAAATTCTTTCATAATATATTTTTTATTATTTTTTGCTAATATATTATGATAACAAATCATAGTCACGTCTTGCATTAGAGACCGTAAAAAGTCAAAAACAATCTACATTTATTTACAGAGGGACTAACTTGTTAGAGGCTGAAAAACCAAGAATGCTACAGTAATTATAACCATCAACAGAAGCAGGGTGGATACGGAAGCGCCGGGGAACGGATACTGCCTCCTGATACGCCTCCGTATGGCATGCTGCCTTCCTTTGAAGCGACCGCGCCATAGGAACCTCCAGATTGTGCGCCACGACGCTGCAGGCGCAATCCACGTCGTGATCCAGACGGCCAAGCCATTGATGCACAAGGATACAGCCATGAACGCGAAACGATAGGCTGCCCTTATGCTCGCCACGGCATTCATAGCTGTGTAGAAGGCCAGCATCATGCTGATTAGCGATATCCACATGAAGTGCAACGCCACCACGAAGCTCTTCCATGAGCCGTCCGAGCGTGACGCCTTCCCGTAGACAAGCAGGATCACTGCAACCACGGATGTCGCCATGGCAACGGCGTCGAGGAAAAGGAAGCATTTGAAAGCGATATTGGTCCGGAGGACCGCCTTGCCGTCACCTCCGTAACCCCCTGGCACGTTGAACGCGGCGGAGAAGGCGACGGTGGCGATGAGCACGGCGACCACCGCGAGGCTGTCGGACGTCGTCTCTATCCACTGCGCTATGTCGCGGCCACTCCACTGCTTCAGACGGTCCTGCCTTTGCGGTCGGGACTGTGCCCCGAAGGCAACTAGCGTCACCACCAGCCTTATCTGCAAACCATATATATATGCATCAGAGTTGTTACTCGAGTGTTGTATGGCAAATCAGCTCATGGTAATAACGCATGATCGTGTATTGATCGAACTTGATATTGCAAAATTAATATGCGCGCGCTATATATGCTCACCATGGTGAAGAAACTGGTGGATTTCGCGGCGAGATCGAACGGCGTGTTCCCATCGTTGTTCATAACATCGGCTCGCACTTTGCCTTGCCGTACCAGGGCCTCCGCGACTTCGGACGCGCCCGCGACCACCGCGAGGTGGAGCGGCGTATTCCCTTCCCTGTCCTGCGCGTTCAGGAGGCCGCCCAGCTTGGGGTTCTTGATGGCCAGCGACACGACCGAGCAGCGCTTTTCCTTGGCCGCGGCGTGCAGGAAGGTTTCGCCATTGTTGTCGCGGAGCTCGACGGCGTCGGGGCAAACTTTTATCAGCTCCTTGACGACGCGGTCGTGGCCCATCAGCGCCGCGACGTGGAGGGCCGAGAGGCCGTCCTTGTCCTTCATGTACACCGTGCTCGGTGCCGCGGCGCTCAGGATTGCGCTTACGATGGAAAGGTCGCCGTCGGACGACGCGAAATGGAGCGGGCTGCTGCCGTTGCAGTCGACTTTGCCGGCCAGAGATGGCTTCCACTGCAGTAGCAGGTCAACCATTTCTGACAATGGAACGGAGTTACTCATGACTCATGGACACATTCTTAGGGCACTTGAAAGTTGTACCTTGCAAGACCACAAAAGATAAACGTGTGCTACTACTACTGCATATATATATATATATATATATATATATATATATATATATATATATATATATATATATATATATATAGGAAAAATACTTTCTACACCCAAGTGTAATTACACCCACCTCTAATATACTATCTAAATGAATTTGAAATACTCCTTTATCACTTTAGATATACTTGTATACTAATTATAAGATACTTCAATGTGAACCACATGAAAAAATTGCAAAGAAGTCCATAGTTTTTAGCGTATTTTTTAAATATCTTCATATACGCACATAAAAAGGAGTATGTCAAAAAAACCTACATACTACCTCTGAAAAATTGTTCATAGCACTTAGATAATCTTAAATACTCATATACTGCACGTACATACCCTCCGTTACGTGAGATACTTCCTACGGTATGAGATACGACATAAGGTGTAATTACACCTGGGTGTAGAAAAGAGGCTTCATATATATAGCAGCTAACTGATATCTAAATCCACCGGCAAAGTCCCAGCAACAACGCGCACACACAAACACAGAGCAAACAAATATTTTGTGTTGCGATGAACAAATTGCAGCGTTTTCTTCTTCCTTTTATAATGCAAAACAAGACCCGTTACATGCATGCCATAATTCCCACTAATTCTAACGTTACATGCATGCCATAATTTCCCATTAATTCTAGCGTTATGAAACGGATGGACATTGAATGGTTGCTGGATCGTGGGCTCATGCCAAAAAACGGAAAAGATGTATAATGCTAAATTAAAGTACTAGCTAACGTGCATAGAATTACCAACAATCACCCCCTAATCCCTGCGCACGTCCTTGACGCCAATCAAAGCTCATTGTTCAGTGAACTTCAGACGCCCCAATGGCTTGGTAAGTATGTCTGTGAGTTGCCCTTCTGTACCGACGAAGTCGACTTCAATCTTCCCTTGATCCACGCAGTCCCTGATGAAATGGAATCTTGTATCTATGTATTTGCTCCTGTCGTGGAATATTGGGTTCTTGATGAGAGCAATAGCTGATTTGTTGTCCATCTTCAGAGTGATAGCTCGTCAGTCTTCAGTTGTTAGTTCTGCAAGGAGTTGTACCAGCCACACTCCCTAGCAGGTTGCTGATGTTGCCACCATGTATTCTGCTTCACATGATAAGAGTGCGACGATACGTTGCTTCCGTGAAAACCAGCTCACTAGCGCTTTACCTAGGAAGAACAATGTACCACTGGTGCTACGACGAGTGTCAACATCCCCGGCCAGATCACTATCGCTGTAGCTGATCAGGGATTTTCCAGTCCCTCTTGGGTAGCAGCAGCCAACGTCGATTGAGCCAGCAACATAGCGCAGGATTCGCTTCACTGCTGCCAAATGTTTCGTCGTTGGCTTCTCCATGATCCTGTTAACATACCCAACTGAAAATACGAGATCTGGGCGGGTGTTCACCAAGTACCCGAGGCTCCTGATGACACTTCGGTACTCAGTCGCGTCCACGGCCGACGTAGTGCTCTCCCTGCTCAGTTTGCACCACTCCTCCATGGGTGTGTGGCACGGGTTGCAATCAACCATGCCAGCCTTCTTCAGTATCTGACAAGCATAGCCATCTTGACTCAGCGTGATCCCGTCAGGCCCCTGCTGCACCTCAATTCCCAAGTAGAAGTGAAGCATACCGAGATCACTCATCTTGAATAGCTTCTTCATCTTGGCCTTGAAGTTACTTATCTCTTATGGATTGTTCCCGGTGATGACGAGAACAGCCACATAAACACCCACCAGCAGCCGATTGGTGTCCCTACCCCGAGCATACACAGCGTGCTCAGAGCTACTGCGTTGAAAATCAATCGATGTCAGAGTTTGGTCTAACTTAGTGTTCCAATCGATTCAGAGTTTGGTCTAACTTAGTGTTCCAAGCATGGGGTGCCTGCCGGAGTCCGTAGAGGGCCTTGTTCAACTTCAGCACCTTATGCTCAGGTCCCTCGGCGATGAATCCCGGTGGTTGTGCAACGTAGACCTCCTCTTCTAGCTCGCCGTTAAGGAACGCCGATTTCACATCCATACGGTGGACTGGTCATCCCTCATGAGCAGCGAGAGCAAACATTAGCCGAACTGAGTCCAACTGAGCCACCGGGGCGAAAACCTCATCGAAATCAACTCCGGACTGTTGGACATATCCTTTATCCACCAGTCATGCCTTGTGTCGAATCACCGCACTGTGGCCATCCTTCTTCACCTTGTAAACCCATTTCAGTCCAATGGGTCTGTGACCTGGCGAGAGATCCACCAATTTTCAGGTCTGATTATCCTCGATTGCACTCATCTCCTCCAACATGATGCGTTGTCACGTCGGGTGCTTCTCCGCTTCTGCAAAGTTTTTAGGCTCTACAGCAACTTGAAGTAGCAGCTCATCAGCTAGTTCATACTCAGCCACACCCGATGCCGCAGTTGGCCAAAGCAGGCTGTCGACGAGCTTGAACTTGGGCAGGTGATCATCGTCGCTGTCAGCGTTAATGTGTTCGTGCGCACCGGGTGGCGGTGACACTGTCACCGGCCTCTGTGGTGTCGAGGGGCCTGCGTCCTGCGTCACCCCTCTTGGCGTCTGATCCAGCCAAGAGGACGCAGGGCTGACCTACGCTGGAGTGCCTGATGATGGAGATCCTTCGGCTGGCAGCGACTGTGTCTCCGAGGCAAGCACGATGGTGCGTTCGATGATGAAGTCCGTCGTAGGCACGGTGTCCTTGCGGAGCTGCTTGCTCTAGTCCCACCCCACTTCCTCTTGAAAGACGACGTCGCGTGTGACCAAAACGCGCCCAGTGGAGGGATCATATACACGATACCCCTTCACACCAGGTTGGTAGCCGATGAACACCCCAGGAGCGCTCCGATCCTCAAGCTTTGAAAGGTGTGGCTTTGTGATCTTGGCGTGCGCCACTCACCCGAAAGTGCGCAGGATGTGCATGGCCGGCTTCCGACCATGCCAGGCTTCGAACGGGGTCATCCCGCTAACGCTCCTCATCGGTGCACGGTTCAACAAGAAAACAGTTGTGGTTACGGCCTCTCCCCAAAACTCTGTCGAGACATCGCGCGCCTTGAGAAGACTGCGTGCCATAGCCCGGCCTTCATGCGGTTTCTCCGCTCCACTCGTCGTTACATTTGCGGTGAATACGGTGCGAGAAAATGCTTGGGCGCCATGACCTGTGCAGTATTCCACGAATTCAATAGAGGTGAACTCACCCCCATTGTCCGTGCGGAGTACACGTAGCTTGCGGCTAGTTTCAACTTCCACCGATGTCTGGAAGTTCTTGATCGTCGTAGATGCTTCATCCTTTGCTCCGAGGAGGATCAACCATATGTTGCGGCTGTAATCATCCACGAGCAGCAAAAAGTGACACTTCCCACCATGCGTAGCTAGAGTGATTGGTCCACACAGATCCCCATGAACCACATCGAGTGGAACGGTGGCGCAGTACTAGGTTGCCAACGGAAACAGTGCCCTCCTCTGCTTGGTGGTAATGCAGCAGTCGCATAGCTGATCAACATGATTGATTCGAGGGAGACCACGTACCATTTCACCGTCAGCCATCCGCTTGAGGGCGTCAAAGCTGAGGTGCCCAAAACGCGCATGCCATTTCCACGCATCCTCCTGATGCCGGGCTATCAGACACATAGGCTAGGCAAGATTGAGCCGAAGAAGGTACAAATGGCTCGGGGATTGCTTCACCCTTGCCACCAAGCGCTTCCGTCTGTCCCGGATGCGAAGGAGCCCATCGTCGATCATCACCTAACAGCCGTTTTCGTCAAGTTGTCCAATGCTGATGATGTTCGTCGTGAGGTAGGGGATGTAGTAGACGCCAGTTAGCGCATGGTGCTCGCCATTGTTGCACACGAAGAGCACAGTCCCGTGTCCCTCAATGCCCACCGTAGAGCCGTCACTAAACTTGACTATCTCGGCCACCCCCGGATCAAGATCAGAGAAGGCTTCCTTGGCGCCAGTCATGTCATTCGTCGCTCTGGTGTCGAGGTACCACACGGTGTCATCTCTCTCTTGGTTGTGATCCAGCTGCGCGAACACCTTCCCTTCATCTAGATGAACCGCCTCACTAGGCTTTTTCTCAAGCGCCGCCTGTTCAACCTGTTGAAGCTCACAAACACGCGCCATGAGCAACATGGGCTCCTCTTCTTCAGCTTGAGCGACATAAGCCTGCTCCTGGTCACACTTCTTCTTGCGGCAGTCACGTTCTCAATGATCCAGCCGCTTGCAGTAACAACATTCATTCTTGGACACACCATGAGATAGATCACGGCCGGTGTCCTCAGACTTGGTGCACGAACCGCCTCTTCCACGCCGTCGCCATCCGCACCCATTCTTGGCGCCGCCTGAGGAGCCCTCGCCGATCTGTAGCTTAAGCTGCTCGACCAGGGACTCCAGCTCAGAGAGGAGCAGCTTGCCGTCACTGCTTCCACCGCCCAAGCGTCCACCACCACCAAGTTCCTCGCGATCTTCCATGACCTTGAGCCGCCCAGTTAGTTCCTCAACAGTCAGTGTCTCCAAATCGAGCATCGTCTCGATTGAGAGAGTGATCTATGAGAACTTTGCTGGGAGGACACGGAGGAATTTCTGTACCACCATCTCATCGTCATACACATCATCGAGGGTGGTCAATTGATTTGCCACCCCCATGATGCGGATCGCGAACTCGGTGACCGTCTCGCCGTCATGGAACTTGATGCCATCGAATTCCTGCCGGAGCTGTTGCGCCTTTGCCTTGCGGACGCGATCGCTCCCAACATACATTGATTTGACTATTTCCCACACCGCCTTCGTCGAGCTCTTCATCGCAAGAGTCGACATCAGCTCGTCGGGGATGCCCTTCAAAATGGCCTCCAGCGTCATTCTGTCTTCCTACAAATTGTACACTCCAACTTTCACCGCCTCCCACAACCCTTTGGCCTGCGTCATTACCTTCATGAGCAGTGCCCAGTTGTCGTAGTTCGAGCACGTCAGTATCGGATACGCTGCACCTCTAACCTCCCGCACTGTCTTCTGCACCACGAGCTCACAGCCGGCCATGCAGCCACGCAGTCGTTGCAAATTGAGGGGCGAAGGTGAGCGCCGACATCGACACGGTGGAGTTCTGAATCGATTTGGTGCAGGAGCTGACAACGCCGCGGATCACTCGCTCTGATACTAAATGATATCTAAATCCACCGGCAAAGTCACAGCAACAACGCACTCACATGAACACAGAGGGAACAAATGTTTTGTGCTGCGATGAACAAACTGCAGCGTTTTCTTCTTTCTTTTATAATGCAAAACAAGATCCGTTACGTGCATGCCATAATTCCCACTAATTCTAACGTTATATGCATGCCATAATTTCCTACTAATTCTAGCGTTATGAAACGGATGGAGATTGAATGGTTGCATGGATCCTGGGCTCATGCCAAAAAACGGAAAAGATGCATAATGCTAAATTAAAGTACTAGCTAACGTGCACAGGGTTATCAACACTAACCTGAGCCCTGGAAGACGGCAGCGTGCAGAGCATTCTGTGAGCTCGGACCCATAGACGACGCATCCCTGCACCTAGTCGTTATTGCTCTCGGCGGCGAACGCAGGCACGCTCATCACCGCCAAATCTGGGCGACATGCGTCTTTGTTCAGCTCGCCGACGCCCGAGATCGGCGCCGGCGAGACAAGCGCCTCAACCACCCGCCATGGCCGTGCCTGGCGCGGATGCGAGGGCGTGTCCCTGCCTCGTTCTTGCATCAGAGGATCTTGTCTCCATGATCGAGCCGGTGGGCGAGGAGAGACATGGCTGTCGCGCCCGCCCTTGCCGCGCGCATCTGTGGCGTGTCAGCAGCCGAGTTCGGAAGAGAGGAGGCTCTTGTCCACGAACACAAGTAGAGCTCCGGATCGGCTCGTCGTGCCCTTGCTCGCAGACTCGTGAAGAATCGTGTTCGTCTCGCGCTCGCCTCGTGTATGTCACACCGTCCATCTTGAATTCTGGAACAAACCAAATCGTGCAATCAGGCTTTAAAAATAAAAGATTTAGATTTGTTGCATGCATGGAAATGATACTTGTAGATTATCATAGTAATACTTCTGTATTATGAAACATTTTATAATTTTTGCTACTGTAAAGTTAGGGAAAATTAATGGACAAATTAAGATGTATATTAGAGACGATGTCAATGTCTTAAATAGAAGTAGTAAAAGAGACCAGAGACTTGAGCTGCAGCTGTGCCACCACTGTGTTGTTGCACAAGTAGCGCCATGACCTCCTCCATTTGCTCTTTGTAGACAGCAAGACACAGAGAAGGGCACATGAACAGGCTTGTGTCGACATTCCACCGTGTCGCCTTGGCACTACAGGATGGGTGAGCTAAATGAGATGATGATCCAACTGTTAAGGATATAGAGTTGTATTAGGATATAGAGTTTGTATTCTCTTCGTGATATGCCTTTCTTATCTGTAACACCCTCTTGTACTCTCTATATATATATTACCCATTGAGATTCTTCAATATACACACAATATTCATAACATGGTATCAGAACTAAGGTTCATACCTCTCAAACCCTAGCCTCCGCACGTCTTTCACTGCCGCTGCCCCCGAGAGAATCGATCTCTACTTCCGGGGCGGCCACCTCATCTTCGGTCGTCGTCGCCTCTTTCAGATCTAGACCGCTGCCTCGTAGATCTAACCACCAATGGTGCAGATCGGGCCCGGATCTGGCGCAGCTTGTCCGCACCAGATCCGGCCGTCGCCCTTGGAGCTGAGCAATCGCTACCAGGACGGGCCCTGCGGCCACCGCTCCCTTCCTCGCCTCGGATCTGGCACGCCTGCGCCTCTTCACGTTGCTAGCCGTGGAGGCGACACTGGTGCTCGTGCTGCTCTCCGACCATCTCCGACCGCCGCTCACCGTGCTCTCCCTGATGACGACCGACCCCTCCATGGCCGCCGACCGCAGTAGCCCCAACGCCGTCCGCCTTACCTGGAACGCGTGGCCGTGGTCCAAGGTCGAGGCCAGCCGCTGCGTCGTCCCGCTCGTCGCCGCCCTTCTTGTCGCGACGAACCATGCCGAGTGGGTATTGCGCAACGTGGATCTCGGGGAAGGCGCCGCTGTCACCAAAGTCCTCTGACCGCCGCGACACGAAGCCTCTCCGCTTCTCATACGGTGGCACAGGCTTGGCGGCAGCCACTGGCTTCGCCACCGCACTGGTGGACCGCGTGGACTCGCCACTAGCCCCACAACGGCTGCTCTCTCCTCACCTACACCCCCGAGGCCACCACCGAGCTCATCGTCCTCTTCCACGACCAAAGAGAAGGTGCTCGCCGTGAAGGAGGGTGACGCCCGGAGGTGGCTGTAGCTGCGGTGTTATTAAAGGAGGCGAAGATGCCCAAGTGGCTTAAGGTGTCCAGGATCGGATCTCGCCGCATCTTTTATACCTGATATTTAGGATTTTGTGTTTTCCGTTGCATCCACCCCGTACGTGCCCTCCCTGATCGCGTCGATCTGCCCCTCCTCCCCCTTATCTGGTGGCGGGGATGCCTCGGCAATTGAGAATCAACTCATCGACCTTTCCATAGGCGACGAGTTCCCCAATCCCTTGGGGTGGGAGGACGGCCCCGTCCCCGGCGGCGGCAATGAGGTCTCCGGCGGGAAGGCTGGCCGAGCGACGACGAGGACGGGCACTGACAGATCTGGCAGAGAGCCCCGGCATAGAGATCCTAGATGACGTTGCCAGATTCAGAAGAGGCGGCGACGGGCGTGTAGAGGCGCAACAACCGTAGAGAGCCAAAGCACTGGATCGAGCTCGAGGCTGGTGTGGCGGTCAGGAGATGGCCTAGCGGTGGCCCGACGTGGAGAGCCGGATGACGGCGACCGTGGAGGCGTCGGCATCCCAAAGGGGATCCTGGAACGGCGCTGGTTCTAGAGCATGAGGTCAAAGCCGGATCTGAAGCACTAGGTTGGCGTCGAGCAAAGGCTAGGCGCCGTCCAAGAAGAGGATCAGGCGACAGGAGATGAGGTGGCCGCCCCTGGGAGGTATGAATCTTAGCTCTGATACTATGTTATGAATATTGCATGTATATTGAAGAGCCCAATGTGCAATATATATAGAGTACAAGAGGCTGTTACACATAAGGTAGGCATATCAGGAAGAGAATACAAACTTTATATCCTAATACAACTCTATATCTTTAACACCAACCACATGTACATGGTCCGGACAAGGCCATGCACAGCTCAGCATAGCAAGTCGTCAAGTCAATTGCCTCTTGCTTTTCCTACAAGGAAGTTGGTATGGGTGTTCCAGGAAGCTAGAAGACTCCCTCGTCGAGAAAGGGACGTATGGCTCAGGTGTACGACGTGGTCAACTGAGCTTGTGCTTGTAGCTTCTAACTTCTTAACTAGCTCTCCAACGAGTTTCTAGTTTTTTAATTTCTTTTTTTTTTGCTTTTTACCTTTTTTGTATTTTCTTTTTTTCCTTTGCATTATCCATGATAATATAATTTTTATTTTTAAAATTTAATTACAGAAAAAGTAATAGTAACTACAATGTATTTTCAGCTGTCATAGTGTAAAAAACCAGAAGCAGCTGCGCTTCACTCCAAACGGCTTCAACTTATGTCTTTTTTTGGCTTATTTAAGTCAGAAGTCATTTGGAATGCATCGGCTTCTGTTTTCAGCTTATTTAGATTTTTCTAGCTTTTTTTTTTTTGGACTTTTTGCTATTTCTTTTTTCCCTTATTCCTTTTCATTGTCTGTGACGATATAACAGTTTTTTCAATTTTTTCTCAATTTGTTTATTTTTTTTCAAAAAAACTAATAACCTTTACAGTGTAATTTTAACTAAAAGCCAACGGCCAAAGTCTTAAGCCAGAAGCTTAAACCCTTTGGAGCAACCAGCCCTTTTGAGCATTGTAATAAGCTTTTCTGAAGATAACGTTTGAAAATATAACTTTTTATTGATCTGACCAACTGTTCTGAATTGTGAAATGTCCTAAATGTAAATGACGAGTTTTGCGAATTAATTTACTTATTTAGTTAATCAGATTACTACATCATCTATAATATTCTATTGCTAACAGCCCTAAAAATATTCTATAGCTAACTAGAAATTTTTCTGATAACATTACGAAGGGAGGAAAATTTGCAATATGAAATGAATAATATTATTCACCAATCCAACATGATTACATAACTAATTTACGTACAACATGATTACTCAAATAATTGATCTAAATCAGAAAAAAGATAATTATGTTTTTCTAATTTAAGGATTATTGTGAAATTTTCTAACCTCCTAAAGTGAATGATAGACCTCTACGAGAAAATTCACTAATAATAACTCTCTTTCTCACGATATGCCATCATATAACTCAATCACAGTATCCCATGTGGTTTGTAGATTTTGTTCGCAATATGCCATCACCGACACTGCTCCATCCACGCCTCTCCGTTAAGCGCTGAGAAAAGACTTTCTTGCCCTCAGCAGTCACGTTTCACTCCATGCCACTCTGAAGTGCCTGATGGAGGCCAGATCTGCAGCTTGGCCTCCACTACAGTGGCTAGCAGGCGAAGCACCTATTCATGGCGCCGATGGTGCCAGGAGGGAGCCGCGACGGTGACCGCAAGGTCGTCGTCGCCGGTGGAGGCCAAGGGGAGGAGAGGAGTGGTGCTGGTGCCGCGTGATGTAGTGTTTGCTGCAATTTCTTTTTTTTTTCTCTTCCCAAACCGCATCCCAATTTGTGGTTCAGTTTACTTTAATTTCTTCCCATGCGAGATTCCCAAACCGCATCCCGATTTCGTTTTCTCTCTTCCCAAACCGCAATCCCTGTTCATGGTTCTATCTTGCTTCGCTTTCTTCCCATTTGGTGAGATTAACAACAGCACATTCTTTTTTCTTCCCAGTTGTGTTCATGCTAGCCCGCGGTACAATCTCTTCCCAATTGTTCAATTCTTCTGGAAATTCATGTGTGTTGTATGCACTGCTGGGAATAAAATGAGATTCCAGAAGCTATTTTAGTTCCCTAGTGAATGATTTGGGAGTGGAAAGGGGATCTTGGACCACTGTCCTCGACACCACAGTATATAGATATTTAGATATCTAACCAAATCTGAATTTTCTTAAACCCAGTATATATCCAAGCAAAAAAAAATGAGGAGGAATATCGCTAGATTGTAAGGCAAAATCGAGCACTTATGAAAAGGAAAGCTACCTGCTGCTGCGGTACCAACGCGACGTTGCAGTAGCAGCGTCATGACCTCCTCCATATGCCCTTCGAACACAACATGATAGAGAGAAGAGCACATGGCCAGGCGTGCATCATTCGACGACTGCGCCGCCTCCTTCGCAGATGAACTAGGCGGTGCAGGACGCGTGAGTTGGATGAGCTGATGATTCATTGGAATCAAGTTAATTGCTGCGCCAACTCTAGTGTGTATGGGCAGGGGCTCCAGGCTCCAGCGGTGCGAATATATAGGGGGTGGGTGTGCTTTGCCTTCCAGCTGGCTTTCCAGCGGTGCGAATGTGCACGGGGTGGGTGTGTTTTGCATTCTACTGACTTTGGTTTATACATACTACAGTAAATAATTTTTAGATTGTATATTATTTTTTAAGGTAGAGTGAACAGAAAGATTATAATAAAAAGTATACTGAGTTTAGTTGTATTGATCAAAATCATATACAACCATTTTTCACAATGCACTACATCTTACAAACAGTCAAAACTCAAAAATTTAAATCATAAACCACGTCCAAAAAAACCTATCCAACATGTTGCCGCCATATTCTTCGTGGTCTAAGAGCCTTGCCATATGACCCTGTAGTCTTAAGCCAGGGTCTGCTTGGATTGGCATGTGGTCTTAGATTGCGACTGGCCCTCTTCCTGGATGCATATATGTGAGTTAGTGTAGTGTTGGAGCGAGTTGAATATTCAAACGGCGTGTTCATACTTCATTGTTCAGACAAGGACATACCTAGCTCGACCCAAGCGGACGTTGGAAAGTAATGACTTATTGATTTAGAATTGCATGACATTTATTCGCCATTCTAAGTCAAATCCGTGGAGTTGAGTCCGGGACGTTAAAGAGATGTATCCATCGTCCTGAGTAGAGTAAATAGAGTTAAGCCCGGGGTATTGAAGAGATGTGTTCACTGTCCTATGTCGAGTCTGCAGAGTTGTGTCTGAGGCGTTAAGGAGAAGTGTTTACCGTCCTAAGTTGAGTCTCGGGCGTTGAAAGATGTGTTTGTCATTCTGTGTCGAGTATAAGTTAGGTAAATTGTAGTTGGAACCGATTGGTTCAACGAATTAGAGTCTTTACATGTAGATAGATATGCACCAGTTAAGTTTAGTTTACATATAGATCGCTTCATGTGTCAGCTTAGCTGGTAGTTCGGATCGTACATTGATTCTAAATTAGAAGAAGGTAAATCTAGATTAGGGGAGATTGTTGAAAAGTAATCTTGACTTGATTGATTTAGGATTGCATGACATGTATAACTTTATCTATTATAGTAGTAGATAATAAGTTTCTTAGTTTAGTTGATATGTTAGAGTAGTTCGAGTACACATGTTAGTCGGAAGTATTATGCTATATAATGATGAGGCCTATAGACAGTTTTACTAATAGCATCAGAAGAAAAACAAAAGAAAAGCTCTAACTAAGCAGTTGCAGTCGAGCATCAAAGTTCTTGTGCACACGTTCTTATTCTCTTTCATCGTGAATTCGTATGTATGAATTTTCTTCTAGATCTAGGCCAACAGCAGGTTCCTTGTCGAGAAAGGAACCAGCTGTAGTACATCTCACTTGGAGTTACTTATCTTGATTTGTTGCATTCTTAGGACAAGCCGCCGCGCTCAGTAACGCCAGCGTTTGCGTTCGACGTGAAACGCCAGCCTTTTTACTGTGTATATTTTTGTCTTTTTTGTTTTTCTTGTTTTATTTTAGGTTTTTTGTTTTTCCTTTTCTTTCGTATTCCATTGCATTATCCGTGATGGGTTAACATTTTTTTTTCTATTTTTAAATTTTTTAAATTTAATTATGTTAAATAAGTCAACTCAGTTACAGTAAAAAAAATAAATTATCTATAG
Source organism: Melocanna baccifera (assembly GCA_036346265.1). NCBI lineage: Eukaryota > Viridiplantae > Streptophyta > Magnoliopsida > Poales > Poaceae > Melocanna > Melocanna baccifera. The sequence continues at coordinate 18,111,953 of CM070707.1, read as the reverse complement.
TAAAAAAATCTATAAACGACCGTCATTGTGAACACCCCTAAGGATTAAGAAGCTGCATAGACCAGAACCATTCAATGTCATATATTATACTGATAGATGAAGTAGAGTATGAACAATGAAACAGAGTAGTACTTCGATACATGCCGTTTGCCTGTCACTCCTTTTTTGTGAGATGCTTGGTGTGTCTTTTTTTTAGAAGGCTGGGTAATTGGATGCTTGGCATATAATACTAGCTAAGAGTGACGTGATCGCAGAGTGAGAGAGAGCAGGGGCGGAGATGGGCCTCGGGCCGGTTGGGCAACGGCCCGAGGCCCAGCAAAATAATGGTGCGAGCGCCCGACCGGCCCGAGGCTCCCGAACACGGACTGCCCGAGGTATCGCGCGAGGAGGGCCGTCTCGCCGAGGTCTCGCCACTTCGCCAATCGCCGTCTCGAGAGGAGGGGGAGGCCAACCCTAATCCAGGCTCCCACCACGCGCGACGCGCCACGCCGCCGCCCGGCCCGCCCAGCCCCCACCGCCGCCGTGGCGGTGAGCCGTGACGCCGCCGCCGCCTCCTCCCCCCGCCTCGGCGCCTCCTCTCCGCCTCGGCCCGCGGGAGCCCGTGAGCCCGTGAGCGGAGCCGCGGAGGGACGAGGGAGGGTGGAGCCGGGAAGGGGCCGGGCGGAGCGGAGGGCCGGAGGGGCCCGGGCCGGAGGAGGGGAGGCGGAGCGGGGGAGGGGGAGGGGCCGAGCGAGGCCGGAGGGGAGGCGCCAGGCGGCGCTCGGAGCGGGCAGCGAGCGAGCTGCAGCGGAGGGAGGGGAGGCGGCGGGCGGGCGGCGGCGAGAGAACGAGGAGGAGTAAAGGGAAGGCGGCGGGGGCCACAGGAGGAGTAGATAATTTCTAGTAGAGTGCAGCTCCCGTTAGTTGTCTTTAATCCTTGATGATTTAGCAATATAACTCTCTTGACTATATGATGCTTGCTTTAGTATAGTCTATGCGATAATCATAGCCTCTTGAAAAAAAAAGCCACGATTGATTAGTAAGCTGATTTGTTGGTATAATGTGTCAAGAATACTATCTTTAGATTGCTATGACAAGAATTGAATATTTGTTGAATACTATCTTTACTTGGTTGGTTATAGAACTGGATGCACATGGTTTTGCTACTCTTACTCTTGATCATAATATATGTATGAAGCAAAGATTGGATTGGAAAAGCCATCTCATTACAAATGGAGATTTCTTGCCATCTCATCGCCATGTCGTTTGCTTATGTGGTATGCATACTACTCTCATTTGTTCAAGGAGCATTCTTTGCTGCGTTTTCTACTGTTATTTGTATTTTCTCCTGTTATTTTCCTATGAAAAATGCATAATTTCATAGGACTTTTATTGCGCATGTGGTCAGAAAATGAGTAGTGGCGTGTCTTTTTTGCTTGGAATGTTATGCTGATTTTAGAGATTGCATTGTTAGAAATGAATCGAGGTCTGGAGGTTTGGCTATTCAGTTATATTAGTCAACTTGTTCTTTTGAAGCTATGTTACTAGCTTGAAATTTTTTATTCATGATACTCCAATTCGACAATTATAAATTTTGTAAGTTTGGGGATAGCAGTTTCCTACATCCAAATAGAAATATGCAAAAATTTGTTTGTTTTAAGAACTTAAAAGTGAAAATGACTATTTGCCTTGATAGTGCCACAATTGTTATGTCCATTGTGTTTTTCATATGCTTAAAGTAATAGATTTGCAAGCATCGATGATAACAAGATTTTACAACGTTTTCAAAATATGAGGACGCGTAAGCAGAAACTACCTCATGCTAGTGGTATGCTACATTCTTATTTCATAATTTGCATTCAAAATAATGTTATGGTTTTGTTTCCCTGATTTACATATGCAATTTTATCTTTGCAGATTTAGGTTCTCGTACTATTGTTGATGAAGATATGACAGACTCAAATGAACCAAATCTTTCTTAATTACGCAAAAATTACCTCATGCTAGTGGTATGTTATATTATTTTTTTTGCTATGTTTTATCTATTTTGTCGTATCGTTCAACATGGAATTCAAATTTTATTTTGATTATGTATTTATATTGTACTTTTGTTATACCTCAGCACTGATAGTATTTGATATTAGTTATAGACTTCTGTCTTCCTTAGTTCTGTGCTCGAGGTTCTGATCAATTCTGGCTCCGCCCCTGAGAGAGAGAGTTGTACCATTGCAAGATCGCAATAGCGAAGAGTGACGTGGTCGCGGAGTCAGAGAGAGAGTTGTTACATTGCAAGATTGCAATGGATGACTAATGCAGAAGGCCAGGGTCCACACCGTTCAAGCGCTTAGAGGCTGGCAGCATCAACAGACCTGCGCCTTACGTAGTGGCCACTAGGAATCGAATACTTAAGGGTGCAAACGGATGAGATTCGTACGAATATTGTTTAAATTATATTATAATCTATATTTTTTTAGATTTAAAATCGGATATGGTAAGATCGGATACGAATACGAATTCATAATATTCGGAGTTTCGAATACGGTACCGTTGAGACGAATATATAACAGATTCGGCTAGGAAACGGATAATATAGGCGAATAATACAGATGATTATAGTATTGCTTTCTTCGACCCAAGAGCATCAGGGGCAGGATTTGTTTCTCCAATTCTCCTAGTCCTCAGCCAACGAAACGCACAGCAAATACACATTCCAGAGTCCATCCAGGCCATAAGAAGAACCAAAAATAAATGCCGCAACAGATTGGTCCTAAAATCTGCAGGAGAAACAACGGCGATGCTGCTACAGCGCCAAGAATCAGGATTCCCTGCACATGTACACAGCAGCCTTCATCCTGCCACCCCCTCTCCCGGCCATGCAGGATGAACCACCACTATCCAGGCTCTGCGATCAGCAACAGAAGCTAAGCGCAGTAAATTCAAGGCACCGGCAACATAAGGCACCACTACTGAGAAAATATTTGCATGCCAGTTTAGAAAGTATAAAAGTACATCATTTCATATGGCATCTGCTGTTCATAAACAATTTCCATAACGCAGGCACAGAGCAGTAAAGAGTGCATAAATCATCAGAACAATATTCCAGTCATGCTACAGGACATTCATTAAGCATTCAAGTTGCAACCAAAACAACTAGTACAAAACGTTGAATTGTCATCAAATTGTAGGGCAATAGGAGGTGTGGATTCCAGTAGTTCCTTGAATTTTTTTATAGCAAGGGAGTAAGGGAACCTCACAGCATCAAGAGGAGACGCGTTCTCCAAGCTGCACACTGCACGAACACGACCACCAAGCTCAAGAAGCAGAGGGAACGCCTCCAGAGTGCCCGCATCGACGTACACTAGTGCATCTGCGATCTCATCTCCAATCTGCAAAGCAAAGCAGCAACAATCCAAATAATGTAATTTCGATAGGCAAAGCTGGGAGATTATATTTTTTACATGCAAATTCATTATAGGAGCAATTCTTCGCCACTTTTTTCCCTTACAGATTGAGTTAATCACGAACGAGAAACACCGAATCCTTGTAAAGCTAAAAAGATAAGTGTTTTATCAAGTAAAGCAGCTCCATGTTTCATCATCCATCACTCGTTTCAAAATTAGTTGTGTCGGAACGAAAAGGAAACATATGGTTCAGTTCGGAAGCTGTATAGATGGGCTCCAATTCGACGCATTCTTTCGCACAACACAAATCTGCGTAACCAGGGACGAAAAATTCTAGGAATCCTCACGCGTCCCATCCGCTAAAACTGCACAAAACGTTTCTAAGAAGGATCGATGGAAAATCGAACAAACGATGAAGAACCCGGAGCCAGTAAAAAGAAGCTCGCGCGTAGATCCGACCTGGCAAGACGCGGATGGAGTCGAGGCAGGACGCGATCAGATCCACTGACCCCATGGTGTATTATTCCCTAAGCCTCCAGAAGATTCCGGAAAGCCTTCGCCCCGATGGCCCCCTCCCTGCGTCGACGATGCGGTGTGACCGTGGGGACGGGAGGGAGGGGAGAGGCGAACTGGCGAAGGCGACCAGGCCACTCGATACGCCGAAGACCCGACCGCTTAGGCCGCCCTTTCGGAGCTGCAGCTCGCCGGAGAAGCGTCGTTGTTCCATGAGAAGCCGAGTGCTGGGCTGCCGGACTGGGGAGTGGGGAAGGAGTCGAAGGACCGAAGGCACCGAAAGGTCCGAAATCACCGAAGGAAAGGAAATAAGGAATCCCGTACTGACGTGCTGTTAGGGGTGAAAACGGATCGGATACGGATAGATAATATCTCTATCATATTTGTTTTCATATTTTTTCGAATACGGATACGAATACGGATAACTCGAATACGAATATAAATACAAATAATATCGAATACAGATACGGATCGAATACGAATCGAAACGAATACGGTTACGAATATTTATCGGAATATGAAAACCCCTTAAATTATACATCTAAAATTAACGAAAATACATAAATAGTTTGTAACATCCTGATTTTCTGGAGTTTATAAAGCCCTGTTTATAAAAATAAATTTTATGGAATTAAATCAAGCTTAAAATAAATTTTTAGAATTTAAAATAATTTAATATGATTAAATTAAACTTTAACATGAGCTAAAAATATTTTATTTGTGTTCCTCAGATCTGATGGATTTTTTTGGTATTTTTGGTGAATTTTTGGGATTTAATTGCTATTTTCTAGAGCCTTTTGGATTTTATTCGAATTTTGGAAATAAGAAAATGGGGAGATTCTAGAAAATCCGGATATCCGGTTTCGTTTTATCCGGATTATCTGTATCCGTATCCATATTCGACGGATACTAGGCTTACCGTATTCGTATCCGTATCCGATAAAAAAAATCCGTATCCGTATCCGATCCGAGAATTATCCGAAAAAATCTGATCCGACACAATCCGTATCCGTATTCGTCCGGATCGGTCGGAAACTATCCGATCCGTTTTCACCCCTACGTGCTGTACTGCTGTTCGGATATTTATTCGGATATGTATACGGGTACTATCCGATTGATCGAATATCGAAACTATTAGATCAATAGAAATTATATCGAGTTTGTTACTGAATCTGTCTACATATATCCGTATATTGTACCGAATCCGATCGGATAACGAACCAGCTTACCGAATTCGCTATCATCCAGTTTCGATACCAGATCGATCGAAAAAAAACCGATCCGTTTGCACCCCTGTCGAATACGATGTACACCTTAATTTGCCTCCAATTACTGAATTACTGACTAGGTGAATTTTATTTCAACGTTCCGCAACAAGCTAAGATATCGATCGAGAACTCGCTAGCGTGCTTGAATGCAATGGATGTCATGGCGATTAGCTTACCGAAATACGCTAGAATATCTATAGCCATGAACATAAACAGGTTGCGTGAGTACGCGCCGGCGAATGGATGCTCACTACCAGGATATAGATTATCCCTGACGGCCAAAAATAGTCAGGGATAGGTCGACAATCATCAGGTACGCATTCCCTAATGGGGAACCGTAGGCATTCCTGACGGGTCACGGACAGGGATTTCATGTCTTCCCTGATAGGCTTATTTTGGCCGCCAGGAAAAGAGGAGTGAGCAACAAAAAAAATCATAGCAATGCGCAATTTTCTCATTTAAGTAGCCCACTGTCCTGGATTTCTAGATATATAACATTGCAATTTAAAAGGTCAATAACAGGACCATCGAAGTATTAGAAGTGCCTCAAAGAAATTTATAAAATGAATTCTCTATTAACAAACTAAATCTTTGCAAACACTTGTTGTGATCTCATACATGGCTAGTCTAACAGGTTGCACAATTAAAGGAAATTGTAGTGTGACGAAGATTATATAATCTATTAAATATGACTTTAATACTCAATTAAGACCTTAACATCCATGTGGTCGTAAACTTCTAAAGGCAATTGCCCAAATACCACTGGTTGGAGTACCACTCTACTCCACAAAGGTCTTTAGATCGAGAGAAACACAAACTAAGGAGCAAATTAATAGCACTAAATACCCCCACTACTATACTATTGACTGAAGAAGCTAGCTTAACATAGACAAGTTAAAAGACTCTAAAAGACCTAAAAGAGAAAGAGAACATCTATCCAAACCCACATCCTCAACTAAAATCTAAATGATATGCAATAATAAAAATAGGAATTGAGTATTTAAAAAAAATTCAAGAATTGAGTACCTAAATTGAATCAAGTTAATTGCTGCACCAAATCTCCTGTGTATGGACAGGGCTCTAGCGGTATGGATATAAGATGTTGACGCAATTCTTCGTGGTCGAGAGAGCCTTGCCATATGACCCTAGCCAGGGTCTACTTGGATTAGCATGGAGTCATGCATATATATTCAAATTTACATATTTTGGTCTCAACAATTAAGAAACTATTACAGTGGCTAGCCACGTAATTGTACAAACAACTCTACTAGTTGATTCCTTTGTCCACAAATATAGATCGCCGTGGGTTCCGTGCGGTCAAGCTTTTTAAGCTTTGACCATTAATATATATCAAAATATATAGATTGACTATATAAAAATAATATTATTGGATTTGTCTTGCAAAATTCTTTTATAATATATATTTTTTAATATTTTTACTAGTATATTATGATAATAAATCATAGTTAATGTCTCGTATTGAAAACCATAAAAAAAATCATAAATCATCTGTATATTAAACCTAGGGGAGTTCCTGGCCAGCAACTGCGTCCACGTCGCCTTAGCTTCCTGTGCACCTGACGCGTGTGTGCATGTTTGGTTCCGCTCCGCTTGCCGCGTGTATGCGCGCTCATTTCCGCTCCGCCTAACGCCGTCACGCGGGGCTGCTTGATGAGGACATCCCTCCCACGGATACAATCGTGTCTACACACACAATTCACCCACAGCAAGTGTTGCAAGGTCCACTTACTCGAGCCCGTGCTCGTCAACTTAAATGCCAGGTGAATTCGTTCCTAGGCTTAGTCAATAACATTTCGGAGTTGGTTCAATGATTGCTAAGGTGCAAACGTCGTTGTACGGTTATAGTCAGATCGCGAGAGTCACCTCTACCAAAATCGATAGTTATCAATCTCATCGAAAGATCGGGCACCCCACCTCCATCACCGCTCTTCCTCGCTGATTAATCCGTGCGGTTTGCGAGCCCATCCAGCTGTCCGCGCGCGTCCAGCTCCCGTGACCAAGCCTGTCGTCATCCTCTCCTGATTCCCTTCCCAGACGGCACCGCCGTCTCCCCTCGCTTTCGCCTCGCTCCCCGTGTCCCTTCCTCTCGATCTCCTCCTCTCCCGATTCCCTTCCCAGATGACGGTGCCGCCTCCCCTCGCTCTCGCCTTCCTCCCCGTGTCCCTTCCAGTCCAAGACCATCTCCGGCCGGTCCTGGACCAGGGTCGGCGACCTCGACGAGTCCGCCGAGGGACGGTTCGTGTTGATCCACGGCGCGGCGCAGGCGATCCGCCCGGTTAGCAAGAAGATGGCACGCAGATGGTGCAGCTTCACGACCTCCCTCAGCATGGAGAGTATCGTCGACGTCAAGGGCGTCGTTTCCCTCCCCAAGGAGCCCCTCAAGGCCACCACACAGCAGGTCCGTATCTTTGGAATTATTTCTTGCAATTTTGTAAGGCAATATGATTATGTCTTTTCATCAGTAGCAGCCATCAGGCGCCAATCGATGCGAATACACCTTCGTATAGTAGCATAATTTGAAAAGGTTGAACAAGTATGCCATGTGAAAATTCTGTTTTTTGCTTGCTTTCCCTTTTCAGGAAGCACACAATTTTGTGCTCCAGCCCTGCCTATGATTCCTAGATCTTTTTGTGGTTTAAGGGATTAATCTTACCATGATTGCAGGTTGGAGAGAAGCTTGTTCGTGTTGGCCAAGATATCCGCTTGAATTATAGAGCTATTGATCTGCGGACTCCTACGAATCAAGCAATGTTCCGAATCCAATGTCAAGTTGAAAATGTGAGTCTTTGACCTTGTTTATATTGACTGCTATCATTTATGCATTAATGGATACTGCTATTCCAAATAGCATGTTATGTGATCTATGGTTCAGGTAGCACCTTTGATCTGTCATTCAATAAAGCTGAGTCTGTAGAGCCTTAATAATTTCAGCATAGAATCATTACATTCTAGCAAAAGGCACCTGTGTCTTGGGCACCAAGCTTAAATTGCATAATCTGTTGATGTTGTTTAGAGACTCTGATCGAGTGATCCTAACATTTTTGCCCTATGCCATGCAATTCTATCTGGTTGCGCTATTGTACAAATCGAGTTTAACATTCGGTGTGAATTGTGGATTTGTCAAGACCATGCATTATGTGATATACTAATATGTATACTTGTATGTGAATGCTCCAAGAAATAGGTTTTTATTACGTATATTTCTATAGAATGTAATGTTTTTTATTGGTCCAAAATGTAAATCATTGTTGGATACTATGCAGAAATTTAGGGAACTTTTGTTGTCAAAGAATCTTGTTGGGATCCACAGCCCAAGGCTGATTTCTGGATCAAGTGCAGGGGGTGCAGCTGTATTCAAGCTCCAGTACAATGGCCAGCCTACTTGTTTAGCACAATCCCCTCAATTATACAAGCAGATGGCTATTTGTGGAGGGTTTGAATGTGTATTTGAGATTGGTCCTGTGTTCAGAGCTAAGAATTCAAACACACACATGCATCTGTGTGAGTTTGTTGGTTTGGATGCTGAAATGGAGATTAAGGAGCACTATTTCGAGGTAAGGAAGATCAGAAGAAAAATGATTGAGTTCATTTACTAAGGTTATGATGACTAAGTACTGATTTTCTTACACAGGTTTGTAGTATTATAGATGGCTTATTCATAGCAATATTTAAACACTTTAATGAAAATTGCAAGAAGGAACTTGAGACAATAAATAGGCAGTATCCATTTGAACCTCTGAAGGTACACATTCTTGCTTCTTGTTTTATGGTTCGTATTATATTATTATCTTGGTGCTATAGCTCAAGCTGCTGATTCAAATTGTGCCAGTTCATGCAATGCCTGTCTTATTTCTTTCTTACAGTTCAGCGGTTGCTTATCTGATTCAGTTTGGATATTGCTTCATCTATACGCTTGTTGGCGCTCGTTGTACGATGCAGGAACATTTCGGTCACCATTATTGTTTGACGCCACTTATATTGGTTAGTTCACATACCATTTTATTTCGTTGTGATAGTAGTTACCCTTTTGTGCTCTTAGTTATTTGATACATCATGCTAATTTTATTGCGTTATAGTAACGGCTGCTCTTATTATGCTCTTAGTTATCTAATACATCGCTTGTACCTTATTGTTGTTGCAATAGAATGGTTCACTTATTTTTTAGTGCTTTTCCCCCCCTTGTATACATTGTTAAGTTCGTTCCTTTTTTAAAATGCAGGACCGTTATGTGAATTTAGTCAGGAGAGTTTCTATTTCACCTAATTATTCCAGACTGACCTGCTACTCTGCGCTATTATCAGCCTGCGTTTTACAACGCGCTTACTAGTCAGTTTACATATCGTTCTATTTCATTGTGCTGATAGCTACTCTTTTTGTTTTCCCTGTTGCTTTTACAGATTGCTTCTTCATGTTTATTTGTGTTTACGTTTACCTTTTCTTAGAGCCTTTCTGTGCCTTTACCAATCCTATTCTGTTATTATATTATACATATTATTATAGGTATTGTGTGTATTGATATGAAATTCAAGGAGTCAATATATATATATATATATATATATATATATATATATATATATATATATATATATATATATATATATATAGAGGAGGAAAGTACAAAAGATGTGTCGTATCGAAATAAGGCATATATGGAATATTTTAGGATGGGAAACTTCGTCATATACCCTCCTCATATTTGAGAGTTTCAGGATTTACCCTCCCGAGTCACTGACACGTGGGGTCGGGATGAGTCACTGACATGTGGGCCGGAGGGTAAATCCTGAATTTCAGTCTAAGAGAAGGGTATATGATGAATAATTCCTTTTAGGATTATCTTTTCTTCCAGCCTTCCGATAGTTTTACCATTCCTATTCTGCTATTACATTATATATATCATAGTATTGTCTCTCTCTTTATGCCTCTCTTATCTCCCTTCTATATGTTTACTTATCTTTTCTTAGAACCTCTCTGTAATCCTACTACTTCTATTATATTATTGTAATATATATATATATATATATATATATATAAATATAAAGAGATATGCTAGATAAAGATAAGGCATATATAGAATAGTTTAGGCTTACCTTTTCTTACAACTTCTTCGTGTTTATTCATGCTTACGCTTATATTTTCTTAGACCCTTTTTGAGACCTTAGCATTTCTATTCTGTTATTATATAACACATATTGTTATGAATATTGTGTGTGTTGATATGAAGCCCAAAGAGCCATATATAGATATGTATATAAGAGAGTACAAAGAGATATGCTATGTTTAGTTCTCTGTTTTGTTATAGTCCTTTTGTAATCTTTGTGTTCCTATTGTGTTATGCGTATTTTCTCCCTTTTTATACTTGTCTTATTTCCCTCACTTATAATTGAATACTTGCTTATGCAACTCTTTTTGAATACTGTTTTGTCTACAAACTCGCTGTCCTTAGTTATGTAGTTAGTTTACTTCTTGTTTCCACTCCTTTTAACTTTTCTGCCTTTTCGCTTTCAATATTAACTTCGTGATTGAATTGGTATTCTTTTACCTTTTCTATTTTCTCACTTTCAGTATTAATGTCATAGTTGAATTGCTATTCTGTTAGTTGTGATATCTAGTTTTATGGATTTAGCGCATTCTGCTAGAGCCTTTTAACTTTTGTGCTTTTTCGCTTTGAATATTAGCCTCGTGGCTAAATTGGTGTTCTTTTAGCTTTTTTGTTTTCTCACTTTCAATATTAATCTCATAGCTGAATTGATGTTCTATTAGCTATTGCTATCTATTTTTACGGATTCAGCACATTCTGCTAGAGCTAAATGCAAAGAAATCCAGTGTGGAAAATAGCCGGTTACCTCAATAACCTCACCGCTGTTGTTTATACATGCTTCACCCAATGCATCCGCACCAGCTTTCCCACAAACAGCACTACAATCATGTATAACTGTTGCTCATGCTAAATACATGCTTTACCCAGTTTTCCCATTTTTTTTAGAAAGCTTTCATTACCTATTGATTTCTGCTTTGGTTTACTTTACTTTCTTACAGTGCTTGCCACAGATGTTAGTATACCTTATACATGAAAGCGTCAGCATGGTTGTTCATAGTCTTTATGATCATGATGTATCTAGCAACAAATCTATCATTACTAGATACCGCTCTCCTATAACTAACACTGTATTAGCCAATGTGAACATATTTAGTGGAACCTTCGCTTTCCTCGTGCTCTGCAACATATGCTAGTTTATGCAAAAAAAATGCCAACTTGCCTTCCTTAATTTATCTATATATTAGTTATGTTTCCCTTTACAATCATTGGCACCTCTTGCTGTTCATACTATTTCTTTTAGTGTTAAAAACAAAACAATACTACCAATTCACCTCATATTAAACAGAATTAGTATATACAGTACATTCACCAGATCATACAAAAAAATTATCAGCACCGCAAACAAATCAGCGATCACCAACCATTTATACAAACTAGCTTGCGTGGTGTCTCGCCACGCATACGCAGCTAGTTGTCTACATTTGTGGAGGGAGGGAGGGAGAAACTTGGCCTACATTTGTGGAGGGAGGGAGGCAGGAACTTGGTAGTAACTGCAAAAACAAAAGCGCTACAGTACTTATAACCGTGAACATAAGCAGGGTGGATACGGAAGCACCGGGGAACGGATACTGCCTCCTGATACGCCTCCATATGCCATGCTGCCTTCCTTTGAAGCGACCGCGCCATAGGAACCTCCAGATTGTGCACCAAGACGCTGCAGGCGCAATCCACGTCGTGATCGAGAAGGTCAAGCCATTGATGCACAAGTATATAGCCACGGACGCGAAAAGATTGACTGCCCTTGTGCACGCCACGGCTCTCAAAGCTGCGTAGAAGGTCAGCATCAAGCTGATTAGCGATATCCACATGAAGTGCAACGCCACCACAAAGCTCTTCCAAGAGCCGGCCGAGCGTGACGCCTTCCCGTAGACAAGCAGGATCACTGCAACCACGGAAGTCGCCATGGCAACGGCGTCGAGGGAAAGGAACCATTTGAAAGCGATATCGGTCTGGAGGACCGCCTTGCCGTCACGTTCTCCGTAACCCCCTGGCATGTTGAACGCGGCGGAGAAGGCGACGGTGGCGATGAGCACGGCGACCACCGCAAGGCTGTCGGACGTCGTCTCTATCCACTGAGCTATGTCGCGGCCACTCCACTGCTTCAGACGTTCCTGCCTTTCCGGTCGGGACTGTGCCCCGAAGGCAACTAGTGTCACCACCAGCCTTATCTGCAAACCATATATATATCAATATATGCATGAGAGTTTTTACTTGAGTGTTGTAGGGTAATAGTGCATGATCGTGTATTGATCGAACTTGATATTGCAAAATTAATATGCGCGCGCTATATATGCTCACCATGGTGAAGAAACTGGTGGATTTCGCGACGAGATCGAACGGCGTGTTCCCATTGTTGTTCATAACATTGGCTCGCACTTTGCCTTTCCGTACCAGGGCCTCCGCGACTTCGAACGCGCCCGCGACCACCGCGAGGTGGAGCGGCGTATTCCCTTCCCTGTCCTGCGCGTTCAGGAGGCCGCCCAGCTTGGGGTTCTTGATGGCCAGCGACACGACCGAGCAGCGCTTTTGCTTGGCCGCGGCGTGCAGGAAGGTTTCGCCATGGTTGTCGCGGAGCTTGACGGCGTCGGGGCAAACTTTTATCAGCTCCTTGACGACGCGGTCGTGGCCCATCAGCGCCGCGACGTGGAGGGCCGAGAGGCCGTCCTCGTCCTTCATGTACACCGTGCTCGGTGCCGCGGCGCTCAGGATTGCGCTTACGACGGAACGGTCGCCGTCGGACGACGCGAAATGGAGCGGGCTGCTGCCGTTGCAGTCGACTTTGCCGGCCAGAGATGGATTCCACTGCAGTAGCAGGTCAACCATTTCTGACAATGGAATGGAGTTACTCATGGACACATTCTTAGGGCACTTGAAAGTTGTACCTTGCAAGACCACAAAAGATAAACGTGTGCTACTACTACTGCATATATATATGATAAAGAAGCAGCTAACCTGAGCTCTGGAAGACGGCAGCGTGCAGAGCATTCTGCGAGCTCGGACCCACAGACAACGCATCCCTGCACCTGGTCGTTATTGCTCTCACGGCGGGCACCGACCTGCTCATCACCGCCAAGTACAGCGGCGACATGCCGGCGCCGTTCAGCTCGCACGCCAGATCTGGCGCCGCCGAGACAAGCGCCTCAACCGCCCCGCCATGGCCGTGCCTCGCCGCCAAATGCAGGGACGTGTCCCCTGCCTCGTTCTTGCATCCGAGGATGCTATCTCCGCAGTCCTGAGCCAGCTGGATGAGGAGAGACACGGCCCTGTCGCGCCCCGCCCTCGCCGCGCAATGCAGCGGCGTGTCCAGCGCCGAGTTCCGGGAAGAGAGGAGGCCCTTGTCCCTGAACCTGAAGTAGAGCTCCCGGATCAGCTCGTCGTGCCCTTGCTCCGCAGCTACGTGAAGAATCGTGTTCGTCTCCGCGCTCACCTCTCGTATGTCGCACTGTCCATGCTGAATTCCTGGAACAAACCAAATACGTGCAATCAGGCTTCAAAAATAAAAGATATTTAGATTTGTTTCATGCATGGAAATGATACTTGTAGATTATCATAGTAATACTTCTGTATTATCAAACATTTTATAATTTTTGCTATTTGTAAAGTTAGAAAAAACTAATGGACAAATTAATATGTATATTAGAGACGGTGTCAATGTCTTGAATAAAACAAATTAAGATGGACAAATTACACCCTAGTATGCGACCACGTGTTCATGGTTCCGACAAGGCCATGCGCAGCTCAGCGTAGCAAGTCAGGTCAACTCAACTGCCTTTTGCGTTTCCTACAAGAAAGCTGTAGCGTGTGTTCCAGGAAGGTAGCAGAGTCCATCGTCGAGAAAGGGTCGCACGGCTCAGGTGTAAGGTGGTAAACCGTAGTGCTGTGGATGGACGTGTTTTTTTCCCTAAAACATTAGAGAAGTGCTCGACTATTTTTAAAAGTAAAATTAGTCAGATTTTAGAATTATTGAATGAAGATTTAACGCCCACTCGAATCTCTCTTTATACTTCTTCTTAAAAAAATATATAAGTGCTCTAAATCTAGAGTATTAGATCTTCATCTAATGCCCATTCTAATCCTCCCATACACCCACCTTCAAAAAATTATAAATGTTCCGAATTTAATTATTAAATCTCCATCTAACACCCTAAAATCTGACTAGTTTTGTCCTAAAACATAGTAGAATGTTGGATAAATAGTCCCAAAACATTAGAGCCACTATTATTTTTTATGAGATATTCAATTAACTGACTGGCATGATAGAGTAGTAACGGAGATGGTATATTGCAAAGAAAATCTAGAACTCGATGGTATATTATGGAGTTGTTCAGTGGCACATCGTGGAGAAGGGAATTACTCAATGTCTTATAATGAATTTTCTTGATCCCGAATCTAGCCAGTTGTTTTTAAATATATAGATATTTAACCAGTATGTATCCAAACAAAGAAAATGAGGAATATCGCTAGATTATAAAAAGCAAATCGAGCAGTTATGAAAAGCAAAGCTACCTGCTGCTGCGCTACCAACGCGACGTTGCAGTAGCAGTGCCATGACCTCCTCCATATGCCCTTCAAACACAGCAAGGTAGAGAGAGGAGCACATGGTCAAGCGTGCATCATTCGACGACTGCGTTGCCTCCTTCGAAGATGAACTAGGCGGCGCAGGACGCGTGAGTTGGATGAACTGATGATCCATTTGAAACAAGTTTATTACTTACTGCGCCAAATGTACTGTGCATCGGCAGGGGCGAATTTATAAGATGTTGCCGTCATATTCTTTGTGGTCGAGAGCGCCTTACCAGGGTATGACCCTGTAGTCCCCATCTTAAAAAAAATATCATGTTTAAAAGTTAGTTACTATAGTAAAAACTAAAAATGACTTTTGGAAACCACAAAGAACAGGATCTTAGATTGTTTGATCTGACCTCTTCCTGGATGCATATATGCGACTTGGTGTAGTCTAGCAGGAGCGAGGCGAACATTCAAACTTCGTTGTTCATACGAGGCCATACCTAGCTCGACCCAATTAGCAGGTTCCTCGTCGAGAAAGGGACGGTTCAGATGCGACAAACCAGCCGTAGTACATCTCACTTCGAGCTACTCATCTTGATTTCTCAGAGCAAGCCAACTAAGGATTAAGAAGCTGCATGCACCAGAACCATTCAGTAATGTCATATATTGTACTGATAGATGACGTAGAGTATGGACAATGAAACAAGAGAGTAGTACTTTGATACATATACCGTTTGTCTTTCACTTTTTTTTTTGTGAGATGCTCGATCGGTGTGCCTTTTTTTTAAAGAAGGCGGGGTAATTTGATGCTTGGCACATCCCCGTGAATATGAGTTGGAACGCGATCTAACGAAAGATCGCCTTTCTTCTCGTCACCACTAGGCTTACCTGCACCATACGGACGCATCTTGATTTTTAGTCGAAAATGGGAGCTAGTACAGAATAGTGATTACTTTTGTTTTTTTTAAATTTTTACTGTAACTGATTTATTTTTTACTATAGCTAAATTAATTTATTGAGTATAATTAAATTTAAAAAAAATATAAAAATAAAAATAGTACGTTAATCTAGAGCGGATGATACAAAGTAATATGAGAAAAATAACCAAAAAACAAAAAAAATTTTACTGTAACACTACAATACACGCTACAGCATTTTAGACGTTGATCCCTCAATGCTGATGGTGGCAAAAGTCATCCTGAGCAGGGCTAAAATGGCTTGGACCGAGAGAGAGGGGAAAAAAAAATCTTCGCTTTCTGTGCTGCTGGACGATGCACGTTTGTGCCCTGCTGCTTTTTTTCTTTCCCTCAAGTAGAACTATCCTTGCTCGTGAAAACTAGTCAGTCTTGCTAATAAAGCAAGAAAGCAATATGTGACACTCTTCTGTCTTGGCAACCACTGCTCAGACCTGTGCCATGAATTCACTTGCGTCAGCCAAGACAAGACCTGTGCGATGTGAGTCCTGCGCAAAAGACCAAGTCTTCTCTTGAATGCTTGCTGTTTGGAAATTTAGACATATATGGTTTGTTTATTTCTCGAAATTTCAAAAATAGCCCTCAAATCATCAGAATTCTAAAACTAACCGCCTTCCCGACCGCGGAACAATGAGAGAGTGACACGTGGGCCGGTGGTGCGCCCGGGGGCCGCACCACCCATGCGCTGAATCGGTGGTGCGCCCGGCCGCACCACCCATCAGCCACGCAGCGGTGGTGCGGCCCCCGGGCGCACCACCCACTATTCATCCGGTTTTTGCGATTCCCTCTCCTGAAATTCATTCTTCAAATTTACTTATACATATATAAAGTAATTATTTAAAAAAATTTATGTGCATATATAAAATGAGTGGAAAAATATAAATTTGAAGTGGAGTCCACTGTAATAGTTGTGTAAATTTTTGTGCAATTTTGAAAATTTAAAATATTGTTTGGTAGAGTACGAACAAAATTTGTGTGAAGTAACGATTAGTGTATTTGTGATTTTCATATATTGCTGACCGTGAAAAATGTGTTCAAGTGACAATAACAAATTTCGATCATGGTATGTTGTTTTATTAGAAGCAATTTAATGAAAAAAATTTTGAGCACAAATGTGATATGAACAATTGGACGAAATGAATGAAAGTGATATTGAACACGTGGAAATGAGTGCAGGAACTGTAATGATTATAAGTTTTGTTAATTTTGTAGTTGTGAAACAGAAAAAAATCTGATAAAATTGTAAAACAAGTTTATGTTGATTGGCTCATTGTAGATGCATAAAAAATTATGGTATTTTTTTAGGAACGATTGTGCGTAGAACTATCGATATATAAAGTGGTAAGTGACTTTTAGTGATACGGGGATGGGTCCCGATCTTCTCAGTGAGGAACCGTGGATAGTTGATGTGAAGTAGACGATGTCGCTAGCTGAACACTCGTGCCCATGCACGAACCCTCAACTCTTCGGAAAACGCCCAAAACACACCGGATAGTTGTCGTCGCGTGACCACAAGCGACGAACGCCAAGTCCCCAATTCCCAATGGAACGACGGCTTGACCTTGAGTTGCAGAACGAACAATGGATCGCCTAATTCTCTCTCAAAGTCCTCGCATGAACTCTGGTGTTAAAAGAACAAGCAATAGCTATGTTTCAATCTGATGCATAAAACTTGGTCCTCCTCTAAGGATGCCAATACAGGGCTTATATAGCCTCTTGGGACGTGCATAGAGTCCCCCAAACCTAGTACAACTCAACCCTATATGGTTTTAGATACGAACTCTTAAAAAAGGAAACTAGATTTTACAGCCGTCATATTGTTTCAGTCATAACTTTTGATCCGTGATGAATTTGATGCTGGGGCTAGATCCATTGCGTAGCCCTTGAAAATATCTTTCCAACAAGTACAAGAACGCCTGAATCGGACTCCGTTTGTGAAAGTTATGAACTTTTTAGTAATTGCCTGACAGGCTGTCCCGAACCGAGTCCGAATTGAATTCTGAGTTGAATCCGAGTTGGAATTGGATTGAGCACGTGGGAAGTCTGAGTTGGGCTTCAAAATAGTGTCCAAAACTTGTGCTCTAAGTTCTTGGGCTCCGTCCTTATACTCTCCCGCCACATGGGCTTTCTTTCCCCCTTCCACATGGGCTCCAACCAGCCACATGTGCTTCGTTCTTGTTGGCTCCATCCGCATGGGCTTTGTTCCTTCATGTCTTTGGCACATAATGTGGTTATCCGCTTCCTTTTGCATCTCTATTGTTTTGCCATTGACAAACCTAAGAATACACCAAGTAATAACATGATGTAGTATTTTATCTTTATGAATGACAACATTAAGTATAGTTTGAAATGAGTTCACCTGGCCATATTTCATGCGGCTCAATAATTCTTTCCAGTTGAATAAGATATTTAACGGAAAAGTACAAGACACGTGCATTTCCGCATCATTTAGGGTTTGGTATGTTTTAAGGGTTTGCAATCCGCGTGATGTTTGTATGTTTTGTCAATTTTGTAGTTATAAACTGCGGAAAAATAAGATAAAGTTGTAATAGAAGTTTATGTTCAATGTAAGTTGTAGATGCATAAAAAAATTGGGTAAACTTTTTTTAGGAATGATTCGATACATAAAGTGGTAAGTGATGTGACCAGTGGCATGTGGCATGTGTGGAACTCTCCACCACTAGTCCTAACATGCATGCCTTAGGGAAAATAACTTGCTGGGTCTATTACATTTTGTCTACTGGGTGTAGCGTGGTTGTTTCCCCTTTTTGTCGCGCCCTGAAGATGGTTTCGCTGCATCCTTCTTCCTGTCACTCTTGGTCTTAAGAGCTGCCTCACGAGCTTGAAGCTCTTCCTCCTGACGCTTGATGGCTGCTTCACGCAGACTTAACTGCTCCCGCCTCCTTTGCAGCTCATCCTCCTTGCCCTTCAGACGGATTTGGTCCACCCTCACACGGCGCTCTTGCTCAAGCCGCATCTGTCGTTCCACCTCGCGAGCCTGAGTCATCTTGACAAAGTATTGTCCTTTGTTTTCCACCTGCACTGCCCGGTTATCTGGCCATGCCGACGACACCCGATCCACCCATTCGATGAACGTGCAAGCCTATGTGTGGCGTGGTAGATGTCATGGATCAAATTGAAAAACGATAACGAGAAACAAATGATTTAGTTGTCGTCGTTACCACGAAGTCGTCATCCAGGTCTGGACACTTGAAGAACCTACGGCCGTATTTGGCTCGTTGTACTCGATCCGTCTAGACTTGCAACATCGTGCTAAAGCCGCAATGGCACTTCGGGCGGTCATTCCACTCCGGCACTCCAAATGGGTCGGACCTCCAGGAAGATATTGTTGTGTAGTAGTATTTGTGATGGCTTGAGGAGGAGATGTGGTATGGAAGACATAGGAGGCCTTTATGTAGGCAGGTTATCTGGTGCAGTGGGCATAGTCCATGGAGAGGACGACATGGGAAGCTTTTGAGGATAGTCAGGATAACAGTGTAGCAATAAATGTCCCTATGAAGGCTTGTTAGAGCGTGCAAATTGTACTCTTTTCTCATGTCACTGTGGAAAGCTGGACTCTTTTGTAATGTCACTGCGGAAAGCTGGCCCGTTTTGTCGAGTCACTGGGCAAAGCTGCCTCGTACCTACACATGCCTCGTACCACGACATTATCTACACTACACATACACACTGTATGACACATTGGCTTATAATACGTATGTTCACATAAAGATTACCTACAAATACATAACGTACCAAATATTGATTTGATGTAAATTTATGTTTTCGAATTTGGTGCTACTACGTTGCATTGTAACTGAAACGTAAAAAGATATTTGAAACATATTGAACATATGGAGATTGATACTAAATCATTCATCTTAATGTCGTCATAAAAAAATAAAATGGGTACATGTGAGCAATTATAGAGTTTGATTACTTATTTGAAAAGATATTTGAAAATGTTACTCCTGATAGTTTATTTGAAAGCTTGGATATTCCATGTAAGCAGCAGAATATTCGGTTTTTGCATTCCAAATGAGCATCAATAGCTAGTTGAAGAAATGAGTTAGAAGAGTCCAAAAATTATGAAAAACATTTTACATATAGACCAATATCTGAGGATGAAAAGTCATAATTATGCGTACGTCATATTACGAGCACATTAAAAGGTATGAAAATGTGAAAAGTGCTCAAAACTATGTGAAAGTTTGTGCATTACAATTGAGCTTAAAAAGCTAGCTGAAAAAATGACTTACAAGAGTCCATTAATTATGACGAAATTTATCCACATAGACCAATCTGTGAGGATCAAAAGTTATAATTACGCGTATCTCAGATTACGAGCACATTAAAAGATATGAAAATCACAAATCTGCTTAAAACTGTGCAAAGATCTTAAAATTTAGCAATTTGTAAAAATGAGAAAAGTACAGAACTTTCTCAAAAGAAGATGAAATACTTTGGAATACATATTTAAGTCCTTTCATTTAGATTTTCATAGATTTAGATATGTATGTCCTCATATCTCATATTATTTGAATGTGAAGGATATTATTTGGATATTTAGATATTGAGGATACGAAGAATTGAATGGGAAGCTAAGTGATAAACATGGAAATAACATAGCACACAAAGTTTGGTTACATGTGTTGCACGATAGAAAATAAACCGACATACTCCTACGATACATGTGCGCGTTGTTATGCAGACGAAAACAAACCCGAACACACACACACACCTAATAACCGGGGCCATTCACCGGACCAGCGCGGAACAGCCCCACCTACTGCGTGGACCGGGGCCATTTTCCCTTCCTCACGACCTCTGCGTCGAACTCCTCAGCTGCCTCTTTTGCCTTGGCCGCTAGCTCCCTCTTCCTTTCGCGCTCCCTTTCGCGAGCTTCGCGCTCCCTACGCGTGCACGCCTCGAAATGAGCTTGCGTCTCCCGACGTATACGGTCGGCCTGCTCGTCATTCCGGCGCTCCGCCTCGCGAGTCTCTGATGCCGTTCTTTCAACCCACTGCTGGAAGTCGAGAGTCCACTGATCGTATGGGTAGATCTCTAGATCGATCCACTTGCGATACCCGCATAGCGGTTCCGGGGACTACGAGTACACAAGGAATGTTAGTGCGTACATGAAGAGAGAAGTAGTGGGGAGAAACACACTGTAAGCGGTTCTTACCGGCTGTCGATAGGTTCTCGTGTCCCAACGTCGGTCGGGATAATCGCTGGAGTAGTTTGCGCAACCCCAGTAGCGCATACCCAAGCTGAGCGGGTGCTTCTACTTGAAGAACTTACATTGGTCTTGACACCAACAGAGGGGTGGCATCTCCCCCTCTGGCGGGTCTTGCGGCGAACGCTCCGTTGGAATCGCTAGGATGGGGTCGGTGCAACGCGGGATATCTTCTCGGGGAGCTGTCGTCCTTGCACGCATCGCTGCTTGGGCCCGCGCCGCAGCTGCCCTCACCCGTTCGTCGCGGGCCGCCGCAGCTCTTGCTGTGTCGCGAGTATCCTCCCATTGCTTCTGCATCTTCTCCCACTGTGCCTTCTGCTTCTTGTCCATCTTGAAAGTTTGGGGTTTGGATTGTGTAGTGCTTTCTCCCCAATCCCTTACACCTCCTTTTGTATGATCAGGGGATGGTATGGAGAGGTTACTTCGCGCTGCAAAAAGCTGCACCGAGAATTAATGAAACTGTGCAGAGCTGGCCACCCTCGTCTCGTTGCGTCATGTCTTGTCCTGTCACAGCAGAAAGTTGCGCCGTCTTGGGTTGTCACTGTGCAAAGCTGGCCCGTATTGTCTTGTCGCTGCGTAAAGCAGGCTACTCTTTCCCAGACTGCGAAAAGCTATCTAGTCATGTGCTATCACTGCTCAAAGCCGGACCGTCTCGTCTTGTCGGTGCTTAAAGCAGGCCACTCATCCCGCTCGCTGCACAAAGCCGCCCAGTCTGCCGTACTCCCTGTCTACTCGCTGCGTAAAGCTGACATCGCTTCCCCTTACTGCAAAAAGGTGTGTAGTCCTATCTTTGCAGTCTTTGGTCATGTCGATGCGCAAAGGTGGCCTAGTCCAGTCTTTGCAGTGGGTAGCCCTCACTCGGTTGGGTGGGCACGCGCAGAAAAAATGAACAAGCTATGAAATGACAAGATGACACCTCCTCGGGCATCTGCCCTTTTCCATGCGCGTGCACAGGAGTCTTTGCCGTGTCAGCTGCATCGTTTTCTTGGTCCCCCGGCCCCTACGTAGAGACCTCTTTATATCGAACGAAGCCCCAGCTCCTTCTCCGTCGTGCAGAAACATACCATATCGGAAGTCGAGGGTCCAATCAGATATGGGTCACCAAAGGAAGAACTTCCCTTGGAAAGGAGGGATAACTTCGATCCAAATTACCGCCTGATACCAAGCCGGCGTGCTCAACCCGCATGGCGAAAATGCAGACACAATGAGGATGCGGTCGTGCAGGTCTTGGATGGCCCAGTCGATGGCGGGCGACATTTCTTCCGATGCCCACACTCAGGGGTAGAAATTGCTAATAGTACAATTTTCATTAGTACTTATGGATCATCCTTTGTAACCGTCCTTTCCTGCAGATGGCGAAATGCGACTTCTCACGCTGGATCGACCCTCCTCATGAACGGTATGTTGCCACCTACGTGAATACATTATGGGAACGAATATTTGAGTTGGAGGAGCGAATCGAGACTCTCAACGAGGAGAACAACAACATCCGCCAACAGATGCAACGCGAGCGGGGCAACGAGGAGGTCGTGAACATAGGAAGCTCGTACGATCCCGGATGTTGCTGTGCGAACCCTAGCTGTATATGTGCGTGCCACTACAAAGATGGCCAGCCACGTCCGAGGCGTCCACCTCAGCAATACTCCACGTGGGTGCCACGAGGCTCGTTTGGCATGTAGGCAACGAGGTGTATGGTTGTACCTTGTATTCGTCGTGTTTTATTTTATTTGGTGTGTTCGTGTCCTGTCGATGCACAAAGCTGCCAGTGTGTTCATGTCACTACGCAAAGCCAGGTTGTGTCGTCTTATCGTTGCATAAAGATGTCCTCTTGCATCTTGTCACTGCGTACAGCTGCCCTCTTTTGTCATGTCAGTGCCCAAAGCTGACCGCTCTTGTCATGTATGTCTGCAGAACTGACCTCTTTTATCATGTCACTGCGCAAAGCTGTTCGATTTTTCCATTTCACTTGCGCAAAGCTGATCTTTTACAAAGCTGGCGTCTTTCGTGAGTTAAGCCCCCCACCGAGCCTATAAGAGGGAGGTATTCCTCACCTAGTCCCCTGCATTGCTCTCCCTCACCTCCTGAGTTAGTTGTAGCTTTCTTTCGTGCTCACTCCCCCAGACGACGAAATGAGTCATCTCAGCACCTATTCATCGGCACCCTCCGTGATTTACCCACAATGCAACGCGGTAGTTAGACGTAAGACCTCACACACGGCTGCGAATCCTGGGCGGCACTACTACAAGTGCCCCTTTCACTCGGTGAGGACGATTGTTTCGTATTCGTTCAAATCGTGTAGGTATATTTCATAATCTTCTTCTCATGAAGCGCAGGACACCCCTGGCGGTTGTCGATTCTGGGTGTGGGAGGATAAAATGGGTACTAGTACAGATAATGTTCGGCGTGAGAGAGTCGTCGTGGGGGATAGCGGCCTCGTGGAGATGCGATATCGTTTCCAGGAGATGGGGCATCGTTTCGATACACTGGAGTGGAAGATAAATATAATGTTGTGTGGTATTTTCTTTGTTGTGTTGTGTTCATTTTTATCGTGAATATGTCGAGCTGGAGGTTGTTGTCGTCTATGTTGGTAATGTTTTATGCTATGTTGTATCTTGTGTTTGTTGTTAGCGAGTCTTCTCCTGCTGGAGAGTTAATATATGTATGTGTAATGCATGCTAAATAAACTTTGTGCGCAATGTTATTTCCATCTGCGGTGCAAGTCTATTTCCATGTACAACATCCCGTTTCAGTTTCAATACAATGCAAAAAAATTATGTTCGAGGTGGTGGCCGCTTCCTTTGCCGACGTAAGTGGTCATGAGAGTAGGTGAGCCTGTCAGGTGCATTTCGTGCGTCTCGGAGGTCGTACTGTGAGGCCTGCGGTGTTGCCAACAACTCCGTGGAGGGCTGCGATGTATTGCCGAAAACGACGCTCAACCATTCGTTCGCAGTCGGGTCTATGTCCTGTGCACATAACAAAGGTTGATTAGTACATACACCGCGACATTTGTAGTGCTGAGTACTGTAGTAAGTCATGTACCTGCGTATTCGGCAATGAAGACGAAGGACCCTGGCCTTCGTGTCCGAGTTGTTCCGCGTAACCCTGCATTCATTTACAGTACGTGTTAGTGCGTCCGAGCGTACATCTATATTACGTGTTGGATATTATATCGTACCGATGTATACGGCTGTCCGAATGACCATCGCGGCAGTAAGTCGTGCATGTACTCCTGTGCAGTGTACCCTTCGTACGTCTGCTCATACATATGACCAAAACGTCCATGCACGCTTGACTGACGGCCATAATCGCATGGAGGCGGTGTCTCGGCCTGCTGCTGTGCCGAGTCGGTGTCACTTTCAATAGGGAGCTCTTGTTGGCCCGAACGGAGCATTGGTTGTGGTGTCGCCCTCGGGATGCCGGCGGCGCGTGAAATCGCTATCCGTGCCAAGCGCTGCAAGAAAGTGAAGCATGAGATATAAGTGCCCAACGAGTAGATGAACTAAAAGTTGGCAAATATCACACCGCTGGGCCGAAGCGCGTGGAGGACGAGCGAGCAAAGCTTGGACGCCCGGACTGCTCCCCCGATCGCCGGGCCGAGTCAGCGTTGCTCTCAGTCCTGGCCAATCTCCCGGAAGAGGACGTTGCGCCCTGCGTGTACCTCCTTGACGACGATGGCTCTAGCAAATCGGTGTCCCGTCGTGATGGCTGCAAGGAAAGGTGGAACTATGATAAATAAGTGGCAAACGAGTGAACGAACAACATTTGGCAATTATCGTACCGTGTGGCCAAGTCGCACCGATGATGAGCGAGCGTAGCTGGGACGGGCACTAGATTGCGACGGACGTCCAAACGAGGGGGGTGGAGCTGGATGTGGTCCCCTGCCACCGTGTCGTGCGACGATTTTATCTCTGTGCCGGCTGCAGCTGATGGTCTTGATTGCAGCCTTCGCCTCGTTGAAAATGTTGCGGACTGAAGACATCCAACGATCAGCCGTATTTTGTCAAAACCCAACGTGCAGAAGGTCAGCAGCGTCGTCATGTATACGATGGAGGCGGTCGTACTGCAGTGAAATAAGTAATAAGTAATTAGTTCAAACGCGTAGAGAGATATGGCGACGACATACGAGTATTGAGATGTATTATTAAAGTAAACACAATTACCACTTCGTCGTTCCGTGCGGCTCGGTGGCGATGCGGACTGCTCAGATCGCGCCTCGTGCACGACCTCCATCGGGCGATGTGGCACCGACGATGAAGTCTGCTGCGGGTGTTTTCAACATACCACTTAAGGTACTCCGTGTACGTTGCGAGGTCGTAGGCCCGTGGCTCGTACACAACCTCCGTGTCCCCGTAGTCACGCCACAAGTCCGTCCACAGCTGCTGCGTGGCTGTCCAGTCATGCTCCTGTCGTCCTCTCCTCGTTTGCCTACAGTTTGGGTGACACATAACACAGTTAGTATTACTATGCATACATAAAGCAATCATAATTACCGTGAAGATACATACCGATGGGAGTCTGCGGCAAGTGGCCGTCCTGGTGGGGGTGGCACCAGCTAGTGCAGCCCAAACTGCCTCGTGACGCATTGTGGGTTGTACGGCTCGACGAAGTGCGAGAAGACGAGGTGGCAGATCGTCAGCCAATACGACTGGTCTTGGTAACACTGAGATGATAGGCCGTGACGGGCCACCCTTGCAATGAACTCTATAGTCCATGGCAACCAGACTATCTCACTCTCGTGGAGACTCTCCAACTGGTTGTGGAACTCTGTGTACACTCGCCGAGGTCTGTCCTTAGCCCATCGAAGCTGCGCGTGTGTCCAACGACTACCCATTGTGGGCCCATGAATGGGGTCGTGGTCCTCGGCATAGAAATGTGGACTGAGGGCATAAGGGTGTACGGCACTTCGAAAGTCTGGCCTACCAACCGAGAAGTGCTCCCACGACCACAACTGAAGTAGAGTGTAACACACGGCAAGGACCGGCTCGGCGGCCACAGTACGCTGCGAGGCATCACATAAGCCTCGGTATGTGGCGCTAAGTACTGCAGACCCCCAACTGTATTCGAGCACCTGATGTGGCAAGGCATACGCCAAGGACTCCGTAAGGTGTATGTAGCTAGGGTGAACGGAGTCCCCAGTGGTGGTAGAAAATAGGACCCACCCAAAGAGGAATAGGAGGTACACAAAGAAGTGAGTCCGCACCACGTCCTCAGACGCATCCTCGGGGCAGGTCATGTACCGTCGAAGCCAAGAAAGAGGGACACGTGCTGCACTACGCGGGATCGCGATAGGGAACCGCTGACCCAGAAGCTCCTTCCAGTCCCCTGGATGTCGTGGTGGCACTATTGCAGCACCACGGAGAGGTAGTCCAGTTAGCATGCACACATCCTGAAGAGTGATCGTCATCTCACCCCACCGGAAGTGGAAGGTGTGAGTCTCCGGTCTCCAGCGATCAACGAGTGCGGACAACAACGCTGCATCGAACTGGAATGCATGTGGTACATTTAACATGAGGGCAATGGGCAGCAGACCAGTGTTCCACAGAAGTGGGATGTACCGTTCGTCTAGAGGCCAGTACTCGCGGGGGCCCCTGAGGATGAAGGCTGGGGGGACCTCACCCGATATCCACGCCTGGCATCAGTGATGCTCATCCCAACGGGGGTCTAGCATCTCGTAAGCCATGTCCTGGCATTGAAGCAAAAAATGTTAGTCCAAAACGATAACACAATGTGGAACAAACGTAACGACAGTGACATGTACCAAACATAGCAAGATACAAAATAAATATACATACCAATATACCCATGCAATGAAGTAAATAAATTACAAACGCAGCACCATAATGTCACGATAGCGAAATGTAACAAGTGTAGCCCCATACAAAATTGTAGAATATATCACTTGAGTATAATACAACACACACAGAAAAACAGCTAGCAAAAAACACTGCATAACTATAAGCTCACTACGGCGGAGCATTGCTTGACGTCGGCCTGTTTGGGCACTGCCTCAACGAGTGCCCAATCGTCTTGCACAGTCTGCATCTCGGACATCGACGCCGATCCCCACGCTGGCTGTCGTCCATGTCGTTGTGGATGCGATGGCTTTGCCGTTTTCCTCGGTCGACATGCTTCAATGCCTCGTTGGGCACCCACTTCACTTGCCCTAGCCATAGCTCCCTGTAGTGCATGTCCACCCCGCACGAATGGAACTCCGTACTCCAGGTCTGATACAGGTGGTGAATATTGAAGTACCTGGAGATGTAAGGAGTTGGTGCCTGGCGCCATACCGCGCATGCCGCGTATAGATGGGAGCACGGCTTATGTAGAAGTTGCGGCTTATTACAGGTGCAACATGCGTTGTCATCAATCGTGCAGACCTGCTTGCGATCCCCTCTTGAGTGACCCCTCATGTAGTTCTGTCTAAGGCGGATCTCGAATTTTCTTCTAATGCCATCCATGGTACGAGCATTATGGCAACGAGCCTTCTCTATCTTTTTGTCCATATGTGCCTGGAAAACCTTAGAGAATTGTTTGCCCTCGTCTAGATATTTTCTCGCCATCATGGCTCTGTTCACAAAATACCCGACAGAACGGTTCCAAGTCTCCTCCACGACCGCTGCGATGGGTAGGGATCTAACACCTTTCAACACACCGTTGTACACCTCGGACATGTTTGTTATCATGATTCCGTACCTTGCTCCACCAGTGTCATGCAGCAGGGACCACATCTCTAAGTCAGACGCGTTCGACTGAACCCACCGTGTAAACTCCCCGACTCTTGTAGAACCCCCCTCCACAGGGCCAGCTTCACCCTGGTCAGGTTGTTGTGCATGGCTGCTGGTCTCCTGATCAAGCAGCCTCCACAATGCGTCAAACTTCCGCTTTTGGTTCTGCATGCAAAGCTTCTTGAATATCTTCATTAGGTCTTTGCTACGGAACCTTGTGTGAAAGTTCGCCGCGAGATGCCTCATGCACCAACGGTTCTTCATATCATTCCACTGGAACGGGGGTTGTGTACCGGTCTACATTGTGCGCAACGCGGATAACGAGCCTGCATTGCGGTCTGAGATGATACACATATCCGGTCGATCTTGCACCACGGCCTGCTTCACATTCACTAGGAACCAAAGTCAGCTATCAGTGTTCTCATTCTCCCCAATTGCGAAGGCCACAGGGAGTAACTGGTCATTTGCATCAGCTGCAACTGCAGTGAGGATCGTACCCTTGTACTTGCCAACTAGAAATATCCCGTCCATTGTTAGCACTGGACGACACCACCTGAACCCTTCGATCGCCTGTCGGAATGACCAGAACACTCTATCAAGGACATAACAATTCGGGCCCTGGTTGGGATGAACCCGCTCCTTCTTGTTAATGTATGTTCCTGGGTTTGCTTCTGCAATCTGATGAAGCATTCTTGGGACCAGGTCGTACGCCTCCTCGTACGTTCCAAACATACGCTCTAGCACCTTCCGTTTCACCCGCCACACCTTTTTGTAGCTGACTTCGAACCCTGCCATATTAGCCACTTCAGCCAACAGTAACTTGGGAGAAATACACACATCTGCCACCACGAGGTGGCTTATCAGCTCTGCAACATACGCCGATGTCATATTGCGGTGCCTACGTAGCAGCGCTGCAAACTCGCAACTGTGATCCTTCAGCACCGTAATCCGGAACTCCGAGGTTGTGCCCTTGAACCGCTGCGCACGGACCTTGCCAGGACATGAGCCGTCAACACATTTCACAATGTAGGTGTCCGGGTTGGACCTATGCACCCGATAGGTCCGGCTAATGCCGACGGCATGTCTAGCAATAGCCTGCTGGGCGGCACTCTTATCGCGAAAGCACTCCTATAAAATGAGTGCGCCCTCATTGAACCCCCACTCCGCACCCTCTGCCTATGGTAGGACTAGGCTTGCCGCTGCGATGTCGTCAAGTCTGGAGGAGACGTACGAAACGTCCGTGGTCACAACACCACCTACAACACCTCCCATTGAAGCCTCGTCATCTTCCTCCTCTCCAGAACTGGCTATTTCCATATCCTCCTCGTCCTCCTCACTTTCAACTTCTTCCAAATGGTCCGCGAGGTACTCGTGACAATCAACACGGGCGGCCCACCACCCCCCAACACCTTCGGTCGCCTGGAAATCCTCCACACGCCTCTGCAGGCCTCCATCTCCCACTTGCTCGCCGACATCTTCTTCCACATCGGCATCTTCATGAGCGCCAGTGAGCCTCGGCGCTTCATCTCCGCCACCACCACCACAACCACTAGAACCACCAACGACGGATGACTCCGTCCTGTCCGCGAACTGAATGTACACCATTGGCCTGCCGTATATCGATGCGGCAAGGTTGCATACGACCTCCATGTACCGGGCCCATGCAACATCACTGGTCACCTTTATAAGTTGCCACAAAATCTCTCCAGCCCCATCTCCCGGAGTAGCATACAACGCCTCGATCCGCAACTTCTTCCGACCGGTCTCCCGATCGAACGCATAATGCACACACCTCCAAGATCATGCGGGGTCATGGTGTTCAAACCGGTGCATGGATCACATCCGATCACAATTTGACACGCCCGCCCGCACGCCCCATCGCGTCTGAGCCCACTCCCAAAGAACACGAGTAAGTCTTGAATGTTAGCCATGGGTACCTATGATTATTCCGTACAAAATACCTTAGTACACAACGAAATTTAACAAAAAAAAGCCCACAAAATTCTCTACGCTGCACTACTTTTTCTCTATGCAACATATGTGTACAAAATAACTTCATATCAAAGAATTTAACAAATAAACACTGCACATTTTATGTGTAATGTTTGTTTGGAGTTTTAAATATAGTACACAATCTATAAAAATTTTAAAAATTTAAGTGCAGTACTCCGATACAACGTACATAATTTTGTAATTTTTGCACAAATTTATCCAATATGAACATGATATAAGTTGTTACATATAACAAAAGATTTCAAAAAATTATAAAAGTTTATGTGAACCATTCCAACAGGGCCACCATGTTTTCAGGGCACCGTGATTATTAATATCAGTTTTACAATATAAATCCATCAATAACCTATCGTAATGATATGCATACCTTTCAACATATATACTTGAAATAAATTTTCAGACTTTCATAGGACATGTCAAAATTAACACAGTACACATTGCATATTATTTATCATGTAACATAAAATTATTTTATTTATACTAATGTTTGAAATTACTAAAATTTCTGGTAAAATTTTTCATCTAATAGTCTGTGTATTTTCAGCTAATAATATTTCACATTTTTAGTTTTCTAACTTTTAAGTCCTATGTACAAAATAACATTCTAAATATTGCATAACAATCTAAATACCAAATACAACTACTTGGTCTGCATGCAAAGTCATTTAGCTAAATTTAAGTCATAGTGACTACTAACTAATTAATGATAATAATAACACTTGCTCTTCTAAGTTAACTATGGGCACAGACCAACTACACAAGGCTAATACTATATTTCTACACTAAGAAGACATCATTCACTAACTACATACTAAACACATTGCTAAAAATAAAATGACATGTCCAAAAAAATTATAGTTACACGGGGAAAAATAATTTACCTCTTCTAGAAGTCCACGAGACAATTTACAACTTTTGCAACTACAAAAACTCCTAAGTGAAACGAAAAAACTATTAGTTTGCCTAATTATGTAATAATCACACGGAAAAAATTTTAGTTACATTTGGACAAAAAAATTACCTCTTCTTGAAACCCACAAGACGATTTACACCTTTCGCAACTGCAAAAACTCCTAATTGCAAACGAACAAACTGAGAGTTTGCCTAATTACTTAATAATCACACAAAACAAATTTTAATTACAGTGGCATAAAAAAATACCTTCTCTTGAAGCCCACGAGACGATCTATAACTTTCTCAATTGCACAAACTCCTAATTGCACACGAAATTAACTGTGCGCCGTGATTAAACCTTGAGTTTCTTCACTCCTTCTCACTCTCTCAGACGCAGCGCACTCTCTCAGACGCAGCAAAGAAGGAGGAAATGAGCAACAGAGCAACGGAGAAATGAGAGCGATGATTTTATCGCATGCAGCTCGTGTCCTCTCGTGACATAAAGCGAGACGCGATGCGACGTAAAGAGTGCACAGTGACATAAAGCAGTGAAAGACGAGACGTAAAGATGCTGTAAATAGTTCACCACTGTTCACCACTGTTCCGCATGTTGCATGCATGCATGGAATCTTTTCCTTTGCGCGGGCGACAGACCAATTATCGGAGCAGCAGACGCGCGGGCGAGAGAGCAGCAGACGCGCGGGCGAGACACCAATTATCGGAGGAACAGTGGGTGGTGCGCCCGGGGGCCGCACCACCGTGCGTGAATAGTGGGTGGTGCGGCCGAGGGGCGCACCACCAGTGCATGCTACAGTGGATGGTGCGGCCCCCGGGCGCACCACTGACCCACGTGTCGTCCTCCGGTTGTTCCGCGGTCGGGAAGGGGGCTAGTTTTGGAATTCTGATGATCTGGGGGTTATTTTTGGAATTTCGGGGAATAAACAAGCCATATATGTCCAAATTTCTGCTGTTTGCGCTAAGCAAGCACTGCTCTCTCTCTCTCTCTCTTCTCTTCTCTTCAATGCTTGTTGTTTGCTCCTACTGTTGCCTGTCTCTTTTTCTTGCGTGATGGGATTCTCGGGACGAGCGCCCCAGGACAACGCTGGCGCCGTGTAGCCCGGGAAAAAAAATAGCGACACTGCCGAAAGACTCAAAACGAAATCGCCTAGAGATAAATTTTTTGCTGGCTATGAAACCAATCGTTACATCTTTATCTAAAGAGAAAACACACACATGTAGATAAACTACGATAACACGGAGGAATTTTTGAATTTCTCTATATTATTACCTGCTTCTTGTTGGAATAGTCCCACATTGGTTGTGGAAGAGCAAGAGACCTAGTTTAAAAGTGGAGGAGTTCTTCATCTCATTGGCTAGCTTTTGGGGTGAGAAAGCCCTTACGATCCAACAAGTGGTATCAGAGCCCGGTTTTAACATCTCTGGCCCAATGGACACTAGGGTGTGAATGCCTGATAGACTATGAACCTGAGGGACCGTCGGTGTACGGTGAAGGGGACCCTGATGGACCGTCGGTGTACGGTGCAGGGGCAGTGAACGGCTGGGAGACACCAATGTATGAAGGGGGAGATTATTGGAATAGTCCCACATTAGTTGTGGAAGGGCAAGGGACCTAGTTTAAAAGTGGAGGAGTCTCTCATCTCATTGGCTAGCTTTTGAGGTGAGAAGGTCCTTACGATCCAACACTCCCCCTATTAAACTGATTACAAACATATCAATATATAATCTAACTGGCACACCTATTCGAACTCTAAATAGAACTCGATTTCTATTTGAGTTACACACAAAGATGGATTTAACTTTATCTTAGATTCAGAGTGAAAATTATTTA
The DNA here is from genome assembly GCA_036346265.1 of Melocanna baccifera. NCBI lineage: Eukaryota > Viridiplantae > Streptophyta > Magnoliopsida > Poales > Poaceae > Melocanna > Melocanna baccifera. Next base: position 18,079,473 of record CM070707.1, on the reverse strand, counting down.
TAACATTAATGGTGAAGAAGGGAATTACTCAATGTCTTATAATGAATTTTCTTGATCCTTAATCTAACCAGTTGTTTTTAAATTATAGATATTTAACCAAATCTGAATTTTCTTAAACCCAGTATGTATCCAAACAAAGAAAATAAGGAATATCACTAGATTATAAAAAGCAAAATCGAGCAGTTATGAAAAACAAAACATGGGTCTGTTTTTTTGGCTGCAGCTTATGATTTTTAGTTGAAATTTTTGAATTTTAGCTATTTGTGACAGAGATTACGGAGAGAGATACTCGTTTGTGATTTTAGATGATACAGATATTGAGCTTTTAACATGTACTATAATTAATTTGTAAACTTTATCTTAAAAAATATTTTATTAAAAAATTAACTACTGTAATAAAAATTAAAAACTATTTTAAGGAGCTAGAACAAACCCACACTGAAAGATCGCCTTTGTTCTCGCCACGGCAACCAACGACACGTCACCACTAGGCTTACCTGCACCATACGGGCGCATCTTAATTTTTAGTCGAAAATGGCAGCTAACACACTGAAATGCGCACTACCCTATACTCACCATGGAGGAAAAACTGGTCGATTTCGCGGCGAGACCGGACGGCGTGTGCCCATCGTTGTTCATGACGTCGGCTCGCACTTTGCCCCTCGACATCAGGGCCTCCGCGACGCTGGACGCGCCCGCGACCACCGCGAGATGGAGAGGCGTATTCCCATCCCGATCCTGCGCGTTCAGGACGCCGTCCGGTATCGGCTTCTCCATGGCAAGCGACACGACCGAGGAGCGCCCTTCCTTGGCCGTGGCGTGCAGGAAGGTCCTGCCATGGCCTTCGCAGAGCTCGGCGGCTTCGGGGCAGGCCTTCGTCAGCTCTTCGACGACGCAGGCGTGGCCCATCAGCGCCGCGACGTGGAGGAGCGAGAGTCCGTCCGAGTCCAGCATGTACATCGTGCTCAGTGGCGCCGCGCGCAGGATTGCCCTTACCATGTATCGGTCGCCATCGGACGACGCGAGCGGGCTGCTGCCGTTGCCGTCGACTTTGCCCGCCAGAGATGGTTTCCACTGCAGTAACAGCCAAACAATTTCTAACAATGTACAGATGGAATTGATTAGTGAGCACAGACTTAGCAACTTAAAAGTTGTACTAACTTGCAAGTTTCAGAAATGGAGAACTATGCGCACTGGTAAATAAGCCACGAATCAAGAATGAAGAGGCTAACCTGAGCTCTGGAAGACGGCAGCGTGCAGGGCACCTGGTCGTCATCGCTCTGACGGCGGGCACCGACCCGCTCACCACCGCCAAGTACAGTGGAGACACGCCGGCGTCGTTCAGCTCGGATGCCAGCTCCGGCGCCGCCAAGACCAGAGCCTCCACCGCAACACCATGAACGTGCCTCGCCGCCAGACGCAGGGCCGCGTTCCCGGCCTCGTTCTTGCAGCCGAGGGCCCGAGACGCACTCCCCGCAGTCCTGGGCCAGCTGGACGAGGAGAAACACGGCCCTGAAATGCCCCGCCCTCGCCGCGCACTGCAGCGGCGTGTCCAGCGCTGAGTTCCGGGAGGACAGGAGGCTCTTGTCTCTGGGACCAGCTCGTTGTGCCCTTTATCCGCAGCGACGTGAAGAACCATGTTAATGTTACTCTCGCGCCCACCTCGAGTATGTCACATTGTCCATGCTGAATGCCTGAAACAAATCAAACAAATACACACATGTAGAGCTGGGAGTTGGGCCGTGCCGTGCCGGCACGGCCCAAGCCCACCGTGCTTCGGGCCGGTTCGTGCCGTGCCGGCTCGGCCCAGTCATCCCACCGTGCCGTGCCGTGCCGGCCCGCCTCACCTCCGGCCAGCCCAAGCACGCCCAAAGCCCACCGTCGCGGCGTTAGTGCGTGCCACCAAGCCCGGCCCAAAGTTACTATGCACGACAAAGGCTGCGCGACAATTGTGGCGACGTCCGTCATCTTACTTTCTCTCGCACCCGTCTCGTTGAAAATTAATTCAAGGTCTTAATGCGTGTAATTTTTTTGCTGGTTGCCTGGTTGGGGACGTCGGCACGCTGTGGAGGAGGTCGTCAACTTCTTGGCGGAGCTCGTCGATGTGGAGGTGTAATGCAGCAAGAAGCTAAAGAGGGCGCTGACGCCGAGGGACGCGGCGATGGTGGTTTCGGCCGGCAGCTCGGCCTCTCGGGTACGCTCCTTTCCTTCCCCTCTACCCCCTCTGCTGTGTGTGTGATACTGTGATTGTGATACTGGGATGGCGACGGGAGGGCGGGGCGGGGGACGCGGGAGGGGAGCCGGGAGGGCGGGGAACGCGGGGGGAGCCGGGAGGCGGGGAACGCGGAGAGGAGCCGGGAGGGCGGGCGTGCCGGCCGTGCCCCCGTGCCGCCCGAGCCCACCGTGCCGCCCGAGCCCACCGTGCCGTGCCGGCCCAAGCACGGCCCGGTCTACCGTGCCGTGCCGTGCCGCCCACCGTGCCGGATTTTGAGGCCCGCACGGCCCACCGTTCGTCGCGCCGTGCCGCACGCCCGCCACGTGTCGGGCCGGGCCGCTGCCAGCCGTCGCCGCGTCTTGCCGTGCCGGCCGCCCAAATAAGCCCGGCCCAAGTCCCAGCTCTACACACATGTAGGCATGTACTTAGAGCCTTGGCAAGTACTTTGCATGGCTTTACACTTTACAGCGTTGCATTACTACATTTTGCATGCAATTGTTGTTTAAGTGACTAGGTTTTTCAAGGACTTATATAGCGTTGTTTGGAGGTCTGTCTCGTTTCTCTGGATAAACACAAACAGAAGGAGACTAATAAAAAGTGTTGGGATTGAATCACTCAATCTTTTCTATTACCTCATCTCAAAACTTGGAAATACTCGGTTTAAATAAACCTCATGCACATAAGATCACATGACCTATATTCTACACACACATTAACTCCGCTAAAATCTATTCTCATACCATGATCTCTTAAAATTTCTCCATGATCCATAAGACTCAGCCAACTTTTTAGCCTCCGGACTTGTGTCTACTACTCTACTTAACCTCTAAACCAAAAAAATATTCTACCGTGTAAACTTTTAATACCGGTGCAAATAACCCTGTAAACTGGTTTGAAAAGTGGTTTTGCAATTGTTGACGATGGCGTGGACTGAAAAGCTCGCCTAGCCATCGATCGCGCTTCTGTCATCGTAGTGCCGCCAGATCTCTAGAGTCGCCGGCCTCCTCGCCCTGCCGCCACGGGCCATGGCCGCCCTGACCTCGCCCGCTAGCCGCCGTAGAGCTCGACATGTTGGTCGCCGCCTCCAGGCCCCGCCACTGTGTGTTATACTGAGCTAGTGGACTCCGTTGGACGTGCCATCGGGCCGGTCCCGTCAACGCTACGCCGTGCTCCTGCTCTCATCCCGATCCAATCGAGTCGTCCACGCCGATTGCTGCTGGTCTTCGCGAAAGAGCAGAGGAAGCGGGGAAAGACAGGTGTGGGTTCGAAACGATTTTGAGCCAGCTTTGGTTTGTACGGATCATAATAACGATGTTAATAAAAAATTATAATAAAAAATATACTAAGTTCAGTTATACCAATCAAAATTATATAAAATTATTTTTCTCTACATATTGCCTCTCACGAACAACCAAAATTTAAAAAATTAAATCATAAACGATAGTTCAAAAGAACCACTAATTTAGCATTAAAATTCCATGTCCTCTCATGTGTGGCAAAACCGGTCCACGTGTGGAAAACCACTATCAAAACCAGCCTAGAGGGTTATTTGCACTGGTTATAGGATACATCATAATTCATAACTGTAGGTACTAAATTATACCGATGGATCACTACAATGAAGAAATATTCAATAGTAACTTTTAAGTTACAGAGCATCAATCAGTTCATAATCAGGTTGTCTAAATTAACAACTAAGAATAAGATCTCTGAGACACGGCCAGAAGCAGCCCTACTGAAACCCATAATAATAGTTAATCTGTTAATGTGAAAAAACACTACAAACAGAACACAGCCAACAACAGTTGAGCTTTCTTTATACACAGACGGCATGGGTGCGTCATGCATTGTACGATGGGAAACCGCAACATCAAAGAAAGGAGCTCCTGCCTTGTTGAGACGAAATAGTTTCTTCATGGGCCGGCTGGCTGCTGCTACAGCTACACGACTAGTTCGACGAGAGGAAATGCACTCGGGCAAGGGGATACTCCTTCCCAGCAACCCAAACACCAGTCTGCGACCACTGCACGTCCTCCCATTCAAGATTATCCTGCAGCACCTGCATCACCCAGGTAACAGACGACGACGTAAATCGCGTTTCTGTCTACCGAATAAAACAAACTTCTGATGTAGGAAGCAGGAAACTACCTCAAGTTGTTCAGCTGGCAGTGGGATACCAATGGAGCGCATGGCACTCTCAGGCATGGCCTTCTTACAACGGGACCATCGGAACATGTCCCGGAGTTCATGTTCAGTGGAGCCCCTGTCCCCATTTTGTGAATGGTGGTGGCTACTGTTCTGGTGCTTTTCCGGTTCTGCATCGGATGCATTGGAGTTTGATCCAACAGAACGAGGCTTTTCTCCACTGAAGCACAGCTCATACCTGTGAAAACTTGCGGTTAAGAAGACCAAAATTGAAAGAACAGTGAATTCCATGGAAGTAAAAGTAGAACATCCGGAAAATGCCAACATAGAACATAGTGTTGGAACTAGTAGTTAGTGGTAAAAGCTCATACCTATTGAAATGTGTTTCCAAGTATATGACTTCGCCTTTTTTCAGCCTCGCGGATGTATATAGTGACTTTTTCAATCCCTTGTCTGCCACAATGCTTATACTATATTTTAACCTGAAGGGGTAAAGCAGAAAATACAAAGGAGGTCACTAGGAGGAACCTTAGCGCGAAACTGGACAAAAGAACAGCCTCTAGCCTTCTACAAGAAGAGGCAAGCACTCGAAAACACGAATACTGGTATGTGACAGAAATGGCAATACAGGTCCTTCGCCCAAAGAAAGGCAATACAGGTACTGGATGGAACTTAAATGAACTGAAAATGAAGGGCGTCAGAAGGCAGGTCAGAAAAGTACCATGGCTCGTTGCAGAGATTGTACTGTATTGTAACCTCCCGAACAAATCTTTGTTGACGTAATGCATTCTGCATAAACCATATTGAGAAAACCTTAGTACAGAATAGAAAAAAAGGCTGCGGGTTACAAGAACAAATAAAAAAAATTGCAAAGCAAAACATCTATTCACTCAATTAAAAAAACTGTTAAGAGAAAAATAAAGAATGAAAGAAAATTACCGAAGCTGCTGCTCTTGTTGTCATTGTACGCTCAACTGCAACTGGAGCAAGTGTAGGCTCCACAGCTGATGTATGGCTAAGGCGAGGCTCAAGATCAATGGTACCACCACCTTTCTGGAAAGCATGTAAAACAAGCTAAGCAAACAGTCTATGGAACAGTGATCAATAAAAGAATTTCACAAGGTACTCATATCAACAGAATCAAACAAAAGTAAGACATTATAACATTGTATTCTATTTTACAGTCTTGATACCTTAACAATGCAGCAGCGTTCTATGCGAAAGCTACAACCAATACCAGCACCCCAAGCGCGTGAACGGACATTGTTCCTTAATGTTGAAGTATAGCCTGGGAGATATACAAATTACAAAATTTTATGAGTTCAACCATCTAGCCTTTTAACCAAGCCCAACTGAATCGACATAAAATTAATGAAGGCTTACTGTCTTGTGGTGGTAGAACTCGAACAGTTGCACGTAGTTCTTGGATGGCAGATGGTGGAGGTGATGATGTAGGGGAGCAGTAACCAGTATGCATTAGCACTAAAAGAAACACCCATTAAAAACATCAGCTTTCTGAACTACTTTAGAAGCTTGGAACAATTATCAGGAACCTACCAGCCACAAGATCTGAATCATTTGTATAAATATCTGTTCCCCAAAGCTGAGCACCTTTTACCTACACAACAGTGATTTTAAGTGAATAAAGTAACTATGGGAAGAAATTAGCTTCATTTATTATACAACAACAACTGTCAACCAGATGAGCAGTGTAATCTTCGGTATAAATGATTCCAAAAGGTGTAAGACAAATGGTGAATGCATCCATGATTCGGAACAATCAAGTGAAATAAAAATATAAGAAACTCTTACAACATTGCAAATGCTAGAAGGAAAGACAGTTTATTCTCCTTGCAGGGAAAAAAGGGACATAGTATCAATCCAGCAACACAGGCTTGGAGATAGATGAAGTGACTAGCAGTCTAACCCAGACATCACCTGTAAAGTCAGTACACTTACTTGACGATTAGTGGAAGTAACAAACTCCGCAGGTATTCGAATTTCAAGAGAAGGACCATTTTGCCGGTTTTCAGTATTTTTATCATCCGGGGTTGCTTCAAACTCTCTCCATGATTTCAGAAGCTCTTGCATGCATTCACCAGCTTTATAGACAATAGCAGATACCTCAGATTTACCTGCAATGATGAGAATACTAAGAAAACAAAATATAAAGCCAGAGAGCTTAAGGAGCTAACTTGGCTAAATAATCATTTTATCAAGTTTGCAACTGGATGCTCATCAATAATTTCTACAGAAAAGAGAGTTCAAATAACTCGATCCTCGTAAATAATCTTTTCTCTCCAACTGGATTTAGTCAGCAGAGGTTGGAAAATCACACCAAAACATGCAGGCACAAATATAAAATTCATCCCCCCAAAAGTAAGAATGTAAAGGGATTTCAAATATTGAAGTGGATTGGTTAGAGCACTAAAATCTCCTGGGAAGGAAATGTGCACTAAAATCTTCTGACAAGGAAATGTAAAATTCTATAGCTGCTAATCAATCGATAACTCTGATTTCAAACGAAGCACCACTATCCATTGTTCCATTTCATTCAGCTAAGAATGAAGATATTTGACTGACCTTGAGACCTGCAAGAAGAATAAAGAACATGACATTTGTCAATGACTAGCCATCACTTATCAATAATGTTATTACCTATTAAATCAGACGCAGCAAGCACCTATCTTTCATTCTCAATGAGAGAAGTATAAATTTCCAGAACTAATGAATGTGATGCATGATAGCTATGCACATTCACATTATAATGCTATTTGAATAAACTACAAGAAACATAGAAAGGTGCAGTGTTAAGCTTACCCTTCACCATCACGCATTCTAGACCGAAATCGAGGTTCCCGTTGAGATGCTTGACTACCTCCCCTTGAACGCACCATCCTCCTGCGCTGGACACTTCCAAAAACTTCTTTGTCTTTCTCTATATCTCCTTCAGGACCAGTATCATCTGATTCCTTGTCATTGTATTTACTCCTTTGGTCATGCCTGTCTCCTGCTTCCAGATCCTTCTCTCTTTTCTTGTCCTTAGGATCCCTATCATGAGATTTCCATGTATCATCTTTAAGTGTCTTCACTTCTGCTGTTGTATTCTCATGCTCAGCAATTTTAACAGCTCCATCAGATGCAGTTTTTTCTAGTATTGCATTCTCCTTATCAACTGCTACTGATGACTCCTTAGCGGAATCCTTCTCCCGATCATTGCCTTCCTTGTCCTTCTGGGAATCTTTTCTTTCCCTGTCCCATTTTTCAGCATCCCTATCTTCCCTTTGAATCTCTCTTCTTTCAACACTACTGCCTGCAAGCTGAATACCAATTCGGCGATCATTTCTATCACCTTCTCTTGCACCAAAGTCCCTATGTTTTTCATCCTTCCTTTTCCTGTCCTTGTCTCTGTACTTATCTTCACATTTAGGCTCAAATTTGTTCTCACCAGTAGATTCATGTGCATCCTTGGAGTTCCGTTCTTCCACAGGCGTTGAAACTTTGGGAGTTTCGTCTGTACCTTGCAAACCAGGACGGGGGAAACGCCAATCTGCATTATCAGCTGGCTGATCAAAATATCTTTTACCCCTATGTTCTTTATTATCTTTCCAGCCTAAGTGTGACATTGCAGTAGTGTGACTATCCTTGTCCAATTTGATATCACCTTTGTAGTCAGCATGCACCCTTCTGTCAGCTCTTATTTCATTGTCATCTGCTCTGTTGTCTGTCTTTACATCACTCTCAACTTTATTTCCTTGAAGTTCAATCCTGGTATCACTATAGACATCCCGAGCATCAGCCTTTGCCTCTCGATCATCAACCTTGGTGTCCCGTGCATCTTTATTTTGCTTTGATTCTAATCTGTTGTCAGATGAGATTGGGTGGTCTACAAAGACAGAGGAGCCAGGAGAAATCCGATGTGCCAGAGATGTTCTCTTATCATCACGGGGTTCAACACGTTGAACTTTGGCAAATCTCCCATCATGTTCAAAAGAACCATGAAAATCACTGCTGCCTGGTTGAATAAGTTTCCCAGAAGGGCTTGAATACAAGCCGCTGTCATCCAAAGGGCGTTTCGCAGGTGTAGAGTGGCCACCCTCCTCATGCAACCTCTTTGGAGCACCACTCATTTTCCCTCAAAAATGCCAATGAATACTTCAATGTGAGCAAAGAATAACACAAATACAAAAGGAACAAGCTCAAAGCCTTTGACACGATGCACTGCAAAAAAAATAAAAAGAAAACTTGGGTAGAAATCAGAACATATTGGTAACCTTCTTTTTCTTTTGTTTTAAAAACTAAGCAAGAAAAGAACAAATTCCGATATGTGGATTGTATGATTTACAATAAGCTTGTCGTGAAGTATAAGATATTTAATGTAATGTCCTTTTATGGTCCCTCAAACTTCGTGATAGGGTCCTGACCCAAATGTTCTGGGTCTAAACAGATCCTATCAAAGCATTTATTGTCTAAAATTAACCCGGCCCAAATGTCGAAAAACCAAAAAAAAAAAAAGAATTCCTCCCTATATGTAAACTTGTAGATACAGCAAGCTACGTGGGAAACAAGACAAAGGAAGACACACAGCAACAAAGAAGGGCCTTCCATGACCTATAGTTAGTTCAGCCCCCACAGCCACCTGCTAGTTACCCAGTAATTTTGTGTTGTATTACAAGCCCTCAGTCAGACCACCAGCTGTGCTGTAGCTACTCTTTCTCATTTTAATTAAACGGCAAAGCTCCTGCCTTTTTCTTCAAAAAAATAAATACAGGAAGCTACTTGTACCAGTCAAAATACAGGGAATCAAATGAAAGAATAAGCAACATGTTCCACAAAGCAAGTGATCAACTTCAAGGAAGAGCATCACTCCAAGGGTCATGTTGGTGACATCGGATTGTACATACAGGAAAGTGTTTGTAGCATGGAACTGTTTAAACACCCTAACTGGTTGAATAATCATATCTGTGAATACAATTCTTAGTGGTCATCCAGTTTGATCATTGGAAATTGGAACAGAACATTCCGGTGTTGGCCCATTCTGGAGTACTTAAAATACATAAAATGTATCATTTACACATAGTACTTTGTCTGTTCTGTTAAGAAAAGGGTTCTAGTGTGGTGTATAAGGTCTTTTAGACTTTTACACACAACATTCTTTGATGGGCCATTAGCCCAACCAAGACTCGAAGCAAGCCCTGAGTTTTATGTCCCTATTCCCCAAGACAAACCCTAGATGGCCACTACCCAAGCTCCCAGACACTAATTCCCATACGAGAGCACACTGCTGCCATCACGTATACCTCTGGGAACCAGAAATAGCACGCCGATGCCTTGGTTAACACCTCCAGGGACCGCAAGATAGCAGAGCATCGCCCCCAGGTAGCTACGCTGACCATGACAACACCAACTAAGCAGTTGTATTCTATCCGGAAGAAGGAAAAAGCTCAAAGCTTGTAACGTTTATCATGTTAGGTGAGTAGAATGCGCCTTCAACGAGATGCCGTGCAACCATTATAAATGTTGATGCCCAGCATCTTTTCAACGCCATTGCTCCTTTTGATTTCACTTGTCCTCACTGCCGGTGCCGGTACTGAAATATAAAGAAGAGCAAATTCCAGCCAGGATCACCCGAAAAAGGGTGCAATTAGCGCCGGAAGGTGACAAAAATCTTTTTAAAAAAAAAATCTTGCACAACAGGACACCGGCCGGAACGGAATGAATTAATACTGATCTAAAGCTGAGATTAGTAGGCGCCGGATCCATCAAGTCAACCTAGCGCAGGGGCTTATGCACCTAAAGCCCTTCCCTTTGCGGTCACAGGACCCCCACTGAGATCGATCCTGCGCGCACTCAAGAACCATAAGGATGGACCGACGAATGGATGGGTTACACCAGTAGTAATAGCAAACAAATCCACGACTGGGTTGCTCCAACAGCGGGGGCAAATAGAAAAATTGGACGGGATACCGCGAAATAATTTGGGCTTGGTCACTCACGGCCACAGCAAAAAAATGAGAAGAACAAACAGATTAGGGCAAAAAGTTCAGATTTTTTCCACCCGGAGGGAACAAATTAGGGCGAAATGAAATCAACCCGAGAACGTCCTTACCAACAGAAGGAACCAAATCGCTCCGGACGGATGGATCTCCGCTCCGCTCCACTTCAGTCAAGAAATGGGTAGGGGGAGGAGAGGAAGAGCTCAAGGCGGCGTGCTTCGCAGGCGGCGGAGGCGGCGGCGGCGAAGGGCGAGGGACGTTCGTTGGGGTATCTGCTAGATGCTTACGCCCTCGTCGGAACAAATAGATCTCCGGTGGAGAGAGAGAGGGAGGATGGCGGCAGCGGCGGCGGCGGTTTAGGAGGTGAGCATCGGTGCGATGTGCGAATTGCGATGTGCGGGCAGCGGAATGAAGCTGCAGCTTATGGACGAAGAACGGAAGATGCTGGGGACACGTGGCCTGATACCAACGGGCGCGCGCGATCAGACGGCCCAGGTGGCTCCCACGGTCGCATAAACGGTGGGCAGACGGCCGGATAGAGGACTGGGACGATCGGACGGCCAACGATCCAAGATGCTCGATAAGCGAAATCTATTCTGTTTTTTCTTCGTGTGCTGTGCTAATTAATCTCATGTTCTCGTCGTTGATGCAGCATCATTTCAGCAGGTGCTCAAGACTTGTCATTTCATTATAGCAGTTTGCACAACAAGTCCGTGTCATAAATTATTTTTAAAAAAATATTGCTCTACTCGTTTCATTCTGTAAGGCCAAACAAATTTTCAGATTCGTTACAAAACATAAGGATTGCATCTAGATTTAGCATGTGTGTTGGCGTTGCATGTGTGTTTTCCTGTTGCAAAATACTGCTTCTACCATGATGTATGACTGCATGTACGTCTTTTGGCAAAATCTAGGTGTATTTTATACATCATCCTACTACTGCTACATGACATGGCTATCTGAAATGGTTTTGTTTCATCATGGTTGTCTGGTTACCATATTGCTTGGTTCTGTTTCTGTGTTTTTGATGCCTTAATGCAAAAGTGCTACACAACCTAGGCGTGGTCGCAACGTGAGTTGTAGTGGTGGAGTCAAGGGCACAATATAGGTCTAGCACGACGCAAACCAGGGTGAAGCTCGGCCGGGCACCATGGCAAGCTGAGGGTGTGACGCAAGCCAAGCCCAACGACAAGTGTGGCTGCGGGGCCAAGGGTGAGGAATAGATCGAGCATGGAGCAGAGGCAGGACGGCGCCGAGGGCATGGTGTAGTTAATATGAATGTTTTTTTACCATAGCAAAGTATGGGCATTGAACTAGCCCATGGATACGGATGATATAGAAAAGAAAAGTGTGTTTATTTGTGAAATCTCAGCCACTTTTTTTACTGTTGGATCAAGATCATGAATCTCCTATCTCTCTCTCACACACCTATATGTGACCTCACACCTTAACCCTAACCCTAACTCACTTCAGACCAGCCGCAACCACCACCTCGAAATTTATAAGTAAAATATGTTGATTTGTCTACGAAACTTGAAAGAGGGTATGGAATACAATTTACATCTAATTTTCTTGAGTATTATCAAATTACAATGAACTTCAACATCAATTAGAACATATAGTAAAAAAAGGTATAACATACTTTTCAATAATTTTGGAGGTGTCCGTGCATACCGGACACCCTGCTTCGTCCATAGCTTCGGGGCAGGCCTTCATCAGCTCCTCCACGATGCCGGCATGGCCCATCAATGCCGCGATGTGGAGGGCCGACAGGGCGTCCGAGTCCTACATGTACACCGTGCTCGATGGCGCCGCGCATAGGATTACCCTTACCATGTGTCGGTCGCCATCGGACGACGCGAAATAGAGCAGGCTGCTGCCGTTGCGGTCGACTTTGCCCTCCAGAGATGGCCTCCATTGCAGTAGCAGCCAAATCATTTCTGACAAGTCAGAAATGGAGAACTATGCGCATAGGTAAAAGCTCACGAATCAATAATGAAGAAGCTAACCTGAGCTCTGGAAGATGGCAGCTTGCAGGGCATTCTACGAGCTCGGGCCAATGGTGACGCATCCTTGCACCTGGTCGTTATCGCTCTAACGGTGGGCACCAACCCGCTCACCACCGCCAAGTATAGTGGCGACACGCCGGCGTCGTTTAGCTAGGATGCCAACTCCGGCGTCGTCAAGACCAGAGCCTCCACCGCGACAACATGGCCGTGCCTCGCCGCCAGATGCAGGGCCGTGGCCCCGGCCTCGTTCTTGAAGCCGAGGACGCACTTCCCGCAGTCCTAGGCCAACTGGACGAGGAGAGACACGGCCCTGAAATGCCCCGCCCTCGCCGCGCAGTGCAGCGGCGTATCCAGCTAGAACTCCGGGAGGACAAGAGGCTCTCGTCTCTGAACCTGAAGTAGAGCTCTTGAGCCAGCTTGTCGCGTCCCTAATCCGCAACTACGTGAGGAACCGTGTTCCTCTGCGCGCTCGCCTCGTGTACGCCACACACTGTCTATGTTGAACTGTAGTTTTTGATTGAAATTATGTTGTTGATTTTTTTTAAGTCATTTAATTATGAAAAATAAAAACACCATTATATCTTATGGACAATACAAAGGATAAAAACAAAAAATCCTAAAAAAGTCAAAAAATAAAAATCGATGTGTTCATCTCAATTTATAACTTTTGGAAGCCAGAAGCTGAAGCTATTTAAAGTGAGGCTTACTATACATATGTAAGCGTGTACTTGTTTTTACGGTATTTATATTCCAAGTTCCGTGAAGAACAAGTAGAAGTGTATATTCAGAAAACTCATGCTGCCTCCTCCGTCAACAAATATAGGTCATTGTTTTTACAATCTTCAGCACAAGACTTTGATTGTATTTTTTTATCATGATATGCTAGTAAAATAATAAAAACTATATATTATAAAAGCATTTTGCAAGACAAATCCAAAATCACTATTTTCAAATGTAGTCAATTTATATATTTTAACATATATTAATCATCAAAATTTCAAAAGCTTTCGTCATAGCTAGGTTTTAGGTATGTAGGCTGATTTAGTAGTGCTCATTTAAGCTTATAAGACTAGTCTTATGATTTTTCTGTACCGTTAACTTTTACAGTATAATTAAATTTAAAAAAATAAAAAATTATATCATTATAGATAATAAAAAAATAAAAGTAAAAAAAGTAAAAAAGCCTAAAAAGTAAAAGAAAAAAAAGACGAAATTAAGAAGCTCGAAGCCAGATCCAAAAGCTCGTTGAAGCAGAAAAAACTAGAGCACTTGTACGGCTCCAAATTAGTTATCAAGAGCAAAATCGAGCAGTAAGTGGTTATTACCAGTGGCTCGATCTTCCGCTGGTGCAGATTTGCCACCGCGTCGTGGAGAAGCAGGGCCATGACCTCCTCCATTTGCCCCTTGTAGACAGCAAGATAGAGAGAAGAGCACATGAACATGCGCGCATCATTCGACGGCGGCGGCGTCGCCTTCGCGGATGAACGACTAGCACGAGACGCGCGAGCTGGATGAGCTGACGATAATCCGTTCGATCGAATCGATTAAGTTAATTGCCGCACCAAATACACTGTACGTTCGTTCGTGTATGTGCAAGAGATTATATAATTAAGATGGATCGATGTTTAGCTCATTTGGATTTTAGTTTTTGGTTTCTAGTTTTTTATTTTTGTCTTTTTTTTTTGTAATTTTTTGTATTATCCGTGATAGGCTACCTACTCTTTCTATTTTTAAATTTATTAAATTTAATTAAGCTAAAAACCATTGGTAGCTATAATATAAATAAGCCCACTACAATACCAAACAATGAAAAATAAATCATAAGACACTAAAGCACAAATGAGCAGAATGGTGGAACTGTGGAAGGGTCTATCTACTGGATGAACATGGACTGTACATAATAATTCAGATTGTGATTGGCCTGAGCTAGCTAGCTCTTAATTCCTGGATGTTAGTAGGTTATTTTGGGCTTGCTATTTATAGTTTTTGTTTTTTTTGTTATAATAACTAGTTTTCGAACTGTGTGTTTTAATGCGGATTTTACAAGTCGATTATAATAGACACTGTACTGATTTTAGTTATACCGACCAAAATCGTATATAACTATATCTCTCTTCGTACTCTTACTAACGAATAGTTAGAATTTAAAAGTCATAAGCCACAGTCTAAAAAAATCCAACCTGCCTAAGATCAATGATCAGCGTGGCATACAAGTTACACTCTCTACTGTAAGATCAAAATCCATAAATCACAACATAAAAAAACCCAACCTGCCTAAGTCTTGGGAGTCAACTGCCTTTGCTTTAATGTCATATAAGATCAAGCTGCCTGCTTCCTCGTCGAGAAGGGACGGGACGGTTCAGGTACAATGTGATGAAGGGGTGTTTAGAATGGTGTTGATTTATAATTTTTTTTATTGTGATTGATTTGTTTTTTATTATAGTTGAGTTAACTTATTTAACATAATTAAATTTAAAAGATTTAAAAATAAAAAATATGTTAGCTCATCACAAACAATGCAAAGGGATACAAGAAAAAAAGAAAAGGTAAAAAAGTCTAAAATAAAACAAAACAGTAAAAAGAACAAAAAAAAGGAATAATAAAAAAAGCCAATGCCTACCGCCGAACGCTAGAATGAGCACTGCCAAAAACCGGAGCACATCTGATGTGGCTTAGGCTCTATTCGAAAGTGTTGTGCCTTTTAACTAAAATAGTATTATATTAGCTGTTAGTTTTATCTGACTATATAAATAAAAATAACTGGTGATATTCAAGACACCTCATTCGTTTTGAGGCAAAAAAAAATCCTACAATAATCCTAAAAAAGAAAAATATCTTAGAAATTTTCACATTAATCAAAAGAAAAAGAAAAAGATCTCAACCACTTATTTTAGTGAGGCCATATTATAACAATGCAGATTAATTATGTATAGATTTTAGAGTTATATAACAAATATAATTGTATTTCAATTATAGAAAGTAGAGTTGTATATCAAAGACAATTGTATTATAATATCTAGCTGCATAGTTACGAGAGTAAATCTGCTAGTCCAATTACAGGAAATGAAAAAAAAAACACCGTTATATCTCAGTGGATAATGCAAAGGGAAAAAAAGAGAAAAAGCTATATTTAAAAGTCAACATATTTTAAATAGTTTTTGACCTCTTAAAACTATTTGGTGCGGGTCTTACTCATCGTGATGCTAGGACTAGGAGTGATTGCGAAGCTAGATTGCATGCCCCACCCAATAATGTCGTATAGTACAGAACAGATGGAGTAGATCATGAACAGATGCAGGAGAGGGAGATATGAAGCAAAAAAGCTTCGGCCTTTTTTGGAACACAACAAATGAAAAACGTATAAATAGATTGTCATGTACCCTGTAATCCTGGGAACTAAGAACGCATGAAATTTCCAAAACATGTGTTTGGATACAACACCGGAATTCAGAGGCGCAAACCACAGAGCAAGAAAACATAGGGATGGACACAGAGGCAGAGATAGGCCTCGGGCCCAATGGCCCGAGGCCCAGCTGAGAAATTTTTGAGTATTTTCACTGTAGCTAGAATAGTATAGATTTACCATCTTTATTTTCAGTAAGTTGGGCCCGAGGCCCAACCTCGGACTGGTTACGCCCCTGGATGGACACCACGTTTATATTCCTCCAAAACTCCCAAGGAACAGCCAATTACACGCGAATTTCGGAGGAATTTTTGAATGCCATGGCATCCTTTTTTTTCTTTCCAAACGGTCTTATGGGAAGATCTCCTATAGGAGTTGAATATCCAAATTTCCTACACTTTTCCTTTCCGAATGGGGCCTAAATTTGCAGCCCCGACCAGCCCAATCCTAATCCTACCAGAGGGTCTGTTCTTTTCAATTTTTTAAACTGGCTTTTGACTTTTGCTACAGTACCTAATTTTCAAACAGAATATTTTTTTAAGATGAAATCTACAAGTTAATTATAGTACACGTTAAAAGTCCAACATCTGTACCATCTAAAATCACAAGCGAGTATCTCTCTCCGTAATATCTATCGTAAACAACTAAAATTCAAAAATTTCAGTCAAAAGCTATGAGCCGCAGTAAAAAAGAACAGACCCAGAATAGGTTTGGATGGTTAGTCTCTAAAACTAGTCTAACCAAATTTGGCTCTTCTTGTTGTACTTTTTCTAAAATAATTTCCCATTCACGTTCCATCCGAATCGTTGATGATTTCTTGCGCTTTTAAGAGCAAACTTTTTTTTTTCTAAAATACTTCGTGATTCCAAGAGGTTCGTGTAGACAACATTACTACCACCGTCTCACTCATAATAGGACGCTACAAATAAAACAAACTAGGAAAAGTCAGTAGCAATTATGTGATATGCCACGACTACAACCGTGATACGAAACAGAGCCTACTCACCGTGTGTCCATACAAAAAAAGATTAGAAGGGAAAATTTGATCCTCGAAGGAGTGGAAAAAAAGCTTATTAGTAGAGTTTTTGGCTTAATTTAAAATTATTTTAATTATACTTATTAATTGATTAAATATTAAATAAATTGATTTTGAATGAAATTAATTTTTTTTAGCTCGGCTCGATTTATTAGCTTGATTCTAAAAAATACTTTCAAACTAGTAGTAAAATAGTATTAAATTAAACTATATTAATTTTCGAAAAAACTCGATAATCCGAGCAACTGGTTGGACTGGATATCCACCCCTACTCGAAACACAGTCGAGTGAGTCGCACGTGCCTCCTGCCCGTGGAGCCGGTCGGTCCCCTCACTCGCGGTCACATTCCCAAACCTCACCCACCGCATCGGCCGCCGCCGCCGCCGACGAAGGCCACGATGCCGCGCAAGGCCTCGTCGACCCCAGGTTCGTACGACTAACCCCTCCACAAACCCCAACTCTCGGGCCCGGTACTAACCCTTGCTGCCCCTTGATTCTGAACCCTAACTCTCAGATTCACGCCTCAAATGGCGGAAGCGGAAGCGCAGCTCCAACGCCTCCCCGTCGCCGTCCAAGCCCTCCTCCGCCGCCGCCGCGGCGGAACACTCGGATGACTCCGACTCCGCCTTCCCGGCCGCCGCGAACGATGACGACGACACCGCCGTCCCCTCGGCTGCGGCGGAGGACGACGATGACGAAACCCTAGCCGGTGCGGCGTCCGAGGACCCCGTGCTCGACCTCCGCGAGGCGGAGGTGCTCTCCTGGGCCGAGCCTGTCTCCGCCTTTCCTGCCGCCACCCGCCGCGTAGTCAACCGGCCGCACCCGTCCGTCCTCGCCGTCGTCGCAGCCGAGCGATCCGCATATGCGGGTGACGGCTCCGCCGCGGCACTGGCACTAGAGAACATCTCGCACGGGCAGCTGCAGGTTCTCTCCGGGGTGCTTCCTGACCACCCCTCCCTTTCGACGGATCCTGACAAGCCGTCTTCTTATGTGTGCTCACCGCCGCCCCTCATGGAGGGGCATGGCGTGCCCAAGCAATTCCAGGGCTGCCTCCATGTCGTGCCCAGGCACTCAGGTTTGCTCGTTGCAACCAAATCCTTAATTACTGAGCTATACTATGAAAAACAGGTGTTAATTCAAGTATATTACAACATGAATTGGTTTGTGATTTGCAGATTGGTTCTCCCCGGGCACAGTGCACAGGCTGGAAAGGCAGGTAGTGTCACACTTCTTTACAGGGAAATCGCCAGGGCACACACTGGAGAAGTACATATTGTTAAGGAATAAAGTTATTGCAAAGTATTTGGAGAACCCAGGGAAGAGGCTTGCTTTTGCTGAGTGCCAGGGGCTTGTTGCGAACACTGGTGAATTATATGATCTGAGTAGGATTGTTAGGTTCTTGGACACTTGGGGGATCATCAATTACCTTGCAGCTGGGTCGGTGCACCGGGGTCTGAAGATGGCAACATCGCTTCTGAGGGAGGAACCAGCAGGGGAGTTGCAGTTGTTGACTGTGCCATTGAAATCGATTGATGGTCTGATTTTGTTTGATCGGCCTAAATGTAGCCTCCAAGCAGAGGACATTTCTTCGTTGGCATCATCTTCATCAAATTCGGAGGTGGTGGATTTTGATGCTGGGTTTGCAGAATTGGAAGGAAAGATTAGGGAGCGGTTGTCAGAGAGCTCTTGCAGTTATTGCTTAAAGCCTTTTCGCACTTTGCATTATCAGTCGCAAAAGGAGGTGGATATCTTTGAAATTTTCATTTACATGTTCGCTTCATTTGTCGTGTGTAGGAAACCCTTGTCCGTATCTTTAGAATTGTTTATTACACTATGTGTTTCACACGTGTATTCATGTATTTTTTTTTTCAAAGATTGGGAAACTACATCACAGTAAATTGAATGGTAGTTCTGTTGCTAACTTTAGCAAGTTGCAGCCCTAGTTTTTGTTGAACATTAAAGGACCACAATTTGTTATTGAATTTTAAATTTGTTTTGTTTCGGGCTTTGCCAATAAGCAGATACTGATCCACATATGTTTTTCCAAATCTTTCTTATTGACCATAATGCTGAAAGCCCATCTTAATTTATCTACCATTTTTAATTTGGGAAAATATTTAGAGCACCTAATCTTTGTTTGTTTATTAATAGTATCTATATTTGTGATGCAAAGTGACCTGCTTTTAGGTGCACCATAAGTTTATCGTAGTTGTCGCTCAGGGAGTTTAGTCTGAAATATCAGTATGTCCTGTTTTGATAATGATGTCTAAATTGATTACATTATTATTTCATTTTCTTCTTTGAAGTGAAGATTAATGGAAATTTGGTACCATTCTTGCAATGTTAATGCATTATTCTGTGTCCATGTTATTTTTCCTTTTGGGGCAAGAAGTTACCTGTAACAAGCTTGTTGTTTAACTGGTTGAGCAGGCAGATATTGCTCTTTGCTCTGATTGCTTCCACGATGCGAGATTTATTACTGGGCATTCAAGCTTAGATTTTCAGAGAGTGGATGGGGATAAAGATGGATTAGAAAATGATGGGGATAACTGGACTAATCAAGAAACATTATTGCTGTTGGAGGGCATAGAGAAGTACAATGACAACTGGAACGACATTGCAGAGCATGTTGGAACCAAGTCAAAGGCGCAATGCATTTACCATTTTATTCGTCTTCCAGTGGAGGATGGTTTGTTAGAGAACATTGAGGTACCAGATGCATCTGTACCATTTCAAGCGCAAAGCATTGGATATCCACATTCAGCTTCCAATGGCAGTACTTCAGGTGTTGTAGTACATCATTATGTTGATATTTGCTCCACCAACAGAATTTTCAATTTCGTGTTATTTTATTTCCACCATTTGTGAATTATACCTGATTCCTTCCATTTTTAAAGTTGATGATTGTGTTCACTCAGGAAATCTACCTCGAAGTATTCAACATGGAAACCAGCTTCCTTTCATTAATTCTTCTAATCTGGTCATGTCACTGGTGAGTCATTGTTCACCTTTTTGTTTCAAGAACCAATTTACCATCCATTTAGTTTAAAAAGTGCACTGCACCATTCAAACTTGGGTGCCAGCTTCAAGCCTCAATGCCTCAAATCACTATAAACACTATACAGCCTGACAAGAGATTACTGGAAGTTCACTATAGTATCAATCTATTGCTCTAGACTGTTTCACATCATAAAATGGCGATATTCATATCGAGAGGCAGCAGATTGGCTGCTAAGCATTCAGGCTTTAGTAAACACATATTGTATTTTGCATGTACTATTTCATCTGTAGTTCCATGAATAGTGCTCTACTGCTCTTTTCTTGCTTGTGGTCAAGGGGGGTGTATCATTGTACCTAGTGTACATCCTCGTTACCCCGTGCAACCTGGTCTTAACAGCTTAAAAAATCAATTAGTTGTGGAGAGATAATCGATCTGCTTGCAAAATTTCATGCTTAGAAACTAAAAAAGATAAAAATAAAATAAAATTGTAGTACGGATTAAAGATACTAGAAACTAAAAATACTAATCGGCAGAATACAATTATAAGTAACAATAGTCAAGAGTTACTCTGAATTAGTTTTTTATATCTTATTCTCTAGATCAAGTTTGAATCTGAAATTCTTGCCGCCAGATAAATCATGTGTGCCTCTAGCTAAACTAGTTTCCATGGAATTTTCTTAGGCCTTTAAGGGTGAGCCGAAAGTAGGGGGCTGTACTATACTTTGTTATGACCAAAACATTTCTAGGCTTCTGTGCCATGTATATATCTGGTCTTACTGTTCACAGATGTGTGTGTAGGTTGGGTTTTTGGCCTCTGCAATAGGACCAAGAGTTGCAGCATCATGTGCAAGTGCAGCATTATCTTTTCTGACGAGAGACGATGATTCCAGGTTAGCCATCTTTACTGAATGAGTGAAGTCGAGTAACATGATTACAGTATTAAACAGTAAACATTTAGCCTTGTCACTTCAAACATGCTATATTGGCCTTATACTTGAGATAGAAACTTTTGACATGTGGACCTTTGTTTTGTTTCTAGTTTCCTTTGGCCTTATCCTTCTAGAGTTAGGTTTTGACTTTCTTTTGCTAAACATTGAAGGATGAGTTCAGAAAGCATGCATGCTGATGGTAGGGGCCATGACGCACATCCAAACTTACGTGATCAAAATGGTAACTGTTTCATGCTCCCCACCCCAAAAAAATAAACGAGAATCTATTTTGCTGTGAAATATCTTTTATTTATTCATTCAAGAGATTACTGTCTGAGAAATCATCCTATCCTTAAACAGGTTCTTCATCATCCATTTCTCCAGAAGATGTAAAACATGCTGCCATGTGTGGTCTGTCAGCAGCGGCGATGAAGTCTAAACTCTTTGCAGATCAAGAGGAACGTGAAATCCAAAGACTTGCTGCTACTGTAATAAATCATCAGGTTAGTCTGCAAGCTGCCATTCTATTTGCATGCACAACTTGTTCTCCATTTGTTATGAACTGACAGTCTACACTGCTGATTTCCATGTATAGATTTCTACTTAACTTGCGTGCACTCTTGCATGGTCAGCATTTGACTTGTTGAGTCCTTTAAAATCTGAGTTTCCTTCCAACGAGAATTGGATGTACCTTAAAAAAGGCTGTGTAAAATTGGAATATCCTGGACTTGTTTCCTTTCCTAGCCTGATTTGATGGTAGAGACCAGGAAGTTTCTATTTTACTCGAGTGAATTCAGTGTAGGGTTTTGAAAACCCAGCTGGGCAGCCCCCGGCCTATTCCTACCCGGCAGCAGGAACCAGTTTCTGGCTGGACTCCAATGATAGTCTTGTGTCGAATGATGAGGGTAGCTTGTCTAGGGGTCATGAACCTGCTGAATGAAGATAGCCAGTCAATGGAATGGGAACCGACTGCATAATGATTTAGTGATGCTGTCAAATTAAAACTTGTTGATAAGTTGGACTTACTCAGCACACTAGGCTCTAAAACATATTTCCTCAAACGGCCTGGTTTACCCAATACAGTTTAGTACCTATGTAAACCATTTAGCTTTGGTAGTACCGTAATAGAATATAAGTTACTTCATCACTGGGAAAACTAAGGGAGTTTGTGAAGGCTTTTTCCCATGTGCTTACTTTTTTTTTTTTGCCTTTCCAAAAGCAGGGTGGAAAAATCGACGATCTATGTTTTCATGCACCATTGGTCACAATTAGTTTTTTTTCCCTTAAGGAATTGGTCACATTTAGTTACTAGGCTATTTTTGTGGATGCCATTATTATTGTTGATAGTATTTGTAACACCGTTGAATATGCAGTTAAAGAGGTTGGAGTTGAAGCTGAAGCAGTTTGCGGAAGTTGAGACATTGCTTTTGAAGGAATGCGAGCAAGTGGAGAGGGTGAGGCAGAGGATTTCAGCTGACCGCATCCGGATGATGTCAGCCCAGATGAATTCCACCGGAAGTAGTCTACCCGGAGGTAGTAGCACCATGGCCTCCAATCCACTGAATATAAGCCCTAGACCGGTGGCCGTGCCAGGCTCCATGCCTCAGGCCAGTATGCCAGGCGCATACGCCAGTAGCATGCCGGGGCATGGGCATCCTCAGATGCCGTTCTTGCAGCAGCGGCAGCAGGTGCTCTCGTTCGGGCCTCGCCCGCCACTCACGGCGATCCAGACTCGGCCATCCGCGCAGGCGTCGAACATCATGTTCAATTCAGGCATGCCAAATTCAGTGACTCCTAGTAATCACCAGCTGTTGAGATCGTCTTCCGGAAACAATTCAAGTGTAGGATAGAAAAGCAAAAAAAAGAAGATTAATAAGATTGCAGGCAATGTAGTTTCGTCAGCTGTAGCTTTATATAATTCATAAACACCCCATTTCAGTTCAATTGTACGATATCTTCTGTTGGTCGTATAAGTGTTTGTTGTTAGGTCCTCATCCCTTTTCCATTTTCTGCTCCCCTTGTATCTGATTCCCTTCGTATTCCTGGTGGCATAGCTGCTGCTTTCGAAGGATGTTCGTGCTGCTTTGCTTTACCTAACTCATCCTTTTGTCCACGATAGAAGATAGCAAAGTCTCAAGACTACCCTTTTGCCAATCGAAATATGCTCGATTCTAATACTCCAGTTTAAAACACTATAACTGCTCAATTCAAAGGTAACATTATGCCTATGAGGTAAAAATTTGGTCACTCAATCCTTAATGATAATAACACAATTTGGTCACTTAATCCGTAATGATAATAACACAAAAGAGGGAAAAACAAAGCGAGTGGTTTTAAGGTTTCCTACTCCACCTGACAAAAACCGTTCCTAACAGCTCTCTGCCTGGCCACACGTCTACTCTTCCTCTCTCTGTAACTCTGCTCGTGTCAAGTGTGTGCCTATCATAACGCAATCGTGCAGGGAGGTATGTCCAGCGTTGAGCCGGCCGTGATCGTGCCCCAGCCGATGAGACGCCAGTGCCTCTCGATGCGCCGGCTGAGGGCAAGCTTCTCTCCCTCGCTTGAGCTCGCCGGCGCGGTGAGCTGCAGCTTCGCCTCATCCTTCTTGACGGCGACAACACGGGCTCCCGTAGACATCGACCCGATGTCAACCATCAGGATCACGCCCTTGGTGAGCTTAGACCCTGCTTGCCCTCTCTGTTCCACTTGTTCTCACCAAGAACGAGATCGGATCTGATACAGACAGATATCACTCATTCTGTATCATATTTTGTTTTTTTTCTCAGAGTCAGGAGTCAAATATGGATAATATCCGATACCCATTTTTCAATCCCGCATTCATTACATAAGCCTTCGAATAATCTGTTGGACGAAACTTATCGTATTTTTTGTATCCCTACACATGATATTAGATAGTAGGGTACAATCAGAACGAATACAAAGAGACTAATCGCCGGATATTGAAGGAAAAGTACTTGGTATTCCCTACCTATTTAGATGTGATAATACATCCATATGTTATCTTGTTCTTATGTAAAATCATAACAGACTTTCCCGTATCACTTGACATACGAATATATACAGATGGATATCACTCGTCTTGTATCTTTTTTTCTTAGAGTCAGATACGAATAGTGCCGGATACCTATTTACCCTTTCCATATTCGCTCCGCAAGCCTTTTGTCGGTTGGTCGGATGAAAATTATCCGCTTGATTTGCACCTCGACCCAGCAGCCTCATGAGGAGGTAAAAGGTCACCTGTAACACAAGCAAACGTGTTAGCCATGGCAACTTCTCTTCTACACTGGGCATTTCAAGCAACGAAGATGTCACTGACCTCTAACTCGATGTAAACATCAGGCAACGACCCAACTGCATCGTAGACCTGACCGACCAGCCTATCGATGCGAGTCAAGGTTGGGTCCATAGTCGCTCTAACTCCAATAAGCCCTCCAGGAACGGCGAACCATAGCTCATTCTGCTCGGCGTACAGGGACACGATCCTCAAGTAGATGGGGATAAATCTAATGTTGTCGCTCGCATCCTTCGTCGCAATGCCCAGACGAATTTTGATCTCCTGGTTCACCGTCAGGACTCCCTGTACAAATAAGGAATCAACGTCGATGTTTACTGCCACAGAGAAGGAACGTCGCATGATCCATACGAGCAAGCATGGATTTTCTGATAGATGGTGATGTTTTCTGATCAAGAATTGCATACCCTGAGGATGCTGCCACCTGCTACTCTGCCCCTAATTTCATTAACTGAAGGATCATGTGAGAAGATTTTGTTTAATATAGTGATGAATCATTGCAATGTTTCGGAAGTGGTTATTCAATTTTGCAAAAGATTGTATTTTGTTTGGGCCGTTATCTGAAATTTTTAGGAAGAATGGTAGTACCGGCTTATGAGGAGCGGTAGTACCAGTTTTGGTAGAAATTGAGAATTTTGGATTTTGAGTCATGGATTGAGTTGAGGTGATTTGCGTCATTGCATTAAGGTTGAATGATGCATACTTTGGTTAACGTGAGTCAAGTTGTGAAAAACCTGTGTCCGAAAATAATTTCTTTGTCTTTGGATGTGTAGGATCGCTTGAAGTCAACCATGGTCAATGACAAGGATCCAGGCTATGCTCATGGAGGAGTTGAGGCCCAGAACGATCGAAAATGTCAGGTAAAATAGTGAGCTCAAACATGGCACGAGAAATGCGAGTTCGAACGGTGGGATTGCACAATGTGGCTTGGATCGGCCAGGTGAGCCGTGGTTCGGTAGAACCAGGACGGGAGAGACTTGGAAATGCATGGCAAGCTAGTGGTGCACCTACACATGGCAAACATGATGATTGCTTAAAATGGATGGTGCTCGGGGAGCATTTTAATTCAAGATGGAACTAATTTGATCAAGACGGATCAAAGCTACGGATTTAACGAATACGGACTTATGTATTTTGAAAAGCGTGCATAAGTGAATATGTATGAGTAAAACCCATGTATGTGGGGTTAACAGGTTTCTTCCATTATTCTAAGTGGATAGTATCTATTTAAGGATGGATGTAGCTAGCTAGCCTGTCTATAAAAGGAGATTGGGATGGAAATATGTGATGAACCATCCAACCCACTTCTCTTGTGCTTCCTTGTTTTAGGGTTAGAGTTTTGAGTGCAAGGTGTGCTATCTGCTCTTCAAGGTGGAGTGGCTGTAAAACTATCCCTCTCAAGCAGCAATATAATCAATCTTTTATTCTCTTCATGGTTATTCCTCTATTTGATTGATTTACTTTTGTTTTGGTTGGTTTTTTCTCTCATCTTACCCTTTTCTTGATTTTGATGTGCCAAAGACGTGTAAAAGATGAAGACAATAACTGAGAATCTATCACTATTCATATAGATACTTTGATAGTAAGTTTACCAAGAAAACCCGGTTTTGTTTGATTATACCTCAAAGTGTGATTTTTTATCCGAATGTTTTTTTACGTGATTTCTTTTGTGTTCTTGCTTGTTGGGATAAGTGGGAACATATCTAAAGCCATCTCGACCGTCGTCCACTCACGAGCAAGTTGTATTCATTGATTTTAATTTTGGCTTGGTTTCAGTGCACCTTTTCTAAAACTGAAAAAGGTCTCAATTTTAGCCATGATTTTCATGATTGTTTTTTATTGCAATAGGTTCTTGATAACCTAGAGAAGAACCTTGCAAAATTTTATGTTATTTGGATCTACGGATCAAAAGTTCTATTGAATTTTTAGATTTAAAATAGCGTTGAAAATACTATTTATATCTTGATTTTTCGGTCAGATCAGCTTTTACATGGCGGTCAAACCGTCGGTGTTGAAGATATCATTGAACTTTGATTTCTTGAGTCTTTTTGATCTGTAACTTTGGGAGAATGTGATATTCTCTATAACTTTCTAGTTATTGGAGAATAGAATCTAGGATACTTGGGGAAAAATTTTAAGAAGGCGTCATTTAACCCCTCTGTTACTATCTGGTACTACAGGTGGTATCAGAGTCCAGTTAGCTCTTCATATAGATTTTAATCAGTCTTAGAAGCCATGAAAGTAGACAAGTATTTCATCTAGTCTCCTATCTTCGATGAGGTCGACTATCCCTTTTAGAAGAGTAGGATGGAGTTTTACATTCAGGCTCAAGATTATGTGATTTGAAAAAAGGTTAAGATCCGGTTTGTTGTTCCTGCCGATGAAAACATCATGACTATGAATACGCCAAATGTTGAGGCAAATATTAAAGCAAATAAACATCATTATTCAGGGTCTTAACAGAAATGAGTCTAATCACATCTCTCACCTCTCGTCGGCATATGATATTTGGGTGACTCTTGATACATACCATGAGGGCACCATCGAAATCAAGACTGTTTGACAAGATCAGTACAAGAGATAGTATAACAAATTTAAGATGCTTGCTAGTGAATCCTTAGATGAATGCTTTGACAGATTTCACAAGATTCTGAGCAACCTCTGAGCTGTTGGTCTTCACATACCCAGACTCAAATAACTCTCATTAAATGTGTTCTGCCCTAGACTTCAGAGTTTAGGAGATCAAAGTGACCAACATCAAGGACACGACTGATCTATCAACCTTGAGTCTTGATGCATTGTACTATCGCCTCAAGACTCATAAGATCGACATTATCTCTTGCAAGATGAAGTCACAGTCGATGGTCTTAGTCACTGATCACACATCTACTTCTGGACTATCTTATGATAGTGTCTCTTGTTTCTCTTTAGCTGCTATATGCGAGATGAGTGATGACTAGTTTGAATAATTTTTAGAGAGTGAGTTAGCCCTCTTAGCTAAAAAGTTCTCACAATCATACAAGAAGGTTAGAGAGAGGAAGAGAGGAGGTCCGGTGATTTGTTTCGAGTGTGGTGGCCCCAACCACATTTGAGCAAACTGCCTCAAGCTAGAGAAGGGCAAGAACGACTATGGCGATACGAGCAAGAATGACTACATCAGTAAGAACCACAGCAAGAAGCCAACAGCTCATGATCAAGATAAGAAGAAGTACCGCATCTTCGGCAAGACGAAGAAACTCTTTCACCACGTCCTCACTGCCTTCGACAACTTCAACTTCAGTGACATGGAGGGCTGGAGTGATGACGACAGTGAGGATGATTCGTAGGACACCAAGGACAACGACGACTTCATCGGATGTGCTTCATAGTTGACGAGAATAGTATCAGCGATGACGATCTCTACAGCGACTCCAATGATGTATGCCTCTCCTATGACCAGCTCAATGATGCCTTTCTAATGTTAGAAAAATTTTATGCTAAGTCTAGAGTTAGGTGTGACGAGTTATAGAAGCAGGTAAAGAGTTTGTCACGGGAGCTTGCTTCACTTAGATCTATTTTCTCGTAGGATGATTGTGATCCACCTTTACTTTGTTGTTATTTTTAGGTGATCATTGATGGTGACTTGCATGGAGATGGGAGTAGTAATACATTTGCACCACATCTGTTGAACCAAATTAATTATCACATTTAGCTACTATGATTTGATTTTCAATGGTTTACCATAATTTAGTTCGAATTTGGTTATTAGTACTCTGTGGAGTTTTATTGGTTATGTATGGAACATAGTTTGTTCCATTTAACTACGATCAATGGTGGATTGTCGTTACAGTTATTGTGTTTTGTTTATTCATACTTATCATTATTAGTTGTTTATTGTTTACACTTGCTTCCTAAAGTTAGTTTTTATAATATGTTGGCATTGCTGCTATTGGTTATCTCTAAGTAGCGGATTATTTAGGGGGATTTTGTTGAAATTTATTAGTAATGGTTTTAGTTTGGAGTGATGTTGAATAGTAGTAGCATTCTAGGTTTAGTGTCAGGCTAGAGTGTTATAGTTAACTCTGTTAGGTAAATGTATAGTTAACTTGTCAGATTTTTCCTATAATGGCCGTATTGTCCATCCCTCACTAACTAATTTGGCCCTCTCATCCCTGTCTTCTTCCTCCTCTATCCTACTCCTATCTCCCTCTCCCTCTCCCTCTCCCTCTCTCTTGTCCCTCCTGGTCAATGAACAAGGTAAGCCAGCAGCCACCAATGCTGCCGCGCCGAGCCCAAACCAATCCTCCACTATTAGGAGAGTTCACATGAGCTTGTGTCTCACCCAGATCGTGCTCCATTATGCGCCACGCCTGCGCACGTCACCTACAACACTCGTCTTATGCGCTCGCACCTCATTCATCGTCTACCTTAGTCCCTCCCTCTCCCATATGTAAATAGAGCACCTGAGCCACAATTCCTCCTCCCTCTTCTCCATTGCCGTCGAACCTCGCCAAGCATATTTCCCTCTCTGGTGAGCTTCATCATGATTTGCTCGTGTGAAAACGTGTTCCCGAGCACCCTCTACTTTTCCCATCAACTAATTTTGGGTTTCCTCAATAACAGCTTGCTGGCGATTTCGTCTTCCTAGCAATGGCTGAAATCGTCGTCGCCACTACGATCTTTCACAAGGTGCAACTCGGCTCAATTTCTCTTAGCTGGAGCACCCCCTTACCTTCCCCTGATATTTCCTCGACACTAATTTTGGCCGCCTTGCCCCAGGTCATCATCGCCACGTCGAGCTACCCCTAGGCCACCTCCAGTCTCACTGCCGCCACCCATAGGGTCACCGAGGTTGTGGGGTTTGGTTTTGGTGCTCACGGCCTCCATAGTCACCTTCCTTGCTGGTGTTGAGCTCGCTTGACGTCTCCCATGGGTGCTTCTATGTTTCTCCCCTTGCTCTCTATTCACTAATAAAGGAGATGAGCAAAGCCGCTGACATCAGGACCCCACGCTAGAGAAGTGAGATAAAAGAGGATAAAAAGGGGAAAAATAGTATTTGCATAGCTCAATTACGACTTGACTATCAAAAATTGGTCAACAATGGCTTAAAGGGGTAAGGTTTCAAAAATGCAGTGGCATGCAAGGGAGGATGCATTTTACAATGACAGATCAGGTATCCGAGAACTTTTTCAATGGCATATAAAAAATTTCCTTTTTAAAATTTATCATGCGCTTAGATGCCATGTATTCGTCCCTTGTTTTTATGGTATGTTTATATATGGTGAGTGTGATTCCTAAAAGCGTGTCACATAAGAGACATGGTATCTTTCAGTTTTTATTTTGTACTGTGTTTTCAAATTTTAGAAGTTCATATCTTTTAAACCAAATATCTTATTCATGATCCGTTTAAGCCATCGTGTTTCTTATGATAGAATATATAAATAAGAACATTATTCCATATATGTCGGCTTTAGTTGATGATAATTTATTCTAATTTTTTTGCTGTTGTGGGGCTCGAATAGGCATGTGCCACTGAGGAGGCCACGCAAGTGTATCGAGAACAATAGTCGAAGGAGCGCAGCATAGGTCCAATGGACCCACTCCAAATGGTTTCAACTTCTAGCTTATTTTGGCTTTTGGCTTATTTAAGTCAAAAGCCACTTGGAACTCGCCGGTTTCTAATTTTGGCTTATTTTATTTTTTGTCTTCTTTTGTGTTTTGTGTTTTGTTTTTTTCTCCTTATTCCTTTATATTGTCCGTGACGATATAAAGCGTTTTTTTCTACTTTTTCTTTATTTATCTTAGAAAAAGTTAACAACCGCTACAATATAATTTCATCCATAAGACAAAAGCCACAACTAGAAGTTTAAGCCATGAGCTAGTTGGAGCGGGGCCGAGCCATCGTCTTTGTCTCCATCGCTGATGATGAACGTCATGGCCGTCTCGTCACGGTAGCTTCTAGGTAGAGGTGGAGACATCGAGTTGTCAAATGGTGAGAGCTAGGAGGCGCTAAGGGGAGTAAGGGTGTAAAAAAAGCTCGAGGTTCACAAGCTAGTCGAACTCGGTTCATTCTAGGCTCGATTTGAAATCTGCTCAAACTTTAAACTAGCCGAACTCGAGCTTGATATCGAACTCGCGAGTTTCACCGAGTCGAGCTCGAATAGTTCGTGAACCCCGATTCGAGCTTAAATAGTTTTACATATTAACTCTTACCAGGGTTACCTGAGCCGAACTCGAACTTGAGTTTTTCTTATTGTTGAAAATTAGTGCATATTTGAATTATTATGACTGTTATCGAGTTTATTTGAGTCGAGCTTGAACATTTCTTATTGTTAAAAATTAGTGCATAATAAATTATTTTAATTATTATCAAATTTTAACGAGTCGAGCTAGAGCCTAGACTAGACTCATATTCCAACTCGAGCTCAGTTCAAATTTAAATCGAGCTTGAGCTTGAAAGGCCTTACAGTCCTAAAAGGCAGTGTTTCAAATTCGGCTTTTTAATGTGATAGTTGTATATGCGTCGTGGGCCAGGTCTATACGGGCTGCTCAGGCCATGGCCTACGTCATTTGAATCCCATCCGCACTATATACAAATGTCGCTATATATGCTGCTCAGGCTATGGCCTACGTGACACTGCTACCGTCCGTTCATCTCGACAATAAAGCGATCACTAATAGTTGGTGAAGGATGACGCACATGATATTTCAAACACAATGGAATATCAAAAATTCAAAATCGATATGCACGTGAGAGTTTTGAGACCATACTGAATTTTTCTTGCCAACATGTAAACAAATAATAAATATCTCGGTGAAACTTTTTTTAATGATAAGAGTTGTTGGCTGAAGATGTCTCCGTAGCAACACAACTACACTAAAGTTTGTATGATTAAAATTTTAAAACCATGTACAATTGGCGAGAATCAAAGCTCTAGAGTGGATTTTTTTCGACTGTGACTTATAATTTATAATTATAGTTGATAACTTTTAATCCTAATATAAATATTTATATAGACAAATGGAATATCGATATGGCATGGCTGACAATGTTGCCCCACAGGACCAGCGCTTGTACGAGCACGTGAGGGAAAGCAACCACACATGCCTGACACCACTGTGAAGGACCACCGTAACAGGCGAGCGGCCGTTGGATTTGTAAACCCAGAAACTTACACGTCGACCCCACACCTGAAAGTGCTGGTGGGCCCAAAATGTCAGTGGGTTATCTCTCCGCGACGCCACACCGACCGGGTTTCCCCACGTGCCCGTTGGTCGCCGGGAGGGACAGTACGGGGAATTCGCTGCTCGAGGCGGCTCCTTTTGCAGATTAGTCCTTTGATTCTGTCGATATGATGTTTTTGATGGTGCCGCTCTTGCTTCGTCGTCCAGGACAAAGGGGTGCTAAATCGCACGAAATCAACCACCTGCAGCTAACACCTGTCGTTGTACGCATGGGGCCTCCAATTCCTTCGCTTCTGTCGTAGAAAACTTGCTTTGCATGCATTATTTGGTTGTTAGAGATTATTTAGCGTGAGGTCGACATTTCGAGCTCTTGTATTAATTTTCACGACACTTCACCACCCAAGAGCTAAGCTAGTTTCTCACAAAGAAACAAAACTACATAAAGCTAGCACGATAAGAAACCACACCACTTTATTTGGTGCAACATTTTATTTGAAAGCCATGCCTTAAAATGTTAGTAAATCAGTTTGTCACAGACTATCGGGCCTATTTTTTTGGGTAGACTTATGGTTTTTGACAGTGGTTTATGGTTTTTGGCTGTTTATGAGAGAGAGTACGGAGAGAGAAATACGCACGATTTTGACCGATATAAATGAAATTGTTACAATATCTAATATAATTGATTTATAGACCCCACCTTGAAAAGGCACTCCGTTTGAAAGCTGGTTACTGTAGAAAAGCTGATTACTGTAGAAAAACACCTTTAAAAGCTGGAAAGAAGAGGGCCATCAACTCAAAGTATAGTTATCATCATTTCGATAGGTTCCCACTTAAAGTTGTTCAAGCTAGCAATTAATAGATCATCTAGCTAAAAGGCGACTTTATATCGAGACAAAGCAATTCCAAATCAAAGAGAAAAATTCCATCTACATTTCCATTTCACACTTTCTTTTTAAAGAGTGAACCATCCAAACAAACACAATATTTGATCTACTTACTTCGTAACAACAAATCCCAAAACCAGCAGTCACCACCAAGAGGTTGGGCCTATTCATATTGTTTCTGCTTTTGGCTTCTGCAGCTAATATAAACACCTATCTTCTCTACTCCTCTCGCTCCTATCTCGCTCTAGAGATAAGGCACGGGGTCTCGGGCATATCACGCACCCCACTCCTCTCGCTCCGGTCTCGCCCATATCTCTCTCTCTCTCACTTTTCCCATCGACTACTCTCTTCTTCTAAAAGTTATTTCTTTCAGTTACTACTATTTATTTCAGTTAAAAACCAGCAACTATAGTAAAAAAACCATCAACCACATCGAAAATGAATAGGCTCGTTGTCACTGCATTTTTTAAAGGATAAGAGGTCCCAACATGACCACCCTTGCAAATATATTAAGTATTTTGAGAAAGATACATCCTCACATTAAAGTTGAGCCCTTGTAGGCAAAAGAAAATTACAGAGATATCCACACAATCGACAGTTGTTGACACACATGTTGAGGATTGCCTATGATTCTTCCACGCGTCACGTGTCATGGCTGGCGACCATCGCTGTGGCAAATCACAGGCATTATGTCGCTGACAGCGAGGGCTTCTTCCGAGAGATCATGGCCGCCGTTTTGTGCCTTGAAGGCATATGCTTCGTCTTGATAGATAGTCAGTGGGTGGCATTGCTCAGAGAGCTACTGTGTGTCCACTGGACTAAGCTGGTGGGACATGTAGCTTGCCAAAAAGGAGAGCCACCATGCATCCATCCATGGCTTGGCCACCTGTACTCCTGAGTGTGTCAAAGCTAGAGGTTGAAGGGGACGCTCGAACTTGCTCAACATCGACGACCATGAAAGCCATCGTAGAGTCTTGGGAGGGCAAAATATGGAGAGAAGGATACAGATTATGTTTTCATCTAATACTCCTTCTTATGTGCAACACCATCTATATCAGATCAGAGTTTGTCAGATACGATATGAGCCTGCACAATATCAAGAATGAAGAAAATGAATCTCGTAGAGAAAATCAAAATAACAACGTTGAAGCAACCACAACAAAAGATCAAAGATTGGCGAAACTGACCGCAAATTATTTAAGCACAACCTCAAAAGAGTACAAAAGATTAACGCTATCCCACAACTCTCTTGAATCTTTTAGAACCCTTGGATCCATGCTATGTACAAGAATCTAGTGCTAAAAAATAGTCTAGCCTCTAATCCTCTAGTGCACATCTAACTTTGGATGAGTGACTTATTTGCTTTGTTACTTTGGTTCTCTATTACCACCCCTCATAGATTTATATAGTTCCCCTTAGCCTTTCTACAAAGTGAAGTAAGAATCATACTTCAAAAGAAAGTAGGAATTCTAATCCTATCAGGATTCATGTTGGATTCCTTATAGCACACATTTTCAAACCATGAAAAATAGGATACGAGTTACCATACTCAACAATCTTCATCTTGACTTTTATTTGTTGAAATCATTGTGCTACTCCAAGAACTCACTCCAAATTGGCTCTGTATTTTTTCCTCTCACTTTTAGGAGTAACCCCACCACAGGGGTTCATGCACATCACCACAATGCGTGTCTCAATGTCTAGACTAGTCTACCTAAACTCTCCACTTGAGAGCTCATTTATCTTGTAGATTTGATTAACCACACTTTATGTTCCTACAACCTTCTATTTCGTCTTCCTTGTTCCAACAGCTCGTACCTTCGCTTTTGCGTCCGCTGGATTTTGCAACTGTCCTTGTAGTTTTGCACATAACTGCAGATGAGATGTGAGTACCTACCGTCGATGACACAGTTTTCTCCTCCTAACTAGGATTTTGATCTGACCTCCCATTGGTTGCTCTTCGTTTAGGTGTACCCATCAATTAGTATTCTCCATTACTCCAGATACTTTTCGTGATCACTTGCTCTTTGCAAGTAATGCGTATGACGTCACCTCGAATGATATCTCATAACGTTCAAGTTCAAGTGACCTTACAGATATTAGATTCTTCTTTAAGTCAGGAACATATCAGACTCACATCAATGTGTGATGTACTCTATTATACATATCTAATGTAATCATTTTTACCTTAGTAATTGTATATTTCTTTCAATCCGCTAAGTGAACAGTTCCATACACTGAGAGTAGAGATCTTTTGTCAAAAATCTCTCCTGCTGAACATATCTGGCATGAACAATCTGAATCTAATATCTATTCATGAGAGTACATTCAAATCATGCATTGCTACTGTTGCTGAGCATGCACCATTCATTTGCTTCAAACTCGGACAATCTTTTATCATGTGACATTTCTCGTCACATAGATAGCATACGTGTGTGCCTTTACTCTTACCCTTCTTCTTCCTATAGCTTTTACTTCTGCCTATAACATCTACTGTAGCCAGTACTTGATCACCTGAGGATGAAGATTTTGTTGGATTTTTCAAGGACACAACTCCAATAGGAATGCAACTGTATTATTAAAGTTGAGAGTGATTTTTCCTACGGGAATATTCATCTCTAATTGCTCCTATGATGTTGATTGAGATAAAATCAAAATGATGACTTTTTGTTCTTCTCAATTTTCTCATCCACATTAGTCAGTAGTGTGATAAGCTTGTTGAAGATATTGATAGGGTCAATGAACCGTGTACTTTCCTTCATGCGCAACTTATATAGTTGTCGTTTCAGCACCCATCGATTTGTCAGTGATTTTGCCATATATAATTCTATGAGTCCTTCCATAATTTCTTCAGCGAATTCTTTTTAATCACCAAGTACTTTACCTTATTTGAAAGATATAGACAGATTGTACTAACAACCTTCCCCTCCATCACCTTCCAGTCTTCAATGGATGTTTTTTTAGCTTGTCCCCTTCAAGAGCATCGATTGGCTACTACTAGACAAGAACATTTTTCGCCATACATTGCCACACGGTGAAATTTTTTCTGCTGTTTAATTTCTCTACTTGATTATATATCATTAACATCAATCTAGAATCACTACTACAAAAGAGGCTATACTGGATGGCCACATCACAGAAGTTCATATGGAAATGTCTGTGCTGTAATTATTACAGACGATTCATACAAATAACCATCTATGATATTTTAACAGGCGATTATTCATATGAACCGTCTGTGATAATGTAAGCCATCACAGACGGTTCTTATTAATAATTGTCTGTGATAATCCACAAACGGTTATTTATACAAACCGTCTGTAATAATGACAGACATTACAGAAGGTTTATATAAATGACCGTCTGTGATAGTTTCATAATACAGACGGTTTATGGTTGGAACTGTCTAAGATATGACACGTTATTATATATCCAACGTGTTCTCGACAGATCTGTTTTCATTGCATTGCATTTAAGGAGACGGTCAGCTTTGGGGAGTTTGGTGAAAACATACCGCTTATAGATCAATTTGTTCTCGATGATTAGAGATTAGTATTTACTTTTAATAACTTATGTGCCTTGTAATAGAGAGAGATAATCGTTGGAGTTTTAGATCTAGCTACGTATCTAGGTTTAGAGAGAGATGGTAATTTGCTCTGATTTAAGAATGGGTCAATATTCCTAGTTTACTTCATATATTCTTGCTTGACATATATATTGCTTCATGAATATATGGCTAGCTACTTAATTTAGATATAGATAATTTATTATATGGTGGATGACAATTATGTGTGTAAGTAGCTAGGCTGGTTAACTATAGTAGCATTAATAATTCAATTTGACACTAGCTAATTTGTTACATGTGTAGCGTAGATGAACCGAATCTGGATGTACGTTGAGAACTGTGTGAGTGAGGAGTACATTAATGATGTGTCTACTTTTCGAAGAGCAGCTGAGCAGGATATGTTGAAGAAGGGGATATAATATTTGTATTGTCCATGCATTGATTACGATAATCTGAAAATATTTACCAACTCAACGTAGATTGAAACTCACTTGATTCGAATGGGTTTCAAAAAGAGATATATATGTTGGACTTTGTCACAGTGAAGAGAAGATTATAGAGGAAAGTAGTTATAACATCGTCGAGAGAGACAACGATATACCAGTTGTGGATGGTGTTTTCAATGAGGATAGGTCATAGGATGACAATCTGGGTAAGATGTTATGCGATGTAGAAGGAAACTATAGTGAGAAAGAGTTTAGTAAATTTGAGGACTTAATAAAGGACTCGAAGAAACCTTTATTCTTGGGCTGCAAGGCGCAATACACAAGATTGTTATTCGTTCTTGAACTACTAAAATTGAAGGTAAACAATGGTTGGTCCGACAATAGTTTAACGACATTGTTAGGTTTTCTAGCGAACATCCTTCTAGAGGAAAATATATTGCCGAGAACCATTTACCAAATTAAGAAGGTTCTTTGTACATTGAAAATGGAAGTAGAAAGAATACGTGCATGTCCGAATAATTGTATTCTCTACCGTAAAGAATATGCAAGATTAAATATTTGTCCGGTGTGCAAAACATCTCGATACAAGCGTAAAAATGATTCCGATGACGGGACGGCATCGAGGTGAAGTAAGGATCTCCTGCTAAGATGTTGTGGTATTTGCCTATAATTCCCCATTTAACGCATTTATTTGTAAACTGAAATGATGCAGGATTATTGCGTTGGCACTCGGAGCAGCGTAAGAAAGATAGAATGATAAGACACACTGCTGATTATGCCCAGTGGAGGAACATTGATATGATGTTTATAGACTTCAGTGTGGAACCAAAGAATATAAGATTTGGATTGAGTACAGATAGAATGAATCCTTTCAGTAACATGAGCAGCTAACATAGCACCTGACCCGTGATTGTATGCATGTACAACATTCCTCCTTGACTGTGTGTGAAGCAGAAATATATTTTGATGTTACTACTTATCCAAGAGCCAAAGCAACCTAGAAACAATATTGATGTGTATCTAGCACTACTGGTGGAAGATCTTATGGTACTGTGGAATGAAGGAGTACAAGTATGGGATACAGACAAATGAGAAAATTTCACTCTGTGCACTATATTGTTTTACACCATCAATGATTTTTCTGCCCTTGATAACCTATCGGGATTGAGTACAAAAGGAGCCAAAGTATGTCCGCACTGTTTAAATTATACCGAGAGTGGATGGCTGAACAATTCACGCAAAACCATGTACATGCGTCACCGTAGGTTTCTTTCAAGATATCACCGATACCGCAAGATGAAGAAGTAATTTGACAAAAAAGAGAATGACTTAGCACCAAGACCTTTTAGAGGGAAAGAGGTTTATGATATGATCAAGAATATTGATGTTGTGCTTGAAAAGAGACGTAAGTTGAGGCCCTGTCAGAAGAACATGTAAAAGAAGATGTTAATATTTTGTGACTTGTCTTATTAGGAGCAGAAGTTCACAATTGCATCGATGTCATGCACGTAGAGAAGAATATATGTGATAGCATGATTGGTATCTTACTGAATATTCATAACAAAACAAAGGATGGTGTTAATGCACGTCGTGACTTGGTCGCTGTGAACATCAGAACCAAGTTAACACCAATAGAGACCGATAAAGGCCTTATAAATTTTCCCCCAGCTTGCTACACTCTATCTAAATCCGAGAGAACTGAATTGTACTAGTGCAATCAATCTCAAGTCCTATGTACGCAATCAATCTCGGTCGGAGGGTAGCATTATCAAAGGTTAGAGGTTTGAATCATGAGACAACACAATAATCGGTTCAACTAAAGATGGCAACGGGTAAATACCCGTCGGGTATTGTCAACCCATACCCGTACCCGATACCCGCACCCGCACCCGCTACAATACCCGTACCCGCACCCGGGTATGAAAACCTACCGCATGCACCGCACTGCGGGTATTTATACCCGACGGGTAACCCGTACCCGAATTGATAAAGGTATATACGAGGCACATGTATATACGGGCGCGGGTATTTCCATCGGTTTCGTTTCGAATATATATATACGAGCCACATGTATATGTACCCGTTGCTATCTCTAGTATACACCCGACCGGGTATATTTTACCCGCGGGTATGCGGGTACGGGTAGTATATACCCGTACCCGCACCCGCATACCCGATGGGTAGAGTTTCTTACCCATTAGCATACCCGCGGGTGAAGTTATCTTTCCATACCCGCCTCCTTATCGGGTAAAACCCATCGGGTATTCGGGTTTCGGGTACCCGTTGCCATCCCTAGGTTCAACGAATGGTTAAAGGTGCAATTCGTTGGGTGGTCATCAAGTGAAACGCTGCAATGGTTGACAAAATGGTCAAAATTTATAATTGTGACATAGCAAGGATATGATATTAATGGTTACATATTTTATACGATAGGTCAGGATAGAAAGAGCATAGTGCATAACTTAGGTGTCCACATAGATGCATTTAATGTGCACTTCAGCACCGCTGTCCCAAGCTCATACTACAGGCTTGTAGGAGAGCTTGACTACATAATTTTTAAGATTCCTCTATTTCGGTACCGTTGGGTCCAACTTCCACGAGGTGTAAAGGTCGACAAGTACGACATCACTATTGTAGATCTCGAACGTGGAGAATACAAAGATAAACTATTCATACTCGCGAGGCAAGTTGTTCAATTGTTTTATGTAACCGACCCAGCAAATAAGAAGTACCACGTATTTTTTTATGGAAAAGGAAGAATTGTTGGAGTTAAGAATGTCGTGGAAGAGGAAGAATACAATCAATTTGATGAGTTATCTCTATTCGGAGACGACATCAGACTCGAGGAAGAACAAGACGATGAAGTAAGCTATATGCGTGTCGATCATCGTGAAGGGCTTTATTTAAAAGGAAATAGCTAAGTGTAATCAATGATCTCACACGGCAAACACCTATTTAAAAATTATTACAATTTAATCATAATTAAGAAATTCGGTATGTAATTATGGAACTATTCTATTGTAATTGATTAAATAATTAAGAATAATTATATTTATGATTATAGTTGTCTTTTTTCATAAGGCATGGCTAGCATTTTCTGTGAAAACAAGACTATCATAGGCGGTTTAGCAGAACAAACCATCTGTGATAATACTATCACAGACGATTCTAGAATGGAACCATCTATGATATGTGGATATTATAGACAGTTTTAGAATGGAACTGTTTATGATATTATTATCATAGATGGTTTTATTATAAAACCATTTGTGACAGTACCTCTATAAATAGATTCTGCTAGGTTTTGCCCCCTCACTCCGCACTCGCGCACTCTGTCTCCACCGCCCCTGCTAAGTTTTACCAGATCTAGTATGCTTCCTCTCTTTCCTGACATCGCCTCTCCTCCCAACGCCGCCTCTCCCTCCAACGCTCTCCTCCTGACGCCGCTTCTCCCTCTGATGCCACCTCTCCCTCCCGATGCCGCCTCTCCTCCCTAAGGTATGAATCCCAAATCTCACTTCTTTTGGAGGTAGATCATGGTGAATTTGGTAGATAAAAGATGTGGTGGCTCTGCACATGAGGAGGGATATCTGTGGTTTGTCGTTGATTGGAAATTGCAAAGAGATATATGTGAGTTCGGATATTAGTTCGATGAAATAAATTGTCTGTGATATTTCTGCTATCACAGATGATTTTAAAAAACCATCTATGATATGTCTGCTATCATAGACAATTAATATAAAAAATCGTCTGTGATACCGACATATCACAGACAGTTGTGCTGAAAAACCGTCTGTGTTTTAACTTATCACAGACGGTTTGGGAGCCGTATGTGATGACCACCTATTATCATTAACACATAAATTTAGATAGTTTAGAAATCGTCTGTGATGATGGTTTTAAATCGTCTGTAATAACCCTTTTAGTAGTAGTGATTTTGTGCACACAAATAAGATTAACCAGGCCTTGGCTCTGATACTATTTGTTACACTCTGATACCACTTCTTACGCTTGTGATCCCCCGGATTGGATCAGATTTTGCAAGATACGACATGAGCGTGCACGGTATGAAGAATGAAAAAATGAGTGTCGTAGAGAGAATTAAAATAATGACGTTGATGCAACCATAATATAAGAGAAAAGATTTGACGAAGTTGGTCGTAAATTCTTTAAGTAGAATCTCAAAAGAGTACAAGAGATTATCACTCTCTCACAACTCTCTCGAATCTTTTTGGGCCATCAGATCTTTACATTATACAAGAACCTGGTACTAAAGAATAACCTAGCCTCTAATCCTCTCATGCACCTTCACTTTTGGATGAGTAGCTTCTTTGCTTTGTTACTTTGTTTCCTTGTATTCTCCATGACCTCTTCATGGCTTCATATAGTCTCTCTACCTGTTCTCTAAAGTAGAGTAAGAATCATTATTCAAAAGTAGGAATCCTAATTCTATTAGAATTTATATATGACTCTTTATAGCATATCTTTTCAAACCCTAAAAGGTTAGGATATAAATCACCATACTCTAACATATTGTGTTGACCTTTTCCTACTGGTCGTGATTTGTGCTGCTCTCTTTTGAATTGATTTTGGTTTGATTGGGGATCTAAATTTGAAATACTTAAAACAGGGGATTTAGGGCTGGGGGATTGGCTTGCCTTAGGCTTACCAGAGAAGCAATGAGAAGCCTGAAATCGGCGAGGATAGAGAAAATTACTCCCTCAATAGAAAATTATAATCATAATGCGCATTAGCATTCGACACACATACCACGTAGCGCAAGAAGTGACTATACTACCTTGTTTATGCACCTTGTACGAAGGGCACTCCTAATGATCCACAAGGTATAGTGTCCATTGAAGTAATTAGCTATCCATATAAAATTTACATAGTGCGAGAGATAATGTGGTAAAGAATTAAGGACATTTCCAATGCATGGTTTCTATAGTCATATATAAAAGTATCAACATCATCACTAAATAGTACTAGATGCTACCCCCTAACCATTTGTGTCTTAGCACAGATACATAGAGAGCACCAAATAATATCATGCAAGACATAGCAATGTAGTTGGGTGCAACCCTCCTCTCTCTGACACAGGTTTTTGTTGTATCTTTCTTATTGGTTTATGTGCATAAGCTGTTTCTCATACAAGAAAATAGCTTCCATCTCTTTTCTTTAATCTCCTCTCTACATAAGCATTAATCCTAGGTGGCATGTTGAAGAAACTGCTATCTAAGGAGGCGTTCGGAATAGCGATAGCTTATGACTTTTTTACTGTAGCTGGCTTATTTTTTTACTGTAGTTGAGTTGGCTTATTTGGCATAATTAAATTAAAAAAATTTAAAAATAGAAAAAACATGTTAGCCCATCATAGACAATGCAAAAGAATACGAGAAAAAAAAGAAAAGATAAAAAACCCAAAATATCTAAAAAACCAGAAAAAGATGAAATTAATGAATAGTAAAAAAAGTAGAAACCAGAAGTAGAAACTGGTTTTAATAGTATTGGAAGTGTCCTAATAAAAAAAGATGAAAACGATGTCTTGCATAAGACAATACGTGAGCACATATTCTAACATCAAGAAACAACAAAATCTTTAATTCAAGAGGAGAGTGGTATCTGGTGTGTTGGTTCTGTTTCTTTTCTTTTAAACGGCTCTTGGCTTTTCTCAGTAATCATTATTCATTAGATTAATAAATCGTAGTTCAAAAGAATATTCTATATGAGAATTGAGGAGATAAAAACTTGAGACAAGATGCTAATTTATTGATTAGGCTCACTGATAGATATTATATATTAGAGAATAATATTTATAGTTATTTTTTGATGATGAGAAGAGTACAGATATAACACAACGAAATTTTTAACTTATAATTTTTGGCTTAAATTTTTAAATTCTGATTGTTCGCTGAAGAGATATGGAGATATATACTCACGTATGATTTTAGCTGAAATAGATGAAGTTAGAATTTTATCTACTAAAATTAATTTATAAATTTAACTTTAAAAAATACTCTATTTAAAAATTAATTACTGTATATGGTCACCGTCCAGTTATAAAAGGAAAAAGAAATTTCTTTCCACTTCACTGCCCAGGTGGCTGTCCATTTCCATAATAACGTGACAACGACAGGAGCGATCCGCAAAAACCTCCTCTCTCTCTCTCCACTTCCCCCGTCCCCCACACTGGGCAGCGCAGTGGGCGAGTGGAGCGAGCCGAAGCGTCGCCTTCTCCTCCGCCGCCAGTCGCTGCCGCGTCCGCGTCGCTGCCGCCAGTCGCCGCCGACACCGCCGCCCGCCTCCGGTGAATCCTTGCTCCCCCCTCTGAATCTCCCACCCATCGATCTCTCGCGGGGCCGCGAGGCGTCCCGGCGCCCAATTCGGCCAATTCGCGCGGGTTACAGGGGATTTACGAGCGTTTCGCGGAGTGTGGCGGTCGAGATCTCGCGTTTGGTGCCTCCGTTGGGGAGGAGGGCGGCGAGATTCGGGTGGTTAATTCGTATGATCCTGACGGCTTCGGTTGTCGCTTGCGCTCTGGAAGGGAGGGGGAGCGATCTGTGGTGAGGAGTTGGTTAGGAGATTCGAGGGGGTAGCGTAATTCTGTCTCAATCGCTGCTTTCTCTCTCTGTTTTTTTTTCACGTTTAGCTACTTGTGTTTGTGAAGGCTGTGTGTTCTGATCTAAGGTAGTGTAGAAAGGGCATGTCCTTTTCTTGGGGTGATCCTTGTATTGTAGTGAAACAATGCTTGCTGGAGGCAGCTGTGTTCTATTGGGATTTTGAAGGAATTTGCCCTGTGGAATGGTAGAAAATTTCAGTTTTTGATTGTCTTAAGTCAGTTAATGCCGGTGCGGTTAGGGATATTCTAGCATCTAACTCCATGCATTGTTAGCTGGTTTGTGCATATAGGGTGGCAGCAGCCGCTGCTGGGGATTGCTGTCTTAGGAGTTGAGGGGATTTGGCTTATGCGGAATGGGATCATCTTGTTGGATCTATTTGGTTAATTGGGGGAAGACACCTCCCTTTTCATGAAATTGGAAAAATGCTAGATTTTTTGGGTGCTCATTGTTGTATGCATCTGTATAGCAAAGGTGCGTGCCTTGCATGTTGTTGGTGTCATTGAAGTTGAGTTGTCTAAGGGGATATGTTGCTAGTGAAATGTCGGTTGCTGTGTATAATTCAGGGATTGGACGATGGACAGGAATTTGTTTCGTCTGGCAGTTAAATAGGTGGAAAGTATGCACTTTTTGTCTGGTTTTGCTACGACGATTCTAGCATAGTAGCATTGCATTTCAACTGATTGTCTTGGAGAAAGGGGTAGGGCTTATGCTTGAGGCTGTCTCCTCAGCTGCCATGGAATCTTACTACATGTGCCAAATTCCACTTCATGCCTCATAGCACGCAAAATTTGCAGCAATTCTGTCTGTTCACATGTTTGACATGTTTTTATTAACCATCTCCTCATTTGTCTTTTCCTACTAGAGCAACTGCTGTCATTCTCAGATCATGTGTTGTAATATCTTCACAACTGATAACTTTTTCGAATGTAGCCTCATTGGTGTTGTTGTATTTTGCTAAAGCTGGTTCTGGTATAGTCATCCTTTTGTTGTTTATCTATTACTCAGAACAGAACGTTTGGCTTCTGGTCTTTGATTTATTTTTCAGTGAGACAGAGTATTTAGAATGAAATATGGGTTTCAAAGACAAGAGAGCTTAGGCTGCTTAATGTCGATGTTCGTAATATTTGCTTACAAAATGTTCGAGCTATGATATACTCCTCTCTTCTTTGTGCTGTTAGAGCTGTACCCGCTGACTGTGGCTATGTTACATCATTTAATTTACTTATTTTAAATTAACATGAATATCTTGTTATCTTGATATCATGATTGGTAAGTTAATGTGAAAAATGAATGATACAAGCTCGCATTACCATTTTGTTATGTTAAATATTTTCAGTTTTATCTTGTAGGAGGACATATAGAAAATCAAGGTGGTAAAAGTTGGTGAATATTTAATCATGCCGATTCGCAACTCATCAGAACCTCGAGACTCTCAAGAACCTTCTTCACCTGCACCATCCACATCATCTTCTAGGTCAA
The DNA here is from genome assembly GCA_036346265.1 of Melocanna baccifera. Lineage (NCBI taxonomy): Eukaryota > Viridiplantae > Streptophyta > Magnoliopsida > Poales > Poaceae > Melocanna > Melocanna baccifera. The sequence goes on along the minus strand of CM070707.1, from coordinate 18,035,268 downwards.
GGTATAACAGATCTCAATTTTTCCTTGTTCTTTTATTATGTTTATGAGTTTGTGCTAATAAGGGAACAATATTGCTTTATACTGGAACTGTTCACAGAATCTATTGCTTTGCAAAAATTAGCTTAGCTGGTTCCTCTTGTTACATTCTCATCTAGCAACCTTTGGTGTTTATTTAAAGCTCTTATTTCATGCACTTGATTTCCTTGTTTGTTGGACTGCTATAGCAAGCAGCATTAACATCCATCCTATTTAACTCATTATTTGTTCATTGCTATATAGGGAAACAAGTGACCTTGCAGAAGTCGATGATCCTGAAAGTGCAATGTCCACTGTTGCTCGATTGTTGGAGCAGCTCCATGCTAGCACAACATCTCTTTCAGAGAAGGAAGTGACAACCAAAAGATTACTTGAACTGGCCAAAGAAAAAAAGGAGGCAAGGATTTTGATAGGTAGCCATTCTCAGGCAATGCCGCTATTTATATCTATCCTTAGAAGTGGGACATCTTCAGCCAAAGTAAATGCTGCAGCCCTGCTTAGTGCACTCTGCAAGGAAGAGGACCTGCGCATGAAGGTCCTCTTAGGAGGCTGTATACCACCCTTACTCTCTCTGTTGAAGTCTGAATCTGCTGAAGCAAAGAAGGCTGCTGCTGAAGCTATTTTTGAAGTGTCTTCTGGTGGACTTTCGGATGATCACATAGGGATGAAAATATTTGTGACTGAAGGTGTCGTGCCAACTCTGTGGGACTTGCTCAAACCTAGGTCATGCCAAGATAGAGTAGTTGAGGGCTTTGTGACTGGGGCCTTAAGGAATCTCTGTGGGGACAAAGATGGTTATTGGAAGGCCACGCTTGAAGCTGGTGGAGTTGAAATTATTACTGGCCTTCTTTCATCCAAGAATACTGCTTCACAGTCAAATGCTGCCTCCCTCTTGGCACGGTTGATATCTGCTTTTGGTGATAGCATTCCCAAAATTATAGACACCGGGGCTGTTAAGGCCCTCCTTCACCTTCTAAAACGAGATAATGACATTTCTGTTCATGAAAGTGCAGCTGATGCTTTGGAGGCCCTATCTTCCAAGTCTAGTATTGCAAAGAAAGCTGTGGTGGATGCAGGTGGCCTCCCTGTTCTGATTGGAGCTGTTGTAGCTCCCTCAAAAGATTGCATGCAGGGGGATACTTGTCATTCTCTACAAAGCCATGCTGTTTGTGCTTTATCAAATATTTGTGGTGGAACAACTTCTCTGTTGCTTTACCTTGGAGAGCTCTGCCAAGCACCCCGGTTGCCTGTACCCCTTGCTGACATTCTTGGAGCACTGGCATATACGTTGATGGTTTTTGATGGCAGTGATGGTAAATCCTTTGACCCAGTTGAGATAGAAAATATTTTGGTTGTGCTCCTAAAATCCCATGACAGTAAGCATGTGCTTGATCGTATTCTTGAGGCTTTAGCGAGTCTATATGGGAATGCCTGTCTCTCTGGTAGACTCAATCACTCAAATGCAAATAAGGTTCTTGTTGGGCTGATCACTATGGCTTCTGCTGATGTTCAGGAACATCTTGTTCGTGCGTTAACTAGCTTGTGCGGTGATGGTCTTGGAATATGGGAGGCTCTTGGAAAGAGAGAAGGGGTTCAGTTGCTAATATCACTTCTTGGACTTTCTAGTGAGCAGCATCAGGAGTATGCAGTTTCGTTGTTGGCTATATTGAGTGATGAAGTAGATGACAGTAAGTGGGCAATAACAGCTGCTGGAGGTATCCCTCCGCTTGTCCATCTACTGGAAACAGGATCTCAAAAAGCAAAGGAGGATGCAGCTCATATCATGTGGAACCTATGCTGTCACAGTGATGATATCAGGGCATGTGTTGAGAGCGCCGGGGCAGTTATGGCACTGCTCTGGCTTCTGAAGAGCGGTAGCCCTCGTGGACAAGAGGCATCAGCCAAAGCACTCAAGAAACTGATACGGTCTGCTGATTCTGCTACAATTAATCAGTTGTTAGCACTACTGCTCAATGACTCACTAAGCTTAAAGGCCCATGTCATTGCAGTTCTTGGGCATGTCCTTGTGATGGCCCCTCAGAGAGATCTAGTCCAGAATGGAGCTCCAGCCAATAAAGGCCTTAGATCTCTTGTTATTGTTCTTGACTCGTCAAATGAAGAAACTCAGGAACATGCTGCAACTGTGTTGGCTGATATTTTCAGTACGCGTCAGGATATTTGTGACATATTGGCAACTGATGAAATTATTCAGCCATGCATGAAACTTTTGACAAGTGGAAATCAAGTTATTGCAACACAATCCGCTAGAGCTTTAGGAGCACTCTCACGCTTGGCTAATGCCATGACGAAGAACAAGATGTCATGTATAGCTGAAGGTTATGTGCAACCTCTTCTAGAGATGGCAAAGGCATCATCCATTGATGCTGCTGAAACAGCAGTTGCTGCATTGGCAAATCTCCTGTCAGATGCACAGATTGCTAAGGATGCACTAAATGACAACATTGTCCTGGCTTTGACTAGAGTGCTTAAGGAGGGGAGTTTAGAAGGAAAAATTAGTGCCTCACAATTGCTTTGTCAGTTGCTCAAGCAGTTCCCGCTCTGTGAAGTTCTTCCAGATTACTTGCAGTGCTGTTTTATAATTCATTCACTGCTGGTGTGTCTATCTGGAATCAGTTTGGAAAGTGTTACAAGTTTGGATCCCCTGGATGTGCTTGCATTGATGGCTAGGACCAATGAGGGTGCACATTTTAGCTCTGCTCTGTGGACTGCCTTTCGTGCTATTACAAGTTTGACTCCCCTGGATGCACTTGCATTGATGGCTAGGACCAAGGAGGGTGCACATTTCAGCTCCCCTCTGTGGACTGCCTTTATTGAAGTTCCAGAAAGGTTAGAACCTTTAGTTCGTTGTGTTAGTGTTGGGCTTCCACCAATTCAAGATAAGTCCATTCAAATCCTTTCAAGGCTATGTCAGGACCAACCTTCTCTACTTGGTGAGTATTTAAACAGAAATCAAGGATTCATTGTTGCTCTTGCTAGTAGACTTATGGAGTCAACAAACATGGAAATAAGAATCGGGAGTGCAATCACCCTGATATCTGCTATGAAGGGCAGCAGAGTACAGTCGGTTGATGTTCTTGAAGCATCAGGACTTCTGAAGAATCTAATATCTGCACTCATCGATGTGTTGAAGCAAGATTCTACTTCAACGTCTCTAGACATTGAAGTCTGGAAACCTCACACAGAAAAGAGTTTGTATGATTATGAGCAGGATGTTTTGAACGTGCCTGAATCAGGGCGGGTTTTGGAAGAAACTGTTGCACTTTGGTTGCTCTCACTTATTTGCTCTTCTCATACGAGGAGTAAAGTTACTGTTATGGACCTTGGTGGTTTTGATGCTGTATCTGACAAACTTGCTAGCTGCACTGCTAACCGACAGGTACATGTTTCAAATTTAAACTTTCTATTTTCTAATGTGCAGTTATTACATTATTTTTACAACTCAGTCTTTAACTGCAATCAGTTGGTGCTAAATTCAAGATGTTTACTTCTTGGAACTGCTATGTTGTTTGAGTTGAGAAATACACCAGGATAAATAACTTTAACACTGCTGTCTTTGTGGGCCAAGTATTTTTTTTGGTTCTGCATGAATTATTTTAACCTGCTATCTTTATGACTTCGGTGATTTTCTTTTGTCGAATATTACCGTGTCCTTGTTAAATCACATGGTATCTCAATCTGTTTGTATTGTTGATGTGGAGATCTTAATTTCAGTCTGGGCTGTCATGGTGACCTTTGCATTGTGCAAAGATGAAAACTGTGACAGATCTAAGTTCTCCTGTTGTTTTCTGATCTTTCTTTGAGTATGGATACATACAGACAGCTCATCTTACTTAAGATTGATGTTTTTTGCTCATGTCTGAAGTATGTCTTAACTCTGAGCTGGAATCCTGTAAAAGGATAACCTTGTTGATCAGTGTTGGGACCTACTTACACATGGAATTATGCAAAACAGATTCATCAGGACATCTAAGGCCTTATTTGTATTAGCTTCTAAAATCTATTTTTTCTACAGTAAATGGATTTTTACAATATCTAGCTTTCAAATGGAGTGTCTTTTCAAGACAGAGTTTACTAATCGATTGTAGTACACACTGTAGTGACTTCGTTTATATAAGCAAAAATTGCACGCAAGTATCTATCTCTATAAGTTTCTCTACAAGCTGTTACTATTCATAAGCCAAAGCCAAAAGTCAATATGAAAGGGCCCTAAGCACCATAGGTCTAGCAGGTTAAGATATTTAAAAGCAAAATTGATGGGCCTATAATTGAATTCTAATTTTTCTGTACTATTGGTTATTCAAACATTTAGTGGAAACTTCTAGGAAGAGTTTACGATGTTGTTTCTTATTCTACAGAGTAAGTGCTTACACAAAAAAATACGTCTAGCAGATGTATGGAAATATTGTCCTAACTATGGAAATAAAGGTCCAGTCATACGTCTAGCAGATAAACTGTCAATACTTAGCAAGGTTTTAATGTTTGGTCGATCTATGTTCTATTTTGACCTTTGTCGAATTGCCCAGTAAATCAGGGGAAGCAGCATACTCCAGACTGGCACCCTTTGTTTTAAAGAGGAGTCGTATTGCTTGGGTACCAGGTACAGAGGTGTACCAATAGTGTTACACATTATTAATACCGTATTATCCAATTGGATTCGAGAACAAGCAAGTAGAAGAATCGTGATCATCCTCGTATATTATAGCTGAATTATTCTAGATACCATAGAATATGATGTTTATCATATAGCCATGCCCTCTTTTCTTAGTTGCATTACTTGTCCATATTTTATCGTTTCTTCCCCATGCTAAATTCCAAGCCCTAAATGGCTATGTTACAGGAACAATACGAAGATTCAGAAAGTGTATGGACTTGCGCCCTTCTCTTGGCTACTTTATTTCAGGATTCAGTGGTTGTTCAATCTTCGGCAGTAATGCGAACAATACCTTCTTTAGCTTCATTGCTAAAATCTGATGAGACCATTGATAAGTATTTTGCTGCTCAGTCACTGGCTAGCCTTATTTCCACTGGAAGCAGAGGTATACAGCTTGCTATTGCAAATTCTGGTGCAGTTGTTGGTGCTATAGCTTTGATCAGTCAGGTAGAATCTGATATGCCAAACCTTGTTACAATGGCTGAAGAATTTACATTGGCAGAGAATCCAAGTCAAATAATATTGAGAAGTCTTTTTGAGCTTGAAGATGTTCGTACTGGTGCTACTGCCCGAAGGTCCATTCCGTTGCTAGTGGACCTACTTAAACCAATGCCAGACAGACCAGGCGCACCTCTGGTTGCTTTGCACCTTCTGACTCAACTAGCGGAAGGTAGTGAGGCAAATAAAGTTGCTATGGCAGAGGCTGGAGCTTTAGATGCTTTAACAAAGTATCTATCTTTAAGTCCTCAAGACTCAACCGAAACTACCATAACCAATCTACTAGGGATCTTATACAGAAACCCTGATCTCCTTTACCATGAATCGTCACTTAGCACTTTGAATCAACTGGTAGCTGTCCTACGTTTGGGCTCGAGAAACTCTAGGCTTAGTGCAGCAAGGACATTGCAGAACCTCTTTGATTCAGAGAATATAAGAGACACTGAAGTGGCTAGGCAAGCTGTTCAGCCATTACTTGACATGCTTGAGTCAGGAACTGAAATAGAACAGCAGGCGGCACTTGGTGCGCTAATTAAGCTTTCTGCTGGGAATATCTCAAAGGCTTCAGCTATGTTTGATGTAGAGGGCAATACACTTGAAAGCCTCTATAAAATTTTATCCTTCAGTTCGTCATTAGAGCTTAAGAAAGATGCTGCTCAGCTCTGCTATATTTTGTTTGAGAACTCAACCATACGGGCATCACCGATTGCCACAGAATGTCTTCAACCCCTGATATCATTAATGACATCAGGCTCTAGTTTGGTTGTTGAACCAGCTGTTTTTGCTCTGAATAGACTATTGGATGAGGAGTACAATGCTGAGGTTGCTGCAACTAGTGAAGTTGTCGATCTTCTTGTTAGTTTTGTTCCCGGGACAAACTACCAGTTGTCTGAGGCATGTATTTGTGCTCTCATAAAGTTGGGTAAGGACCGCCCAAATTGCAAACTTGACATGGTTAAAGCTGGCATCATTGAGCATGCTCTTGATATGATTCTTGATGTTCCTGTTTCTGTTAGCTCATCCGCAGCCGAGTTGCTTCGCATTTTAACAAACAACAGTGGCATTGCTAAAAGTTCCGCTGCTGCAAAAATGGTGGAGCCACTTTTCTTGCTTTTACGTCGCCCAGATGTCACCATGTGGGACCAACACAGCGCATTGCAAGCACTTGTAAATATTCTTGAGAAACCTCAGAGTCTAGCGGCATTGAAATTGACTCCCAGTCAAATAATTGAGCCGTTAATATCATTTCTTGAGTCTCCCTCTCAAGCAATCCAACAACTTGGCACTGAGGTGCTATCACATCTTCTAGAACAAGAACATTTTCAACAGGACATCACTACAAAAAATGCAGTTGTCCCTCTGGTGCAGCTTGCTGGTATTGGAATATTGAGCTTACAGCAAACTGCAGTTAAAGCACTTGAAAACATATCTCAGAGTTGGCCCAAGGCTGTAGCAGATGCAGGTGGAATTTTTGAACTTTCAAAGGTAATTGTCCAGGATGACCCTCAGCCAAGTCAAGCTTTATGGGAATCTGCAGCACTTGTGTTATGTAATGTTTTGCGTTATAGCTCTGACAATTATGTCAAAGTCTCAATGGCTGTACTTGTAAGGTTGCTAAACTCCACCATGGATAGTGCTGTTACAATAGCTCTCAGTGCTCTTCTTGTTCAAGAGAAAAGTAATTCACGCTGTGCTGTAGCAATGGCTGAGGCTGGGGCTGTACGTGCACTGTTGGAGCTCCTTAAGAGCCATCGTTGTGAGGAATCTGCAGCAAGATTGCTTGAAGCACTGATAAACAATGCAAGGGTCCGAGAAAAAAAAGTTGCCAAATATTCTATTGCTCCTCTCTCACAATACCTGTTAGATCCTCAGTCTAAGAATCAGTCAGCTAAGTTTTTGGTGACTCTTGCACTAGGCGACATTTTCCAGCATGAAGCACTTGCTAGAGCAAGTGACTCCATATCTGCCTGCCGTGCTCTTGTAGGCCTACTTGAGGACCAGCCTACGGACGATATGACAATGGTTGCTATTTGTGCACTGCAGAGCTTAGTGATGCACAGCAGGACAAATAGGCGTGCTGTTGCGGAGGCTGGAGGCATTTTGGTTGTGCAGGAATTGCTTCTGTCTCCAAATGTAGATATTGCAGGACAGGCTGCTCTGCTAATCAAGTATCTATTTTCAAATCATACACTTCAAGAATATGTGTCAAATGAGCTCATCCGATCTCTCACTGGTAAGTCACCAGTCCTGCTGAACTGCGTCAAGAAAATTTTCAGTTGCCTACTTTTCATGTTCAAGTGTAAATTCTCATGCCCTTCTGTTGTAAAAATAAAATATTTTCTCTGTTGGCATTTTGTCGTCGATGAGTAATATAAAGCTATCCATCAACATCTCACCCTTTCAACTGTGTTCAGATGTGTCAAGTAATAAAATAATGAAATTGCAAGTTCTTAATGTGTATTCACATCTTAATGACCCATTCATGTTATTCTGACAGCTGCCTTAGAAAGAGAGCTGCTCTCTACATCAACTATCAATGAAGTTATTTTGAGGACCATATACGTGATATTCAGCAACTTCAAAAAGGTACGGTTTTCTGAGGCAGCAACCTTGTGCATACCGCATCTTGTTTGTGCCCTGAAGGATGGGAACGAGTCTGCGCAAGAGAGTGTGCTCGACACCCTTTGCTTGCTGAAAGAATCTTGGCCACAAATGAATGAAGACATTGCTAAAGCTCAGTCCCTGATTTCAGCTGAGGCCATACCCCTACTACAAATGCTTATGAAGACCTGTCCTCCCAGTTTTCATGAGAGAGCTGATAGCTTGCTGCATTGCTTGCCTGGTTGCTTGACAGTGACTATCATACGTGGGAATAACTTAAAGCAGACAATGGGGAGTACAAATGCATTTTGTTGTCTGCAAATAGGAAATGGTCCTCCAAGGCAAACCAAGGTAAGTTCTTGTGGACGGTCCTACTCGTTTATTCGCCTATGATGCATGTAGTTCTTTTGCTCTTGCACCTAATAATTCCATCAATGAGCATTGCAAGACTGGGGAACATGATTTCTAAGCTGGATACCAGTAGATGCTACTGTTATGCATGTATCAAATTTTCGAGGAAGGTGCATATGATATAGCATATGCTTTGGATATTTGTACTTCTACTTTTTTTTTTCCTGCGGCTGCTGATGTTTGCATTGATGGTCAGGTGGTTAACCACAACGTCTGCCCAGTATGGAATGAGGGCTTCACTTGGTTATTTGACATCCCCCCAAAAGGGCAGAAGCTGTACATCTTGTGCAAAAGCAAAAATACATTTGGAAAGGTATGGTCTAACTTTGTTGCATGTGTTGTTCTCATGCTTCTTGCCCGTAATTTCTTCCTTGTTTCTCAAATGTTACCTCATGCTTTGCAGTCAACTCTCGGGAGAGTCACCATCCAGATCGACAAAGTTGTCACCGAGGGAGTGTACAGCGGGTTCTTCAGCCTCAGCCACGATGGTGGCAAGGATGGCTCAAGAACACTAGAGATAGAGATTGTATGGTCAAACAGACCATCCAACGACAGTATGTAGCATGGCTTATTTGCTTGGCGCCAATGTTAATTGTCCTGGCTTTCATGTGAATCAGCCCCTTAAGCATCCGAATTCTTTGTATGGAGAAAGTTTAGTCGTTTACAAACATCTGAATCATTGAATTATTTCGAGGTCTTTTCCGGGCTGTAGCCTTTGTAGCTGTAACAGATTTTGGACCGGCTATTTTTGTACAGGTGGATTTAATTCATGTAATTATACTTTAGAGTAGTTTCGTGTGAGTTTGAACAAACAGAATTACACTGGTCTGATGCGTGATGTTCTTTGCGTGGCTGTAATAGCTTCAGTTTGAGTTTTGACCGTACCATTTTCAAAGGGAAGATTAGATTCTTCAATTGCATTGCCTTCCAAAACGACATCCCCCATGCAAAACGTGCTTTCGTTCTTTTCCCCTCGAGACAGAGATTCGACACAACTCTGCGGTTGTAAGCTAGTAATCTTTGTTTCGACCATCTACGACAGTTTTACTGGCTAGAATGTAAACTATTAATCGTTCAGTAGCTTGCCTGATAGCACTAGCAGAACAGTGCTTTGCTTGATGGGTCTTTCCATGCCAATGTCCAGTAGACTAATCGCCATCCGATGTCAAAGCTGTGCTGGTTGGCTGGCTGGCTAAACATTAGACTGGCATCAACAGTCCAAGATGTACCAAATCCAATAGATGCGACCAGAACGTTGGTCAATTCCTGGATATTTAAGAAAATCTTGGAGGTCCAAACTTTGGAGAGCAAACGGCAGCCATTCCCTTGTCTGCACACGAGGAATGGGAATCAAAGACCCAAAAAGTAAACAAAGGCTTTGCAAGTTGCATCACCAGCTAGGGACAGGGGCTTCTTTTCTTCATGTTTATGCATACGTATCTTGGGCTGATGGCAAAGGCTGGGATCCACACCAAAGGGAGGCAAAGAAGGGCTCGAATTTGGGTGCATTTTAATGTATTTTTAGTAAGACATGCAGTTCCTCCTAGATGTGTTTGGAATTAATATAAGCGACGAATGAACCTTACATCCTTTCACCGTTCTGTTTTTGGACTTTTGGGATGAGTGAACCTTCGCGGTCCCTTGGAGTGCAAACGAGCGATCACTTTTAGTTCGCGCACCAAATCGGCATGAAAAATTTCAAAGAGAAAAATTTAGATGTGTTTTTCAATTTGCTCTACCTATGCGTATAAATTCAAGTTCGAATTCATTTTTATTAAGAGTAACAAAAAATTAAAAAGTTATGATAAACGATAAATCAAAGGGCAACGGAAAAGGAAAAGAATAAATGTGACTATTCACAATTCACGTGATCACATCAAACTAATGTCTTCTAATTAACGCCTCACTCATTTTAGTTTTTTTTTCAGCTTCTAGCTTCAGCTTTTTTTTCACTATTCAGTAATTCGTTTTTTTCTGAATTTTTTTAGATTTTTTGAACTTTTTTGCATTTTTCTTTTTCCTCGTGTTCCTTTGTATTGTCCGTGATGAGCTAATATATTTTTTTTCTATTTTTCTATTTTTTATAATTTAGTTATGCCTAAAAAGTTAAATAGTTATAGTAAAAAAATCAATTATAATAAAATTACAGTTAAAAATCAGAAGACATCGTTAAATCAAACTTCCCTAAGCACAGTTACAGTTACGTGTAGCAGGTTCCGAAGGCACTCTCTTGCGCGTTCAAAGGAATAAATGCCAATACGTAGGCCACGTTTCCACGAAAGAGAATGCTAGCGACCAGACGTTGCATTCGGACGCAAGTTTCACATGCTCGGTTGTAATATTTTTTTTATTATATTTACAATATTTTTGATCTATATTTATAATATTCTTTATTCATATTTTTACTATAATATTTTATTTCATGTATACAATATCGACTTTTGTATCATACTTTTTTTTCATACGGTAATTAGAAATATTGTACATATTATCTAAGAATATCATATCGGAGCGTATAATACGAATACTCACATCGTTTTTTCTTTCTTTTTTGTGTTGCATATATGGCTAACAAATGTTGTAAATATAGATGAGAAATATTATAGATGAAAATACTAATACCATTCTTCTTCTTTTCATTACAAATATAAATAAAAAAATTATAAATATGATCAAAAAAATGTTACAGACGAAGTACAGAACCGGGCCGTAGCATTACCCTTCGACAAACGATGGTTATAGTTGAACTTGGACGCCGCGTAGTTCGATTTTGGTTGTCTAGGCGGCCAAAGATTTTTTTTTTCCAACTAACGTCGTCAACACTCGACAGGGTTAACTACTAACCGTGGAATAATGGTGCTTAACCCTATCAACTAGTCTTCTAGTACAATCTTCTTCTTAACATAACAAGAAATCGCCTCGATATATACCTGCTTCTAGAGAGCTTAACTACGAATCGCGATGCCATTGGAAGTAGATGAGAACAAGAGCACGCCGTTTGTCGAGCTAAGGATACAACCCTACCAGGGTCGGTCCTGAGATTTTAAAGGCTTGAGGCGAAACTAGAAATAGAGGTCCTAGTATAAATATCTAAATATAAATCTACATATACACACATATATATCTAATTTTACCAACAAACACTTAAAATGCGTTATGTATTAAAAAAAATTCATATCAAAGAGTTTATAGATATTACCTTAAAATTTTCATCCTGCACTTGTTTGTGTTAGCCGTTAAGGTACGTACCAGATGTCATCCTGCACTCCAATCAGCAGGCCCATCTCCTCCCTCGTGGCCGACGAGGCAGCGCCCAGCGTGCCGTGCACCAGCGTCGTCGCCATGCCCAGCGCGGTCTAAACATACGTATTAGCATTTGCTAGCACACTCGGATAAAGCAAGCGACCTAAACATGTTGATTCATATTGACATTACGCCCTAACTACCAGAATTGTTTAATATTAACATTAAGTGCAGTAGCATTTGAAACTACTGATATGATTTTTTTAAGCGGAGGAATGGAAGGAGGATTTCTGAAACACAAGCAGAAACATAAGGTTACTTCTTACCTGAAGGAGTAGATGCAAATTTTTCCACATTGATGACAAGCATATTGGGATGGAAGAAGACAAGATATTTCAGCAATTAAAAATATACAGTGGACAATCTTCAAAATGTTATCAAAAAATAAAACCGAGATTTCTAAATTGAGAAAATATAAGTAAAATAGTTGTAATCTAAGTAATTCTAGAGTAATCATCTGATGCAGATTTGGAGGGTCAGCAGAAAGGAGACGTCAAACAAAACAAATTATCACCTTCACCGCTTGACATTTTCACATCTTCTTGCAACGCACCATGTTTTCTTTCCATTAACCATTTCCCAAACTCCAAATCGCATAGCACTCACATGACAGGTGAATAGACACCCTCGTATTATTCGCTAAGATATGAACAAAACTGCCAAAAATTTCACACTAGATGGGTACCAAATCCCATGGTTACGACTCGCCATCCTCACGAATCAAATCCCCTTGTAAATCACATCGGAGGTGTATGATTCCACCCATCTCGTCCCCCTAAATCGCTCACCAACCTGAATCTCAAGCCCTAGAGGTCCTAAACAATCCCGCTAAAATGGATCAACCACGCGAGCTTGATCCACCTGCACCAAGAAACCAGATCCAAATTCTAGACGGTTCTTGAACAAATTAGATGAACTCGATCGGTGGGGAAGGGGAGAGGATCTGACCTTGCCGGAGTCGGAGGAGGAGGGGACAGACGCCTGCGCTGCCACCACAAGACGAGGGGGAGGAGGGGGCGGCGGGAGGAGGCCAGGAGGGGGAGGGTCGGAGGGGACGCGCAGATCTGCGGAGGGGGGGGCGCGGATCTGCAGAGGGGGAGGAAGGGGCGGCGGGGGGAGGGGGAGGAAGGAGGAGGGCGGGGGCCGACGGGGGGAGAGGGCGGGGGGCGGCGGGGGAGGAAGGAAGGCCAGGAGGCGGAGGGGGGCGGCGGGGGGAGTGGGAGGAGGGCGGTGGGGGTCGGGGGGAGAGCGAGGCCGCGAGGGGGAGGAAGGCGGCGGGGGGCGTGCGCGGTGCGCGCGGATCTGTGAGGGGGAGGAGGGGGGCGCCTGGGGAAGTGAATGAGCGAGGGGGGTCCGGCCGAGCGACGAGCCCAAGGCCCCTGGATTTTGGGGGCCCCCCCCCCAGGGCCGGGCCTGAACCCTACTATGTATGTCTAAGTAGGTTTGATCTTCCATTTTTGATATGCCAATTGTCAAGCAACCTATTTTAACATTGATAAATATATTGACATGAGCATCTATTTGGGGGTTTCTGTTCGATGCATGCAAATTCTAGTGCGGATGGAGGAAGGGTTTGTGTTAGTAGAGGTGGTGGATGACGTATTCATTGCCGAAACTGTTTCGCACAAAACTGTTCTGCGAGATGCATCCAGTCTTGTTTTTAAGGGAAAAAAGTCTATATTTTGCACCTGTATTTTGCAGTTGGTTCAGTTTAGACCCTTCACTTTAAAATCAGATAATTTTACCTCTGTACTCTTTAACCTTGAGCCTAGTTTTGTTAGTGGTTTTACCATGGTAGCGTTAAGTTTAGCAATAGCTTATGACTTTTTTTTACTGTAGTTGATTTTTTTTGCTGTAGCTGAGTTGACTTATTTGGTATAACTAAATTTAATAAATAGAAAAAAACATATATAATTAAATTTAAAAAATAGAAAAACATGTTAGCATATCATGGACAATGTAAAGGAATACGAAAAAAAGGTAAAATAGCCTAAAAATCTAAAAAACAGAAAAAATAAAATTACTAAATAGTGAAAAAAATAGAAATCTGAAGCAAAAACTGGACTTAAACTCATTTGAACGGTGCCCTAACTTGATTTTGCCTCGCTGGCCACCGGCATCACCTACCAATCCACGTCACCACGCACTTCCAATCTCTCTCTTCTCTAGCCCCGCTCGTTTCAGCTTTTTTTTTCAGTTTCAGCTTCTAGCTTCAGCTTTTTTTTCACTATTCACATTTTTTTAAATTTAATTATACCCAAAAAGCTAAATCAGCTACAGTAAAAAAAACCAGCTACAGTGAAATTTCAACCAAAAGTCAGAACCCATCGCTAAAACGATCACCCCCTCTATCTCCTGCACAACCTTCTTCTCCTAACCCAGCAGTAGCCGCCGGGTTTCCATTTTGATGCCCTTGGCATCTTGACGCCCTTCCTTGGCTGGCCTCGAGCTCCAACGAGGCAATGCCGTCTCTCTCTTAGCTCCTCCTGTGGTCTAATGAAGGAGAAGACAGAGCCTTCTCTTCTCTTTCTTCTCCTGTTACCTCCATGAACTTTGGGCCCCACAACTTACGATGATGATTAGAAATAGGTTAATATCAGCCAATCCCAAGTGGATCCAAGGCATTAATATTCCTTTAAAAACCCAAATTTAGTCCGTGTCATGCCTGTGGTAGCTTACCACGTAAGCACATTTGCCCTGTGGTTGTTTTGACGATGACTTTTAGTTTATATTTTTAATTTAAAGTTTGTTTTTTTTTAATTTTTAGCTTTTTTACACTTTGTTATCGGTTCTTTTTTTCTCGTATTTCTTTGTATTATCCATGACAGATTGATCTGTTTTTTCTATTTTAAAATTTTTTTTAATTTAATTACGTCAAATAAACCAGCTCAGCTATAGTGAGAAATAAGTTAATTACAATAGAAAAAAGTCATAAGCTATTGCCAATCTGAACGCCCATTTAAACCACTTTGTTTCTTTTTGAACTTATTTTATCTTGTTTTGAAAGTATGGTGAATCAAATATCTGGTATTATAGTAATGAGCTAAACTATACCAATTGCAAAGTAAAGAACTAAATATGAATTTTTTCTTTTTTAAAAAAGTGCATCCTAGCTAATTAAGTCGAAATGGTACTCCTACGGTTACTGCCCAATGATACATAGCGGTGAAAATGCTGACAAGTGCCTTAAGCCTAAAATTGGAGGAGGATTGTTATCTTAAACAGTACTGAAGTACCAGCTAGGACAATATTTTAGCGCGAGAAGCTAGCATTTTCAACACGGTAACATCGAACCAAGAACCAGGGACAAATTAAGCTGAATCTTTCTCATCCAAAGAGACGAAAACAACGTTAGTAAACAAGAAACACTTTGGACTATAGGCACATCCTACGTCTTTACTTAGCGCGTCAAATGAACAGTTTGAGACTGACTACTAATCCACATTTGATTTCGAACCTTCCATTACTTAACGCGCTAGTTAGCTCGATCGTTCCGTCCAGCAAAACACGGCCTCGTTTTCCTTCGTTTTTTCGATGGTGTTTTTTCAAATGTATAAGGTGGACGTACACTAAACTCACACTATATGCACGCACGTGTTTCTAACACACACTAAAAATTTTTGCACATGCATAAGGTCTCACAGAGCGTGAATACATGTTTTTTCACTGAATATGTACTCTATATATATATATATATATATATATATATATATATATATATATATATATATATATATATATATATATATATATATCTTATTTCTAATTTATACGAGTTAAGTACATCGGATTCAGGTAGGGGTGGATATCGAGCCGCTCGTCGTTTTATCGAGCTTTTCTTAAAATTGACATAGTTTGATTTAATATTATTTTATTGATAGTTCACAATTATTCTTAGAATCGAGATAACGAGCTGAGCTGAGTCGAGCCAAAGCAAAATTTAATTTCATCCGAAATCGAATCTTTCAATGTTTAACTAATTATCGAGTGTAATTGAAGTAATTTTAAGTCGAGTCAACGAGCCTTACTGACGAGCTTTTTTTTTCCAGTCCCAGATTTAGGTAGCGCTCAGTTTGGCATTGGTTTATAGTTTTTTTTACTGTAACTGACTTATTTTTTTTACTGTAGCTGAGTTGGTTTATTTAGCATAATTAAATTTAAAAAATATAAAAATAATATGTTAGCCCATCACGAACAATGCAAAAGAATACGGGAAAAAAGTATAAAAAATCTTTAAAAAATCAGAAAAAGTTAAAATTACTGAATAGTGAAAAAAAAATATAAATCAGAAGTAAAAATTTACTTTAAATCATTTTAAGCGGTGCTTTACACGGCTACACACTCGACGATACTGCTAGCCACCTGTGCAACCGCGCTTGGCCTCAACTCTAACTCGCATCTCGAAGTCTTCAGTCTTCGCTGGAGAAAAATGCAAGGAATTTTTTCCCCGTAAATCCACACGGGATCATCCAAGTTGGATAATCTGTTGAAAATCGTGGGCTGCTGGAGCGAGCAATAGCAATGATATAGTTCACCAACCGTCAGATACGTCATCATACGCCACGTGTTGAACTACATGTACATGTCTGTTCGTTGTTAAATGTTAGAACACGAGCGTTAGATTAGCATTCGATTCGCTGTTCACGAGCTTTCACAGTTAGCATCCCGTGCTTCGACACGCTACGGTTCGGACGTTGCTAACGGCAAAAATTTATCGCTCAAGATTATACTTTGTTTGAGGCATTTATGTTTTGCAAAGCTCCATTTTCCTAAGGCCCCGCTCAAGTATTTTTTTTATTTATTAGCGACAAAAATACTGTAGTAGTGATTTTTTCACTGTAGCACTTTTATCACGTAGTGAATTTTTTTTTTGTTTTTTTGCGTTCATTTTTTTCTCGTATTCCTTTGCATTGTTCGCACTAGACTAGCGAGCCGTTTTTATTTTTACATTTTTTTTAAATTTAATTATGTCTAATATGCCACTCAGCTACAGTAAAAAAATCAGCTAACTACAGTGAAATTTCAACAAAAATTAAAAGTTATTGCTATTCCAAACACCTCCTACAAACAAAAATGTTAGGGCAACACAGGTTGCACAGGAGTGGTACGATTAATTAATGAGGGCTCCAAGACAAGAATACGAGGGCTAGTTTTCGGTGCAACGGATTTTTCGTGTACAACAGTAGAGACAACTTCTATCTGTATACTTTTCATATCATCTGAAGACAAAATTAAAGATAAGTTATACAATGAATTGTCTGTTAAATTTGTCCATATGTGACCCACAATCTTTTAATTATGGTATGAAAAAAGTGTTTCTAATAGATAGTAAGCTATACAACAATGCTTTGTGCTTTCTATATATTCTACATTATTGGGTTTTGTCACTAACGAAGAGAAAACATATCACAAAAAATTCTATGTGATAAAAATTATAGACAGCTAATATCATACTATTATACATATCCTTAGATGTATAGAATGGAAAAGTAACTTTAGACTGTTGGATCATGCGAGAAAAGCCAAGATTTCATCAGGGCTTCCAATGAGATTTGAAGAGTCATTTAGTTAATTGGAAGAGGCGCGCGCACACATATTGCTTGTTTAGACCACATTAACCAATCAAAAATCCAAAACGGAAATTAACCATAAGCACCAAGTCCAAAACTAAGACAGAAAAAAGAATATAGAAAAACAAAGGGCGAAACAGTAAACTGCTGACAAGCTTCCACGGAAGCGTGTTGCAATCTGAGTTGAAAGTTTCAAAATCGACTTCAAAGTTCTGGAAATCGAGATGAAGGTTTCTAATTTCTCGAGTTAATTAAAACTATTTGCAAAGCTGAAAGTTTTGAAATCGAGCTCAAAGTTATGACAGTCGAGCCAGACGTTTCTGATTCCTCTGAGTTGAATGGATTTGCAATCGAGTTAAAAGTTTTGAAATTAAGTCCAATGTTTTTTTAAAATATAGTTGAAAGTTTCTGTTTTTTTCTTGTCTTCTCTCCGCTATAAATACAACCACCTCGCGTTCCCCGCTCCTCCCTCTCAGTCTCTCACCATCCCAAACGCAGCTGTTCACACTGCTCCTCTACTGATCCGACGCCATGGCTGCTGCCAGGTGGGCCCCGATCTTTGCCCTCCTACTCCTCCTGCTCTCGTCCGCGCCTGCTCCGGCGCGCGCCGCGACGCCGGCGAGGTCGTCGCAGTCGTCGTCCTCCGCCGTGTTCCAGCTCCAGGGCGACGTCTATCCTACAGGGTACGCGTTCTCCTCCCCTGATCAAGCTGGATTAACAGAGGCCCTTCATCGATTCGCAAGACCTGTTAAATTTTGTTGTTTGCTTGAGTTCTTTTTGTTTAGATTTTTTGAAAGTTTGGGGTTTCCGTAGCTCTGCGGGCGTTGGTCTTAGTATGACCAAGCGCCCGCAGACTTCATTTTTTTATTTTGATTTTGCGAAGAATCCGATGAATCGCGTTTCCTTTTGTTTTCGTTTGGTTGCATTCTTGGCTATCAGATCCTCTGAAGTTTTGCTCAATGCTTGTACTGTTCAAGGCACCACTCTTGATTCGATTCTAACCAAGTGTTATTGCAAGAGATTATTGTTCTGATTGCTCTGTTGTATTTGGGCAAAAAGGGGTTTTCTTTTCGCTATGTGCAGTGCAAACTTCTCTGCAAGAAATGCTGCAATTGGATCCTTTTTGCGAGTTTTTCTGAAACCAGTTTCAGGTTGTTGCATGAGAAAATGAGCATTGTTTGGTCTCAGTGCATCGAAATTCGTGTGCAATTTATAATCTTTTACTGATTTTCTCTATGCTTTCCCTTTTGTTCCTCTAATTCTGCTTTGCTCTTTTCTCCTGTAATCCCACTTGTCCAGAAAAACTATTCTGCTTGCCCTTTGTTCATCCAATCCCACTTTTTTAATATAAAATCCTTCTCGCTTTCCCCCCCAGTTCCATGCAAGTTTTGATCTTCCTGAAAGATCGTAAGGTTTTGTGCATCAGCTCCTGTGCAGTAGTTGACATTTTTCTGTCCCTCTGCAGCCACTACTATGTTACCATGAACATCGGGGACCCAGCGAAGCCGTACTTCCTGGACATTGACACCGGCAGTGACCTCACCTGGCTGCAGTGCGACGCCCCCTGCCAGAGCTGTAACAAGGTAAACTCGACGTTGCATACTAATTTTCTCAGAATTGCAGCGAAAATCCGGCCTTGGTTACTGGAGGCATCGTGTTCAGGCAAAAAAACTTTGCGGCTATGGCGTTCATGACATGTCAGAACTCTTAGTCCCTATCTTTGTGTAGTTCTTGGTCCTAAATTTATCATAGCTCAAACTCTGGTGTTTTATGTGATCCTAGAATCTTGATACACCAAAAACATGGCACTCTTTTAGGTCTAGGATTTTTTGTGTTTGATGTTTAGTTGGTGGGTGGGATCTGGGATGCCTCTGGCGTAAATTGAGATTTATCTTTGTATTCCAAGTTATCCCTTTTGGCGTCAAAATACTCAAATTTGACTAACTTTTCCAGTTCAAGATAGGTGTTTGATCTTTCCCTTGTTTGCATCAAAGACATCAGTCTTGATCTTTGGTCCATGTTGTCTTCCTGATGGTTGTTGCAGGTGCCACATCCATTGTACCGGCCAACAAAGAACAATCTTGTGCCATGTGCAAACCCACTCTGCACTGCACTGCACAATGGACAGGGCCCTAACAAGAAGTGCACCTCACCACAGCAATGTGACTATCAAATCAAGTACACAGACAGCGCATCTTCTACCGGTGTGCTCGTCACTGACAACTTCTCGCTACCCCTGAGGAATTCATCCATTGTCCGTGCCAGCCTCGCCTTTGGGTATACCACTTAGTGAAACATTGCTTAATTAGTGCTACTGGATTTAGTTGCTGATGGTTTCTCTTATTTGTGCAGCTGTGGGTACGACCAGCAAGTGGGGAAGAATGGCGCGGTGCAAGCGGCGACAGATGGCTTGCTTGGGCTTGGGAGGGGATCGGTTAGCCTGCTTTCACAGCTCAAGCAGCTAGGGATCACCAAGAATGTCCTTGGCCATTGCCTCAGCACAAACGGAGGGGGCTTCCTCTTCTTTGGGGATGATATCGTGCCAAGTTTGCGTGCAACTTGGGTGCCCATGGCTCGGAGCACATCCGGGTAAGCACTATTGTCCATGGGGTTAGTTTTGTTATTGCATTATATTGATCATGCATTGTGGCTTGCTTGTGATAATGAACATGTGGTTTCTTTTCATTTGGTTTCACATATTGTACTACATTGTTTTTCCAGGAATTACTACTCACCTGGCTCAGCAACACTGTACTTTGATAGACGTTCGCTAGGGGTGAAGCCAATGGAGGTGGTATTTGACAGTGGTAGCACCTATACCTACTTTGCTCCCCAGCCGTACCAAGCGACTGTTTCTGCGGTAGATTTCAACCACAATACATTCTAATTGCCATGAGTTTGAAGAAACAGTGAACTAATGAGGTGTGGATTTTGCAGCTCAAAGCTGGTCTCAGCAAGTCACTTAAACAGGTGTCAGATCCCAGTCTGCCTGTCTGCTGGAAAGGGCAGAAGGCGTTCAAATCCGTGTTTGACGTGAAGAAGGACTTCAAATCACTTTCCTTGAGCTTTGCCAAGAATGCCGTCATGGAGATCCCTCCTGAAAACTACCTCATTGTCACTGTAAATATTCAATAGCTCGATTGCCCACCAGCAGTGATCTACATTTTTTTTATTCAAAATGATGGCTAAAATGTCTTGATATGTTTTTGCCAGAAAAATGGGAATGTGTGCTTAGGCATCCTTGACGGATCGGCAGCTAAATTGAATTTCAACATAATTGGAGGTACAAAGTTCAGACATACAGTACCCAGTTTCTGAAATTAGGATATCATGCATCTTTGTGTAATAATTGCATTCGATCTTCTGTTTTGTAGACATTACAATGCAGGATCAGATGGTGATATATGACAATGAGAGAGGGCAGCTCGGATGGGTCCGTGGATCATGCAGTAGGAGCGCCAAGTCTATAATGTCTTCCTTCCCATGATCATTTCTCACATTTGAACCGTTAGTCCACCCTTCAAACATTGGCTGTGTCAATAATGGAATTGGAGAAAGTTACTGCTGGCTTCACGTCCCCGGAATCACAAGTACTGTTGTAACTGAAGCATGCTATCCTGTTACCATCCAAATAAAGTCTTCACTGTATTAACATGCCTGGGGAAAATGAGGGGTGAAAGGAGAGAAGGATGAGAATGTAGTATAAGCAGACCAGAAGTTGCTAACCTGTATGCTCCTCCTGTTCATAATGAGATGGAGTCCATATTTTATATGTTGTCATTTACTTGAAGCTCTAAAATTTTGATAGGCAATGTGTGATGCATGTATGCAAACTGATTTCAAAACTGAATACTGCACTGGATCAGGCAGGTACCATTACGAGTTGGCCTTCTGTGATTATAGAATTTTCTTGTCAGAGCACGGTTCATGTAGTATAATTCTAGTTTCAAGAGTGAGTAGTAGTACGCTGCAGTTGCATTCTTGTGCATATGGGTCCCATCTCATAGTCGGAAAAACTAAAAAAAAACATTACCGATTGCCGACTCATGTATATGTAGTGATGTAATTATATGAACACTTGGAAGTCTTGACTGACTGGGTATAGAATTTTCAGATCAAACACTAGGTATTATTACACATGCTGGCCTGTAGCTCTGAGCATAAATTCTCACTTAATATTCAAATCATCTGATGAGTTGTTGCTCTCAGAATAAAATATATCATGAGTTGTGTTATGATCACCTACATAGTTTGACTGATTCAGATAGAAATATAATATGATGTACGAAAATTTGCATAAACTACTGTGGTTTCACTGTTTCTTGGTCCAGAAATTGACAGAACAGGAATGCTGCAAGTTGATGTCTCCTAAGTCCTAGGACCATGAGACTGAAAATTATTTATTAATCCCATGAGCTCGTGCGTGCACGAAAATTTGTATCACTCTAATTTTCCACACACCAAATTGGAATCGAACTTCTACACACCAAATTGGAATCGAACTTCTATAATATCAAATGAGAATTCCATTCTGGTGTAGCTGTATATAATAGTCTTGTCAGTAGTGATAGGATATTACTAGCTATAGATAGCACTTATTTTTTAAATGGCAAAATGCTTCTTTCCTTATTTGCCCCTAGCTATCTGATATTGTGATGGAGAGAATAATTTACAAAAAGTTGTTGGTTGATGGATATCGAAACTGGGTTTGATACTCACCAACTATTTCTGCAGTCTCCACAAGGAGTCATCTCTACATAAGACTCAACTACCATTTCCACAGTTTCCACAAGGAGTCATCTCTACATAATACTCACCTACCATTTCCACAGCTTCGACAAGCAGTCGTCTAGCTATACATATTTTGCAATCGAATACTATATATTCTTTCATTGCAAACATAATTGTGAAGATAATATGTTTCGAGAATAATTGGGGGTAAAAAAGGGAGAACCTTTCAAGTTATATTATGAATTATTCGTTGTGAGATTACTAAATATGTTTACGCTATCATTTTAGTGGAAACTTCAAACTTATCCTTTGTGTTGCAGTTATGTTACTGGAAATGAACGGTCTTCTCTCATGCAAGCTCATCATGTACACGTGAATATCTTTACTACTTTAAAAGAAGGAGTTGGTGGTTGATGAGTCCTCTCTTGTATCTCTCCCCTCACTTTTTTAAGCCATTCGATTCGCTCTGACTAATCTGAACCGTCCGTCTCCTGAACCCTAGCTCCCTCTAATCCCATCACTGCCGACCCCCCTCCCCCCGCCGACCCCGCCTGCCCCTCGTTCACCCCGCACCGCCCACCTCCCCCTCGTTCTCCCCGCGCTGCCCGCCTCCTCTCGCTCTCCCCCCACCCCGCGCCGCCGCCTCCTCCTCCCCCCACCCCGCGCCGCCGCCTCCTCCCCACACGCCACGTCGCCGCCGCCTCCTCCTCCCCCTCCCCCTCCCCCACCCCACGCCGCCGCCTGCCCTCCTCCCCCTCGCTCTCCCCCCGCCGCCCTCCTTCCTCTCCCCCCGTCGCCCCCCTCCCCCTTCCCCTGCCGCCGCCTCCTCCCCTCCGCCCCGCCACCCCCTCCTCCTCTCTCCCACCCCGCGCGCCTCCTCCTCTCTCCCCGCTCCGCGCCGCCTCCTACCCACCCCGCGCGCCTCCTCCTCTCCCCCACCCGCGCGCGCCTCCTCCGCTCCGCCTCCCACTCCGCGCCGCAGCGCCGCGACCGCTTCGTCCTCTCCGCGGCCACGGTGCATGCTCCAAGACGCTGCTCCACCTGCGCGGCCACGACGCCGTCAAGGTAAGGCCACCGCTTCATCTCCTACTGTTGCGGCGTTTGCAACAAACTCGTTTATTTTTAGAAGAATCGATAAATTATCACAAAGCCAAACTTGCCATGGTTCTCGCTGGATGCTTCTCTCCATCGAATCTACTTGGATAGCATCATAAAGACGACATAGTTCTCTGAGCGATTCATCAGCTTCATTCTTGTCTCCTTTCCGACTCCTCCATATTTGTGCAAAGCGAGCATTTCTTCCCAGATCCTATAAAGGGTCAATGAACAAAACCATGCATAACAGTCAGAGAACAAAAACCAAGGCGTTACCCCATATCGTTACCAGCGCCTCCATGGAGAAGCTCGGGGCACGGAACTGGACGCTAATCGCGTGTGGCATCCCCGGACGCTCCGGCAAGTCCTGCCGCCTCCGTTGGTACAACCAGCTAGACCCCCAAGTCAAGCGCAAGCCCTTCACTGGTACTGTCTCTATTCACTCATATATTGCTATTTTGTAGCCCATGGGAAGTGTGCCAATACCTAACGTTAACCTTCATATTTTGCCTTTGCACAATATCTAAGATGCTTGGCATTGTGGATATATATTGCTATTTTGTAGCCCATGGGAAATGTGCCAATACCTAACGTTAACCTTCATATTTTGCCTTTGCACAATGTCTAAGATGCTTGGCATTGTGGACATGATACATTGTGCGCTCAGTTGATTGTGTGGATGTTATGTTGCATATGTGTAATACTTGCTTGTTAAATCTGTGATTTTTGGCTGCAGAAGAGGAGGACCGCATTATAATGTCTACTCATGCAGTTCACGGAACAAGTGGGCATGTATCGCGAAGCTTTTGGTTGGTAGAACAGATAATACAATCAAGAACCACCGACTTCTACTCGAGGCGCCAAGATCGCTCGTAGCCGATGCACACAAGGTGGTGCTGCAGATCAACCTATTCCGAGAGATGTCCACGGCAGTTTCGTAAGAACCTTGGCCATCAAGGATCTTACTTCCTTCAATTCTATGGAAATAAGGGAAGTTCTGCGCAAAGCAGACTGCAAGTTCTGTTGGGGCATGTCAAATGAGAGATAATAATTTTAGCACCGGTTGTTGATCCACCTTACCGCTCGGCCGGTTCAAAGGTTGGTACTTTCCGACCTTACAATCTAGGACCCGCTCAATCAACGCAAAGGAAGTGTTGAGCTCCATCTTCAAGTTTAACCAAACCCTTCAACTTTTCAAGCCCAAAATGGCGTCGCAAGTTTGTTGATCCTACATGCTTTCTCTGGCGACGTGCCAAACAAATGCGGGCATGGTTGCTGCAATGCTCGAGTGACCTCGTAAGGACTCATTCTTTGGGTCCCGAGTTTAATGAGTTTGAAGATCATCCACCAATTTTAAATAGTAGTTTTGCTTCATTGGTATCGAAATTAGCAACATTGCCTAGATGAAAAGCGTGCGAAAGCGAGGACACCAAGAACTTATTGCGATCTGTTCACGCCTGACAAATTAGGGATCATGTGAATTAGCTTGTTTGGAATAATTGCGCTTGTTTGTTATATTCAGATATAATGAAGTCAACCTGTACCTGAGCTGCGTCTTGGATAGATGGTAAGGCGTGTGGCACTTGCAGCTCTTAGTATATATTTCTTTCAGGTGCTTAGCATCGTACATTTGTGCTGCATCACGCATGGAGGTTCTGCTTAGGTAATTGGACATGACTATCACATTATAGAAAAACCATAAGGCATTCCTAATTCTAATTGCATTCCATTTCCATTGTTGCCTGGTTGAATACTAAGACATGTTACAAATAGAATGAATCTTCCAGTTGTGAGAAGAGAATATTATGCCCTATTGTCAATTATATGCCAGTGCCAAATAATGATTTTCTCTTCCTTTTTCATTTTCCTTTTAATGGCCCATGAAATCAGTGCTACTTGATGTTGTTGTTATCACCACAGGTTATTTGAATAAAATAGAAGTAAGCAACCAAAATATTTTGACAATGGACTAATTGTATAAGGGAAAGTATGTTGAAATTGAGCTTGTTTCTAACAGGAAGCCCAAGGAATAACTCGTGGAAGAAAATGTCAAGGTGTCACTATCCTATTATGGTACATGTGATGTAATCATGTAATTATGTAAATCAACTGAATTGCTAATTTTAAGGCACATACTTAGCTAACCATAGAAGTATAGAACAGTGCTACCGTACAACATAGAAATATCAGAGTTATTATTCTTATTATTTGCTTTGCCATTCAAATGATACGAATATCATATGCTTGGAAGTTGATTGGTTTGAAATCAACACCGAATACTTTGGTCAGGTTAGAAATCAGAGCACTTGAAACTTTTACTACTTATTTGTTTGTCCTATTAGCAATTACATCGTGTACTTCAGATCCGTTGCAACACACGGGCACCTTACTAAAAATTAAACCCTCTACCCCGCGATGATGGAAGACCCTTTTGGCAACATATAGTCAGTTCTTCTACAGGCTGCTCAGATTTGCAGTACTTTGAGGAACTTTATCATTACTATATGACTGAAAAGGTGAGATAAGCTGTAATCAAAATTTTGTCAAACCTTCTTGTATGTTAGACCTTATAAAGTGCTTTATGTTTGCTAGGCTTGGCAGCTCTGTGACCCTGATGCTAAATATGTTTTTGAAGCATTGAGAAGGGCTGGTGTAAAAACAGTTGTTGTATCCAACTTTGACACCCGTCTTCGGCCACTTTTACAAGCCCTGAAATGTGATCACTGGTTTGATGCAGTTGTTGTGTCTGCTGAGGTGAGTTTCCATTTTCAGATGAGCTGGTTTAGCTAAGCCTATCATTTAAGCCCTGAACCTGCAGTTACCGTACTTTGTATCCAAGCTTCAGCTATGGTTTTTCTATTATTGCCATCGTGTAAGTGCTTCTGCCACCATCATCTGAACTTATTTTGGGATTTCTCAGTTTCTTGATCCATGGAACTGCTTGTTTGTTTCCCGTGTGTTAGGGTGGAATGTTTGTGTTCAAAGGGAAAGAACTGTTATACGCAAGGAAAGATGAGGGCACAGGTGATCATGCACCTTTAGATGATGTCCTAAACATCTGCTGTAAAGTTCCAGTCGCCTGATGTTGTGTCCTACAAGCTGGTATGTCAGATACTCGTGCTCTTTTATCCATCAATTACCATTTTGAGTCTTCGCTGCTTCTTCTCTCGCCGCCGCTCTCTCTCTCCTCCTCCTCCCTCCCTCTCTCTGGGTAAATAGCAATTTCAGTTCCATGTTAGCTTATGGCAGCCTGGGGCAAAAGAAATAACAATATACTTCTTACTTGCTTATTGTCTTCATCAACTCATTTGGTATTTCGTTGCAACGCACGGGCACCTTACTAGTTGTTACATACTTATTAGAGAGTTTCCACGGGGTATTAATGCTTCTGAGAAGCTAGAGGAAGCACGTCATTGCTTGTTCTTTTATACTACGGCTTATTAGTCTAAGCCAGCTGAAAAGCCAAAAAGAACGGCCATATCTGGCAATTACATAGCATATAGTTGCATTATAGCTAGCTAAGAGGTACAAAGAAACGAACATTTCTATCTCCCTTGCTCACGGTTCTCTCATTGCTCACCATCTCCCTTGTTGGTGGTTTTATTTTTCATTTAATAAACATGTGCCAAGACATACGTTTTTTATCTAGTAAATATTTACTAGATAGCAACCCTATTTTTTGGCATACAAGGTAAGCTATACCGGCGCAAATAAAAAATTCTACTGTATGAATTAAAAAGTTATGCGAGTAAAAGATCATAAATCGTTGCCACTAGACACGTAGTGCAACGGAAAAAGAGTTGAAGTAGACAGGTTCAACATAGCCCGCATTGATGCAGTGGAAGAAGTCGATCGTCCAACATCTCTAGAAAGTGATCCTCAGAAGTCGATCATCATCTAGTGGTAGTCGATCGATTGTCTTCTCCTTAGATCATTCCGATCAGTGCTACAATAGTAGCAGCGTCTCTACCAAGATCCACATATCTAAGGATGGAACGCCGTGCGTCAGTGTACTAGCACCAGCGTGCACAACAGGACCTTCAAAAAGAGGCAACTAGAGTTTCGACGGATGGTACGATCTCTCTCTCTCTTTCTATAACCCTATACACCCCTTTATATAGAATCTCTATACGGATTCTTATCCAACACAAGTAGAGATCATGTCCCACTGGGAGAGCTTTCGATCAGATCCTTATCCAATACGAGTAGAGATTGTATTCAACTCGGAGTCTACCATCCAAACCCTTATTGTTCCAACTCGTTAAGTGTGATAATCCAAAAACACCTTTACAATCGCTGGTCGGTTGTGGTCTCTAGCAGGATATATCAACCTCTAAATATACATAAAGATCAATCTGGATGAACTTTATGTAATATAATATGCAACCAGGTCTTAGTCATTCACGATTAGTTCGTAACTCCTTATGACCAATTCATATATAGTTACAATCAATTCGTATCTCCATACGATCAGTATGCAAATCAGTTTGTGATATGTCCGATCAGCTCATGACTAGTCAATATACTCCAACCAGTTCATATTTGGTTGAACTAAATGATCTGTTTGCGTATTCTTCTTTTGCCTCATAATACTTGATCGAATTCTAGGTGAGAAACGTGTCATCTATAGATTACTCAATCTTTTTCCAATCTAGTGATTGATAACATCATGTGGTCGACTCTTCGACTACTGTTGGCATGGCCATGCACTTCTTTTATCCGACCATAATAAGGGGCCCAGAGATAACTCTCCTGTTATGTAGGAGGATCAAATCTCATATCCGGCTAGTTATATTCCTTCACATATTTAATAGCGCACTCAAAAGCTATCTTTATAACTACCTAGTTATGATGTAGCATTTGACAAACCCTAAGTATATTATTACACATGTAGAAAACTATATTGATCTCAGGTATAAGGATTATACATCATCATTGTTTGAGACCAACTGATGACATATAAAAAACATAACAATCTTAACAGTGCCTCAAGGTAGATCAATACAACATCATATTTTCCAACATGTACCTACATTATTGATTTGATATTTCCATATCTATAATCTATAAAATCAATTAATATATATGCTGATCTATAAATCATTATTGTCCCAAATAATAATACAAGATCGGGGATAATTTAAAGTAACATCAAAACATGAATAAAGAGTACCATGAATAAATCACGTACTTGTTGATCAATATAAAAGATATTTATTCAAGAGACAAAATAATCTATTATTCAAAAGATCATAAACATAAAAGTGATACAATCATCTTGATTCAAGAGACAAAATAATCTATTATTCAAAAGATCATAAACATAAAAGTGATACAATCATCTTGATAATCATCTCAATAACTCATCCCCTTCACTGGCAACACCAGATCCGATCTCCTCCTCCATGGATCTTCCTCTTCTTGGCATCTTAGCTCCTAGACCTCAACGCCTTCCCCTAGCAGATCTGGAATTCCACGGGGAGAGACACAAGTCCTCCCAAACCCTCTCTGCTAGCTCGTAGCCCCTTTAGATCTCCCCAAATCGATCCAAACCTTCTTGAGTAGGTTCCAGAATTTTACGGGGAAAACATGTTTTCCAACCCTCACCACTCAAGAACAGCTCAAATCAGATATGACCAAGGATTTGCTAGACTCTGATACAAAAATGTCACGCCCCCAGAGAATTGGGGATGAGACGGATTGATTTCAGATTAAATTCTGGAGAAATTGGGGAAGGAGAAGTGCATAAAGAGTAAAGTTAATAACAAAAGGGAAAGGTAGGTAATAGTAAGGTTTCATTTCATCGATGATCTCCGTATTACATCGGGAATAGCTTATACGGAGTGTGCCAATTCCCTCACATGGCCAAAACATTTGTTTCCAGCGATAGCAACGGAAAATGAGATGATGTGCAGGACAATTGAACGGGAAATAGAAACAGTTTCTTCCTCAGCCGCACGATGTAACTTAGCGAATAGGTATCCTTACATCCAGACCCTCTATCTTCCTCCCTGGTAACTTCTAACCGAATCAAGCTCTGAATTTTTTAGCCGACTCGCACATTTCTGACAACCACGCCCGCCAACGGGAGATGGCCGTCTCCTCCGGCCTCCGCCGCCGCCGCCTCCGCGACGAGGCCGCTCCCGAGTATCTCCGTCCGTCAGCCAGGCACACCTGTGAGAGTGATATCCCGCTGACACGAGGTTGCTGGCAGCGCTGGGCCGGGTGTGGCAGCTCTCCTAGATCGCGTCGTGGAGAATTGCTTCCGAGTGATCAGTATATTCAGCACTCCGAATACTGGTTAGTCTTGTTGCCGTAGCGCAACGGAGGTGACAAATGCTTCATCTGATGATTTGTTGCAGTCGACCTGCTGTTCAAGCTTGGGCCTTCATCACTACAATGCCTGTAGATATGGCACAGGTAGTCAGGTAGAAGAAGATGGCGCAACAGTGGACAATGTGATGCGGCTCTCTCGTGTGTACTGAGTGTACTAATCTCCAGCATCACAGGTACTGCACTGTGCACACACTATCTCCAAGA
Source organism: Melocanna baccifera (assembly GCA_036346265.1). NCBI lineage: Eukaryota > Viridiplantae > Streptophyta > Magnoliopsida > Poales > Poaceae > Melocanna > Melocanna baccifera. The sequence goes on along the minus strand of CM070707.1, from coordinate 18,005,811 downwards.
CTAACTAAAGGAATTACAGGTATATGTGTTTCTGTTTTCTAAGCTCTGTTTCTAAACACTGTTATGTTGATGCAGCCAAGTAGCTGGCAATTAGACATTGACCGGCAGCCTTGTCGTCTGATTACTGCTGTTGCGAAAATTCGGCCCTTTTCGGTATCAGTGTTTGTACGTTGTGCCTCTGTGCACTTGCCAATGAAGAGCTTGGCGAGGCAATGGATTGTCTGGATGCTTTGCAGAGCTTGAAGGTAGCTAGTAAAAGCCTGTGTGGAGCAAAACTACTTCCATCACTTCACAGAACTCTGCTAGCCTTTGATGCACAACCATGGCCCAAAGGTGGTAACTATGTGGCATCTCCAAGTCGCATGAGCAAACTCCCATCTGAAAGAGCACACCAATGTTCTTGCCATCCAAGCTAAGTACCACACACATCAGGCACAAACTTTTCTGCAGAGAGCACTGCACGCATGCACACAAGTAACAAACACTGAACACTTCTTTTTGTCACTGTGTACTTGTGCTGATGACTTAAAACTATCTGGAGCAAAATAGTCACATGGGAATACAACATGGCCGGGAACATACTTAGGATGCATAAAATACTGGCTTCAGCCTTCAGGTCACGAGAGAGACCAGACAATTAGACAAAGAGACTATTACATCCTATTGTAAATCACATGAGCACACTGGTGACCTGAACTGAAAGTCTGAAACCCCTTGTACTAGACTTGACAGAAAACCAGCAAATGACAACACCTAAATTCAAGCATTCGGTTTCTTTTTTCTGTAGCTTTGTTTCCTTGGAAACTATCAGCCCTGTCAACGGCACAACAAAATTGACCGGTTGAACAAACTTTTAAGTTTTCAGTGCACAATTGAGCCAGCTCTCAAGCTGGACGACGCAGGGCTGAAATCCTACATGACTAGCGTTCATGAGGTCAAGAAGTATCGTGCTCAGTGCTGAATTTGAACTGAAGTGCTAGTAGTTATGTAGTTATTGACAACGAGCGGTGCAGTACCAGTATACTACTGAATTATCTGCAGACTGCAACAACTGAATTGTCTCAAAATTTGCAATAGGGAGTTTGTATCAGAAGCTAGTGTTCGTACCTACCTTTTGTAAACACTCAACAGAAAGATTGCAAGGCAATGGCTCTGCCTTCTGGAGCTCAAATTACATCCAGAAACTCGTGTTTAGTGTATGGATGGCACACAGTCATGACTCATGATGCCCCTAAAAAAGTCATGACTCATGATGCCCTTTTATGGTTCAAAAGCGGCATGCATGCATGACATCTCCCAATTGCATGAGTGGAACTAATTAGCATCAACTGATTCCCCATCACAAGGTACAAAAGGGCAGACCAACCTTCTCTGTCATGCTCATTCAGTCATCATTCATGCACACTGTTCTTTTTTTGCTACGGCCGATGATTTTTAACTATGACTGATAGATTTTTATCTATACTTTTCGAGACAGCAGTGGACGATGAAGACGTCGACGGGGACGGCACACAATTTTAGGTTTAGAGAAGCCACTTGGAAAAGTCATTCTATTTATTTTGGTTTCTGAAAATGCTGAAACCAAAAGCCCAAAAGAACATACAGTCAACATAGCACTAGCATGGCGCACAAGATGGATCTCATCTTTTCTTTTTCAGTGTGTACTTCTGCCAGCCACTTGATGAAGACACTAAAATCGGGAAAGAAGAGGGATGCCATATGTAATTACAATTTACAGCACTGTTTATTACGATAATTGCACTACAAAATTGGCTTTCCATGTCACGCGAGAGACCGCTGAAAGCGACTTGTAACACCTCGCAATTGCATTACACGAGACAAAACCTAAAGCGTCAGCCAGCTGCCACGAACCTGAACCAATTCCACACTAGCTAAAACGATACCATCAACAGCCCCTGAATCCAAAGCTTCAGTGCCATTTTTTGTTCTTTTGGAATCTATCAGGCAGGCATGTCAAACTAACACAACTAAAATCGACAGGCTACATCGACCAGACGGCTATCTTTTATGTCTACTCTTTCTTCTTTTTTTCTGTTCTTATAGAATCTATCAGGCAGGCATGTCAAACCAACACAACAAAAATCGACATGCTACATCGACCAGACGGCTAACTATGGACCAACCGTGCTCGTCATTTCCATGCGGCAGCCAGTAGCAGGGATAGGGACCAAGCACAAAGATCTCTGTACTGTTAACGGATGCCATGTCAATCTGACAGAGCAAACATCTGATATATATATAGTGCACCCACCATGAATTCAGGATTGGGTGCTGGTGCACCGTCGATCTGCCGCAGGAGGAGCTGTGCACGGTTGATTTGGTTTGGTTTGGCTGCACCTAGACTGGTAATGAATTTTCCTGGACCTAGTTACGCTACCTGAACATGCTACTGGGCTAAAGTACGTAGTGCTCGTACGTGCAGATGCTGCGGTTCCTTCAGAACGGTTTCTGCAGGTACGTGAACATGTCCCCGAACACGGCCATGTCGCGAGCGAAGACGTCCGGCGACGGCGGCCCAAAGAGCGAGCTGTCGATGACGAACCCATCGTCGGCTCCCCAATCACCGCTCGGCCATCCGCTGCCAGTGGGCTGGCTCTCGGCGTAATTGAGGTCACGGTCGCCGTCGCTCGGGAAGTCCGGCGACGACACGTGCTCAGAGGAGCTGGAGTCCGTGTGTAGCCGCGGCATCGAGTCGTGGTCCGCGGACCCCGATCGGTCGAAGCACAGCACCTCCGCTGCCGATGTCGGCGACGGCGACGGGTTGAACACGTAATCGGACAGCTCAAGCTTCATTGGCGACGGCGGGTTGAATCCGTAGTCGGACAGTTCAAGCTTCATCGCCGTCCCTCCTCCGACGTGGTGCCCCGGCCGCGGGTTCTTGGCCGCCGCCGCGGCCGGCTTGACGCCGCCGCCGGGCACCGTGTCGTACCGCTCGATCACGCCCTTCTTGTTGTAGATTCGGCACAGTACCCAGTCATCCAACTGAAAAATCACACAAAAACAACAAAAAAAATCAGTCTGGAGAGTCGAGATTGATCGATGCGTACATGTAAAAAGTTTACAGGCGCGTTCCTTTCAACAATAGCTTCTGACTTTTAACTAAAATTTTACTGTAACTGACTTTTTTTACTATAGTTGATTTAACTTTTTTTGATATAATTAAATTAAAAAATAGAAAAATAGAAAAAATATGTTAATCCATCACAGATAATGTAAAGAAATACAGAAAAAATCTAAAAAATTTAGAAAAAAAATAAATTACTAAATAATAAAAAAACTAAACCTAAAAGCTGAAACGAAAAAAACTGAAACAGCGGTACGGATCATGTTGGCCATCGTTGGTACGTGGACACGATGGAGAACGGTTAGGCTGGCACCAAGTCTCTATCTGCGAATGCGTCAGCCGTGACGCCATGCGGCCGCGCTTTTTCACATGTCTAGTGCAATCAAATTAAAAGCAGCAGCATCAGCTACAGGCTGCTACGAAAGGGACAGCTTGAGCATGCTGCAACTTGGCAATTTGGCACATCTTTTTTATTTTACTTTTTTTCCCTCTGGACCTAACCTCTCTTGATTAATTTACATATACATACACCAAACAAATTGATATTTCTCTGTTTATATTGATTTTTGTTTTCAACTTTTATTTAAAGAATTAAAGACTAATATAAATGTCTAGTTTTTTGAAATAGTTTCAGACAATTCCCTCATTTTCTTTTTAAAAATTATTTTTTTAATTATTACTATTTATTTTCAGATAAAAATCATCAATCTCAACCAATGATTATTAACCGCAGTCAATACAAAATTTTAATTCGATTTTTTCCTTATTGTAAGTATCAATATTGCAAGTAAAAATGTCTCCTCTTTTTTTAAAAAAAAATTGAAATGAGGTTTGCTCGCAAGAACATGGAAGCATCATCGACGCCAGTAATTAATTATAGGAAGATGAATTAACTGGCGGGAGCTTGCTGGCTAGCTTACCCTGAGCGCGTTGGACTTCTTGCGGGCGGCCGCGGAGCGGTCGACGTCGGCGAGGCGGTACTCGTGCATGATCCAGTTGGTCTTGACGCCCTTGGGCGGCTTGCCGGCGTAGAAGACGAGCGCCTTCTTGATGGCCACCGGCCGCGGCGACCCCACCGGCTTGTCGGCCCCCGTCGCCTTCCAGTACCCCGTCCCCGCCGCCCGGTTCGGCCGCGACCCGTTCGGGTACTTCCTGTCCCTCGGCGTGAAGAAGTACCAGTCCTTCTCCCCTCCCATCGCCTTCTCTGCAATCGCGCGCGCGCACACACATCCATCCATCCATTAGCACAAATTTAACTAGCATACTAAGAAGATCGATTAAGTTGAGAGGTCAATTAATCAATTAATCACAGACCTGGGAGCTCCCATGGGTCGAACTTGTAGAGGTCGACCTCGGCGATGACCGGCGCGGCGAGGGGGAGGCCGCCGCACTTGCGGCAGAGGTAGGACATAACCAGCTCCTCGTCGGTCGGGTGGAACCGGAACCCCGGCGGCAGCTGCAGCGCACCACCGCAGTCCATTCCCAGCACCGGATCACAAAAGATGAGGCTGCTTATTAATCGTGGATTATGGGGGGGCGCAGGGAGGCTGATTAGTTGCTAATCAGCTCTGGAAAGATGGGAATGGAACATTACTCGCTCCCGTAACGGGGGTATATATAGACCCGAGGCGGGACACGTGTCGAGGAGCGGGCCGGGGAACTCGATGTGACGCACGTGCAGGTTGACCGGACACGCGGCGCGCATCGGGAGGGGGATGAGGACGTGTGGGCGGTCAGATGCGAGTGGGGACCAGCCGAGGCGGTATTTTGTCATGGATGACGTCAGCAGTTTCGGCGCCGCTCGGGACCGAGGCGCATCTGAGGCGTACGTACCTGCCTGTTGGGTGGGCCCGGGTGAGGAGATGTCACGTTGTGTGGGCCCGTCTTTGGGGTGTCATGCTAGGCGGGCCCACAGAGCTCTTGGTAATAGAGCAGTACTGGCCCTGGAGATTCCCATCGACCGCTTGGTCGATCTGTGTCTCGCGGGTAAAATACACCGTTTGCTGATCTAATTAATGGAGGTTTGATTAATTGTGATTCTGCAGATTTAATTATGATGATGCATGACAACTAGGTAACTAGCTTCTGGTCAGCTTTCATGATGGCTTCTATTTCCCATCTTTGTAAATAAAGAGTTTTTAGTAGATTTAGTCTACAAATAAAGAAGCATTGTACCAAGTAAACTAATCTGAAATTAGAAATCAATAAAAAACTACTCTGATGTTCTCTCTCTTGGTGTCTCCTGTCATTAATCTAATGTGTTCGCTGTAATTGATTAATTACGTGGATTACGTTACCGTTCATCTACCTCCATCGATTTCTCAATACGTTATCAGCACGAGTCACTCTACGAGGTACACGGTATGCAATTCACGAACCAATCTATTACATATTGCAATTTATATATTCGATCTAGATTGATTATATAATTGTTTGCAATGTCATATCTGATTACTCTTGTGTTGATTTTCTTAGTCATAGATTGATCTACAATCTGTATACTAGATCTAAAATTTAGGAGATTTTTGAACATCTACCCTATATATCAGATTGCATCTCAATTTAAAATCTAGATAAAAAATCATGAAAAAAACTGAGAGCGCCGTAGGCAATTAGCTACGCTCGCTCCTTCGGTATGCAAGGCACCGGAGCCGGGACGACGCGCTCGCCACCGGAGGTGCAGGGAATCAGAATAAAGCGGAGTCTATGCAGGTCCGATTACCACCACCGTCTCTGCGAACTCGCATCCGAAGCCTTCGGTCTCCTTCCTCCTGCCGTCGCCCCCTACTGGGTCCCCTTCCTCCGGCCCGAACACAACGGCGACCACCATGGCCGCCTCGCCGCCGCTGCAGCTCACCATCATGCGCCCCGACGACTGGTACCTCCGCGACGGCGACGTCCACGCCGCCGTGCTTCCCCACAGGTGCGTCGGAGCAGCGTCTGGCTCGTTTTGGTAGTGCACGCCGAGTGTTTGGGGTAATGCCTCTGAGCAATGGGTGTGGCCATGTGTTTGCTGATCTAATTAATGGAGGTTTGATTAATTGTGATTCTGCGGATTTAATTATGATGATGCATGACAACTAGGCAGCTACCTTATGGTCAGCTTTCGTGGTGGCTTTAGCGTTTCCGTGTCCTGCGTCGAAATTTGTCTACGTAAATACGCTGGCTGGCTGGCTGGTAGCTAGTCTGAATTTGATTATAAAGTCTATTTTAATTTATAATATTAAAATTTATCGTCTTTTCAAATTCAATTCGTCGTATAGCAACGCATTCAACAACATGAAAAAATAAGTTCTTAATGTAGGTATGAAATATCTATGCATCTTTCATCAACGATATTGTCTAGCATATGTCCATTCTTAGAATCACTTACCTTTATACTTACAAATCGTTGCTATCTCAATTATCCTCACAAAAATTTTTAGAAAATTTCTTGCACTACAACAACATACAACGTCGTAAAATAGTATTGCAAATCAAACATATTTTGTACCATTCACAATCTACGAGAATCACAAATGGATCAACCGACATTGCCTACATTTTTTTAAATACAACTTACAAACAAAATTTGAATTATGAATTCAAAGTTATATTGCATTATCACTTACCATCGTACTCACGAATCATTAATGCCTCAATTGTCCCTACTAATTTTTCCAAAAAATTCTCGCATTGCAACAACATACGTCAATCACAAAATATTATTACGAGTCTAACATATTTCGTACCATTGAGAATAAGATTATTATTATTTCAAAAAAATACCTACATTTGCATCCCCATTTCGTACCGACGTTGTTTGTCCTTTTATTTAAAAAAATAATAATCTACAAATAAGATTTGTTACATGTATTACATATAAAAAATGCTTATTGTTTTTCTATAATTACTTTCATCATATCAATTAAAAAATTATTATTATTTTAATTAAATTTGTAATGGAAATTGCTACTAAAAATAAAACTGAGATAACATTAAATTTTCAATATCAATTTTCATTAAAAAAAAGCCGGAGGGGGATGCTGGTGCGGCGGGCTGGCGTGATGGGCATGCTCGCCATGTAGCTGGGGCAGCGGGCAGGCGCACCAGGCCGACTCGCCCGACAGGTGGCCGCGCTAAGGTGCCTCGTGCGGTGTACGGCCGCACCAGAGGGCTATTTCTGATATTATGCACGAAGAAGAACTAAAAGTGACATTTCGTTGCTATAAAGGGCCACTTTTGCCCAAAATTCGCGAGCATTAAGATAAGTTTGATTAACAGCAAAGGCAGTCACGTTAGCAGCAACTTGGTCCTCCATCCTTCATCCTTATCTCGGTTGATTGGTCCTTACGTGCGAAAAGGTGCAGGTCTCGTGTTTGATCATCATCTCTCCGTCCTTGGACGTCCGCGTGGCGGGTCGTGTCGACCCTCGAAAAGCTGATACGTTCTCGTCTCAGGGAGTGATCTTTCGGTTTTTCTCGATTTCAGCTTCTAGCTTCAGCTTTTTTTTCACTATTCACTACACTATCCACTAACTCAATTTCAATGTGTTTTCAACTAATACGATGTTTTTTTTTTAAAGCCAAAACCATCGCTATTCCGATCACCCCCTCAGGCGGCGCGCAGGCGGTACTTTCGGTTCCGCGCGTGAAGAAAAGCTACATCAGATCGTTCACTTCAGATTGATCCACAGCGACAGCAGCACACACGTTCTGCATCAGATTGATTCACTGCCACGCCTTGGACCTGCGCAGCTACAAAGTCTGATCGACCATCACAGACAATATAAAAAAATATTTAAAAACCTAGAAAAATCAGAAAGTCAGAAATAAATAAAATTAAAAAACTAGAAGCTAGAAACTAAAAGGTGAAACTCAAACGAGCAGGATTCTGACGATGGCAATGGACAACGTTTTTTTTCTAAACTGATTAGATCTTATTTAATCTTGCATTGAGGGTGAATGGAATACACGAAAAATAATACACAGTTTGAAGCAAGATTTTGATAAAATGTCTATTATTAAAATTGTTTAATCTTGTTAATCGCTTTCTCTCTACTAATATATATGATAACACTTTAATTAATGAACATCTCAAAAACCTTTGTGTTTAAGTAGAGGAATTAAAAAATACTAGGCTATTTTTCTAAAGAAGTGTAGGTTATGTTTGTTCTAAACTTTTTTTTTAAATTCATAGAACAATTAAAGATATTTTTCTGTTATTATGAAAGAATACTTAATATGCTCACTCTGAGACATCATTTGCTCACAGAAGAAGATAGAAAACTCTCTTAGGGAAAGATTTAGGGTTTTTTTACTGCAGTAGTTATAAGTTTTTAATGTAATTAAATTTAAAAAAATTAAAATAAAAATAGATTCTCTCGTTATGAATAATATAAAAGAAATAAAAAAGATAAAAAAGCTAAAAGCAAAAAAACAAAAGCTTCCAAAATGGCAGGCATCCCGATAAGACGCGCCTTGGTCAATGATGGACCGTAGACTACGGTTCAACAGCTCGCGAATATCCGCGAGCATCCGCGCGCGGTGGGGTCCCGGCCAGACTCCAGGCGACCGCAATGGTCGACGTGGACTCCAGGCGCGCCTTTCGAGCCGACTCGCGGCGGCCAAAGGTCGTCCCGATGACGTGGCGCAGGCGACACTCGACCGGCTCTGCGGGGCCCACCTGTCCCCCTTGTGCCTGTTCCGATGCGTCACGTGGCGCTGACCTGTTCCGACGCGGCGAAACGCGGGTGCGAACTTGAGTAAATGTCTTCGTTTGCAGTAGCCTACGGTCGCGGGCTCCCCACGTTTTGACTGGACCCCACGGGTCAGTGGGAAAGTCGAAGCGCTGGCTAGGCGCCCGTGCGTGCGCGAAGAAACCGCGCTCCTTCGTTTATTTCCCGCGCGTGATTCCACGCGTCGGCATGAGCTGTCTCCTGTCACCTTATAGTACATTGTACTTCTTCGTGGTTACTACCGGCTGACATATGGGCCCATCATAGATTTGACCCCACAGGCCAGTTGGATAAACGGTCGAATCTGTATCGTAGACGTATTAACAAATTATATGCGGCGACCTGCCAGTGCCCTGGGCTCGCGTGACCTACCCCCAGCACAGCAGTTTCCACACTCCACACACTGACAGAAGGACCGCATTAATTTGACCCCACCTGTCATCGACAGAGTACTTGAAAATGGGTCTGCGACGCGCGCTTTTGGTCCCTGACGCGGCGCGCAAGAGCCGGCCGGGCCGGGTGGCCACGGGTATCGGGCTGACTTGCCGCGATGGCGACGGCCTCTGGTGGCGTTTTTTATATTTACTAGTAAGGTGCCTGTGCGTTGCAACGGAAAATCAAATAAAAGTAATTCATACTATCAAATATACATACATAATACAAAATCTGGTAGCAACATCTATATTACCCCATTCTAAATGCATACATAATACAAAATCTGGCATTATCATTTTAAGCCGTTGGTTCATACTTAAGGAAAATCCAAGATATCTAAGTATCCAACTATAACTCTTTCATTGTATATATTAAGTGGTCTGCAGTTATCATTTGAATATTGTGAAATGTAAGCAAAATGTATGTTCAAACTCACTATTTTGTATAACAAAATATGATCCATGGGACTGGACATTCAAAGTCGCCTTGAACCATCTTATACACCATTCCACCGAATTTTTCATCGATGGCTTTAATGCATTTATGGAACAATACTCGAGTTTTGAATTACTCGGTGTTTCAAAAAAGTAGTGCACCTGTAATGTCACACCTAAAACTCTTTTAACCCTAAACCCCTTTAACCCTAAAACCCATCTCCTACACCACCCATCCCCGTGCGCTGTGTTCATTCCGCCTCCTCCCTGCCTCTTCTTCCGCCTCTTCTTCCGCCTCTCCATCCTTCCCGCATTCGCGCCTTCCGCCTCCTACCTGCCTCTTCTTCCGCCTCTCTCCATCGCCTCTCCGCTGCCGCGCCCGCCTCTCTCATCGCCCCTCCGCCTGCGCCGCCTCGCCTCCTCCGTCGCCTCCCACCGAACTCATGCGCTTTCTCCATCGCGACTCCGCGCCGCGCCGCCTCGCCTCCTCCTCCTCCGCCGCGCCACCTCCGCCCCGCCGCGCGCATCCTCCTCCCGCGCCTCCTCTACTACCCCGGACGCCTCCCCCTACTCCACCTCTCCATCGCCCCTCCCGCCGCCGCGCTTCCGCCTCTCCCATCGCCTCCCGCCGCCGCGCCGCCTCCTCCTCCGTCTGCTCCCAACCGAACCTGCGCGCTTTCTCCATCGCGACTCCGCCGCCGCGCGCCTCGCCTCATCCTCTCCCCGCCGCCTCGCCACCTCCGCCCCACGCCGCCGCATCATCCTCCCGGTGCCACCTCCCTAGCCCGCGCGCCGCCACCTCCTCCTCTACCCCGGACGCCTCCTCCCTACTCCCCAATCCCCGCATCGCGCCTCCCCTCTCCGTCCCCGCACCGTCGCATCCTACTCCCCACTCCTCTCCTCCTCCGCCGCCGTATCCTCCACCGGCGTGAATCGCCGCCGCCACCATCGACTCCCTCCTCCTCCTCTATCTTCGCCGCGGTGGTGCCCGCCCCGCCACGCCGCCCACAACCACGCGAACCTGTGTGCGACGGTTGGGTGATTCATCATCAGCGATTTTTAGCTTTTGGGTGGCGAATGTTGTCTAGTGCTGTAATGTTTAGACAAATTCCTTGATTATTTCTATAACGTAAGATGCAGGGTAGCTTTTAGTGAAATTATCTGGCCTTATGGTTTCATTTAATCTGCACATTGCCTTGCTAGTAACCTTTAGCCATTTCAGTTGCACACAGTGATTCTAGAAAAATTAGGAGCTGACGAGGTTTTAAGATCAGGTTAGATGATGAACAAAGGATTCACAAGTCTCAAGTTTGAACATACATAATAAAAGCTCACAAGCAATCCTCACCAAAAATAATCGAGTTCAGGAACAGGATGATGAGGATAACAACAAAACAAAACAGGATAGGGGCATATCCAATCTTCCCTGACCTCCCTGAGCAGTACTTCTCTTCAAAGCTTACTTTTGTAGCATTAGACTAAAAGCAGAGAATGAAACTTCCGTTAGTGGAGTTGAAATCGCACCTAATGCGCACACTCATCGAATAAGTACTTGGGAGAACCACTCCAAAAGAAGGGGAGATGTTCAAAAATAGGAAATAAGAATAATTGTGAGTGCATCAAATCAATTCTAATCCACACTAATATATATGTTTGATTGCAACCATTTACCACATCCCACACCTAGATAGCTGCAGAGTGTATGAGCTATGAAATTTCTAAGGCAAATAAAAGAGGGGCTAGCTCTTAAGAGTTAAAATAAGAATGCCGTGGGGAACGTATAAGGATATAGGAAGGGTGTCGATGACCTTTGTCTCACGCAAGTTGCATAGAGTAAACCCACTGCTATCATTTAATGTGAGTTCCTCCTTGGTACCAAAGATGTACAAGAACAAGGCAAACTTCCAAATTTCCTCTTATAGCAGCCCAATGTAAAGGAGTACAACCTGCATGACATCACAAAAGAGCTTAATAAAAATGTGGATTGTGAAAGCTACCTCAAACAAATTATTAGCAACTCCCGATATATATAATTTGGCTATTACAAGAACACATTTAACTTTTACATGATCTAAACAAGAAGGAACATGAACAATGAAACAAAGCACACCATGCATAAATGTTTATAACTAACACCTAATAATAGATTAATTTTTCAACTATCATGCATGCTAAATGAATTTTGAAACTTACAAAGAAATCATCTACCCAAATGAAGTGATCAAAAACAGTGCACTACTTTTTGAAACAACGAGTAATGTTACGTAATCGATAAAAATCATCTACCCATTCAAGGGCTTCAATGAATTTATGGAACATTACAGTGGCTTCGAATACATTATCGTTGTATTATGCATGCTAAATGTAATTTTAAAACACTTACAAAGAAATCATCTACCCATTACTCAATAAGGTTATATATATCTAGCCAAAATACAACACAAGAATAATATATTAAGATACATCATACCACCTTTCTCAGATATCAGAACACTTCAGATAATATGAGCATTGCATGATCAGGACTGTTGCTAACACTTCAGACACATGCAAATCGAATATGACACAAGCACATAGCACATAAGCATGTCATTATATCAACAACTATATTAAACAATAAATCTAATGCAAACTAACAATTTCAGCAAACAGTTTTGCAACCTTGTAGAGCATAACAATTTCAACAATTTCAGCTGGGTCTTGACAGAGCTCAGCTGGTTCACCTTCACGACGAGCAGATCCTTCTGCAAATCACCACGACACAACAACACAAACGCACAATTCATTTGTAATTTCAGCGCGTGAAAACTCGCCCGGATCAAGAACCAACCCAACCCAGAAGGAAGTGCGCGAGAGACGGGGGAGAGCAGGAGGAGAAGAAAAGGGCGGGACCTTGTGGAAGTCGGCGGAGCGACGCCGGGAGGTAGAACCGCAGCGCGCGCCATGGAGTAGGCGAGACAAGGAGGAGCACCGCTTGGGCGCCATGGGTGGGGTGGGGATCACCACTTGAGGACGGCGCGCCCATGGCGGCGTCGGCGAGTCGGTCCTCCAGTGCCGCACCTCCCGCGAACACCACCAACGGAAGGTCTCGATCGTCTTGAGCACCGCTTCCAGCTCCTCTGGTTCGGTACTCGGGAGTTGCGCGCCTTCTTCGTCTTCCACTGTCCATCGCTCACCTCCGCGTCGCCGTCGCCTTCTTATCCGGCGCCACCGCTGAACGAAGTCTTGGCCGCGGAGGAGGGGAGGATGCGGCGGAGGAGGGAGAGGGATGGGGTAGGAGGCGGCGGTGGGGGATGGAGAGGGGGAGGTGGCGGCGCGTGGGGTTGGGAGGAGGCGCCGGGGCTGGAGGTGAGGCGGCGGCGCTGGGAGGAGGAGGGGAGGAGGCGCGCCGCGGGTGGGAGGGAGGGAGGAGGAGGCGGCGCGGGGTGGGGGGGAGGAGGCGGGGCGGAGGGAGGAGAGCGAGGCGGCGGCGCGGGTGGGGAGGGGAAGGAGGCGGGCGGCGGAGGACAGCGAGGCGGGGGGAGAGAGGGAGAGGCGGGCAGCAGCAATGCGCGGGGAGGGGGAGGAGGCCGCGGGCCGCGGGGGGAGAGCGAGGGGGAGGCGTGGGGGCTGCGGGAGGAAGAGCGAGGAGGAGGCGTGGGGGCGGTGGGGGGAAGAGCGAGGGGTAGGCGTGGGGGCGGAGGGGTGATGTTGGGATTTTAGGGTTTAATTAGATCGTGTGGCTGATAAGAGAGGAGAAAGATCGAATGGTTAAGAAGTAAGAGAGGGTGAACGTGACAGCAACCACCAACTTCTTCTTTTTAAATAGTAAAGATAGATTAAATCTTTAAATTCTGACTATTCGTAAGAAATAATATATAAAGAGAAACAGTTATATATGATTTTTATCGATATAATTGAACTCATTATATTTTTTACCACAATTTTTATATTAACACCTACTTAAAAAATATACTATTTAAAAGTTAGTTATTGTAACATAAACCATAAACCTAACTAAACCCTATCTATAGCTTTTGGCTGTTGTATTTTGACTTTTCACGAGAGACAAAGAGGAGACAATCACATGTAATTTTGATCGATACAGTTAAAATCAGTATAGTTTTTATTACAATCAACTTATATACTTTATTTTAAAAAGATATACGATTTGAAAGGTAATTATTGTAGAGTACAAAAGCTAAAAGTAAGTGACCTTGCCGAAACTCTGTGCACACCTGCGCACGATTAAAATACGCCGCCTTGCCGCCCACTCCTTTGTTTTTCCCGTCCACGTCCACGTCGTCCTAGTAAACACGTCGCGCGGGATGACCCTCGGAGAGTTTTTGTTTTATCCAGCTCGATCGATGGACGCCGACGCCCCCTTGAAGCAGGACAGCAGATTGTCAAACCGGAAATCTCCAAGTGACTGCCCCATTAATTGATTCATGACAGCAGTCTTCAATACTAACGCGGTTACGAAGAGCCGCTGATTTGGAATCTTGGGCTTTTCTTCTCCTCGTGGTCGAAATCTCCAAGTAATTTACGTCCTGTGAGTTGAAATTAACCTCCATCTATGTGGGGAAAATGATCATGGGAGATTATAGTTAATGTGTTGTGACCCTGGTAAATGGTCCATTTAACTGGATAAAAAAACAATAATCGCACAAATTCCACCAACATGGATCTCCAGCCAAAACTGACCGACCCGAGATTTCCAGCTTAATTAGCCTTGAAGATATTTATAAGTTATTCACAAAACCTAATATTTTCCCCGGTCATTCCTATGGTTTTTTTACCGTGAAGTTCAATGGGACATGGAATATACCCTTTCCAGATCCAATAGCCTTGTTGGTACACCTGGTTGATTCCGTCATTTTTATTTTAAAAAAAGAAAATATTGCCTTCAACACTATTGGATTCAAATGCGAGGCAGTGGAGATTCCATCGATATCTACATCGATATGTACATCATGCATGATACTAGCATGACAATATTGGTAGTAATATTTATGCAAGAGCTAGCTAGGGTTGCAAATTGCAATAATCTAAGACCTTAAATCCCAAGCTCACGTGCTTGGGCACCTAAACCTTATTCTGAGAGACGAAAAAGTCCTGCATCCGGGGCCCACTCTCCAGTGAGATGGAGTAGACGACCTTATTATGGCCGTAATTAACAATGGATTAGGTGGAACATTGCAGCGAACGAAACAAGGACGAAAGCTCTCGTTAATTAAACAAACGTACGTGGCGTTGTGGCGCCGCGGATGCAGTGTACGCATCAGCGTCAGGGCATGTTATTCTTATAAACTATAGATTCTAATTATAAGCTCGAGATGAATTATAAACTATAGATTTCTTAATCCTTAGCTCAAGATGCATCGTCTATATGTCAACTGTATGTCAGCTTAATTAAGATGGTCATATAGGACCATAATTAGGGCATCTCTAATGATCCTAGCTAAGTACTATCTATAAGGATTCCACATCATCTATAGAGTACACACTAAAAGCTAGTATTCCAAAGGACTATCTATAAGGATAGCTATTTGATGTTTACATACACACACAGTCATTTATAGAATCTGCCTCGTTTTGCGTTATAAACTAGAGACGAAATAGTAGCTAGTTGTTTATGTTTTGCATACTCTCTTTCCTCCACATAGGATATATGCTGATGTGTACATGTAAATAACCAGCTGACTCAGCATCATTGGAGATGCCCTTGACGATATGGACTAGCGATTTGTCCATCATTTGTAGTCTAGCTGGTAAGGCATCTCGGACGGTTTTTGCTCGTGTGATGCCAAGAGTTCAAATTAATTACCCTAAAAAGGGAGTTCAAATTAATCCAGCCACCCGCGTTTTGAGTTTCAAATTCAATTTTATGCATGTTACTTTCTCGGTTATGCCGATGATTTGGACTCCACGTACGTCCCCTATCTAACTTAAAGGAAAATAAAATAAGAGAGCATAATCAAACATAGAGCTTATTGTCGTGGACAAAAAAAATGTTACAGGAAATGAGTTGGATGTGTTATAGGATATGTAGGTCATTCTATTTATGTCTATCTAAGATATGTCAGTAAATACCGTTAAAGGCGTCTTTTGTCCTCACATATGTATCTTCGTTCACTCTTGAAACGGTCGCATACTTGACTAACCATTGTATCCTTAGGCCAACTGTCATAAGTTGTTAGATGCGCTAATAACCATTCTAACATTCATCACGTGGGAAACTGTTATGTCTCCCGACCAGTTTACCTTATCGAGGTTTATAAAACCATACGACTGGTCATCATTGCCTATGACTGATCGTCTCTTGTCATAACTGGTTGTTATTGCCTGTCGACCAGTTTGTCATTGAAGGTATAAGATTTTCTTTAAATGGTGGTCATAAATAGAACTGTTATGTTAAGTAGATCCTTAATGCATAGACCCGTTTTTCATAGAAAATATTGACCCGTCAATAATCCTATCACTTAGTCGTGCATGTCTCAAATCTGATCATATATATGACCTTTTCTTTAGTCGCGGTCTTTCAGATATGTGGTTCTGACTAAGTAACCTTAAAAACAACTAACTAGCAATTAGTACACCAAATAAAAGAGAGGTTTTTTTTGGCTGATGGCTAAAGATTTATGGCTTAAATATTTGAATATTGACGGTTCGCTAGAGGCAGCATGCAGAGAGAAATAGTTATAGGTGATTTTAGTAGGTACAGTTGAACTCAGTACATTTTTTACTATAATTTTTGTATTGATCTCACGTTAAAAAAATACACCACTTAAAAGCTAGTTATCATAGACAGTACAAACATAAGTTATATATAAGCTGAAAAGAACCTAATCAAAAACAAATAAGTAATCAATCACTCGATTAAAGTAACGGATGTGGCATTGTGGCGCCGCCGTTGCGATCCGATCAGCATCAGGGTTTTTCTTATAAGCAAGCTAGATGCGCCTATATATGTCAACTTGTCTATGTCGTCATTCCTTGTGGGGCCCACCGGAGTAAGAAAAGTAGGAGTATTTAGTAGCCGGTAGGCTTTCGTTGCTTGGAAGCGTATGCGGGCGCGACCATTGACTGTATCTTAGAGCTAAGAATGTGCTCAAGCATGGTAAGGTGCAATGCACCGTGGAAAAATATCAACTTATTAGGCAATAATGCTTGTTTTAAAATCGGGTGCGCGGTAATTCTTCCAAACTTACATCAGTGATTACGTATGTACAGCTGACGTCAACCGTTCGATCCATACTAAATTATCATGTTTCAGAAAACATTTCTCAGAAATAATGTCTGCCAATCTTTTTGTTCGATCTTTCGATATATGGATATTAAGTTAAGAAACATTTACATGAATTTTACTGTAGCTGACTTATTTTTTACTGTGAGTTGACTTATTTGACATAATTAAATTTAAAAAAAATTAAAAATAGAAAAGGAATACGAGAAAAAAAAGAAAAGACAAAAAAGTCCAAAAAATCTAAAAAAATAGAAAAAGACGAAATTACTGAATAGTGAAAAAAATAGTTTGAGGGTCTCTCCTGTTGAAAAGTAGTTCTAGATTATCCTGTTTTTTATTTACCGCTCTCAATACCTTTGTAGATCTTATGTCAGTTTCTGCTAATGAAAATTGGAGGGTCTCTCCCTCTCTGTTTCAAAAGTCTTAGGACCGGCTCAAACGCCTAGCTAATTCCTTCCAGAAATGTAAAACCACCAAATTGGCACCACTCAATTAACCAATATACACACGTATTTCAGAATCCATTCAACATATATGTATGTAATTCTTGGCTCTCCACCATTGACTCTAAACCATCGACTACTATTTGTCAGTATAGATATTACTACTATTAATTGCCATCTCCCTATTTGAGCGATCTTAATTGGAAGTAGCTCCATGTGTATGGACTAGCTAGAAACTGGTAGTACCACATTTTTTTGCCTAGTAAACCGAATCACTCAAGTACGCGGCCATGCGTCACTTCTCTAGAAGTTAATGGTTTAGTAGCTAGCAGCAGACTTTGCGAGATGATACTACCCTTTATTGTTTCCGAAATCTAGATTCAATTATATTAACAGCCTGTTGGAACTGATTGATAAGATACAGGGAGCAGGGAGCACCTAACCGAGGCTAGCTTTATTTGGAATCACAAACTCTCGATGCTGTCAGCCTAACTGATCGATCCCCGTTGTCGATCAGCCCTCTTCATCGATCGTTTAACAAATTGTTGCAACATGCAAATGGTCTCCCCTGTCTGCCTAACTGAGCCATTACCAATGTAATATTGTGCTAGTATATAAGTGGTAGACATTGAATTCATGTTCGTATTGATTTTTATTTTTGGTTTCTGCTTTGAAAAGTTAAAAGTTAATATAAATACCTAGCTTCTCAAAACGATTTCTTCACTCCTCTCGTTATCTGAAGATAATGCAGGGGATCATGGGTACATCACGCACCCGACTCTTCTCAATCCTATCATGCGCACACATCTCTCTCTTATTTTTCCTATCGCTCGTATCTTTTTTTTTAAAGTGATTTTTTTCAGCTACTATTATTTATTTTTAACAAAAAATCATTAACTGTAATAAAAAATTATCAGTAAAAGTTAATACGAACGCACCCTTAAAAGCTCCAACAAGGCAACAACGTAACCAGCTGACCAAAAATTTCGCACCATATCATCAGCCAATCGTTTCGTATTCTTTACGAATAATTTAGCTCCATGCATTCCACATGCCCACAGAAAACCTTGCAGGTTTCTTATTTACCGTTTTTAAATTTTTGCGCATAAATTTACACTGGAGATGTGACGAATAATAAACCAACCATCGGGACAAGCTGCCATGTTAGGTTCCACTTAAAATGACTTTAGCTTCTTTTTTTTACTTCAGTTCTTTAACTCAGAAGCTACTTAGGCCTCACTCATTTTGGTTTAAAATCAGTTTCTGCTTCTGGTATCTACTTTTTTTTCCCACTATTCAGTAATTTTGTTTTTTCTTATTTTTTAGATATTTTAGGCTTTTTTACCTTTTCTTTTTTTCGTATTCCTTTGCATTATCCGTGATGGGTTAACATATTTTTTCTATTTTTAAATTTAATTATGTCAAATAAGGTAACTCAGTTATAATAAAAAATAAGTTAGCTACAATAAAAAAAGCTATAAGCCAACACCATTTCGAACGCCCCCTAGAAAACGTCAACTTCTAATTCCAATTTTTTTTTACCTTTTCTTTTTTCTCATATTCCTTTGCCTTATTCGTAAAGATGTAACATCGTTTTCATCTTTTCTTATTTTTCTTCATTTACCTTTAATTGAATGACTCAGAAAACACTAACAGTAGTACAATTTTAACCTTAAGCCAAAAAAAAAAGTTGTACTCTTATTTCTATCGTTGAAGCGGCCCCTTAAATGGTTGTATATTAGACCATTGGGGCATTCACTAAACCAACTAATTAAGTGACTAAGCCAATCCCTCCGCTAGACGGTCCAATAAGGATGTGTCTAGTAATTATTTGAATTTTCTTTAAATAATTATCTAAATTTTTTACTCTTAGATTAAAATTCAAAAACCCTTATCCTTCTCCTCTTACTATATAATCATCTAACATTACAGCCGTGGATTAAGTGGCACATTACAGCGCATGAAACAATTAAGGACGAAAGCTCTCGTTAATTAAACAAACGTACGAGGCGTTGTGGCGCCGCGGATGCAGTGTGCATCAGCGTCAGGGCATGTTATTCTTATAAACTATATATTCTTATTATAAGCTCGAGATGAATTATAAACTATAGATTTCTTAATCCTTAGCTCGAGATGGATCGTCTATATGTCAACTGTATGCCAGCTTAAGATGGCCATATAGGCCCACAATTAACGATATGGACTAGCGATTTGTCCATCATTGTCTATATGGACTAGCGATTTGTCCACAATAAAATTAAATTATATTTATCTCTAATAGAAAAAGTAATGATAAATCTATCTAATATTACTTAAATAATATATTTTCTAGATATAAAATGCCAAACTTATATCACAGAGACATGAATTAAGTAACAACAAACCATCCCTCGATCGGCTGGACGGTCCAATCATTAACATCCTTTCTTCCTCTAAGCTGAGATGAGACCGGTTAGGTCATATACAACGATGTGATATCAGTTATCTATTAGTCTTATATATAGAATACGAGATGATGTGAAAGAGGGAGGGAGAGCATAGAGAATTGTACCGTCTATTATGTAGTGTTGATTATAATATGGTAAACAAGATATATTGTGTTATGGACAAACTGTCTATAAAGATATGTAAAAAGATAATCTATTTTATGAGTTATTTTTAGTTTCATCTATAAATAATATAAAAATATTATAGATAATAATTATTTATATTATTGTACATGTACTTGTATTGAACTACTGAATGAATGAATAATAAATGAAAGAGGGAGAGGAGAAAGAGCTGCATCATCTGGCGACACGATCGCGAGGCCTCCTTACCCTCTGCAAAAGCGCCTTGGGCAGCACGCGGGATTCTCTGACGTTACGAAGTAAAGTCACAGCGTGACTTTGCTTCGTAACGTCCATCTGATCGGCGATCAACGGCCCAGATTAATTCAACGTTTTTTGATTTTTCTTACTTCTAATTTTTAGCTTTTTATTTTTAGCTTTTTTTAGCTTTTTTCTTATATTGCTTTATATTATCTGTGTTAAAATAACCTATTTTTTATTTTAAAAATATGTTATTTTAACACAGATAATATAAAGCAATATAAGAAAAAAGAAAAAAACTAGAAAAATAAAATGCTAAAAATTAGAAGTAAGAAAAATAAAAAAATATTGAATTAATCTGGGCCGTTCATCGCCGATCGGGTGGACGTTACGAAGCAAAGTCACACTGTGACTTTACTTCGTAACGTCAGAGAAGCTGCGCCCCTTGGGCAGGTGGTGGGGCCCTTGAGGTGGAGGGTACGACGGTGGCGACACGGCGCTGCGTGCCGGTGGGCCCCACCACCAGCACTCATATCGGGCGCTGTGCACGCATCTTGGCGTCTGGCCGGCCGCCGCGTAAATAGGAGGAGGGGCTAGGTGGGGTGGGGAATGATCCGTGCGCCCGGCCGGGATCACGGCCAGGTGCAGTACGGAATTTGCGGCTGCGGAATGCAACTAATTTGCCACAAATTAATGTACGTAGTAGTATCTCTTAATTTTCTATTACAGGTTATCGTCATGCACTTCAATTCCCCGTGTATATACTATTGGGAAACTAAAGATAAGGATCCCCGTTTAAACGGATCCTCTCCGTTTAAACGAGTCCTTATCCATAATGGGCACCTCATCCCACCCCCTATAAATAGAGAGCCATATGGCTGATTTTGTACTCAATGCATATGAAGCAATAAAGAAAGACCAGGAGTTCTCTCTACCTCTCTCTGTTCAATCTATTATTCTGTGTTTCTGTGATTGATTTGTTCTTATTCTAAGCGCAGGAATCGCTCGGATGGTCGCCATGAGAGTTCCTCAACACGTTATCGGCACGACTACGCCCGTGAACGAGGTAATCATCGGCACAGATTGAATTTTCTAGATCGCTTTTGAATCTATTTTTCCTTCGCGTTCTAGATTTATTTTGTCTACGGTGCAAATTCGCCTAATTTACCGCGAGCGCACTTGAAGTCGCGGCACAATGTCGATCGGTAAATTACTTGCAAGGGTGGATGTCGATTGCATCAGATTGATCTACCACGAGCGCACCGAAGTCGCCGGCGAATCCGTCGATCGGTAGATCACGCACATTAAATTTGCATCTGTTCTTCTTGTTCAATGTATGACATCACAGATTAAAAAAAGGGATGTTCGGTGTCACACGGCCGGCCGCCACCGCGCCGCATGCGCGCCGCCTCGCATGAGGCACCGCCGCCACCACCGCGCCGCATGCGCGCGCCTCCCGCATGAGGCACCGCCGGCCGCGATCGCGCCATGGCTCCCAGCGCGTGCCTGCATGGCCGCCGATCTCGCCTCCACCCCACGGCAAAGACATGGTGGCCCATGGCGCGAACGGCAGCACATAGCAGCCCATGGAAGCAACGGCAACAAATCCCGCGTGGTAGCTAACGGCAACGCCACGCACAACGCACGGTCCACCGGCTCGCATGGTGCCCGGCACCAGACCGCCACGGCAGCCGACGGCAGCCGATTCGCCGCCACGGCAGCCGCGGTGCCGCCACGGCAGCTCATGGCTCGCCGCTACGCTTTGGCGCCCGGCGCGAACTCCCGCCGTGGCAGCCGCTAGCAACCGAAACCCGTGCCGTGGTAGTCGCCGCCGATCGTGACCGCGCAGTAGCCGCTACATATCCGCCGCCACGGCAGCCGCGACAACAAATTCTTCACACGGCAGCCGCCACGGCAGCGCGACGGTCCACCGCCTCCATGGTGCCCGGCACTGCACCGCCACGGCGGCCGCCGGTAGCCGCAGCGGCATGCGCGCGCGCCAAAGCAAGCAGCGCCGCCATGGCAGCCATCTTCGCGTAACGCCCGCCGTGGCAGCCTTTTGTGCTCGGCGAGGAAAACGGCGGAGGAATCGATGAGGGCTCGAGTCAATGGGGAAAGGAGGAGATAAAGATAAGGCCGGCAATTTTGCAAGTAGACCCTTGAGTTTTCTGAAATACGCTCAAAGCGATGGAAATTTTCAGAAAACACCTGAAAAAAAAATCTAAAAAATTACGTAAATTTTCTCCGAATTGAAAATTTTGCGTATAGACCCCAGAAGTGGAAGATTTCGCTGAAAATTTATTTTCTAGCATAAAAGGGCCTATGGAATCCGAATTTTGCATTATTTTTAGCATTTGAAGCTTATTTATTTATGTCATTATTATTTTATGTATTTTCTGTATTTATTTACTGTTTTGATTAATTGTAATTATTTAATTGCTTTTAATCACTGAAAATTAGCAAGAAATTATGAAAATACATAGAAAATTATGGAACATTACGAGAATTTATTGTACCATTTATTTACCTGCAGAAATAATTCCATGCATGTTTACTCAAGTAAACTTATATATTCCATTCATCACATGTAGATGATCGCATCACGAATCGGGAGTTCGAGGAGCTTGCCAAAGATGGCAAGAACTATCGGCGACGGGCATCCGATGTCGAGATAGTACTTGGAGCCGTGAAGCTCCGCGCAGCTATTGGGATTGGCGGAAGGCATGACGCCAAACCTACACCGAGGAAAATGATCGAGCACTTCATTTCCTCGTGCACCTCCTCTCGCATTACTCTCAAGAATGAGTATATGGCGAGAAAAGCGCGCTTAGCACTCTGACCGCACTCAAGAAGCGGTTTGAGAGGCTAAAGTACACCATTCTTCCTCAAGCAGAGCAGAGTGGATCGGACTAAGATTTGCCGATTTCAAGACGGTCGGGAGTATAATTCGCATTGCACGACTTGTACCAATCTTCAACTCGTGGCAAGCGCATCACGATGAGCGAGAAGATTGAGAAGACCGCCCACCTTTCACCCCAATGTCAGATACCGCCGCAACTATCGCCAAGACGGCTACAAGGAGTACGCCGAATTGATTGATATGATGCAGTAGCGGAGGCTCATGACGAACTTCTCCGCAAGAATTACGCCACTCGGCCTATTGGGAGCTCCACCGCCGTGAAGCCAATGCCGGGAGCTATAAGGTGCAAAGCCCTTGATGAAAAGAAGGGGAAGAAGGGTAAGACCGCTGCCCGTAAAGGCAAGTCGATGCTCCAAATGACAAAAGGGCTAAGGAGAGTGGCAAAACCTATGGCCGCAGTAACCAAGGTTGCTACAAGTGTGGCAAGTGGGGCATTGGTCGCGGATCTGTAAAGCACCGCAACATGTCATTGATGCCCACCAAGCCCAAAGAAGAATGGCAAAGGGAAGCCTGAAGCTCACTTTGCAGCAGTTGAGGGGGAGCATATTGAGCAGTTGCCTGAAATGATGGAGGTTGAGTCCATCCTGCAGCAGACCCCTTACGACCTAGAGGCGCCACCTCCATGATTTCTCTCAAGAGAACATCACTACAAAAGATAGCCAAGAAGTCAATGACTTTCTAGTTGATTCCGTCGATGCACAAATGCATGAGACGTTAATTGTCATTTATTTTGCATTAAATGGACAAGTTAGATCTTGCATGGATGGTACTTTATTTTTGTCTTCTCGTAATGGTTGGATGATTTTGAAATAATTCATTCATTTATTCAGTTTATAATGGCATGAACACGTGTGGCTATATTATACCAACATTAAGGCACTGCAGCTACATAATCGCCCCAAGATGATTCGAAGCTCAACTATTCTATCTCTCCGCACGCAGATTAGGCCACCCAGTCTTAGGATGATGAGAAATATAATTAACAATTCTCACGGCATAATATTAATGTGAAGAATTTCCGAATCTCAAGATTTTGTGTGCCCCGCATGTGCCACCGGAAATTAATCACTAGACCATCCACTCGAAAGTGAAGGATGAAGTCCCCGCATTCCCGAACGCATCCAGGAGACATTTGTGGTCCTATCCAGCCCATCTCAGTCCATTTAGGTATTTCATGGTGCTCATTGATACTTCCTCAAAGTGGTCATATGTGGGTTTATTATCCACAAGAAACCATGCTTTCGCCAAATTGATCTCGCAGATCATTCGCATCGTAAATGTGTTCCCGATCATCGCATCAAGTCCATCGAATGGACAATGCCGAGAATTTACTTCAAAAGCATTTGATGATTATTGCATGGCGATGGGAATTGCAGTTGAGCATTCGGCACCACATGTCCATACCTGAATGGTTTGGCGAGAGGCATTGATTAAGAGAATTAAATTTATTGCCCGACCCTCTTGCAATTGCAATTTGCCGCCTACATGTTGGGGACACGCAGTCCTACATGCAGCGAATCTCATCAATTTTAGACCTTCGCCTACAACATCCATTCACCTATGCAACTAGCGCAAGGGTCACCACCAAAATTTCTCATCTCGGAGGTTTGGATGCAAGGTTTATGTACCTATACCCTCCGCAAATGAATCGCAATGGGCCCTTTCCGTAAGATCGGATATACGTTGGTTATGAGATCGCATCCATAATCAAGTATTTGGAACCCATGTCGGGAGATTTGCATACTGCCCGCTTCGCTGACTGCATTTTTGATGAGGATAATTTTCCGACATTAGGGGGAGGAAATCAACCCGTTGATGAAAAATGTCGGGAAATTACGTGGGAAGCCACGGGAATTCCTGCACATGACCCGCGCACTGGTGAAACTGAAAAAGAGGTCCAGAAGATCATCGATTTGCAAGCATTAGCAAATCAACTGCCCGATCACTTTAGTGATTTGAAGAGCGTGACTAAGTCGCATGTGCCTGCACGCAATGCACCGGAGAGGGTCGAAATACCAAAGAAAATTGAAGGTATCCCTAATCCCGTCCAGAGACCTCAGAATAAAAGGACGAGAACTCCGGCTCCTCGAATCCTAAGTAACCGGGGACGCCTGACGAAAAAGGATAAGAAGGACTTATCACACCGATCACCAAGTCCCCGAATGAGAAGGGGAGCCGCTTGAGACTCGCACAAGTATGACACTGCTGTAAAGGACATACCGGATCTGAATATCCCCATCGGTATGGATGTGTGCGCACACATCGGAGCCGAAAAACTAAAGGGACTTGCCACCGCAATGGAAAGAAGCGATGCGCAAGATGAAGCTCCAGAAGAAGCAACTCATGAAGAAATAGCTATAAATTATGTGCACACGGAGAGTCCTCGAACAGACAACAACCAATGTCGATATCTACTTCGCAAAGAAAATTGCCGCAATCATTGATCTTGATCCCGAGCCCGCATCGCTCACGAATGTAAGAAAAGATCAGATTGGGAAGATTGGAAGAAGGCAATAGCAACCGAATTGCTATCTCTGAACAAAAGAGAAGTGTTTGGGCCCGTGATGTCGCACTCCTCCCCAGGGGCACCTGTAGGGCACAAGTGGGTATTTGTTCGAAAGAGAAATGAAAGAAACGAAGTAGTAAGATACAAAGCAAGGCAGGTAGCACAAGGTTTCACTCAACGTCCCGGAGTTGATTATGAAGAAACCTACTCCCGGTCATGAGTGGAATTACCTTTAGATACTTGATCTCAATGGCGGTGAACTTGAATTTAGAAATGAAACCGATGGATGTTGTGATCGCATATCTTTATGGTAACTTGGATTCGAGATTTATATGAAAGTCCTCAAGGAATTCCTCTCCAACCAAGACAGAGCAAATAGAAATCAGCATGTGTGAAGCTTAGAAAGTCCCCGTATGGATGAAGCAATCGCGTATGTGGTATAATCGCTAAGCGACTTTCTCTACAAGAAAGGCTACACAAACAATGAAGACTGCCCTTGTGTATTTATACGGCGATCCTGCATGGATTCAGATAATCTCGGTGTATGTAGATGATCCAATATCATCGGACAATGGATGATATAAAAGAAGCAAGCTCCTACTTGGAGTCGAGTTTGAAATGAAGGACTTGGGCAAGACCAAGTTCGCTTAGGCTCGCAGCTTGAGCATGTCCCCGGAGGAGTCTTAGTACATCACGACCTACACCTGTAAGGTGCTAGAAAGATTCGGCTTTGAGAAAGCATTCCCATCAAAAGTACCGATGATCGGAGATCTTTGCAGCAAGAAAAGATCCTTTCCGACCTAGGGAAGAGGAGGAGGAAGTCCTGGGACCGAATTCCCATACTTGAGTGCGCTTGGAGCACTCATGTACTTAGCAAACTGCACTAGACCGGATATTGCCTTTGCCGTGAACCTATTAGCAAGGTATAGTGCAGAGCCCACCAAAAGGCATTGGCGGGGCATAAAGGACATCTTCCGATATCTCCAAGGAAGCAAGGACCTTGGATTGTTCTACGTAAAGAATCAAGATCTGAACTTAATTGGCTATGCAGATGCCGGGTACTGTCGACCCGCATACCGCAAAGTCACAAACAAAGCTATGTATTTCGTGTGGTGGAACCGCAATTTCTCGAAATCGCCTAAGCAAAGCCTTGTAGCTACCTCGACGAACCACTCGTAAATAATAGCGCCGTATGAAGCCGCACGTGAATGCGCTTGGCTACGCCGAATGGTTCACCACATCCAGAATCATGTGGAATGAACATTGTGCAAAACCCCACAATTATCTATGAAGATAATGCCGCTTGCGCTGCACAAGTACAAACGGGCTATGTGAAGAGTCATCTCACAAAGCATATCAACCCCAAGTTCTTCTATGCTCATGAATTGCAAAAGATGGACGAGATTAAAGTATCGTGATACTAAGTCTTGTGAAAATCTAGCGATTTATTCACAAAGTCCCTCCCCGCATCTAGCTTTGAAAGGTGCGTGCGAGGATCGGTATGATGAGACTTAGAGAAGTGCAGAATTCAGGAGAGAATTCTCTCAAGTCCGTTAGTAAATCTTGATCCCAAGATCAAGTATCCAAAGAATAAAAGTCCTCAAGACTAAATGAATTTGGGTGAATTGTACTCTTTTCCCTTAACGAGTTTTCCCAAGTTTCTCGATCAAGGTTTTTAATGAGGCAATTCGTGCAATCGCAGCATAACATGCATCATGTACTCTTTCTCCAAATTTTTCCCACTGGGTTTTTATGGAGTTTTAATGAGGCATGAGTATGTCGGATGAGTGCCCAAGGGGGAGTATTGGGAAACTAAAGATAAGGATCCCCGTTTAAACGGATCCTCTCCGTTTAAACGAGTCCTTATCCATAATGGGCACCTCATCCCACCCCCTATAAATAGAGAGCCATATGGCTGATTTTGTACTCAATGCATATGAAGCAATAAAGAAAGACCAGGAGTTCTCTCTACCTCTCTCTGTTCAATCTATTATTCTGTGTTTCTGTGATTGATTCGTTCTTATTCTAAGCAGAGGAATCGCTCGGACTGGTCGCCAGCGAGAGTTCCTCAACATATACGACACACCCTTGCTCTAGTAAGTTCAATGTGTGTGTTTTTTAAAATGTTTAGGTTTCCCTTTTTCTTTTTTGAGCGGAAGGAAATGAGTCGGCCAGATATGGATTGAACGGGCAAGATGGAACGCTAACTCTTCGCCTTCGGCTAGCTAGGCCAGATAAGCCGAAGCCGAGCCGCATGCTCTCGGGCTGGGGCTCCAGCCCACACCCTTCTTCGTTAACTGACTGGGTCCTATTCGAGCCGACGAGCCGCTGTAGTCCCCTCTCTCTCCCTCCGACAGCTGGTGCATCACACCACCGCCAGTGCCTCCGTCTTCCTCCCACGATCCCGTGTCAGAGGAGGGTGAAATGCAACTTACTGAGGGAGTGATCGGTTTGGCTTTTTTTCGGCTTCAGCTTCTAGCTTCAGCTTTTTTTTCACTATTCACTACACTATCCACTAACTCAGCTACAGTGTTTTTTCAGCCAGCTACAGTGTTTTTTCAGCCAAAAGCCAAAAGCCATCGCTATTCCGATCACCCCCTGAGTAGGGTATACTAATTGGAGGAAGGCATTGCAAACTTTCAAGGAACATGTCAGAGGAGTTAGCAGTGCTGACAACAATGCAACAAAAGCTAGAGACAAAGTGTGGCTCGATGATGTGTGGTATCAGAAAAGGCACGGAGATGGAAGAGCAATGTAAAGCCCGTATCTTACGATCAGATTGTTGGGGGGAAGACTTAAAGAATTGTCACAATGCTTGGAAAGAAATAATCAGAACATATGAAGTCATGTAGCAACAAATTGCCCCATGAGAACTTAGTGGTACGTTTTGTATTTGTGAATTTACCATTCATATCATTTGTGTTCTGATTTATGATCTTTCATCTTTATCTATGCAAGTTTCTACAATGCCTTTCCAAATTTCAATGTAGATGGCGGCAATACGGTGTGAAGACATGTCACAATGGTTTGCTGCATCGAATCTTCCTTAATTGGTATTTATTTGGCTAGAATATATTTTTTTCATGTATTTTGTCTATTTCACTTTTATATCAATTGTTGTGCCTGTGATTATGTACTTTTGCTACGATATAGTTTAACTAGCTGGGTGGCTTGCGTATTTGCGTGGTCAGATTTATTTCAAAATTTTTAATATCAAATAATATAACTTCAATGCTTGATAATATATTTACATATCTTCTAGGCTATTTACAATTTGAAGATATTATAAATATTAGAAATGACATAGAAGCTTGAAGGAAAATATAACTTGAGAAACATAATTGAAATATAAACTTTGATGGGAAAAAACATTGAGCATAATAAGTTGTTAGGGTTCTTAGAAATGTCACATGTATCTTCTACTTCTCTCTAGTTATTAATTACTTAGTGATGACCGCTATGACATCAACAGGCATACACGTGCAACCGTCATCGATCCCTACCAGATACACCCGTAACGCTCTCTCCGGTGGCCTCGAGCCTATTCTCTACGACTACAACATCTCTACTCCGAGTTTTTTCTCCTCTGCTTCCATACACCTGTGCTTCTATTCATATGGATGCATGCATGTATATACACATACATGTTGTTACACATACTCAATATTCTCTTCTTCCATGTTGGTCGCTCCTCTTTTTTATGTTGGTTAACTCAATGTTGTAGCTTCCTCACTAATCATGGTAGCCTCCCATCTGGTTCTCCTCCCAAAGAAGTCAGGCTTCCACACTCCAGATGCATTTTGCCCCAATCTTGCTCCAAAATTGTGTCATGAAGGCTATCCCAAAGGTTCTCACAACTCGATCGGCTGCAAAAATGCATTCACTCCCAGGTTGATGCGGACCAAACTTGGTTGTTGAAGAATCGTTGTATTTTAAAAAAAAAACTTTGTCTATGCAGCAGAGCTCCTAAACTACTGCCACAAATGTCGTGCTAAAAACAGTCATCCTTCAGTTGGACTTTAGCAAGGCTTTCAACTCAATAAATTGGGAGAGCTTCGATGCTGTTTTTGTTGGGATATGGATAGGA
Source organism: Melocanna baccifera (assembly GCA_036346265.1). Classification (NCBI taxonomy): domain Eukaryota; kingdom Viridiplantae; phylum Streptophyta; class Magnoliopsida; order Poales; family Poaceae; genus Melocanna; species Melocanna baccifera. The sequence continues at coordinate 17,976,150 of CM070707.1, read as the reverse complement.
TACGTTAGCGTAAATTAAAATTTTCTATCACGTAAACCAGGAAGCCATGCGAATAAGAGATCATAGATTATTACTACTAGACGCGCAGTGCAATGAAAGTAGAGTTGAAGTAGTCAATTCAACGAAGAGCATATCGATGTAGTGGAACTAGTCAATTATCCTTCGACCAATCGTCTCCTCGTAATCGTCCTGATCAATACCACAGTCGTAGCAGCGTCTCTACCGAGATTCACACTCTATGGATGGAACACCATGCGTCGACGTGCTAGCACCAGTGCGCACGGCAGAGATTATGAAAGGTACCGGTTAGGGTTTCGATGAGTGTGTTTTGGGATACCTCTCTCAGCTTCCGCACCTTTCCTTATATAACCTTTAATCAGATCCTTATTCGATACGAGTAGAGATCGTATCCCACTTAGAGACTATCATCTGAATCCTTATCGTTCCAACCCATTAAGTGTGTGACCCTGTAGATTTATGTATATTTGACCACATGCCGAAAACTCCTTTTCGGTCCATAAGTTGGTAACGGTCCCTAGTAGGCAATAACGACTCTCAAACATAAATAAAGATCATATCGGACGAACCTATATAGTGTTTTTGTACTGATCCCTTTGCCTCATAAAATCAGATTGAACTCAAGGCGAGAAGCGTGCTATCCTATAATAGCTCGATCCTTCACTCGAATCTACAGTGAATTACTTAGTTGTAATTGACTCCTCAATCACATTCGGTATGGTCATGTATTTCCTTAATCCAATTACATCGAGGGACTCAAAGATATCTCTCCTGTTATATAGGAGGGGCAAATTCCATCTTGATCGATTATATTCCTCCGTATATTTTATAGTAAACCTGAAAGCTACCTTTATGACCACCCAGTCACGGAATAGTGTTTGGTAACTCCTAAGTAAACTATTATACATGTAGAAAACAATGACGATCTCAGGTCTAAAGATCCTACATACACTATATATGAGACCAACTGATGACACTTAAGAATATAACAATTTTGCAGTGTCTCATGGTGGATCAATTCAACATCATATTCTCTAATATATGTCCACATTATTGATTTGATATCATATATTTATGATCCATAAAACATGATCATCAATCAATATATGTGCTGATCTGTAAATCATAATTGTCTTACATAATGATATAAGATCAATGATAATTTAGAATAACATCAAAACATAAATAAAAAGTTTCACGAATAATTCATATACTTATTGATCAATATGAAAGACATTTATTTAAGAGACAAAATACATATTATTCAAAAGATCATAAACATATAAATGATACAATCATCTCCATGATTGCCTGTAGGGCATATCACTAACAGTTCTTCGCTTCCAGGGGTTTGACGATCGTTGGTGTTAATGGATCCAGGTGGTCCTCTCCTTAGGCAAGACGACATTCCTTCTCAATGGAGTCCCGTGTCACAAGCATCTATAGGGTTAGGGGAACTCACTGATGTGGGCGGCGGTGCCCGCCCGGGGGCGAGCGGGCGGCGCCCGGCCCCCAAAATCCGTGGCCCAATCAAGGCGCTCCTCGCGTGACGAAAGAGCCCACTAGGATCCAGGCCGAGGCCATTCCCCACGCCCTCGAAGGTAGGAGTAGCATCCAGGTACTGAACACTACCGACGGCGGCCATGTAGTAGATGGCGAGTTGTTGTTTATCCGAGCTTAGTTTGTGTAGGGAGGGACCTTATTAGGCTGGGGCAGACGGGGTCGGGCCGTCGGGGAAGACGGGCGCGTTCGCGCAATCGCGCTACCGATCATTCAGGCGCTGCTCGAGCACCACCAGCCCTTCTTTGCCTGCGTGCTGTCGCCCACAAGGTCGGCCTCCCCTCTCTTTTTCACTGGCGATATTTTCTTCTTGGGAGCGGGTGCGATTGCTTACCATACGGCTGCTGGTTTTTCAGGGAGCTGGCGATTCAGATTGGCGAGCAGTTTGAGGCACTCGGATCGGCGATCGGCTTGAGATGCTCAGTGGTGAGCGATACTGCTACAAGTGACTATTTAATCACTACAAGTGGCATTGCAACAACCAATTGGATGTGGATACCGCGTATGCTTTTACCTCCTTATACGGATCGTAGTTGTGATTTAACCTAGTGTTTTATTGATCGTTGTGAAGAACTCTTACTGTAGAGTGCCCGTCACAAAGTTTAAAACTTTATTGGTTTTAGGCTATGGCTGGTCTTTATGCTGGCATTGTGTGCATCAAGTTGGCCAGTTGATGGTTCAGCTGTGGGTGTGATCGTTGTCTTGAGGGTTCATTGGAAAATATTTCCTTTTATATTGAGCATAACGTGAGAGTATGGTGTACTGCGGAGCAGTATTAATTGTAGCCTAATTCAAATACTAGTGTTTGTAAGTGCAATTCTTTTGGGTACTGTGGTGAAGCATAGTGCACTGTGGTTATATCTATATTTTTAAGATCCTAGATATACTTAACATCTATTTGAGTTTGTTGCTATATGAGCCCATCACCATGTTGATTAATTCAAATTTTCTTGTCGACTTTTCTATTCCACTACAACAAGGTCGGGCTCATTATTATCTCTAATGTCGATTATTTCGCAAAGATAATTTGAACATGTGATTTGCTAGTGTTATTAGATGCATCAAGATGTTCCTTGGTGATCATGCCACTGTCTACTCAAAGACAAGTCTTCATCATCATTCATTAGACTTTGTGGGTTTCTTGGTTTTAATCATTTTCAATTGATTTTCTCCTTTCCCCACTTGTTGGAGGAGTTGATCGGATGCGCAAGTGGTATCCCTTGCAAAACGCCCACATATTGTGGTGAGTATGGTTGGTTCAAGAATTTCGTAATCCCAAGCTAAGACAATATGTGGTGTGGATCCTTTATGCTGTGGAATTGCAAGTGCTGTTGAGTACTATTTGCTTTGGCAAATGTCCACACTGAACACTCTATTTTTCTAAAGCACAGTGGAAAAGCTGTGGCATCCATTGACCCCCCTATTAGTGGATAATCACTCTCTAGTAACTTAAAGCTTGGGGTTCCTTTGGCCAAGTTTAAGGGCCTGTTTTTCGGTCATGCACGATAGCTTTTGGTCATGCAATGATGGCTTTTTGGTCGCTTATGCGACAGAGATTGCGGAAAGAGAGATACTCGCTTGCGATTTTTGATGGTACAGATATTAGTTTTTTAACATGTACTACAATTAACTTGTAGACCCCATCTTAAAAAAATACTTTGTTTAAAAGTTAGTTACTGTAGCAAAAGCCAAAAGCGGCTTTTAGAAGCCGCAAAGAACAGGCCCTAAGCCTCTCCAACAAGCTAGCCTTTGGGTCTTTCAACTTAGGGACAGGTTGGCAATGCTGTTCTACATTGTGATAGGCCCATATTTCTAGTTTCGCCCCGGGCCCCTAAAATCCCAGGACCGGCCCTGTGGGCGGCTAGGATAGAGATGGGTATGGGGCGATATGGCGACATGATCCAGGGGCAGCGCGGCGGGCACAACATAGCGACTGCAGCCTAGGGAAGGAGGGCTCAAATTGGTACTGGGGAAGAATTGGAGGAGGCGTGAAAAATTCTTTGGCTAGTAGGAATTGAAGGAGCTCACCATGGAAGCAATGGCTATGAGTTTCAGCCAGACTCAAGGAACACAAAGGCATCAATGGGCTCCTGTGCATGAATACCTAATTTGGTTGATGGGTTTTGTAGAGGAAAACCTGGAACACAATGTGATAGAGCAAAAATGGGAGCTCATCGGGTTGAACAAAATAGCGTGAATGGCGAATTTTGGGAAAGGCCAGTAGTTTTGCAGGCATTGTTGGATGTAGGAACTTTGGCGGCTATCGCGGCATGGGGTGGCACCGGAAGACAAGGAGTTGTCATTGTCCTCGTCCTCGCTGCTATCCTGGTTGTGGCGGGTGGGGCACCTCCTTGTCGTCGCCACTATCAAGGATGAAGCTACGCTCCGACACCAAGCTCTTCATCTCGTGGGAGTCGTTATGCACCGACTGAGGCAGCCTGTTGTGCTGGTTGCAGATGTGGTGGAGTTGGCTCACCTATCCACCAAAACCACCCTAAGTCAGTGCCATGTCAATGCAAAACTATCCTTAAATGGATTTTAGCCCTTATTTAGTCTGGTATTGCAAGTATAATGGGTTAAATAACCGGTTTTATAGTACAGGGGTGAATCGGATCAACATGAAAGAACATGTATAAAATATGGACTTTTCCTTTCTCAAAGGTAATATTTTATGTTGTTGGAACCCAACACTACTAGAAAAGAGATAATCCCTCACGGTTCAAAACTGTCAAGAAAATACAAAAAACCGTCAGGTTAATATTCCTCGACGTTCCCGTCGAGCAAATCCCGCTGTATCGGGCCGGTCGTGAAATTAATTTGGTCGACGGTTACCCGTCAGGGATATTTAACCTGACGGTCTTACCCGTCAGGGAAATTTAACCTGACGATCTTTTAACGACCGTGAGGAAAATTGATTTAACCTGACGGTACTAACCGACCGTGAGGAAAATTGATTAAACTCCGACTACATTAACCGACCGTGAGGAAAATGGATTTAACCTGACGGTACTAACCGTGAGGAAAATTGGCGCAAACTACTAACAAATAACAGATTTGTTCAGCTACGAGCAGTCATTCACCGAGCTTAATACCATTAATAATACTGAGCTTAATACCTGAAGGCGATTGATAACCTCAAAACTAATTTTTGCTTGGTTCAAGCCGACTAGCAGAGGTAGTCTTTCACCGAGCTTAATACCATTAATAATACGAATCTGCATTCTGGTGAACTCATGTTTGTTTCATTAATCTAGCTGCTGTGGGTTTCTAAGTCTTAAATATTAGTTGATGACTACATTCTACTCATACTAAATTTATCCACTAATGAACCAACATCCTGAAGCTACCCATCCTATAGCCTAAAAAAAGAGTTCATATGATTAATAAACAGCAATCTCTTGACAAATATTTGTATATCATCCAAAAATACAAACTGAGATGGAGTATAGAAAAAAGCCGACTATCGGATTTGAACCGATGACCCTCGCATTACAAATGCGATGCTCTAACCTCTTGAGCTAAGTGGGCTTACAAATACAAATGCATACCGGGATCAGCTCAGATATTGATATATGAACCCATCTCGCCGCCGCGCCATGGCCGGAGGTCGGCTTGCATAGGTCGCATGCCGCTGATGCGCTCGGTCTCATGAGCTTGGTATAAGAGATTCTTTTGGAGTTGAGCTTGGTACCTAAAAGATCGAGAATGAAACATATAAAATTCTAAATGCGTTAGCATAATTACAAATTTATTTAGACGGAAAATGCATCTACATAGGCGATCACGTTATAATAAGAGAAGTTAATTTAGTGCATCGTAACGCATATTACAAATGTTTCATGTATCCTTCTCAATTGACAATCAAACTAGCAAAAGAAAAGGTACTTCACCAATGGACAAGAAATTCAGATGGCCCTACAGCTTAAACTAATCTAGATAGTTAAACAAAGGAATTGATACTGTGATTCGTAATGATTAATTCAGCAAAACAAGATGGAGTTAGCGTAATCGCCTTCACCGGATGGTGTAAAATTTGAATGCCATATTCTCTCCCGACTTCTACACATTAGAGGCATATGAATTCATTGTTTGACAAAGATTGTATTGCATGTCACCATTGACATATATCCTTGAGGCATCAATGCATGAGGACCAACAAATCAAAATTGCCATCATTAAAGCAACAAGAAATTCAAGGACTTACAGATGCGTAAACTTCATAAATGAAAGAACTGGATAGAAGATCAAACTACTTATTCATTCCATGTAATCACCGAGCTCAAAATCCAAATTTCCAAGATAAAGACAAAGCCAACAAAAATGTACTAAACACCTTATGCCGGATAGAGCACTAAAAGCGCTACATGAGCAAATCGTAGAAATGAACAATGTAACAAGAACTCCATTCTCCATCATAGATCACCAATTGGGAAGCCGAGTAAAGTAACATTTACTCCAAAAGGTCAATAACACTTCGTAAGCCATTACAATTGATCTGCCTTAGCTAGGCATATCTGTGCAATCAATAGTCCCAAGAATTAACGTAACATGGTCAAATGGCTATGAGCTTATGAATGCCGCCATTGTTAAAAGATACTCCAAAACATTGTACAGGGTTTATGTAAGTGAGATCCTATTGTACTCCACTACTCCTATACGATCTTTACAAAGGTAATACCACCGCACAAAGATCTACACCTGCACCATTTCTTGATCAACCAATTTCATTCATTATGAATGGCAGAGCTGGGATTTTGGAAGTCTATAAACGATACTTCAATAAAAATAAGCCATGGCAAACGGTTTCCTTAACATGGCAAACAACACATCACTTACATGCTATCCGAATTATTTAGCTATGATTGAAGCATAAGCACCCCAAATTAACCCCAAAGAATAAATCTCTACCACCACTCATCCACCATGGCAAAGAGCCAATGGTCGCACGATGAGCTTCAGCAGAAGAAATAGCAACAATGCGCCTTCAACGGCGAGGAGGCCCGATCCGATGGCGCCGTGGTGGGGAGGCCGAATGCGACGACGGTGGTGGTGACTCGGGCGCGGCGGCGTCGGCGAGGCGCGAGCGCGGCGGCAGAGGTGGCGGCGCTCAAGACGCGACGATCGATCTAGCCGGATCCGCACGCCGAGGTGGATCCGAGAGGCGCGGCAGATCCGGCGCGGGAGGCCGGATCTGGCGCGGTCGGCGGCGGGAGCCGGATCCGCCGTGAGGGGTTGGGAGGAGGAGGCGCGAGGCCGGGATGGGGAGGAGGAGGCGGCGCGCGAGGGGATGGGGTGGGCGGGCGCGGATGGGGCGAGGAGGCGCGGCGAGGGGATGGGGAGGAGGAGGTGGGCGCGCGAGGGGATGGGGTGGAGGAGGCGCGAGGGATGGGGCGAGGAGGCGCGGCGAGGGATGGGGCGCGAGGGGATGGAGGCGCGGGCGAGGGGCGAGGGGATGGGGCGGAGGAGGCGCGCGGGGCGGAGGAAGCGCGGGCGAGGGGATGGGGGCGCGAGGGGAAAAGGTGGGGTGTTAGGGTTTCTAATTAACCTCACGGGGATACGTGGGCCCGACAGGAAAATGAATTTTTGTGACGGTGATGTGTGGGCCTGTCACAAAAATTGATATCCATCACGGTTTATGCGCGCCCGTCAGGAAAATTAAAACCCGTGAGGGTTGATCCGTTTTCTAGTAGTGCAAGGGCCTAATTATAGTGTACAATTACCTATATTTTTAAATGACAAAATATTCATTTATAGTTTGCATCTAAAAATTGCAAATTAAAAGAAACATCTACTTTCCATAGATACTTTTGGGAACATGTATATTCCCTATAGTGTTAAATAAAGTTTCATTTAACAAAATCTAACAAATACATCTTATCTGTCACCTAGCCAAAATAAGTTTAAACCAATGCCTTTTATTTCAAAAGTTAAAAAACACATTTTATTTCAAAAGTAAAAAAACCGTTTATTTCAAAGAAAATATGTTATGTGTCAGTTAACATTTGCCTCCTAAAATGGCAATCTGTACTAATTAGGAATGCAAAATTTTCACTAGAAACCACATGATTCCTTCGATACAGTGTACAGCCTTACCAATTGTCAGCCATTTCCACTTGATTTCACTGTTTGTGCATATTGTAACTCATATTTCTTTTACTTTTTGTTACGGTTTCAACCTTCGTGTGTCCTAACCCAAGGTCAATTTATTGGGAAACTATCTGCAAAATCTTGCCTTTTATCATCCACAGCTCCAGGATGATGCGATAATCAGGCACCGTCACAATTCGCGCAGGCTAGAACATCAGGGAGTTTTTTCAGAATGTAGTTTTTTTTTTTGCTGTGATTTATTAATTTAATAAATAATAATTATTGAAAGAAAATGCAGTAAAAACAGACTGAAAAGGTAAAAGAGGCCATGGAGGTTTGCAAGGCGGATGGGATCGCGCCGAGCATGAGGACATACTCTGCGCTGATGGAAAGAGGAGGGATGTCAAGACGGTTGTCTGGTTGTTGAACACGGTGTGTGCAAGCCCGATGTCATTACCCATGCCGTGCTTTTACAAGTTCTCTCTGATGCTGGTCGGCTTAGTGACGCCAAAGATACGAGCTTATGAAGAGCAAAGGGATTGTTCCAGATGTTGTTCCTGGTACAGGGCCGGTCCTGGGATTTTAGGGGCCCGGGGCGAAACTAAAAATAGATGCCCTAGTATCTTTACTATTATAAAAGAAAGAGTTGGTGGTTGACCCGTCGTCACTCCTTTTCTCTCAGCCCTTCGATCTGGTTACAAGATAAAATTCGAGCCGTCTATCTCGTAGCCCCCTCCCTCCCACCCCGCGCGCCGCTCCTCCTCCCCCACCCCGATCTGCCTCCCCCTCGCTCTCCCCTCGCTCTTCCCCGCCTCCCCTCGCTCTCCCGCCTCCGTCCCCCACCCCGCACGCGGCGCCTCCTCCTCCCACCCCTCGGCCCGCGCGCCGCCTCCCCACCCCGCACCGCCGCCGCCTCCCCACCACACCGCGCACCGCCTTGCCCCCTCCCATCCCCGCCTCGCCACCGCCTCCCAACCCCGCGCCTCGCCTCCCTTCTCCGTCCCCGCACCTCCGCCTCCTACTCTCCCACCCCTCGCGCGCATCCTCCCTCTTCGCCGCCGCCCCCAACCCCGCGCCGCGCTATTCCTCCTCCTCGCGTCGCCGCCGAGCCCCAACTACCTTTGCTCGAGAATGTGGCCCTCCTCCTCCCCATCCGCTCCCTTCCTTCGAGGTGGCGGTGCACGCTGCACGGACCGGGGGTCCATGCCTCTCCGGTGATGTCCCCACCAGATCCGGCCATCCGACTGAAGTGAGGAAGGCCTAGCGGTGCATCTCATGGCAAGCGGAAGCTCCCATCACGCCCTCCTCCCTTCCCCTGCCGCCGCGCATCCTCCCGGCCACATCCCCGGCCATTCCATCCTCCCGGATCTCTTCCCGCCGCCGCGCTCTTCTCGCCATCGCCTCCTCCTCCCGCCTTGGCAATTGGGCGTATTGCTGCGAACCAAGAACTTGGTCGTCGGGCTGATATAGGATGGGGCGAGAGCCGAGGTTGCGGGGCCTCCTCCCGATCAAGTCCGTCGCCAAGACCTCCATAGACACCTCTCCCGAGGACTCGCGCCAGCCGCACTCGAGTTCGCTACCTCACCGTGAGGACAACCGCTGATATGGTGGCCGTAGAGATCATTGTCGCCGCAATGTCATCAACCGCAGTGGTGCCTTACTTGCCCGTGGTATTATTCATCCGATCGATCCATCTTTCCCGCTCCTACCGATGCTTACTTGCTTACAGGAGTAATAAAAGAACCATTAACTTAACGCTCAGAGATACAAGATTGTTACGTGCGATGTTGGTATAATGTAACCTTAGGTTCGAGAAACTTAGAAATAGCGCATTGATCTTGCACATCAAATAGCTATACAAAGATAAAATCGACAATTTAAGGAAGTAGTGAAATTCTATGAGGAAGCGCCAGTGCAAAACTTAGTACTATGTTTAGCAAATAAAATTGGGATTTATAAAATTATTTTTTCTATAGTAACTATTCCATCACACAAAGCATTCCCATCAAGGTCGATAATTTTTGCTTGTCTATACCTCTTTTCTTTACATGACCTTAGACTGCTCTCTCATGTGTGTCCGATTATTCTTTATTTTTATCACCACAACAAAAATCAAGGTCTTTTCTATCGGTCACAAGAAAGCTCATATATTTGTCAAGGTATGCATGCGCTAAATCACAACCGCCCACCCCTACCAATTTGTTCTTTTTGCAATTGATAATTCACATGAAGTGCGTGCTTATTTTACAAGATTAACCCGATTGAGGATTACCGGGCTTACATTTGTGTTGTTCCTCGCTCATCACACAACGCATTCCCATCAAGGTCGATTTGTTTTGCTTGTCTATTCCTTTTCTTTACATGACCTTGTAACCATACACCCTTGTAGTAGTATAATTGTTGGACATCTAACAGACAGCCCAAGATAATCACAGTTTGTATAGAAAGAAAAACTCAAACTAAGTGTTATCAAGAATGTCCTAGGTCAATATGGTCTGCTTTAGCTTTATTTTACTCAGAAAGTTCATACTTCATACAGAACATAAACATAGTTCAAACAACATTCTTGAGTTCATGGCCCTCAATATGGCGCTTATCCAATTAGAAATGTAAAGTAAAGTTGCCAAGAAAGATGGAGTACCGGTTGATGACTTTGCTTGACACAAACAGGAGTAAATGAATTGCAAGAAAGGAGCCTCTCGCCCAACCTCATTGGATGATCTTATCTTTTGCTAAAAACATCTGTGAATATGGATTAAAAACTATTAATCATATTTTTGTGCTGCACAAGTGGAGATTGCCTTTTCATTTTCAACTTAAGATCATGAACGTGATGACTAGGCATCATTTTTGTTTTGATTCAAGACATCCAGGTAACATTTGCATCCTTGCTCCACCTTGATGGTGAATTCTGCATGTGTGTCAAGGTGATTGGGTTTGAGAATCATGTACATGTGCTTCGTTTCTTTGTTGTGCATCATCTCATGTTTGTCTGCATTTTGTCGCTTGCATTGTTCATGAAAGATGCGGATTTCAAATGTATTAATAGATGGGAGCGATGCGAGTTAAAGTAAGTTTCTAATTGATGGGAGCGATGCGAGTTCAAGTATGTTTCTAACCTCTTGTTTTTGTTGGTCTCTCTCCTTATTCTGTTCTTGAATGTGGAAAGGTGAAACTTCTTCTAATGCTTGCTCTTTTACATTTGATTTCCGCACTGAGCAAACTCTTCTTTTCTAGGTTCTTGTCATATCCGCTTCCACTTGTCGTAAATTAGTCTTCTTTTGTCATGTGATATCATACATGTGAAATGGAACACTCTCGTGCCTAGCTTTTAGACATCTAAAATTACTTCATGTGCTGCCCATTTTCTTTAAATGAAACTAATATTGAATCATAGGGTAGTGATGGTACAGCGCTTGTTTATCGAATGATTGTTGAACTGGAGCAATTGTTGATGTTCGTATCGATGAATAGCTATGGGGTTCCAATGGCTATGGTTATCATGCTTATGTCACCTCCGATATATGAGTAAATTTCTTTCTTATGCAAAGAAAGATCTTATCAAATATGTGATGATTTTTTCTAGGTATCTACAACTTAAAAGTACTAGCCGTTGTTGATAATGGTTAGAATTTAATGGAATTTCTCGCCTTTGTTCGACATGAATTTCACACATATGGTTCGTAGTCCTAAGCTCCTTTGATTTAACTACCTTTGATCTCCCCGTAAGATAGTAAATGGACGCTTAGGTGCAATGTCTTAATTTTGATAATAGGAATATGTGCTTTATCGACAATAGGGATGATACAACAATGATCAAGGAATAGCTTATTCTTATCGTGCTTTTTAGGTTGAATGTCATTAATTCCTATCCATGTGTCTATATATGTACTGATGTAGAAACACCGCTCATGCAAATTCAAGGCACATACAGTATAGTGGTAATGTTTTCTCAATATAATTCCATTGTCTACAATCTTAACACCATCTTTTGCATTATCAGCTCCAAAAGAGTCAGACCGCTATATGACTGTTAGAAGAAATGGATGACTCAACTAAATGCGTACTAGAGTAAGTTCATGACATCAAAACTTAGATTGTATTCATTAGTTAGACCAGTTGCACAAGATTTTCAAGCTGTGTGGCTTTCCCTCAGAGGAGTATTGGAAGAAGTCAAAACTGCCACGTGCTACAGAATTTAAAACCCAACAGCCCATATTGTGTTGTTCCATGATTTTGGATAAGATAGATTGATAAGAAACCACGCACCAACAATATACCACATGCCCTAACTGGATTCTTTATACGTGATGCATCCAACGTTGCATGCCAGAGTTTTTCATCGTCAGACGATGAAGATGCGCCTAATCAAACACATACGTTGTGTACATTTCCATCTCGTAGTACCGTCACGACAGAGGTATTGCTACAAGGCGATTGCTCAAATGGTAGGTTGTTTTATGCACATATGTTCTAATGGTACGCACTTTGTTGCACATTCCATTATTTACAAGTATGAACATGTATATTTTGTTTGATATATGATGACGTAAAGAACAGTTGATATTTATTATTCAGTTTGAGATCATATTTGATAGTATGCATCACTTTTATTTGATTTTCCGTTGCAACGCACGGGCACCTTACTAGTAAATATCTAAATATAAATTTACATACACACACACACACACACACACACACACATATATATATATATATATATATATATATATATATATATATATATATCTAATTTTATCAACAAACACTTAAAATGCGTTATGTATTAAAGAAAAATTCATATCAAAGAGTTTATAGATATTACCTTAAAAATTTAAAGAACAGTAGATGAAAGAGGTTAGAGCCCAGAGTCCCAATAAACATATAGTAACATCACGGAAAGAACGATGCGAATATCTGAAGTACAATTAGAAGTCTTACCTTAATAACCTATCTTCCACCAAGAAAAAACATCCGATGTTAAGACTCCATAGTAATCATCATACACCAGCAGTTTACTCCACTGATCAACCCATCAGGCCATCACTACTTTAAAATATCAACGGACTAATAAGCGCAAGGAAGATGAAAAGTAACTGCTTTCAAAAAATATATTGCAGGAGATTATCAGTCAATCACCAAGATAAAACGGCAGATCATGCTGCCACACCTGCAAAAAGGGAAAAAGGAAAGAAAGTGCGTGCTCGTTAAAGGAAAGCTTGTTCGGTCAATAGCTACAAGTAGAAGGCTCAGGAAAGAACAAGAAGAATTACCACTGAATTAGAGCCACTGAATTACCACTGATCATTACACGGCAACCTATCAGACAACAGAAAGAAAATTTAGGATCCATATGTTGATTCACTTGATTGATTGCACTGCACTAGTAACACACACACACACACACAGAGAGAGACAGACCAGTAATTGTTCCAAGAAGCAGAAGTAGACCAGAATGCTTATGATTACAAGTATCGGTGTTCCATGCCACATTCTGAGTAACAAGAGGACGAAGAACGTCAGGTTTGATAGATTTATGACTTTGGAGTAGGTGTTTCTAGTTCTAGAAGTTGTATCTTCTGTCACAACAAAATATTCACCATGTATGATTGCTTCACAAAGTAGGTAAGTCAACTATTCATATACTATTACTACGTTCTTCTCCAATGGTGGCATAGATGTTATCTCCATATAAGGAATACAGGCATTGCAAGTAGCAGCAGGAATTGTTAGTAACTTGCCTGTACTGATTGTATCTTGATCTGTTAGCGACGTTGCCGACGCGGCTCGTCTCTCCTTGCGTGCTCTGAACACGAACAAGGGTGACCGGAAGGTTCTGAACAAGGTAGTTCTGAAACTAGAGAAGTACCTAAATATGGATCAATTGATATTTGATAAGCCATTGATCAGAGATTCAGACTTCAGTCTTCAGAGTGCTGCGGAAGGAGAACGCTAGTACGCTACGTGTTGATACGAATTGTTCACAGCCCAACCATCAGCCATGAGCATCAATGGACAACGGATTACGGATCGGATGAACGGAAGAGTCTGGAACTCAACTCATGCACCGATGCACGAGCGCAGATGCGCAGGAGGCCAAGCGCTCAGCGGGCAGGCGAACCGTTGCGCGTTGTGGCAGGCGGAAGCTGGAAGGACCAGGGCCCTGGGAACTGGGAGGGACGCGTCATGCGTGCGGCGTGCAACGTGCTGCAGCCTGCCTGCATGTTTCCGAGCAGGCCGAGCGGCACCGCACTCGACACCGCATTTTGGGGCCCTCGGTTTTGGGGCCCGGCGGCTGCCCGCTCGCCCCGTGGCCGCCCCGTGGCCGTAATGCTGCTTTGTATGGTCTTGCTAAATCTGGAAGACTTGGAATGGCAACAAGGGTTTTCCATGAATTAAAGGGTTTCTCCGGATACCATCACCTACACTATGATGATCAACTGTTGCAGCAAGGCGTCAAAAGCTGATGAAGCTGTGAGGATTTTCTCTGATATGATTGAAACTAGTTGTGTTCCTGATGTTCTTGCGGTGAATTCTTTGGTTGATATGCTCTACAAGGCAGGCAGGGGTGATGAAGCCTGGGAAATCTTCTATCGGCTAAAAGAAATGAATCTTGAACCCGCAGATGGGACTCACAATACACTTTTGGCTGGATTAGGAAGGGAAGAAGGGAAAGTCAATGAGGTAATGCATCTGCTTGAGGAAATGAACCCCAGTATTTGTCCTCCAAACTTAATAACATACAATACAGTTCTTGATTGTCTCTGCAAAAATGGGGAGGTGAACTTTCAACTTTGCACTAGACTGGCTATACAGGAGACTATGAAAGGCTGCAAGGCTGCGTACCTGACCTTTCATCTTACAACACTGTCATGTATGGCCTTGTTAAAGAGGACAGATTTAACGAGGCATTCAGTATGTCTTGTCAGATGAAGAAGGTTCTTGTTCCAGATTATGCAACATTGTGTACTATCCTACCAAGTTTTGTGAAAAATGGACTGATGAAGGAAGCTCTGCATATTGTCAAGGAGTACATTCATTGATGGAAGGGATACTAAAGAAGGCTGGCACAGAAAGGTCAATTCAGTTTGCTGAAAACATAGCATCAAGTGGTATTCTCCTGAATGATTTCTTCCTGTGCCCATTAATTAGGCATTTCTGTAAGCACAAGAAAGCTCTTGAAGCACATGAACTTGTCAAAAAGTTCAAGAGATTAGGACTTTCTCTGAAAACTGGATCATATAATTCTCTTATTTGTGGCCTTCTGGATGAAAACCTGACTGATATTGCTGGAGGAATATTTGATGAAATGAAGGAACTCGGATGTGGCCCAGATGAGTTTACATATAACTTGATTCTTGATGCCATGGGAAAGTCAATGCGGATTGAGGAAATGTTGAAAGGTCAAGAAGAGATGCACAACAGGGGATTTGAATCAACTTATGTCACTTATAACACAATCATTTCAGGTCTTGTAAAATCAAGAAGGTTGGGCCAAGCTATAGACTTGTACAACAATCTGATGAGCCAAGGCTTCTCTCCCACACCATGTACATATGGTCCTCTTCTTGATGAGCTGTTAAAAGCTGGAAAGATAGAAGATGCAGAAAATCTTTTCAATGAGATGCTGGAGCACGGATGCAAACCTAATTGCACTATCTACAATATTCTACTGAATGGGCACCGAATAGCTGGTAATACAGAATAAGTTTGTGAACTGTTTCAGAATATGGTTGATCAGGGAATAAACCGAGATATAAAATCCTATACAGTTCTTATCGACACCCTCTGCACAGCTGGACAGTTAAATGATGGTCTGTCATATTTTAGGCAACTAACAGTGTTGGGACTTGAGCCTGATCTTATCACTTATAACTTGCTCATTGATGGTCTTGAAAAATCTGAAATATTAGTGGAAGCAGTCACTCTCTTCAATGAGATGCAGAAGAAGGGAATTCTTCTGAACCTGTACACTTACAATTCACTAATTCTCCACTTAGGAAAAGCAGGTAAGGCTGCTGAAGCTGGAAAGATGTATGAAGAACTACTGATAAAAGGCTGGAAGCCTAATGTTTTCACATATAACGCTCTTATTAGGGGGTACAGTGTTTCTGGCAGTACTGATAATGCCTATGCTGCCTATGGTCGGATGATCGTTGGAGGGTGCCGACCTAATTCGAGCACTTACATGCAATTTCCAAATCAATTGTGACTAACAAGTTAGTTACTGTATGTACTGCTTCTGTACAGTTTTGTCTACAATGGGAAAAGATCAACTGTAGATTGTAGTAGCCTATAGTTCCTTCAACTCTCTGATGGTCCTTCTAGATATTACACTACACTAAAGTTTCATTCATGCTGGCGCAAATCTATGTAATACACAATCTATATATTGGAATCATATGTTCCGTTTCACAAATTCTTTGAGTTATACAATCGGTCACGCCTATCAAATTCATCTATATGCTGTTGGTAATACTCTTTGGCTGCTAGTTTAGATATGATTGGCACTATAGAATACACATATTTTACTTCTTCTGCCGATTATTTATCATCCTTTCTATTACAATAAAGTGCACAGACATATTAAATTTCATTACCTTGTAAATCTACATAGAACAAAATCAATGTTTGGATAGGTGATGCGGGGAGGGGTGGCCCGATCTTCATGACGTAGGATTACGGATAACTAACCCGTGCAGCCTAGCAATTGATGCGGCCAACCACCATCTCTATACGGCAACCTGCAGCACTCAAATTACTCAACCACACGCTACGGCCTTTGTCTACTCGCTATCGTGGAGCAGACACGTTCAAGCAATCACCAAGGATTCGCAAGAATAATGGAGTAACAACTCAGAAATAACACCCAATCCCAATTAGTAGTGGAAATGGCTTACACACAAAAGAGGAACAAGTGTTCTACTAAAATTTCCAAGCTTGACTTCCTCCATACATGAGGGGTGCCCCCTATTTATAGTGTGAGGTGACTTGAGGGTTAAGAAACGTATGAGGTAAGCGCTGACATCATGTTCTCTGATCTTCTGTGGCTAAGGTGACTTGGGGGCTAAGAAAGCAATGAGGTAAGCGCTGACATCATGTTCTCTGATCTTCTGTGGCTAAGGTGACTTGGGGGCTAAGAATGCAATGAGGTAAGCGCTGACATCATGTTCTCCGATCTTCTGTGGCTAAGGTGCCCATGTTACTAAGCTTCTTTTCCTTCTGTTATCTTTTCCTTGAATCTGAGAACACATAAAATAGGAGAATTAGGTAGCAACAAATTCTCATGAGTACAAGAATAATCACTAAGGAAAAGATTCACCTCTTGTCGTATTTATTTTGCTTTAGCTCTTGTGATTGGTCCATTAGTTTCAACACTTGTAGTGTGTTTACTATTGTGTTTGCTAATGATGTCCTCATCAATAGGTACATCAACTGAAGTCATGACTTTCTCCATAACATTTACTAAAGTTGATTACGTATGCACCTTCAGTTTCTCTATGAAGTCCCAAAGGTGTGAAAACAACCTCAAGTCTGCAGCAACAAGCAAGTACTGTTTTATTTGTCGCTTTTGTTGCAATTTTCATCATGCTATGAAGTTCCATGGAAATCTAGCAACAAATGGTTGCCACTTAAAACACATCCATTCAGACAGGGGCGAATCCACTATGGGTGCTTGTGGGGGCTCGAGCACCCCCTCCTCCTACTGTAACTTGCAGAGGGGGAGGCCGGAGGCAGTCGGCGCGGAGGCGGAGGGGGAGCCGCGAGGCGCTTGGCAACTTATGCGTCGGCCCACGAGGCGGAGGGGAGGCCGAGGCGGCCGGCGCGAGGCGAGAGGAGCCGCGAAGGCCGGAGGGGGAGGCCGGAGCCCAGAGGCTAGATTTGGTCGGCGCGGAGGCAGAGGGGGAGGCACCAAGACGGTTGGTGCGGAGGCAGAGCCGCGGAGGCCAGAGGGGGAGGCCGGATCCGTTCGACGCGGAGGCGGAGGGGGAGGCCGGAGCCGTGGAGGCTGGAGGGGGAGGCGCCGAGGCGGTTGGCGCAAAGGCGGAGGGGGAGCTGCCGAGGCCGGAGCCCGGTGGCGCTTGTGTTGCCGGTCGGCCTCGCCGCCTCGGCACATTCGCCTGACCGCCTTCGCCAGTTCAGTTGGGCAGGTCTCTAGAATAATATAATGAGGAGGAATGCATTGTCATCACAAAATGGAACTTCAGTTGGACAGGTCAGCGTGAAGTAGCAATTGGTGAGTCTATAATGTTAAGCTAAGAGTATCTTGACTTGAAATGTACAACTAATCCTTGTTTATTTATTTATTTGTTTGTTTCATCAATAAATATTGTATCACTAAATTTAATATTTCTTATCTACAGATCGGTACTCACATATTTATGAATATTCGGGGGCACTTTATCCATTAGCAAAGTACTAAATTTATTGTATTGTACATTTCAATTTGTTCTCTTCATATTTACATATGAATTTGATATTCCAATGACAAAAGACTAGTAGATGTACCTTTCATACGTTTATATAGTGCTATAGCCTCAATAGTAGAGCTCCCCCTCTATTTTCATCCTGGATTCGCCACTGCATTCAGAAGATACTTTTATATTGGACAAAAACATAGAAGTAATCCTGGTGTATTTACTTGTTTGGTAAAACAACCAAGCAGTAATCCAAGTTTACCTTGGAAGCTAGATTACCAACGATTCCACGAATCTATTTCTCATAGAATGGCTCTTTTGGAACATCGAAATGTTAAAGGAAACATTCACTTCCGGTAGGAATCGAGCAAACTTTTTGCATTCTAAATGGGGCCTTGAAAAGGGTGTCTAATTTCGATTACCGAGGTAAAGGAATCATTGTTGTTGCAATTTTATCAATAGCTTTAAATTTTTGAAGGTAAAATTTGAACTTTTGTAGTTAAAAAACAAAATTATGATTTATTTTAATATTAAGATATTTGGATTATGGAATAAAAAATCGAATTTTCACAATGTGAATTTCAAAGTTTGAGTTCTGAATTTTGGGATTTTAAATTCCGACAATTTAAATTTCAAATTTGAAAAACTTGAATTCCAAAAAATTAAATATCTAATCTTAAAATGGAAACTCTAAATTTCATAAATTCAAATTCCAAGAATTTAAATTTTAGAAATTCAAATTTTAATTCATAAATCCAAATAATGAAAGTTTGAATTCCAATTTTAAAATTTGAATTTCATAATTTCAAAGCCTAGTAATTTAAATTCTAAAACTGTTATTTTGGAAATTCAATTTTGAACTTTTAAATATTAAAATTGAAATTTTGAATTTTAGAATTTTGGGATTTTAAATTCCAAGAATTGTTTTGAAAGGAAAGCAGAAGCTCTACTTTTCATTCGTTGAAGACTAGCGAAACAGTAAAAATCCAGAAGTTTCAAAATTTTAGTTTGTAATTTAAAATTTATGAATTTAACCTTCATGCTCTGAAATGTCAAATCACATAATTAAAATTTGAGAACTTTTTTGGTTCAAATTATGAAATATTTGAGCTATTATAAAGACTATTTTGTAGCTTTTTTAAACCAACCAAAAGTGGAAGTAGTAATGTGTTTGCCAGTAGTAGACGAGGGGAATGCAGACTCACATTAGATATACCACTTAAACGAATGTGTTACACTTATTTATCACTTGCAATATACTCAAATACTAATCTTGGGATACTCTAAAGCGAATTTCATGGGAAAATTTCATTGAAGCCCATAGTTTGTTATATACACTTTCTCCATATATAAAAGGAGTATATACAAAAATTATGCTAAAAACTATAGACTTTCAAATTTTCATAGAATTAACTTTGGAATATCTCATAATTACTATTGGAGTATATTCAAAATGATAAAGAAGTATAACATGTTACATATAAGTGGTATGCGAGAAGTGAGAGTACATACTCCTAGGGGTATCTTAGACTTAATATTTGAGTATGTTGCAAGTAATAAAGAAGTATAACACGTTTATTTAATTGATATATTTGATATGGAAGTTTGTACTCTCAGAAGTATAGAAAATAATCCATTAAGATCCTGTTCGTATGGGCTTCTAAAAGATGATTTTCTATAGTAAATGGTTTTTCTACAGTACCTCGCTTTCAAACGAAGTGTCTTTTTAAGATAGGGTCTACTAGTCTATTGTAATACACATTATAGTAACTTTATTTATATCGGCCAAAATCACACGCAAGCGTCTCTCTACAAGCTTCTCTACAAACTGTTACTATCCATAAGCCAAAGACAAAAGGGTAAAGCTAAAATGTAATATGAACGGCCCTAAGACCGGGTCTTAATGGATATGTTCTTTTATGCTGTGGTTTATGGCTTAAAGTTTTGAATTGTGGCTATTCATAAGTGTTAAAGATATTTGTGTGTATGATTAGAGATAGAATTAGTTTACAACTAATCCCTGTAATTCCTCTTGTAATCTCTCGGTATCCTCATGTAATCCGGAAGGCTATCGAACTGCTACGCTAAAACTGGAAATAGCCTAGCCAACTCTGTAGCCGATACGACACGGTAATGTATATATGAGAAGCAGAGATCTGAATCCCGTTATGACTAGGGATAGCAATCGGGCGTGACAGGCACGGGTAGTGCTCGCCCATATCCATACCCGTGACTCTGATTTACACCCACGGGCATACCCGCGAAGGACAACGAGCGAAGAACCTCGCCCATACCCGTCGCCCGCGGGCATGCCCATTTACCCGCAAACGCTGCGGGTACCCGTCGCCCACGGGTATGCCCGTTTACCCGCGAGCTGAGAGTTAGCGTATGAGAATTGAACTAATGACAGATACATAAAAGCAGCAACTGTTGCTAGGAAATATAAAAGCATCACATTCAAATTCACACATACATGTAAGTATCACATTCACATCAAATATATATATCCTTAAGAAAGTAATTTTCACACATACATAGCGTTCGACTTGGCCGTTATTCAATTTGGGCTGGTCCACCTGTCATATTATAGATTCACGGGTAAACAGGTGAGACGGGTACCAGTAGAGCTCACCCGTACCCGTTTACCCGTTGGGTACAAAGTTTCCCCCATTTTCATACCCGTGGGTAAAGAATACATCATATACCCGGCTCTATTAGGGTATTTACCTGCGGGTATATGGGTAAATGGGTACAATTGTCATCCCTAGTTATGACGGGTTCTTCTCCCTAAAATCAATCTATTACTCCTTCCCTTCTTTCATGGTATCAGAGCCTTGATCCTCCATCACGATCTCGGCAATGTCAACGTTAGTTCAAGTTTTGGCTCCATCTCTACACCCATCACAGCAAGAACAACTTCGGTGACCGCCAGTCTCCAGCCGACTCCTTTAGCTCCCTTCTTTGGACATCTAATCAATGTGTGGTTGAGCAAGGAGAACTATCTTCTATGGAAGGCACAATTTCTACCGTACCTCCGAAGCCAACAGCTCATGGGCTTTGTGGATGGATCGATGGAAGCTCTAGAGAAAATAATTGTACGCTCAACAGAGAATAGCGCAATTGTGGAGACCAATCTGGCATATGAGCGATGGCTGCAACAAGACCAGATGGTTCTCAGTGCAATTCTCTCCTCACTTTCAGAGAATGTCCTTGCACAAGTTATACTACTAAATATTGCCCATGATGTTTGGCAGGCTTTGGATCGGATGTTTTCGTTCGGCAGTTCAAGAGCTCGTGTGATGCAAATTCGCCGCCAACTCGCATCCCTATAGAATAAAGATTCAAATGCCACAGAGTATTTCAGCAAAGTAAAGAATTTGGCAGATCAACTGGCCACGCTCGATCATCCACTCAACGATGATGAAATTGCAACCTATCTTTTACTGGTTTGGACAGTGATTATGATCCTTTAGTCATGTATCTTACCACACGGGTTGAACCTATTATCCTCAATGAGATATATGCTCACTTTATGGCTTTTGAAATGCGCCTTGAGCAGAACAATCTCCTAGTCCATGGACAAAACCATAATGTCACGGCAAATCAATACTTGGTGAATCTAATATCGCGTGGCAACAGAGGTGGTCGCCAACAATAGCAACAACAGTTTCAGCAATTATCCTTAACAAGCAGTGGAGGCCGTCAGAATTAGTCTTTCCCAACAAATTCTAGAGGACGTGGACAGCAGCAGTATAATCCCAGAGGAGGCAATTGTCCAACATGACAATTTTGCAGCAAAATTGGCCATACATCACTAAAGTGCTATCACCGTTTTGATCACACATATCAATCTGAAGAGACTCATGTAGCTGCTATAGCCACCACTCAATCTTATGCAATTGATGCAAATTGATACACCAACACAGTAGCCACAAATTACATCACTAGTGACCTTGATTGGCTCACGGTGAAGGAGAGATACACCGGAAAGGAGTAGGTACAAGCGGCTAATGGCTCAAGTATGTTCATTGCTCACATTGGTCATTCGAAGTTTCATACCCCAAAACTTGATCTGCGCTTGAATAACATCATGTACCTCAAGCTTCTAGACATCTTCTTTCAGTCCACAAATTCTCCAAAGATAATAATGTTTACTTTGAATTCTATCCTAATTATTTCCTTGTTAAGGATCGAGCCACAAAGATGGTCCTTCTTCGAGGGAGACGTGAGGGGGGCCTATACCCATTGCTCCCAAGCCAAGCCTCAAGTTCAAAGTCTGCTTTCTCCAGTGTCAAGCCAACTCGAGATCAATGGCATTGCCGCTTAGGGCATCCGTCTTCTTTAGTTATTCAACATGTTATTTCACAAAATAATCTGCCGTGTTCTAGCAAGTCTAGTCCAACATTAGTGTGTGATGCGTGTCAAAGAGGCAAAAGTCATCAATTGCCTTACCATTCATCAAACACTGTTTTTTCTTCTCCATTAGAGCTTGTTTACTCTGATGTTTGGGATCCTACACCCATCTTCGTTGGTGGTTTTCAATATTATGTTAGTTTACTTGATGCTGCAAATTTACATGGATCTACCTATTGAAGAATAGAAGTGAAGTGTTCTTTGTCTTTGTGCAATTCCAATCTCATGTTGAACGCCTTTTGAACAAAAAGATAATTAGCATGCAAACTGATTAGGACAGTGTCGGACCCGGATTTTCAATCCAGAATCCCCTATGAAACCACTGCACTATTCCCTGGATCAGTAGATAGTGCTCACAGTACAATTGCTGAATCAGTCCGTACTTCGCATGATGATCCTACAGTCAAAATCAATATAATTTACATGGGAGCCCTAAAAATATACCACGACGGGTAAGGGTCTTACATAACGGCCGCTCAAGCCAAAATACTGCATTCAAAAGATACAGCAGCGGAACATAAATATGATAGGGGATCCATAAGTCACAGGCAGGCGACTGGGGGTAATTGCATACGTCTATATTGCCCAACTCTGAGCTATATAGGCGAATACCCTTACGGCAAGTCTACTGCCTAAGACTAAGTATTTTGAAATCCGCCCTAGTTTCCATCGTCAACTCCTTGGCTGGGCGCATCTTCATAAGCATAATGATCCTGTCCTCCTGTTTCTGGATTTTGGTTATACGAGTGTGAGCATTATAACCCCGTGCTCAGCGAGTCAACATGCAGGATGCAAGAATATAACATGTATGGCTTGACAAAGGGTAGGCTCAGGTTTATTTTATTTTGCCGAAAGCTGCATTTTTACAAGACTTAGTATATATATAAGAAGTTCCTAGACTTAGCCTTTGGACCCAAAATTTGTAATACATTTGAACAAGGATTTTATTGAATAAGTACAAATCTCATCCATCAACTCAGATTGTTTGTTCCAGAAACCGATTTTCAGTGTTATAGCCACTTAATTTACCACTGGGACGACACCCAGGACAACATCAACCAGGATAGTCCTTCGTCCTTCATTTTCCCATTCCAGACCCCAACCACTTATAAAAATTGTTTTTAAATCAGAACTATATCAGAGTTAAGTTCCCATGTCCGCCCTTGACCGTGGGCACGGCTATTCGAATAGTTTTGACTCTGTAGAGTTTGAACACTTTCACCACAAGAGACAATCCGCCTATTGCCCCGCATGATTCCTTGGTCATGCAGTCGAGTAGATCATCACAGTAACCTTTCAACATTACCTGGCTTCGAGGTCTCATCTCACCCTATGAGTCTGCCCCACTTGCGGTGGGACCCATAGTTGCGCGGGATGTTAATCACTCTTTCACTAGCGCCTCGAGCTCCACTCCCCATACGCTATTAAAATAAGAAAAACAATTCACCCTCCACTCGGTGTCCCTTTAGCCACCACAGGCTCCGGCCTTCTCTCCCCAATTTGTGAGATGAGTCCGAAGTTCGGTAAGGTTTACTTAGCCAAGTTGCACTTTGCAGACTTGTGGTTGTACTGTTTTACAATGGGAGGTCATGACCCGA
This sequence comes from Melocanna baccifera, assembly GCA_036346265.1. NCBI lineage: Eukaryota > Viridiplantae > Streptophyta > Magnoliopsida > Poales > Poaceae > Melocanna > Melocanna baccifera. Next base: position 17,952,056 of record CM070707.1, on the reverse strand, counting down.
TTCGGTCCTTGATTATCTGGGCGGTTCTACCACAGACCCCACACTCGTGCACCACTGCACCACACCCCCAAACCATCCGCCCAGACACACCCAGAAATTTTGGAGATTTTTGGGGGCATAACTTAATAAGCATTTAAAAGTGCCCAACCATTGACAATTTAAATCTCTCCCAAAACAACTTTTTGCCTTTGCATAATGCCGGGTATTTTCAACACTCCCCCAAGACTAAGCAATACTAAGCCGAGTAATATAGACATAACCAATTCTTTTTAAAACTCCTACGCTTATTAATTTTACTAGGGTATCAAGGTTCACGATATAAATGTGCCGGAAAGTATACTAGTAGCACTTACTAAAAAGGTAGCTAACTAAGGCATGAAATCCAACATAATATATCACATAAAATAACAACATGCATTTGATAGTTTGAATCTAAATAATTTGTAAATTGGGTATTCAAAATGATCAAAGCATTGACTCGCCTGGTTCGCAATTGTCCTGGGTTTGCTAGTCTTGGCCTTGGTTTGCCTCTGCTTCTTCTTCTTGTTCCTCGTAAGCTAATTTTTTCGCCGAACATACATTTTAAAAGAGACGGAACAAATCAACAAAGCCAAACAAAACCTCAACAAAAATTCAAACCAGCTTCAAATTATTATGGTCTTGGTTCCACTGGACAGGAAATAAATTTAAATTCATGTTGCAACTTTTCTCACTGGATTTGGAATTAAAATGAATTACTTATGAGGTTTTAAAGTTTAAAAGCAATTAATCATAACCAATTAAATTGTTTCATAATTTAGATCTAACTCAAAAGCTCATGATTTTGGTTTCCCTGGAGAGAGGATGAATTTTGATGAATTTAGAATTTGGTTTCATCAAATTTGGATTAAAAATGAGGAAGTTATCTAGGTTTAAAGTTTTCGGCTGGAATTAAATCGGAAAAAGGAAACAACACGCGTCGGCCTGGGGTAAATCACGCGCGGGAGCCGATCGATCTTGATCGGGCGGCTCGAACACGCGCTGGCGCGCGGGAACGCGCTGACTCGGTATGGGCCGTCCGATCGGCATCGGGTGGCTGCTAGCGCGCGCGCGCATGCCTTGGCTGCGGGCGGCCACGTGGAGCCGATCGATCACCATCCAACGCGTCACGATGAACCGCGCCTCGGCCGACACGTGTGATCGGGGATCCCCAAATCGCGCGCACTGTTCTTCTTCCTCCCTCCGATTTCGGCGAAGCTTGCCGCCGGCGAGGAAGGCTGCGGCCGCACGAATTTATTCAAAAAATGGAACCCTTGCCTTGCCGCCTACCTTTGTACGAGAGCTCGCTGGCCAATTTGACCGCTACGGGCACCGGCGGCGAGCCACAGCGGCGGCGAAACAGGGCAAGTGGTGCTACCGATATACATTGCATGATACTTCAATTAATCGAGTAGGGAGCATCTAGGGGCAACACTGATACTACCTCGGGGGTCGGTTGAGCTCGGGGAGGTCTGAGGAAGGATGTCGGCGTGCGGTGGCGGAACTGGAAGAGGGTGCACGGTGGGGGAGGTGCTCGGGCGCAGAGAGTTGCCGACGATGACGGGGATGGCTTCGCCTAGCTGCTGTGGTGCTCCCGGAGCGAGGAATTGGTACGAGTTGCCTCTAATTGCCGGGGAGCTCGAATGTCGGATTTGGGGAAGAAGAGGGCTACGGTGGAAGGGAAGGCATGGTGGTTCAATTGGGCGCTAAAGGAGTGAGAGGAGGGTGTGGGGAGATCATCGCGGGCACTGGCTGGCTTTTATAGCCGTCGGAGTAGTCTAGCCACGCGGAGGACATGCAGGTGGTCACGGAAGGAACGGCATGGCCACAGGACTGGGGAGGCGATGGACATGGTGACGAGGCCAAGTAGGCGAGCTCCAGAGCCGGCAGCTGGCGCCCGGGCGGTTGCCTATCTTGTCGGGGCGAAGGGGATAAGGCGGCGGTATGGCGACTAACGCCGCAATCCGAGGGAGGCATTGACTGCCGGGTGCGCACGTGTAGAGCCGAGAGAGGTAGCTTGGCACAGTGCCGGCTCGGCCAATGGAGGAGGTGGTCAGGTGCTCCAGCAGAAGAGTCAAGGCATGCGAGCGCGCGAAAGAGAGAAGGAGCAGGAGCTGGCGGCTCGGTCGCGAGGAAGAGACAGAGAAGAGCGAGAGAGAGCTGGAAGAAAGGGAGCTGGCTGGTTGGCTTGGGCCGAAAGGCCTGGCTGGCTTGCTGGCTCACCCAATATGTGTGTGTATATACATAGGTATATATATATAAATTGTAAATTTCTATTTGGTCTTCATAGTTTAGTTTATATACTTATATGTGTGTATTACTTGCACATATTCTATTAATGCCCTTTTCAATTTGGATCCACTCAGGATGTAAATTTGAACAATATTGTATTATTACAATTTCAGTATCTGAATTCTTAATGTACCCATTTTTGTATCTTTATTTTCTTAAATATGTATGTATAGACATATATATACATACACATGCACTGCTACTTTATTTGTGGTAAGTTTTATGGCCATCTTGCTGATCATCTTTTCAGATTCATATTAAATTTTAAAATTCCCTATTCTCAAGCATATCCCTCCTTTTCGACCTTCCCATATATTTCATGTGCTTTCCTTTATATGTTCATGTGTATATTTTATGTTGCTTTTATTGGAACCTCAACTAAAAACTTGAAACTCCAGAAAATTGATAATACCAAGAAATGCCCAAATTAACCAAATGCCAAATTTTCATAATATCTGTCCTAAAAAAATAGAATGTTACAGGCGGTGAACACAAAAAACTTCGCACTTTCTTTAATCGCATTGGTATCTCTCACCATGTCTCTTGTCCTCATGCGCATCAACAAAACGGAGTTGTTGAGCGTAAACATAGACACAGTGTCGAAGTTGGACTATCATTATTAGCTCATGCCACTATGCTCATTAAATTTTAGGATGAGGCTTTTATTACCTCGTGTTTTCTTATTAACCACACCCCAACTAAAGTTCTTGATTTCGGTACTCCTCTTCATTGATTGCTTGGCATTCATCAAATTATTGCTTGCTCAAAATCTTCGGTTGTGCATGCTGGCCGAATCTCAGACCATATAATAGACACAAGTTTGATTTTCGCTCCTCTCAATGCGTTTTCTTATGTTACAGTCCTATTCATAAGGCATACAATTGTCGACACATACCATCCAATCGAGTTTACATCTCTCGAGATGTAATCTTTGATGAAAATATTTTCCCCTTCTCTCAGTTTACTGCCAACCTGGCTGCTATGCCCTCTGCACAATCGGTTCTGTTACCGACAAATCCCATACACACTTCTATTTTCTGTCCTCTTCCAACTGCAGCATATCATCCGGTTGTTGGGGGTGAACTTGAGACTACTGAGCATGAATATACTCTGTCGCCTAACACTGTTTTGCAGTATTCTTCAGATTTGTAGCATTCTTCAGATACAATTGATTCAATGGCAGCAGCACCAACATCACCTGGCTTGCCGTTGGCCACTTCACCCGAACCCTTTGCTGCACCTACTCGCATACATCGTATGGTTGCGCGCCTACAACACAATATTTGTCAGCCTAAGAAACAAACGGATGGGACAGTGCCATGTGGTCGTGGTGTGTTTTCAGTTGCAACAACAGAGCCGACTACATACCAAGAAACAATGCAAGATAAGAGATGGAAGATGGCAATGGATGAAGAATATAGAGCTTTTCTAAAAAATGAAATATGGGATCTTGTCCCTTTCTACAACCAACAGAATGTCATTGACTATCGTTGGATCTTCAAACTCAAAAGAAAAGCAAATGGATCAATAGATCATTACAAGGCGCGATTGGTAGCCAAAGGATTCAAACAACGTCAAGGAATTGATTATGACGACACTTTTATTCTCGTAATTAAACCAACAACTATTAGACTTGTGTTGGCTCTAGCAGTATCAAGAGGGTGGAGTCTTCGTCAACTCAACGTCCACAACGCCTTCTTGCATGGTGTCCTTGAAGAAGAGGTTTACATGCATCAACCTCCAGGATATGTACAAGCTCACTTTCCTCAACACCTTTGCAAACTGAAAAAGGCTTTATATGGCTTAAAGCAGGCACCCAGGGCCTAGTTCTCATGGTTGAGTTCAAAGCTTCAAGAACTAAACTTTGTACCTTCGAAGGCTGACGCCTCCCTTTTTTGTTTACAATCAGTTTGGAAACATCATTTATATATTAGTATATGTTGATGATCGTTGTTCCACCAAAGGCTATGCAGTGTTTTTGTGTCAAATTTGATTTCGTGGAGTTCGCGCAAACAAGCCACAGTATCACGATCAAGTACTGAATCTGAATACAAGGCTTTAGCTAATGCAACTGTAGAAGTTATTTGGGTACAATCCTTATTTGGAGAGCTCGACGTTTTTCAATCCAAGTCACCATGCTTGTGGTGTGACAATTTAGGTGCAACTTTTCTTTCGACTAATCCTATTTTTCATGCAAGAACAAAATATATTGAGGTTGATTACCACTTCGCTAGAGAAAGAGTTGCACTTAAAGCCCTGGAGATACGATTCATATCATCTCAAGATCAAGTAGCTGACACGTTTACTAAACTTCTCCCTGTTCAACAATTTTCAGCTTTCAGCCGCAATCTCAATCTTCTCGGTTGCGATCGAGGGAGGGTGTTAAAAATATTTGTGTGCATGATTAGAGATAGAATTAGTATACAATTGATCCCTGTAATTCCTCTTGTAATATCTTGGTATCCTCATGTAATCCGGAAGGCTATCGAACTGTTACGCTAATACCGGCAATAGCCTAACCAACTCTGTAGCAGATACGGCACAACAGTGTATATATGAGAAGCAGAGCTCTAAATACCGTTTTGACAAGTTCTCCTCCCTGAAATCAATCTATTACTCCTTCCCTTCTTTCAATAAGAGAGATTATAAAAAGAAAAAGAGTCACGTGTAATTTTAGTTAGTATAGTTGAACTTGATATAGTATGTATTACAATCAACTAACATACCCTATCTTTAAAAAATACAGTTTAAAAGTTGTTACTTTGTAAAAAGTAAAAAAGCCAAAGATAGCTGAACCCACCCAATAGTTTACGCGAATTCAGAAATGGAAACAAAGCAACCACCGAAAGTTGTTACTATATATAAAATAAAAAACTAAGGCATACCGAACCCACATAATAATTTATGCGAATAAAAAAACGGAAACGAGGTAGCCACTGACCAGTCAACTAACACACACAGACACATGGCTTGTTTTTTTAGCTGTGGCTTATGGCTTTTAGCTGAAATTCTTGAATTTTAGCTGTTTGCGACAAAGATTACGGAGAGAGAGATAATCGCTTGCGATTTTGGATGGTACAGATGTTGAACTTTTAATATGTACTATAATTAATTTGTAGACTCTATCTTAAAAAAATACTCTGTTTAAAAGTTAGCTACTATAGTAAAAATTAAAAATCATTTTGAAAAACTGAAAAGAAGATACCCAAACACATCCCCAATCCTCAATTAGCTCCACTAAAGCTGTCCAAATGGGCCGGGTCTAAATGGGCCGCACCACGACCCGACACTGTAGACCCGGCCCGCGATGGCACGGGCACGACTCCTAAACGGGCCGGGCTGGCACGGCACACCGGATTGGGCGTGCTCGCCGAGGGTGCGGCGGCGGCGGGCCGACGCGGCGGCACGCCGCCACACCCGAACCTCCTACGGCCGCCAATTCCATCTCGCCTCCCATGGCCGGCTAGCCCGCGATCGCGCGCCGGCCGCCGCAAGAGCCGCTGCTGCCAGACGGGACCGGCGGCCGCGGCCGCCTCGATCCCGATCCGTCCGCGGCCGCGTGCGGTGGCCTCGAGGATGCGGCGCTCGGGCCGCGCCACGGCGGATGAGCCGAGGGAGCGCCGCTCAAGAAGCTAGAGGACACCTACGCAGCCGGCGCCCGCCTCGCCGACCTCGGCTGCCGAGGCCGCGCGCTTCGCGCCCTCCGTCGCGGGCCATCGCTAAGGAAGGCTCGACGACCTCGCCGCCAACGCGCGCTTCCTCTCCGATCCCGACCTCACCGGCGGGCGGCGGCCGCCGACCTCCGCCGCCTCGAGGAGTACTCCTCGCGGGGCTCGCTCGCCTCCTCAGCGGCGCCCCGCCCTCCTCCCGTCTTGAGGCCATGTGATGCCTCCTCTCCACCGACCTCCGCCTCGAGCAGGCCATTACCAAGCCACCACAGCGGGCTAGCCGGGTCGGGTACGACCCATTTAACCTTAACCGTGCCCGGGCCGGCACAGCACATTTATTACACGGGCCTTAACGGGCCGTGCCGAGCCCGGGCCCGTGCCGGGGCACGGCACAGTGGACAGGTTTGAGCTCCACCTCACAGTTCACTTCGGATCGCCACCCACGGCACGCCACCCCCCCCAGACAGACGCACCTTGGCACCCCAAATCCTCAATTTGCTCCACCTCCTCACAATCCACTTCGCATCGCCGTCATCTCTGCAGTCTGCACGTCCTGCTTGCCTCGCCGGCGCCTCCGCACCACCCGTGCCAGGTGGGAGGAGTAATCCAATAAAGTTCTCTCCGCCGCCTAACTGGTTTAGGTCTGTTGTGGGGATTCTCTCTCTGCGAGAGAGCGGGAACAGACAAGAGGGGATCGGAACCAGGGCAAGACCGCCGAGGCGGAGGCGATGGAAGCGGAAGGGCCAGCCGTCATGCGAAGGGACCGCGAGATTAGAGGATTCGACTGGTCCGGTTTCTTCAGCGTAAGCATGCCCTAGCTTGCGGATTTCAAATCTTTAAATTTTGTTTTGCCCTGATTGCTATATATCTAAAGTTAGGGGAAATCTCATCATGAAATTGCCTTGTCAATGCCGAAAGATTCGTGCTATTTTTCGTTTTGGCTCCGTAAACCAGATAATCTGATCAAGCGGAAGTGGTGGCGTTAGGGTTTTCGTTCCTTTTTTAAAAATCTTCTTCAGATCTACAAACTTCGCGAGGTTTAGCATTGTTAGGGAACCTTTAATCAGAACTTTTTTTTGGTTGGTGTTGGCGTAGATCAATCCATAAGCCTGGTGTAGCACTCCTTACTCTCGAATAGGTGGTTGTCGGACTGGCGGAATCCCCATCTCGAGCAAGATAGAGATGTCTAAGAACATTCCTATTTACATGAACTAGTACAGGATATTGAATTAATGGGATAATGGTGAATTCCTTCAGCTATTTACTTCCTTTTCTCTCCTTACAAACATAGGAGGCTACTATTCCTCGCAGCCCACGCCACTCTTCTTGGTCCCATTATCTCCCCTTTCTCAACAAATCTCCTATTACAGAAGGAAATGTTTTGTTACAGTTAATATCACTAGATCCAATGCCTTAGAATTACTGTGATGTAATATTTTCCCTTTTAATCATTACTGCAACTCTCGTGCCACAAATTTCATAGCTAACCTTTTCGTTTTCCCATTGTTGTTTTGCAGAATCGTTACATTTTGCTACAAATCCTTTTGTATGCCTATCTGTTTTACACAAACCTGCCTGGCCTTGATGAGGTGGGCCCACTCTTGGCATGGCTGCTGCTGCTTTTGCCAATGTGCGTGTTGAATCTGATAGGAACCCATAAGTTGAAGGAATTGGCCGCGAGACATCAGAGACAGGATTAACAATAGACTTGGTGGGGTGCAGCCGGAAGCACCCCGCTGGCAGCTGGCATTGCCTGGTGGGATTTACAAATGCTGGAAAGCTGGAAAAAAGAAGAAAAAAATTGAAATTTGTGTACAAAGCCAGGATTCGTTCCCAATCATAGAGGAAGAGTGGCACTTGAGTGGCCGGTCAGACCACATAAAGCGAAAAAAATGCACATGTAGCTTTGGTGCCGATAGCTTGCTTCCTCATGTGCAGGTACTGGTGCTGCAACTCTAGTTTTTTTACAGGGGTTTATGGATTATGACTATTTGCTCTTATTTAGCTAGCCTTTGGTGATGTATGATATCTATGGGTAATTTGTGTTGTGCAACTATGGTATTTCATTGGAAGGTACTAGATATTTTTGTGATTAATTTGGAAAAAAATCATCTGAAGGCTTAATTATGTTTCCAGTCAATCGTGGTGCACATTTTATAGTCGTCGTCTCATTTTGTTAAGAGATAAATATAATGGATAATTGTGCACACCACAATTCTAGTGACTAACATTCTTCCTGGATAGTACTGCTTGTCAATGAAGATATGTGGGTAGTGCATGAAACCAATTCTTTTATAATGACGTATCTTGTGATTACCCACATAGATACAATGAGAATACTTACAAAGTATACTAGTATCTGAAGTTTCCAAGTTTCCAATTCTTTTATAATGACATATCTGAAGAATACAATGAGAATGCTTATAAAGTATGCAAATGTGGCCAGTACGCATAATAGACTCGCACATTATCTGAAGGTGATCTGCAATCATAGGATGACAACGCTTAGCACATCCGCCATAAAACCAGTGGCATTCAACATAGCAAAAATAGTATGCACGCAAAGATTACATTCTTCCAGAACATCTCAAAATTTGAACAAAGCAATAGAAAAGGCGACCACAATTCGACAACTCATAACCCAAGGGACCATCCTAATACTAATCGGCGATCGAAGCTTCTCGCACTTTTTTGTTTAAAGAACTTATAATATAAACCAGAAGGATGCTTAACCCGCCTAGGCCTTCATCTGGGGCTGACTCTCATCTCTCAGCCTGTCACTTAGCTTAGCCTTCATCCATTCTAATGCATTCTTTGCCCATTTACGCATCCATTTAAATGCATTCTAAGTCCATTTAAGCCAACAATCTAGAGGAAAAAAATAAAGCACAAGTATGATATCTGTCGTTGCTAATGTTTATTCAAATTCAACTATTACGAACATAATACTCTATACCATTGGTTGGCGCTGGAAAGCAAACCAAACAAGCACCATCGAGAGCAGGAGTAAAACTCCAACGAACCATATAACGCATTTGGAGCTCCACTCAAAACCAAGCAGTATTATACAAGTTAGCAGCAGCAAGAATAGCAACAAACAAAAGACTATCATTGAGCAGACAACAAATCCAGGGTGGTCTGGCGACTCTCTCCTTGAAGTATGAAGCGGAACATGCCGGAATAAAGCAGCTGATAGCTGATATCATGCCACCTGCGGAAAGGACTTCTATCCAAGCGTCGGAAATCCCCAGAAGTGGAGTCGGACCATGGGAGTATACTACCCCAGAAATAATCAGAGCACTAAGGATAGCCATCTTGTCCATAATGGTGGAGAGGAAAGCCACTACAGCCTGAGTTCAAACAATGCAGAAAGATGAACAATCGTTAATATATTTAATTAGGATTTAATTATCTTCCTCAGGGAGTCTACAGGTGAAAGATCAAACCAATAAAGCGGAAATGAATTCCAAAAAACATTTGCAGGAACACCACTTGCCGAGTTGTGTGGTTACAGAGCGATATTTTCGGTATAGTTAATGGTAGCCAAGTCACGGAGGCAAAAAGAATTGAAGAAATCTACCTTATTCTCCTTCTCATTTTCAGAAGTGTTCACAACAAGAGTACTTGGATTATCGGTCACCCCCTGTAGAGCGTCAGAAAGATGCAATCATCGAAAAGGGGGGAAAAAGGACAAGGAGAGGGAGATGGATTGTCATTGTACCTCCTGTAGTTCTGCTTCTATCTTCATTTGGATATCACGTAACTTCCTGATTGTGACTTGAGAAGACATCTTTTGCAATACAATTAGCAGCAACCTTTCCACAATTCTATGCACTCAAATAAGTCACCCAAAAATGGAAAAAGTAATTAATGCTAAATCATTGTGGACTGGTGGAGTGGAGTACTGTTAAGTAGAAGATGGAGACTAGAACTAGGTTTAGCATCAGTTGATTGCATGTGGCAAGATATGGAGCTCTTGTGGTTTACGTACTATTCCGCTGCTTTACTCTGAACAACACTATTTGACGAGTCGGTCCGTTATATAAAACTTGGTCTATTTATTATCAGATTTACTAACACACAGTCGCCTGAAATTTTTAGAAATTTCAGTCGATTTCCTGGCCTTTAATTTGCTTTGAGATGTGCGTGATGGTTGCAATGATTACCGGGGCTGCTCCTGCATTATTGGCTGTGTTTTGTAGACCCAACCCATTATTGATTTGCATTTGGAACCGGAAGCCTCTTGGAGCAGCGCTGCAGCAGTTGTCAAACACAAGAGAGAGAGATGGTCGGCATTGAAGCTGTGCTTGCTGCTGGTGAGCTCTGTCGCCGGAGAACGACGCCGCCGATGAGTTTTTTTGAGGGCGTAGGACATTGTATAGATCCCCAATTCAAAACCTAGTTGGATTTGTCTCACAAATTGCGCTTTTGTTGCTTCCGATTTGTCCAAATTGATATGCAATTGGTTCATTTGTCTCACAAATTTTGCTTCTGTGCATCTGATTTGGCCAAATTCGTGTGCCATGAGTTCGATGTGGGATTTTAACTAAGTTGGCTATTTCATATGTTCTGGGATTTACTTGAGGGTGCTCATGTGCTAGCTATTGCCAGCGGGGGCAGGCGTGCAAGCGCCTGACCTTCATCTGACACCCCTTCTATGTCGGCCCAGTAGCGCGAGCGTCAGCTTCCTGTCCAACCGCGCCATTGTCCATTAGCTTTGAACCTGCCCACCTCAACGACCTCGACATAAGGTGATGATGTGCCCCTCATAGGAGCCCTGAGCACACTATGAGACACTGTGTGTTGCCTCAGCTAGTTCATATTTCTTGTGAGATGGAACTAGAGATGTTTTGTAATTTGACATAAGTGTTTGTCTGTCTAGGTTTTTTGCAGTCTGATGCTAAGTTGATATTTTTGCACTTGCATTTTGTTACGAATATTATGTATATATTTAAGAGACCCAATAGGCAATATATATAGGGTACAAAAGGAACACAAGGCTAAACCCTGGTACAATATGAAATACCATTAATACACCCTCAAATACAAGGTGTATACAAGAGCATTGTATTTAAAAATGGTTGACCCTAAAATAGGAAAAAAAATACCCAAGTCTTGATAATGTAGGTTCCAATAGCGTGCAACTCTTCAAAAATATGTCGAGTATCAAAAAATCTCACATCAATAGAGAAAACTATCAAATCACGCCGAAAAGGAATAGATAAAAGCGTGGCAATGTAGATTTAAGCCTAATATGGCGGCGGCGTAGTGCACTAGAAGTGTTGCAGCCTTAGAAGCTCAAGGCAATGGCTCAGAGAAGCGGTAGAATCATAATAACTTCTACAATCTGCACGCAACTCAGAAAGAAGAGCGACGGTTGCTACCATTCAAAAAAGAAAATTCCTATGCTTCTATAACCGACAATAAATTTGTAGACTTTCACGGCTTGGATGAATTAAAAGATACAGGCGACAGACTTGAATGAACGCAACGGAAGACTAAAAAAACGTCTCAAAAGGCTCGAATACTAGCAGTAAGCTATAACCACCATTTGCAGCTCAACACCAACTAACCCTAGGACTATTCCTAGGGGAGCCAGCTAGCTCCGTCATTTCCCCCATTCGCTGTTTGCCTCCGCCTCTTCTATCCTCCTCCCTCTCTCTTCGGAATTGCCATCTCCACGGTCCCGACTCCTCTGTGAGCCTTTGCGCTAGTTCCATGATGACGACCTGGATGAGCCTGGAGAAGTGGAGAAGCCGGAGCTAGCCAGCTCCCTGGGACCGGCGCACGTGTGAAGGGGAGGAGTGACTCAAGGAGGCGGTCGAAGAGACAGTGGTCATCGCCAGGAGACTGCGGCCAATGGGGAACCCGGATCCAGCGGGGAGGTGGTGGCGTAGGGTGAGGGGATCTGGCGGCGGCAGGATCGAGGAAGATCTGACAACGGCGGATCCAAGCGACTAAGAAAGCGGCGGCCATAGGACACGGTGGCGACAACCTCGGCAAGCTTGGATTCGTGCGAATCCAGGGTAGACGGCGAACCAAAGGTGGCGGCGGCCCGGGAAGAGCTCAGATCTGACGAGCATGAGGCCGGTGGGGAAGTCATAGAAGCGGTAGCCTAGCAGTGGAGGCTCAGGACGGGCGTCGGCCTGATGATTGCAAGAGGGCCAACGACGCTGGAAGGAGTTGGCTGCCCTCGGGAGCGGAGATCGATCCTCCTGAGGGCAGTGGAAGAAGAACGAAGGTTAGGAGGCAGTGGCTACAGTAAACCCTAACTCTAACCTTTACTCTGATACCTTATGATGAATATTGTGTGTATATTCAAGTGGTCCAATGAGCAATATATATAGAGTACAAATGGGACATAAGACTAAACCCTAGTACAATTGAAAATACCACTAATACCCCTACTAATACGGTAATACCCTTAACACATTTCATAATTCTTGAGAAGATCCTTTGCTAGTTTGTTTATCTTTTTATTTAGTGCATGCTCCCATCTTAGATCAACATTTTATTGTCACCTTATACGACTCTGCCTATCATTTGTTTAGTGCACAAACACCAATGTCAGATCACATTTTATACTTGCTTTCAGATTGTAAGTTGAAGTCTAAACCTTGTCTCCAATTACCTTTACTTTTGGAAGTTTATGCATATATTTGCCTAGTCTGTACTCGTAGTCTCATATAAGACCATCTATCTATTTACCTTCAATTGGTATAACTGTAGAAAGCTCTTATGATGTGAGGATAGCAAATTAGCAATGGTGAGTGTGAGTTGTTAACTTTTCTCTGTAAATGATCACTTGTAATATCTGTAACGCTACCCACAGAATTGAACTGAGTAGCTGAACTATGCTTGTTCATGTGCTTTCTTGCTACTAGTTTTATACCACTTCATCAACTATTTGATTGCAAGAAATTAATTGAAACAAGCTTTTTGTTAATTTTGCTAATTCTAAGTTCACTGAAATTTTCATACATGCAAGCCAATATTGTGGCTGTCGGGTTTTTCTCAAAAAAATTGCGTGGCATCTGTTTGAGATTAACCGGTCGCATTTCGGGCCCAATAAGCACAAAGACAACTTAGATCTCAAAAAGCACAGAAACAACATAAAACTCAGGGCAACCATACGATCTAGATCTGAGGGTTATCAAAACCGACTGAAAGTGAATGTTTTTTAGTCGCCTATGTAATAGGTGGTCCCTTTTTTGGGACTGCTAACACCCAGCTGCCTAAATTATTGTTATTTTTCAGTTATTTTTTTAGCCATCGGATGAGCCTAAAGATATGTGTGATGGTTGATGTGATTAGCGGGTCCGATCTGTGCCAGCTAGACCATGCGTTTTGGAGGCACGACCCATTACTGTCTTCCTCTCGCAACCTCTTATCCACTCCATCCAGGAGCTGCAGGTCATTTCTATAGGTCGCATGCTTGTACACGACACAGAGAGGGGGGGGGAGAAGCGTGGTGGCCGAGCTGCTCTTGGTGAGCGCCGTCACCAGAGAACGATGTCACCGGCAATCTTTTGAGGGCTATTTAGGTCACGGTACACAGAAGGAGCAACGCATCCATCCTTCGACACAGAATGAGCAACCGTAAGCAACTACTGGAACGAGCGAAACAACCACTGCCTCAATCGGAACCACTAGAGCTGTAAACGAGCCGAGCTCGAGCGAGCTTGGTCTTCTAGTCAAGCCTAAGTTGGGATCTGAGCTTGAATCTGAGCTCGAACTCGGTTCGGTCTAAGTTCAGCTCGTTGAAGCTCGATAACAATTAAAATAATTTATTATGCACTAATTTTCAAAAATAAGAAAGATTCGAGTTCGAGCTCGGTTCGCGTAAACTCGATAATAGTTAAAATAATTCAAATATATATTAATTTTCAACAATAAGAAAAACTCGAGCTCAAGTTCGGCTTAGATAAGCTCGGTTAGAGTTAGTATGTATCACTATTTAAGCTCGAATCGAAACTCGCGAACTATTCGAGCTCGGCTCGGTGAAACTCGCGAGCTCAAAATTAAGCTCTAGTTCGGCTCATTTAAAACTCGAGCCGAGCTCGAATCGAGTCTAGAACGAACCGAACTTGAGTAGCTCGCGAGTCTCGAGCTTTTTTTACAGCCGTAACTAAGCTTATCTGGGGTTTGGCGAGCGCGCGGTTGGCTCCGGCGGCTTCCTTCCCTCGGATCCATTAGAACTTCTAGAAGATTTGAGAAAGAGAAGGTTAGCGTATTGGTTCAAATCGAGGAGGAGAGAAGGGAGTGCAGTGCGCTTTTATGGGCGGGGCGGGGGCCGGGGTGGGGGAGGGGGTTTTTGACCGTGTTGGTGTACTCGGAAGTCACGGTTCCGGTTCGGTGTCATCCAGGCAGATAGATAGGGGGCTTTGACCGTTGGTGTACTCGGAAGTTCACCGGGGGGGTCGACCAGGCCGCGCGGGCAGGGGGAACCCATTTGCAATCAGGTCAAATTTGGACGGGGGAAGGTTCGGGCTCGGTATAATCAAGCAAATAGATAGGGGTGCAATCTGGTTAAATTTGGAAGGATATTATTTATGCCGTATTCTAATCAATATTTTTTTCTTCAGATTCGGAGTCAGATATGGTAAAACTGGATACAAATACGAATTCGGATTATTCGGAGTTACAGATATGGTACCAACATGACGGATATATGATATTTTTGGATCGAAAACGGATAATATAGGCAGATAGTACTTGTATACATAAAAAATATACATTCAACCATATCATTATCACTTCAAGCCTTCAACTAGCAATAAATTCATCTAGATTACTTATGTATGATAGCTGATACAACACAAGTTCAACATAAGCAATAAATTATACATTAGATCGAAAACCAATAAATTCATAAGCAAGTTCAACATAAGCGGGGAGGATTAGTAGCGACTAGTTAGAGTAGCTGGACTCTGGAGTTAGGTTAGGACTTGGGAAAAATCTAGGCCAGTTGGTGTCCATGCAAGGTTCTAAAACTCGATAACCGGTACTCGCTCGGTGACCTCACCTTGTAGTGATTATACGGTAATCAGCCTTGTACTTGGTCTTGTAACAAGTTTTTCTATTTTAATAACGAAATTATATATGTTTATTCATATAAAATCAAAGCTACATTTGATGCTATTGTTGGACCTACTCAGATGCAGCCAGCCAACTAGTATTGAGGTTCATATAGTTGTCATTTTCCACATACTAGGTAAATGATAATCTTGAATCTATTTTTGATGGAATATGACAACACTGTATTTTACAAACAAAACTTGGGCTAGTTCCTCTGAGTTCAATAGCTTTTGCAGTGATTTGGTAGCATGATCCTAGTCAACCTTTTGCCTCCTACATTCAAACCTCCTGCATTCAAAACAGACTCTATATAAGCCAAAACTAGTCAATAATAAACCAATGTTCTAAGAACAGATAGAGAAATCAAAAACTGCTAAGAGCGGTCTAAAATCTAAATAATCCACTGATACCGTCATACCATGAAAATATTTACTAAAACGAATTCCAAATCATGACTTAATTTATAAGGTCTACAAAATGCCCATGGACAAACAACAGGAATTCACATTATTCTCACCTATCCGAGGGAAAACTAGGTAGGTAGCTAGCAACACTACCAACCAACAACTCTAGTTTCTGATAACCAGCGGGGGGAGGAGCCGCAGTAGGGGAGGCCACCGCCGGAGGGAGGGGCGCAACTAGGGAGACCGCCGCTGGAGGGAGGGGCTACAGCAGGGGAGGTCGCCGCTAGAGGGAGGAGCCGCGGCAGGGGATGTCGTCGCCAGAGGAAGGAGCTACAGCAAGGGAAGCCACTACCGAAGGGACAGGTCATGGCAGGGGAAGCCACCGCCGGAGAGAGGAGACGTAGCACTAAAAGAGATGAAACAACTACAACAGCTGCTGCCGCCCTCCCGAGTCCCAACTAGGTTTCCCACACTCGTCGTGGCAATGGCGTCCTCTGGAGTCCAGACAGCCTCGGGTGTGTAGGGAGATCTGATCCGATCGAAGCAGGAGCGGTAAGGGTAATTGCGTTGCGTTACTAAGTTGTGGATTGCTTAATTGAGCGTGGGCTTTAGTTCCCTGGACTGGCCACTCGGCGAGTACATGACCTATTAGCTGATTACTCCAAGTACTCGCCTAGTTATACCGGTTAGCTATTCGTTTTTGTCTACTCGTACTCGATGAGGGGACCAAATCCCAGTACTCGGGCGAGTAGACCTAGTTTTAGAACCATGTGTCAATGATAGTTGATGGGTTGAGCCGATTGGGGTACTAATTTGCTTGTCAGATATTCGGCCGGATAGTATCCAGTTTACCATTTACCGATACTATTCAGTCGGATTTTAGCTCTTCTGTTTTCGCTACCGTATCTGGCAACTATTCGGCACGGACCAGATTCGATACTGGATGCTAAATTATCTTCCTGTATTCGATACCAAACATATTCGACACCAAATCGGCCAGAATTAACCTATACCGTTTGCTCCCTTACAGACAAATTGTGCTTCCATTATTTTTGACTTGGTTACCATGTTACTACAACCGAACGACCAACCCCTCCAGAACACCTGATACACAAGCAAGATACTCTTTGGCCTGAACAAATCAGAGAAGAATGAAGTACCTGACAAACTAATACATACTTAGAGCAGATTAGAAGAACATTTTTGTTATAATTCATACGAAGCTGAAAGAGATAATACTGTAATTAGCTCCACTTCCACACATTCTGATTCTGCTCTGGTCAAACACACGCATATTAGATTGACACGCAATGAACATGCATCAGAACAATTGCGTTGGTTTTGGATTGGAAAATTGTTTGCATTTAACCGCACGTTCAAGCATCCAGCTGCTTGCTGCTACCCTTGTGGCCTTGCAAGGACATCCAAGCACTCTTGTATGTCTCACCTGGAAATGCAAAGTCAGTTAAACTCTCCAGAGTTAAGATGATATAAATGAAGGTGTTAATATCAAAACCTAAAAATAATGCAACATGGGTACACCCTTTGTCAGCATGAGTAGCAGAAAAAAAACATCTAGTGTAACATAAGAATCATTTAACGGTAGACTTGGTAAGTACTCGGCAATCAACCTACACAGCATATGGATAAATCATGTGAAAAGAAAGACCGTAAATTGAATTGTGCCAACCTGGAAGGGCAGTATCGATTTCTTCTGTGGTGCTTTGGAAGGCCAAGAATCTTACCCTTTTTCCTTGCATGTCTTTGCGGCTCTTTTTTTTTTTTTGTCTATTAGGAGCTTTGTTGGTATATAGTTGGCACATCACATTGAGGGTCTGTTCTTTGTGGCTATAACTTATGGCTAAAATTTTTGAATTTTGATTGTTCGCAAGAGAGAATAAAAAAAGAGACACTCTTGCATACGATTCTGGCCAATATAGATAAAATCATTACAATATATACTAAAATTAACTTGTAAACTCTGTTTTAAAAAAATACTTTGTTTGAAAGCTATATACTGTAGCAAAATCTAAAAGCCGCTTTAAAAAGCTACTTAGAATAGGCACCGATAGTGTTCAAGATATATGAGCTCATATGAATTAAATATTCTCCACTCCAATTGAAATAAAATATTTTGGTAGCCTGGTAATACATTTGAAATACAGACCCAACCAAAAGCAAGAACAACTTGATGACGACGTTGTTCGCAAAACTTGTAGGGCTGTAGCGTATTTGCAAATGTCAATGCACAGGGGCGGACCCACAGGGTATGCCGGGTGGGCCACGGCATACCCTGGGGCCCAGCCGATACTCCATATAAAAAAATTGTAGATCGTTAGATTGGAACGGAGAACGGAGATTGGAACGGAGAACGGAGGAACCGAGGAGGTGAGGAAGATAAACAGTAGATCGGAGCCGCGGTCCGCAGACGACGCACGGACGCAGAGGCCGGACCGCAGCGAGGGGCCCACGGGGAGGCGACCGCACGAGTCGCAGATCGGCGGTGTGGTCAGAGCGGCGAGCTGGATCTGCCAGCGGAGGCGAGCGGAGGGGGACAGGGAGCCGCCGAGCCAGCGAGGCGCGACCGCGCGAGCCGCAATAGGTGCAGACCGCAGAGGCGCAGTCGCCAGAGCCCAGACGGCAGACGCCGAAGGGCCAAGGGGCAGCCGGGCCGGCCGACTGGTGGGAGATTTGGAGCCTGTTTGGAGATTAGTGCTAGTAGTCTCCAGAGGCAGTTTTGGAGAGGCACCCGCACTTTAATTTGGAGTCTTGCTGTCTTGGAAGTTGGAACTAGTAGTCTAGTCTTTGGTAGTACAGTACTACTGCAGGAGATCTTGGTGATGATACTGCACATAAGGCCGATTGGACAAAAATACATTTTGTGCTTGGAGCATTTGAGACCTTTGAGTTTGTTTTCTTTGCACACTTAATGTTTGTTATTCTTGGATATACTAATGAATTATCCGAGTGTTTGCAAAGAAGGGAGCAAGATATTCTTAATGCAATCTCACTTGTTAATGTGGCAAAGAACAGAATGCAACAATTGAGGTCTGATGGTTGGGATAATTTCCTTGAGAAGATCACTTTGTTTTGTGATAAACATGGTATTGAAGTTCCTGCTATGGACGGTGATTATGTGCCTTATGGGAAATCAGCAAGGTACGTTCGTGCTCGAAACCAAACAAATGATGATCACTTGTAAGAGAAGTATATATTGGTGTCATTGATCAAATTAGCCAAGAGCTTGATAATCGGTTTGATGAGGTTAATATGGAGTTGCTCTCTTGTATGTCGGCCTTTAATCCTTTCAACTCATTTGCTTCTTTCGATGCACAGAAGGTACGTAGACTAGCTGAGTTCTACCCTAAAGAGTTCTCGAGCAATTATTTGCTAAAACTTGAATTGCAACTTGGTAATTATATTGATGATATGAGACAAGCTGATAGCTTCAAAGATCTAGACAATCTTGTTGATCTCTCAGTTAAGCTTGTTGAAACAAAGAGGTATAAAGTGTATGATGTGGTTTACATGCTTCTCAAATTGGTTTTGCTTCTACCAGTGGCAATAGCAAGTGTTGAAAGAGTATTTTCTGCAATGGTTTTAGTGAAAACAAAGTTAAGAAATAAGATGGGTGACAGTCTTTTAGATGATTGTTTAGTCACATTCATTGAGCGGGATATTTTCTTTGAAGTGGATAAAGATGATATAATCGAGACTTTCATGTCCTTTAGAAAGCGTAGGCCAAAAAAGTCAGACAATTAGTATTGTAAGTCTCTTTTATGTATATTTGAGAATATTAGTATGGTGTTTGAACTATTTATATTATAATTTGTGCAAATTTCCGATTTAATTCTTGAATTTAAGGTTTATTATATTATTTAGTGCCTGTATATTGAATTACGGTGGAAATTTTACAATTATTTACCGAATTGGCAAATGATTTTACCGAATTGCATATAAAAATTTTAGTGCGGTATACTCTTTAGTAAAATCTTGGGTCCGTCACTGTCAATGCACGAGCAGCACAACTTGATCTCGACGTTGTTCGCAAAAGTCATCTACAATGGAGCTCGGCATTAACCTCTCTATATACAGCGTGAACGTGACGCAACTCTAGCTAAGGGTGCAAACGGGTTGGGTTTTTCCCGACCGATCCGGTACCGAATCCGGTTGGTAGCGAATTCGGTAAACCGTTTTGATATCCGGTCGGATTCGGATTCGGATTTTTGTATTCGGATTCGGTAGCGAATTCGGTTTAGCTGTTATCCGACCGAATCACTTCGGTATTCGGTTATTCGGATACTATCCGAAGCAAATCCGAATACATATCCGACTGTCCGCACTCGGCACTCGGCATTGACATTTGACTCACTCCGTCGGTCCGCCCAGCCGGCCCAGCCGGCCCATCACCCACCCGCCCATCAGGTCACCCGTAAGGCCGCCACTTCCTACCGAGTACCGAGCGCCCCACCCCGCCGCTCTCTCGCCCCGGCGCCGCCTCCTCCCCCGCGCGCGCTCCTCGCGCCTCTCTCCCCCGCGCGCTCCTCCCCCCCCCCGCCCCGCCCGCCCCTCGCGCGCCTCCTCCCGCCACCCTCTCCCCCGTCCGGTCGTCCCCTTCCTCTCCCGCCGCCTCTCTCGCCCGCCGGCGCCGCCTCTCTCGGCCCTCCGCCGCCCTCCTCCCAGCACCCCTCCTCCCCCGTCCCCTCCCCCCCCCGCCGCCTCCTCTCCCCCGTCGCCTCGCCCCTCCCCCCCCCACCACCTCTCCTCCCCGTCCCTTCCTCTCCCCGCCGCCTCTCTCGCCCCGGCGCCGCCTCCTCGGCCCTCCACCGCCCCTCCTCCCCCGCCACCCCTCCACCCCTCCTCCCCGTCCCCTCCTCTCCCCCGCCGCCTCTCCTCGCCCCCCCGGCGCCGCTCCTCCTCGGCCCTCCACCGCGCCCGGCCACCAGAAGCCGCCGCCGCTTGACCTCTTCCCCCCGGCCGACTTGCTACGACGTTGGCAGCAGCAACCTTTGGTATATCTTTTAAAACCTTCCTGCTTGCTTTGTGGCCACCTTCTATGCCTGCTTGAAAGCTACTACTCTTCTTTGTATGTTTGAAAGCTACGATGTAATTCAGCATGATGTAATCCATTTGAAAGCCACCGGCAGTGAGATTGTATATTCTTTGTATATTTGGTATATATTTGTGAATCAGTAATTCAAATTCATTGCACTTTGCCAAACCACCGGCAGTGAGATTGATTCAGCATGATGTATTACTTTGGGAGAAGGATGTAATTCATTGCACTTTGTGAATCAGTGAATCAGCTTATCACCAGCTGGCTAGATTAATCAGCTGATTCCAATTAATCTAAATTCATTGCACTTTGGCTAGATTAATCAGCAGCTGGTTTTTCTTGAGTAATCAGTGAATCAGTAATTCAAATATAGCTCTTATATCTGCTGATTGATGCTTGCTGATTGATTAAATCTTCTCTATTGTGATTTGCAGCATATCTGCAGTTGTGAATTGTTATGGCATCTGTAAGTGCAAGTGTAAGTGATAGTGTGGGTGTAGTTGCATGTCGTGAGGCACCGTCCATTGGAAGTGGCACGCAAGAGAATGCAGTACAACATGAGGATGTTGAACCTAGTGCAAAGAGGCAAAAGAGGAGTACATCAGTTGTTTGGGATGAGTACACTAGGAGTACAAAGACTGTTGAAGAGAATGGTGTGAAGGTTGTTCAACATTGGGCACAATGCAACCATTGCAAGTACAGTGCAAGATGTGAGACCACCAATGACACAACATGCTTTTGGAATCATTTGAAGAAAAAACATAACCTCCGCCCAGGCCAACAGCAGCTCAAAGTAGAAAAAAATCATAAAGACAATATCACTGTTATTGAACCGTACAGGTATGATCAAGAAGCTAGCTTAGTTTGCATCTATCACTGCTGATCTGGAGGTTGTTGAGACACTTGTTACTAATATGTTTATTCAGGTATTGCACTCTTGTTTTTGTAAATATTTTTCATCTTTTTCGTTACAAAGTTGCTTCTAACTTAGTTTGACATATTAATTGACGAATTGTAGGAAGAAGAAACAGCAAGTGATGATGAGCCATAGAGCGTGAAGGCACTTTCAGCGTTCAGTTGTTGTCTGCTTGAGGCTATAAGCCTATACTATTGTTATTTTGTGTTTCTATTATGGTAAGATAAATTTATGTTATGTATGGTACTCCGTACTCGTAATCTCGTATGAACATTTATGTTCCTATTGTGGCTTGTATGAATTTACTAGAGTATAAGCTTCAGTCGATATTATTTCTATCACGTCATCTTCTATATATATGTTGTTGAATTATTTTTATTCATGTTTTATGTAGTGTGCTTTTAGAACAGTACTTGCTTCAGCTTTGCCAATCATCCGTATTATTATCCACCTACATTATCCATTTCCGAACCGAATCCGTTATATATCCGTCCCGATGGTACCGTATTTGAAACTCCGAATATTCCGAATTCGTATTCGTATCCGGTCATACCGTATCCGACTCCGAATCCGAGAAAAAAATATAGGTTAAGATACGATTTATGCAATATCCGATCAATCCGATCCGTTTGCACCCTTAACGCTAGCTGGTTATGCTTGCCTTCGAGATTTAGCACGTGGCGCAACTCTGCGCGTTCGGGTGTGCGGCCCAACTGGATGGCAGCAGATTTCGCAACATCGGTTGCTTTCTTTCTTTTCCTTTTAGTTTTAGTCCCATACTGGACGTTCTTAGCAATATACTGCAACAGCCAAGACGTTGGGCTAAGATCAAGTAAAGTATATAGTTTTATCAATTTAATATCTAAATACATCCACTTCCACACATTCTGATTCTGCTCTGGTCAAGCTCACGCATATTAGATTGACACCTTATCTTCATTCCAAAACTGAATTTTTTTTAAAATTTCTAAAAAAAAATCAAATGCTTATCCGATACTTACAAACTCATTTCTACCCATATCACACCTCCACCCACTCCCTCACTCAGTCCTCACGCCGCCGCCCGTGATTCATCACGCCTCCACCCACGCCGCGTCGCCGCAGCTCCTCCCCTCACCCCGCCTCCGGCCTCCTCCCCTCACGCCGCCGCCTCCGGCCACTTCCTCCCCAGCTCCTCCTCGGATCCACGCCGGCGCCGTCTCCACGCCGCCTCCGGACTCCTCCCCTCACGCCGCCGCCTCCGGCCACTTCCTCCCCAGCTCCGCCTCGGATCCACGCCGCCGCTGCCTCCTCCCCTCACGCCGCCGCCTCGGATCCACGCCCGGCGCCGCCTCGACGCCGCCGCCTCCACGCCACTTCCTCCCCAGCTCCGATCCACGCCGCCGCCTCCGATCCACGCTGGCGCCGCCTCCACGCCACTTCCTCCCTAGCTCCGATCCACGCCGCCGCCGTCTCGACGCCGCCGCCGCCTCCACGCCACTTCCTCCCTAGCTCCGATCCACGCCGGCGCCGGCGCCGCCTCCGGCCTCCTCCCCTCACGCCGCCGCCTCCCCTCCAGCCTCGGTGCCTCCCCTCCACGCCCGATCCTCGCCGACCGGCGACTGCTCCCGCCTCGAGATTGTGTATGTATGGCTTCACTGATTTGTATGAACATGTGCTCTCTTCTTTGTTTACCATATTATATGAATTTTACTTATCCAGTGTTTTTTGATTATATAGGGAGCCAAGAGGGTTTGCTTTTGTGGAGTTTGTTGACTCTTATGTCGCTTCTGAGGCACAGTATCACATGAACCGTCAGATGTTTTCTGGACGTGAGATTACCGTTGTTCTTGCTGCGGAGACACGAAAAAGGCCCGAGGATATGCGTAGACGAACTAGAGTCAGGTATGCCATACCCAATACTATTTTGAAAATTTTTTCTTTGTTTCATTTGAGATGACTTTTGTCGCTGCACTGCAGAGGTTATTCTGATTATGAGGGCTGGCGTACTTCTCGCTATGGTAATCTGATCTATTTCCAACTGCCATACTTGTTCCTTATCCTATTCTTCGAGCTGCTTAACTGAATGCTGCGGAGTTTAGATCATCTTTCTCTAATGATAGAAACTGTACCCTGTCCATTTATAACTGTCCATGTTTGATGAATTCCAAAGTAAATATCAGCAAAGAAAAAGTAGAGCCTTGATCCATTTAATTTTATGCTTGATGTATATTGCAATTCCTTTTCATTGGTTCTATCATGATCACACTAATTTTCCTGGCAGGGCTGCACCTGCTGGTAGCAAAATGTGTTGTTCAAAATTGATATAATATTTGAATTTTTTTTTGCATGCCATGCGTTGCAATATTGACAAGTTGCTATCTTTCCTTCAGGACGGTCTCGTTCTCGTTCACGCTCACGCTCTCCTCGCAACCGTGGTCGTGCTAGATCACGGTATGTCAGTGAGTCTTGTTGAATAAGTGGTTGACCATGATGTACTGTACGATCATCTTTGTTTAAATGATATTACATGCACGATAGGTCCTACCCTCCTGCCCCAAGAAGGCAAGATGACTCCTCTGCTTCCCCAAAGAGAAAGGAAGAGCGCGGGGCAAAATCACCAAGACAGTCAAAAGAACATGATGCGGATAAGAACTATGCACCTACAGTTTATGAAGTCCCGAAGGTGTGAAAACAACCTCAGTCTGCAGCAACAAGCAAGTACTGTTTTAATTGTCGTTTTTGTTGCAATTTTTATCAAGTTCCATGGAAATCTAGCAGCAAATGGTTGCCTGATTCTCTATCTCTTCAATGATATTTCTCCAACCACTGCCAATGCATCACATCAGAAGATATTTCTATATTGGACAAAAACATAGAAGTAATCCTGGTGGATTTACTTGTTTGGTAAAACAACCAAGTAGTAATCCAAGAATCTATTTCTTGTAGAATGGCTCTTCTTGACAACCCACGCCACTCTTCTTGGTCCCATCATCTCCCCATTCTCAACAAATCTTCTAGATGTCTAGTCCCTGGTCAAGTGACTTGCCTCGATTGGGCGACTTGATAATATTGTTAGTGGGGTTGGTAATGGTTGTTGGTGTTGGTGACCTCGGTGGGTGGGGTTTGAGGAGACACCTTGTAGAAGACTGGTGAAGCAGTGGACATGGTACACTAGGTAGGAAGAGTGGCACTTGAGTGACCAGTCACGCCACACTACTTTGAGAAAGCGAAAAAAAAAATGCACATGTAGCTTTGGTGCTGTTAGCTTGCTTCCTTTTGTGCAAGTATTGGTACTGCAACTCTAGTTTTTTTACAGGGTTTTATGGATTATGACTATTCACTCTTATTTAGCTAGCCTTTGGTGATGTATGATATCTATGAGTAATTTGTGTTGTGCAACTTTGGATCGTGCTAAGGGTCGTGTTGGCTATGCCGCTTTGGTATTTCATTGGAAGGTACTAAATATTTTTGTGATTAATTTGAAAAAATTCATCTGAAGGCTTAATTATGTTTCCAGTCAATTGTGGTGCACATTTTATAGTCGTCGTCTCATTTGTTTAGAGATAAATACAATGGATAATTGTGCACACCACAATTCTAGTAATATTCTTCTTGGATAGTACTGCTTGACAACAAAGATATGTGGGAATTGCATGAAAGCAATTCTTCTTTTGAGAATACTTACAACATGATTGCCAACATAAGTACAATGAGAATACTTACAAGTTACAACGTATACTAAGTAGTCATGATGGCTATACCGTAAGGTTAACATTTGCCATACAGAAAGGCAACTTTTTTTTTTGCGTAAAGCATTTTGGTGTAATATCAAAAATGATGTTCTCACACTTCTGTGCAAATCTTGGTCGGACTCTCGTCTCTTAGCCTCCATTTGCTTGTCTTGGTCCTCATCCATCCAAATGCATTATTAGCCCATTTAAGCATCCATTCGCTTATCTTAACCATCATATATTCAAATGCATTCTTTGGCCATCGAAGCATCAACTCAAGCGCATTCTTCATCCATTTAAGCCAAATAATCTGGGGAAAAAATAAAGCACGAGTAAGATATATGTAATTGCTAATTTTTATTCAAATTCAACTATTAAGAACATAATGCACTTACCATTGGTTGGCGCTGGAAAGCAATCCAAAGAAGCACCATCGAGATTAGGAGTAAAACTCCAACGGGCAATATAACCCATTCGGTGCTCCGCTCAAGACCAAGCAGTACTGTACAAAATAGCAGCAGCGAGAATAGCAACTGATAAAACACTATCATGGAGCAGACAACAAATCCTGGGTGGTCTGGCGACGCTCTCTCCTTGAAGTATGAAGCAGGACCTGCCAGAAGAATGCAGCTGAGAGTTGATATCGTGCCACCTACGAAAAGGAGTGGTCTCGGACCCTGGAAGTATACTAGCCCAGAAATGATCAGACCACTGAGGAGAGGCATCTTGTCTATAAGGGTGCAGAGGAAAGCCACTTCAGCCTGAGTTCAAACAAAAAAGAAGAACAAGCGTAAACATATTTAGTATTTAATTATCTTCCTCGGGTAGCCAAAGTCACGGGGGTAAAAAAAAAAGAATTGAAGAAATGTACCTTATTCTCCTTCTCATTTTTCTCCTCCTTATTTTCGTATGTATTCACAACAAGAATACTTGGATCATCAGTCAACAGCATTTCGACAATACGGTTAGCAGTCTTAGATTTGATGTGATGTTTTTTTTTCTGTGTCCTACGGTTAGCAGTACCTTGTTTATATACATTAGATATTGTGTCCGTATACGAGACGGAGACTGGTTTCCAATCTGTCTGGGCTGCTTCACTGTCCATTCTTTGGAGGCAGAGTGCGAGACGGAGACGCAAGCGCAAGCGAGCACCAGCCTTGCCCTGCGCGCGCTAACAGCCTGGCTGACTTGGCGCCCGCGGCAGGTGGGCCCACCTTGACGTGGTGCCCGCCTGTCAGGGAGAGCTTCCCACTCACGTGCGACGGAAAGGCGACGACGATGCACGCGAAAATTGGCAACGAACGAACGGCCAACGTACGCGCAGTGCAGTGCGGTGGTAGCGAAGCTGCAGTGTCTTCTGCAGTACCACAGTCCGACACACACAAAGACACAGTTAATGGAAGATCATTTTACGTAATTTATGTGTTCTGTTTAGTTTCAGGAGAAATTTATTCGAAAGACGCCATTGCTGATAATTTGTTTCAAGAACCAAAAAAGAAGAGCATCCAATCATCTGGTACTAATACTACTATATACTTCAATCTTCTACAATTTTTTTTGCCTTTTCTTTTTTCTTCGTGCTTCTTTGCATTGCCATTATCCATAATAGGATAACCCGTTTTTTCTATTTTTAATTTTTTTAAATTTAATTATATCAAAAAAGTTATCAACTGATACAATACAAAATAATCTAACTATAGTAAAAAAACCAAAAATCATAAAAAAAACAACTTAGCACAACCTTAACTACAGGATGAGAGCACAGCCACGTTGACTCTCCCAACTACATCCCACGCTTGAAACTCAATCTGAACAGGCTGCACCTCACGGCAGGTGCAAGCCGAAAAAACGCCGCGCGTACAGACCCTTCCGCACGATCCTGTCAAAATCACCCACTGACAAATGGACCACCACGCCGAAGTCTTCCCTCACGTGTTAGTAACGTTCTCGAATATAGTACCTTCTTACGGTCACGTGCATATCAGCCGTTCTCGGGCAGGGAGGTTGACGTGCCACCCCGAGGGGATCCTTTCGCACGAGACCTTACTAGCAGTCAGTCACCGACAGGTGGCCCATGATTACTTCGCCCACACGTTGACCTCACCAATCAGGTTCTAGCGATGCGCGAAGGGAGACAGCCAAGGCCCGGGCCCAACACTTTCCATTTTTTTGAGGCAGAGAGCGAGTCGGACTCTGGTTTCCAATCTGTCTGAGCTTTTCACTTTCCATTTTTTGGAGGCAGAGTGCGAGACGGAGACGCAAACGCAAGCGAGCGCCAGCCTTGCCCTGCTCGCGCTAACAGCCTGGCTGACTTGGCGCCCGCGGCAGGTGGGCCCACCTTGACGTGGTCCCCGCCTGTCAGGGAGAGCTTCCCACTCACGTGCGACCGAAAGGCGACGACGATGCACGCGAAAATTGGCAACGAACGAACGGCCAACGTACGCGCAGTGCGGTGCGGTGGTAGCGAAGCTGCAGTGTCTTCTGTCCACCACGGTCTGTCTGCTGGGCTTGCTCGAGTCGAGAGGACGCATGGGCCCGCATGTAAGCCCCACACAAAGATACAGTTAGTGGAGGATCAATTTACGTAATTTATGTGATCCAAAATAATCTTCTACTCACATTCGCTGGAATGGCACCACTGCTGATTTGTGCGTTGCTACGGGACACTATATATTCCATTAATTTTGGTAAACGGGATAGAAGGAATATTTCTTAAATTTGTATTCCATCGTTAGGATGGAATGATTTTATTCAAACAACCAAACAAAATAATAATTTTATAACCATCTTATACGTATATCACTTTATATAAGCAATCAAACACACCCTAGACTGTGTCGCCAAACTTGACTCACTAAGTTCCGTTGCCCGAGCGCGCAACTTGACTCATTGGCTGTTAAAGCGTTGAATTAAAAAAAAATGGACAGAAAATAGTACTAGCTCCACTCATCTGGCCGCCTGGTACTCTTTTTTCGGGAAGAAGGGAAGTCGTACCACTGCTAATGTGGAAGTGTTGTAAATGGCACTGTAGCTATTTCTTTTAAATTTAATCACTAAATATCTATTTTTGTAAATTTAGCCTTCGGACTTAATAGTCGTAGTAGACGACACATGCCACCTACCATACTACAACAGTTCAACAGGTCCTATCTAGCCATAGTAGCTCGACAACGACCAACTGAACCACATGTGCTCAGTGAGACCTACCGAGCCAGCACAAAGTGATAGGTGTTGCACGCTTAGCCATCTTTTTAGCGCTAATTAATCATCATTAACACTAATCAATACTAATTAGCACTAATTAATCGCTAATTAATCACTAATCAAATAAACACGTGCGCCACAACGCATTGCTGGGTGGGGTAGCTCGGCAGGTGTCTGCTGAGCAACCCCAGTTCGATAGGTTCGAGAAAGAGGCTAGATTTACAAAAATGGTTATTCAGAACTAAATTTATTTTTTAAAAAAGTTGGCTACGAATCCTATGATACTATTTGTGTAAACAGTCCCTGTATGTGAACAAATATGACTTTCTATCTGGTACTACTCTAAAGAAATCATCTGGTACTGATACTACTATCTTTACTCTAAAGAAATCATCTGGTACTGATACTACTATCTTTTATAGGTACTCCTATTACACATTTCGTTGATTCTCTTAGGGCGGAAAGCCAATAAGGCACCCAACAACAACTAATATAATTGATCTGAGAATTGGTCCTGCTAACTGGCACCATTCATTTTGACTTCAGTTTCTAACTTTTGGCTTCTAGTTTTTTCCTTAATTTTACATTTTTTTTTCTTTTTTTAGCTTTTTTGGGATTTTTTGCTTTTTCTTTTTTCTCCGTGTTTCTTTGCACTGTTTATAATATGATAACATGTTTTTCTATTTTAAATTTTTTAAATTTAATTATATCGAAAAAGTATCAACTGATACAGTACAAAATAATCTAACTATAGTAAAAAAATCAACTCTACCTAATCAAGTGGGTACAATTTTTTTTTAAAGGCCAAATCTACCTAATCAAGTGGGTACAAAATTAATAATACTTTCAACTTTTCAATTATATCGTTTAAAGACATCTAGCTAATCAAGTGGATACACAATTAATAACACTTCTAATTTAAACTAAATTTCTAATGGTATATTCATCAATATCTAGGGCATGAAAAATAAAGGATGAGTCAATGATATACCTGCTTGTGCTAGAGTTGAGCGGTTTATGGTGTGCGTGCCTTGTGCCGGATTTGAACGGTCGATGGTGTCCGTGCCTTGCGCTGGAGTTCAACACTGCCGTAATCATCAATTTGAGAAAGACGACTGCTTTGATGTGTGATGGATGTGTGATGCTTTTTTCTATACGTACCTTGTTTATATAATGCATTAGATTTTGTGTTCGATATTTGTACGTGTATGAGTTTGATTCTTCAAACATGTATTGGGTTTCCAGTTTTTTGAGGGAGAGGCAGAGATGGACACAGGTTTCCAAATTCCAATTGATGGAGAGTTAAAATCCAATGAGAGAGAGATGACATGTTGGGTTTCCCTTTTTTTTTAGAGAGAGAGGCGGACAGACAAAGATGGTGTATTGGGTTTTAAGGGAGTCCTGATTTTTTAGGGAGAGGGGGACGAAAGAGATGGCACATTGGGTTTTAGTCTACAAACCATTGGTTCTAATTTGTCACTATGGTAAGGGTTTACAGAATTAAGGCCAGATGTTTTTCCCATTTTGTAAGAATTTATAGATATTTCTCTTTTTTAGCAATCAACTCAAAAACGATTACATAGACATGCAAATTAACAAACCATACATAATTGCAGACTCGATCACAGTACAATTGCTAATACGATGAATGGATGGATGGCTGGATATTATCCAATCTAAATTCAAGAAACGCAGTGGATCTAGATGGTGATATCCAAATCCATTCATATGCAATCCCAAAATGCATGGTATCCAAATCCATTCATGCCCTCCATGTGCAGTGTACGCGTGTAGCACATCACATCACAAGGTCTGCGAATTTAATTCCGGATATCCAAAATGCATACCCAAATAATAATGATATGTTTTCTGCTTGGGAATCATGCAAGACCCTGACCAACCATGCCTCCAATCCATGTCCACCCGATCGCCTTGGTGCCAGAGCTTAGGTGCTAGCTCACCATGCCACCATTCTTTCGAAGTCGTCGTCGAATGTGATGGATCGAACACGAACTGCGCCGCAGGTGGAGATGGATGTGTGGGCCGTACAAGCTTCCTTGCTGCGCGATTGGATCGGATCACATCACAGAATAGGAATTGGGGTCCTCCTCAACGGAGACGTAAGGCGGGTAATAGGGGACGCCGGTGCCCCGCAAGTGGTTCTGCGGCGGCGGCAAGTACATACCCGCAGCCCTGGTTCTCTTTCATCCGTTTGCCGCCCTTTCCACCAGCGTGGCCCTTGTTCCTTTTGTAGCCACCTGCTGCATATGCAGCACTACTCTAGTTGCCATTCATGGCAACGTCTTTCTTCTTCGCATTGCGGTTGATGTTCTTCTTCTTCAAATAAAATAGATCGAAGGAGATCGATCAACTACACAGAAGAGAATTAATCCATATATACATCAGGATGTATACACATGTATCGTGCTTACCGAGCCGGCTCTTGTGTTTGTGCCGGGATGATTGCCACGAGCAGCGAGCTGGTTGACCAGCATCTTGAGGCGGATGTCGTTGGGGATGTCGAGATTCACAAGGCAGTTATTTACAGAAGTAACTTTAGAACTAGTATGAAAATCATATTGTTAATTTATATTTATTTTAATTCTGAATTTCTCTTAGTTTATGTTGTATATATTTGATATAGACTCTTTCTTTTAATCTGAACCGTTATGACTTGGGTCCACAAAATTAAGAGCCAGATGTTTTACTTTTTGTGAGAATTTCTAGCATATTTTTTGTTTTTTTCTTAGCAACTCTAAAAGACATGTTATCGACTTTTAGTAATAAATAGATCACTACCTGATGTTTCTGGTAGCATTGAGTAAAAGGATTGGGTGAAACAAACTTTGACCCAATAATGTGCTCCTGGACAATTTGTTCAGCGTGTAAAAACTGAAGCATGCATGAATGTTTGTACAGTATCAGGTTTCTAAAATCTTTTACAGTTGGTAAGATACATCGCAAGAATTACACAAGCAGAATGTGAAGCAAACTAGCAGATTGCAAAATAAACAAAAAAAAAAGCAAAATGATTCATAATGACTTAGTGCAACATAACTCAGACGAGAAATCTGGAATTACAAGCTGAACGAGCAGAATGGCTCAACATGACTGCTAGCTGGATGAGGTACGTGAAAGCAAATACATACATGTGGTCTATTGCTCGCGAGGAGGCAGAAAATGGAAATGTCAGGTTCTTGCTTACTATTGCCTCCAGGTTCTTGCAAATGAATAGTGTCAGGACTCAGGAATGCAGTCCAGAACTTTGCATTCCAACAAGTTACATGTTACAATCTGAAATCATTTGCATTTCAGAACCTTCATAATTGTTTTTTAAATTCCATGATACATGGACAGCCTCATAGTAGCAGACTTTGCATTCATCAACATTTTATGCAAAAACTGAGAAGATCTCCCAAGATCACTTGATACAAATTTCTCTCAGCAAGAATGAATCCGATACAAAAATCTGTCAAGGAACATGCATTTGACAACACTATCGAATTTTTGAAAAAAAATGCGTCAGCCTCCATCTGGTTCGTTTCTTCGGGATCGGGTGGCTGAGATGGATGGAGTGCATGAGTGCAGGGTCAAAGATTGCTGATTGCATAGCATACGGAGCCATGATTGATAAGTGGGGCCAAATAGTACTTATACTGCCAAATAGTAATCTGCTAACTGCTAAGTAGTAGTAGTAGTACTTGTTTAGATATAGTACTCACGGTTCTAGATTGCTTCATTAAGGGTAAGTCCAACTATATCGTCTATAGTTAGTTTATATAAAGAATTATCTTTTTACATATATGTATAGATAGTTTCTCTATTATATATAATATATTTTATTTCTTGTATTATAATCAATTTCTGTATAAGAGATGATCTAATTTTCTATGATTCTATTTTCTTTTCTATATCATCTCGTATTTTATATGATAAAATTTATATATAACTAATATCACATCATGGAGCCATGATCTATCTGCTTGTGCTAAGAATGAATGTCTGGCCACGTGAAAATGAACAAAATTTTCCCGTTGAAACAGAAGGCATCCTCCTCGTGCGCCTGGTCGTCCGTCCGTCGCCTGGTCGTCCGTCGTGTTGCGCCGTCGCATCTTTTCTGTCTGGGCTTAGGGTTTAGAGATCCACGCCGCACGCGTCTGATCCGGGTGGTCGTGACCGCCGAAGTGCTTTCCGTGCAGGCCCGACAAAAACGACCCAGCGGCCAGCAGCGGCACGCGGGGCCCACCACCACAGGCTGCCTGCCACCTCGTCCAAAAGTGCAAACGCAAGCGAGCACCAGCCTTGCCCTGCGCGCTCTGAGCCTGGCTGACACGGCGCCCGCGGCAGGTGGGTCCACCTTGACGTGGTCCCCGCCTGTCAGGGAGATCTTCCCACTCACGTGCGACGGAAAGCCGACGACGATGCACGCGAAAATTGGCAACGAACGAACGGCCAACGTACGCGCAGTGCAGTGCGGTGGTACCGAAGCTGCAGTGTCTTCTGCAGTACCACAGTCCGACACGGTCAGTCTGCTGGGCTTGCTCGAGTCGAGAGGACGCATGGGCCCGCATGTAAGCCCCACACAAAGACACAGTTAGTGGAAGATCATTTTACGTACGTAATTTATGTGTTCTGTTTAATTTCAAGAGAAATTTGTTCGAAAATGGTACCATTGCTGATAATTTGTTTCAATAACCAAAAAAGAAGAGCATCCAAAATAATCTTCTACTCACATTCGCTGGAATGGCACCACTGCTGATTTATGCGTTGCTACGGGACCTATATATTCCATTAATTTTGGTAAATGGGAATGGAGGAATATTTCTTAAATTTGTGCTCCATCGTTTGGATAGAATGATTTTTATTCAAACAAACAAACAAAATAATAATTTTATAACCATCTTATACGTTTATCACTATGTACAAGCAATGAAACACACCCTACACTGTGTCGCCAAACTTGACTCACTAAGTTCCGTTGCCCGAGCGCGACTTGACTCATTGGCTGTTAAAGAGTTGAATTAAAAAAATGGAGAGAAAATAGTACTGGCTCCACTCATCTGGCCGCCCGACACTCTTTTTTCGGGAAGAAGGGAGCTGTACCACTACTGCATGTGGAAGTGTTGTAAATGGTACTGTAGCTATTTCTTTTAAATTTAATTATTAAACATCTATTTTTATAAATCTAGCCTTCAGACTCGATAGTCGTAGTAGATGACACATGCCGCCTACCATACTCAACAGTTTAGCAGATCCTGCCTAGCTGGCACCTTTTTAGCGCTAATTAATCACCATTAACACTAATCAATACTAATTAATCACTAACTAATCACGACGTCTTGCCGAGTTGGGGTATCTCGTTAGGTGCTGGCGAGCAATCCTAACTCGATAGGTCCAAGAAAGAGGTTAGATTTACAAAAAAAAAAAGTTATTAAGGGCTAATTGTTTTGAAAAAGTTGACTACGATACCATTTGTGTGAACAGTCCCTGCATGTGAACAATTATGACTTTCCATCCGATAATACTCTAAAAAAATCATCTGTTACTAATACTGCTATCTTTTACAGGAACTCCTATTACACATTTCGTTGATTCTCTTACAGCGGAAAGCCAATAAGGCACCCAACAACAGCCAATATAATTGATCTGACAATTGGTCTTGATAACTGGCTCTGCTCATTTTGGCTTCAATTTTTGACTTTTGCCTTCTAATTTATTCTTTAATTTCATCTTTTTCTGTCTCTTTAGCTTTTTGGGGATTTTTTGCTTTTTCTTTTTTTCCCGTGTTCCTTTTGCCTTTTTTGAGATCTTTTTCCTTTTTTAATTTTTTAAATCTAATTACTTAAAAAAGCTACCAGCTAATACAGTATAAAATATATCAACTATAGTAAAAAAACCAAAAGCCATAAAAACAGCACCACCTTAACTACAGTAGGAGAGCACAACCCCGTTGACTCTCCCAACTGCATCTCCATGCTTGAAGCGCAATCTGAACAGGCTGCACTCACAGCAGGTGCAAGCTGAAAACACGCCGCGCGTACAGACCCTTCCGCACGATCCTGTCAAAATCACCCACTGACAAATGGACCACCACACCGAAGTCTTCCCCCACGTGTCAGTGACGTTCTAGAATATAGTACCTTACCGCCGTGTGCATATCAACCGCTCTCGGGCAGGGAGGTTGACGTGCCACCCCGCGGGGATCCTTTCGCACGAGACCTTACTAGCAGTCAGTCACCGGCAGGTGGCCATGATTACTTCGCCCACACATTGACCTCAGCAGTCAGGTTCTAGCGATGCACGAAGAGAGACGGCACGGGCCCAAGCTTAACACTGTGCACTTGTGCGGCAGCACCTCCCCACAAACGGCTAGTGACACGTAGGGCCATCCTAACAACAACGGGCCCACCGCTCAGAGTCCCCTCCTAGAGCACCTGCGAGGCGCGCACAAACGTTGAACGAGGAGCGCCCACTCACTGCTCCGTGGGACCCACTTCTCTGTCACCGGGTGGGGCCTGGTGTTATTTAATTTATAAGTAGTAAATGATTTTTTTGCGTAAAGCTGCTCGTTCCGTTCGGGTTTGGCTCCCGTGCCGTGCTGCTACCAATGTGAGGGGGTGATCGGAATAGCGATAGCTTTTGGTTTTTTTGAAAAAACATCAGAGTGGTTGAAAAACATCAGAGCTGAGTTGGTTTATTGAGTATAATTAAATGTAAAAAAATTGAAAAAAAAACCAAAAACAAAAAACGAAAAAAGTGTAAGTAAATTTTTTAAAAAAAACGGAAAAAATAATTTCATCAGAGGTGCATCGTAGCTACAAGATGCACCTTTCATGATGTAATTTCCACCACCGCCAACGATTTAAAAGTCGTTTCGATCGGCCCGAGCTACGAGACTGTTATGTGTAATGTCGGCTCACAGGGACTTCATTTATTCCGATCCCACCCGGATTAAAGTCCCCTCTGCTGTGCCCAGCCCAGGCAAAATGCACGGTTTTATAATCAGTTAAATTTGACTAATACAACTTCGTATTATCTATAAATATAATTAAAAATTACTTATATAATGGATTACTTATATAGTTATTTATAATGATCTTATATAATTAATGTATTATTTATACAATTCTTTATACAACAGTATAGACAATACAAGCTATCTATAAAAAATTATTAAATAATAGATAATATCTTTTTTCTTCTTCTTTTTCATATCATCTAAAATTATATGAAATATAAACTTTCCATCAGCTGATATATAATATTGTACGTGCCTTTACTCGCCTTTGACTTTCTGGAAGCGAACAAACAAACCCGAGAAGCAGTGCAACTGAGACAACCAAAGCAGACCATTGGTCTCTCAACGTGAGAAGGAAATTTGGCCAAGTTAGTCATTGCTCAGTTAGATCACTTGAGAAAACGTTCCAGATTTAGACACGTGACGACTTATGCCGCCGGATATCGACAAGGAGACGAACGCATTCGCCATCTGCCGTGTGACTCTAGGAGCAAAGCAAAGCAAAAAAAAAAAAAAAGAACATGCCGCTGCCACGTTAGACCGAGGCATGGGCATACGTTCTTGACAAGGAGACGAACGAGTTCGCCATTTGCTGTGTGGTTCTAGAATCAAAGCGAAGGAAAAAAACGCATGCCGTTGCCACGTTAGACCGAGGCATGGGCATACGTGCCGTGTGCCGCTGTACGTGCACGGAATCCGGACCGTACATGTGATGCGCGTCGTCGTGCTCGTCACGGGTCTGCTTTGAGATACGGACGTACCAGCAGATCGGTGATGGATATACGCTGACACTGTCCTAGTGTCAGATGGATAGATTCCTCTCACCCAACGACGAAACCTGATTACCTGATGGACAGTGGCGGAACTAGGATTTGGCTACGCCCCGGGCTGAACTCTAACAACCTAAACGTCGCGTTCCTTGGTCTAGTTCGCAGTAGCTGGTGTTATGTCAGGTCAAAGACATTGCAGTAAGCCATGGTACCAAATAACCAAAACCAGACCACATATACATAAACTCTTAGCTGAAAAGGGGCATGTTTGGGAAATTACTTACAACACGATCTTCACCATATAATCGCTGCAACTGCTTTATGATGTCTTGAGTTCCATCGGGGCTTCCATCATCCACAATAATGATTTCAAAGTTGACATCCCTAAGGTGGAAAGGTAAAGCTTCAGGTTTTATAATATGAAAGAGTTTAACAAAGTAAGCAAAATGGCCAAGCAATGAGATACGAAGGTTCCAGCAAACAAGAGATCGTGAATTGACGCTAAATGCTAGGAGTACAACGCAACAATGGAAAACAGGTTGTCGATTCGAAATAATCGTGCTTTAATAACCATTCAAGCCTCTGGATGCAATCATGCACAAAGAGCCAATATTTGCAAGACATAGAGATTAGTCCTCCAGTCTCCAAATAAGAGGATTTCTCATCACCCATCCGACATAGCTAATGAAATACTAAGATGTTTCACAAGTTCTGTTAGTGCAATCGAGCGTATTAGCTCGACCAAAGACCATGATGAAGGGTGTCTAGCTCTAGGACCCGAACACCCCAAAATATGTAAATACCAAACAAAACCGCTAATCGAAATCACCAGTGCGATGACAAAGATTGCACATAATTTACCACCATCCATAATAGTGCATAACTTTGATACTCGTTGTAGGCGTGGCGGAACTAGGAGGGCGGGGAGGGGAGGAGGGGCGCGGGCGGCGGGGGGAGGGGGCGGCGGGGAAGGCCGGGAGGAGGAGGCGGGGCCGACTGGGAAGGCCGAGGAGGCGGGGCCGCGGGGGGAGGAGGAGGCGGCGGGCGGCGGGCGGGGGGCGGGAGGAGGGGCGCGGGCGGCGGGGAAGGGAGGCGGCGGGCGCGGGGAGGAGGAGGCGGGGCGGTGGGGAGGAGGAGGGGCGCGGCGGGGGGCTAGGAGGAGGAGGCGGGGCCGGCGGGGAGGGGAGGAGGGGCGGCGGGGAGGCCGGGAGGAGGAGGCGGGGAGAGGGGGCGACGGGGCGGCGGGCGGGGGGAGGACGGGGGCGGCGGGGAGACCAAGAGGAGGGGCGCGGATCTGCGGAGGTGGGTGGGGCGCGCGGATCTGCGGGAGGAGGGGCGGCGGGCCGGGCGGGGAGGGAGGAGGCGGCGGCGGGCGGGGGGGGGGAGCGGCGGGCCGGCGGGGGGAGGAGGAGGGGGGGCCGGTGGGAGGGAGGAGGGGCGCGGCGGGGAAGGCTAGGAGGGAGGAGGCGGGGCCGGCGGGAGGAGGAGGAGGCGGCGGGAGGCCGGGAGGGAGGAGGCGGGGAGAGGAGGACGGGGCGGCGGGGCGGGGGGAGGGGACGGGGCGGCGGGGAGACCAAGAGGGGAGGGGCGCGCGGATCTCGCGGAGGTGGGCGGGGAGCGCGCGGATCTGCGGAGGAGGAGGCGAAGGCCGAGCGGCGCGCTGGGTCGAGCTAGCGCTCGCTACTGGCTGGGCCGAGCGAATGCTGGGCTGCCCGGCTGAATACTAAAATACTACCAGCCGAGCTAAAAATACCTGACTATACATCGATATTTTTCACGCCCGGCCAAGCCTACCTTGCCAGGGGCCCAAATCCGCCCCTGCTGATGGATCCCTCCTGTACTCAACCCCCCACCTCCGTTTAATCTTATTTTAATTGATCAATTGGTAGCTATTTATCGATAAAAAATAATGTTTTTTATATTGAGCTGAGTGTTCACGAACTGCACGCCATATCTCATGTATCCACACGGCCAATTATTTGTGCATCTTTATTGGGTCATGCCAGTGTTTCGGATACGTGAGACGCCGTAGTACCTTTCCTTCCAGGTGTGCGCCATAGTCCCGGTAAAACACGTTAAGGCCCATTTAATTTCGTATTTTGATGGTTTTTTATTAAAATAACACTGCAATTGTTAGTTTTTTTCTAAAACATCTAATTAAAAAATAAAAAATATCATTATACCTGTAAGAACAATTAAAAAGAAAAAAACTATGTTAAGACAAACAATGCTAGAAGCTAAGGCAAACAAAGCTAGAAGCTACATGTCTTTTTTTTTAGTTTTTCAATCATTTTTTGGTTTCGATTTTTTTAGAAATCACTATTTATTATACTAATAAGTTATAGCCGAAAGATATAAACTATAACCTCAAATTAAAAAGCTGTTTGAAACGCGAACTAATGATAAGACTAAAAAATATCTAAACAAAACAAAATGATAAGATAAGGTAAAGAAAAAAGTCCACGTCACTCACGCCTCATGTTTCCTTCACTTATAATAAAACTCCAAGGAACAGAGAGAGAAGAATTCCCAAAGTCCAAACAGATCTCATCGCCCGACAAAAATATCCATAATTTTATCCTCGCTCTCTCTCTCTCTGCTAATCTGTCATTTTTTTATCTTCTCTCTCTTACATATTATCTCTAAATCGAGATTTTTTCTTCTTTAAAAATCAAAATTTCAAACCAAACCAACCAAGCCGGCGTACATATCGGCACGGTCCATCCCTCCATACTCTCTGCCCTACCCCAGCCGAGAAAGGAAAGGGAGGAGTCATGGCGGAGGAAGTGGCGGCGGTGGCACGGGAGCTGCGCGCGAGCTTCGTGGCGGGCCGGACGCGGCCGGCGGAGTGGCGGGCGTCGCAGCTGCGGGCGCTGGTCAGGATGATCGAGGAGAGGGAGGGGGACATCAGCGACGCGCTCCACGCCGACCTCGCCAAGCCGCGCATGGAGTCCTACCTCCACGAGGTATGTATATATGCATATTTGCATACACGTTACATACACATACATCTGCTTCTTGCTGTTGAATCGGTGGTGCTTCGTGTAGAGAGGCAGGATTGCTCTCTTGTCCTTTTTGCTTAGATTCTTGGATTGGTAAGAACTGGAATTTTATCTCTGCGTCCGTGATCTGTCGCCTTCTTTCCCATGTCACCGTGCATGATTGCTTCCAGTAAGAATTTTAGTTTTGACTAATCGGAGTTTGTGTTGAGCATACTGGTGCTGGCCGGATTAGTAAAAGTTATTTTTGTATGCAGCCCTCTGTCTTGTAAGAAAACTAGTTTGATTATGCGTAGTCTCTCTTCTATTTCTTGGTATTTTGATTGGTGTCATGTTTGCTAGATGCGGGGTTATACTTTTTCTCATGAATTGGAGTCTCCTTACCTCTGTTAATTCATGTTTGATCGGTATCCCCTCTTGTCGATCGAATTTGCTTACGGTGTTAGATTGATTAGGCTACTGTGTTGATCGAATCCTTCTTGGGGTAAAATTGGGAAAGTTGGGTGCTGCTTGCCGTTAGAATTCTTTATAGTGTTGCGTGCCAATTGATTCTCCGTGGTCAAACACTCCACTGTGGCGTTGCTTCATCGAAACCCTCTTCTGTGTTTGGTCTCAGATCGGTTAAAAGCTTGCGCCTTGGTCTATTTCTCGGTTTGTGCAAAGATTTTACACTTTTCCTTTTGGGCAGATGCAACTTTGCATCAGTTTCTACTTGCTCTGTTCTTGCATATTTTTTCTTCGGTTTATTTATTTAAATCTTATGTCAGTTCAATCCAGGAATGTCTAAGTTGAGTAAGTTCCGTTCTTTAGTTATTGAAGTACTACACTGTTATTCTTAAGATAGTAATGGATTGTCCAGTTGGTCCTGCATCCTGGTTCCTTATTGCAATCTGCCTCTGTAGCAAAAAGGAATTTTTTTGGCTAATTACTTCACAATTTATGCTAAGACTTATCCGAAAAGGTGTTTTCACCTGTCAATTCCAGATTAATTCTTTCCTGACCAATTAACTGATAATCACATGTTGCTTCCCTTCTCTGTTCATGACTTAGATTTCGCTGGCTAAGGCGGCCTGCACATTTGCCTTGAAGGGGATGAAGAATTGGATGAAACCTGAGAAGGTAGGCATTCTGTTTGCAAGTCCAGTCTCCAGATATGTTTCAGCCTTCTTAAAACTCTCTTTTGTTGGTCTGGGCTGTAACATTTACTACTTTATATCCAGGTACCTGCTGCCATAACTACATTCCCATCCAGTGCACAAATTGTGTCGGAGCCCCTCGGTGTTGTGCTTGTCATCTCAGCCTGGAACTATCCTTTCTGTAAGTTGACGACGCGTTTGTAGTCGTAGATGCCACAACAATATATGGCAATGCAGTTGAATGAGTAGGGATTTAACGCAATTTGCATGGAAGAGATTTTGAGGATATAGTAGCCATTGATTAGTTCGTTGGATGATGGTGCTGGAAGCTTGAGGCATGATTTTTGTATGCTCCCCTCTCCTTTGCTTGAGGATTGGTTATATGTCATAGTTGGTATCTTTCCCTGTCATAGTTGGTACCTTTCCCTTTCCTCAGACCAAACTTTGCATATTTATTTCTTGCAGTTATTCTCTACTGAAACATACCTTATGTCACAAGTCTTGATTTGTTCAACATCTGAGCATTAGGAGGTCATGTTTCAGCACTATCCTTCTAGAAGTGAGGATCATTTGAAGTTTGAACGTTATTTGTGGTATTAGACTTTTGTGTACCAAACACTAACTTTTAAAGATATTTGTACTATCTTAGCACTTTATGTCTTGCTTGGATTCTTGTGGCTACTTGATTTGAAGTAAAAGTAACCAGATCATTTTTGACCTGTCTGTGTGTTATGAAGTATAATTTGGCATGCTAGCTTGCTTGCTGAGTGCTCAAAAGAAAGACTCTAATCACTTCGCATTTATTGCAGTGCTCTCAATCGACCCTGTCATTGGAGCAATCGCTGCTGGGAATGCTGTTGTTCTGAAGCCATCAGAAATTGCGCCAGCCACCTCATCATTGTTTTCGAAGCTGCTACCTGAGTATGTTGATAACTCCTGTATAAAAGTTGTGGAGGGAGGCATTCCAGAAACAACCGCACTTTTGGAACAAAAATGGGACAAAATCCTCTACACAGGTCAAGTTCTTACCTGTGAAATCTTCATGCTTGAAATGTTTTTCATGTGTAGTAATGCATTGATTGTTTTTCCTTGTTTGCTGGTTCTTGTACTGAATTGTACATCGCTCTTCCGTTCTATATGACTATATGTTAGGCATGTAGTAATATAAAGATTCTAAAGTGCATATATTCGTGTGAAATTGCAGGTAATGGAAATGTCGGCCGCATAGTGATGGCAGCAGCAGCAAAGCATCTAACCCCAGTGGCTCTGGAGCTCGGTGGAAAATGCCCTGTTATTGTTGATTCTGATGTTGATCTTCATGTAAGCCATCTCCTCGTAAATTGTCAGACCCTTTTGGAAAAATCTTGTTTTTTGGTTTTTCCTAATGGATTTTTTCCCTTCAAGATTGCTGTTAAGAGGATTACTGTTGGCAAATGGGGCTGTAACAATGGCCAAGCATGCATTGCTCCGGATTACATCATAACTACGAAATCATTTGCTCCAGAGCTGGTACATACAACCATAAGCATTACCGCTAAAAAAATTATTGTGCGAACAAAACTCCCATTTTGCTTACCTATGAAACTTTCTACAGGTGGACTCTTTGAAAAGAGTTTTGGAGAGGTTCTATGGGAAGGATCCTTTGCAATCCGCAGACTTGTCTCGTATTGTGAATTCTAATCATTTCCACAGATTGACAAATTTGATGGAAGACAAGAAAGTTTCTGACAAGATTGTGTACGGTGGCCAGACAGATGAGAAGCAATTGTGAGAATTTATAATGTCAACTTTGCACTCACTATTGGGTTAGTGAAAAGAGTTTGATTGATTGTTAACATTTGTTTCTTGCATCGCAGAAAAATAGCTCCTACGGTGTTGGTAGATGCTCCTCTTGACTCAACACTCATGACGGGGGAAATATTTGGCCCCTACCTTCCTATCGTAACCGTTAGTAGTTCTGCTCTGGCTTCATCCTATACCCGTACCTCTAAGCTCTAATAATTTAGAATTTTAGATCATGCTATGCATTTAGTGAGGTCTGTCTTTCTTGTTTCTTCTATGTGCTAGGTTCATGCCATATTTGATCTAGCTATGTCAACATTGCTATCATCTGGTGGCTTTTCTGGTACAGCCTTAGTATCTGATTCTGTTTGGAATGGTCTTTTAGGTTGACAAGATTGAAGAAAGCATTGATTTCATCAACTCCAGGACCAAGCCACTAGCAGCCTATCTTTTCACCAAGAACAAGAAACTGCAAGACGAGTTTGTATCAAGTGTTCCGGCAGGAGGAATGCTGGTAAATGATGTTGCCCTACATGTAAGCCCTGCCTCACTGAAAACTGAGTTGAAGTAAAACTCGCCCATGAAGATGGCATATTTGCAAAGTGCTAACATTGCTCCTGTTTCCAACGCAGCTCGCCAATCCGCATCTACCGTTCGGTGGAGTCGGCGACAGTGGGATGGGCTCGTACCATGGGAAATTCAGCTTTGATTGTTTCAGCCATAAGAAGGCCGTCCTGATCCGCGGGTTCGGAGGGGAGGCCACTGCCAGGTACCCGCCTTACACGCCCGAGAAGCAGAAGATCCTGAGAGGCCTGATAAACGGAAGCTTCATAGCCCTACTTCTTGCCCTCCTTGGATTCCCAAGAGAGAAGCGTTAAGTCTCTTCAGTACAGTCTTTGTTCACCAGGGTGCAGAGCATAAATGTTTCTCGCGTGTTTACCATGCTGGCAATGCAAGACGTTTCAGTGCGTGTGTGCCACACAGGTGTATTTATATTTTTATATTTATATATATATATATATATATTATTGGATATTCGGGTGTAACTTATTGAATTTTACATCAGGGAGTCACATAAACAAGTATGATTTGTCAGGTATAATTCAGTGTGCGGAATGGAAAAGATGTTGTCTCTTTTGTAACAACTGACAACTCTCCCTGGTAATTCCATCTCAAATCACATATGAACTGCTCATGCAACTACATATCTATGCTCATTATTGCCCGTATTATACGAACAAATGCATGCATATATGTCCTGCTGTGAATTGTGATCAATGAAGCCAATCTCTGGAATAGACTGCACAGTAACAAAATATATATACAAGACATGTGAATGGTCTTCCAAATGAGACTCTGCAAGAACAGATAATTGACCGTGTGTCCCATTCACCCCGCAGATGAGATCAGCCAGTGAACGGAAACTGGATACTTGGGGCTTGACAGGCAATCCGTAATGGAATACAGAGTAGCAGAGTGCAAAGCATCGGAGAGGATTTTGATCCGCTCCAGTGATCCCACATTAACTCCCATGATATTGAATAAAAATTACCTAAGCATTTAGACATAAAATAGGACCGAAACAGTGGTACATGATGCTTGAACAAAACCTTTAAATTCTTATAATTTTTTCTTTATTTTCTGGAAATCACCAAGCATGGCCTCAAAGAAGATGCA
Organism: Melocanna baccifera; assembly: GCA_036346265.1. Classification (NCBI taxonomy): domain Eukaryota; kingdom Viridiplantae; phylum Streptophyta; class Magnoliopsida; order Poales; family Poaceae; genus Melocanna; species Melocanna baccifera. The sequence continues at coordinate 17,908,325 of CM070707.1, read as the reverse complement.
TGAATGGACACATGCATTGCAAGAGACCAAGTTTTTTTTTCTTCCTTCAACACAATGGTTCTCTTCTCTTCTCTAGTTTTTGCATGGTGCAACATGGACGTAAAATAGGACCAAAACAGTGCTACGTGCTGCTTAAACAAAACCTTTAAATTCTTATATTTTTTTCTTTATTTTCTGAAATCACCAAGCATGGCCTCAAAGAAGGCATGCATGAATGGACACAAGACATTGTAACAGACCAAGCCTTTTTTTTTCTTCCTTTTCAACACAATGGCTCTCCTCTCTTCCTTGTTTTTGCATGTGCAACATAGACATAAAATAGGACCAAAACAGTGCTACATGATGCTTAAACAAAGCGAGCAATTAGCCAATGATATACCGTTGGAACTACTTTCAATGGTATAGAGTGGTTGAAGGAAGAGAAAAAGTACCTTATCGCCGGCCGTCGTCGCTGCGCCACCCTAGACAGCTCCGCGCGCCTCCTCCTCCGCCCCCCGCCCCCTCCATCACCACCCTCGAATCAGGTGGCGGAGGAGAGTGAGGGGATGACGACGACGAAGAGGGAGGGAGAACAAGAGGGCGTGGGGAGAGAGAGACTGTAGCTGCCCGGACACTGGCCACCGGCGATGTGGATGGCCATTGATGCTATGGATTTGGGGATTTTAGTTGAGAGATAGAGTGCAAGGGCGAGAGAGTGAGACGGCTCTGATGTGGAAGGAGATGGGAGCGTTGAACAGTCTGTTCATTTAGCTTACGGTACAGGGTGCATTAGTTTCTCTCTTAAACAAAACCTTTAAAGTCTTATAGTTTTTCCTTTATTTTTCCGGAAATCACCAAGCATGTCTGCCTCAAAGAAGACGTGCATGAACGGACACAGACATTGCAAGAGACCAGACTCTTTTTCTTTCTTCCTTCAACGCAGTGTTCTCTTCTCTTCCTTGCTTTTGCATGGCGCAACAAAACCGGGGAGTGGCCTGTCTGGTGTCTTCCCCGCTTGTCTCCTCACTCCCCGCCTAATGCTCCCTTCCCTCCATCCAAAATCTGCCTCCCATGGCGCCCTTAAAGCACGCACTAATTGCAGCCCCCTTTTCAACGGGAACAAATCCTTAACACCAATGGACATGGATGGATGCTTGTTGTTAGGAAATTGGTTGAAGTAAGTTGGTTGAATTGCATCATCTCCTCTCCAAGGGAAGCCACTCTTCGAGGTTTGTATATCTTGGCTCTGTTTAGTTTCATGCAGTTCTGTTCCTGATTTGTTGCCCTTGTCTTCAGTTAAATCCATGAGTTGATCGTTAGAAAACATTACAACTTACTGTATTTTTCAATCTACACGTTATTGAATTTCTGATTCGTCTTTAAAATTGCATTGTGGGGGGCACAAAGATGCTGGATCCGATATAGACGAAATGTCCTAGAATGATTTCTAACTACGTTGTTAATTTCCTGTTATTTGATTGATTAATCTGCAGGAAAGAAAAAACTCTGAATTAAGAATCATATAGAGTTGCATGAGCTGAAGGGAAAGGATGGCCTTGTTCGATCGGAACCGAAGGCAGCGGTCGTCGCTCTGCTCGACGGCGACTGTCGTCCTGTTCGTCGCGCTCTGCCTCCTCGGCATGTGGATGATGTCCTCGCCGGAGACCGTCCCGGCGGCCATGTCGTCCGATGTTAAGATGGCGGAGGTCGTCAAGGAGGAGGACAGCTCCATCGACGCCACCAACAACGACAAGCAGCACAGCGCCAACGTCGTCGCGGAGACGACCACGACCACCAATGCCGCCGCCGCCGAGGGCGCGGAGGTCGAGAACTCCGCCAAGCCCACCGCGGACACGAAGGGCGGGGTGGAAAGTGACGGCGGAAAGCCGTCGTCCAAGAACCAGTCGTTTGATGACGAGAACGGCAGGACGGAGGGCGGGGTACTCGTGAAGCCGGAGACCGGGGAGACGGACGGCGCGGCCGCCCGGGGAAATAGCGTCGAGGAGACGCCGACCGACGTGAACGAGACCAGCGGCCAGGAGCAAGCGGCGACCGACACGAAGGAGAGCGGCGGCGGTCAGGACGTGAGCGCCGAGCAGACGCCGACCGACACGAATGGGAGTGTCAGCCAGGACAAGAGCGCCGAGGAGACGGCGGCGACCAACGTGAAGGAGGCCGCCGGAGGCTTGCCCAAGAACCAGACGTTCGACGATGAGAACGGCAAGATTGACGGCGTCGACCTGTTGCAGGATGTCGGCAACAAGACGTTCTCTGACGAGAATGGCAACGCCGAAGGAGCTGCATTACCGGTGAAGCCATTGGACGAGGTAACGACGACCACCACCACGGACAACACGGAGGAGGCTGCGGTGGTTCCAACCGAAACCATCACCACCATTTCTGAAGATAATAAGCTGCTGGCGGCGAATGAGGCGCTGCCGAACGGGCAGGCGGAGTTGCTGATGGAGCGGGCGGCGCAGAACGGGTCATTCACGACGCAGGCGGCGGAGTCGACCAAGGAGAAGAAGAACCGCACCGAGAAGAAGAACAAGGGGAAGCACAAGAAGAAGGCGGAGACGGAGGGTGGGGACGGCGTGGCGTCGCCGACGCTCAGCTGGAAGCTGTGCAACTCGAGCGCCGGCGCGGACTACATCCCGTGCCTGGACAACGAGGCCGCCATCAAGAAGCTCAAGACCACCAAGCACTACGAGCACCGGGAGCGGCACTGCCCCGCCGACCCGCCGAAGTGCCTTGTCCCGGCGCCGGCGGCGTACAAGGAGCCCATCAGGTGGCCGCACAGCCGCGACAAGATCTGGTACCACAACGTGCCGCACACGAAGCTGGCGGCGTACAAGGGGCACCAGAACTGGGTGAAGGTCTCCGGCGAGCACCTGACCTTCCCCGGCGGCGGCACGCAGTTCAAGCACGGCGCGCTGCACTACATCGACTTGATCCAGGATGCGCTCCCGGACGTGGGGTGGGGTCGCCGTAGCCGCGTGGTGCTCGACGTCGGCTGCGGCGTGGCCAGCTTCGGCGGCTACCTCTTCGACCGCGACGCGCTCACCATGTCGCTGGCGCCCAAGGACGAGCACGAGGCGCAGGTGCAGTTCGCTCTCGAGCGCGGCATCCCGGCCATCTCCGCCGTCATGGGCACCCGCCGCCTCCCCTTCCCCAGCAACGTCTTCGACGTCGTCCACTGCGCGCGGTGCCGCGTGCCGTGGCACATCGAGGGCGGCATGCTCCTCCTCGAGCTCAACCGCCTGCTCCGCCCCGGCGGCTTCTTCGTCTGGTCCGCCACGCCGGTGTACCAGAAGCTTCCAGAAGACGTGGAGATCTGGGACGGTCAGCCTCTTCTCGAATCCTCCTCCTCCTCCTCCTCCATTTCTTACCTACTTGCAGAGTTGCATTCATGGCTGATGTGATCATGCGGGTGCAGAAATGGTGAAGCTGACGATGGCCATGTGTTGGGAGATGGTGAAGAAGACCAAGGACACCGTCGACCAGGTCGGCCTCGTCGTCTTCCGGAAGCCGGAGAACAACGGCTGCTACGAGAACAGGAGGCAGAACGAGCCGGCCCTCTGCGAGCCCTCCGACGACCCCAACGCAGCTTGGTATGAATCGTCCCGGAGTGACCACCAGCATTGGTTTCTGATCAGACAGTTCACAAAAAACACTTTGCTCCTTAGCACTTCCCTAAAAATAACTGTTCAATATACGTCTCATTCTGAATAACATAGCTTCTTATTTTCAAAAATCAAAAGTTATTTAAAACATATAGACTTTTTAACGTGATTTTGTTTTTTCCTTTACATTATACGTGAAGATATAATATTATTTTTATTTTTTCTATTTTTTATTTTTAATTGAATATTTCAGAAAAAATTAAACGTTTCAATGTTATTTTAGTCAAATGGAAAAGCGAAAGTTTACTACTATTGACTAGTGTTGAGGATTGTTTCCTGAACAGCCTAAGCTTGTGTGCGCGCAGGAACATAACGCTGCGGGCGTGCATGCACCGGGTGCCCGTGGACCCGTCGGTCCGCGGGTCGCGGTGGCCGGAGCAGTGGCCGCAGAGGCTGGGGAAGGCGCCCTACTGGCTGAACAGCAGCCAGGTGGGCGTGTACGGCAAGCCGGCCCCCGACGACTTCGCGGCGGACTACGAGCACTGGAACAAGGTCGTCCGGAGCTCGTACCTCACCGGCATGGGCATCGACTGGAGGGCCGTCAGGAACGTCATGGACATGAGAGCCGTCTACGGAGGGTACGTAACTAATCCATGGCCATGTCTAGCTAGAAATCCAGGCATGACTGATCGATCTGCCTCCGAATAATGTGTTACGATCGCGTTTTTTTTTTTTTTTTTTTGCTTAGATTCGCCGCGGCGCTGCGGGACATGAACGTGTGGGTGATGAACGTCGTGACGATCGACTCGCCGGACACGCTGCCGGTGATCTACGAGCGCGGCATGTTCGGGATATACCACGACTGGTGCGAGTCCTTCAGCACCTACCCAAGGTCCTACGACCTCCTCCATGCCGACCACCTCTTCTCCAAGCTCAAGACAAGGTACGTACTAGAAAGTAGAGATCAACAAAATCTCTCACAATGTACAGCTGCTCATTGTCATGCGTGTTCGAAGGTTCCAAGAACTCGTCGATCACAGATATTACGACCAAATCTGGGTAAATTTGTGGTTCTTTTGCCTCTCAAATGGTAGGTGTAAGGTGCTGCCGGCGATCGTGGAGGTGGACCGGATGCTGAGGCCGAACGGCAGGCTGATCGTGAGGGACGACAAGGAGACGGTCGACGAGGTGCAGAGCGTGGTGAGGTCGCTGCAGTGGGAGGTCAGGATGACCGTGTCCAACCACAAGCAGGCGCTGCTCTGCGCCAGGAAGACCATGTGGCGGCCCACGGAAGTCGAGGCGAGATAACCATGCGCGCGCGTTCCGGCTAGCCGCCTCCGACCACCGTGGGGCGATGTAGGAAGACAAGGATCGAGTTGAGCCGTCGTCGCTTTGGAAGATTAGTACTCACTTAGCACGTATGTGTAAGTATGATGACACTTGGTTAATAACTGATCTAAATGCTCGCCTTTAGCCCTGGCCTATAACGCATCGTGATGCAATCACATGATCCGGCAGTAGTGTCTCACAGTAATATTTTCGCAATATGCGCGAAAATGTTGAGTTGCCAGCGTGAGGGGGCTCAGAAGTCCCAGCGATCAAGCTGCAACCTAGCTTGAGCCATGTCCTTCTGCGCCTTCCTTCGCCGGTAGAAAATAGGGCAATCCCGACTGATGATTGCAGCAACAGAAGTTTTAAGCTTGCGATTGAAGAAGTTTAAAGATTGAAATGCGGCGTTTTAAAAAGTGTTGCGTGGAAGAAAGATTGCAAACCTGGTGCAGAGAACGTCCTGGTGTAGGGAGCCTTGGCACTCCTGGCACTGCGTCCATAGCCTCCCAAAGAGCATCTCCAGCTCAGAAACTGCGGGTGTAAAAAATAAATCAGTCTAATCAAACGCTTGGGAGACAGCATTTCAACGCTCAAGAAACATTTGAGAGGATATATATTCTACCGTTTGCTACAGTTTTGCAGTATAACTCCGCTTCTCTTCCCTTGCAATTTGAACAAAGTGTCTGATTGGAACCACTACAGGGTGAAAATACAGCGGTTAAAAGACTGGGTCTTATGTTAGAAAAGAAATCTCCTCTTTACAGTAAGAGGGCATCTACATTGTGATATTAAAAATTTTAAAGCAAATGCTCAACACAAGTCTAATAGAAGAAGAATTAGAGTGCATAGATTTTTGCATTTGCAACATGGTGGGAAAGTTACCTTATAACTGCTTTGCATCCAAGACAAGTTAGTTGTTTCTTTGCAAATTTCATTATCCCACTATTTGAAGGAGTCGAGATCGACACAGCTCTGGTGTGACTTCCATGAAGCAGCTCTCTACTGGCGTTCTTCAGAATTGGTTCAAAGATCCTCAAAAGTGGCTGATGATTTAGATCGCATGATTAGTTAAGGAAAAAAGAAGCAGCTTTGAATATCACGAAAGGTGTTCCGGACAAACTTTGCTAAGTTGGTTCTCAAGGTAGTACTGAGGATCTATGGGTATGTTATTTTCCAAAACATAAATCGGATCTTCTGACTTCTCGTATGCCTGCATGCAGAAAGACAAATGTATACAATAAAACAAATACTATCACAAATAACATAGGGCTCCGCAACTGAAAGTACAGATGAGTTTACCTTTGCCCCTTTTGCTGCTTTAATTATGACATAAGGGACCCGGTCACCAACAGTGGGTGCTGTAGCAGCATCCCTCTGCTCAAGAAAACCAGAATTTATTTCAGTATTGTCAATCAAGTGTATCCTATGTTGACAAGAAATAGGCCAAGATCTATGCTAGATTTATAGATGAATAGATGAAACACATATGTATTGCATAACCTAATAAGCAATATATAGTATAACACTCAAGGGACAACTAAACCCTAGAAACTAAGAAAAGACATGAATACTCTTATATCCATAACACCCTCCCTTAAATACCAAGTGTATGTAATAGCATTGCATTTGAAAGAGTTAACACTAAAATAAGAAAAAAATCTAAAATCAAAGTCTTGATGACGTTGTTGTAGCGTACGGCTCTTGAAAATTGTGTTAAAATCAGAAGAACTCCATTGAGATCGTACGACATCCCATAAGCATGATTGAAGCCTGAGACGGCGATGGCATAGTGCACAAAAAACGCAAAAGAAGCGCGGCAGCTTTAGAAGCTCGGGGCGGCGGCTTAGAGAGAAGTGACGGCTGCTGCCATGCGAAAGATCCATTGAATCCTAGGATAGACTGAGGCTAGCAAAACAAACGACTAACTGATACAAAAATTTGTAGACTTGCACGGCTAAGACGAACTAGAAGATAGATGACTATGGATTTGAATGGACGCGATGGAAGACTCAAAGATACAAAGCACTAGCACCAAGACCGACACTAGCTGACAGAAATTTTTTTACTAAACTCATAACCAGCAGCAAGACTTCAATAGGAACTAAAGAGCTAGCAAAGCAAAAGACCACAAAACGAAGACCAAGCCACATCAAAGGGTCCATCACCCGTGTTCTCCTGCCAACGATACGTGCCACCTTGATGGTGCTGTAGACGTGGGGCTCCAAAACGAAAGCCAAGTCAAAAAACCTTCAACCATTCCAGCGAACATGCAGAGGCTGACGGCAACCTTGCAGCGGAAGAGGTGCGGCACCATGGCCACGTCGAGCTGCGAGAAGAGCACCAGGCCGCAGGAGACCAGCGCCGACCATAGCACCTCCCATGGTGACCTTTGCAGCCAGCGGAGCCCCGAAGAGCGTCGAGGAAGTAGAGGTCAGGCCAAAAAAGGGCCCGGAGACCACTGGGGAAGAAGCGGCCAGCCTGGATTCAAAGAGCAGCGTGGCGCGGTTGGCTCGGCGAGATCCAGCGGCAACGGCCATCCAGGCCACAGCTATGGCCCCCGACAGCGAGGGCTAGCAGTGCAGAGCGCGGAGGTGGCCAGATCCGACGATGATGAGACCGGCTGCAGATGTCGACGAGCCGGCGGCGAAGAGCGTCGGATCCGATGGGCGGCGAACAACCCAAAGAGATCCGGTGGCGGGAGATGGCCAGGCGACGAGGACGACATCGTGGCCTGCTGGTGACCATGACGCTGACGTCGGCCAGATCTAGCGAGGGAAGAGGCCGGTAGCAGCCAGATCCGCCCATCACCCAGTGACCTTAGGCTTGCAGCGGCGCGTCAGGGCGACCGAGCGGTGGCGCACCCAGACGGAGGAGCATCTAGGCGGCAGCGTCCGAAGACGCGATGAAGACGACCGGGAAAAGCAATGGCAACCCAAAGGTGGTAGCGGTCGAATCCATGCAGGAAGACAGTGGCGTCTGGATCTAATGAAGGGCGGTGACTCAAAGAGTGTAGAAGGAAAGCGCGGTGTGGCCGGTGGCCACCAGATTCGGCAATCTACGTGGGTGCCAAGACGAGGCGACAACGTGACCGCCCCCGAGAGTGGCGATTGATCTTTCCGGGGGCAGCGGCAGCGGAAGACGTGTGGAAAGCCTAGGGTTTGAATCTTAGCTCTGATACCATGTTAGATCTATGGATGAATAGATGAAACACATATGTATTGCATAGCCTAATGGACAATATATAGTACAAGACTCAATGGACACAATTAAACCCTAGAAACTAGTAAAAGACATAAATACTCTTATATCCAAAACAATATGTACCATTCATCAAAAATATCAAGGGTTCATACCTTTCTCATCCTCTCAGCAAGCTCTACATGGGCAGCTTTTACAGCATAATCTTCTCCTGTTTTAGTCAAACCCTGCGTAACAAACAGTTCGAAAATTGCAACACAGAATAGAGCCGTTCTGAGTAACCAGAGGATGATTCCAATCTTTGTGGTATTTTCAGGCAAATTGCGCACTAATTCACCTTTGTTATAACTAGAAGTGACAAGTCCACACGGTTCATCAATAGATCAGATATAGTGTTCTTGACATATTGAACTGCACCAGGAACATCTTGGTCCACTAGTATTTTATGAAGGCACTCGGTTATCAGGTTCTTTACCAATAAACAATTGTCCCTTCTTACTGTCTCAATACCTGTATGCAAAGGTAGAAGAACGCATGTTAAAGCAAGAAAGTATGGTGACAGGTCAGACATGTAATACAAAAAATACCTTTTGTATCCATTTTGTCAAATTTCTCAGGATTTGTCCAATACAAACCAGCATATCTCTTCTTGCTGATCAGTAGATATGGAAAATAGACCTTCTCAAACTCTAGCTTGATGGGCTGCAAGACAGATGTCAAAATCAACAATTATTAAACTTGAAAGCTATAAAATTGACAAAATTTGATACTTAAATTGTGAACTTGGAGCAGGAAGAGCAAAGGTCAAGATTAGGATTTATTACAGCAAAGAATATTCAGAAAATTTATCATTTAGGTCTGTTTAAGTTCTAAACATGTGCCAATACAGGAAACGAAAATGAAAAGATTATGCATTTTTTGAGGCTCCATTATAATACCAGCTAAGGGGCGTAAAAGCTAGGTGCTTTGTAATACACTAACAGTTCAGGACAATTTTTTGCTCTTCAAAAAAAATTTCTGTGCAGCTTTCACGCTGTACTGGAATCATAACATAATTTGAAAAGAACACGAAAAGAAAACCTGCAAATTTTCCAGGACCCTGCCTAGCTGACCAAATTGAAGTAAGAATTAGAGTAAAAATTGTGTCCACAAAAAAATTGCTGGAGATTGATACAAGTAACCTGGAAGGGTTCGCTACATTTTTAAGAATACTGGTTCCATTGGTGCTAACAGGTTTTGGTAAAATCATTGGTGGAACCTCAATTACAATGGTTGTACACCAAGGACACACATGACAATGTGATTCAGTTGCATCGTGTATACGCTCACGGGGTCATGTTTAGTTATGCCAGCGAGCCGAACATTGGCCCATTCCACCTAATGGGAGGTTCATTTTGTATACATAGACCTTGCATGAGGAATAAAGCAAATGAACTAGGGTGGAGCGTTGGGTCGGTCCGACCTGACCCACTCATGTTACAATAACAATGCTTACACAAGTGTCTATGTATTTACCTTAATAAATGTTCCACTAATATAGTCTGCAGCTTCTCTTCCTAACTTCATTGCACCCTCAACTGTAGAAACACCAAACTGTACCATCACAGAATCAGTATCTCCATAAATTACCTGTGATGTCAAAAATTTGTTGTGTGATTGTGTCACCCATCGGAACTGAGGGGAAAAAGCATCCAAATAATAACAAATAGAAAATATTGAGCAGACAAGTGAACAGAAAATATTCCAAATTTGTATCAAGTATCAACACAAGAATAATGCAACCAACACTTCACCTCTGCATTATGCTCATAGCCTCCTAGTGTTGCGAATTTATCTTCAACAAGCTTTTTAGTATGTTCAATCATCTGTCGACCTGTGTGATAAAAATGCTTGTGTTACACAATTCAACATTTTTTCAAATTTGTTAGTGTACTGCACGATGAATTCGTTCATTATGTTATTTGCAGAATTAACACTCACCATAGCTTGTCACACTTGAAGAAATCTCTAAACAAGGCAATTGACCAACAGTTGCTCCAGTAAAACCATAAACTGAGTTTGCGCTTATCTGAAACAAAAACCATTCAACAACATCATGATTCAAGGAGTTGAGCAATATCATAATTCAAGGAGATGGATATTGTGTATCACTGTTTTCAGGGAATCGAGTGGAAAAAGATATGGAAGTACTTTCAGGGCAAGCTGACGACCATCAAGAACCGCCCTTTCAAATGGGTCCTTTGCTTCCTGAATAAGTAATTAGTGTGTTTAACATAGGATTAAAGACCTGGTATTGCATGAATATCTTGCATTTACATGTGTAAAGGATCATGACTACAATTTAATCACAGTAACAAGATGGGAAAAAGATACCTTCAAATCTGCTTTTGCCCTTTTCCGAGCAGCCAACAATTCTTCAAGGATTTCAGGAAGTATACCCTGATATTAGAGACATCATCTTGGTCAGGGAACACTACTTCTGTCAACAACAGCTTTTACCATGCCATGAAGCAATTACCTTTTGCAGCTCTGGTTTCACAAATATTTCACCGGATGGGGTTTTATTGAGGCTTTCTGGAGGCAAGTCGAGTTTACGAGCATCCTCAGGGGGCACCTTCAAAAGGAAAATAAAATGTTTTTTGAACACTCACTAATTTCAGAGAACAAATGTTCTATCACAGTATGCAATTACAGATATTAGCATCAGAAATTGACAGAAGTATCTTTACCAAAGTACAGTAGCATAGGTTATATGCCATCATGATGGATGGATACAATGAAGCAAAGTCCAAAGTCGCGATGGGCTTCTCATAAAATCCAGCCCTTGCCTCCAAAACCTAAAAATTGATGATAGATGTAAATAATGGTAAAATAAAAAACCAGAGGACAGTAGAAAGTAAAAGAAGCTAAATTGAGTGACCAATTCAAAAATGCAAATAAGAACTGATGGATGTTTCCATGCTCCCCATGTGGGAACATAATGGTATACACAAATGTGTTAAGGATATAGAGTTGTATTCTATTCCTGATATACCTTTCTTACTTGTAATATCCTCTTGTACTCTCTATATATACTGTCCATTGGGTCTCTTCAATACACACACAATATTCATAACGAAATGTATGTTTCCTAGTAAACCCTGAATTTGTATCCCACATGCATCAAGGACAGGTTTTGTATGAAGAACTGAGAATTTAATCGGTGAACTGGAAATTTTCCTTAGCTTATCAGGACAAATATCTGTACCCTCATTTTGTGGCAAGCAATACAGAGGGAATCTTGTGTGCAGTACAAAGTTTGTGTCATGATAAATAGATACCCCAGTAAATGCAGTTGCTGTAAAAGCAACATGAGAGGAAACAACCAATGAGCTGGAAAAATGAAGAACATGTCCACCAACTTACAGTTGCACCCTCAAAGGTATCTTGTCCAGACCCTTGACCCTTTATATTTGGTATAACAAGGTTTTTCTGTTTTGCTTTCCTGAGTAGCTGTGAGAGGACCTGAGGAACAAATGAAAACTTTGTTAGAATGCTAGAGTGGAATATTTTCATTAGAAAGATTTGCTGTTGTTGTCACCTTAATGCTCTGTCCCCTTGACAGCAAAAATGAAATGGGAACTCCAGTGACCCTTGCCATCTCTACATAGTTGTAGACATACATCAATTTATCTAACAGTCGCTGTGGAAGATAAGCATCCTGTGTTTACAGCAAATACAAAATATAAAGCAGATCGAAAATAGGCTTTGAGAAAAGGCTACTAATCAACTCACACATCAGAGTTATTAAAAGCCACTGGGTTTTGCTCACACGACCGTGTTTCACGCGCCTGCAGCCACCCTCGCGCAGCGACGCGTGGCGAGGCGCACGCCCGCTCCCCGCCTCCCTCCTTTCCCTCTGCGCTGCGCCTCACCCGTGCATCCCTCCCCCTCCTCCCACACCGCCTCCCCCCTCCTCCCCCGCTGTCTCCCCCGCTCACCCGCCGGCCGCCGCTTCCCTTCCTCCCCCTTCCTACCCCGCCGTCCCCTCCTCCCTCCTCCTCCCCCTCCCCCGCCGCCTCTTCTCCCCCGGTCCCCCCTCCTTCCCCGCTCCCCCGCCGCCTCCCCCCTCCACCACCGCCTCCCCCCTTCTCCCCCGCCTCCCCTCGCTCACCGCGGACCGCCGCTCCCTCCTCCCCTCCCTTCCTACCCCGCCTCCTCCTCCCGATCCCCTCCTCCCCGCCGCCTCCCTGCTCCCCGCCGCCTCCTCCTCCCCCCCCGCCACCCCCACCGCCTCCCCGCCGCCTCCCCGCTCACCCGCCGCCGCCGCTCCCTCCCTTCCTACCCCGCCGCCTCCTCCTCCGGTCCCCCTCCTTCCCGCTCCCCGCCGCCCCCCAACCCCTCCCCCGCTCCTCGCCGCCTCCCCATCTCCCGCCGCCTCCCTAAACCAGTCCTAAACCGCCCGTGACCCGTTTGCAGATCCAAGCTTTCCTGGTGGGTGATTTGGGTTGGAATCTTGTGGTGTTGATTTGCTTGTGCTGGTGGCGTGTGTGCTGATGGTTGTCTTGGTGCTGCAGTGCAACCGAGATCCATGGACCCTTCCAAGGATCTGGCCACCTACGGCTACGGGAGCGTGGCCTGGAAGGAGCGGATGGAGGGATGGAAGCAGAAGCAGGAGGCTGCAGCAACTCCAGAGCGAGGGTGGCGGTGATTGGGACGGCGACGGCGATGCAGATCTGCTGCTGTATGTACTCGAACTTTGATCAACCAGTGTTAGTTTTGAAGCTGCTAGGTTCTTTAGTTAGTTCGATGCGCTGTCGGTGTGCTAGAATTGGTTAGTTACAGAAATTAGCTAATGCTATTTGCTTGTGCATTTGCTGTAGATTTTTCTTGCATACATTAATTTTATATTTATGTTAGTTTTGTCATGATGGTGTGCAGGCATATTTGGTGACAAGAAGAGCATGCACAGTGACAAAGAAGAAACCACTTTCGGTTTGGTGAGATTCACTAAATGCTTCTAACACAATGTAAATTGGATTACTGACATATTAGCTGTTGAAAAAAAGGTTGATACATTAAGTATTTTGCCGTTTTTTTGTAAGTGTATTATTTGCTACCCTTGCTTCAAGCACTAGAGATATAATCATGCAAAAGGATGGAATTTGCATGGAAAGAAAGATATATGTTACATTATTTTCTAATGAGGAAATGGTATTGTACATCAATTTAAAACATTGCACCTTTGAATTTTTTTCTTTTATTTTGGGTGTGCTGTACAAAGCAAACCGAATCAAATCCACACCCTTTGGATATATACTTGGCATACATGCCAAAGTGGCCATTCTATAGTTTACTTAAGTGGCATGTTTTACTTCTAATATGCACAGGATGATGAGCTTTACGCATACTTAATCAACTAATGGAATGTTTGGAGTTTTTAACAATAATTTTTTGCTTTTAGATGGGAGTTACCTCCTTAGTTGGTAACTTCTGGATTGGACTTTAAAAGCAACTGCCCTACTGATGCAGTTCTCAAAGCAAAACATGCTATTAATGGTATTGAAGCTATTTATAATGGTGAATTACCTACAAATTTTACTGCCATCTATTTGCTTACTGAATAACCAAATTTTCATCCTTTGCAGGAAAAATCCAGCCTTAGCTATTCTGGACACTAGGAAAAGGGAGTCTTGTATATACAGATAGAGATATCAATGAATCTGATCATGAATGTATCTGCGGTTTTGACTTTTGACTTCTACATTCTCCAGCTTCAAAGTCAATTCCACCGCATGGTCACTTCAAGTGGTAATTGGTTCGTCAGTCTTGAGCCTGCAACTCCCTACACTTTCTGTGCTTAAAAAAAACTTAGATGTGTGCACTCCCATTATCTTTACCTATTTTCGTCTGCTATACGTGTTTACCAGTTAGTGTGTGTTGATTTGTTTTTTTTTGTTATAGGTTCCAACCAAGGGACAGGTTGATGATCTATCAAAGGAATTGCTAACCCGTTCGAATATTCCAGGTCCCTTGCTGTCCCTGCTGGCTACTTGCATTTTTGTTTGCTCAATTAATGCACAGCCTATTTGAACAAATGAATATTGTTATTTAGTTTCCCATTGTCTTAAAATTCAATGGCAGTCATAGATGATTATGGAGATTTTGGAGGTCTTGTTGATATGAAGTTTTATTCTTCAGGGTTCTAACACACCAAATTTTGTTTATGCTCTCACGCCTCGGACAACTCTTTTGTTAGTCATTTTGGATAAAAAGGAAAACCTAAAGCTATTGCGCTCTAACAGTGACATGTCTGCTTTTGTGTTACCATTTTCGAATGCCTCAGAATAGAGGCTGTTATGAGCCTGTGCTGATGTTCTTTAGGTACCTAAAAGATAACCAGATATTTCTTTTCACCCAGCTCTATATTGTGACTTTTTTATGTTTTCTTTAGATAGAATATCTTGAATTTGCTTCATCCATCTAGAATTAAAAAGTTGAATACTGAGCTTTGAGAAATTGATTTGAGTTCCCAGAGTATTCAATTGGGAAGAGCCACGATTTCTGAACAACTACCTCATCTACAGATGTTGAAATGTTACTTTTGCCATACGGAAGATATTATATAAAGACTGGACAACCCGTATGGTTTTACTGGAATTTAAAGGTTCAAGTTTTTCAACGAACTCTACTTTTTATTGTTGCATGTTTTAGCTGCAACAAACGATTCAAGAATCATAATTGATTGGTTAACAAACAACATATTAGAACAAACAAGATCAATGCATTCCGTTAAGAGCTATATATATATATATATAGAAAAAATACTTTCTACACCCGGGTGTAATTACACCCACCTCTAATATACTACCTAAACAAACTTGACATACTCCTTTATCACTTTGGGTATACTCGTATACTAATTATAAGATACTTCAATGTGAACTACATAAAAAAATTACAAGGGAGTCCATAGTTTTTAGTGTATTTTATAAATACCTTCATATATGTACATACAAAGGAGTATGTCCAAAAAAATCTACATACTACCTCTAAAAAATTATTCATACCACCTAGATGATCTTAAATACTTGTATACTACACGTGTATACCATCCGTTACGTGAGATACTTCCTACGGTATAAGATACGACATAGGGTGTAATTACACCCGGGTGTAGAAAAGAGGCTTTCTATATATCTATATATATATATATATAGGAAAAATACTTTCTACACCCGGGTGTAATTACACCCACCTCTAATATACCACCTAAACGAACTTGAAATACTCCTTTATCACTTTGGATATACTCATATACTAATTATAAGATATTTCAATGTGAACCACATGAAAAAATTGCAAGGGAGTCCATAGTTTTTAGTATATTTTGTAAATACCTTCATATACGCACATAAAAGGGAGTATGTCTAAAAAAATATACATACTACCTCTAAAAAATTATTCATACCACCTAGATAATCTTAAATACTCGTATACTATACGTACGTACTCTCCGTTGCGCGAGATACTCCCTACGTTGTGAGAAACGACATAGAGTGTAACTACACCTGTGTAGAAAAGAAGCTTCATATATATATATATATATATATATATATATATATATATATATATATATATATATATATATATATATATATATATATATATATATATATATATATATATATATATATATATATATATCTTAAATACTTGTATACTACACGTGTATGCCCTCCGTTACGTGAGATACTTCCTACGGTATAAGATACGACATAGGGTGTAATTACACCCGGGTGTAGAAAAGAGGCTTCCTACATATATATATATATCCATTACTTAAGGTCACAAATGCCTTTTGTCTGCTTATGATATATCAGAATTAAACATGTTCCTTCGCCTATTATTCGTTAGACATATGTAGTCGTTCGCCTCATGGCTACTACCAATCTTATGACCCTGCCTATCTAATCTAAGTTATTAAAACTCACTCGGTTTTCCTCACGCGAGAGCGCTCCACGCGCCCGCGAGCCTTTCGCGTGGCGGCGCGTGTTGCGCTCGCTCCCCGCCTTCTTCTCCCTCCGCCCATGCACGGTCCATGTTGACCCTCATCCTGGTAATATTTTGGTTGTGGAAATACTAAAGATTGTTTAGGAAGCGTTAAACCTCTCTCGAGGCCGCATGAGTTTATATATAGTTTGGCTGAAACGCCAGGACTGGTTACAAGGTAAGTATCACCCATATCTTGGTTGCCATATTTGACTCACCTATATTTGGATACAACCTTTACTTTCTATACAACCGACAGCATTACAAGGCAACCGAGATATGCATGATATACCCGAGATAACAGGCTGTAGCTGACAAGAGCTGGCCGAGATACATATATAGACATACCTTTTCTGACAGTCCCCCTCAATCTCTACTTTCTTAGGTTGAGATTGCGCTTAAATTCTTCAAGTCTTTGTATTGATAGTGGCTTAGTAAACCCATCTGCAATTTGATCTCCTGTAGGTATATATCTTACATCTAGCAGTTTCTGATTTACTCTTTCTCTGACGAAGTGATAATCCACCTCGATGTGCTTAGTTCTTGCATGAAACACGGGATTTTCTGATAGGTACTTGGCACCCATGTTATCACACCATAATGTAGCAACAGAAGGAGATCTTATGCCCAGCTCGCACAGAAGAGTTTGAACCCACATAATTTCAGCTGTAGCATTTGCCATTGACTTATATTCTGCCTCAGTGCTGGATCTTGACACGGTTGCTTGTTTTCGTGCACTCCATGATATGAGGTTGTTTCCTAAGAAACAGCAAATCCTCCAGTTGATTTTCTGTCATCAGGACAGCCAGCCCAATCTGCATCAGAGAAGGCACTAACAGACATACTAGCTGATTTATTTATATGTAAACCAACACCCAAGGTGTGCTTTAGGTATCTTAGAATCCTCTTGACAGCAATCCAATGCAATGTAGTTGGAGAGTGTAGATCTTGACAAACCTTATTAACAGGAAAAGAAATATCTGGTCTAGTCAATGCTAAGTATTGTAAAGCAAACATTTGCTGAGATAGATGGAAGGAACTTACCAACTTCGCTCAGCTTCTCTCAGCTGCACGCCGACGTCCACTCCGGACTCGGCGGCCACCGTCTCGACTGCGCTCTCCTTGCGCCGTCCCTCAGCTGCACGCCGACGCCCACCCCAGACTCGGCGGCCACCATCTCGACTGCGCCTCCCTTTGCGCCGTCTCTCAGTTGCACGCCGACGTCCACTCCGGACTCGGCGGCCACCGCCGGCCGCGCCTCTTGCGCCGGCCGCTTCTTCCTTTTCGGGCCGTTTTCCTCTCGCCAGAGAACGCCGAGCGAGCGCTGGCCGAGGCGCCCTCGCCTCCCGCTAACTCGTGGTTGCTTCGCGCCCTTCCTACCGCGACGTCGTCTTGGCTTCTCCCGGGTTGGCCGACGTGGTACCGGCGGTGCCGCAACGCCGATTCGCGGACCGCCAAAGATGCATGTCCGCGCCTTCGGCTCGCCAACTCGCGCGCCGCCGCCGCGCCGAGCTTCCTCGGGATGGGACTTTCTCGTGTCCGGCCAAGAGGTTGGCGAAGGTGGTCGATCGTCGCCGTTCTCGGGGCGGTCCGCGCCTCTCGACGTCCGGTTCCGGCGGGCCTCCAAGGGAAATGCTTCAACTGCCTCTCCACTTCGCATCGAGCTGCGGATTGTCGTCTCCGAGTACGCTGCTTCCGGTGCTTGGGTCTTGGCCACCGCTCCTCTGCCTGTGCTGGAGTTCCCCCGTCTCGGGGACGCTTCTCGGTGTGGCGGCGTCTTTCCCCGGTTGTGGAACCGCCCTCGGCTTCGCCCCGTTCGGCGGGTGGCGGGGCCGGCTCTGGAAGGCAGCTCCGGCGCCCCTCTGGGAGTCGGGATCGAGCTTCCGGGCTGGCGGTAGGCGAAGCGGTGGAGGCCCTCCGCCAGGCTCTCTCCGTCTCCTCCTCCGACCAAGCGGCGACCATCATCGGCCAGGTTGCAGCCTTCCTCGGCGAGGCTGCGCTCAAACTTCGTCAGCCGCGGCCCCCCTCCTCCGCGCTGGGAGACTGTTCATTGACAAGATTTCCAGGAAGACGGCCAGGCTCCTCACCACTCCTCGTGCCTCGAGGGCCAGGGCGAGGACATGTCCACTTGGGGCTCCTCGCCGCAGCCGTCGACTCGCTGGTGTTCGGGTTGAAGTCCCGGAGGTGGCTGCTCCTTCCCGTTCAACGAGGCGTATTCTGAAGTGTTTGGACATCATCGGTGAGCGGGAAGGTTTCACCCAGGAGGCTCTGGACGGCTACGCCAAACTCTTTGCCCAACCCTTGACTGTGTCCAATGTGCAAGCGCTTGCTGCTCTGTTTGGCTGTGCCCCCGTTGTGGCAGAAGCCACCTGTGTTGAAGAGGAGCCTGTTGCTCCATGACTTCCTCGCTCTGAGTCTGGTAGTGTTCTTGTTTGGTTTTATGAATCCATCCAAGATTCTCTCATGGAATGTTCGAGGGCTGAATTCTCGGGCTCATCAAGATTCAGTTCGTACTGTTGTGGACAAAAACCGAGTTGACATTGTTTGTATCCAGGAGACAAAAATGGCTGGGATCTCACAGCGAACCATCCTATCTATGTTGGGGCCTGATTTTGATAATTTTGTTGAAGTGTCTTCCGTCGGTGCCAGTGGGGGTTTGCTCATTGTTTGGAGGCATTGGCTTGGGCGGCTGGATCAGTCAGAACTGATAACTATTGTGCTTCGATTCAATTCTCCCCAAATGGTGGCCACAGCTGGTGGCTTACTTGTGTTTATGGTCCCCAAGGTAATGATAATAAAATCTAGTTCCTGCAAGAGTTGAGATCGGTCCGGGCTGATTTTTCAGGTCCTTGGGTAGTTCTTGGAGATTTTAATCTCATTCTTCGAGATGAGGACAAAAATAATAATAATCTCAACCGGGCAATGATGGGGCGTTTTCGGCGTCTGATTAATGATCTGGCCCTGAAGGAGATCCCTCTTCATGGTCGCAAATACACTTGGTCCAACCAGCAGGATGCTCCGATTTTGGTCAAGCTTGACAGGGTCCTGTGCTCGGTTGATTGGGAGCACTTATTCCCAAATTGCCTTCTGCAGAGTGCTGCTACAGATGACTCGGATCACTGCCCCCTTATTCTGGGATTAAATGACAATAAGCATGGAAAGAGGAGATTCCACTTTGAGTCCTTTTGGCCAAAGGTTGATGGCTTCCTAGAGGCGGTTGAGGAGGCCTGGACTTCTGTTACGGCCTCTCCCTGTCCCTTCGAGACGCTGTCCCGCAAACTTATGGCCACATCCAAAAAACTGCAGAGCTGGAGTCACAGGTCGGTGGGTCATGTCAATTCTCAGCTTGCTCTGGTCAGGGAGATTTTACATCAATTTGAGATTGCTCAGGACAACCGATTGCTCTCTCCTGCGGAGGATGGGCTGAGAATGCACCTTAAGAAGCAGTGCCTCGCCTTGGCCTCTCTTCAGCGGTCCATTGCTAGGAGCCGATCAAGGATCAATTGGCTTAGAGAGGGAGATGCCAACACTGCTTTGTTCCAATCTCAGGCCCGTCACCGCAAGAGGAAGAATTTTATTGCTATGCTCTCATCTGATAACCAGGTGCTCACTAGTCATGATGATAAGGCGGCGGTGTTGTATGATTTCTATAATGGTCTGCTGGGTTCCCATTTGCACAGGGATCGCACAATCAATCTGGATGAGCTGGACATCCCCTCCCATGATCTTGCTGCACTAGACGCCCCCTTCTCTGAGGATGAAGTTTGGAAATCGATCTGCCAACTGCTGCTGGACAAAGCACCAGGTCCCGATGGGTTTACAGGGCGCTTTTACAGGATTTGCTGGCCGATTATAAAAGCGGATATTATGGCTGCAATTTCGGCTGTTTGGGGAAGGAAATTTGCCAACCTGGGGCTGTTAAATTCAGCATTCATTGCTCTCCTACCTAAGAAGGAGGATGCTTCGTCGGCCAAGGATTTTCGACCCATAAGTATTGTGCACAGCTTTGCTAAGTTGGTCACAAAAATCCTTGCTATTAGGTTGGCAGGTCGCCTTGATGAGTTGATTTCTCCCAATCAAAGTGCATTCATCAAAGGTCGTTTTATCCAGACAATTTCATGTTGGTTCAAAGAACCGCCTGCTTTCTTGCACAAAGAAAAGCAACCTAGGATTCTTTTAAAACTGGACATTTCTAAGGCTTTTGATTCAGTTTCCTGGCCTTTCCTTCTTGAGGTGCTGAAAAAATTGGGCTTTGGACAGTTGTGGTGTGACATTCTTTGCGGCCTCCTCTCAACTTCTTCATCAAAGATCCTGCTAAATGGGACCCCTGGTGAAACTATCTTGCATCGCCGGGGACTGCGTCAAGGAGACCCGTTATCACCAATGCTCTTCATTCTTGTAATGGACACCCTCTCCCATATGGTCTCCAAGGCAGCACGAGAGGGGTTTTTGCAACCTCTTTCGGCTAGGTCCTTGCAACATCAGATTTCTCTCTAGGCTGATGATGTGGTTATTTTCCTCAGGCCTTCTGCTAATGACATGGATCTTACCCTTGATTTGTTGCAACTTTTTGGGGAAGCCTCTGGGCTGAAGACTAATTTGCTGAAAAGCAACGTTTTCCCTATTCATTGCTCGGAGCTGGACATTGCAGCAATTCAAAATCACCTGCCCTGTGAGGTGCTTGAGTTCCCCTGTAAGTACCTCGGATTGCCTCTCTCCCTCTCGAAGTTATCAAGGGATCAAATTCAGCCTTATATGGACCGGATTGTTGATCGCCTTCCTGGTTGGAAAGCTGACCTTCTCACTAAGGCCGGAAGGAGGGTGCTGGTTCAGTTTGTGCTCACTTCGATGCTCATCTATTTGGCCATGGCGGTTGATCTCCCTTCTTGGGCAATCAAGGCTGTGGACAAGATTAGGGCGGGTTTTCTTTGGCGTGGCAGAAAAGATGCAAAGGGTGGTCACTGTTTGGTTGCTTGGGCAAAAACTTGTCGCCCTCCGGAGTTAGGAGGCCTAGGTATTTCTGATCTGCAGAAGACCAATTGGGCGTTGCGAATGCGGTGGGCGTGGCTACAAAAATCCGAACCCAATAAACCTTGGTCTATTTTTCCCATCCAAATCCACCCTCGTGCACAGGCTTTCTTCTCCATTGCAGTGGTTGCCGAGGTTGGGGATGGAGCTCGAGTTCTTTTTTGGACAGATAGATGGCTTCATGGACAGCGGATTTTGGACTTGGCGCCACAACTGTCTGCTCTAGTGCCCAAAAGGAGAATTATGAAACGATGCGTTCTTGAAGCATCGATCGACCAAACCTGGATTTCTGATTTTCAAGGGGCCCTTTCTGTGGGAGTTCTGGTGGAATTCCTCGAGCTTTGGGATTTACTCTCTAGAGTGACTCTTCAGCCAGGGGTGGCGGACACATATATTTGGCGCTTCTCAAACTCTGGTGTGTATTTGGCTAAGTCTGCCTATAGAGAGTCGCTCTGTGGTGCTACTCTTTTTGGTCCTTGGAAAAGGATTTGAAAGTCTTGGGCGCCGGGCAAATGCCGTTTCTTCATGTGGTTGGTGGCCCATAACAAGTGCTGGACTGCAGACAGGCTCGAGAAGAGAGGCTTGCCTCATCCTGCTCGTTGTCCCCTTTGTGATCAGGCACCGGAAACAATAAATCACTTGCTGGTCGGCTGCTCCTTTGCCCGCGTTTTCTGGTTTTCACTGCTGCGTTCAGTTGGCCTTCAACCCTTGTCACCGCAACCTACAGATCTTTCTTTTGAAAAATGGTGGTCGATGGTGAGTTCCAGAACTGATGAGGAGGTGAACAAGGGACTCAACTCAGTAATCATTTTGGGGGCTTGGTCTCTCTGGAAGCATCGAAATCAATGTGTCTTTGAGGGAGCGTCACCAGTTGTGGCCGTGGTCTTGGCTCAGGCAAGGGAGGAGCTGAAGATGTGGAACTTAGCAGGGGCACGGGGGATTTCCTACCTGGTTGCTTCTACGTCGGAGGCAGGATAGGCCTAGTCTAGTTTCTTGTTGTTGTTGTTGTTTTTGGCTCCATTAGTTTCAGAGTGCATGTGCCTTCTGGGCTCATGTTTTCTGTAAATTTGCTTGGGTTTCTTTAACCCGGGTTACACTTCTTCTTAATATAATGATACGCAGCTCTCCTGCGTGTTCGAGAAAAAAGTATTGTAAAGCACCCACAACGCTTCTATATCTTGTAGAATCCTCAGAATTAAGAGGGTCACCTTGAGCTAATATCTTTTCTGATGTAGACATAGGAGTGTTCACAGGCTTGCAGTTCAACATGTTAACCCTTTTAAGCAAATCAGTCCCATACTTCTCTTGTGTTAGGAGAACACCTTCTTTAGTTTTCTTTACTTCAATTCCAAGGAAGTAATGGAGATCTCCTAAGTCCTTGAGTGCAAATTCTTGTTTGAGATCCTGCAGTAGCACTGTTGTTGCATTCATAGAAGAACTTGCAACTATTATATTATCAACATAGATAAGAATAAAGATGATAACATCTCCCTTATTGTAATAGAACAAGGAGGTGTCGGCCTTGGATGGGTGAAAGCCAAGTTTTTGAAGTTTCTCACTGAGTTTTGAGTACCAAGCTCTAGGGGCTTGTTTGAGCCCATAGAGAGACTTATGCAGTTTGCATACATGATTGCACAATGCCTTGTCCTCGTACCCAGGTGGTTGCCTCATGAAAACTTCTTCCTCTAGAATGCCATGAAGAAACGCATTCTGCACATCTAGCTGGCAAAGACTCCAACCTTTAGATAATGCAATAGACAAAACAAGTCTAATAGTAGCAGCTTTGACCACAGGACTAAAAGTATCTTCATAGTCTATACCATACCTCTGTTTAAAGCCCTTTGCCACTAATCTTGCCTTGTATCTATCTATTGACCCATCTGATTTTCTCTTAATTTTATAGACCCATTTGCAATCAATTATATTCATATTCTTCCTTGGAGGAACTAGATGCCAAGTCTTGTTTTTCATTAAAGTTACATATTTAGTGTCCATTGCTTCTTTCCAATATTTGTTTTGTAGAGCTTCATATAAATCCTTAGGTTCATCAGTTGATGTAAGGAACCCATACCTAATTCTCCCATTTGTATACTTGATTCTTCCATCCGTAAAAACCATGGGTTTAGTAATACCTCTTTGAAGTCTTGTTATTAGCCGATGCTCAGCAGCAGCAAGTTTGGCCTGGTCATCCGTGGAGGGTCCTGCAGTGTTGTCTGGTCCAGATGACGGCTCCAACTCCTGCTCTTCCTCGGTTGGCATTGCTTCAATACTCGTCAACGTTGGAGAGGACAATCTGGGACGCCGACTATACATCTCTGCATGATTGGTGGTCGGTCTTGGAGACCTGGTTGTGCGGCTGCAGCAGTCCCTGTAGGGCCCAAAACAGGTTCTTAAGTAGCAGCAGGTTCAACAGGTTCTACGCCGATGTAGCCAATGTTTGCCCCATCAATAATCTGTTCAACAATCTGTTTTTCTGCATGAACTTCATCAGTAGAATTAGGATCATTAGCAAATTGATCAGCTGCTGTTATTAGCTCCCCCTGGTGATCAATAGGATTCAACAAGTTTGGAGGAAGGAGAAGAATTTCAGATATGAGTCTAGCACCTGCATTTGCGTGGAGTTTAAGGAAAGGAAAATTTTCTTCATCAAAAACATCACGAGATATATAGATTCTTCCAGTGGAGATATCTAGACATTTGAAGCATTTGTGGATGGTGCTATAGCCAAGAAAAACACATTGCTTAGAGCGGAATTGCAGTTTGCGAGTATTGTAAGGACGGAGATGAGGCCAACATGCGCATCCAAAAACACGGAGGGATGAATAATCCGGCTTGACTTGAAACAGGCGCTCCAAAGGAGTTGTTTGAATCACTCTACTAGGTGTTCGATTAATGAGGTAAGTGGCAGCGGTGAAGGCCTCATCCCAAAATTTTAAGGGCATTGAGGCATGGGCAAGAAGAGCTAACCCCACTTCGACAATGTGGCGATGCGTTCTTTCAGCAAATCCATTTTGCTGATGCGCATGAGGACAAGACACAAGATGGGATATCCCAACCTTTTTGAAAAAGGAATTAAGTTTCTCATATTCACCGCCCCAATCAGTTTGTATAGAAATGATTTTCCTACCAAATTGACGTTCAACAAGACTTTGGAATTCTTGAAACTTTTGGAAGACTTCAGATTTATGTTTAAGAAGATAAATCCAGACAAACTTGCTGAAATCATCAATAAAACTTGCATAATATTTGTGTCTCCCAACAGCTTCGGGTGCAGGACCCCAAACATCAGAAAAGATCAATTCCAAAGGAAAATGAGATACACTATGAGACCTTGAATAAGGGAGTTGATGACTCTTTGCCTGTTGGCAGGCATCACAGACAGACTCTTTATTGGATTCTAATGAATATGGGAGATTATTCTGGCTAATAATTTCTTAATGACCGGAGAGGATGGATGACCTAGTCGGTTATGCCACCTTGACATGGATGGTTTGGTGACATTGTGAACTTGTTTATTGTTCTTGCTTGGGACGAATGACAGCGGATAGAGTCCTCGCTCACATCTTCCTTGAAGAAGAACCTTCTTCGTTGCCTGATCCTTGATTAAGAAGAAGTTGGGGTGAAATTCAAGAAAAGATTTGTTATCGGTGGCTAAACGATGTACGGAAACAAGATTTTTTGTGGCCTCGGGAACATGCAGAACATTGTTAAGATAAAGATTGCGATGAGGAGCTTGAACAATAGCATGACCAATGTGCCTAATGTCCATACCTGTACCGCTTGCAGTGTGAACTTGTTCGCTCCCATTGTATCTGTCACGAATTGAGAGTTTGTCCAATTCGCTGGTTATATGATCAGTGGCACCCGTGTCAGTGTACCAGTTGGTGTCGATGCCGTAGGATGTGGTTGCAGCGGCAGCAGTTCTTCCTCTTGGCAGATAGGTTTCATCAAACTGGTGCCAGCACTCAAGAGCAATGTGGTTTGGCTTGTCGCAGACTTGGCAGCGTGAACGATCATCATTGCTGCTGGTTGATGCGCTTCTGCCACCACTCCAGCTATTGCTGCGGTTACCACGGTTGCCTCGACCGCGATTACCATGACCGCGCTGGAAGCTGCCGCGCCCACGCATGGCTGCATTGACAGAGCTTCCGTGCAGAAGATCTGTCCGCCCATGCATGGTTGCATTGGCAGAACTGTGCAGACTTGTTCCCTGTAGCAGATCCATCCGATTCTCAAAACTGATCAGCTGAGAGTATAATTCACTCACTGTGATGGGATCTGATCTGCCCAAGATGGTTGCAACGACTGGATTATAGTCGATGTCGAGCCCATTGAGGATGTAGGCGACAAGTTCTTCATCGTCGAGAGGCTTCCCTGCTGCGGCCATTTCATCAGCGAGCCCCTTCATCTTCCCGAAATACTCAGGAACTGTCATGACTCCCTTCTGGGTGCTGGACAGCGCCATGCGGGTATTCACCGCCCAGGCCCTGGTTTGCGAAGCAAACATATCTTCTATTGCCTTCCGGACCGCTGAAGCGCTTGTCATGGAGACAACATGGGTCAAGATCTCCCTTGACAATGTGGAGAGGAGATAACCAAGAACTTGCTGATCAAGCGCCAGCCATTTGGCATACTCAGGATTTGGCACTTCTATAGCCTTGTCGTCAATCCTGGTGGTGATCTTCTCACTGGGCGCCACCGTGGTACCATCAAGATACCCGGTGAGTTGGGCGCCGCGGATTGCCGGGAGCACTTGTGCCTTCCAGAGCATATGATTGCCCCTCGTCAGCTTCTCTGACACCGGATGACCAAGAGACTAGTTCATGGCCGGTGAAGGAGAGATTCCATTCGCCATGGATGTGCTTTCTTTAGAGGAATGGCTCTGATACCATGTGGAAATACTAAAGATTGTTTAGGTAGCGTTAAACTGCTCCCGAGGCCGCATGAATTTATGTATAGTTTGGCTGAAATGCCAGGACTGGTTACAAGGTAAGTATCACCCATATCTTGGTTGCCATATTTGACTCACCTATATTTGGATACAACCTTTACTTTCTATACAACCGACAGCATTACAAGGCAACCGAGATATGCATGATATACCCGAGATAACAGGCTGCAGCTGACAAGAGTTGGCCGAGATAAATATATAGACATACCTTTTCTGACATTGGTAACACCTAAGGGGAAGCTTGTTTTTCTTGATTTTAGCATGATGAGTGAAACCCAGGTCTTTAAAGAGGAAGGCGCGCGAAGCGCGCCCGATGTTCTAGTCTAAATCAATAACGATACTCCTTTGAACTACAAGTCCTTTTGCAAAAGTATGATGCTATTAAGAGTATTTAGGTCATTTCCTATTAGTTAGGATTTGGGTCCTTGTACGTCTCATGTACTATATATAGCTCTATGGGTATTAATGCTTCTGAGAAGCTACAGGAAGGACATCATTGTTATGTGTGTGGTTAGTGTAGCACGTGTACTATTCACCCAACGATTAGTTTCCTTTGTTAGAGATTAGATTAATTTGGTTAGTTTGAAAGTTTATCTTCGGTTAGTTTGTTTCTTTAAGTTAGATATTATTTCTTAAGGGTCAAGTCAAGTTATCCCTATAAAAGAGATGTCATTATATCTTCTTTAATCAAGCAAAGATGAATAAACTAGTCCCTGATCTCTAAAGTCCAACTGTGGACGTTCCCTTGACTAGCTATTCTAGATCTATTCCTCCTTCAATCGGTGCCCTCTTCACCTAACACCGTTCTATTTCAAGTCGTCGTTGTCCAACCTCTCTGAGACAGATGATTACCCCTTTGTTGTGTAAGTTCACAACAATCATTTAGAAAAGGGGCACCATCTAGAAGCTCCATCAGTAATGTAGAACAAAAGGCAACTCACCCAACATACCTCGTACAAAACTTCAGCAGTTTATTAGGAGATAACACAAAGGGAAAATTTAGTTGACCTTCAAGCAATAAACTGCCAGCCGTCTTCGTGTCTCTGAGTTCCCATTTTGAAGATCAGATATAATTGAATGGTGAACATCCTCTTTCTGCTCATAAAATAACCCAATATCAGAAAAAGAAAAGGAAAGAAAATTAAATGTAAACATTGTTAGCAACATTTTAGCAAAACGATTCAGTTATAAATAAAAGATTCAATAGAAAGCCATCCATTAGATAAGTAACTTTGCAACAGAAAATCTATTTTCCAACAGATAAATGTGATGCAATCATAACTATAGACACAAATTCCAAACAAAGAATTAACTAGTATAATCAAATACTATCTCCCATCTAAAGAGATTGATCAATCACAACAAGAGTTTGAATGAAAAGGTTTGAGCATGATAAGTACTTCAGGGTGTGCTGACAGCAACTAAGGGCACTTGAAATGTTTGGACTTACTTGCTCCCCAAGAAAGTGTGCAGATACAGAGTTCAATGAATAAGAACTCAGCTTGTAATCCCTTTGCATAGCCTGCATTATACGCAGATAGTAAAGACAAAGGGACAGATGAAATAATGTCATGTAGTTCAAGAAAATAATAACTACTGGTCTAACTGTTATGTAAAACAGTAGATCACAACCTGCAGAAGATCGAATTGCACTCTTCCCTCCACTGTTACATCTTTACTTTCACGCACGCCATATTGCCTGGGTATGT
This sequence comes from Melocanna baccifera, assembly GCA_036346265.1. NCBI lineage: Eukaryota > Viridiplantae > Streptophyta > Magnoliopsida > Poales > Poaceae > Melocanna > Melocanna baccifera. The sequence goes on along the minus strand of CM070707.1, from coordinate 17,880,477 downwards.
ATAATGACTGCATCATTAACTTTGATTTTTACATCAGAGAACAGTAGTTCATTTGCTATGTTCTACAAAGAAAAAACTTGCATCATTGCACCTTCCAGATAGCCGTGGATGTGGTCTATAACTTGGGGGTAGTGGTGGATGTGGTCTATAACTTGGGGGCAACTGACCCAACAGGTTTTATTCAAAAAAAGCCCTATCATTATTGATATTTCTAAAAAGTTCATAAAAATCTGAAGATTTCATAAGACTTGACCCAACAGGGTTTGAGTCCTGGATCAGCCACTTGCTTGCAGGTCATGAAATTTTGTAGCATTAACATGCAATGATTAAAGCAAGATAAAAAAAATTGCAAAGAATTGTGAAGTCCACTTTATCATGGTGTTTCCCTAATTCTCCATGGGAAAGAATGGTACATGTACAGGTAATAGGTTTTTTGCTTAATGAGTGTGGATTGTGAACTTTAGAGATAATGTAGATCCTCTAGTATCCAAAGAACCCTTTATACACCGTAAATCTAAAAACTAGACGGTGCTAACAGCCATAGAAAAACTATGGATATCTAAGTATGACCTAAAAATATGACTCTACTAGAAAATTGTGGATGAAATTTCTGAAAACGACAATGCTAGAAGTAATTATAGGATGCTATAACTTCTGAATAATGAGAATCTGTTCTCCGTTAAGAAAAATGAGGAGGATTTGCATATTGTCAGCTAAATCAGATTACGAAAGAGTTACATGCATCATAAATCAGCAATCAGAAATTATGCACCGCTAGAATCAAATAAAACACAAATACCAAACATAAAGAAAACATGGGCTGCACATGTAAGCACACAGTAAAACTAAAGGAAGCAGTAAGATAATGTCTCAATGAAAAGTACCAAACAAAACTTGGAAATTGTACAACTATTTGACCATAAGAGACTACCGCAAATATGCTGAATGTTTAGTTGGCCCAAATGTACTCTGGATGATTTAAAAAACTAATCTGGAATAGAAAGAGCAAATATCAAATGCATAAAGACTAGGACTACAGAAGGTAACCTTGAGGAAAAGGTAGTATCACGGACACGAACGCGACTATTTCTGATTCGACCAAGTATTGGAAACCCCACTATCTTAAGAACCTCAGCTCTCTGCAAATGTGTGAAATCATACCGTACTAAGATATGTCAAATTGCCAAGTTGGCCAAAGAGTAAGAACTGTAAATTACAAAAGTTATTGTACCTCAATAAGATAGGGCAAGTCAAATTTGCAGATATTGTATCCAATTATAATATCAGGATCCACTACACGTATGAAATCCTGCAAAATTCCGAAACATAATCAGCTTATTCTCAATTAAGCTCTTTATATTCGATCAGAAACTGTATTTAACTTCAGTAAAAAAATAAAAAACACCATGGTATATAGCAAGCAAAGAGAAAACAAATGTAGGACCTGTTCTTTTTGGCTGCGGCTGATGGCTTTTGACTGCGGTTGATGGCTTTTTGACTGTTTGCGACAGAGATTGCGGAAAGAGAGATACTCGTTTGCGATTTTTTATGGTACAGATATTAGTTTTTTAACATGTACTATAATTAACTTGTAGATCTCATCTTAAAAAAATACTCCGTTTAAAAGTTAGTTACTGATTTATTGTAGCAAAAGCCAAAAGCGGCTTTTAGAAGCCGCAAAAGAACAGGACCGTAAACTGTAGATACAAGGGCAAAGAGATAATAAACAATCAATATTGAAGCGTGAGGTTATATACAATCATGCATAGCGTAAATTCAACTGAAGCTGACAGCTCCAAATACAGCATGACTTACCCTCCAAGCAAGTAGAATATCTCTCTCTGTCTCAAATGACATTACATCGACTCCGACAATGGGAGAGCATGATTTAAGAGTCATGACATTCCGTACAAAAGGTTGGCCTTCTCCTTGAAGTGTGACTAAGTTAGCTATCTATTAGAATTGAAAGAAGAAAGTCAAGAAATTGTGCACATAAAGACATTTGCATTACAAACTAAATGATATAAAGTATCAAATATACAAAGGTAATGAAATCAACCTGAATAACAGGATCATGAGTTGGTTCTGGGAAGTGACCTTTGCGACCGGCGCATTCAATATCAAAACTTAATATGCGAAACACGGCCATCCTAGAATATTCCCCTTCAGCAGCATGGCTTAACAAATCTGAGTATCTGTTAGTTGACTTATTAAGGATAAGACTCAACAAAGAATATTACAGTTTAGTAATAGGGATGAAAGCTTTGAAAATATAGAAGGATACAGACAATCCAACTCTAGCTGACAATAGGACATGATGCGAGCTGCTTTACTATACTTCCCAGCAGGAACTTCAATCCAATTACCACCAACAATGTTGCAATCAATCATGAAGCGAAGGGCAAAAAGAATGTTGCTTTCATATGTGAGGAAACTCTTCGAACCAAGGCCTTCAATGGTTATGCCCCTTTCCAGGATGCCTGTAATGTGCAAACATATGCCAGTTGTGGTAAGCCAGCAAATAGCAAGAAAGTGAATAGTAACGGCCTCTTGGAGATCATATTATCACACAATAATTTATTTCCATGCAACTTAAAATGTTCGTCAGGCTATCCATTGAATAAAAAAGATAGTGAGGTCAATCTACAAGAGTGAACGATAATTGCATTCTATTAAACTACCACTGACCACGACAACTAGCAACCATTGTTGGCAAGGCGACTACTATCTTGAGGAAAGGCTGAGACTGATGTGGTTGATAATGCATAATTGTCTGCTTCTGCACACGTTCAACTCTCTTCACAAACCTTGGCACATTGCTATTCCTATTTGAGTCCTTCATCCGCACCTGTAGCACATTATGAAGAAAATGTAAGGAAAAATGTATAGCCAGTGTACCAGGTTTGTGTAGAAGGCTCAATTTACGATACAACAGAAAGTAAAAACCTCTAGAGTTTGTTGGAAGCGTGAAATATCATCAGGATCCATCCCTGACGGGCAGCTGATATAGAAATACGGCTCAAATCCATGCACCTGACAGCATACACTGTGACCTGAAAAAAGGTTAAAATGGTAACATCACACATAAGCAAAAACTATATAAAAAATATTTTTTTTTGGAAATAGAAGCATCCAACCTTCTCTGGTGACACCAAAAATCCTGAGTATAGCTGCAGGACCAGATGAGTTGGGAAGCAATTCTTTGTGACTCTCACCAATAACATAATCTATCTCCAGCTGCTGAAAAGCTAGAAAATCCAACAAAAGGAGAAGAGTATCCTAATAAGATCAAGCAAGATTTTCAACATACAACTTTATCCAAATTAGATTTAACAAATCAGCTAGGAGACTGTGTTATGACAAGCAATCCTAACAAAACACAACCATCACATAATTAGCCTGTCCCTTGAAACTATTCTTTTTTACCATCATTATATCTACCATTTCCTCTTTCTTCCCCCATGTAACTAGTGAAATTATAGAAACATTGAAGTGAACAAACAGTGCAGCATGTACGAACAACGAAGGTGCATGAAGCAATCCCTGAGTTTTAAAGTTCATACGTGAGTCAAAGTTTGTATCTGAACAACTGTATGTATGACAGAAAATAACCAATTTTTGAGGGAAGAAATCCACTGTTGAACCCAATTTAAAAGCTTTACACTTCAAGTAGTCTCCATAGAAACCCAATTAACGGTCATACACTCTGGCAAATCAGTATTTCAATAAAAAAAACAATGATACTGATTCTATGATCCATCTCATTTTCCCCAGCCACACAAGCAAAATTTTGACAGAACTGCGAAAAATACTACCAAACCAGGAATCCATTTTTTTTTGAACAGGCAACCAGGAATCCATTTGAGCACCGCCTCACAGAACAGCGAAAATATGATCCCTCTTGGAATGCAAAAGTTCTATTAATCTCAAAACCACAAAGCACTTCATTTGAGCACCGCCCCACGATCCATGATTCATCGCTTACAGGTTTTATATTTAGTTACCTCCCACGCATCGATCGAGTGCAAAACCAATGAAAAAACAAGCACACTTTCACAGTTCGCACAAAACACTAAAAAAGGTCCCGTCCTCCTGTCCCAAATTGGCTAAGAGAAAAAATTCTAAGCTTTTAGGCTTCACCAATCCAACTAAAACACACATCAACAAAGAAATCCTCTTACCCAAATTGCACCAAATTCTAAAAGCACTGAACAGTGAACACAACATTTCAAAAAATAATCCCACGCATCTGCGCAAAATACCTGAATTACAGAGCCCCAGAGTCCAGCCCTCATCAAATCAATTCAAGTAAAGCAATATTGTGAAAAACACTAAAACCCTATCCAATTGATAGTTGCTTAATAGCACAGTACTGAATCCGCCCCAATTACGACTCCCTCGCAAACCCCAACCAACCCAACTCGAGACCCCAGAATGACCCAAGCATAGATCGGGGAAGTGCGGATTGGGGGGAAGGGGGCCGTACCGATGGTGCGGGAGCAGCCGGAGGCGAGGTCGGCGGGGAGGGCGGGGCGCTGCCACCGGGAGAGGCGGGAGGCGAGGGCCTCGTCGCGGTGGAGCAGCAGCAGCGCCGCTTCGTCCTCCGCCAGTATAGTCTCGTCCAGGAACACGTCCTCGTCCATCATGTCCTCCTCCGCGGCCGCGGACGCAGACGCCGGTGGAGGCGGCTGCGGGGTGCCGGGCATGGGGTCAGCCCGCTTCGCGGAGGGCGCTGGGGGCGGCGCCCCTCGCCGCTTGCCGCCGCGTCCGCCTGAGCTCATCGCCGGAGAGGGGGAGGGAGAGGAAGCGGGAGGGGGAGACAGGTAGACCGGGGTGCGGAATTGGGGTTCCCGCCATTGCCGGGGATGTAGTAGGGCTTTATAGGGGAGGGAATTTGGAATACTCCACCCTTGAAGCGACGTAAAATGGTCGCGGCAAGCGCCGACGGCTATGCTAGCGAGCGTAGAGGTTTACGTAATCATGATAGTACGTTTTAGAATGTCGTTTGCGTCTCTCCTTATTACTGAGTTACAGTTTCAGTTCCAGAAACACATTACAAAAAAAATGTGCAAAAGGTACAAGGCTACAAGCCAAACAATTAGGGGTCTCTCCACCAAGACTCAAAGACAGTTTTCAAGACCAAAAATAGTCAGATCTCAGACCACATTATCAGAAAATGAACGGGCCAGATTAATCGCTACAAGACAGCCTCAAATTGCTTAACGGCCCTGGAATATTTATTGGGCCTTATTTTACCCCCATGAGGCCTTTATCCGTGATGCCCATTTTCTGTTTGGACCATTTATCCTTTGCTGCGCACATTTCATACGTAGCTAGTACTTACCATCTTAGACTATTCTTTTAGTCGTAATTGATGGTTTTTATCTATATTTTTTTAGATAAATAAATGACAGAGATATCGATACGGATGACGTATATGGTTCTAGGCTCTAGAAATCATTTGGAGAACCCACTTCAAAAAGTCATCCCATTTATTTTAATTTTCAGAGAAGTTAAAAACAAAAAGAGACCCTCGGCTGGGTTTTTTGGGCTTATGGTTTATGTTATAGTAACTAGTTTTTAAACGGTGTGTCTTTTAAGGTGTGGTCTAAAGTCAATTGTATACGTTGTACCGAATTCATATACATCGACCAAAATCACACAGAAGTGTCTCTCTTTGTACTCTCTTATGAATAGTTAGAATTCAAAACTTTAAACTAAAAAACATGAATTATGCTCCAAAAGAACCCACCTGAGGTTCTTCCTCTCTTCATTAACGCTGGCCAAATTGCTTGCCTCCTCACCTTCCATAGCTATTGGGAAGTGAAGAAGATGGGTGGGGTTTTTTTTGCTGATGTTTGTAGTTTATAACTATGGTTTTTGAATTCTGGTATGTTCATGAGAGGAGGTACACAGAAAAAAAATAGTCGTATATGATTTTGGCCAATATAGCTGAACTTGATATAGTTTATATTACAATTTATCTGTAGACCCTGTCTTAAAAAATATACCATTTAGTGACAAGTTACTGTACAAATGAAAACTAAAACCTAACCATAAACCCAAAAAACTGAGCCAATAAGTCTGAAACGGCCAAGAGAGTGCGGCGTGTGAAGATTTTATCAACCACCTCCTTCCTGCTGGGCACCTGCAATTCCTCCGGCCGGCATCGTGCTCACCATCCGAGCCCAGCCAGCGGCCGGCGAGTAGGGGACAATCGATGTATTGCCCAAATCCTGTGACCACAGTCTGCCACCTCCACCGCCTGACATCACTGCGCGACAGCCGTAATGTGCCTTCTGTTTGACTCTGGTGGCCATGCTTGCTGCTTGCCGCAAGTCTTGCGTCTATTCAGGTCAGGTGCTTGCTGCATGTATGTAGTCAGTGAAATTTGTTCCATCTTTATTCCGTATTTTCCGATATTTAGTTGTCTTTTCTATGATTACTATACTGTAAGACCAAATCATGCTACTTCACTATGTTTTGCCTTGCCAATTTGTGTTTTATCATCATATAGTTGATGTATCTTTCCTCAAATTATGGATTCTACTCTTTCCCGCAGGTAACAGGTTATGTGACTAGAAGTTTAGAACTGAAGATTCATGCCATCTACCTTTGCTAGGAAAGTTGCCCAAACTGTTGTTCGTAAAACTAAATAGGGTGTGACCAGCTCTTTTCATGTTTCTCTTTTTTTATTACGCATTATTGGGAATCCAGCATACATGATGTGGCCAAGACTGTGAATGCTACATTAACTAGTGCTTCATCCATGCATTCTGAAGTTACAAGACTTAGTACCGAATTGAGCAAGGAGAAAGAAGCAACCGGTTATGGAAGAGGTAAAAAAATCCTACTTCATGCCGATACTTATGTGATTCCTCCTTTGCGTAATGCAAACAAAATAGCAACACATGGAATTGGAGGTGTGGGTGGTGAAGAAAGAAAGCTAGTTTGGCTCAAGCGGAAGACACAAGAACAATCAAATATTCGTGCTTGCAGTTCTATGCATAAGGCTCATGAAGCCTTCAACGTCCATTCTGAGGTTTCAAATGCACACAAAATACATATTTGGAAAGCTAATGAAGTCTATTTTCCAACGAACTAAACGACACTTGATTTGGAGTATTCTACACGAAGATATGACAATTTCATTGGACGATGCACAAGCTGCCCGGAGAGACGCGCGAGAGATGCTAAACATAATGAGTCTGTGCATTGTAAGGCAAGTGTGGATAATATTGTGTTACAACATGACTTTTCTAAGGTTGAGAAGGCTTCCTTTCCACCTACAAATCAAATTTGGAAGCTTCCTAAACCGAGAAAGGAAAGATATGAACATTTGAATCCAACTCGGACTCAGTTCGGAATAGCCAGCAGGGCTTACCTTAAAACGCCCATAACTTTCACAAACGGAGTCTGATTTAGACGTTCTTGAACTCGTTAGAAAGATAATTTAAAGCTCTATACAACTCATAAGGTGCCAGCCCCAAAAGACTCTTGATCGCAGCACAAATTGGCAGAGAAACCGATGAGTCTATTTTAGGTATTTCCTTCTTAGTTCGTATTGGCGTAGACTTTTGTGTTCATGTTATATTCAAGTTGGCCGCACCTTTGGTGCCAATATAAGTCCAGGGCCTTAGCCCCATTATAACTTAGTCTATGATATGATAAGTTTTTCCACTTATGAAATAAAGGAGAAAATCGTCATGTTGGTTGTTGGCGGCAAGATTGCGTGATTGCAAGGTTTTCTCGTTTGGAGTTTACTAAATTGGTGCAAGGTAAGAACAGGAGGTTCTTGAAATTGCCCATCAAATCTACAAGGTTCATCTCATCTAATTCGTGTCTTCGTTGCTGAATTCACGGTTTGAAGAGTCGGTAAATTGCTTCTAACGTGCACATTGCATACTAGTGCAAACTACCATTATCAAGTTGTTGACGACGTCAAGACAAGGAGAAGACTCCATCCACAAGAACCAAAGGAGAAGGAACCTAGACGTACCAGGAAAGATCGGGCCATCCCTACGCATCAACTAATCTTTAGTTGGTCCTTATCGTTTTGGTATCAGAGCGTGGTTGATCACGATACGTGCTTGTATTTCTTGCTGATTTCAGGATGTCGGGAGCAAGTAGAAGAGGTTCGAGCGGCTACCACGGCGATGAATTGGGTGAACCACTCGATGATGATGTACCACTTGCTATACGGACCCGAGTCAAGGCGCTTGGTGAACACATCAAGCGCCGAGAGGATGTCTTGCGTACTGATTTCGACCAAAGTATCAACGGCGTGCATACAAGAATCACCGAGGTGCAAGATACGTTGAGTGCTCGTCTCACGGAGGGCTTCAACATTCTAGAGGTGACAATTCGTCGCTTGAAGGGACGACTACCGCCGCCAGGAGGAGCCGGCGCACAGCCCCGTGTAGCCAACTTTGAGCAACATATGCGGTCGCATGACGGCGCATACTACTATAAAGACAATGATGACATATCCGATGGCCGTGGAGGCTATCCACGACCACCATGGCGCGATTTTGTTGACCGCCAGGCTGCTGCACATGGAGGGTACCGCGGAGGTGGTGTAGAACGCGTGGACGACGGTATTGGTCGCATCAAAATAACCATACCGGAGTTTAAGGGCAGAGTTGATCCGGAGGCTTATTTGGAGTGGAAGATGTGTGTAAATTAGATTTTCGGCAACCACAACTACTCTGAAGAAAAGAAGGTTCATGTTGCTTCGATTGAGTTCACCGAATACGCTATTATTTGGTGGGATCAATTGAAACGTGCAGGTGAACGTCCACACACTTGGGAGGCAATGAAGCGAGTCATGAGAAACCGTTTCATACCAACATACTATACACGCATGCTTCGTACAAAGTTACGACGGTTGAATCAAGGCTTCAAGTCCGTGGATGAATTCTATCAAGAGATGCAAGTGCTCATGATCCAAGGTGACAAGTTCAGCAAGCAATGAGGCATTCAAATCTGATTCTAGTGCCTTCTCTACCATTAGAACAAGTCAAATTAAGTATTTCAAGTGTAAGAGCAGGGGGCACATAATACGGGATTGCCCAAATGTAAGGAAGGTGTTACTCACACATGAAGGATATGTCGCGGAGGGCGAAAGCAACAAATCTGAAGATGATGATGACAAATCCAATGATTCTCCACGAGAAGGTGTGTATTGTGATCCTGAAGATGATCCAACTTTGATGACTCAAAAGGTGGATGGTGACAATAAGCAGATTCTTGAAAAGAGGCAGCGACGTGGTGTTTTTTAAACCCAATGCATAATATAAGGCAAACGATGCAAGCTTATGATAGATGAAGGAAGCTACAACAATGTGATCAGTAAGGACGTGATTGATGCACTCTCATTGACCACATGGCGTCATCCTAAGCCATACTATATGTAATGGCTTCACAATGTTGGTAAGCTAAAAGTTACTCACAGAGTTCGTGTGCCGTTTTCAATTGATGGTTATGAAGACAAGGTGGATTGCGATGTTGTGACCATGCACATATGTCACATCATGTTGGAACGTCCATGACAATTTGATCGTAATGTTACACACTAAGGAAGAACCAATCGCTTCACTTTTATGCATAAAGGTGTGTTTCAATCTTTGCTACCGAAGAGAGATGAGGAGATTATTTCTGACATTGCCATTAAAAGCAAAAAGCTTGTGAAGAATACTATGAAACCGAGGACGGTTTCACTTGAAGAGGAAGGGGATGATGTGGCCAAGACTGTGAATGCTACATTGACTTGTACTTCATCCATGCATTCTGAAGTTACAAGACTTAATGCTGAATTGAGCAAGGAGAAAGAAGCAATCAGTTATGGGAGAGGTAAGAAAATCCTAATTCATGCGGATACTTATGTAATTCCTCCTTTGCTTAATACAAAAAGATAGCAAGACATGAAATTGGAGGTGTGGTTGGTGAAGAAAAAAAGCTAGTTTGGCTCAAGCGGAAGACACAAGAACAATCAAATATTTGTGTTTGTAGTTCTGTGCACAAGGCTCATGAAGCTTTCAACACCAATTCTGAGGTTTCAAATGCACACAAAATAGATATGTGGAAAGCTAATGAAGTCTATTTTCCAAAGAATCAAACGGCACTTGATTTGGAGTATTCTACACAAGATATGGCAATTTCATTGGACGCTGCACAAGTTACCGGAGAGATGCGCGAGAGATGCTAAATATAATGAGTCCGTGCACTGTAAGGTAAGTGTGGATAATATTGGGTTACAACATAACTTTTCTAAGGCTTCCTTTTCACCTACAAATCAGATTTGGAAGCTTTCTAAACCGAGAAAGGAAAGATACGAATATTTGAATCAACTTGGACTCGGTTCGGAACAGCCAGCAGGGTTTATAAAATGCCCATAACTTTCACAAACAGAGTCCGATTTAGGCATTTTTGGACTCGTTGGAAAGATAATTTAAAGCTCTATACAACTCATAAGGTTCTAGCCCCAAAAGACTCTTGATCGCAGCACAAATTGGCAGAGAAACTGACGGATCTATTTTAAGTATTTCCTTCTTAGTTCGTATTGGTGTAGGCTTTTTGTGTTCGTATTATATTCAAGTTGGCCGCACCTTTGGTACCAATATAAGGCCAGGGTGTGGTACCAATATAAGGCCAGGACCTTAGCCCCATTGTAAGTTAGGCTATGATATGATAAATTTTTTCACTTATGAAATAAAGGAGAAAATCGCCATGATGGTTGTTGGCGGCAAGATTGCATAATTGCAAGGTTTTCTCGTTTGGAGTTTGCTGAGTTAGTGCAATGCAAGAACAGGAGGTTCTTGAGATTGCCCATCGAATCTACAAAGTTTATCTCATCTAATTCTTGTCTTCGTTGCTGAATTCATGGTTTGGAGAGTCGGTAGATTGCTTCTAGCGTGCACATTGCATACTAGTGCAAACTACCATTATCAAGTTGTTAATGACGTCAAGATAAGGAGAAGACTCCATTCGCAAGAACCAAAGGAGAAGGAAGCTAGACGTACCGGAAAAGATCGGGGCCATCCCTACGCATCAACTAATCTTTAGTTGGTCCGTATCAATACATATCATCCTAGATCTATCATGGTCTTAGCTGCTAATCACCTATGTTGAATGTGCAGGTTAGTAGATCGACTTCACTCAACAAGGTGGCTGACTGGCTGGCTAAACTGCCTTGAGAAGGTACAAATTTGTGCTTGCTTTCACAAGTTACGTTTACTTCAGCTCTGTAACAGTCTTCACTTTTGCTTTTGGCAATTCTGTCAGGATTATCCTTTGGATTATTTCAATTAATCACATCATCACAATGCTTATACTACTAGCCAACTCCACACAAACAGATTTAGTTTTTGATCTATTCTGCTATATGAAGAAAACGAAATGATAATATCCACAGTCAGGCAACGAGGGCACAAGGTATCCATTGCAGTCATTCAAATACACACCATGGATTCTTTAGGTTTGCAGCTTGCTACACTTCCCCCACCCAAATAAGTACCCTTCTCTTTGATTTATACATTCTTATGCGGCTGAGTATTTCACCTGAGAACAAATCATTGAACATGCATACCTTCACACGCTTGCCTACAAGGCATTTTGATTGCATAGTCCAAAAACTGTAATAGCGTATTTACCAATGGATTATTAACATTTCACCTTTTAACATCTAGGAACCATTTTGCGCTAAATTTTTCACGGGTTATTAATGATATCAATCCTGTATTATGGTGGTTTGCAGGAATACATATTGTTACAAAGATTGATCATGTGGTGTCTATGGTATACTAGCACTCCAAGGTGCATGCATACTGCTTATTTTGTTGTTTCAAATTTTTCTTGAGATGCTTCCAGTTAACTAATGATTGTCATATTTTCCCTCGTGCGATGGCTCCATTAGTCTGCATGAAGACAAATGCAGACAAAATGGTCTGCACATGAGCTAGATTGCACATCAATGCCCGCGCTACGAGAAATCTATCTAGTTTATGATGGACCTTGGGTGGGTTCTTTTAGGTTGTATTTTTGGCTTTTAGTTTATATTTTTTGAATTCTGCCTGTTTGTGAGATACAGTACACAGAGAAAAATAGTCGCGTGTGATTTTGGCCTGTATAGCTGAACTCGATAGTATATACTACAATCTACCTATAGACCCTACCTTGAAAAGATGCATGATTAAAAGCTAGTTACTTATAATACCAGTAGTTTGAACCCCTAGCTTCATGGTGAAGAATCTCTAGTTAACTGGCAGCAGACTAAACCACACTTGTACCCTTTTGCTCCCGCCAGCTGCTCAAAGGCAAACTGCATGCATGTCCTCCACCTCACCCTCCTAGCCCACCGTTTTACCCACTGGTTTTCACCTCAAAACCGACTTCTTCATATAGTATAAAAGACTTTTACCAGCCATACTTTCCCTTGCTACCATCTACTGCTTGTTCTCCTGTAAGAGAGAGAGACCAGAGGCAAGGAGCTGAAGAGGGAGGGGAAGATGGAGGAGCAAGGTTGATGGTCATGAAGCCTTAAGACGTCCACCAAGAACCTCGACCCTCATCATCACCATGGCTTTCGTCAACGACCACTTCCTTTTCTAGCCCAACACGCAAGTAGGTCCCCTCACCGTCCATCCTTGCTTTTAGAACCATGGCTCAGCACTTGAGCAGTCATGGCACAACACTAACAAGTGTAAAGTACGGAGGGGGAGTAAGAGTAGACCTTATTGGGGTAGAACTCGTAGGAGGCCGTGGAAGCCAAGTGATGGCCATGGTCTACCGACTCATGGTGATGAGTTAGGAGCTGGAGCCGAAGCCCCAAGCTGGCCAGCGATGGACTACAATTGGCAGGCTCGAGGGGAGGTGGCAGGCGTGGTGGCCGAAAGTCGGTGCCAAGGGCAGCGTGGAGGCATTTAGCCAGAAGGGGTCAGAGCTAGGCGGGGTGGCCGACAATCGGTCGCCGAGTCTGAGCCCATAGCGGCCGGCTAGAGAGTCTTGGCGGCGCAGGTGCCTGAGCCCCACGGGAGGTGGCGATGCATGAGGGTGCCCCACGGGAGGTGGCGATGCATGAGGGTGACAACGTCAGCGGGGCCAAGTTGAGCCTCAATGGCAACGCCTGGCCGTGACAATCGATGGTCGGCAAGGCAGTTAAGGGCCGGGCTGGAAAATGGTGATCGGGGGCGTGTGGGGAGGGGGTCTGCCGAAGAGACCGCCGATGATGGACCACCAGCCACTGGCTCTCCTGGTCGGCGCACCCAAGGCACCCGAGGTGGCGGTGGAGTCGTGCGATTGAGCGGGGGGTGAGAGGAGGAGGGGAAGGGAAGAAGGGGATGAAGCCAGGAGGCGGTGGACGGCGGAGAATTTGGCGGCCGACGGCCAGTGGCCAGCAGCCTAGGTTGTGGCATACCTCAGATTTGGGGATTTGGGGGGAATGGGCAAGTGAGAGGGAGAGCCATGGGGGGAGGAGTTGGCAGGGGAGCTCGGTGGCCAAAGGTTGACAGCGTGCTCAGGGATGGCGAGCCCACACACCGCCGTGAGAGACACCAGAAAGGGAGAGGTGAGAAGGGGAGAGAGAAGTGAGAGGAGGAAGAGATAAGGAGGAAAGAGAAGAAGAGAAAAGGGGAGGAAGTTCGGCCAAAAAAAGAAGAAAAAAAGAGAGAGGAAAGAAATAAAAAAGAAAGAAAGGAGGAGAAAAAAAAGAGAGGAAAACATTGGGGGATTTATACTGCGTGTCGGATCCTTAACCTTGAGTGACCCATTCGCCAGTGACAGGTTTTGAGCCTAGGATCGATGATGACCGCATATGTGCATGTATTATTCGATATACTAAGTTTGGGTAAATACCTGTTCAGGTTGAGGTTTGGGGACAGCACCATTCGTGCATCACTTTGCTTAGTTAACAAGCAAGTACATGGTAGAGTAGTAGACAGTAATTGTTGTGAAATATGTGATGTTTCCAGTGATTGTTCTCGCCTGGTTGGTGATATTAATTGTGAAACCTAATAAATTGTTGGACATATGCATTAAGCTAGGACGGTGAGAAAGTCAATAGTTATGAGTAAAGCTATCGACTAATTCGGTGTGCTCTTGAGAAAGTGATTGGTGATATTAATTGTGATACATGATAAATTGTTAGAGCGTAGCATTCATGACATGGCCTAGAAGATAGGTGGAGTGTTATATTACTATAGCATGAAGTGATAAGCCAAAACCTTACATAGAGGACGCTATCACACACAATCACCCCCACTTGTGCCACACAAGCGTGCGCGTCCACTTCACATGACATGCTAGGAAATTCTACCGAGGCCCTAGGAACTAACAAAACACGGTCATACACTTTCTTACTTGACAGACACACATGTAATCTAATTGAATATGTCATACCGTGTCGATCCTAGGATTCGAACCTGGTTGGTTGGGAACAACACCCTTACTCCTAACAACTGGGTAGCTTTTTAACTTGGGTGATCTTTGTAATGGTACATACTAATATTTCCTTAAATTAAAACTTCTATATACATATATTAACATCTTATATGTGCCTGTAATGAGCTTAAAATGAATGTATTACGGTAGCGTTCGGAATAGCGATGACTTTTGGTTTTTCCTGAAATTTTACTATAACTGGCTTATTTTTTACTATAGCTGAGTTGGTTTATTGGGCATAATTAAATTCAAAAAATATAAAAATAAAAACGACACGCTAATATATCATAGACAATACAAAAGAATACGAGAAAAAAAAATAAAACACAAAAAAACCAAAAAGAAAAAAGAAAAAAAAAATGCTACAATACGCTACAATATTTTGACCACCATTACCCATCACAATCGCCCATCACGCAGCCACAATAAACGGTCCCGACATTTATGTATTAACTAAATAAATATCAATAACATCACGCATTATGTACAATACACATCATGTCCAATAACTGCCTCTGGCTTGTCAGTGAGTATGATGGGATCCAATGATTTTTGTTATCGGCATATTTTTTTTCAGGCCTTTAAGAACATGTGCTCAAGAACCTCCAGCTATATCTACCATGATGCCACATCAATCATAGCTCCATAGTCATAGTCAAGTCATTAAACCATAGATATTGCTCTGCATAACAAATGAAGTCCTTCGGTGACGCCATCAAAGCAAGCCCTTCAGGTGACCTTGATGCTTAACATTTTCGCATGAGTCATACGTCACCATCGAATGAAACTGCGGAACTGAACTAGACATATATGAGAAGGGAAGTTTGATGGGTTACACATGTACCTTATCTGTTAGAACATAATATTAAAATACCAAAGATGGTGTCCAATTTATCTAAATTTATGGAATGTGTATTCTATCATTATTGTTTATAGAATATCTAGATTACACTTCTCCATGCTGCTATTTGCACGTGTACTGCACACCCCTGTTTTGTACTTTCAATCTTTCTTGTTGTCGTGTTTATTCAATCTAAACAAAAGCATGATCACATACTCCCTTAGTTTTTAAATACATAACACTATTGACTAAATTACACATACAGAGGAAATAAAGTTTTGGACATTTTTTTAAACACAAGTTTTGGATAAAATGTGACCAAACTGTCCTTCACTATTATCTCAAGCACAAACTATGAGATAGTAAAATAGGGGAGATCGGTAAATTTAATGGGAGTACTTTAGCCTTTGGGTTGGGATTTGGAAAAGTGATGTGTATTTGTATACTGCTAAGTACTCCCACCTTTTCACAATATTTGCCTAAACTCATCATAAGTACAGATCATGAAAGCACCAAATATAATAAAAAGTTTATTACAAAGACCACACAACCCATATTAATTAAATATAACATATTACAACTATATTATTTTTCCTCATAGACAAAATACATCAAGCAAACAACAAGATTTAATACGTGTATGAACAGTCAAAAGTAATCGACTTTGTATGTAAATTTCAAACAAACCTTTTTAACCAAATTTAACGTACTAGAAATGATGCCGCGCAAGCATGCGGGCCACTGTGCTAGTTGAATTAAAATACAAATATGAATCCCACGGTACAAATTCATACTCTAAACCGACATAGGGAGCTAGTATATATGGCCTAGTCATGCAGCATCACAGCGACTCGTCATGGAGGCGCTCGTACTCCGGCGGCGGTCGGGGCCACCAGCCGCCGAACTGGCAGAACGGGAAGCTGGGGCAGGGCCACGTGGCGCCACGGCAGAACCGCAAGCAGCCTCGGAGCATCGGCCTCCAGCTATGCCGGCGCATGGAGCCGCGGTACCTAAGCACCTCGTCCACCAGCAATCCCTGGGCGCCGGCGTCGCCGTCCAAGGCTGCGAGGCCGCGGCGGAGCGCGGCGAATGCGCGGTCATCGTGGCCGAGGCGCAGCTCCGCCTTGGCGCACTTGGCGTGCACTGCGACGTCGCGCGGGCAGGCCGCCACGGCCGCCTCCGCGACGGCGCGCGCGCGCCCGACGCCGCCGTGGTCGAGCTCGAACGCGAGGTAGTGGCACCAGAAGCCGCCGTCTTGGTCGTCGCGGGCGCGCCACTCCTCGAAGAGCTCCCGGGCGGCGTCGACGTCGCCCTCGTGCTCCGCCTCCATGTTGATCCACGCCCTGTAGATGGTGGGGTAGTCGGCGACGGCGGTGCAGTCGAGGGCGCTGCGCAGGAGGAGGCGCGCCTCCTTCATGTCGCCGTCGGCCCTGTACATGTGCAACGCCTGCTCGCACCACCGCACGGCTCGGCCACGGGCGGGGTCGGCGGAGTCAAGCAGGTCGTAGACGCGCCGCCGCCGCCGCACCTGGGCCTCGCCGGCAGACACGCCCGCTTCAGTCGTCCCCATGTCGATAGATTGGGGCTACGGGCCGGAACGGAAGCGGAGAGATGCAGATGAGGGTGGATCGATCTTGGTTAATGCGTAGAGATTTGCTTTCTCGGAGAGGAACGGGTCGCAATTTATAGGGTTTCCCTTTCTGAGTTCGTGGCGCACGCAGTTCTCCGTGTTCTCTTCGGAGGTGGCGTTGAATTGGTTTCCGATTCGGACTTCGGAGCGAGTACAAGCGAAGGGAAGAAAAAGGACTCGACTTGGTTTCTGTGCGGAGTGCAAGCGCCGACTTCCTTTCGGTTTCCAAAAAATAGGAAACGCTGACTTACTTTGGTAGCAATAATACTATACTCATATCTAATTGGGCCGTTGGATGCATCCTAAGGGCATCTCCAATGGTCCTAACTAGCAACTAACTAGGAGACTTCCACATCATCAACCAAATAGCTAGCATACAAAGGACTATCTATAAGGATAGCTATTTGATACTTACATGCACACACAGTCATTTATAGAGACTGCCTCGTTTTTTATTATAGCCTAGTGCTTAAGGAAGAGCCGGCTCGATTTTTTTTGCATACTCTCTTTCCTCCACATAGGATTTATGCTGATGTGTACATGCAAATAGCCAGCTGATTTAGACCATTGGAGATGCCCTAACTCGCCTGATGCGTCGCTCCCTCCGCGTCCTCTTTTTTGCTGATATTAAGGGCCTGTTCGGGGGCCCATTTTCGTTCAAAATTCTGGTCCATCCATACGAATCAGAAACGTCTGGTTTCTCGGCCCCCAAATTCCGGCCGGTTTCATATAGATCACGTTTACTTTTGACCTGACGGAGGAGTACAGCCACTGAAGCTACGCAAAACTCATAAGACGTCCACGTAATTCGAAATTTAAACCTTGTAATATTTGACCAACAATTAGCCTAAGATTATATAGATTTGTGGAGCAAAAGTGGTACCATTAAATTTGTATTTACAAGTATTTTCATATAATCATGGTTTTATAGTTGTTAAAAACATTCCGTAAAGGAAATTAACAGTTAAAATTTAGTTTTAGAGACCGTACCAAAGTGAAATCACGCCTTATAAAAATCAAAGGACTTCTTTCAATCACAGAGGCTCAAAATTGGGACACATTCAGATCCAAGTATCCACGCGTATAAAGCACGTTAATTATACAGATCCACGTACAAGCAATCAACAAGCTAGCTAGAGCAATCACGGATTATTAAGCCACTGCCCAGTGACTCGCTAATGCCTAATGGTTTCTACAATATTGTACAGCCAGAACCCGAGATCGCCGAGGCCAGCGGCGACGAGGATGCCATAAAAGACAGCCATGAACGGCAACTTTGCTCGCTCCAGCTTCAGGCAACAGCTACTTCTGCCGTGGCTTCCGTCGGCGGCTGCACGGTGGAGTCCGGACCCCCACCCCATCTCGACGTCGGAAGTTTCAGAATAATACTGTGATAACCTATTATCAAGTTTGTAGAGTAAAATTTTAAATTTTGCAAAATTTCCATTTTGTTAGGTTTTTTGTCAGGTAGTTTGGTCTGACCACTGTGTAGTCACTGGTTTGACCACTAGCTCATTGCCGATTAGACCTAAACCACTTAGGTTAACATTATGGTTTCACACACGGCTACTTTTTTAGTATTAGACAATTTACCAAATTGCCTTTCTACCGTCTTCCATGAAGCTTCCCAATTCCTTTGCCATGAAGTATCACCAATGTTTCGTCATCTTCCACATGGCCCTAATGACTTGATGCCAAGTCTCTCACACGTCCGAATCCCACCGAACTGTCCTCACTTACAAATGACCTAACTCACTTGGCGCACCACATGCTTCTTCTCGCAGATGACAGCACTCAGTTTCCTCGACCATTTGGACGTCAACTCCTCCCTGAGTTTCGTCCCGGTCCATCTTGCCGTTGCCCGTCATGTCCACCAGCGGTAGCTCCCGCTCCGGTTTCTCGTTGTCTCGGCTAACTACATCGCAAGTCTCAGACATCTTTAGCGTCCCCCTAACCGTTTTGGACCTCAGCACTATCATGTGCCTAGTCCTGGTTCTTTTATGCCTCACCATGACCTAACTCCAAAGTTCTACAACCAACAACAACAAACAAACGCACCGCATCGCACAATATATAATAATCAATATGCCTAATTTATGACAATAAGAACACTTATCTCAAAGCTTCCATCCTGGAAGCATCACCGCAAAGCATGACGTGCATCTCTAGTATATTGTGGTTCTTGCTCAAACTTCACCTTTCATAGTCCTTACCATCTTGTACCTTATTTGAGCTCAACTATCTTACATAGCATCCATGACCGTTCTGGACCTTAGTTATCCCTAACCTAGCCTCAGTCTCTCCGCC
The DNA here is from genome assembly GCA_036346265.1 of Melocanna baccifera. Classification (NCBI taxonomy): domain Eukaryota; kingdom Viridiplantae; phylum Streptophyta; class Magnoliopsida; order Poales; family Poaceae; genus Melocanna; species Melocanna baccifera. Next base: position 17,861,263 of record CM070707.1, on the reverse strand, counting down.
ATTGACCATAGTCTCCTTCAAGTCACCTGCACAACAATAGACCAAGCAAGCATTTTCAGGCACAAGTTCTTTGCAACTTAATCTACGTTAATCTATAAATGCATCATGCAACATGTATACACCCAAAATATTGATCCTAAACCTAAAACCAAATAATGAACCCATGTGCACACAAGCAACAACATCCACACCTAGATGCATACTCCAGTTATCACCAAATCCACATGGCGGCTGAGGAAGAGGCTAAGACAAGCTTCATAATTTCGGGGGGCACGTATTGCTTTAACCGGATGCCGTTTGGCCTCAAAAACGCGGGATCCACGTTCACCCAACTCGTAGCACTCACCCTCACTGCTCAGCTGGGAAGAAATGTCGAGGCATACGTCGGCGATGTGGTGGTCAAGAGTAAATAGACCGAATCCCTTATCAAAGACCTCTAGGAGACTTTCAACAACCTGCAGCAAGCCGGCATTAAGCTCAACCTGAAAAAATACTAGGGTACAAGCCGGTAAGCTCCTCGGCTTCTTGGTGTTTGGTAGAGGAATTCAAGCGAACCCAGAGAAGGTCGACGCGGTCCTCTCAATGGAGCCGCCCAAGACGACGAGAGAGGTCCAGAGGCTCGTGGGCCGTCTCACTGCTCTCAACCGTTTCTTGTCCAGAGTGGCTGAGTGAGGACTCCTGTTCTTTAAGACACTTCGCGGATGTGATTGGTTTCACTAGAACAGTGAATGCACCACAGCCTTCGGCGAACACAAGAAACACCTCGCCGAGCTCCCAACCTTGGTCTCCCCGCCACCAGAGGCTTTGCTCTTGTTGTATGTGGTGGCAATCCCCGCAGCAGTCAGTGCAGTGCTCGTCTTGGAGGAAGGAGCCATTCGGCGCCTAGTGTACTTTGTATCAGAAGCTCTCCAATGAGCCAAAACACAATACATCGAGTTGGAGAAGCTAGCCTACGAGCTCCTCATGGCTTCGCATAAGCTGCGATATTACTTCCTGGCGCATCCCATCACGGTGCCTTCGTTATTCTCCCTAGCGGAGATGCTGCAAAACAAGGAGGCAATGGGTCATATCGGCAAGTAGGCAGCAGAGCTGGCACCCTTCTCCCTGACCTACACCTCCTGCACGATGATAAAGTCACAAATCCTCGTAGACTTCATCGTAGAGTGGACGCATGAGCTCGATGACTCCCTCCAACTCAAGCAGCTACAACAAAGGGCACGGTCGTTTGAGATCATCGAGGGCATACTCTATAAGCGTGGGTTCTATGCCCTCCTCCTTCGATGCCTCTCGCATCCCAAAGGCCAGCATCTCCTCATCGATATTCATGTCGGACACTACAGCTCCCACATTGCCCCAAGGGCTCTCATCAGGAAAGCATTTATGCAAGGCTACTACTGGCCTACCACAACATCGGACACACACGACATTGTCAAGAAGTGCCAAGGATGCCAGTGGATGGCGTGAATGATCCACAAACCATCGAGGCAACTATTGCCCATCTCGTCGGTTTGGTCGCTTGCCCGGTGGGGGGTCGACATCATCAGCCCACTACCGTGTGCCCCAGGAGATCTGCGGTTCATTGTCATCGCCTATGAATACTTGTCCAAGTGGCCTGAGGCTGCCGCCCTATCGAAGGTCTCATCGGCGGCAGTGCAACACTTCTTATGGTAGAATGTTATTTACCGCTTCGGGTTCTAAGGGAGATCACCGTCAACAATGACGTCCAGTTTGACTCCACCGCCTTCAGAGTGTTCTGCCAACGAATGGGTATCAAGCTGTGCTATGCCTCCGTTAGACACCCATAGTCCGATGGGGCGGTGGAGCGAGCTAATAACACCATCTTGGCGGTCGTCAAGAGGTGCCTTATGGGCCTCCCAAAAGGCACATGGCCGTTGTAGCTTCCGAGCATAATCTGTTCTATTCGTACAACGGTAACGCGACCTACGGGATTCACACCGTTTAAGCTCCTCTTCGGCGATGAGGTAGTCACGCCAGAGTAGATACAAGCAGAATCGAGGAGGGTTCTTACTTCGACTCTGGCTTATGACCGAGCGGTCTCTCTTGATCTCCTTGACGGTGTCCTGGTTAGCACAGCTGAACATATCTCCAAGTACATGCAAGCGACAGCCCAATCCTACAACAGGCTCGTCTGCCAATGTGACTTCGAGGCAGGGGACCTCGTCTTGTGCAAGGCACTACATGCTACGATGGTCAGAAAGCTCAACTCCAAGTGGGAGGGCCCATACCTCATGTTGGAAGCACTCCGGCAGGGGGCATATCGCCTAGCCACCTTGAAGGGCATCCCTCAATCATACGTGGAACGGATCGGCTGAGACGATATTACGCGTAGAGAGGCCATGGTGTGGACATCCTACGGCCCACACACTTGTAAAAGCTTACCCGCACAAACGGGTATATGTCAATAAAGCTTTACATTTAGCTGCACCCTGTCTGTAAGTCACTCTATGGAGTATAAAAAAGACACGTGGAGATCCTGGCCTCTACGCACACTCTATGAAGTATAAAAAATCACACGGTGCAGCCTGCGCGCCCGGCATACTCTGCGAAGTATAAAGCGCTGGAAACTTAGACGTCCCAGGCAATTCTACGAGTATAAAAAAAATGCACGGAGACCCTAACCTCCACGTGCACTCTGTGGAGTATAAAAAAATCGCACGGTGCAGCCTTGCGCGCACGGCGTACTCTGTGGAGTGTAAAGCGTCGGGAACTTGGCCGTCCCAGGCAACTTTACGGAGTATAAAAAATTGTATGGTGTAGTGTTGCGCACCTGGCGTACTCTACGGAGTATAAAGCGCCAAAAACTTAGCCGTCCCAAGCAACTCTATGGAGTATAAAAAACATACGATGCAGCGTTGCACACCCGGTGTACTCTGCAGAGTATAAAGTGCCGGGAACTTTGCCGTTTCGGGCAACTCTACGGAGTATAAAAAAGTCACACAGTATAGCCTTGCGCATCTAGCGTACTCTGTGGAGTATAAAGTACCGGAAACTTAGCCGTCCCGGGCAATTCTATGGAGTATAAAAAATTACACGGTGTAGTCTCGTGCGCTCAGTGTACTCTACGGAGTATAAAGTGTCGGAAACTTAGTCGTCCTAGGCCAAAAAACAAGCGTGAAGACCCTGACCTCAATGCGCACTCTACGGAGTATAAACAAGATGCGCAGAGACTCTAGCCTCTGCACGCACTTTGTAGAGTGTAAATCTCTGGAGCTCGTCATCCCGGACCCATTCTACGGAATACAAAAAAGATGCGCGGAGACCCTAGCCTCTGTGCGCACTCTACGGAGTATAAAAAAGACACACTGAGACCTTGGCCTTCGTGCGTACTCTACGAAGTATAAACAAGATGTGCGAAGACTCTGGCTTTCGCGCACACTTTGTGGAGTGTAAAGCACCGGGAACTGCGTGCTCACAAGCCTCATCTCGCTGCTGACTCCGTCGACACTTGTTCAAGGGGTGGGGGACGGAGCGCGCGTTCGTAGGCCTTGCCTTGCCACCGACTCCGTCAACGCCTGTCCGTGGGGTGAGGGACGGAGCGCGTGCTCGCAGGTCTCACCTCGCCGCCGACTCTGGCGATGCCTGTCCGAGGGGTGGGGGATGGAGCGCGTGCTTGCAGGCCTCATCTCGTCGCCGACTCCGTCGACGCCCGTTCAAGAGGTGGGGGATGGAGCGCGCTTTCACAGGCCTCGTCTCACTGTCGACTCCATTGACGTCCATCCTGAAAGTGCGGAACGAAGCATGCGTATTCTTAAACAGAGCGCACGAGTGACTCTACACTTTGTTTTGCGTGACTAGCTCTACACTTCGTTTCACGACTGGAGGCATAAGGGTTCGTCGGAACAATTGGGGTGGCACGACGTTTAAACCATTTATTAATTATTACAATAGTACAATATCTCGCTATAATAGATGTGACACGCCTCGGGTAAGCTTCTCTTCCGAGGACTCTAATTTTATGTACTCTTGGACAGAGAGCTCACCTCCGCGGGGCCTTCTTGCCCAGAATCACAGCGAGTTCTCCGTCCATCCCAATGTCGCAGCCGATGGCGCACAAGGTGGTCCAGAATGAGGAGTGGATCCTCATCAAGTACCTGATCATCACATAAACATTCAATAAGGATACACAGCCAACGCTACATTCCTTTTCATTACAAAAATATTGTTACATCGTACGGGCATGGTGCCGCACACATGAAGGCAGAGGGCCATGTTACACAGGAACAAGGGGCCTCAGCATCACACCTGCCGGTCGGCGGCAACGTCCATAGCAGTTTCCTTGCTTTCAGCTAACCGAGGTACCTCGCCGAGCCAACTCCCGAGGTCCACAGTCGCGCCAAGTGTACGCCTCATAGCGACCTTCGCCGCGGCCTCGCCGATATAGTCCCAGATCTGGTGGTGGAAGGTACGGACGGACCTCCGCACAGCATGAAGTGTCCCTGACATGGTTCATCTCGAAAAGTACTTTTGTAATATGATAATTTTATTAGGTTTTACAAATATATTACAATTAGTAGTCAAGATTGCATTTTGAAGACCATATTGATATCTAAAACAACCTGTTTTTGTAAACCAAAGAAAGTAATTCAGACAATCCTTATCTATTTCCCACCCCTAGCTTCCACTATATTCTTTTATGAAACTAACCACTGCGATTCTTTCAAAAAATGCACCAATCTCGATCTAGAAGCACTCTTCCCTCCAAAATCTTCCCACACACATACACTAGCGCAAGAGGCCATGGCAAGAATGAAGCATTACATTTACATCCTTACAAAACACCAACCTAAATTTAGCAAACAGGAGAGCAAGGGTCTCTCTCCCAGGAACTCGCTGGTAGGCCACACGTTTTGCCAACATCATGCAAGAACCGTCAAGGGTCATGAGCCAAGAGAACCACGGCGAGGTCGCCGTCGACAGCCATGACCACGACCTAGGCCACGGGAAGGACAGAAGCAGCGGCGATGCAGACACCGAGGAAGGCGAAGGGCGCGGCGACCGGGAGTCCTTCCAGTGCCTCGACCGCGTAGAGCCCTCCGGCGCGGTGCATGTCGACGATGCCGACTTCGACTTCCCCTCTGACGAGGACGAGGAGGATGACGGCGGCGACAACGCCCGCTTCTCCTTTGCTACCGCCGTCGGCGACCGCCTCCGCGAGGAGCAGGCCGAGGTGGACGAGGAGGAGGAGGAGGACATGTCGAGGTACGACTACGGCATGTGGATGGCCGCCGAGCCCATGTCCATCCAGGAGCGCCGCCGCCGGCTGCTCCAAGGGATGGGGCTCACCAGCAGCAAGGACCTCCTCCGCAGCCGCAGCGCGAGGACGAGGATTCCCCCTGACATTCCGCGCTGCACGTCCAGGCGGCAGCCGCCGGTCGCGCCAGGCGTCGCCCACGATGGGCCGAGCACCGCGACGGCTGTCGCGCCCGTGGTGTTCGCAGCTTCTCCCGAGATCGTGAAACAGCAGCCCAACGCCGTCCTGACCCGGTGCCGGTCCGACAGCCGCCTCGCCGTCCGGGGCGGCGCCACGAGGAAGCCGCTGTCGTTCCGCCGCGTGTACTCGGTGCCGCACTCCTTGCAGGGCTCGCCTGTGCACAAGGCTCTTCGCCCGCCCGCTCGTTGTCCGTTGCCATCAGCGGCGTCGAAGGACGAAGGAGAAGACAACGGCAACGACATCGGCCGCAGCTTCCCGATCAAGGACCTGAACGACGGCAAAGAGTTCGTGGTGAGCGACCAATCGACGGACGGCCCGTTAGGCGTGCTCAACGACCTCCAAACCAGCGTGCAGCTGAGCATAGACGAGTTCGAGCAGTTCATCGGCTACACCCCGCTCGTGAAGCAGCTGATGTGCCGCAGCCAGAGCCAGCCGGTGCCGGCCGGGGTGGCCAAGGGCGGGGCGAAGCCGGGGAAGAAGAAGCCCCGGTGGCTCAAGAACATCAAGCTCGTCGCGTCCGCTGCCGGCCTTATTCACGAGAAGGACAGGGACATGGACGGCAACGGCGGGGGCAGGTCATCGGCGCTGCTATCCGCGGTGACCATGTCCAAGTCGGCGTCCGTCAACGCCGCCATGGCGTCGTCTTCGTCCGAGCGGCTCAAGGTGCACCACTACGGCAAGTCGAACAAGGAGCTCACGGGGCTGTACATGCAGCAGGAGGTGCGCGCGCACGAGGGCTCGATATGGAGCATCAAGTTCAGCGCCGACGGCCGGTTCCTCGCCAGTGGGGGCGAGGACCGCGTGGTGCGCGTCTGGCAGGTCGTGGACGCCGACGCGTCGTCTTCCGGCGTGGCGCGGGAGCCCTCAACCTGCCAGCTGCCGCCGCTGCCCCCCGGCGGAACCGCAGACGGCGGGTCGGTGGCTCCAGGGCTGGCGGCGCAGCTGTCCAAGAAGGTGAGGCGCGGGAAGAGCAGCAAGCACGTGCTCCCGGAGCACGTCGTGGTGCCGGAGACCGTGTTCGCGCTCGCCGAGGAGCCGGCGTGCTCCTTCGAGGGCCATCTGGACGACGTGCTCGACCTCTCCTGGTCCAAGTCCCAGGTCTAATTAATTGCCTACGCTATCTGCTATTCTTGCAGCAATTGCTAGTACCACTCTATGAGCAGAGCTCTGTAAGCGCCTGTGTGTTCCATGGTTGCTTGCAGCAGTTGCTGTCGTCGTCCATGGACAAGACGGTGCGGCTCTGGGACATGGAGACCAAGGCGTGCCTGAAGCTGTTCGCGCACAACGATTACGGTGAGTAGTCAGGCCGAGGGCAACGCCGTCTCAATTGGAACTGGATCCGGCCTAATCGCAATTGGGATCGATGTATACGCATGCAGTGACGTGCATCCAGTTCAACCCGGTGGACGACGGCTACTTCATCAGCGGCTCGCTGGACAGCAAGGTGCGCATCTGGAGCGTGGCGGAGCGGCACGTCGTCGACTGGAGCGACCTCAGCGACATGGTCACCGCCGCGTGCTACACCCCGGACGGCCAGGTGCGCGCGCAATCTCGCATCAACTGAGCTTAGAAACGTTCATTTGCGTGGCCAAGCCATTGCCACAATTTCTAGCTTACGCATGCGCTCAAACTTGGATCTTCCTAGGCTGCGATAATTGGGTCACACAAGGGGAGCTGCCGGTTCTACAAGACAACAGGTAGTAGTATACACAAAAGTAATTTGTGCCGATTAGCATTTGCTTGATCATTCATATTGTGTCTGTGTCAGATTGCAAACTTAACCAGGAGGCTCAGATCGACATGAGCATATCCAAGAAGCGCAAGTCGCAGGCGAAAAAGATCACCGGATTCCAGGTACGTACGATTGTATCAAGCCTTGTGCTGAAATTAAGCAAACAACGATGCGTAAATCCTTCGCGCATTCTCGAAAAGAAAAATTAAGCAAACCATGGCTGCTCTTCTGCAAATCGATCATGCTGCCGGACGGACGTGCAGTTTGCGCCGGGGAACCCATCGGAGATCCTGGTCACGTCGGCGGACTCGCAGATCCGGGTCTTCAACGGCATCACCGTCCTGCAAAAGTTCAAAGGTACGACAATGGCGGCAAGCCGCGCCTCTGCATCGCATCACCGTACCAATATCACCGTTGCATTGCACAAACTCCACAACCGAAAGGGAACCTGTGTTTCTTCCTGCCAGGGTTCAAGAACACCAGCAGCCAGATATCCGCCTCCTACACCGCCGACGGCCGCTACGTCGTCTGCGCCAGCGAGGACTCGCACGTCTACGTCTGGAGGCGCGCTGGCGTCGCCGCCGGCGGGGGCGGCATCGGCGTCAAGGCCAAGACCTGGCTCACCAGCCGCTCCTACGAGCACTTCTTCTGCAGGGACGTGTCGGCGGCAGTCCCGTGGCCCGGGTCCCCGTCCTTCCGGTGCGCCGACCGCTCGCCGTCGAGCGTGCACGGCGGCGGCAAGAGGCAGACGTCTTCGTGCGTTGACGATGTGCACAGCAGCATGCCACGCCGTCCCAAGTCCGGGCCGATGACGTACCCCGGCGCCGGTGGGCAGGTGGACCTGTGCAGGGAAGCGTGGTCGCAGGGGCGGCACGGCGGTGCGGAGAGCGGGAACGCGTGGGGGATGGTGGTGGTGGCGGCGAGCTTGGGCGGGGAGATCAGGGTGTACCAGAACTTCGGCCTGCCTCTGTAAATCAGAGGCCAGAGCAACCTCTTCCACTAGCAGTTTAGCACAGCTGAGTAACTGGGTTTCAGAGCGTTTGCAGCTTCAGGAGCACAGAGCAGCATAGGAAACAGGTTGATTGGTTGCAGTTTCTGACGAGTTTTGCAGCAGAATATACATATACTTGCCAAATGTACATGCATGTTATGGAACAAGAAGACAACAAATGTAGAGGAGCGGACAATAAAATGTGTATGCAGGGAATATATAGCATGTATTCATTCTTACAGCGTACTTACCGTGTACTTAAACTAAAAAAATATAAAAAATTTCTAAAAAATTTATGGATGTATTTCATGGTTTATTCCATCTATGTATAAAGTTTCAAGTCCAAATTTATTCTATGTTAAAAGTATAAAAAGAGAAAATTCTGACAGACTGGAATTCTTAACTTCTGACGCGAGAAACACCGTAGAAGGGGAGCGCATATGCCGTGTTTGTAGAGCACCCCTTTAGCTATGTCGAAGTTTCTCGCCCGGTGCGCTAGTCTCCGAATCTTGTGTGAGTTGTTCGGCTCTTCGGTCCGCTGAAGGAAAGTGATGATCGGCTACCTCCAATCGTCATCCTAGACAATTTGTAGCATGCGGGCAAGCTCTGCGTGTTCTTGTTGCACCATAGCAGAGGTGAGGACATCGACAAATGCACCTAAGGGTGGCTTGAGCCTTTGACTAGTAGCTTTTGCCAGGGCATCCACTTTTGCATTGTTCGCTCTTGGTATTGATTTCAAGGTGACTCCTAAAAAGTGTCGCTCCCTCACCCTGACTGCAACGAGGTATTTAGTGAGGTCGGAGTCCTTGACCTGATAGAATTTGTCAATATGTCCCGCGAGTAAATGGAAGTCGATGTGTATGAGCACCCTTCTAGCTCCAATCGCCTTGACCTTACAAAGCCCAAATAATAGAGCCGCATACTCTACTGTGTTGTTGGTTGTTGGGAAGTCAAGGTGGGTTGCGTATGCTAGCCTCTACCCTACAAGGGTTGTTACGACGCCCCCTACCCCTACGTTTGAGGTGTCGTATTCCCCATTCGTGTATAGGGCCCATACCGACTTTGACTGACGCACGGGGGTCCATTCCATGACAAGGTTCATGAGTATTTGCAACTTTATTATGGTACATATGACATAGGTGATGGAGAAGGAGGCTAGCTCGTCCGCCCATTTGCCGATGTGGCTCTTGCACTTTTTGTTTTGCAACATCTCCCCTAGGGGGAAGGATGAGGGCATGGTGATTTTGTGTGCCAAGAAATAGTGAAGAAGCTTGCGTGAGGGCATGAGCAATGTATAGGCTAATTTTTCTAGCTCAGTGCTATTACATGGAGCCCTCCTCCAGCACAAGGACCGTACTAACTACGTGTGGTGTTGTTGCATTCATTCTAGTTGATCCAATTGCATTGTTTTTCTCTCTTGAGCATTGTTTTTGAGTTTGTGGAGGGTTTTCAAGTGCATTCATTCTAGTTGATCCAATTGCACTTGCACGCCATCAAGTGGAATCAACGATCTATTCTCTTGGTGCTTGCCAGCACCTAGACGGCGGGAAGGTTGATTGCCGGTGACTTCTTCAAAGGAGATTGCGAAGAAACCCGTACCGGATTGTGAGTGGTTGGAGCTCACCATCTCCGGAGCGGAGGAAGAGTTACCAATAGTGATAGAGATACTTCGGCTTAATTCGTGGAGCCGGTCCGATTAGTTCGGGCTAACCTCAACGTGGATTAGTGAAAACCGGTAAGTTTTCGATACCACGGTAAAAACACCGAGTGTCACATTGTGTTTGTTTCTTGTCAATTATAGTAATTGCTCTTGCTCTCTATTGCTTATTGTCAATTGCTTAGAATTGCTTATATTGTGTATGTTTGTTCTTCACTCAATTTATTGCTTAGTGTTCATCTAGTCATTAATTGTTTAATTTAGCTAAGAATTTTAAAACCTCCTATTCACCCCTCTCTAGTCGGTTATCTTTGATCCTACAACAGGAAGTTGCTAAGGGCGGCGAGGCATTTTGCGAGCCTCTGGACCTCTTTGATAGTTTTGGGGGGCCTCCATGGCTACTATGGTATCAATTTGTCCGGGTTAGCCTCGATGCCCTTATCGAACACCAAGAAGTTGAGCAGTTTGCCTGCTCAAACTCTGTAGATGCATTTGTCTAGATTGTGCTTTATACTGGCCCGTTGTAGGTTGTCGAAGGTTTCCTAGAGGTCCGCTCCGTGGGATGCTGCCCGCCTGATTTGACCATCACATCATCAATATAGGTTTCGAGGTTTCACCCTAGCTGAGATGCGAGGACGAGGGCGACGAGCCTGGTGAAGGTTACCCCAGCATTTTTTGGCCCAAGGGGCATCTTGATGAAGTAGTATATCCCGTGGGGACTATGAAGCATGTCTTGGTTTCATCTTCCTTGGCCATACGGGTCTGGTAATACCCAAAGTATGCATCGAAGAAACTTATCCATTCACACCTGTCGGACCCCAGAGCAACAACTACTCGATCCTTTGTATAAATTGCACTAGTCTAGGATCAGCTAGTATACATAGCGAACAACAAAGATAAATATCAACCATAACAACATTTATTCATTAACTAAATATGGGCCTAAAGGTCAAAGTTTACATCCACGATCCATAGGCTAAATTTAAATATCAGCAGTGGATGAAAAACACCAAAGCGAAAGAAGCCCACTGAGCCTGCCCACATGCAAACGACAGTAAAACGTAGCCTACTCGTCTTGGTCCTCACCACAGTCGAAGTCGTCCTCCTCTGAGATGTGAAAGTTTGACATCATTGCACTCTTTCGTAGTCGCCTCTAACACTATTCATGCTATACTTGTCATAACTTTTATTTTTTATTGAAAATTTCATTTGTTTTTATTGGAAGTCGTATGCAAATCAAATTAACTATTTTAATTTATTTATTTTGAATTTTAGTTATTTAGAGATTTAACTTTGCAATTGTATGGAAATAAAATTGAAAATTTTTAACTCCAAATTTCAATAATTTTTATTTGAAATTTGTATACAATTTCAATTACTAATATTTATTTATTTTTCATTCAAAATTATACTTATTTAGGGATTTTACTTTGGATTTTATGTCAAAATCAAATTGCTAATTTTATTATATTTTCTCCCAAATTTCAACTATGTTTTGAATATTTGTTCAAATTTTATTCTGTTATATTTATTTAGGGATTGTACATGGTAATTCATATGGAAACCAAATTGTTAATTTTATTTAATTTATTATGTAGTTTAGTAATTTATGTATTTTGCTTTAAAACTGCATGAAACTTAAATTGTAAATTTTATTTTTTGTTATTTCAATTTTTTGGCATTCACATGCAAATTAAATTGTGAAAAGTTTTATTTTTATTCTGATTTACCATTATTTATAGATTTTACTTTGAAATTCATATCAAAATCAAATTACTAATTTTATATTATTTTTATTTTGAATTTCAGTTATTTATTGTTGGAATTCATATACTAATCCAATTGCTAATTTTTATTCCAAATTATTTTATTTAGAGGTTTTACTAAGGAATTCATATGAAAATCAAATTATGTAGGACCAAAGATGGCAACAGAGAGAGGTAAATAGTGTGAACTTAGATTTTCACCAAGTATTTAAGATTCTATTATCAAACATTTTTAGAGGTGTAGAACACATAATCTTCTGGTAAGAATCAAACCAATTAGCTCAAGTCAACGTAACTCGGAACTTAACCCTTCCCGACTGTCTGACTAGCTTCCAAATGGCGGTATAATCGGCCCAGACGGTCTGACCGGCCTCTAAATGGCGGTCTGATCTGTTGCTACAGTAAAATCAGGGTAATGAATAGTATTTTTAGCCCGATTTAAAAAACAAAAATTGAGAGAACTTTTGATCCGTAGATCCAAATGATGTGAAATTTTGCACGGATCTTCTTTATATTATTGTGAACCTATTCCAATAAATGATTGTAAAAATCGTGGCTAAAGTTGAGACCTTTTTTAGTTTAATGGAAGGTTACACGAAAATCCCAAACAGTAAATACAATTTACTCATGAGTAGATGATAGCCAAGATAGCTCTAAATATATTCCTACATATCACAACAAGCTAAAACACCAAAGAGCACGACCCAAAAACCCTTAAAATAAGAAGTCACTCGATGAGACCAAAATGAAGCAAAACTGGATTTTCTCCTGAATCTTGCTATCAAAGTGCTTAGATGGATGTAGATGGATTCCCAAGGATTATTACCACCTCTTATACATCTTTGGCACAACAAGATCACAAGAAGGGAAGGAAGAGAGATCAAAACCAATCAAAAGATAAGCACATCAATCAAACACAAGATAGACTCAAGAGATACATAAAAATTGATGTATTGATTGCTTGAGAAGATAAGTTTATAGCCACTCCACCTTAAAGAATAAAGATCACTCAAGGTACTCACTCTCAAACCCTAACCATAGATATGAGAGCACATGAGATGGGTTAGGTGGTTAATCTCACATGTCTCCATTCCAACCCCCTTTTATAGGTGGACAACTAACCACCTACACCTCTTTATGGATCTTATCCACTATTACAATGGGAGAAACCCGTTAATCCTATACACATAGGTTTTACTCACACAAGTTCACTTATGCATGTTTTTCAAAGTGCATAGGTGTGCATTTGCTAAATCTTTAGCCGTGATCCGTCTTGATCAAACTAGCTCTATCTTGACCTAAATCACTTTCTAACACATCGCCCATATGCCGCGGTTTTGATCAAAGGTGGTTTCCTGCATTGTGGTCAAACTACCAAAATACCCCTCACTGACCCGGTCATCACCATCCATTGTAAGCAATCGTCTTTCTTGCCACGTATAGGTGCACCATTAGTTTGTCACACGTTGCCAAGTCTCTCTCGTCCTGGTTTTACTGAACCATGGCTCACTTTGTCGTGCAAGCCACATGGCGTTATCCCACCGTTCGAACTCGCCTTCAACAATTCCTACCTTTCTCGTGCCATATTTGAGCTCACCTTTTTATCCGGTATTCTCAATCTTTCTGGATCTCAACTTCTCTATGAGCCTAGCCTCAATCCTAGTTATTGACCACGGTTGACTTCAAGTGGCCTTGCACATCCAAAGAAAAATAAATTATTTTTGGGCACAAGTTATTCACAACCTGACCCACGTTAGCTGTAGCATAGATGATGAAACATAAAACCACTAACCATACTCACCAAAATCCCTTTCTCAACTCAAAATTCACAAATATGAATTATGCCCGAAAGTCCCCATCTGGACAGTCTTTAACCGGTCAAAACGCTAACCCTCGGGCGGCAAGACCGCTACACCAACTGGTCAGACTGGTGGCACACAGTCGGTCTGACTGGCCTTCCCCTGACCGACCAGTAACACTACCATCAAATTTTCAAATATCCCAAATTGCAATTGTTCATCATAAACTACAACCTTCTCACATAGTCTTTTAAATTACTAATTTTATTTATTTTCTATTCTGAATTTTAATTATTGTTTGGATTGTATTTGACATAAACTCTTTCTGTTAATCTAGACCGTTATAATCTGAACCCATCGTGATCAACGTGTGGATCTTTCTCTTTTTTCTTCGATTAACATGAGAATTTTTACCTCTTGAGAGTGAACGTGGTGGCTCATTTTGCTTTTGCTTTAATAATATAATAGACTAACTATGGGTATAAGTAGCTGCCCTATTCCACTCGTTCTGGTGAGCTTCAACCTCTAAGACCATGTCCTTCTCGATCGCATCCGTTCTATCTCTCTAATGCGCTCCTCATTTTCCCATGCCGTGGACTAGAGCCATCGAAACACGAGCTCTAGTACGTGCACTAACCCTGTCGCAGAGACCAATCTTCTCTTCCTCTCCATTCCTAGGTAAGCCCCTCCGTTCCCAGGCTAGCATGGATAGCGTCATCATCAGGAAGCTGGCGAGCTAGAGGTAGCATCAGTTGAGGATGTCCATGAGGGTCACCATAGACTAGTACCCCGAGAGAGCATCGTAGAGCATGATGAACGCCTACGCGTAAGGCGGGAGACCTCCTTGACGGCGTCCATGGTCAAGAAAAGGTATTTTAATAAGTTAACCAAAATACAAAAAAACTATCTTAGATTAAAACTACAGCACTTGAACGACGCTTGGGAATGTGGTTTTGGTCAAGGAGGTGTTGAGATGATCAAATGAATCAAAGTCTAAGGACTTAGTGGATTTGAGCTTATATGTTTTAAAAAGCGTGTAACTGTAGTGTGAGTAAAACTCGTGTTGTGTGGGGTTAATAGGTTCTCCCATTTGTATTAAGTAGATAGTATCTATTAGGGTTAGATAAGGCTGGTTGCCTTATTTATTTAATGGATTAGAATGTGGACTTGCAAGTTAACTATCCAACCATCCTAACTTTACTTATTGAAGTGAAGTGTCTAGGGTTAGGATTTGAGAAGTGTGAGTGCTGTAGTGTGCTCTCTTGTCCCTCAAATGAAGTAGCTGTAAAACATTGATCCTCAAGTAGCAATATATCAACTTTATTTATCACTCATGGATCCCTTTTGTTTTAGTTGATTTACTCTTATTTTGGTTGATTTTGATCTTGCCTTTCCTCTTTCTTGATTTGGCTGGATACCAAGGATAAGTAATGGAGATATACCTTGAAAATTAATCCCCATCCATCTAGTATTAAGTTCGATAACTTCTTGAAGTTACTAGTTTTTGCTTGATTTGGTATTTCCGAGTGATTTCTTGATCAAGTTGTTTTTGCCTCGATTCTTTGGGTGTCCTAGTTTGCTGTGACATGTAAAAATATATCTAGATCTATCTTAGCTATCATTCATCTATGAGCAAGTCATATT
Source organism: Melocanna baccifera (assembly GCA_036346265.1). Classification (NCBI taxonomy): domain Eukaryota; kingdom Viridiplantae; phylum Streptophyta; class Magnoliopsida; order Poales; family Poaceae; genus Melocanna; species Melocanna baccifera. Next base: position 17,846,222 of record CM070707.1, on the reverse strand, counting down.
CATTGTTATTAGTTTTTCCCGGTTTTAGTGTAACATTCATTCAAATGAAAAATGTCATAATTTTGATAACTATTTTCTTGATTGTTAATTAGAATTGATTTCTAACATTCTAGAGAAGGTGCTTACCAAACTTTAAGTTATTTGAAGTTTTGGTTTGAGAGTTTGATCAATTTGTGATTTTAGCCCGATTTTGATGCAGCAAAGCTTCACGAACTAAAAGATCTTAATTCTTTTAAGTTCTTTCAAGATTGTTTTTGTTGAGATAAGATTATTAAGGTCGTGATTTAGCCTTAGATCAAGTTCTAAGTCTTTTAGATCTATGGATCATAAGTTACAAAGATTTTTAAATTTAAAATAGTGATGTTTTTACTGTTCACCGAGCTGAATTAACTATACCATAATGAATTTTAGAATTTTAGATTCTTGATCTTTATAGCTTCTTATATTTATTGAGGTGAAGAATCAATGAATACTTAAGAAAAATTTAAAGACACTATTAACCATCCTCTGGTGCCATACCGGTCGAACACACCTCCCTCGCTTCTTCATCGGGTCTGCCGGTACCTCATCTCCATCGTTATGTATCACCTGCATCGTCCACGCAAGAACACGTATACCTTACGTGAGTGGATCAAGAAACTTGTACATGCACATGTCCAATTGCCATGTTCTGCTGCTGTTATTACCTGCTTCGTGTCGAGCGCGTCGTCGAGGCTGCTGTCGTCGTCGCTGTCCTCGCCGGAGAAGCACCCGGCGGCGGGGATCCTGACGCAGGGGACACGCAGGTCTCCCTGCTCGATGAGCGAGGAAGGAGAGGGACTTGCCGCGGCTGGTGGCGGGGAGCTTGGGGGTGGTAGTCTTGTGCCAAGCAAGGCATTATTCCTTACAAGTGATCGATCGATCGATATGCTGCAGCGAGCGATCAACTTGCTTTTGCATCGTTCATGCGATCGAGGGTGCGTGTAATCTGGTGAGGAGTTGTGCGTATAAATGGGATTTTGCTGTGTGGAGAATGCGTTTTTAGAAGAGGGATGTGGAAAACAAAAGGACAAAAAAAAAAAAGAAGAGCTTAACATCCGTTACAAGACACCTCCAGAACTACCGGAACTAAGGGTAAACTCCAGACCTAACCTCTAGGCTAATCCATTTTCCCACCGGATGCGATCATGCAAACCAGCTTTGCAAAAGGTTCCACAGATATCACGGGCAAAATGGAGTTCACTGAAGGAAAACACAGCTACAGGCTTCCAAAATTAATTCAGCATCATTTTTGCCACAATTTCGTTGTGTTTTGCAGAGACATGATCTAATCATCTTCTCTCCCTCAGTTACCTTGTAATTCTGCACACGCCTGGTGTCCATCCCTGACTTGCTTGGAAGACTTCAATTGCAACCTTCTCCCCGCCTGATGACCTCTGTTTGTTTCGTTTGTCTGTAACAAAGCCCAGGAGTTCAGCCAATAACAGATCAAACAGATAAAAGTAAGTTGGTCAGAACTCAGAAGGTATCCCAGTGGTTTAGGCTTTTGGCTTCTAAAAACTAGAAAGTATTTAGAACATGTTAGCTTTTTTAGCTTATTTTTGTTTTTTCCTATTTATTTCCATTGTTTGTAGAGATATAACGATGTTTTTTTAGATATAACAATGTTTTTTATTGAATAATACAGAAAAAAACTAACTACCGCTATAATATAATTTTAATTAAAAACTAATAGCTAAAAGCTGCAGCTAGTTGGAGGAGGGTTACTTTGACTTTTCCATATTATTTTCGATCAATGAGATAAACAATCGACTTACTTGGACTTTTCCATTAGACACCAACTGTGACTAGCTTTCTTTGTTTTACTGTCAAAATGAGTCAACCAACTAGAAAACAAATGTTCTATCCATCACCGGGAGCATCCGTTATGTTATGAGCTAGCCGCTAGCGGATTGATTGATTGATTTTTCACTGCCCCCTTTAATGGGATTGATTGTGACGTCTGGAGCGACGATATATGGTTCAGAGTCAGATTCAGAGATGGGCGCAGGTGACGCAACGCCGCCTAAAGCTCCCGTCACACCCGCCGGGCTTGTGACGTCTAGAGACATTGGGTGTTCATTTTAGCGATGACTTCTAATTTTTGATTAAAATTTTATTGTAGCTGATTTTTTTACTGTAACTGATTTGACTTTTTAGGTATAATTAAATTTAAAAAAAATTTAAAATTTAAAAAATATATTAGCCTATCACGGATAATACAAAAGGAACACGGAAAAAAAAAGAAAAATACAAAAAAGCCCAAAAAAATCTAAAAAAATTCAGAAAAAGACGAATTACTGAATAGTGAAAAAAAAGCTGAAACTAGAAGTTGAAACTGAAAAAAAGCTGAAACAAGCGGGGCCGGGGAGACACCTTTGAAGGGGCGTGATCTGCGTGAAGTATACATCTCGAGTTCTATTTCTAAAGCAAAGAGAAACCAATATCATTCTTGGTGAAAATATCTATTTTCTCTAAAGCAAAGAGAAATATCTATAGCACATTCACTTATGTTTCAAGCACTATATATGGATATTTCTCTACTTTCCAGTACTCATCCTATAAATGGAGTGGAGGAAGTGGAAAAATACATATTGAGGAATAAATTTCAAAACTTTTCCCATTTATTTGTAGTGTTTTACAACATTACAACTTTTGACATACAGAAGTATTCAATATTAGAGTAGATTACTACATATCATAATATTGTAATACTGTAATAGTATTTTTTGTATGGATGTAAGCGTGTTATCTTCATACTTTAAAACATACAAAGCGTTAAATACAAAAAAGTTGTAAACAAATGTAGCATTAATTCATTTGGAATTGAAAGATGTATAAGTTTAAATAGTTCAAAATATATTTTATAAGTAAAAGTTATTTTAATTTATATAAATAAGGGTTCTAATTCGCCTATGGGCATACCAAACAATAGTACCGGCCCTAGCCTCACCTCGCAACCCGCAACCAGCAGCGCCCTCCTAGTACACCCCTTCCCCATCCATTGTATTTCGTCACAAATTCAACCCAAAAAAAAGAAAATACCAGAAAATTTGAGTCGAAACCCAATGTGAATCGATCAATTATAGCCCACCCATGAACCAAACGACCAAGAAACCGCATGAGGAGATGATACGACCAAACAAATCCTAGCTCATGTCGCACATAGGGAGGTGGCTAGCCACATAGTGGAGGCAGTGAGCACTTATGTTGGGTCAGTGTGCGTGCCAAGCTAGGTGGTGCTTGGGCTGCCGTGCGTGTGCATGGAACAAGAAGATGTGAATCATGCATGCGTTTGTGCACATCTAGTAGCACTTGAGTCCAAGAGGGAGCCTTCACTAGAACGTATATGTGCATGTGATCTGCTGATGGTGGTTCGACCAAAGGTGGTACCAGGAGATGATCCAACAGATAAAGAAGGACTGCAGTTCAAAGAAAGAAAGAATATATATTGTTTAGATTTCTTGGAGATAAAGCTATAGCTTGAAGATCACATGTATTTGGACTCCAAGTTCTACACGTCATGTAAACTCCATGCCGAGAAGCTAGGGCCAGCGATGGTTTGTTTACGTGAAGCCTGGTCATTTCTTTCTATGCGTCCATGGGGGTGGAACCCACCTTATCAACATGCAGTACAAGGGTGTCCTACTGCCTCTAACCCATGGGTCCCCCCATGAAGCCACAGATCAACCAATGAAGTTATGTGCGTACGGTTCTATTTCTATTTTAGATTAATTGACCACTAGTTCTTTAGTTAGGAAACCAATCTATTAGTTTCTTTCTATTGTACATCAGTACATGTCAAAGTTGAGTTGGTTTGGTCGTGAACTGGTGTGTCACCTATAAAAGGTTATGTACTGCATCCTTTGTTGGGGGAGTTGAATCTTGAGTTTTATCTCTAAGAGAGAATTAGCCATAATGGCTCGTTAGGGTCTACCCGTAGTTATCGAGTTTGGTGAGAGCTTGTAAAAAATCACTAAGTTGTTGAAGGTCCTTTAGGGGTTACTTCTTATTACGCGAGATCAAGAACTTCGTTCTTGGAGCGTGCAATTTATCTAGCGAGTCCATCTGCTATAGATCGGTTCACGAGATTGCTACCTGTTCATGTTCTTCCACTGCGAAAGATCAGGCCAACTTAGGATTTAATCTCGTTTTGAGGTTTGATCCGCATCAAGATGGTTGGAGGCTTGGAGCCATACCTGCAATGGGGGGTGCCACCATTGGGGGAGGTGGGGACTCACGAGCACTAGGGCCGTTTCGACACGGAGATGAGAGGAGGGATCTGCGTGATTGCGATTGGTCGATATATATAGAGACGATGTGACTTCCCTCTGGTGAGGGAAAGCAAAACCTCGCCTTGATGCGGCGCGAGGTTTTGAAATTCAATACCCATTGACAGGTGGGTCCATTAGAGGTGGGCCTTTCGGTCTGCCAATCAGGTATATGGTCATTTCTTGCCTGTACTCTATTTGTTCGTACACGTGTTCCATTTATATTCGATCATGTTTGTAGAGTTCATCATGCTTGGTGATTATATGGAGGCTTCATGCATTTGTTTGCTTGGTTGGTTCTTGTGTCATTCATCTCTGTAAAATTCACCGTGCTTCCTACTTATATGAAGGTTTATGTGCTCTACTTATGTTCATTCATATTTGTAGAGTTGACGATGCTTAGTGCTTGTACAGAAACAAGGCACCTTTGTTTGCTTACTTCTGCTACCGTTCATGTCTGTAAAATCCATTATGCTTGTTGCCTATACAGAGACAAAATGCCGTTAATGCTTGGTTTTGCTGTGTTGTCTGATTTGTGTTCATTGGTGTTGATACAATTCATCGGTTTCAGTAGTTATGTAGAGGCCAACTGTCTTTGTTTATTTAGTTGCATTGTCATGCCCAAGTATGGTGTATGCTGTGTTGGTTCTATTTCTCTTTAGGCCACCGTTATATTGATTCCTTGTTGTCCGTTCATCTATTGTTGTTTTCGGTCTTGTTTCGGCTGGTTTGTTCTTTAAGTACGTGCATTGTGTTATCTGTGCTTTCCGATGTATGCTGGTTTTCTCTGTAGATTATGGTTTGCCACATACACGGCTTGTGCGCCAATTGGTCGGCATTAGCAGGCTATTTTTGCAGGTTGACTGACTGGCCATGGGTTTTCTGTGTTTTCCTTTTTCTTATATGGCTGCCCCTGTCCTCTTATATTGGCAACTGATTGCTTCATGTTTGCTCGGTTGGTTATGCCTACTGTGCTATTGATACCAGCTGGTGCTGTGGCTTCTGTTTGCTTTAGCCTTTTTTTTGCTTACCTAGGTGCTTACCGTAGGGAGACATTTGGTGGGTGATGTGGGCTTATTGCCGCAATCTGTTGGTTAGATAATGCTTCCATTTTTTTGACCAAGTTCACTCGGCATTTAGCTCTATTATTGTTCTTTTTTATGGGGTGTGGTCTTCAGCATTGCTTGTTCTGTAAATGTTCCTCCTGTGCTATTTGCGTTCGCCTGTGCCCCTCCTATTTCTGATCAAGCTTTGCATCCTGCAGGTGTTCAATACACTAAGGTTGAATAAATCAGTACTGCTCAAGATAGCTTCCCTGGCAATTCGTATACTTGGCTCCTTTTGATGTCCTCACTACTCATGCTAGCAAAAATGAATACCTTTCAGGTGCTTTCTTCGATACCAGTTTATTTCATGCTATCTATCATACTGAGGCATGCGCCTTTTGGGGGTTATGTTAGCACTCCTTAGTCCCCTATGGTTCTTATTTTGTTCCATATATGAAGATACTGTTGGTCTTATGGCGGGTGTGTCTCATGTATCGATGGAGCCTGTAACTCTGTAAGAGGGGTTCTAAAGTAGATTCATCATGTTTATATAAGCAATGGAAGGTAAAATTGTATACCTGCAAAATGACTGCTACTATACAGGTGTTCACTACATTAATCATGCATAATTATTGCCAGCAACTGATAAATGTGCCCATACATATAAAAAGGTACCTTTCTAGTTAGGTTTCTATGAAATACCATGATAGCCTGTATCAAGCAGCCGATAGTGTACTCTTCTTACAAACTAATATCATTGTATCAAGGAATCAGCTGCCATAAATGAGTTATTTGGCAGACAGACGGCCATTGTTGCATTCTGGGGGCGCGCGCATGTTTCTGAATTTGATGCATAAGGTTTGCAGGCCTCAGCTGCTAGAGGGCCTGTTACCATTCTATCTGTTGCCCTTACAGTAAAAATATATTAAGGAAATGTCAGGTATTGTGTTCTTTTTTCCAACTTGCTCATGTGCATTGCCCATATACACTCTGTTTGTATGCCTGTCCATGTTGTTCCATGCTGAAGAGCTATTTCCTCCCTTTTTAGGTCAACTATCACTTCAAGGCATACCTACCCACAGGTGGTGTCTTAATGCTCCAATCCCAGATATAGTTGCTTTACAGAATAGGTGTGTTGTTTATATGTTTATGTAATTCAGTTGTTACCACTGCATTTTCTTACCCTTCTCCTGCCTTCTTTCATAACCACTATTTAAAGAATTATGTAAGCCTTTGTTAAGTTCTTATAATGTATTATATTCTCTCCAACTTCATTTGCTGTAATTCTGTTGAGAATCCCACTGAACCCACCACAGTTAACCAGCTATCCAATTCCCATCTGAATGCACATGATACTGTGGTTCAATTCTTTTTGCTCACCTATCAATTATCAGCTGTTAAAATAGTGGCATCTGGCATACTATGACAGCTAAATATCCATGCTCAAATTACCTGCAGGCTAACAACTATACTGCAGACATTATTATAAAAAAGTTACTAATGATGGGTTGTGATAACTGGGATTTGGCTACTGCAAGAACAAAACAAATGTGCATACTGATGCCTACGAGTGTCCCAAGCGCACAGGAAGTCAGGAACAACAGCTGAGCCAAAGTTCCTATTTTTTGCTAGCTGTTCTGTTGATGCCTGTTTTATGCTGCCACCCATGATGTATTTAAACTTTTATTGCTGCATGTCTCTTGTTTCCTCCATGATAGGTACCAGTTGACTATACTCGGTATATATGCATCTAGCACTGCCAAAGATGATCCAGCAAAAAAAGAAGACGATGCACCAATGGTTGAATTTGTTTTATCTGGTGACATAGCTGAGGAGTTAGTTGCCGTTTCACCCATCACACTGACTGCAGCTACTCAAGACCTTCCTGGGTCTATTCCAAGGGAAGATTTAGTAAGAAAAATATTCAACCTAGCTGCACCTGCACTTTTATTTTTTGAACAAAGCACTACGTGAACACAAATTATGTTTCATCAAGAAGTTTTGCTTGTAAGCATCTGCACCAAATAATTTTCATGCTACCATATATTATAAGATCAAATATTTCATAAATCACTGAATGGAGTTAAGAAAAATTTTGAAATCATAGAAGCTAGTGAAAGAACAGCAAAGGGAGAATGATTAAAATACGGGTGGGTTCGTTTTGACTTAGCTTAGGCTTTGGATTATGTTTGCTACAGTGTCTAACTTTTAAACGGTGCTTTTTTAAGGTGAGGTCTACAGGGAGATTGTAGTACAAATTGTACCGAGTTTAGCTGTGCCAGCTAAAATCGCATACGACTATTTCCCTTAGCGTACTGTCTCTCGTGAACAGTCTAGAATTCAAAAATTTCAACTATAAGCCATAAGCCCTGTACAAAAGAACCCACTCTACATGTAAGATGTAACTATTGCAGACTTCGGTGATCAATTTGTTATGAATATTGTGTGCATCTATTCATGAGGCCCAAGGGGCAATATATATACAGGTACAAGGGGATGTACAAAAGGAATACAACACATATTAGGAAACGAATAGGAGTCCTAATCCTAATCTATTTCTATCCTTAACACCCCCCCTCAAACTCATGGTGGATCAACAACACTGAGTTTGGAGAGGTAAAACATGTCTTTGTGCTCGAGTGCGGGCCTTCGTGAAGAAATCCGCTATCCAAGCTCAAGGCACATACTCAAGAGTAATCACCGATCTTGCACACAAGACCTCATGAAGGAAGCATCAACACCAATATGCTTGGTGAGCTCATGCTTCACGGGATCACGAGCAATACTTGATAGCACTGTCTTTGTCGACAAGAGAGGAGTCGGTGTAGTGTGGCTGCACCAAATCCTCAAGTAACCACCGTAGCTGGTAATCTCTGCACAAGAGAGCCATAGCTCGCAACTCACCTCTGCACTCGAACGGGACACTGCAGTCTGTTTCTTCGTCTTCCAGGCAATAGGAGAACCACCAAGAAAAACACAGTAGGCAGAGAGAGACCGGCGATCAGAGGGATCGCTGGCCCAAGTAGCATCCGAATAGGCTCAAGTCAGAACGAATCGGAACGTGGAAAGAAGAGACGGCGAGAGATAGTCCCACGAAGGTATCGCAGAACTCAAGAAGGTGGTGAGTGGACTCGAGTGGGAGCTGAAACAAACTGACTCAGAATATGAACGGGATAGGGTGATTTCCGGACGAGTAACAGCAAGATAAACAAGACTCCCAACAAGGTGACGATAGCGAGTCGGATCAGAAAGAGGCTCGCCATCCGAGGGTCGGAGGTGGACATTGAGCTCCATGGGAGTCTCGACAGTACGCTGATCAGTGAGAGAGGCGCGATCAAGAAGATCCTGAATATATTTCTCTTGGGACATAAAGAAACCATCTGGAGTGGAAGTAACCTCAATCCCAAGGAAATAATCGAGAGGACCAAGATCCGACATAAGGAATCGCTCACTAAGACGAGCCTTGACAAAGGCAATGTACTCGAATCATCTCCGTAATGATCATATCATCTACATACGTAAGAAGAAGAGTCCACCACGGGACGAAGTGTGAACAAAGAGCGCAGGATCATGATCACTAGCGGAAAAGCCAGCAGCGGTGACCACGAGGAGAAGCGCTCAAACCAAGCACGAGGGGCTTGCTTAAGGCCATAGAGAGAGCGAAGGCGGCAGCACCATGCCCTCGAGAATGTAATACCCGGTGGCGGATGCATGTAGACCTCCTCACGCAACTCACCATTAAGAAAGGCATTCTTGACATCAAGTCGAGAATGCACTGATGGCGAGCAGACGCCACCGGCGTAAGAGTGCGAACGGTGGTCATGTGGGCCACGGAGCAAAAGTCTCGTCATAGTCAACGCCATGCTCTGCTGAAACCACGAGCAACAAGACGCGCCTTGTAGCGCTCAAGAGAGCCATCGAGCGAGTCTTAATTTTATAGACCCACTTACACGTGATGGGGCGAGAATGAGATGGCAAAGGAACAAGATCCCAAGTACCAAGATGCGCTCGAGGGCAGCAATCTCTCGGCCATGGCAAGCTGCCACTCGGGGTGAGTAGCAACATCCCGTGGAGACAAGCTCACGCAGTAGTGCGCCCGGCAAGGCAAAGCGGGCGGAGGCCGAATCGACCGGCGATCGCGAGAGCGTAGCGAGGAGAAGATGACCCATCGGGGACGATGGAGCATCGAAGAAGGGGATCATCGGAGAAGATGACTCACCGGAGAAGCCTCAACACGAGGTCGACGAGTGTAAAAGAGAAGGGAGGTATCTGAGGGAGAGGAGCACGGGAGTCGGAGGAGACGACGCAGCGGTGACAACGGTGGAGAGGCCACGGGGAATATGTGGAGACTCGGTGGGACAAGTGGGCGAGGCAAAGCAGATATAGGTGTATCCGGAAAGGTCAAGAAAGACAGAGACTCCGCAGAGGAGTCGAAGGAGAGGCGAGATGGGTAGAATGGGCGAGACTCATCGAAAGTCACATCCCGAGAAACCCGCATCCTTCGACCAACCGGATCCCAAAGACCGATAGCCCTTGTGCTCAGATCAGATCCCAAAAGACACACTCAACGGTGAGCGGTTAGTTTGGTACGTTCGCGAGGCGAGGAGAACGTAGCAAACGCAGCCAAACATATGAAGGGCGAGTAGTCAGCGAAGACCACGAGACGCTCAACAGGATCGCACTCAAGAGCGTAAGATGGCTAGATGTTGATGAGATAGGTGGCGGTGGAAACGACCTCGGCCCAAAAGTGAGGTGGGGTAGAGGCGGCGATCATCGAGTACGAGCCGTCTCAAGGAGGTGACGATGCTTGCGCCAATGCGACACCATTCGAGCATGAGCACCGTGACAAGAGAATCGGCGAGAGTCCTCAGGCAGCAAGGAAACTGCGCAGGTAACGAGAAAGGTACTCGCCAGCAGAATCAGCACGAAAAACACGAATAGGAGTGGAGAACTGTGTGTGGATCATAGTGGCAAATTGTTTATAGATAGACAAGACCTCACTACGAGAAGACATGAAATATATCCAAGTGTGGCGAGAGAAATCATCTATAAATATGATATAATAACGATGACCCCTTTCAAACGAAGGAGCGGACCCCAAACATCCGAATGAACAAGATCAAAGGACGCTGGGACACAGACTCACTTTGTGAGGATAGGGAAGCTGAATTTGTTTACCTAACTTACACCACGACAATCTAAAGACACGTCTCTGAGATGCACCCGAAGACCACGGCGAACTAAGGATGACAAAGAGATCCACACGATGACCAAGACGGTGATGCCACTGCTGAAAAGAGCCGGTGACGGCGGCGGCGGAGAGACCGCGGCGGCGATGGTGGCGGCGGAAGGAAGGTGAAGCCAGTCAAGCTCCCGAGACGCTGTGAGTCACGGCGCCGAGGCCGAACCAACCGTGAGCTCCGTGTGGCGGTCCCGAACACAACAAGAGTCGAGTCGAGAATGACACGATAACCAAGGTCGATGTCATCCAGCAGAAATAAGTCGCATAGTGAGGCGAGGAATATGAGCAACGAAGGAACATGAAAGGATGAGTTGCTAAGAGATCCTCGACTGCAGACAGAAGAGATGTACCATCGCAGTAAGAACACTGACAGGAGAATCAAGAGGTGTAATAGAAGACAGAGTAGAAGCATCAGGAGTCATGTGAAAAGATGCTCCAGAATCAAGAATCCACGGGGAGGTACCTGACTGTGTAGAGGGTGGTTTCTCGGTGCACGGAGTCGAGCGTAACTGCAGAACACGCCGAGGAGAACTCGGCGGCAAGCAAGCGGCGAAGTCTGGCTATCTCCTGCTCGGTGAAAGAAGCTGCTGAAGAAGTCGATGCAGACGTCGTCGTAGAAGCACCGGTGCCAATAGAAGAACGGCGTGAAAGATGCCGCTTCTTCTTATAGCACTGGACTCAATGTGGCCGCCTTGTCGCAGAGGAGCAGTGAGGACGGCCACCTCCAGACGGATGACGGCCACCACCACCTGTGGCGGCCGCCGAAGAAGGCAGTGTAGCAGGTAGACGAGCGGCGAGCACAGAGGGGAGTGGCATCAGACCAGCACCACTCGAGCGAGTCTCCTCTGCGCGTATCTCGGTGAGCCTCCAGAGAGTGACACGAGGGTGGCGTGCAAGAAGTCGAGCACGCCGTTGCTCGAACTCGGGGGCGGCGAGTAAGGAACTCGTAGACCAGCGAAACTCCAAGTCGGCCGCGTATATCCAAGCAAAGACGGGGCAGAACGGCGGCCCGCGGTGCGGAGAGAGTCCAAGCGACGCGCATGCAGAGCTCGAGCGTAAAGGCATCAACAGAGCATCACCTTGTCAAGAGAGTGCTCTTGGCGAACCACGGGCGTGCAGTGGCATCACCGGAGGGCTCGTGGCCGACGAAGATGAGTCCACATCCGAGAAGCGAAGGAGTCCCACAACCTCGTAAGAGAACCGAGGCCGAGATCGGCGATGAAGACAAAGCGGCTCGAGCGTCGCCATCGCACCACCGAGTGTAGGTGGTCGACGGTCCTTGTAGAGATCCGAGCCTCTGGTAGGCGAGGCGCTTCATCATCAACAATCGAGCGCCTCGGTAGCAATCTTGTCGGTGTCGGGGCAATGCAACAGCGTGGCTCCGTCGGAGGAATAGGGCAAGGCGGGCGGTGACATCGCGAGAGGGCGCCCAGAGACGTAAACCACGCATGTGAATGCGCATGTGAGACACGAAGTCGGTGTAATTAACACCATCAAAGACCACCGGCAAGAGGAGGAAGCGGTGCCCATTGGTAGGCGGCGCTGACGGCGCGGCGACCAATACTAACGGCGTCAACAGCGGCGGTTAGATCGGCGCGCGCGTTTTTTTTTTTTTTTTTTTTTTTTCCTTGAAGCTGCTTACTTACTTCCTTGAAGCTACTCACGTTCCTTCTCGTAGGGAACCAGCGCGCATGGATCGGGAACCAGCGCGTGGGCGGCGATGGCGCGGCCGGACGGGAACCAGCGGCGCGCGCTGCCGGACCGGGACCAGCGGCGGCGGCGGCCAGCGCGGCGTGGCGGCGGCGGCGGCGCGCGAAAGACGGAGCGGCGCTGGCGCGGCGGTCCGGCGCGGCGGGCGGCGGGCGGCGCAGCAGCGACCAGCGCGAGCGCGGAAGCTCGAGGAGCTTTGGAGGAGCGGTCCGAGCGACGGCCGAGAAGACGGCGCGGATCCGGAGGGCCGGCGAGGAGGAGCCGCAGGCGGCGGCGGGCTTGAAGGTAGCAACGCGCGGAAGGGCGGCGGCGGCGCGCGTGGAGACGGTGCGAGGAAGGAGCGGCGGAGGAGCGCGACGACGTGGAGATGCGCGCGCGCGGCGAGGCGGCGGCGCGCGCCGGCGCGGCCGGCGCGGGAGGAGGCGACGGGCCGGCGCGGGAGGCCACCTCTGGGCGGAGCGGAGGCGGCACGCGGGAGTCGACGACGGTGGTGCAGAGTCGGCGACGGCGCACGGAATCCTAGGCAAGCCAAAACCCTAATTTTGGCTCTGATACCATGTTATGAATATTGTGTGCATCTATTCATGAGGCCCAAGGGGCAATATATATACAGGTACAAGGGGATGTACAAAAGGAATACAACACATATTAGGAAACGAATAGGAGTCCTAATCCTAATCTATTTCTATCCTTAACACAATTGTCCTCTTCCTTTGTGGCATGGTCTAACACAATTTGATTCATGAACAACAAACATGCAAAATGGAACAACCAGATATTTTCTAAGATGATTTGATTTAATCCATAGGAACTTGCACAATCTAATAAATAACAAAAAATAGGAGGAATAACACACGATGAATCAGTAAATTAGTCAGGGACTGCTAGAAGGATTTGGGGGGCACTAGAGCTGATATACTCTTTCAGTTTGCAAGGTCGAAAGGCTCTGAAGACCCTATGTTAGTGCATTTAGTTGGAAGCAAGCTGATTTTATTTCTGTTGGATGCTTATTTTGTTGTACATTGCTATCATGCCCCATTGGCCATCCTCTTGCATATCTTGTCCTTTTATATTTATCTATCTATTGTGTGTTTGTGTTGCGATATAAGATGGAAGGTAAGCAGGGTCCATTTTGCCGGCAGTAACCAGCCGTTTACCATTTGGACCTGTTATAATGACATTCGAAACTGCAGGTGTTTTGCTACAGTTGCTTTTTTTTTTCCAATTTTGCAATTGAATTGCCAGTATTTAAGGGGAATATGAGATGTAGAAGGTCAACAGAAACATTAAACCTCGAAAACATACAAGTAAAAAGGCAGTCCAGAACCAGTGCACACACTGAAGTGATCTTATCTAAGATCACAGTCCTGGCAACCTTGGTTGCATATATGCTTGAGCAAAAGTGAAAATGTATAGATGAATTTCATTAGAACGTGGATAAAAAAGAACACAGTTGGAGACAATAATGTGGTATCAAGTGCTCATGCACTGTCATCTTCTACTAGGCCCAGCAATAACGGGCTATGCTGTTGATTTACAGAGCAGATAAAATACAAGAGCTATCAATCGTATCGTATGCTGTCGGGTCAATAAGCTGAGGAGCTGCTTGTGTGCTGTGATATATGTTGCAGGTATTACACATGTGATCAGAAAAATATATACATCTATGTGCACAGCTACGTATGTACAGGGGCAAGCTAGGCTTCTATAACGCCTTCTGGTCCATTCTCTCGTTCCAGTTCAGGCACCTGATCAAGCTGCGAAACCAGTCGCCAGTTTGGTCGGACTTATTAACAGTTGGTAGCGGGTGCTGACTCATGGATATATGAACAGAATCTCCTCTTGACAATTGCTGCCTCCTTTTGCCGTCAAATGATACCCATGCGTTACTTCTTGCATCATCTGGGATCTGGTAAAATTGCAAATGCAATGGCAGTTCCGCAACATAGAGTGCAAAATCAATCAATCAGCAAAGCAAGGCCATGATATTGTGGGGTAAAAACTGATGAGATAAGCTAGGGAAGTTCAGAATACATAGACATACTAAACATCCATCTTTAAGGATAAGTTAATAAGATTACATGAAAACAATTGTTAGAGTTTAATCTTGTTAGTCCATATCCGAGTCCGTATACATATATACGTTCTTGCCGCGTATACGTATGCAAGTATTGTTTGCCGAGTCAGTTTATGAGTTCGTTTCCGTGAGTGTTCTAGTTTTCTAGTCCGTGTCTTAGTCAATGGTGTATGGGTATAAAACGCATGGGGGTTAAGGTAAGCCATGCAAGTCAGAAGATGCAAGTCGTGAGAGAGCAATGTAAGCAGCAGAAGTTAAGAAGCAAGAAATAAAGAGAAGAAAGAGGAGAAACACAGCTGTGTGTTCTGTCGTTCTGGTCTATTCGAGTGTTTTGCTCCAATAAGTCACGCAGCAGGCGTGTCACGTGGAGACAGCAACCAAGCGAGGCGCTGCGTGTTGTCTTCTCGTACAGGAATCAGAGCAAAAGGAAAGGAGGAATTTCAACAACAATCGACATTTCACATTTCTCTATTGGACATCAGTTGTTGCATACCTTCAATTCAAGCCGTGCGGAGTCAGGAAGGATGACAGGTCTAAATGACAGCGAGTGCGGGCAGATTGGAGTGAACAACATACATGGAACATTTGGATGGACCTAGACAGCAAAAAACCACAATCATCACAGTAAATAACTGTTCTGTTCGATTGATACATGCAAGTAAGCATGGGAAAAGAAATGGTTGACTTTGCACAAATGGTTACCAAACATACATTATGCAATTGCATAGTGCCCAAAAGTACACTTCATGTAATTCATTTGAATGCGACACTACACTAGAAAAGTAAACAAACAAGCCACAACATCATATCTCATTATTCAGTTTTGAAATGCTACATTGGAATCTTTAGTGCAGAGTCACCCCAACTTTTTTTTAAAAAGATCTTCAGTTCAGCAACAAGATTGAATATTAAATATTGCGGATGACAAATTAAGAGAAAACTGTTAAGTTAGTTCATAGGTAAGGGAAACTGACTGTTCTTCTTATTATTATTAAAGTAAATGGCTAAATGATGTGTATAGAAACTGAATGGGCCATTCTATTGAAGCTTGGGCAAAAGGTTCAGGTAAGCTTATTGAAACATGCACAGGATGCATGACAAGATAGAAGTTTTATTTGTATAATTATAACAAAAATATCGTCTTTTCATATAGGCATGTGCTTCATCAATGAGAAATATCCATTTCTCACATGGAGTGAATGCAACAGAAGAAAGAGGCATTATGTAACACAGGAAAATGCTTTTGTTTTCATGCTATGAATACAGCTTAAGTCAATGCCTCCTAGGATATGAAACTTGTAAGAATTAACCTACCATTGAGCCTCCTGCAGCAGTAGAGTATGCCGTGCTGCCAGTTGGTGTGGCTACTATCACCCCATCTCCTTGAACCTAGATATAAAATTTACAAACGGAAGTAAGAAAAAAAACAACACATTGGCCACAGTTACCAAGCAAAAAGGCACAAAGAGAGGGAGAGCTAGTTTTCTAAGATTTCTGCATATCTTACCTTAGTGATAAGGTGGTTATGCTCGTAGCATTCAATTTTGGAAAGGTATGGATTAGAACCCCGATCAACAACAACTTCATTTAGCACATCAAACACTTTTTCAGGCATTGCTCTCCCATTGCGAAAGATCTCACAGCGTAGACGCATTCTAAGGGTTATATAAACTCCAAGTGTATTGTTCCCATGGATGACAGCTCTCAAGTCTTGTCTGAAACCTTCAAACTGAGGTGAAGCAAATAATAACATGCTTAGATTTGACAAAACAACAGGTTATAATAATGAATTTATTTCTGAGTGGAGCTTGAACATACATTGTGTGAAGTCAGAAATCCAAGAGATCCAAGATTGAAAGAGACAACAGGTGGTACAGAAGTTCTAAATAGGTTTGATGCGTGCAAAATGACTCCATCACCACCCAAGCATGTGACAAAATCAACTCTCTCATGAAGGTCACTGATTTTTAGCACAAAGTATTGTTAGTAAATAATAATATGGAAATTAATATACAGCTTATCACTCATCACGAACTTAAATATATTTTATTTGTACCTAGTATCTTGAGTATAGAAGGTTTGCACAAAACCATAACCAGGAATTCTTGCAAATATATCATGAACATCAGGCTCAACAAGAACATTCATCTTTTCGTGATGATGCAGAAATGAAACAACCTGAAAAGAAAGTGATTGGAAGGGTATAGCAGATCAAATGCTATGTTTGTTTCCAAACAAAGAATCGAATTAGGTAGAAGTACATGAAATGTACAGCCTAAGTGACTATTAAACAGCTTTAAGAAGAGAACTAAATCTCACAACCATCTTCAACACTTCCAAAGATATGTTGCCAAAGAACATACACTGCATGAATTATACATATTGTGAAATGTTTAGCAGTAACTTTAACCAAAAATTTCTAAAGTTGCACCAGTGATTATTCCTACCATGAAATCCAATTCATATGAAAAAAGGATATGTTCTCTAGCCAATTCAATAACTGGCCAGATATCCTCATTGGTGTATCCCAGAACTCCATACTTTGAAGCAAACCCTTAATCAGCACTTGTTGATCAATGGAAATCTTTCTACAACGTAGACTCAAAGAACATTTCCAAACTATGAGAGAAATTATTATATTATTTCACTAACTAATGTTCCCTCTGATATAATACTAAAAAGCTTTTAATTTAATTTTATGTAGTCTCACATCCTACTACAAATTCATGCTGTACTCAGTACTGAAAAACTAATACAGGTAAGTGCCTTCTGAACATGAAACATTCATTTTTCAAGTAAATATCTCTCTAGCCCTAAATTCATTATATGTGCAAACAATACATCATTCATGTGCAGGAACTTTAGTTTTTTAGTCTTTTTTTGAGATGACTAAACTACATTTTGCTACCAGATACAAGAAAGAAATACAGAGTATGTTGATATCTGAATTATAATCAATATATATGCACTTGAAAAAGGAATACAGAATGCACCTCTTTAGCCTCTTCCATGAGCTCATCACCTAATTTTTTCAATAGTAAGACAGTCTTCGGAGGAGATTTCCACATGAGCATCTGTTGCTGGGTGCTAGGATGAATAAAAGCCAAAGATGATTCTGTTACTTTTTCTCTAGTGCAAGAGAATCCATCGGTACGTACTAGAAACATCTCCGCTTTTCTTCTCGATTGAAGTCTAACGACACCAGTTGCAGAGGCACACATATTACCATCAACAAGATCTGATGAGTTTCTCTCCAGATAAGGAGCACCGTTCTTTTCAGCAGATTTTTGTGATCCAAGCAGCGCATTCCCATTAGAGTTGCTGGTATTAGATGTTCTAGGATCAACAGTTATTACTGAGGCTGCCCTTGCCATTTCATCAACAGGTGCAGAGGTTCCATTGTTGGATGGTTTTCCATTAGTAATGCCCGAAGCAACTGATAGAACATAATCATCGTCAAATGGTGCTCCATTTGAACTTTTCAGAACTGTAAACTCTGCAGCTTCATAGTCAATAGCTCCATTGTGTTCAGCACTGAGATTTTGTTTTCTCCTCGAGACCAGCAAGCTACCCGATCGTCTCCAAGAGTTCAAAACAGATTTTGGATAAACTCTTTTGCTTCTAAAAAAGTTGGTCATCTCCTTTCTGGAGAAAACATCACAAGAAGGAAATTGTGCCTTAAGGGGATTACCCTCCAGTTGAAAGTCTGACAGAAGTTCTGTCCTGGTGCCATGCAATTCACCATGTTCAGTGCTTTGATCATTGGGAAGGGAATTAGTGACTTCCAGATTATGCCGTGCAATTTCTATGTCTATGTCAGAAGTTTCCCCATTGCTCATGGTTTTATCAGATTCCACTGGTGCATCGTTTTCACTACTGTTTGAGGAGGAACTTGGGCTGCTTGTGTGCTGCTCCGTCCGATTATTCTTCAGGACCTTACCATTTCCATTGAATGAGCGGTTTTGGGTAGCCAGTCTCTCAGCACGAGTGATATACTGCTTCCACCTGGAGACCATTGCAGACGTCCTACTAACCCCTTCCTTGCTATGAAGATAAATGGGCTTCTTTGTATCATCTGACACAAGTGCCGCGAATCGCTGAACCTGTTCGGCAGAGGGTGCTGTCCCGATTTCAACCGGCATATTCACCACCTCTATCTTCCCAGATGAGACAGCTTCCTGAACTGCTGAGAGGTATAAATCATCTTTAACATCTTCCTCCCTGAGATCAACAATAGTTCTGAATCCCTTTGCCAACAACCATGCCAGTCCCTCCTCACTGACTTGCCCTCCCCTCCAAAAAGCAACCTCCAACTCATCAGTTACTGAATCATCTGGCACAGTTGAAAAGTACACGGGGAACCAATTTGCAAACAATGTCGGACAGGGATGACCATCAGCCCTTGGGAAACCCACATCGTAGCAAGCGTTCTTCAACCTCTGCAGCCTCCTCCATATATCCAATCCCCGGGCCTCACTCGGTACAAGGTAGCTGGCAAGCGCAACCTGCATGCTCTCACAGCACTGCTTCATATCCCCACGGAACAAGGCGAGTGGCGGGACCCTATCCATCGTGCTGTCCTCAGATCCCTGGATCGCGCTTGCATCACCCGACCGCCCAGAGAGCACCTCCGTCCTGCCCCTGTTCAGCAATGCCAGCATGCAGCCGAGCACGGCAGCGACCTTGTCCTCCAGCACCGGCAGGTCCTCCGCTTGCACATCGTAGCGCACGGGGCACTCGCCTGTCTCTGGATCACAGAGCGCCGACATGACCGCGGTGTGGAGCTGTTCTGCGGCACGGAATATGCGGCAGTACGCCTCAATCTCGGCGATGTCGCCGGGCACCGGACCCACCCACAACAACTGGGACAAGTCCCTTGTGTGAAAATTCTACAAGAAACCATTTGATCAATCAATATATAATCATTTAATATAAGCCACAACGAACTAACACTACAATTTCATATGGAGCAATCCATGCAATCAAACAAGAACCAAAATTCTAGTCCATTCTCTAGCGTCTTACCAAACCGTTCGATGAATCGACCCCAAGAGAACATGACAAACTACAGGATGAACAAGCACATGACATGAGCCATCCATCCTACAAAGCTATGGAATTTGCCAACGAAGGCTAAGAGCTAGACGCCACTAAGACCCCTAAGAGCGGGTCCCGAGCCGCCCCCAACTGTTCGACGGAATGCTCAAGAACGGCGAGGGAGCCAACGAACCTGGGAGTCGAGCCCGATCCGGGAATTGAAGAAGGACGCCCGCGCGGCGACGCCATGGCGCGCCGCCGCCGCCGCGGCCCGGCGCCACCACCACCTGCCGGCGACCCAGGCGGCTCGTTCCCCAGCGGGCGACGCCGGCGCCGGCGGATGCGGGAGCTTGGCGGGCACGTGGCGCGCGCAGACGGCGAGCATCAAGCTGGGACGGGCGCGCGCGGAGCCGGCGAGGAAGAGGACCAATTCTTGACGAGGAGAGGACGGAGAGGGAAGGGAGTGCGCCGCCGTCGAGGCGCTTGTGTTCTCGACGTGCCTTCCGATGGGATCCACAGGTAGAAAGAAACTAGAGATCAGAGCTGTTGCCGCTGCTGCTGTGTGTCAAAAACTCTGGCTTTTGAGGGAGAAGAGCAGCAGCAGTCGGTTGGTCTTGTTTTTCTATTTCTTATCTATGCTTTAGGAGCAGGGTTGGTCTTGTTTTTCTTATTTCTTATCTATGCTTTAAGAGCAGGGTTGGTCTTTGTTTTTTTACAGCCCATAGTTTTTATTTGTGACTATGATTCCTTATCTATGTTTTTTAAAACATCAGTGGATAACAAAAATAATGACACAGATAGCATACATAATTTTAGACTTCAGAAACAATTGAAGAATTTTCTTTAAAAAATCATACCGTTTATTTTGAATTTTAGATAAAACAAAAAACTCAAAAAAAAAGAGAGACAGGGCCGGCTGCTACTGTGGTTGTGTGCAGATTTGTTATACTTGCCATTGCCAAATGGAGCACACACGTACACACAAAAACGTGGGGGAAAAAGAAGGAAAGAAAATTTGAAGTCTTGGGAATTGGGATGGTTGGAGGTTTTTCCTCTGAGATTGACACTCTTGGAGGTTTGCTAAATGGATAGCGTTCAAGTTGGGGATGCCATGGGCCACACTTTATGTGGTTTGAGTTTTATGACTGTTCTAATTCTCAGTTTTGTTGGTGTGAAGAAAAGAAAAACAAAATGGTTTGGGTTGTAGAGGATTTTGGGGGTGATAGCGTTGGTTTGTTTGTTGTTGTTTTTTTACTAGTGGATATGGAACCATGATCTAATTTTTGTTGCATTAGTTATGCTTCAGGACTCAGGAGGCTCCATGATTATGACCCTATTGGATTGAGGGTATAGCAACCCCGCTCGTTTCGGTTTCAGCTTCTAACTTCTGCTTTTTTTTCACTATTCAGTATTTTGTTTTTTTCTGAATTTTTTTAGATATTTTAGGTTTTTTTGTATTTTCTTTTTTTCTCATGTTCCTTTGTATTGTCCCTAATGAGTTAACATGTTTTTTTTCTATTTTTACATTTTTTTAAATTAATTATGCCCAAAAAGCCAAATCAGCTACAGTAAAAAAACTAGCTACAGTGAAATTTCAGTCAAAAGTCAGAAGCCATCGCTAAAACGAAGTCAAAAGTCAGAAGCCATCGCTAAAACGAACGCCTCTACCCTTAGGGCCTTATTTGATTATTTTAGTCCCAATAAAAGGGTTGGAATGTAAATAAGGGGAAAACATCATGGTAAAACTGTAGTAAGCCAATAATAGATGGAGTTATCCTATAGAAACAACAATAGTAGCAACAGGCGGAATTAACAAGCGGCAATTGCGGCCCTGGAGCTTCTGTTCCGTCCGTTTGTGGCCACCGCGTCGAGCCCCTCTTCCCCTCCTCCTCTCAGCTATATAAGGAGGCTGCCTCCATCTGTGAGATGTGTCGAGAAAACATGAGCTCTATCTCTTCCACCATCTTCTCTTCTTCCTGATTTGACTCTGGTTTGTGGTCCTTGGGGCTTCTTCTTTGGTGTTTAACTATCGGCCTCGACAGTGATACGCGGCCCCTGGTGCTCTGTGGTGAGGCACTTGGCCGGTGCTTCACGTGTGCTTGTGCGGCATCCCCTTCACCTCGGCTTGTCGGCTCGATGAGTTCTGTTTGGCCAAGGTGGGTATTGTATCTCCGTCTACCTCGCTCCTCTCTCGCGGTGGCATAGAGGGGTGCTAGGTTTTCTGGATCAGCACCTTTGGGTGTGCCTTGCCTGATCTACTTGGTGGCTTCATGTGCCATCTGCACTATGAGATTCTCGATTACCTTTTTGCGCATTACATGTTCTGCGAGTCGTACTAGTTGATTACATTCTGCGAATTCTCTAGTACCGAGAGACATTTCATGCAATTATTGTATGCTGTGGGATTAAATGTTATGTGATGAAACTTGTCTAATACTGAAGTTGATCCGTACAACAAGTTAGATTTGAGCTCTAGCTGTAGTGCTTACTTATGTTCATTGCTCTGAGTTATATTTTCGGTCTGATAGTAGTAAGCGACCAGATCTGTGATTATAATTTGTAGGCTACTTTCATATTTCAGATTAAGTTTTTAGAGGTTCTGTTCCTTGTTTGCTTCGGATATTAGTATTACCTGTGCACCTTCTTCTGTTGGTAAGAGTATTGTCTGATAATCAATCTCTTGAATACTTCTGTTATACCAATCAGCTTTATTGGTGTGAAGAAAGACAAAATGGTTTGTGTTGTAGAGGAATTTGGGGTGATGGCATTGGTTTGTTTGTTGTGTTTTTTTACTAGTGGATATGGAACCATGATTTAATTTTCGTTGCATTAGTTATGCTTCAGGAGGCTCTATGATTATGACCCTATTGGATTGTGGGTATAACACTAATTCTAATGCCCCCTTAGGGCCTTATTTGATTATTTTAGTCCCAATAAAAGGGTTGGAATGTAAATAAGGGGAAAACATCATGGTAAAACTATAGTAAGCCAACAATAGATGGGGTTATCATGTAGAAACAACAATAGTAGCAACAGGAGGAATTTTTCCAGCTTTACTATCTCCTTTGTTCACTGGAAAGCAAATTTAGCGGTTTATCTGTGCACTAAGCATCCTCTTTATGGACGGATCCAAGTGAGGCTTAGAGGATGCATAGGACACCGGGCCTGATATTATTTTACCTTATCAAAGTCCATATATACATAGGTATATACTCTGTAATATAAGCTTAGTGACTACACACATATAATGATCCCTAGTTGTTTTCATTCTGGATGCGGCTCTGATCCTCTTGGTAGACATCGGTGCAAATAAGTTAACCGAGCATCTTATTTCCTATATCCCTGGCTACATGCTGATTGCTTTCCTGTTGATGATTAATAAAATCTCCTTTTACCTTCAAAAAATATAAGCCCCTTGGTCTAAAAAAAATCACCAAATAATTCCAAACCAAAATTTTTGCCCAAACCATCTTTGGTCAACTTTAAAGTTTTCCCAGCTTATCAAGAGCTTCAACTTATAAGCGCCCAAAGCCCTCTCACTGGCTTCAGTTGTTTTCAGGGACACAATTTAAGAGGAATTTTAGGCTCTAACTCGGCCAACAAGCTCCTATCAACCAACCAATTTGGTCAATGTTTAAGTTCAAAAGTCGTATAAGATGAAATTAACGCCATGCCAAGTCGTCTTTAAATTTCCTAGCCATCGCTGCAAGTCAAATAGCTCGTGTGATTGACCAGAATTGGGTAGGCAACTGTGCCATGCTACCGAGGATTGCTTGCCTGTGTTAAATTTTCTGTTGGATTCTCTAATCCTGCCAAATTACAGTTCAAATTAGGACAAAACTTTGAGCCTGTCGTACACGATGGCTTCTCTTTTAGATCTGTCCTTGTATCTAACAAGACATGAACAGAAGTTGTGTCATATTTACAATGCCCTTTGCTGCTCGCATGAACCAACCACTTTACCAACTGAGCTATCAACCAAAAGTAGGATACAACATTACGCGTGATTAAATTGGTAGATTTGTACAGGATTTTGCTACTCTTGCATCTGATGTTCTTGTTAATATACGTTGGGCTGTATGAGTCTTGGGCTCAAGGCCCATGTGTGTGTATATGTAAGACCCATAGCAAGGAAAATGAAGAGTGAAGTATTGAGATATGAGAATCAAACCACATGGTATTAGAGCTGAAGGCGATGGCAAGCTGATTGTGAAACCCTAGCTGGTTTCCGACAAGGTGGCGCCAGATATCGGCACTGGCGGCAAGGTGAAGAAGGGGGCCAGGAGGAAGCTCGGTGGGCCGAAGAAGTCAGTGTCGTGTGGTGGCGCTATTGGCGGCGTCGGGAGCGTGGCGCTATTTGTATAGGTGTCCTTCTCCATCTTGGGCTCCTTGGTGTCGAACGTGTAGTTCACGAGCGGGTACACGTTCACCACCGGCGACGAAGAGCTAGCCATCTTCTCCTCCTCCTCCTACTCCCCCGATTCAGCGAGCTCTCTCCTTCCTTCTCACACTCCGGCAGTCGCTGAAGGTGGCAGAGAAGAGGTTGCTGGGCTTTTGGGTCGGCCCGAGTTAGGGGAGGAGGTGGCACAACTGGGGCTAAAGACTACCTGCATCAAGAAGACTGGGGTTAAGGAGCAGGCACCCTTGGATTGGGACCCTCGCATCTGTGATTTTGCTGAAGAGCTCAAGGATTTAAAGGCACTCTCCATTGAGTAGGTGGAGTCTGTCGGTGGAGGAGAGAGGAAAGGAACCTGCTATCCGTGGAGGCGAGTAGACGGCCCTGGAGCAGCTGGCGAGCTAGATTTCTTGAAGTGAAGCTCAGGTGAGTGAAACCTCTACATACACCATGGGGGAAGTCAGGGTATTGAGCAGGTGCTCGAGAAGCTGGCTCAATTGCTCACTGTAAAGGCGAGTGAGACAACATTGAGCCAAGCCATTGTTGCACATGTGGAGCCAATCCAGAAGGTGGAATTGATGTCGAATGACATCAAATTGGAGGGTATCAAAAATTACTTAAGTTGGTCTCGTAGGGCATTGCTAATCCTAAAGACAAAGGTACTGGAAGGCTTTGTGGAAGGGAAGGCAACGGAGCCAATTGACAAGTTGAGTGTTGAATGGAAGACATGGAGCACTACCAATTCACTGGTGGTGGCCTGGTTGTTGAGCTCTTTGTCTTTGACAATTGCTGCGAACGGCAGCAGGTGTTGAAGATGAAGTGGAGGCCACCTTCGGTGAAGTAGTGGTCGGCGAAGAGGTGGTTGAGTGCGCGGTCATCGAAGTCAACGTTAGTGTTGGGGGCAATGCAGATCGGCGGCGCGGCGGAGGAGGCGATGCAGGGCAGCGGTGTGGAGGTAGTAGGGCTTGGCGACGCCCGGTGAATTACGGCCTGGCCCTCACTGACAGCCGGATTTGGAGAAGAGGGGGGAGAAGAGCAGGAGGAGGTGAAGGAAGAAAAGAAAATGTCGAGCTCGGTTGAAATCAGGGTAGCGCTAGGGATTATAAGATGGGAAACTTCGTCATATACCCTCCTCACATTTGAGAGTTTCAGGATTTACCCTCCCGAGTCACTGACACGTGGGGTCGGGATGAGTCACTGACATGTGGGCCGGAGGGTAAATCCTGAATTTCAGTCTAAGAGGAGGGTATATGATGAATAATTCCTTATAAGATTGGGGATTTTTTTTGTCTTTTTGTGAGAAGCCCTTAACGTTTTAGAAAATTACAATCAAATCCTTAGCTACTCTGGATTCTTTTTTAGTGGCCCTTCTCGTAACTCTATTCTTGTGGCAAGGCTGAGGTTTTGAGGGCTAAAAACTCTTAACATGGCTATCACAATAATATTGTGTTATTGAATTTTCTATTTAATGCTGTCGGGAATCTGCACTCTCTTAGAAGTACCATGAGGACTCCTCAAATTGCATGAAAAGTCTACGCTAAAGCTTATGAACTTTTGGAGGATGTTTTGAATGATCCTCTAATATCAAAATTCAGGCAATGGATGTTTTGAATGATCCTCTAATATCAAAATTCAGGCAATGGATGTTTTGAATGATCCACTAATATCAAAATTCAGGCAATCTCAGTAAGAATAATTCATATGTTATTTGTTATCTCCTCCATAACAGAAGGTTGTTTATTTTCAGCAGGTTGATAACATTGACAATGATTAGCATTTGCTACAGCTAAGGTTCTTTTCTCATAACTTTTTTTGCATTTTTTATGATATATATGCATTTTGCCTGGAACATTCTTTTTGCTTATAACAGAACCATGAACACGGAACTAAGGAAGAACATAGCACTCATATGTTGGTAATAAATGTTTAAAATACATCAAACCTTGCATATATATCTGCTTATTTACTGTTGTTTTCCTTTATGCCTGAGATTAAATGTAATCTTGAATATTTGTAGTCTTTTACATTTATATATGAGTGCTAAGAGGAACAAAATGTTCATTGAACGATTTTGGATCACTTTGCTGATATGTATTATTTTTGTTTGGTATTCCATTGTAAGACATGAGCATCTTACTAGTGTTGGTGAAAAGTTCAGTTCCATTGGTAAGTGCCATACGACCGAGATATTTGGGCCTAAACTCTGCACTGTGTTATCACCGAGGTGCACTGCCCGCTAGAGGCCTAGACCGTGCCGCCGCCGCGCCGGGAGCTCGTCGGTGAACTTACCTGG
The DNA here is from genome assembly GCA_036346265.1 of Melocanna baccifera. Classification (NCBI taxonomy): domain Eukaryota; kingdom Viridiplantae; phylum Streptophyta; class Magnoliopsida; order Poales; family Poaceae; genus Melocanna; species Melocanna baccifera. The sequence goes on along the minus strand of CM070707.1, from coordinate 17,820,132 downwards.
AAATCCTCGAAGCACCAGGTACCAAAGTGCAAGATTACCTTTCCTCTCGCTCACCGAGCTCGTAACCCCACTTCTCCATAGACTCCCGCAAAACCCCACCCACCCCGCCGCCTTCCCAGATCCCAACCCTCTCCAAGACCCATCCCTCCGGCGGCGGCGAAGATGATCATTCCGGTGCGCTGCTTCACCTGCGGCAAGGTCTCCCCGCTCTCCTTCCCACCTCCCTATCTCACTTGGTGTCTAGACGCTAGGGGTTTAGGGTTCGTCCTTCCCCTTCGTCTAGGGTTTACTGTCTTCATCTTCTAGACTGACTCCAATTCGTCCCCTTTTTTGTTCCTGTGGTTTCGCAGGTGATTGGGAACAAGTGGGACCTCTACCTCGACCTCCTGCAGGCCGACTACACCGAGGGGTAGAGCGAATTTACTTTACCAATTACTATCCCACGATTCGATTTATGTATTATGTGATCTTTTCTGCGTTGGATAATATGTTTCGGTGTTTGGGAAGTAATGTGTCGGGGCGGTTAGGCTGTGCGTGTTGGGTGTGGATTGTGGAGCAATGTTGAGTCCTGAACTTGCGAGAAAGGCTGAAATTATGTGTTCAGTTTTTTGGATCCTCACATCTTGCGAAATGAGTCCAGTTAGTCTGGGCATTGGTTATGCGAATCCTAATCGTGCACACAGAATTGGTTTAGCGTGCAATGATTGCCACTGTTGCGATAATCTTCTGTGTTTGTTGATGCTGAAGTTTGGCATGTAGAATGTAGCCAATGTGAGGACGGCAGTGATTCCCTATGGACTTTAGGATTCTGCATTAGAATTAATTGAGGAATCTGATGCTAGGATGTGATAGTAACATGTTACAAATAGCTCACTTCTGTGGCTTCTGGATCAACTTTGTCTGCTTAAGGACATTTTTTCCTACTGTTAATATTTTATGAAAAACAAGGATTCTATGATAGCCACCAAGGAAACTGCCTCTATAAGATTGTTCTGAATGGTTGAGTTCAGCACTATTTAAGGACATAATTGCCATAAATTCTACAAGGAAGATATAGATGTGCATGTGCGTTCCTGCTCTGATTTTGTTAGGTAGATATATATGAGGCTGTATAAAAACCACTTTGCACCCAGTTGACGCCTTGAGCTTACATTTTGATTTGGTCCTGTTTTAGATTTGCTGTAGAAGCTTGTCATTATTTGATATGCATATTGGTTGTGAATGGCTCTATTGAATGTTTTTTCTGTTTCAAATATTGGGATTTGGGAGGTTCTAAAATATAAGCATTGAAAGTGGTAGCCACTAGCCATAAAGATATTTTCTTTCACATATACAAAATGATCAAAGAAACTTCCATGATCATCATTGGCTTATTCTAACAATTAGAGGCCTAAGTATAGTTGAACAAGTCAGCAGTGAAATAATTGGCCTCTGGAGTAGTGAATGGTAGCCTAGCCCTTATATCTTCGGCATTTAGGATGCTTCAGTTCCACTGCCTCCATTCTTTTTTATGAGAACCAAGGTTTTAGGTTTTTTTTGTTAAGACTTCTGTGATGGTATGTATATGACTAGGAAACTCAATCAAAGTTTCTGTGATGGTATGTATATGACTAGGAAACTCAATCAAAGTTGCATGTTTTAGATTTAATGAGATCTAGCTAAGAGCCTATTTTGATATGGAGCTTGAGTGAATTTGTAATGGCTTGAGATTGGCTCGTTTTCTAAGCGATGACAGAATACAGGCTTATGCTTAATGTGGGCTTCTCTTGGCAAAGCCATGAGTCATATTAGATTTGAGTTAAAGCGTAAACTAAACATTTTTTCTTACCACTAATTTTGCACTATTAGCTTGTGGTTTCTTAGACCAGGAGCAAATAATTTATTTTAATCAGAGCTAAGTCTGGTGCCTCTTTTTAGATACAAGGCAAAGTTTGGTGTCCTTTCAGCAAAAGCTTCCTGTATTTCCTATGCACAACAAACATGCCAATTACTTATTTACTTAGTACATCACACTAACAATCGGTGTGCTTCTTTATGGCGAATGGTGTGTTTTGCCAATATTGCTATGGCCTAATACAATTTCTAATTATCGAGTTAATTGTAAAACTGTTATGAGTTGGTTCGGCTGGTATAAATCATTGTATGTGATTACCCACTATAATTCAGCGTACATATTGAGGGAGGGAGGGGAGGGCTGTCAAAAGTTTACTGGCCTTTATGATGTCAAATTTCCGATCATAAATAAATATGAAAGGGTTCCAGTAATTCTGGCACCACTGTCGATTAAAGATCACTTTTCTATTCTGTTTTCAGGGATGCTCTGGATGCTTTGGGCTTAGTCCGTTACTGCTGTAGGCGAATGCTGATGACCCATGTCGACCTCATTGAGAAGCTGCTCAACTACAACAGTAAGTTTATTTTGTTTGGGTCTGCGGTGTGCAGTCCTCACTTGTGATTTGTTTTCTTTTCTCCCGGTATGTCACTAACACTTCCATTCATTGCCAGCTCTGGAGAAGACTGAGACCAGTTAAATGAACTGGGAACATTTCTTCATTGCACATAGTGCCCTTCAGTCGAGTGCTATGCTGTGTATGACATGTTTCCGGACAAACTTAGTACTATTGTGCTGATGCAAAAGCTGTTTCTGCACATGAATGAATTTGGAAGGACTTTCCACGTTCCAGTGTAACCAGTGGTCTCCCTGCTGCATATCAGCTATGTAAACGTGACACTGGAAGAGACATGAGCAATTGAACATACTAACTTATTCCACTATTGGCATGCACCTTTCTCCATTCGACCAATGCATCTCATGTTGGACTTTATACCAATTTTCCATGGTTTATCGGTTGCTTTTTATTTATGCACAGCTACTTATTTGTGAAATCGAAACGCTTCATCCCTCGCATATGTGGCATCCATGGTAAGAACTGTGATTCCATGAGAAAATTATGATCATGCTGGTGGTAAGTGGTTACTTTTGTTGCCCGTTTATATTGACTTTGCTGGTAGGTTTTGACTCTGGCTTATATATAGTAACAGCCTTTGGCTGTTTGCAAGAAATTGTACAGAGAGATAGAGACTTGTGTATGATTTTGTTTGATGTAAATGAAATCGCTATAATATCTAATACAATCGATTGGTAAATTTTGCTTTGAAAAACACTCCGTTTAAAACATAAATATTGTAGAAAAGCTATTTACTATAGAAAATGACTTTTAAAGCGAGTGTTAACTTTTGTTGACTGACTTGTACTGTTACACATGTTACATTTAAGCTTCTGCACATACATTGCCGTCCATTTGCTTTGTCCACCGTTTGATGAGACCTGTGACTTGCAAGGTGTTGACTATTATCCTTGTGAAGTGTCACCATTAGTCGTTTTCATTCTTGTCGACAAGTTGGATGGTCATGGCTTCTTGATGTCGGTTTGTGTTGGCATGTATGCACAAAATGCTTCCCAAGATCCCTGCCATTGTCGGATGCATGCAAACCTCTAGAGTTTGGTACATGTGATGTAACATATGCCCCGACTGGGCTCTTATACATGTGATGTAACATGCCCCAACTGGGCTCTTATGAAATGATTAAGCTTTCGTTTTCCACCATCTTTTTAATGAATTCGTTGGACCGACCTGCTCAGATCATTCGATGTGATGCTGCAGATGACGATTACTCGTGAAGCCGACACTGATTTGTTAATAACCCGAGTTTTTCTTAGTTGTTTAGTGGTTGGACAATGGACAAGCAACATCATGGGGGCACAGGTTAGGGGCCGCTCAACTTGGCTTCCTGTCGCTGGCGGTGGGCGGCAGGAACACTGTAGCAGGTACTGTAGTTAGTACATGCTACAGTAAAATTATTTTTTTTCGTTTTTTTTAAAATTTATTTATACTTTTTTTCCTATTTTTTGTTTTCGGTTTTTTTTTATATTTTTTACATTTAATTATACTTAATAAACCAACTCAGCTACAGTGTTTTTTCAGCAAAAATCAAAAGCCATCGCTATTTCGATCACCCCCTTAGATTAATATTAGAATGTGATCACATCTTTCAAGGATACCTCCTACAGATCCTGATTTTATCTTGGAACAGTTTGATGAACATACAGGGCATTGGACGCAGTTGAACATATCCTATACTAGTACAATACCCGTGCGTTACAACGAATTCTCAAAAAGGTGATATATAATATCAGTATGATTCTAAAATTTACAATAAATATAAATTTTGTTTCACCCGTGTCAAAACGAAACATAACTCTGCATAAGGAGCATCTTCCAAACCTGACCAAAGAGAATGTCATAAGCAGTCACATAAACTAATTCCTCCTGTTTCTGCAAGTAAAAAGAAAATTATAAACAATCCATACCTTACACTGCTTGTAGGTGTTATACATTGCCGCTTATGAGGCATGTCTAAAGCCAACAGGTTAACACTTAACATAATACTGATAAAAACAGACTACAGCAAGAAGGCGGGTGGTGTGGCCGTTGCGTCGAGGCGGTTATAGAGATTGTGTTAATGAGAACATGAACCCCATGAGCCTCTCTGTATTAGAATTCTTATCTTGTCAGCGGCGGGTGGTGTGGCTGTCGCGTCGAGGCGGTTATGGTTTAACTGTAGACGCAACCTTCGCACTGCAGTCCCCTGTTGAGTAAATGAACTATCTGAGCTTGAACTTGGAACAGGGTGTCGACTTCTAATAGTAATCCCTGTTGACTCAGCTTCATCTCCATCAGAAGGATACTTCGAAGTTACAATACTCGATTCTTCATTTGAAATCTCATCTCTCGTTGTGCTCTCTCCAATCTCAATATTGGCAGATAATGGTTCCAGTAGCCGAAGCCTCCTTAGTGCATTGCCCTGTAGAGAAAATAATAAGTTTGGATGCATAGTGAGCTGTAACTGCCGAGGTATGATAGCAATTCCAGTTCCCTGGAGGATAGGTTCATTGCTCCATCCATCGCTCTTCCCACTTGAATCTTCCATGCTATTGAACAGATCTTGAAAGGACTCGGCGCAGAGTCCACGGAAAGTACATCCTGATGAGTGCTGTCATAAGGAGGCAATGGTGCATTCTCATATAATGCACTCAGTTGTTGATTTGTGTCATCTAGAACAAAATTTATATTTTCAAGCTAGTTTGGATCATCTAGAAAGTCTCCCTGCAAAAGTAACAAAAGATAAGAATGTGTGACAACAATTATGACCTACACAGCAGATGGCAATATGAAGAAAAAAATTACCTGCAGCCATGGGTTCTCCAACTCAGCAGGCATATTTCCAGTGTCTGAATCATATTGAACCTTTGATGCCGTTGATGAATGCTCATCTAGATCCACAAGTGTTTGATTCAAGAAATCTTGCAGCGCATCACAAGGTTCCATGATGCCATCAATATCACCAATAGGTCCTTGGATGATATCACGGAAGAAATCATTTTCTTCGTCGTGTGGTAGCATAGGAGCAGCAAAGGTTGCAGATTCATTAGCATCAACATTTTTCTTCTATGGATCAATTAGCTGAGCCAAAGAACCAACTGAAGGACCAACCTGCTAGTTATTATATGAAAACATAAATCATTACAAGGAATTCAGCACCTACGAAGAAAACAGGCTAGAAAAATGTGCAGTGAAATGCTGAATGCTAATAGAGGTTTAACAGCTCTTTACAGTTCTCTCGACCTTAGCTCCCCATCAACATGTCCAAGAGGAGGCATGTTGGAAATGTTTGCTTCGTTTGTCACCAAGTTATCTGCTCGCCTGCAAGCCACCTTGTAATCAGCGCGCTGAGTTTCAATTGGACTCGCAAGTCAACTGGACTTTCATGCGAGCGATTCGGAGATTCCTTATGTAATGGTGTGTTTGCTTCCTCATTGGCCTCCATGTTGTCGTGTGGAACGAGATGGCGTGGGAGAGTAGCCACTTCTATCCATTTCCTCCAGGCGGGAGCGCTCATTTTTCTCCTCTTGTTTTTGAACAGGCAATAAAGAACATAACCACCTCGAAAGTACACAGATATCACAACAAAATCATCAGCAATGAGGACTGAAAGTACGCAGTATTGTAATGTAGCATCAAAGCGATGAGGTAGTGGTAACAATTCCCAATCCAAATGAGAAGCAAAATGTTCATTTATCGTGTGCTTAACGTGCAAATGCGAGTAAAGAGAGGTTATACTCTATGCGTGCGTTGCTTACGAGTTCAGTTTATTTTAGCAGCTAAAATCACACTGATTGTCTTTCGGAAGACATTCTTCAGCGAGCAGAAGGCGGTTATATTTATGGAAACGTCGCAACCAGAATCTGAACAACAAGCGTGCGTGTATCTACCAACATTGCCACTACTTGACAGTCACAAACTGTATCGAGAAAGAAAGATGCGAACGGATAGCCGGAATACCGCCGCCGACTCAAACTCCGGCTCGGTAGTGCGGTACTCGTGCGCTCGCCCTTCGGGGCATGCCCACGGTGGAACACGAGGGTCTTCTTCAGGCCGATGATGTGTTGTTTCTTCTTCTTGTCCTTGGACTTGATCACCTTGTCCTTGCCAGTCGCCTTCCAGTACCCGACCTCCGTCGCCCTGTTTTACTTGCTCCCATTCGGGTACTTGCGGTCCTTGGGCGCGAAGAAGAAGCACTCCGGGTCATCGGAACGGATCAAAGACTTATCTGCAAGCACCGCCACCACACCCACATCAGGAATAGGAATCTTCCTCAAAAGAGTTTTGGCGGCGGAGCGAGGTGGGGAGGAGGAGGCGGAGGCGGCGACGGAGCGGGGTGGGGAGGAGGAGGAGGCGGCGGCGACGTGGGGTGGGGAGGTCGGCACTACGGAGAGAGGACGCGGCGGGTGGGGGAGGAGCCCACGGCACGGGGGGAGAGGCAGATCTGCGGAGGCGAGGAGAGCGAGGGGAGGCGGGAGAGCGAGGGGAGGCGGTGGGCGCGGGGAGAGCGAGGATCTGCGGAGGCGGGGAGGGCGCGGGGAGAGCGAGATCTGCGGAGGCGGGGAGAGCGAGGGGAGGCGGGGAGCGAGGAGGCGGCGCGGCGGCGGTGGGGCGGCCGTGCGGAGGCGGAGAGAGGAGGACGGGGGCCAGGGAGGCGGCAGGGGGCGATGCGGAGGCGGGAGAGAGGGAGGACGGGGAAGCAAGGGCGCGCGCGGCGGAGGGTGCGGCCGTGCGGAGGCGAGGGAGAGGAGGACGGGGAGCGAGGGGAGGCGGGCGGGGTGGGGCGTTGTGTGGGAGAGCGAGAGGAGGGCGGGAGGAGAGCGAGGGGGAGCAGATCGGGGCAGCGGGAGGAGAGCGAGGGGGAACGGATTGGGACGGCGGGGGGAGAGCGGATCGGGGCAGCAGAGGGAGAGCGAGGGGAGCGGATCGGGACGGCGGGTGCAGAGGGGGAGGAGGGGGAAGTGGGGGAGAACGGTTCAGATTCTATCTCATATTCAGATTGAATGGTTAAAAAAAAATAAGGGAGGACTCATCAACCACCAACTCCTTCTTTTAAAGTAGTAAAGATATCTATAACGTTTGTCCCCACTAACTACAATTATAAAATTCTCTCTTCTTACACCACACGTCACCTCATTTAATCTTGGTTGTTGGATTGAACTTATGTGTTCAAGATTTGCCTAATCCAACCACCTCAGTTCGTTCCAAATCCCTCCATTCCAGCATGCCAGCCCAGCCTATTCCAACCAAGTCGGTTCAGATTTGCATGCAAAAATTATATCTGTAATTAATCCCTACTGTTTGTTTCCTGCTGTGGCCTGATTTTTTTATTAATTTTTTACATGCCCAGTTTGCGTGAGCTTATAGAAGACTATAAACAATTTTGTATGTTTTGCGTGAACTTATAGAAGATCATAAACAATTTTGTATGTCCTCCTGCAAATGACTCGCAGCAACCTGGGACTTCACCTAGTTCATTTAAATTCAGCAGTAATTTATTTTCAGTCAATTTTAGGAGCTATATTAGCTCATAACTAGAACGTACTTTTATCCTAAAAAGTGAGCAGTGTGTATAACAAACACCATTGATTTGGGTATGGGCAACAGCCCAGAATTACATTCTTCCTACTTTATTCATCATCCTTTGGACGAGAGAACTTGGTGAAATAAGAACAGACACAAGAATAATAAGAACTAAGATAATCAAAAGATAAGACTTGGAGGAGGGCATTGCACGTGCCAACTCTCATCCAAGAGCAAAAATTAACTTAAAAGAAAGGATTTGTGGGGGTGTTAAGGATATAGAGTTGTATTAGGATATAGAGTTTGTATTCTATTCTACATATGCCTTATCTCTATGGCATATCCCTTTGTACTCCTATATATATGGTCCCTTGGGCCTCATATCAATACACACACAATATTCATAACAGTAACCACGCCTTCATCACCATCGCTCTCGTATGACAATCCGACTTGTGATCTAGCCCACTTAAGAATATCATTGTCACCGTCAAGTAGCTTAAGAACCTGATGTTTACACACGAATGCTTGTAAGATACAGCACAACGGGAATACACAACATGATAGCTTACACAGCCTATGCATCAGATCAAAAACTTACGACTGCAATGTGAGGACGGTGTTGAGGTGCCGGTCTGATGCAGAGCGAAGCAGCAAGGGTCATCCTCTCAACTTCATTGGTATGGCCTTCAGTAGGCAAGCTAGGATCTACTAGTTGCGTGAGCTTTCCACCTTGTATGATGGAATTCGCCTATACAAAACAAACAACCATTAATTATCTGTTCAAACCAAAGAAAAGATTCTTTACCATAATCCAAGCCAAAATTTAGATTCAAACAATAAATTAACTTATAATGATGCATTGAGCATGACACCTACCCACATCACTAGACTCTCCCTGCCTTTTGGACAACTAGTGCACAACGGTTTCCTGCCTGAGATGAGTTCAAGAAGAACGACACCAAAAGCGTACACATCAATTTTGTCGTTCATCTTGCCATGCATGAAGTATTCGGGAGCCAAGTACCTGGGGGAAACGTATGTCTACAGAGTAAGGCAAACGTTGCAATGCGGCAAGAAAAGGAAAAGTTAGTGTGAACAAATGATCGGCTAACTAACCCGAAAGTCCCTGCTACATCATTACATGTGATCTGGGATGTTGCATTGGCAGCCCAGAGCGCAAGGCCAAAGTCTGATAGCTGCATCACACGTAAATAGAAAACTTGAATTCAATTAATTTGATGTTGCACAAGAACTGAAGCATTTCTTGCTATTGGATGTTGGAAGGTTACCTTTGGCTCGAAATCCTCTGATATGAGAATGTTTGACGACTTGATGTCCCTATGGATAACTGGACAACTGTTGCCATTACCATGGAGATAATCCAGTGCATGAGCAACTCCCACAGCCACGTTGAACCTCTTGGTCCAACCAAATACGTTCTTGCATTCTTTGTCACCTACATCACATTAAAATTAAGATTTGAGTTTTTACATGGCAAATGCACTGGGAGAAAGCACATGGTAAATATCCGAAACACACCATGCAGTATCTCTTCTAGGTTGCCTCTTTGCAAGTACTCATACACCAACAGAAGGTCATTGTTCTTGAAGCAGAAGCCGATGAGGGATATGATGTTCTTGTGGCTGAGGGAGCTGACAATCTCAATCTCTGAGATGAACTCCTTCAGAACCTCATTGGAATACTTCAGGATCTTCACTGCTATCTCTTTGCCATTTGCCAAACAACCACTGTAAACTTGGCTTGTGCCACCTTGTCCAACTATACACTCTGCACAAAACAAACAATTTGATCGCCGAACATAACATGTCTAAAAATTTACAATAACAGACACAAATCTGAAATGCATACCAGGTGAGAAATCAGAAGTGATCTTTGCAAGTTCGCTGTAACTGTACAAAGAATAAATGGATGAGAATTTCTCTTTAAGTGAGGACAACTCCTCTGGAATTTCCTTATCCAATTCCTCGATCACCACAGAAGACCTTCCTGAATTGTTTCTGGAAGGGACAACCACCCGGTCACGCAAAATACGACTGGCACTGGTGGTTGAGTCTGGTCTTGTGGTTCTGTGCTCTAGATGGACTGGTGAAACTGCTGAATACCTGCTTGGGAGCCGCATTGCCCACTGCACCACAGACATCTTGGACTTGTCAGGCAACGCAGCTTTTCGGTCCGGCAAGAACTTCTTCCTTAGGAGGGCCCAACCGGTTGCCACTTCTGGTGATCCACGTCGGCAACCCTTCACTGGAACCAACGCTAATGAAACTTCCTTTGGTGATGCGGGAGACCTCATTGGCATGGTGTCAGCCCGAGAAATAGACCTGTTGTCCTTTACACATTCGTCCTGGAGTTTCTCTCCTATCATGTAAGTCAGGAGCTTCCGGTAGCTCCTCCTTGGTGTCTCGGCAACTGCATTCCAATTCCAGACTTAAGCACACTGAATTCATAGCCACTACAAACCAGGAAATGAAAAATATGCAAATAAAATGGTTTAATCGACATACTTGTGCTAGCGCTAAGGTACTGTTCTTGTTGTGCCGCATCTCTATGGTAAACAATCTTGCCATTGTCCACTGCAAGAACCGAGCAACTCGTGGGAACTCTCTTTGCGCAGTACTTGGCGACTGAAGTGGAGGAGGATCTAATATTTGGAGTAAACAACAATACTAATGTCAGAAACCAAATTAATTTGGATTAAGATAGCAATACGGAGTGGAGAATATGTCAAAATAAGTACCCAAAAGACCGGGAATTCTTCGCGACACCGAGGATCAGGTGTGCGGCACCATAAGAAACCGCTTCTTTCACCAGAATTTTCCGGATAGACGATCCTCCACAGATCTTGAGCTCCAAATTGATCTGGTGCAGGTAAATGGAACAGCAAAACGATGAGAAATTTAACGCAACCTTCCATTAAAGATCAGTGAGCTGCAAAATGTTGGCAGTAAAAATAAAACTAAGGGTGACAAAAAAATTGTCTGCAAAAAAGGGTGTCCAAATTTGCAAGGCGTCGAAAAAGAGAAGACAAAAATCGGACCATCCAGTAAATAAAATTGGTAGCATGAGTGATACGGCAAAGGTGGAAAATGTGAACCAAAATTGGACGGGTCAGTCATTACCATTGAATAAAATCCACGAGCAGCTCATGAATAAAGTAGAAAGGAGAGAACTTTGTTCTGCAGCTGAGTATTGGGACAACTGACCTGCCTGAGGTTGCAGAAGCCGTCGTACACGGCGAGCACCGACACGAGGGGGTCCGCGGCCTTGCTCTTCTCCTCCAATCCCAACCCTCCTCGTCCTTCTCCTAAACAAGGAGATAAAAAACAAAGAAAAGGGGATTAATCTCTCACAACAAGATCGAATCAGGAAGAGCAAGACTGCAAGAAAGTTCCCAACTTTGCAACTGACAAAAACTAGTATGATCCAAACGATCACAGGGACAAACAGAGCAAGCAAACCAAACTTGGCAGATTAGAACTCAAACACGAATCATAAGATCGAGCAATCGACACCGACGGGTGTATGCAGGGAGCGGGAACGCACCGCCGGCGGAGACGTGGAGGGCGACGACGTGGTCGCCGGCATTGGCGACTTTGACAAGGGCCCAGGTGAGGAGCTCGCGGCTGGCGGCGTCCCTCCTGATCCCCACCACGATCGTCCTCCTGTTCCCCGCCGCCGGCGCGGGGGACGGCGGAGGCTGCAGCAGCGCCGGCGCCTCGGACGGGCCGCAGTGGTGCTGGCGTGCGCCGTCGGGGACGAGGAGCCTCATGGCAGCGGCGTTCTTCCCGTGCTTCCCTCTCCCTCCGCTCCTTTTTGATTTCCGTTCTTCGCTTTGCCGCGGAGGAGAGAGAACAGAAGAGAGGAGAGAGAGAGAGAGGTGTGGAAGGGTGGACGGCATGACCGAGGGAGGCTCCGTTTTATTCGGCTTCTTGTTAGTCGGGCCGTTGGTAAATCATGGAATAAAACAATCAACAGCCCTTGTTTATTTTTCTGTTGCCCCATCCTTTCAGTTTATAGTCCTCTTTTTTTATGGCCAAATAAATAGAAATCATGGAATAAAACAATCAACAGCCCTTGTTTATTTTTCTGTTGCCCCATCCTTTCAGTTTATAGTCCTCTTTTTTTATGGCCAAATAAATAGAAAATTTCTAAGTCACTTCTTCGTATAGTTTCTCGAGTCTAAAATTATTTACATCATCTACATTCATATTTATACCATTCACTAACATCTCAAAAAATATAGACAAAAGTTATCGGCCACAGCCAAAAGTCACACCAGCTGTAGTCCAAAATAATATGACAGCTTATGACTTATGCTTCTTCCAAACAAACAAACAGATAATTTCTTTGCTTTTTAAAGTGATTTATCGAGATAGTCTTTTTAAAATATCTTACCAATTTATTTATATAAATATTCAAAAATTAAAAGCTATCAGTCATACCTACAAAGAACCTATCGGATAAGTAACCGCTGCCTGCTTAATTTGCTTGGTTCCCCGCTTGACTTACCTAGCAAGGCTTCGGGGGTAGAGTCACATGCAAAGATGCATAAATTATATGCATCATCTCACATTGTTTCAAGGATTCAGATTAGTTACATTAGATTAGCCTGCCCATGGATGAGTTGAGCTCATCCATTGTTGATTTATCGTCACGTTCCCTAGCTCCTCAATCCAGACCAATCTCTTCGGAATACACACATAGGGGGTGATCAGAATAGCGATGGCTTTTGGCTTTTAGTGAAAAAACATCGTAGTGGTGAAAAACATCAGAATGAGTTAGTGGATAGTGTAATGAATAGTGAAAAAAAAGCTGAAGCTAGAAGCTGAAGCCAAACCGATCACCCCCATAGTGCTCGATTTACATTAAGGGTTTGGTTGACGCCCTCGGCAGATTCATGCTTTTAGAGTGGTTCTTTTGTGACTTATGACTTATGATTTAAATATTTAAATTCTACGTGTTTACGAGAGGTAGTATATTTAGAAAAATAGTTATATACAATTTTGATCGGTACAATTAAACTCAGTATATTTTTTTACTACAATCTTCCTATTAACTCTATCTAAAAATACACTATTTAAAAACTAATTACTATGGATAATATGAGCAGAAAGCCAGAAACCACATATAGGGTCTGTTCTTTTTGGCTGCGGCTGATGGCTTTTTGGCTGTTTACGATAGAGATTGCGGAAAAAGAGATACTCGCTTGCGATTTTTGATGGTACAGATATTAGTTTTTTAACATGTACTACAATTAACTTGTTGACCTCATCTTAAAAAAATACTCCGTTTAAAAGTTAGTTATTGTATCAAAAACTAAAAATAACTTTTAAAAACCACAAAAAGCAGGACCATAAGCCTCTAGTATCGGCTGCTTCGTATCCACATGAGGGTTTTCGTTGTTCGTTAGGTCTTAAGCGGCGTGGCTATTCTCATCCTATGCTTGTCTTACTATCGTAGAAATCGACTGATACCTACGGCACATACTAGAGTACTTACTGTAGATTTAACAGTCTCGAGGCAACTTATGGGCGTTGATTAATAGAAAAACACTTGGTTAAGGGCCCGCTCAATATGGCTTTTGCTATAAGTGTTGGACGTTGAGCGATTTTTTCACTATAGCGCGTACAGTGCGCGCTACAGTGAAATTTTTTTTCATTTTTTTAAACATTTACTGATACTTTTTTTTCATTTTTTGTTTTCGGTTTTTTTACATTTAATTATACCCAATAAACCAACTTAGCTATAGTGTTTTTTCAGTTAGCTACAGTGTTTTTTCAGTAAAAGTCAAAAGCCATCGCTATTCCGATCACCCCCTAATTGTTGGATGCAAAAGCAGCAAAATGCTACTTTCTCCGACCACAAAAGAATATCGTATTGAACATCAACAAGTTCACCAAAATGTTACTTGGATCACTAATTTTTGCTATAATAGATTTATAAAACTTAGTAAAATTCTTTTCACGATAAAACTATATATATATTTTTATGTGTTCAATCTAAATAGAAAAATATATCGATAGCTAAAGTTTAGAAAGTTTAACTATGTATATCCTAAAACGATATTTTTTGTTGACCAGAGAGAGTATATTTTGGCTTGGTTTGAACATGGGATTAATTCCCAAATTAAATGAAAATGCATCCGAACATATGGCACACATAACGTTATTTTGAGTACGTAGCCGGTGGTCGAAATTTTTTTAAATAATATATTTTTATTTAAAATTGCATAAATGTATCAGTACGTAAATTTTTTATAAGAATAGCCTCCAGTCGCCTAATGGTTAGTCGACTAGAGCCTCTCGCTCAACTGCCACGTGACATGTATGCAGTCAGTGAACCATTGGGCGATAGGCTTCAGTCGTTCAATGGTCGAGCGATTGCAACCAGTCCTTGAACCATTGCGCGATCGTCCAATGGTACAATAACTGCCAGTCACCTATAGTTTTTTTTTTGGATAAATTGCCCTCCAGATCGCGAATCAATTGGTTGGTGACGTGTGTAATTTCCGCAGAGAAGGCCAAATGATGGACGTGCTGCACATCTCCTAATTCACCCTAGTCCTCACTTTCTTTTTTAGTGAATGCCTGAGCTTTTGGCCTAATTTTAAAAAAAAGAAGTTGGAATGCTTGTGACGGATATATCGACCAGTTTGATGGCTCCCCTTTTCGAGCCGAAAGTAGTGGCATCTGATGATCGTTTTTCGATCGTGATCTCAGAATGTTCTTTTCCTAAAGGCAAAAAAAAAAAAAAACATATCGAGCAGAGAAGCATCGATTCCTTGAGTGATTCGATACCGGCCGGTCTTATTATTTGAGCATTAGAGGGGCATGTCATGTACAAGCTTGGAACAGGTGCTCGTGTGTTATACGGTGTCACATGTACATTGTTGTACGGTGTATTGCTTTTTTGGGGTGATCGGAATAGTGATGGTTTTTGACTTTTGGCTGAAAAAACACTGTAGCTGGTTGAAAAAACACTGTAGCTGAGTTAGTGGATAGTGTAGTGAATAATGAAAAAAAAGCTGAAACTAGAAACTGAAACTGAAAAAAGCTGAAACGATCACCCCCTTTGCCTACGTAAACAAATAATAACATCTCCACTCACAAATCATTGACATTTTCTTTTTTACGTTTTACCGTCTCTGAAACGCAACTTCAACCGTTAGTCTCCATCGGGGACATAATTCTGACCGGCTACGAAACTACATCATTACAAAATCAGCTTACATTATGCATATACTAGTTTACAATTCTTTTTTTTTCCCCGAGGAACTACCGGTTTTGATTTGACACGTCTGAATACTTAGGAAATCGTATACTATATATTATGCATATACTATTTGATCAAACGGTTGATGAGAGTTGCCAAGTGGAGAGATTATCTGAAAAGGAAACAAAAAGAAATGGAGTAGAGTTGCTTAATTAGGAACCATGTAAGGCCAGCCGCCTATCTTTTTTATTATAGCAGACTTATGTTTTACTGTAACTGAGTTAGTTTATTTAGTATAATTAAATTTAAAAAATTTAAAAATAGAAAAAACATGTTAACCCATCACACAAAATACAAAGGTATACAGAACAAAAAGAAAAAAAACCAAAAACCAAAAAAAATGATCAAGAACAAAAAAACCAGCATTTGATGCTGGCCGCTACCGCTGAGTGGGGCTTGAGGCTTTTGTTTTTGCTTTATGGCTGGTTCTTGGACTCATCTTCTACTAGCTATTACTATTTATTAGGTATATCATTTGCAGCTAAAAGATATCAGCTGTAACCTAAAGAAACAAGGTCTTAGTCGTGTTTCATGCATACGGATGAGATGAGCTAAAGAAACAAGGCCTTAGGCCCTGATCGTTTCGGCTTTTTTCGGCTTCAGCTTTTTTTTCACTATTCACTACACTATCCACTAACTCAGCTACAGTAAAATTTCAGCCAGCTACAGTGAAATTTCAGCCAGAAGCCATCGCTAAAACGATCACCACCTTAGTCGTGTTTCATGCATGTGGATGAGACAACCTAAAGAAGCAGGGTTTTAGTCGTGTTTCATGCATACCGATGAGGTGTGTCCTGTAAGTATGTGACTGCCTCTATCTGTCTATGTATGGTCTTCAAAACGTTTCAGGATAAACATCATCTGTGCAAACGATGCCATTTCAAGAAAATGATGTTTTAATTAGTACTATGACGAACGATGCATACATGACGAAAATATTGTCATCTGAGTGCAGAAGTAAAGATATACGGTGCCGATTGAGCCACCGAGGATGCGTGCTCCCTATTGTCGCGAATGCTTTCCACTTTTTTTTTTTGCCAAAACACTTGTTCACAAGTACGATTGCCAATTCACTTTCCAATGGGTGATTTCCTCCAAATAAATTTTCTCTTACACACAATTTATAATATTCTTTTACGCATAATAATTAAATACCTCGTTTTAACTCTACATTAGTTTATGTCGTCCACATAATTATCGTGACTAATATGTCATTACTATAACTAATTAAACTATTTTTATCCACATGAACCAAACATAAGACATCAACGAGGTATATATATGGTTAACTACGGCCACTTTCTACACTAATAAGCTATCATGACCCTACTTAAACATTAATCACATATTAATAAATATAGTCGCATACGGATGAGACTTACGTCTTCTTGAAGCTCTCGAACTGAGCTACACTTTTGTCAACTACCAAATCTTCAAAATCAGACCAAAACCGACTCAAAAATCAGATTTTGAGTCGATTTCCTCTCTTCTTCCTCTCTGGGGCACACGACAATGAAAAATGAGGGGAATGAAGGAGAGCGATGGGCGAGGGTGTGGCTTTATGGGCAGGGACCATTTCCAGCCTCGGCCTCGCTCTAAGCTAGGGGCCATGGTGGACCCTAACCCATTGGCAACCGCCACCACCGTCACTAGCTAGGAGCCGGAGAAGAGGAACATGTTTTATGCATGCGAATCAGGAGATCTAAAGAAATAGGGCCCTAGTTGTGTTTTATGTATATAGATGAGGTGTGTCCTCTATGTATATGACTATCTTTATCTATGTCCTCTATGTATGTGACTGTCTTTATTTGTCTATGTATGGTCTTTAAACATTTTGGGATAAACATCATCCGTGCATACAATGCCATTTCAACAAAATGATGTTTTAATTAGTACTATGATGAACAATGCCATCTGAGTGCAGAAATAATGATAGCCGGTGCTGATTGGGCTGCCATCGTGTGATTTCCTATTTCATCCCTACTTAAGTTAGCGGTGGCTTCTGGCCCAGGCTAGCCCAACCAGGCCCAGCCGCTCCTCCCCCAAACCCTAGCTGCCCCCTCCTCTTCCCCCTCTTCTGCCCCCTTGTGGCCGCCCACCCCCTCTCCCTTGTGCTCCTCTCTCTTTCTCTGCATCCTCCCCTTGTGCTGTGCTGCTCCTCCTTGCTGGAAAGAAGAATGGAAGGAAGGGAGGAAGAAGGAAGAAGGAGAGGAAGGAGGAAGAAGGAAGGTAGGAGGAAGGAGAAAAGGATCTCTTGCGTGGATGACCTAGGTTTAGAATCCTCATCTTCTCTCTCTGTTTTGGGATGATCTTAGGTGTTTGGCTCATCATTAGAGGTGGATCATCTTGGGGAAACCGTCATTCTGCACTTAATTGGTGTTTTACACGTAGTTCGATCAGGCGGTGCTGCCGTTTGGGTGGTTTAGACGACCAAGATGATTTTTTTCTGCAGAACCTATGAATAGAAAAGTTGTAGAGGACTCAGAGACCTGGTTCCTGTATTTTTTTTCATAATTTTTTATAAGTGGATTGCGTGCAATAGAGGTTGGAAGACTATTGTGTAGCAGAGTTGGATTTAGGATTCAATTTCTGTTCGTGGGCAGGTTCAGAGGCTTTAATTATTTTTATGAATTTTCTCATAATAACGAGAGTTGTAGATAATGATGTAATAAAGCTTCTAGTAAAATTTTATAATTTGTGGAGTAGTGTACTATCAGTGGTTGTCTGTAGAATTTCGCTGGTCAGAACTTAGAGGTAGTTTCTGTCCTTTGTTTTTCATTGCGAATTACACCCTTTTAATGACATAATAAAATTGTGGTGTCTTCGTGAAAGTTATAGCTTTTATTCTATAGATTTTAAAAATACTATTTGTTTCTATGGTCTATAAGTGCATAAAAAGATGCGAAAAAGATAAGCAGCGCTACTGCGGTGAACTGATCGTCAAAACAACAATTTGAGAGGGAGTTGTTGAGTTTTGGACGTAGTGACACTTTACCTTTTAGTTATGAATGTTATGTTGAGGTTTTGAGCTAAGTGGTAACTTGTGAACAGGTGGTTTTGTTCCTAACCATGCTTGAGCCCTTTGTCTCTTCGGTGGAGGAAAGTAAACATAGCGATTATTGCTACAGTTTAACTTATTAAATTTACTGTCTTCACCGTAATTGTTAATGTTTGGTAATTAATCCACCTTTAATTAAATATGCCCTGTTGTGGTATATGTCTTATTTTACATATTGTTGTTCATGTGGTTATATTCCTAATGAATCAATCATGGTCATATCATACATGTCATTTGCATTGAAGCTTTATCGTCGCACCTAGCCGTGGCCGTACCAGTATAATATCGTACATTGCCGTTGTATAATGCACACTCTTACATTGCTAGGTAAGAGTTCAGTGGATCATTTGTATACATATGCATTTCATGAGGATAATCCTTGTTCTGAGATCTTAAGAGGTATTGGCTCGTGATAGTCACTTGTGACATGGAGTATTTTATTATGGTTATTGTTGGTAGTAGTTGTGGTTACGGATATGAATGAGGCTATCGAGATTTAAGTATTAATGCTTTATCATTGTACCTCAAATCGTTAATCTGATGATTAATCATCCATACTATATTTAATTTGTTAAACAGTTTACTTGCTGAGATTTCATCTCACCAATGTATTCTCTCTCCCAGGTGATCCTTGAGTATACATGGGAAGAGTAGAGCAGCACGACACCATTAAATTAAATGATGCTAGATCATAGTTGGCTTTAGTAACGTTTGAGCAATCAAGATAGATTGTTAAAGAGTGCTAGTGTGATGATATATGTCCTTATGCTGTTTTATTATCTCCTATTATATGTTATGTTGTCGTACTTCCGCGTAGTCCCATTTCCAGGGAGGTGTTGCCGGATTTTCTTTGTAATCCAGCCGATCGAAGTGTAGTTTGGTAGCATTCCGGGGTAATGTGATTCCTGGGGTGTTACACTATCATGACCCTAATTAAACACTAATCACATATTAGTAAATATAGTCGCATGCGGATGAGACTTATGTCTTTTTGAAGCTCTCGAACTGATCTACAGTTTTGTCAACTACCATATCTTCAAAATCGGACCAAAACGAACTAAAAAATCAGATTTTTTTTTTTGAGTTGATTTCCTCTCTTCTTCTCTCTGGGGTGCACGATAGTGAAAAATGAGGGGCGAGAAGGAGAGCAACGGATGAGTGAGTGGCTTTATGGGTAGGGACCGCGTCCAGCCGCAGCAGGCCTTGGCCGCCTTCCACAGTCGGCCAATGTGGGAGGACCATGCCTACCTACCATGCTATGCCAGTGCGGGAGGCTGGTGGGCCCCGTCGCCATCCGTGCAAGCCTATGCCCTCGCACGCCCGTGGTGGCACCCACCTTTCACACCGGTATGGCGTGGGACGTGATGTTGTACAACAATATTGTGGTATAATTATATATTTAGATTTAATTCTAACATATTCACTAAAGACATAATCATGATATAAAAGGCATATAAATAACTTGACTACGACATAAGCAAATGAATTTTCTAAAACATTCCATTTGAAACATATGCCCAACAAATATATCATGTAAGAGTCTAAAATCAACATATATACATATAGATAGATTAAGTTATACAAACTGAATGCTGATAACAAAATGAATATAACATGTATGACCAAATTTAACATGTTATTAATATTTTGAATGTTATATTCTACTCTCAGAAGACTAGTTGCACAATATTCATTCTTAGCCATGTCCACCATGACAAATATTAATCTTAATTATATATGACAGTTGTAGATTAGATTTTGTGCTCTAAGTCAAACTTTCTATTAAAGGAGATCAGTGGATCAAGAACAAATGCTACTGAACAGTACACCTGAATGCTATAATCAATCTAACCTTTAAATAGATTGAAAATATTGATTATAACAAAGCAATAGAACTCAGCTGCAGTTGAATGAACTGAAAGCTAATAACTGATATAATATCAAGTACAGTCGATTCAATAATCAGAGCAAACACAATAGTAAAGTTAGCCACAAGCTCAAGATTAATCTACCCTCACATTCATACATAATCTCATAAATATGTCATCACAGAGCAATTATAATTAGCCCACAAAATCACTTTGCACTTTCTTCAAAATATATATCTGTAAAGAACAGGAGCAAAATAAAACGAATGTTGCAATAGTCACAACACCAGTAGTACTCAAAACCACATAGAAGAAATCAGAGCAAGGCACGCCTCAAGGCGCTGTCCTAGAAAACCAAGCATCTCGCTTTACCGGGTAAGAAGATGAAGGTGGACGGAGATACAATGCCGGTCTTCACACCACAGCAATCCGAAGGTGAAGTCGAGGGTCGGAGATGCCACACAGAACCACTAGAGTACACTCGGCCGAGTGCACTCTAGAACAATAAGAAAGAAAGTTAAAGAGAAGGAAATGCGACATCCGAAGATGAGATGCTCACAGAGGAGGAAATAATGCATTTAAATAGAGAAGGCAGGGGGTTGCAGCGTGGTGGCTATGAGCGGCCGACTCCAAGAAGCCCGGGCCAGCTCACACCTCCGCTGCCGCCTCTTCAGTCGCTGCCTTCCATTCGCCATCCAAATCGCTCGTTGAGATGAAGTCCAGATCTGGGTGAGGCGCTGGGTCTCCTCCCTCTTATCCCTTCGGATGCGAGTTCGGATGGTCCAAACTTTCTATCATATGGTTCGAACTCTTTGGTGCGAGTTCGGACGGTCCGAACTTCTATCGGATGATCCGAACTCTCCGGTGCGAATTCGAACGGTCTGAACCCTCCCACACCGCTTCCACACCGTGTACGTCCGTGAGAGCTTCGGTCCTATCCTTCTTTTATTCCACTGACAGGTGGAACCCATCATTTCTCTTTTTATCAAATTAGAAAATTACCAATTTGCTCTCCAAAATCCAACATATGACTCACACGTGTATCCATACTTCTGCGCTCAAGAGAGGACTATTTTTGCAAATCCGTAAACCACGAGGCCATTGTTAAAAAAATAGCGCCACATGGCCAAACATTAAAAAAAAAAATGCATTGATCGGGCGAAGCGGCCGCCGCTGCCGGCCATGTGCACGTGCATGCCTGCAGACATGGGGCCATTAACTAACTACGGGACAGGCCGGCCACTCGGTTTCACGTTCCCGCCATTCGCTACTGCCATCGATCGATGTGCACCGTGCACGGAGATAAGCAGTATTTTGTATCCACTATAACGGACATGTAATGTCGTAGCATAGTATATTAGTTGTGAATTGTGAAAGCCTTTTGAGATTGACCCTGGCTTAGCTTCCTCGTGTTTTTGTTCCCTCTCTAGGAGAAGCGCGGTCCAAAAGGCTTCGTTTGGAATATCGCCAAATCGATCGGACAGGTACATCTGATCTCGCTGTCTGAATATCGCCATCACTTCGACCTCCCGCGACCACGCTCGCCTGTTTTGCGGCAAAGCCGGCCCTTAATCACGGGTGGACCTGACATAGTTGAAGTGTTAAGCTAATTAAACACCTAACCAGGACAGTTGATTTCCAAACTGGCTAACCCTAACTACTCACTACTCAGACCTAACCAGGACAGCTGGACCAGCAGAGGCAGCCTCGCCTCCTTCACCAGTTCACCTCCGCGGCTCGGCCTTTGCCATCGGTAATAAGTGCGCCGCCTACCTCTGCATGGTTGTCAGTTCCAGGGGCGAATCCAGTGTATAAGGATTGATGTCATATGACCGCAATGAAATTTTCTAAATTCTATAGAAAATTACTGTTTATTACTGTTCATCAGTAGAGATATGACCTTATAGTGTAATATATGTGACACCAATAGTTTTCTCGTTTGGATCCGCCCCTGGTCAGTTCCTCTCCTCACTCTCAGTGGAGCTCGTGAGCAAGACGCTGTAGTTCGAGCACAAGCTGTTCTACTTTGATCTGAAGGAGACTCGTGGGGGAGCCTGGGAGGTACCTCAAGATCTGTGAGAACTGAGAAGACATCGGCCACGCGTTCCATCACCATGGTGCCTATCGCCGGCGTCGCCTGGTTCCTCGACCTCTTTAACTACTATATCTGAACTGATGAGCGCAACACCTTCAGTAAGAAGCTCCACCTTGACACCAAGGTCACCCCCACCTCTCCACGATTGGCTCATTTTCTCCGCTAATTTTGCCATCGTCGTTGCTAATTTTGTGTGCGTTCTATTTGCGACGCTGCGCAAGCAGAGATAGAGATTAGAATTTCAAGTGTAACTGAATAAGTAAACTTTGTTTCAATTATCTCTGAATTACATGTAAAAGGATGAAGTATATAGAAGATTTGCTTCTTTTGACACCAAAGCAAGTTGTGAAGAAAACATGCTTCTGTAGTACTCATAATAGAAAGTGCCAAATTGCTTCCCTATACAACTAATAAGGAGTTGAAGTTATTTTACTGATAGATGCAGCTAGTCATTTGATAATTGTGTAGCAATATATAATAATTTCCCAGTACCAGGAGTTTTAGAATAATCATATAAATATCCTTAATTATATTCGAGAAGTTGTTTTTCGAAAAAAAAACATTTAAGAACTCACTATCTGCAACAACTGAAGAAGCAACCTCAAATTAAAGACTTCTTCTTCATTTTTTTAATCTCAAAGATCTAAAAAAAGTCATGAAATACAAGGTTTATGAGTTTCCTGGTTGGCCACACTAGAAAAAAAGTGCACATTCTAAACTTCTGGACAAAAAAACCAGTATGTATAAGATATAATATATATGTATATATTTAGTTAGGCTAAATTTGTTATGTTCATACCTAATCAGTCTAAATATCCACCGAAGTCTTTTGGCCCATTCCCTCATCTACTGGTCCATTTGCGGATTTGCCTGGCCATCCCTTGAATCCCTGATTCCCAAACTGGCTAACCCTAACTACTCACTACTCAGACCTAACCAGGACAGTTGGACCAGCAGAGGCAGCCTCGCCTCCTTCACCAGTTCACCTCCGCGGCTCGGCCTCTGTCCTTAAGTCGCCTGTTTTGTGGCAAACCATACTACCTAAGTTGTCACGAGTAGAGGGTTTGATGAAAATCCACCTTACTAAAAGCATCACGGGTGTCCCATTTGATCCTGCAAACTTTTAAACGGCTTACTTCCCATGCGCTCTGTTTTCGTTGACATTTTATCGAACACCCGGCGGGGGCAGCTCGAGTTGGCGACATGCAGGGTAAATTGGTAACAGTGGCTCAGCTTGAGCTCATATATATATGCTCGTGCACCACGGCGGTGGCATAGCTCGAGCTCCCACACGGTGGTGGCAATGGCCCGACGCAAGCTCTCACGGTAGTGGCGGCATGCATAGAGCCTCAGTATTAAACATTTCGGCCTCGCCAAAATGATAAAATTTCGCCCGATCGGTGGGTGCCAAAAGGCAAACCATTCAGTTAAATTTTAGCTGAATTTATCTTCATGTGAAATTTATGTAAAATTTGTCTAAAGTTTGGTTAAATTTTGTCAAAATTCAAATAATATTTAAATTGTTTGTCCGAAATTTTGGTCAAAATAAACGAAATTATGGAATTTCGTTCGTTTAGCTGGGTTCTAAATTTTTTTGCAAACCGAATTAATTTTCCTTTATCGAGCTTGCAAGCCTTTCACATGGTCCATGTCACGTGGAGGAAGAAGAAAATGAAGGAGATTGGGGCTAAGCAAGCCATTTAAATGTTCAGGGGTTTAAGATTGCTTCGTACTACTAGTTTAGAGGGGGCAAACACTAATGGTTAGACACGATTAGTTTAATTAGCACTTTGACCCCCCTCGAAGCATGTTTATTACTTGGATCGTCTTAACAGCGACATGGACGTATAGCATACGATACGATGGCTAGTTAAGAAACAATATTAGTTACAAGAGGTAGAGAATTAATCTTCCATTGGTCAAATAAATATTTGCAGCGGAACGATAATGATTTGCAGATACAACCAAGCCTGGCTAGCGTTAGGGCAGTCCCAATGCATAGTTTCTATATGTGGTTTCTAGAGGAAAGAGAGAGCAATAACTATCCATTTAGACTTTAACCACTCCAATGCTATAGTTTCTATAGTAATTTCTATAGAGATTAAAATTAATGATCATTTGCATGTAGCAGTAATTATAGAATGATTAGCTGTGACAATATGGTGTGTGGCCAAATTGTGGTTGTAGAATTCATACATAACCCATGTAATACATATATATCAAAGGAAAAGAAGTCACGCTGCATAATACCAAATTGTGACACGCAGTTTACCAACCATGAAGACACGCATATATAGCCAAGTTTTGAAGCATTACAATAACCATAATGATTAAAGTAGAAATAAGATTGATACTACATAATAGTATTAGGAAATATTTAGGTAATCATGAACTTGTTGATCCACTCGGTCCAACTCCACAGAACTCCCAATATAAATGATGGAATCGATAAGCAAAATTAGTCCATCCAACCGCTCCACTCGGTACACGAAAAAATGATAGACTTAGACATACTCAAAATTAGTAATGCAAAATTTATATACCGCATAAAAATGTAATGCTTCAAATAGAGTACTCATCGAAAAAATCATATATGTACCTAACTATTTTTAATTTCCAAACTTATGCCAAATATGTTCAATCAAATCTGATTGAAGTTGCTTATGAGCAGTACGGTCACGAATAGTGGCGTTTCTTTGTAGTACTTCTTCCATCTCTGGGTTTTCTCCATGAGTGATGTTAGGTGCTTCAACTATCGATGTGCTTCCTTCTTCATTCAAATTGAGAGAAATCTGCTCTATATCCTTCTCATCCTCGATTATCATGTTGTGAAGGATTATACAAGCTAGCATGATATTCTCAAGATCCCTTGCTCATATAGACGTGCTTTGGTCGACGCAAAATACAAAAGCGAGATTGCAAAATCCCAAATGTACATTCAACATCCTTCCTCGCCCCTTCTTGATGTTCTGCAAACAATTTATGCTTAGCCGATTGCGGTTGGCGTATCGACTTAACAAAAGCAGCCCACTCTGGGTATATACCATCTGCTAGGTAATAACCAACGTTATATTCCCTTCCATTGACAAGGTACTGCACCTTAGGAGCTTCTCCTCTCGCTCGATGAACAAATCAGATTGATTAAGCACATTGATATCGTTGTTGGATCCAGCAACACCAAAGAACGCATGCCATATCCAACGATCGTGGGAGGCAACCGCCTCTAGAATGACCGTAGGAACACCATGATCACCACGAGTATACATTCCCTTCCATGCATAGGGACATCTTTCCCAATGCCAATGCATACAGTCAATACTCCCTAGCATGCCAGGGAACCCACGACGCTCCCCGATCTGCATTAAGCGTTCAACATCTTGAACTGTGGGGCGTCGCAAATACTCCTCTCTAAATATTTCAATCACACCCTTGACAAACATCTTCAAACACTCGACTGCAGTGCTTTCTCCAATCTTGATATACTCATCAAGCTGATCTGCAGGGCTACCATTTGGCCAATGGTCAATAGGCTGCTGTGCACTTTTGAATTGGTGTGAGCCCTAGGCGTTTAATAGCATCTAGTCTCAGGGTGAAAAATGGAGACCACTCACCTAGGGCCTCAACTATGCGCATAAAGAGGGGCCTTCTCATTCTGAATCTTCTACGGAAGATTGTTTCATTATAGATAGGAGTTGACGAGAAATAGTCCTCCATTAGCCGTTGATTGGTTTCTTCACGAGGTCTGTCCACATATCTCTTTGGACCACGGCTACGTCTCCTCCCTTCATCTTGCAGCACTTCAATGTCAGTCTTCAATTCAGCAACCATATGATCTTGTAGCTCTTCCAATATTTCTTGCTGCAGTGAGAAATCTTCCATTGTGTATAACTCCTCTGGATCCATTGTGTATAACTCATCATGAGGATCAGAATCATTTGGTGGGGGATTTTCAGGTTGGTGTGACATCAGGGAAGTGAGATGGAAGCAGCCGATCTGCATATAGCAGTGTACGTGTATATATATTGTAGACTAAACTACTGGAGTTTACACTGCTATTGCAGTTC
Organism: Melocanna baccifera; assembly: GCA_036346265.1. Lineage (NCBI taxonomy): Eukaryota > Viridiplantae > Streptophyta > Magnoliopsida > Poales > Poaceae > Melocanna > Melocanna baccifera. Next base: position 17,793,784 of record CM070707.1, on the reverse strand, counting down.
ACACTGCTACTAATGTTCACACTGCTATTGCAGTTCACACTGCCACAATGTTCACACTGCTATTGCAGTTCACACTGGAGTTTAATAGCACTTCGTCCTACAGACTGGAGTTCACACTGGAGTTCACAGTTGCGTTCAGACTGGAGTTCACAGTTGCTGACTTTTCAGCTTTAGCAAACAAACTATCACACGCGATTTCAGAGTTCACACTGAAAGTTAACACTAGCATCGCGATTTCAGAGTTCACACTGAAAGTTAACACTAGCATAATAATCAGGAAGGTCACACTAGCATAATCTGCACACTAGCATAATAATCAGGAAGGTCACACTAGCATAATCTGCACACTAGCATAATAATCAGGAAGGTCACACTAGCATAATCTGCACACTAGCAATGTCAGTCTGCACACTAGCATAATCTGCACTGGAACCATATGCAGCATGCCATATGCAGCACATGCTAGAATTTTGTAAACTTAGATCCTTATTAGCTGCATCACGAGACACGATAAGCAAGCCTAATCCAAACATGTCCATGTAATACAACTTAAGAGTATATTAACTATATAAACTTGATAAAACTTGATAACTCTGACAATTGATGCAATATTGGATCAACTATAAAAAGCATAACACAAAAAAATTCTCGGTATGCGTACCTTAATCATCTTTAGCAAACAAACTCAATCTCAAGCTCTCTAAACATTTGCCTCTCTCACCAAGGCTTCTTCACTAAGATTCTTGGTAGGAGCAAACATGAGTTCTCTGTAAGTGTCTAGCATTTTACACTTTGTATGTTCCTTTGCGGCTTGATGAGCAAGTTTGGCTGCTTCAACCTTCTTATCTGCCAAAATTTGTTGCACGTCTGAGATCTTCTCACGGTCTTTCCTAGCCATATTGCTTGCTTCAATGAATTTATCTAGTTTCTCACCGATCAGAAAAAGCAACCGATGGCTTATGTTTTCCGTTGCGCTGATCTTTGGCCTTCTTATGCCCAATAGACGCTGATTTGGATCATCTTCCACATTCACGACATGAGTGGGTTAATAGTTGTACTCTTCTCCTTTTCCTTGTTCAACCTTTTCACATATGCGACCACTTCCTTTCATGTCGTAATATCTTCCATAAATGAAGAAGTGTGAAAGGCTTCGCATTATGTTCAGAGGCATATAACATCAATGCTTCATCCATCAATTGATCATCACTCCTCCCACTCTGATAGACTTTAGTGGTTCTTACCCAACATCCTTGGAACTCACTTACTGGCTTCTTAATTCGATCCCAACGAATTTTCATTTGGTTTATGTTTCTAATACTGTTTGCTTTCGGTTGTGCTATTGTAAATAGTGATAACATCGCCCAATATTTATCGGACTTCTTATCATTTCCATCTACAGGGTCAAGTGAATTTTGCAACCAAGCACTAACCTGCATTGAGGAAAAGAACAAAAAATTGCTTACTCAAGTGTAACATGCCAAACTGATCTACAGTACAGTACTCATCCAAGCACTTCATAACTATTTTATGAATTAGAAATATTAGGTATCTGAGGGCTGAGGCCCTTCAAGTGTCTGTGATTGCATATACATTACAAAGGAATTTAATATCATTTCAGTAGAAAGCACTCATTAGCCTATGCTTGGCGCACTGACTCCACTCTTTTAATCACAAACAAACCATTTAAATCTAATCCTATGATTTCATCTTACCTTGTCTTATTTCCATCCTTTCTAAGAGGTAACATTCCAACGTGGTGGGCCTAGATTCTAACTACATTAAAAAGTTCCTTAATTATTTGACCAAGTGTAACATGCCAAACTGATCTACAGTACAGTACAACTTTTAGAAACTAGGATAGCTAACTTACCAATCTAATGTCTTCATTATTTGACCAACATAATCGCTTGCCAGTCCTAGCAGGATGCAGGGTGTCATCATCATCAATATCAATTGCTTCTTGCTCTTGTGATCCCATCTGTTCATCTGCGGCTTCTTTTGCTAAGCCACTTTCAGTTGGTGATTCCCTCATTGTACTCTGCCCCATTGTAGCTCCAACAAAATGAGAATTTTCTGGAAGCTGACTTCCATTAGGATAGTTAACAAATGGATTTGACCTCTGTAAATAATTCATGAATCCACCCGGTGAATACAACCTGAAAAATAATTGAATTGTATTTGAGCTGGGTAAATAGAATTGTATTTACAGATGCAACACCCGGTAAATAATTTGAGCTGGGTTTTATGCATTTCAGGCCTGAAGAATAGAATTATATTTCATCTTTATGCATGCTCTCACAAGTCACAACAAACAAGGCAATTTTCACAGATTACATGTGCTCTCATTATCACAATAATTTTGCACAGTGACACAAGGCAATGGAGATGTTTAGTAATTACCATTCAGAGGTGATAGGCCACGTGCGATGTGAGGATCACCCGTTGGAGCAGCGGCGCCGGGAGCTCCGGCGGTAGGGGAACCCATGCAGGGAGCACCGGGAGCTCCGTGATGGGGAACCCATGCACGGAGAAGCACCAGCGCATGGAGAATCACCACAACCTTGCTTGGAACTCGAATTGGCCTTCCTTGATCCCTTCCCTTGTCAGTAGACATCTCTTTCTCGATTGTTCCATCCTTGCAAGTTGGTTGGGGCGGCGGGGAGGGGAGGAGGTGGGCGGCGGGGAGGAGGAGGCGTCGGCGGGGAGGGGGAGGACCGAGGAGGCGGCGGGAGAGGCCGGGAGGGGGAGGGGCGGCGGGGAGAGGGAGGAGGGGGCGGCGGGAGGGGGAGGAGGCGTCGGCGGGGAGGAGGGGGCGGCGGGAGAGGCGGGAGGGGGAGGCGGCGGGGGGGAGAGGAGGAGGGGCGACGGGGGGGGGAGGAGGCGTCGGCGGGGAGGGGGGACCGAGGAGGCGGCGGGGAGGGAGAGGGAGGGGCGGCGGGGCGAGGTCGGGAGGGGGAGGGGGGCGGGGGAGGAGGAGGGGGAGGAGGAGGAGGGGGCGGCGGGGGGGGGGAGGACCGAGGAGGGGCGGCGGGGGGAAGGGGCCGGCGGGAGAGGCTAGGAGGGGGGGCGGGGGGAGGGAGGAGGCGGCGCGCGCGCAGCGCGGCGGGAGCGCGAGCGGAGCGGTCGGGGAAGCGCGGGAAGCGCGCGTGGAGAGGCGCAGCGATCCGGGAGGAGGCGATGGAAACGGCGACGGTTGCGGCGCTAGAAAGTAGTAGTTTCTTCGTATTGGATAACGAGCGACTCGATTTCTTCACGAGGAAACGATTTCCTTCTCTTTCTTCTTTAATTAACATGCCACCTCATCAATTTGCTGATATGGCAGTCCTATTAATTGTTAAGAAACTATCCTAATCACTGCATTGGGACTGCCCTTATATACGAGCTCCGCTGGACAGTATTCTTTTTTTTATATCAATTACTCCGATTCGCCACCTCAAATTAATCAGTGATCTTCCGTTGAATCATGCGTGCACAAATTGATTTCAGATGCCATTAATTGAGCAATGTGATCTGTACGTACGTGCAGAAGAATATTATTGTACCTTAATTCTGTCTGCCAGGTTGCATTGCGTGGAGTACGTACTAATTAAACAGACCTGCGACGCCCGTACGTGCATCTCGATCTTTTTGCTTGCTTGAGTTGCACGGTCACGGCTTAGGCAGCGTTCATTTGAGCTTTTCTTCCTAGCTTCAACGTTGATTTTTACTATAGCAGCGTTTAAAACATTGTAATACTTTCATCTCTATTTAACTTTTTTTTTGTTTTTTGATATTTTCGTGTTTTGTTTTTTTCCGTATTCTTTTGCATCTTCCGCTCTAGATTTGTGTGCCGCTTTTATTTTTACATTTTTTTAGATTTAATTATGCCCACTAAACTAACTCAGCTACAGTGTTTTTTCAGAGCAAAAGTCAAAAATCATCGCTATTCCGATCGCCTCCTTAACCACGATCGAAGAGAATAAACTTGGTATTCCACTCCAAAATGAGTCGTTGCTCCCAGTTTATACGGAAATTGTTCTGTTCATAATTAAACAGTATTTAATTTTGTTCTGTTCATAATCCAAACGAGTCGTTACTCTTACTCCCAGTTTATACGGAAATTGAACCCTAAAATTCCTATGTTATAGTCGAGCTGGCTATGCAAGTAGTCTGCGCGATTAATTATTTCATCCAATTACAAATCCACGTGTGTTGACTTGTTGTTCTGTTGGTTACGAAGGTGGTTGCGAGTTCGTTAGCTGTGTGTGCACGTGTGCGCGGAGTTTTTTCCTCGGTTCTTTTTCTCGGCTAGGACTAGGTGACAGCAACAACGCACTCACCTCAACGTACGTACGGTGGCGTCCACTTAATTGGACCTTAATTACCTTGTTTATTGTTGTATGTCGGCTCGTTCTGGACGGTCCGTGAAACAACCTAAAATTCTGAAAATTTTGGATTTGAACAAATTTCATTTGAATTTGAAATTTTTGTCAAATTCAAAAATTTCCTTCAGCATTCCACTTTCTCATTTGGGAAAACCATCTTCACCTCTCCTAGGCGCTTTCTTGCCTTGGCGTCATCGCTCAGCTTCCACTGTCGTGCCCTAACACGTTGTTTGCACCCTCGCTAGCTCGTCACTGCAATTGCGTCAACATAAGCACACTAATTGTGCCACCTCACCGGCCGTACTTTGCCATGATACTGTCGCGGACCATGCGCCAACCTGCTCCAATGCGAAACCGCGTCGCTGCCACCTCCCAAAGCCAGCTGTTTGACACGTGCTCGTCGCTGCTGCTCACCTCGCCAGCTTGCGTGCTCGCGCTAGTGAGGAGGTAAGTTTCTCTTGTCGCTAGCACAACCGCCAGCACCACCGTTGCAACGCTGAAGCCACTCGACCGTCCACGAGCCAAGCGTCTTGTCGTGTAGCTCTTACCGCTATCGCCTACACCAACTAAAAAACCAAGCCTAGCTACCCCATCACTCTCCTCGCACCGTATCTCAACCCCATAGATCTTTCCATAATAATAAGGCTCGAATTGCGGAACAACAAGATTCTATAATTTGGAAAATAATAAGGATCTGGTTAGCATTGAGATATCCATTGAGTTATGGATATGGAAAAACAATATAAATATTATCAACAATCATACCTCTGTAATTGCTTATTATTGTAGATGAGTTCTACAATAGAGTACTTGATATTAAAGGGTCAAATGGATGAAAGCAATTGAGGTTAAACCAATATCCCTAAAATCAAATGTGTGAATTCGAATATGATGGGCCATCATAAGGTGGTATAAAACAATGGTTTAAAGGTCTTGAGTGACCATATATCTTCCTCATTATGAATGAGATAATGTTCTACTACACTATATATTGGAACATGCAGTGCATAAGAGTATCAATGAAGCTCTAAGTCCTTATTAAGATAAGGTTAGGGAAATGCAACATGTACATGTTGTAGGATGATCTAGGTCCTTGTGATTTCATTGAAGGAGTCATTGGATGACTCCATGAGTCTAGCATTGACATCGGTAAAACCACGAAGGATATAAGAGATGTAGATAATTACCTAAAAGATGGTAAATTTTTATATCTACACGAAGATCGAGTAGATCTTGAGGGGTCACCCAAATTACTAGTCATTGCATCTACAAATGATTGCAGAGGAGGCCTAATAGAAGATTAACCTCATGTGCTAAAGACACCAATGATCTTTTAATCCTTGGAGTGGATTAAGATCCATCTAGACCTAAAAGAAGTATTGAAGTAAGAGATTCCATACTTATATGATGTTATACCATTGGATAATATTAAGAATATCCTCAAAGAAAGGGATAGACCATGCATGCATGGATAGCACACAAAGGCACTATTATGTCTCATGAATTATGTTAATTATGTTATGATTTGATATCTGTATTCATGATTGTTTCACAAGTAATGTATAGTGCATCATCATATGAAAGGGTATGGGAAGAATGATGATAATATCTTGTAAAGTTCTTTGAAGGAATTGATTATACCGGTGGTCACGTGAGATTTTGGCAAATTAGTATAATCCCCGTTATGCTAAATTATAGATTAGTTATACTCTAAGATGGTAGATCCATTATTGGTCGATCTATTGAATGGACATTTGATCCATGGAAGAACCACTCAGAGATAGTTGAAAAAGGTAAAGCCTCGTATGATTAAAAGGATTGGATAGATTATCCAGCAAATAATGAGGTATTGCAACTATACCCCTATAAAGACAGTGGGCTATGAAATTGGCAAAAAGAAACTTGTGAATAGGTTCACAAGGTCCATGTCTATATCTATTCAAAAGGATGGCTATATAGCAATGGAATAGGAACACTTCAATGGTTGTTATCTTCAGGGGGAGCAAATATCTAATGTGGATTCTCATGCTATGGACTTTAGTTCTTAGCATAATAAAGGTCTGAAAGGTTCAGACTTACTGCCCTGTGGCTCCAATGTTTAGAGGAGCAATTAAAGTCGCATAAACTTTTTAAAGTTTATGCGAAGGCACACCACTTGATTGTTCTGATCTTAGGGATCAAAACATTGAGATTGTGTAGGTCACAATCAAATTTGGAAGGATTAATGTTGTATTCTTTTTCCCTTGTTTGAGTTTTGCCCCCATTGGGTTTTCTTAATTAAAGGTTTTTAATGAAGGCATCATGTGCAATAGCAAGAAAGCGAGCTATGTACTATTTTTTGTAACGGTTTTTCTCACTGGGTTTTCATAATGAGTTTTTTTAATAAGACAAACGTGGCATTAGCAACGTGTCTAAGAGGAGTGTTGTATATCGGCCCGATAGTGTGGATACTTTACCTAAATGAAGTTCATTAGGGGATAGTCGGTCTACCAGGCTCACTAGCTAGTTTAATCCCTTATTATTTATTCTATTAGAGGGGCACCCCGTCTCCTCCTATGTAAGGAGGAGAGAGGGCTACGTATTATGTACACCATCTATAGGCACAATATCCATAAACAAAGAAGGTTATAGAGGCTACATCTTTGTATTCTTGTTTTTTTATTTACTTTTATTTGTGAGATCGAGTGCTTGAAGATCAGCAATACGACCCGAATATAAAATACATATATCATACTTGTATGATTCACGAGTGAACTACTTGAAACATCTGTTTCGTGTCTATGAATGATTGATGCACATATACCTGAACCGGATAGTGTTTCGATCGATGTCAAGGTTTGGCACAGGCATGGCATCTCAATGCTGGTTGGTTGGTTGGTAAGTTCCATCGATCGGCAGTAACATGATCTATGTTTATTGGGTCACAAAAGCAGGTATGCATGCATCACCAGACATCACAGCTCATTATCAGGGCAATTACTCTTTGTATATAGCTAGATAGGAAAGCAGGTATGCATGTATCACCAGACATAAAGTACAGCTCAGTATCAGGGCTATTACTTTTTTGTTAGCTAGCTAGGGATTCCCTAATCTCCCTTTCTTTCACACCGGTCGACCACATAGTCCGAATCACCCAAATCTGATATTTTTATAGAGCAGTGTCGTTGTGTTCAACGACCGCATGCAGCGTCCGACCGATCGGTCAAAGATTTGCGGAGCGAATATAGAAAAGGTAAATAGATATCCAACATTATTCGTATCTGACTTCGACTCTGAGAAAAAAATATAGAATATGATACGGGATGAATGATATCCATCTGTATATATCCGTATATCAAGTGATGTGAGAAAATATGTTATGACTTCACTTAAAAATAAGATACCATATAGGTAGACTGTCACATCTAAATATGCAGAGAATACTGAGTGCTCTTACTTCAATATCTCGGTGATTAATCTCTCTGTGTTCACTTAGATCACACCCTAATGTCCAATGTCTTGTGTAAAGAAGAGAATAATTTTCGTCTGACCGAATGTCTGAAGTCTTACGGAACGAATACGGAATGAAAAAAATGGGTATCCAGTATTATCCATATCCGACTCTAATTCCGAGAAAAAAATACGAAATAGAATATAGAATAAACGATATTCATCTATATCTACTTATATCTGTTTCGATTGCACCTCTAATTGCTATCGATGCTTCCATTGATCCGAGCTCCAAAGCATCGATCGATCGTCGGCTAGCTCGATCAGCAGGGCCCCAGCTGCTGTACATGTGGCTGCTGCATGGTTGACTCGAGGAGCAGCACAGAGCAGCTAGCTAGCGTGTCGTGTCACCAACGGAGATTCCTCGTGGCTGCTGCACGGTTGACTCGAGGAGCAGCGCAGAGCGGCTAGCGTGTCGTGTCACCAGCGGAGATTCCTCGTGCCGGGCTTCGTACAGCCCACGCGCGCGTCACTTCAGTTGCTTCTAGCGAACGTCTAGATGCTGCTACGTAATGGTCGATTCACAGTTAGTATTAACAATAAACAACAACTTTTAATCTAGCTGATTCTTCTCTGTTCTCTCTCTCTTTTTTTATCAACTTTAGTTGCTCAACTATTATGCAGCCTCGAGCCGTGGACACATGCGCGAAGCTATAATATATCGCCGTAGCTAAGCTAGGCACGCAGGCATGTGACGTGAGAGAGCGGCAGGAGCAGCGGACCGGCCGGCTCTGGGCGCTCTAGGCTGCACAACGTGGATTGTCTTTTTGCTGTGGCCGGCGGTTCATGATCGCGGCTTATAATTTCTTAAGTATTTATATAAATAAATTAAATATTAATAAGTCACTTTAATAAAATTGTTCTTACAAACCATTTTAAAATAACGGTATATAGATCGAACCTATCCTATTTTTATATTCCCATGGTTGGTTGTTTACGAACTAGCCGTATCTGCTATCTTTTTCCTTTATGATCAATATCAGCAATGCAGTTCATCTAACGATAAATCAAATTCCAACTATAAAACTATGACACAATCAAATCTGAATGGACAAAATGTTGAATTGAATCGTAGCAGCCTATCCTGGGGTTTATTACTCATTTTAAACCATAATCCGTAAAGACTGGAATTTTCTTCCGTCCATCCGGTGGCTTCATCATCGTCGGTACCAACATCTCACGCGGTCACGTAGTAGATTGGACTGAGCGGTACATTTCTGGTTTTTTTTTTGGTTTAGTTTTCCGTGCCTGGGCGGTAGCTTACAGTGGCAGGCAGGCACGAACAGCAAAGACGGCATCAAGGCATGCATACATGGAGGAGGAGGTCGGGCTTAAAATTATGGCAGGATTAATTAAGCAGCTGCAGAATTCAGTGACGTACGTACGGCCGGTGATGCATCATCGATCAGGTTGTTCAGCCCTGTCGCCCGGGCAGACATACGTACTATTAAAGGGGAAAACATTGGTTCTATACCATCCAAAAATATCGTCTAGAAAAATACCATTAAAGTTCCATTTGTTTCGATTTTTTTCGACTTCTACTTCTAGTTTCTATTTTTTTTCACTATTCAGTATTTCATCTTTTTTTGAATTTTTTAGATATTTTAGACTTTTTTATATTTTTTTCCGTGTTCCTTTGTATTATCCCTAATAGGTTAACATGTTTTTTTATTTTTATATTTTTTTAAAATTAATTATGCCTAAAAAGCCAAATCAGCTACAGTAAAAAAATCAGTTACAGTGAAATTTCAATTAAAAGTTAGAAGTCATCGCTAAAATAAACACCCCCTAAAACTTGTTGGTTTACTTTAATAACTTAAAACTTCCACACAGTTAGTTTTTTTTACCATTCTGTGAGCACCAGTTAGCCCCTTTTTCCATTTTTCGCATATTCTGCCAGACAAAGGAACACCAAATCCCGAGATTGCCCCTAGAAGAGGCCACACCAGACCAAACCCAACCAGCGCCTGCTCAGCTTGCTCACTCCCGCCGTGGCACAAATTTGGCTCTGAAATTCTGCTTTGGCTTCTAACTCTTTAATTTTTTTTTATTTTTTTGATTTTTTTGATTTTTTATCTTTTTTTATATTATTTCTTTGTATTATCGTGATGATATAACTTTTTTATTTTTAAAATTTTATTACGCTGAAGAAGTCAACAGCAACTATAGTGTATTCTCAGTCGCTAAAGTACAAAAGGCAATGGCGCGAAATTTCATTGGTATTAAGATGAACCAAAATCGTTCGGTGTTGTATTTTTAAAGTCGATATCTTTGAATAATATAGAACCAATTTTCCTATTATTAAAAATTAAGCAACTTTACTTTTGATTTTGTCCAATAATATTAGACGCACACACTAATCAAGGTAAAAAATATGATTTGTTTCTCGTTTTGACCTTATTACCTATTCTTAAATCTTGTAGCATGCATGCTTCCAATGATCCTTTTAAATCTGGTTGTATGGTGTCATGTATTCTTTTCGTGAGAGGAAGAGAGAGAGTCATACTAATGCAAAGCATGCATACGTGTATTGAATTACATTGTTTTTGTCGATGAGTAGGGGACTGGTTGGATGGAATAATGGTGAGTATTGGAGTAAATTGGTCATTTCCATGCGCTTCTTAATATCTGTGCAAAAGCCAAATATTAAAGTGGACGGATGGAGTAATTAAAAGCATTAATTAAGGAATATGGAGAGACTCTCACTGTTTCCAAACGGGGCCTGAACTCAAATCGCATTTGCAAGTATAAGAAAGAAAAACTCTACGTTAATATTCATTTTTCACCGCTTTTCAGCTTCATGTCTTCAAAATACGATTCAATTCGATCTTACAATTTTACATGGCTATTAAGTAATATTGCCTCCTATACATCTGGATTTTTTTTTACAACTTTTGCGAACCTTTACACCTGATTTTCGTAGAGTTTCGGTGGACCTGAAACGAACGGTCGAGATGTAAAGTGGCCATGTGACCAATGAACAAGCAAGCCCAGCTAGCTAGCTAGGAACATACAGGAACTTGTAGCCCCATCAATCAGCCCGGTCGTGAGGATGGGGCTCTTCAAAACAGCTTCTAAAAACAATTTTTTATGTTTTTTACATAATTAAGTCTTAAATAAAATATATTTTTAAGATAAAATCTATAAATTTACTATTATATATACTAAAGTGACTTCATTTATATCTATCAAAATTGTACATAAGTTTCTATTATTTTATATTTTCTCTCATAAATAATTTAAAAACAAAAATCACAACCACAACCAATAAAACGGATGTAAAAAAACTGGCCCGATATGATGGCCTACAGGCGTCCATCCCTTCCCCACCATTGCTACAAGTCAAGGCCCATCGAACATGCGGGGTGCGAAATGGAAAAGGCCAAAACGAGCTAGCGTAGCGGAGACAGATCAGTAGGAGTACAGAGTACTGCTCTTTGTGAGGAGGTTCCGAAAGAAGTGCAAGGCAATTAACCGATGCGATGCGACGTGGGGTTGCAAGATTGGCCGTTGATGCGCGCGGCTTATGTATGGCGTGTTGCCGGTGGCTACGGCAAGATTTTTAGTTGAAAATAAATAATAGATATAAAAAAATATAATTTTTTAAAAAGAGAAGGTAAATAATAAAGAAAGTAAAAGAAAGATATATATACAAAATAAAAGCAAAAGCACTTAATTACCACCGATTTTCCATCGCCAATCACCACTAATTGATTACCGCTGGCGTGAGGCAATAGCGCCAAAGCTACAAGACGTCCATTGTACATTGCCATTAGCGATCACATCCAGAATCACCCAAAAAGCGCGCGGAGCTCGGATGGCTTATGGCTAGCATTCCCCGGAGCTGCCCGCCCGGGTTTCATATGAATACATTTAGCACGTGAGTAAGTTCAGTGGTAAAACATGTACTCGTATTTTTGAAGATCTTATCTTTTTAGAAATGCACTGTTCATATGAATACATTTGTGCATGTGAGTACGTTCAGTGATCAAAGTATGTACCCACGCTCTCGAAGATCTTACAACTCCGTCTCTATTTTCGGTATGTGCATGGTGAGTACGTCTTTTGTTGTACTCATGAGCTTAAATAAAAAACAATCACCCAAAAAGTTTCTATCTTTTTGATTTTTCAGCTGGCTTTTATATTTAGTTTCTTCCAATAATAGCTAAGCTATTTATCAGGCTGATAAACGGTAGCAAAAATGCCCCCAATGTCTACCCCTTGCTTCTCTGCTTATAGGGTATCCTGATTTTGGGTGATTCTGGACCGTCCAATCCAAAAAGAACTTCTAGAGGCCTGACTTGACTTTGGGTAATTCCGATCCGTCCGATCCGAAAGGAACATCTAGATCGGGTGTACAGTAAAATCGGTACAGTATAAAAGGCAGCACCTATTCTCCAGTGTTTTTGCTACGGTAACACGTGCAGTGCTCACTGCAGCATTTTGCAGCTCCTCACTGTTTCGCACTATTTGCCTCTGTCCGGATGGGTTTTTTAGGCTGAGCTTTATAACATATGACTATGATTTTTGAATTCTAATTTATTTGTAAGAGACAGTATGTAAAGAGAAATAGTCATATGCGATTTTGACTGACACAACTGAATTCGGTATAGTTTGTACTATAATTTACTTATAGACTATATCTTAAAAAATATACTATTTAACAGTAAGTCACTATAGTAATAAAAGCCAAAGACTAAGCACAAGCAAAAAGAAAGTACTTTTTTCTTTTGGAGGGGAAAAAGGAGAAAGAAATGAAGAAGAGCGATAAGTGGGCCGGCTTCTTCAGGCCTCCAGGCCATCAACCTGTTTACTAAACTAGCTTGGAATACCTGGGCCGCATAGAGGAGGCCCACATAAATTTTACGCTTTCCAACGATGCTAACTAAGCAATTGTTACGCCTGCGCACGCACCACGTAGCACCCGCAGCCTCCCTGCATGTGGGCCCCCCGTGTAAGGCACAAACAGATGTAAGACATGGACCCCACATGTAAGTCCTCCCTTCTTAGCTTTCCTCTCGTCTCCTCGTCTCCCCCTCTCATGGCCGCCGCCCCTCTCTCCTCCCTTTCGCCTCCCTCCTCTCCACCACGACCCCTCGGCTCTTCCCCAGCTTCAAACCCACCTCAATAACCAAGCCCAACACCAGCAAGACTAAGAAGCACCCTCTCTTCTCCTGCACCGCCACCTCCTCCTCACCCACCGCCGCCGCTGCGGCCAGGGCGGGTTCTTGGATGGACCTATGCAGCCTCAATGCCTTGGTGGTGCGCGACTACCGCCGCCTCATCGCCCCCATCAGCGCGCTCGAGCCGCCGCTTCGGAGGCCTTCCGACGAACAGGTGGCGTGAGGCACGGATACCCCTCCCAAATTCTTGGTTCCCGCTGGTTTCTTGATGTGGCTGATGGGGTTTCGTGTCCGTGCAGCTGAAGGCGAAGACGACGGAGTTCCGCGCACGCTGGGCGCGAGGAGACGCTTCGCCGCGTCAAGCGGTCTTCTTCGCTCTTGTCGATCTTTGCATTGCATCGGCGTTTCCTTTGAGTTCGTTATGGCCTGATGCGTTGTACTTTCTAGATCCCCTTCTCTTTCTGGCTTTGTAACACCTGGTGTTAGTACAATATTTAGAAATTTGGACACTGTTGGACCTGTGCAACTCCGAAATTCCATTTTTGGCCTCCGAAGCAAAATAATTCCAAAACTGGACCCCTTTTGAGCGCGAGACCACGGGAGGCCGACCGTTGCGGTCGTGCGATGCGGTACCGCACGATCGCGATTGTTCATCCGGTCGTGCGGTACGAACCGCATCGCACGACCGGCCTGTGTGCGCCCCCGACCGCGCGACCTTGGCTGCGAGCACGCGTCTCCTCCGCCGAGCGCGCGTTTTGGCTCCGAGCGCGAATAATTGCCGACCGGGAATCTCTGCGACGCGCGAATAATTAGCGCTCGAAAGAAGGAAAAGCCCCCAGCGTGCATTACTTTTTTCTGTTCGCTCATACACGTGTCTTTAGGGGAGAAACGGCCCCCTCTCCATGGGTGCTGCATGCATACTTCAAAACACATAACCACAGCGCAAGGGAGGGATGTCGAAGGCAGAAGGCTCATTTGCAGCTGAAGTTAAGATAGAGCAAGGGAGAAAGTGAAGGGAAGGAGAGGAGTGAAAACACGGAGATTTGAGTATTTTTTGTTCGGAAGCAGTGGATTTTACAAGTATAAAAGTTGTAGATCGTGTCGTGAGCTTCAAGAAGAGGTAAGTCTTGTGCCCACGAAACTAAATTTTTATGTATGTGATTAGTCCATAATTAGTCGATTAGCACAAATCACCGTTTGGTAATGCCATGTCAATATTTGGTACGTTATGTATTTGTAGGTAATCTTTATGTGAACATATTTATTATAAGCCAATGTGTCATACAGTGTGTATGTGTAGGTAAAAATCCACATATGATGCATGCTTTATTGTAGTGTAAATAATGTCGTATTTTATGTTCAAGTTACGTATTGTAATGTAGTTAGTTTTCTTTGAAGAAAGTGCGGAGCTAAAGCCTAAGAGTTGAGTTGTTGTCGTTTGGAATCAGTGGTTTGGCAAGTACAAAAGTTGTAGATCGTCTCGTGAGCATCAACAAGAGGTAAGTTTTGTGCCCATGCAACTATAATGTTATGTATGTCATTAGGCCTTAATTAACGAAACCATCTTGGATTCTTCATTATTTTATGTCAATATTTTATACGATATGTATGTATAGCAAATCTTGCATATGTTTAGCATGATGTATTGTAGTGTATATATGGTTTCATTTTTTTGTGAACATACGTACTGCAAAGTAGTTTCAGTTAGGTGGAAAATATGAAGTTGTAGTGTGTAGACGTTGAGAAAACACATATGTATGTTAGAGCAATTGTAGGTGATAACAATAGTACTAGGATTAAAATAAATTTGATAGATTAGAATTAAAAAGTTAGAAAAGACTATATTAAGTAAAAGTTATAAAAGATTGTAGTGTAAATAATGTGTATGTGTTGAAAAAGTAAATATTTATGTTGGAGCATTTGTAGGTGGTAAATTTGTAGATTCGAGATAATTTGTATAATTAGTATGCTTAGTGAATGACCGTAGTATGAAGGTCATTTGATGGAAATAAAAATGAAGTGTGTATTTAATTTGATGTATGTTACAATTTGAAAGTAAAATAGTTACGAATAAATCGTAGATTTAGAAATACAAAACATATACTAATCGAAACTGTTAATTACATGATACGATTGTTACATGCTGTGTATTAAAATGGTTGATTATGCACTTATGTTAGGTACGCAATGGCTGGCATTGAACAATTGTTCGTGTTTTATGGGAGTGGTCTCGTACGTGATGGGCCGTATGGGGCGGACTGTCAAGTGCGGCGGACCGTGATCCGTGCACCGGCCCGGCGCCATGAGCTTGTCTGAGCTACGGAGGCGGGTCCGTTCAGCGTTCGATCGACAGACCGCAAGGAAGAAGTTACGGATCGAGGCAGTCTATGCCTCAATGGTGGATGACGGAAGGGAGAGCATATAGCAACCGAAGGTGACCAATGGCGCCTCATGGGCGAACTACATGGAGGTCGTGTGCAACCACGATCTTTGCGATATATGGCGAGCCAATGGTGTATGTCGAGTTCGTGGAGAGGCGTAATCATCGGCCATGGTTGGTTACGGTGCCACCGGTGGAGATCGATGGATCGGGTTCATCTCGGCGGTCATGAAAACGTTCTGCGGGAGAACATGTGGGCGAGAAGTGGGTGATGAAGGCGACGGGAGGCGTGCGGACAATTTCCAGCCAACGAAGGTGTGGGCGAGAGGTGGTGGGCGCCCGTATTGGTATCATGAGTATCTTGGGGATCGTGGAAGAAGAGGGCAGCGAGGAGGATGAGGAGGTGAAGCAGGCGATTAGAGGGCGAGGATGGCGAAGGTGCAAGCGAGAGGGTGGTAGGTCGTGTTGTGACGACGGACGGTGTGTACGTGTCGTCCCGCCCGACGACATCGCAGATGGCATCCCTAGTGCTGCCACGAGCGGAGGAGGGAGAATGGGGTTCAGCGAGGGCGCACTCTTTTGGGGCGGTGCTTCGGAATAAGAGTCTGTCCGTGAGCTATTCGTGAACATGCCGTCAACATAAGCGGACGTGCTCGGGTCCATAAGTCAAGCGGACACGTCGTTGTGAAGTGTGTCGACGGGTCATGTGGTGGCAAAGTCCGTGCACAGCGGTACAAGGCGTTGGCACGAGTTCGGATAACGGTGCTCCAAGATCACGATTGTGAGCTTGCGGGCCCAGTACATAGACACCGCAACATGACATCATCGTATGTTGCGGAGCTGGTCACGCACCTCGTCCAGGCGGATGTGTCAATTACCCCGAAGGTTCTAATGGCAGAAGTAGCGAACACGGCGGGCTACAGTGAGCTACAAGAAGGTGTGGCGGCGGCGAAAGGTCTTTGCCGCGGTATGTATAGGACGTACGAGGAGGCGTACGACCTGGTTCCAAGAATGCTGCATCAAATTTCACAATCAAACCCAGTCACGTACATAAACAGGCAACAGAGAGTTCATCCTACGGAGGGTCCGAACTGTTTCATTCTTGACAGGGTGTTCTGGGCCTTCCATCAGGCGATACAAGGGTTCAGGTGGTGCCGTCCAGTGCTAACCGTAGATGGGATGTTCCTATCCGGCAAGTACAAGGGTACAATTCTCACCGCAGTTGCAGCCAATGCAAATGACCAGTTACTCCCAGTGGCATTTGCAATTGTGGAGAACGAGAATACAGAAAGCTGGCTTTGGTTCCTATGCAATTTGAAGCATGCCGTAGTGCAAGAGCGCCCTGAAGTGTGCCTTATCTCCGACCGCAATGCAGGCTTGCTGTCTGCGTTGCGAACGTTGCAGAATGGGACGCAGCCCCGCTTCCAGTGGACTGATGTGAAGAACCGCTGGTGCATGAGGCATATTACAGCGAACTTCCATAGAAGGTTCCGTAGAAATGACCTAATGAAAATGTTCAAGAAGCTATGCATGCAGAACCAAAAGCGGAAGTTCGACACCTTGTGGAGGCAGCTCGTCGAGAGGCTACTGGCTTTGTGCATACGTAGCAGGGGCCGTGGAGGGGGGATCCACAAGAGTCGGGGTATTCTCAGAATGGGTTCAAGCCAATGCACCTGACTTGGAAATGTGGTCTTTGTTGCATGACACCAGTGGGGCAAGGTATGGGATCATGACAACCAACATGTCGGAGCTTTACAATGGCGTCTTAAAGGGCGTCAGATCCCTACCGATCACGGCAATCGTGGCTGAGACTTAGAACCGTACCGTCGGTTACTTTGTGAATAGAGCTATGATAGCGCAGAAGCACGTTGAGGAAAATAAGCAATACTCTGAGGTAATGCAGGCCTTCATGGACAGGAAGATGGAGAAGGCTCGATCCCACATTGCTCAGCCCATTGATGGCTTAAGGAGGAAGTTTGAGGTGCGCCTAAGGCAGAAGTATGTCATGGGTCACATTAGAGGGGAGCGCAAGCAGGTATGCACGATTGGTGATGAAGCATCTTGCACCTGCAACAAGCCCTAGCTTCTGCACAAGCTATGCTCCCATGTGTACGCGGCCTGCGCTATATGGAACCAGGCGTCGACACAGTACATCTCCAAGTACTACGACATGCAGCACTTGTATGCAACCTGGAGTGCAGAGTTCCATTCCTACGGGGTAGACATGCACTACAGGGAATTATGGCCGGGGGAGATAAAGTGGGTGCCCAACGATGCACTGAAGCATGTCGGTCGTGGAAGATGACAAAGCCGTCGCATCCGCAACGACATGGATGAGAGCCAGCGAGGGGATCGTGTTCGGCGCCCGAAGTGTAGGCTATGCAAGACGATTGGCCACACCTTCAGTCAGTGCCCAAACAGGCCGGCATCAAGCAACGCTCCGTAGTACCTACCACAATCCATATGTAATGTATTATTCAGGAGGTGTACGCTGAATTGTTGGCTCGATGTAGCTATGTCTTGCACATTACCATGTTATGTATGTTTTCGCACATCCATATGTTTCCTTGTCGTGTGGGTCATATTCGAGTGCACATTTTATATATGTTACATTCCGTACGTTTCCCTGTCATTACATTTGTTGTTAGTTATGTTGTTATTTGTTGCACATTTTGTTATAATGTACACTAACTTGTTGTCCTTCTTTGGCGTGACATGGCGTTAGTGCTAGATCCCGTTGGGACGAGCACCATCGGTGCCATGTGTGGTTGTCTGAGACGCACACGGGCCTCCTTGCTTCGTCCTTAGGGGCCCCGAGAAGCGGCGTCTTGACGGCGGTACATCCCACTCTTGCGGGACACCGTCTGCTGCCGATTGCCCGCATGTTGGATCTACCGCATGGGTTCCGATATGATGCGCCATCGCTGTCCGCTCGTTGATCGATGGAGGCCGAGACTCACACCTTCCACTTCCGGTGGGAGATGACGGTTACTCTGCAGACGCGTCACGATGATTACAGGTCTACCCGTCCGTGGTGCTCTTTGTGGTGCCACCCGAAGGCGCAGATTGGAAGGTCCGTCAGGTCACGGTTCGGTCATCCGATCCGAGACAACGCAGCCGGGTGCCACATGGATGGCCGTCGCTACATGACACATCCCGCAGACGCAGATGAGGACGTGGTGTGGACACGCCGTTGCATACCGCTATATCTGTTCGGTGGATCTTGTTCCCTAGCACAACCGGAGACTCGTGCGGCCTAGCTACATCTGAATAGCCGAGTCCTTGGCGGATGGCTGGCCTGGTCAGCAGCCACAATATAGCTGGAGATCAGCAGTTCTTAGCGCCACATACCGAGGCTTGTGTGACGCCTCGCAGCGTTCCTCGGCCAGCGAGCCGATCCTAGCCGCCTGCTACCTTCTCCTTCAGTTGTGGTCATGGGAACACTTCCCCGTTGGCAAGCCTTCC
Organism: Melocanna baccifera; assembly: GCA_036346265.1. Lineage (NCBI taxonomy): Eukaryota > Viridiplantae > Streptophyta > Magnoliopsida > Poales > Poaceae > Melocanna > Melocanna baccifera. Next base: position 17,774,963 of record CM070707.1, on the reverse strand, counting down.
TTTGGTCGTGTTGTGCACCCTTATGACCTCATCCCGCAATTGTACTGCCTCGATGATGGCGAGGACCCCGTTGATGCGCCCACAATGGGTACACGTTGGACGCATGGTCGGTTGAGGTGGGCGAGGACGAGCCGAGACGCGTGCGTGCAGGATTTCCACCAAAGGTTCGAGCTTCTGCCGTTTGGCGACGTAGTCTGGTGGCCATGGTCTCAACGGTTCATTGCGAACACGGCCCCCCACGGGTTGTCATCTCAGTGCGAGCAGGATCACAGGTACTGGATGACCACCTGCCACTTGGTGTTTGCGCACTGCGTCGAGCCATACAGCCCACACCGAGTCATGAGACAGTTCGGACTGTACCAGCAGGTCCCTCCCATGCTAGGACGCCCTCTTGCGGATAGCACCCACCGGTATGTCACTACACCCCAAGTTTCATTACTGCATTAGTCTCAATGTCACTACCCTGCTAATTGTGTAATGTCTCAATGAACTTGCAGGCAATCGAGGAGAGGGCGGCGATCAAGACGGAGAGCCACACAACGGACGTGGATAGACATGTGGCGTGACCATGCGGATACGATGGTTGTGGATGAGACACGGCGGACGACCCGCGACGTATAGGACATACCTTGGTGGTACGCTTCACGCACCCGCGATGAGGCTTACGAGGGAGCGGCCACATCCTCCACTTCGAGCGGTTCACGAGGCCGCTATACAGAAGGTCGGATGTCATCTAGTCGCACGGTCGACCAGCGATGCGAGATTACTATGTCATTACGCAGTGGATGATTACGTTTGAAATGACTATTTGTTTCACTGCAGGTGGACCGGCTACATCATATCGAGTACGAGGCTGATGATGTTATACGACGTAGGAAGTCAAATACCGAATCTCGGTGGGTAGGTTATATGCGCACCATCATCGATGACGCAAGGGGTGCGATACGGTCCTTGAGTTGTGGTCGCCACCGAGATGACGTTGTTGGTACACGCGGTGGCGGGCGTGGCGAGGACCACCACCTCCTCAAGACCACCATCGGCCGGCCATCGACGTCGCGTCCATCCCAGTCCGAGATTCGGCCCAGCTACGATCGCTCGGCCTTCACGCGCCTCAGACCGGCGGTTTGACAATTGCAAACTATTTTTGGTCGGCTTACTTACTATTTATGTCTAACCACATGTTCGTCTTGCAGCATTTGCGACAGGATAGCACGCTGCTACGGAGGGCGACGTCATCACGGAGGGCGACGGAGGAGCCATCGCGCTCTCCAGGCCGTCGGGGGCCCTCTCCAGGCCGACGGGGGACCTCTCCAGGTCGACGGGGGCCCACTCCAGAGAGCGACCATGACTCGTCGTCCCAAACAGAGGGGGCGATGCCCTCGTACACCCCTACCGTGCAGTCCAACCTAGACGACCGGGATAGGTGGTTTGGGCAGACGTAACAAGGCATGACATCGCAGGAGTACATGCACGACTACCCATCGACATCCGCTGTTCAGGGTACCCAAGTAAATGCCTTGTCATATTAGTACTCGTTATGATCAATTTTTGTACTTTGCATTGCTTAATTCAGCTGTACCATCTAAGCAGGACGTAGACACCTCCTCCGAGTGGCTGAGCTCTATGATTTTTGGCCAGCCGTCGCAACTCTCCACAGAGTTGGACCCTCCACCACTGCCTCGGGCGCAGGCCTCGCAGTACGATCTTCGCGACGCACCACGCTGCACTACTAGGTTCACCTTCTCAGATGATCATATACGCCGTACGAGGCGGCGACGAGGAGATGATGAATGAATTTTTGTAATTGTGCTTTTGTAATTTTCGTTATGTTTTTCAAGCGCTTGATCGTTTGATGTTCAAAGAAGGTTTCCTGTATAAAAAGAGTTGCTCTTAGTTCTTTGATTTACTAGGGCATACATCCAACAGATAGATGACAACACGGGACAACCCACATAATAAGAAGGCATCAGGCAATCACAACACGAAACAACACATACATTGCACGTACCTGAAATGTAGCAAGTAGTACAACCACCAACACACCAACGAACGTAACAACTGAAATACAACAGAACCGTACATAAAACATTACCAAAAGAGCTTGACGACAACATAGCAAAAAACATTGCCAACATACACGAGGAGAACCTCCAGCACTACAACTTGAGGATAACAATAAACACAAGAAACAAAATAGCACACAACATTAAATTTATCTTTCACTCTAGTCTGTCGAAACGATGCCGCATCCCGACGGGGTCGCAACCCCCCACGACAACTCTCTCACGGCGAATAGTGTCTGTCCTATTTCCCATTTCATCCTCACACACCCAGAATCGGCAACCACCAGCAGCTTCCTGCGATTCCATGACAAGACGATTTTTAAACTTACCACAACGATTTGAATGAACCCGAAACAATCAGACTCACCGAGTGATGGGGGCACTTGTAGTAGTGTCGCCCAAAATTCGCAGCCGTCTGTGATGTCCTACGTCTAACCACCGTGTTGCAATTTGGACACATTACCGTGGGTGCCCATGAAGACGCGCTGAGCTGACTCATTGCCTAGTCTGGAGGAGTGAGCATGAAAGAAAACTACAAAGATTGCGAACAACTAACTCAGGAGGGATGGCTCATTGCCTATGTGAGGGATGGCTCCGTTTTATAGCCTGTGGGGGGCAGCCTCACGCACAAAACATGACAAAACGGGGCAGCTTTGCTCAGTGAGATAACAAAACATGCCAGCTTTGCTCAGTGAGATGACAAAACATGCCAGCTTTGCGCAGTGACATGACGAAACGGCGCAGCTTTGCTCAGTAGACATGACAACAAGAGGTCAGCTTTTTCCAGTGAGATGACAAAACAGGGCAGCTTTCCGCAGTGACAAAACAGGGGGAACTTGCTGAAATTTTCTGACTTCCACGACATAAGTAGTTTATATGTCGAAACAGGACGACAAAATAAAACACGACAGATACAACGTACAATCATACACCTCGTTGCCTACATGCCAAATGAGCCTCGTGGCACCCACATGGAGTATTGCTGAGGTGGACGCCTCGGACGTGGCTGGCCGTCGTTGTAGTGGCACGCACATATGCAGCTAGGGTTCGCGCAGCAACATCCGGGATCATACGAGCTTCCTATGTTCACGACCTCCTCGTTGCCCCTCTCGCGTTGCATCTGCTGGCGGAGGTCGTTGTTCTCCTCGTTGAGAGTCTCGATTCGCTCCTCCAACTCAAATATTCGCTCCCATAATGTATTCACATACATGGCAACATACCGTTCATGAGGCGGGTCGATCCAGCGTGAGAAGTCGCATTTCGCCATCTGCGGGAAAGAACGGTTAACAATGAGGATCCATAAGTAGTAATGACAAATATACTATTAGCAATTTCTACCCCTGAGTGTGGGCATCGGAAGAAATGTCGCCCGCCATCGACTGGGCCATCCAAGACCTGCACGACCGCGTCCTCATTGTGTCTGCATTTTCGCCATGCAGGGTGAGCACGCCTGCTTGGTATCAGGCGGTACTGTGAATCGAAGTTCTCCCTCCTTTCCAAGGGAAGTTCTTCCTTCGGGGACCCAAATCCGACTGGACCCTCGACTTCCGACATGGTATATTTCTGCACGACGGAGAAGGGGCTGAGGCTTCGTTCGATTTAAAGAGTTCTCTACGTAGGGGCCGGGGGACCAAGAAAATGACGCAGCTGACACGTGTTCACGACCTCCGGGTAGTAACGGGGGCCCCTCCTGTGCACGCGCATGGAAAAGGGCCGATGCCCGAGGAGGTGCCATGATGTCATTACGCAGTGTCAGCACAAGACTCGGCAGCTTTGTGCAGCGAGGGGGACGAGTGGCCTGCTTTACGCAGCGACAAGACGAGACGGGGCCGATTTGGTAGTGAATTTATTACGCTTTGCGCTGAAAGAGCACAGCTTTGCGCTGAAAGCTCTGAAAAGGCTACGAAGTACGAATTTATTACGAGACTATAGTCTCTGAAAAGCCTACATAGAGTCATTTATTGCTACACTGGAATCCAGGAAAAGCGAAAAGATCCTCTCCATGGACTATACCCACTGCACCAGATAACCTGCCTACATAAATGCCTCCAATGTCTTCCATACCACATCTCCTCCTCAAGCCATCACAAATACTACTACACAACAATGTCTTCCTGGAGGTCCGACCCATTTGGAGTGCCGGAGTGGCATGAGCGGCCGAAGTGCCATTACGGCTTTAGGACGATGTTGCGAGTCTGAACGGATCGAGTACAACGAGCCAAATACGGCCGTAGGTTCTTCAAGTGTCCAGATCTGGATGACGACTTCGTGGTAACGACGACAACAAAATCATTTGTTTCTCGTTATTGTTTTTCGACTTGATCCATGACATCTACCACGCCACATATAGGCTTGCACGTTCATCGAATGGGTGGATCGGGTGTCGCCGGCATGGCCAGCTAATCGGGCAGTGCAGGTGGAAAACAAAGGACAATACTTTGTCAAGATGACTCAGGCTCACGAGGTGGAACGACAGATGCGGCTTGAGCAAGAACGCCGCGTGAGGGTGGATCAAATCCGTCTGAAGGGCAAAGAAGATGAGCTGCAAAGGAGGCGGGAGCAGTTAAGTCTGCGTGAAGCAGCCATCAAGCGTCAGGAGGAAGAGCTTCAAGCTCATGAGGCAGCTCTCAAGACCAAGAGTGACAGGAAGAAGGATGCAGCGGAGCCATCTTCAGGGCGCGACAAAAAGGGGAAACAACCACGCTACACCCAGTAGACAAAATGTAATAGACCCAGCAAGTTATTTTCCCTAAGGTATGCATGTTAGGACTAGTGGTGGAATTCTCAACATTACAAGTACAGAGTTCCACACATGCCACATGCCACTTGTCACATCACTTACCACTTTATATATCGAATCTACAACTTGCATTGAATATAAACTTCTATTACAACTTTATCTCATATTTACGCAGTTTATAACTACAAAATTGACAAAACATACAAACATTACGCAGATTGCAAACCCTTAAAACATACCAAACCCTAAAAGTCACTTACCACTTTATATATCGATCGTTTTACGCACAATCGTTCCTAAAAAAATTACTATAATTTTTTATGCATCTACAACGAGCCAATCAACATAAACTTGTTTTACAATTTTATCAAATTTTTTTTTCTGTTTTACAACTACAAAATTAACAAAACTTATAGTCATTACAGATCCCACGTGTTTAATATCACTTTCATTCATTTCGTCCAATTGTTCATATCACATTTGTGCTCAAAAAAAATTTCATTAAATTGCTTCTAATTAAACAACATACCATGATCGAAATTTGTTATTGTCAGTTCACCACATTTTTCACGGTCGGCAATATATGAAAATCACAAATACACTAATCGTTACTTCACACAAATTTCGTTCGTACTCTCTCAAACAATATTTTAAATTTTCAAAATTGCACAAAAAATTAAACAAGCTTTACAGTGGACTCCACTTTAAATTCGTATTTTTTCACTCATTTTATATATACACATAAATTTTTTTAAATAATTAATTTATATATACATAAGTAAATATATATTTTTGGTCGAGAAGAAATTTGCTCAGGGAATCGCGGACCGGAGTCGTGCGGCGAGGGAGGCAGACGCGCGCTCGGGCGGACGGTCGCGCGGCCGGGGGCGCACGCAGTTTGCGGTCGTGCGATGCAGTACCGCACGACCGGATGAACGATCGATCGTCGCGGTACTGCATCGCACGACCGCCACGTGTCGGCCTCCCGTGGTCTCGCGCTCAAAAGGGGTCTAGTTTTGGAATTTTTTTGCTTCGAGGGCCAAAAATGGAATTTCGGAGTTGCACAGGTCCAACAGTGTCCAAATTTCCAATATTTATAGGATTATTTAGATATATGCTATTTTAAAGTGGCAAGTTTTAAAATATGCCATTGTAAAGTTCAAAATTCTATATATACCGCTCTAGTTGCATACTTTTGATATATGCCATTATGGACCAAATTTGACAAAATTGCCCATATCTTCTTCCTTTCTTTCTTCTTCCCCACCTTCCTCCACCAACTCTCATGGCCACGATCCCTCCAGCACCCAAGTCGTCGCTGCCCATAGCCCTGTCCCTGTCCACCGAGAGCACCCTCACCAACGCGGTCATCCGTGGTGAGTGTGGTGACAAAGCAGGCGGTCGTCGCCGATGATGAGGATTTGATGAGCACGGATCGATCACACCTCCTTTGAACCAGTCATCTTCACCACGGGTGCCGCCGCCGAGGAGAGAAGGGAGAAGGCGGGGTTTAAATAGTGGTGGATTCGGTGGCAGCAACGAGGAGGATGTTGTCAGTTTGGTTTGTTGGCGGAGGTGGTGAGGTGGGAGGTGAGGGAGGACAAGCCAGCACCACAGAGGAGGGTAGGGATGGGGCCATGGGCGCGACGAGGAGGGTGCAACCTTTAGCTTCTTCCTCGTCATTGAGCGGCCAAGCCAGGGGCGGAGAGGTCGAAGGCCGAAGTGCTGAACTGTTGAAGCAGTGAGTGAACTAATCAACTAAGTGAACTAGTGAATGCTGAAGCTGCTGCTATTATTGTCCACTGATATCATTCCCCCAACCGATTCGTAGGTTTGCAACTCATTCCTCAATTAGTCGATTAGCAATTTGTTAGAATATAGTGTGGTATTGTTGTATATACTCAATTAGCTTACTCGACTTGCTGAGATTTATGTTGATGATTTCATGGTGGTTGATCGATTCTTATTAAGAAACCAGTTTCAAACCTTCATTCCCAACATTAGGAGAAGTGAGGAATTTCATAAATGTCTTGATATTTCAAAACTTACTTAATTGATGGTTGAAACCAAAAAAGATAGAATTTTTTTGTTGGTATATGTCTAATCGAGCTGATATTAATCCTTCCAATGGCAATGACATCTGTTGAGAGAATATTTTTGGCAATGAATATTATCAAAGTAGATTTGCGCAACATGGTGTCAGATGGTGTGCTACACGAGCGAGACATATTTAGATCCATTGATGATGTTGCAATCATAAAATGCTTCTAAAGCATGAAAAATCGCAGAATGAATTTGCCTTGTGAAAGTCATGATTCGAGCTAACATCTTAGTGGTATGGTTCTTTTATTTTAAATGTTTATGATCATTTAAGTAATTAAGTACAATTTGCTATTGTATCACTAATTTTTTTTCTAATTTTGATGTACAGATCATTACCTACTGGAACCATATTTACATGTTTTGGGGATGCACTTGCCATTAGCGAGGTACCTCCATTGTATTTCTCTTTTTTTTTTTGCTTTCCTTTTATTCATGTATGAAACTATGAATTTGATTGCACAAGAATACAAAACTATGTTTGTTACAAATTAGTTTAGTCATTCGAGGCGTAGGGCCAACAATTCTGGGAAAGGCTTATGATCTGGGAGAATGCATACTCTTTCAACCCACCCTTATTTTTCATCCTAGATTCGCCACTAGCTCACCCATACTCAAGGTCTGAAGCCCGCGATGCTTGCCATGCAATCGTGCTCAAGCCGAGGTAGGGAGGTGCCGACGAGGTTTGGAAGCATCGAGGCAGGGAGGCCGGATCTGGAGGTGGGGAGGTGCCTGAGCCGGGGAGGAGGGGCCGCAGGGAGGCGCTGATCACTGAGCGGCTGAGTCGGGGCGGGGAGGCGGGAGGTGGGGTCGCGCATGAGCCTGAGCGGCTAAGCTGAGCGCGGGGAGGCCGAAGGCCGAAGTGCTGAACTACTGAAGCAATGAGTGAACTAATCAACTAAGTGGACTAGTAAAGGCTGAAGCTGCTGCTACTATTGTCTACTGATATCATTTCCCCAATCGATTCGTAGGTTTGCAACTCATTCCTCAATTAGTCGATTAGCAATTTGTTATAATATAGTGTGGTATTGTTGTATATACTCAATTAGCTTACTTGACATGCTAAGATTTATACTGATGATTTCACGGTGGCTGATCGATTCTTGTTAGGAAATCAGCTTCAAACCTTCATTCTCAACATTAGGAGGAGTGAGGAATTTCATAGATTTCCTGATATTTCAAAACTTACTCAATTGATGGTTGAAACAACAAAAAAATAGAACTTTTTCATTGGTATATCACCTCATCGAGTTGATATTGATCCTTCTGGTGGCAATGTCATCTGTTGAGAGAATATTTTTGGTAATGAATATTATCAAAGTAGATTTACGCAACAAGATGTCAGATGAATGGCTGAATGATTTGATGGTGTGCTACACTGAGCGAGGCATATTTAGATCCATTGATGATGATGCAATCATAAAATCCTTCCAAAGCATGAAAATCGTAGAATAAATTTGCCTTATGAAAGTCATGATTCAAGCTAGCATCTTAGTGGTATGGTTATTTTATTTTAAATGTTCATGATCATTTAAGTAATTAAGTATAATTTGCTGTTGTATTACTAATTTTTCTAATTTTGATGTACAGATTGTTACCTACTGGAACCATATTTATATGTTTTGGAAATGAACTAGCCATTAGCGACGTACCTTCATTATATATCTATTTTTTTTTGCTTTACTTTCATCGATATATGAAACTATGAATTTGATCGCACAAAAATAGAAAACTATATTTGTTACGAATTAGTTTAGTCATTCGAGACATAGGGCCAACAATTCTAGAAAAAAACTTATGATCTGACAGAAGAATGCATACTCTTTCAGTCGACCTGTATTTTTCATCCTAGATTCACCGCTGAATCGCATTATACATTACAGTACCGGTCGGCGACGGTTCATTGACTTTCCTGAACAGCCGTAATCCATCCGTGGGAGTGACGTTTATAATCCCTTGGACAAATACCCTGCAGTACATTGCATGTTAAGGAACAGATCGTGTGTTGTGTCATGCGTATCCTTGCTTTGACCTTCCACTCTCTACGGTAACTTTTGAGGGTCCGGAGTCGTCGCCGAGGGAAGGAGGCGGGTAGCGGTGGGCCCGTCAGGCATCAATAGCCGCTGAACGAAGACCACGACGTCTGTACATCCGGTCAAATGCTTCGAGATTCAGCTGCCTTGTAGTTCCACTTTTCAGAGTAAAATAAACTGAGATTGACAATTGTATGCAGCTCTTTGACCTTTCTGAACGTACAGATTTCACAAAGATTTTATAGAAATTTCATGTGAAGCAATTCAACTCCTGTGGCATTCCAAACGGGACCTCGGTGTTTTCTGTAACCACTATTGTTGTTTAAAAACGTCACTTGAAAATAAACTTACGATTGCTTTTCCTTTTGCTTCGTGAAACCGATTGAAACGGATGAGCTTCGCCTATTTAGAGGGGCGTTCAGAACAGCGATAATTTATGATTTATTACTGTAGATGAGTTAGTTTATTTGACATAATTAAATTTAAAAAATTTTAAAAATAGAAAAAACATATTAGACTATCACAGACAATACAAAAGAATACGAGAAAAAAGGCAAAAAAAAAAATCTAAAAAATCTTTAAAAACTAGAAAAAGATAAAATTAGTGAATAGTAAAAAAACAGAAACTAGAAGCAAAACCTGGTTTTAAACCAAAATGAGCGGGGCCATCCAGAGAGGAAAAGAGTATCATAGACACAAACACCCGTGCTGAAGACATACCGAGAAAGACACCAAAGCACCTCGCTCAACAAATACCAATGGGACACAGGCGTGTTCAAAATGATACTGATTTATGGTTTTTTTATTGTAGTTTTTTTATTTTTTACTGTAGCTTAGTTGATTTATTTGGCATAATTAAATTTTAACAAAAATAAAAAATAGAACAAACATGTTAGCCTATCACAAACAATGCAAAGTAATACAGAAAAAAGCAAAAAAAAACCCAAAAAAACAAAAGAAAAAGATGAAATTAATAAATAGTAAAAATCATAAGTCAGAAACTAAATTAAGTGGTGTCACAATACTACACTAAACACCTAGATATTCAGCTAAATTAAGAGGAAACGCACCAAGTTACTTTTCATCTTAGAGACTCGTACTGAGCTTTCTCTACTATGGAAAAAAGTTTATTTGACCTTTGAACTCCTTTTGAAGTCTAAACATCAGCTCTAAACTCGGGTATTGAATCCCCTCAACTATTAATATCGTTCGATTAACTCCTGAGGCCAAAACCATCCCAATTTTACTGACGTGTTATAAATATGAACAAGTTTATGTAATATGGCATCACATCAACATCCACGTATGATCCTCGTTCTTCTCTTTCCTCTCCTATGCCATCCTCCCTTTTCTCCAGCCTCACAGCATCTATGCAAAGTTGCAGACGACGGGCACCAAGTGCACTCACGCACAAGCGTATGCATCAAGAACAGACAAGCCAAGGAAAGAATTAGGCCACCATATTTTAGACTTTTGGTTTTTGGTTATTTTAAAGGTCAAAACAAATAAGACGATTTATTAAACCAAATTCTTCAAACAGTTTCTCGAACCTAAAATCGTATGTACCGTCCACGTCAATATCTCCACTCTCTATTGTTGTCTTAAAAACACAGATAAAAACTATAATCCACAACCTAAAAAAACACGACCTCAAGAGTACTGGCTGCTCAATGGCCAACTCCGAACAGGGAATGCAAGTTGGCTTCTCCACAGTGCAGGCCTTAAAGAGGTTAGCGTTTCCTACAAACCAAATTCCCAATCTCTGCTCATCGGTCTCCTCAAATCCCCCCTCTTGCGAACCAAGCCTTCCCTAATTCCTACTCCCATCTATCCGATTCGATTTTGTAGAGCTCCGATTGGTGTTCCGGAGGATGGATCCTCCCCAATTTGGTCTCTATTTGGTTTTATTCGACCCCCCAACTTGACTGCTTTTGGCGTGGCTGGCGGCGGCGCAACCGTCTGCTCGGTTGCTACGGCGGCGCAGCCGATCTCACGTGCACGGTAGACTGGTAGGGGCGTGGCCACCTCTCAGTTGCTGCTGCGGTGGCCGGCAGCGAAACCAGGATGAAAACAGAGAGCTCAAAGAATTAAGCTATTTTTTTTAAAAAAAATACCGAAGAGGGTAAGAGTTGAAGGATATAAAGTAGGCTTTTTCATTTTACTATAAATTACTTGTGGTTAATTTTTGTCTCACTTGTACGGTGCCTCTTATTTTTTTACTGTTGACATAGAGTTACATAATTATTCCCGTTGTTTCATGATATTTGTGCACACCACCAAGAACGGGAGTATTTCTGACGGGCGACAGTACTCCTGACGGGCTTTTTCATGATGTTTGTCAATTGATCGAAAAAATAGTGCAGTTATTTGTACTTTTTGAGTGATTGAAATACACGATTTGATAAGGGTAACCATGGTCTAATTTCATTTATTATAGTCAAAATAAATCGCAATTTGAACAGCAATTTTATGATTCTATCCTCTTGGTAATAGTCAAAATAAAAAAGAGATATGGCTCGCATCTGAATAAATCGCAATAAAGAAGTCACCAAGAAAAATCAGGTTCAGATGTGGTCTCAATTTACTCATTTGCACCGTCCTTGAAAAAAAAACCCATGTGTAGGATGAGATAAATTACATTTCTGTCTCCATTTACGAAAGATCACTGAGAGAATCTGTTCATGTTTAGAGCCCTAGGTCACTCAATAAGCAGCTTTATTGTCAAAGGCCTTTGGAGAATCTGTTCATGTTTAGAGTCCTTAGGGGGTGATCGTTTTAGCGATGACTTTTGATTTTTGGTTAAAATTTTACTGTAACTGATTTTTTTTACTGTAGCTGAGTTAGTGGATAGTGTAGTGAATAGTGAAAAAAAACTAAAGTTAAAAACTGAAGCTTTTAAAAGCTAAAACGATCACTCACAACCTTAATTAATTTATATTTTTATTCAGTGGCCCTAGATTAGGATTAGCAATTTCTTTTTGGGAAAAACGACAACGATTTTGACCCTCACTTGGGATGATGAGAATATGCCCCACGCTCTTGATCACTATGAAATCACATGAGAGAAACCTTTTTCATATCCACTCCTGAAAAAAGACGAAATAAGATGCAGAAAAGAAAAGGGAAATAAAAAAAAAGCTTTAGTACGTCTACATATTAAATAGGATTCAATGCAGTAACTGTCAGCTATATGTCTTCACCCCACTAGTCCACTGACACATCAATCACAGTGTAATCTAGAAGGAATAAAAATTTCAACCAATAAGAAAATTGATTTAAGCAAAAGCAATGAAGAAACTACAGTTTGGTGGTTGGTACCAATGCTGTAGATCACATTGTTTCCTGAAACTGGTGAGGGATCAGGGATCTTTAGTGAGCGTAGATCATTTAGAGTAATTACGCTATAAATAGAATAAAGAATCAAATATTATATATATAGATTATGTCATGTAAATAAGAAGGGACGTGTGAAATCATACCAGACAAATAAAGGTATGTTGCCGCTTGGAAGACTAGGAGATGAGATTGTTACCTAGGAGGCAAGTGTGAAACCATGCCAGGCAGGTGAGAGGGTAAGTGTGAAACCATTCTAAGTGTGAAACCATATCAGACAAGTGAGAGGTAAGTGTGAACCATACCATATAAGTATGAGCCAAGAACCGAGGCATCTAACATACTAACCGAGTCGTCTAATATTTAGGATGTCCGTTTTCACTTTTGCTTTTAGATTCTGCTTAGAGAAGTTAAAAATTAATATGAATATCTAGCTTTCTGAAGAGGATTCCCTACTTCTCTCGCTCTTATCTCGCTTCGAAGATAAGGTAGGGGTCATAGACACATCACGTATCCTATTCTTTTTGCTCTCGTCTCACACACACATCTCTCCCTTATTTCCCCACCGCTCACGTTCTTATTCTAAAAATCACTTATTTCTGCCACTGCTATTTATTTTTATCCAAAAACTATCTACCAATATAGCTAAAGCTATCAACTGCAACCAATACAAAGATCCCTTGATGCCACAAGGATATTGATTTCCCCCTATGTTATTTGAACATAGTATGGGCTTGTTTGAAGCATATGATAGTTACACACAAAACAATATAATATCTATAAAAAATATGTGAAATATCTGCATTCTAAACAGGACCAACGTGTGTATTGTCGATAGTTCAATGCATAAGAAACCTATGGAGACTCCAAAAATTACAAATAAAAATCACCGATTGGAAACAATCAGTCAGTTTAATTTCCACATACAAACAACCAATCGGTTCGAGGACGGGGATTTCACAATGACTGGAAGCCCTTGTTGGCACTAGTTTACCATTTACCATCGGTTGAAGAAAAGAAAATCGTCAATGCTTGAAGGAGACACTTTTCGATGATCAGTCGAAGAAATTTTGACTAAACAAAATCAAGATTCGGATATATATTTTATTCACAGTGTTATTATTTTTGTTCATGCACAATGATTGAATAATATTTAAGACCAATAAGTGTCTCAGGTGATAATCCTAAAAAACTTTTTTTAAAAAATATGTAGTGTCTTTGTGGAGCATGTGTTCACACGTCGCGCAACGCCTACCGTGAGACCGAGCTGGGTGTCATATTTTAGTGACCTACTAGGATGCAGTCCTTGGTGAATGACTACACATAAAAAAAGATACTACATACTTAGTTTTTACCCCCTCCATAAAATAGGCCTTTACAACTTGGGAGTCTTTCACAAAAGTATCCAAAAGTTGGGACCTTCACATGAGGTTTGGGACCCTTCCTCACCCTTTCTGCATTGGGTGCATGCACACATATAGTGTTACTCAGAAAAGGAATTGCAATTTGTAAAGGTTACTTTTGCTCATATGGACTACCAATGTTGGTAAGAGTAAGATGTGATGGCCACTTAGATTTCCACTAGCTATATATAAATTGAAGCCAGTTTGCATGCACACACATGAAGATTAACACATGCACAAAGGAAAAAAAAGTTCAAGGTAATGTATGGACAATAGACCAATGAGCACTACAAAGATCTAGCTTTCTTTATCAACAATTAAGTGCATATAGCACACAACTAAGTTGGTGCCTTGGTGGCCTATGTTGGCAAACTCCGTATGCTTCCGATAGCTCTTGGGTTATCATAACGCAACCTGATCTCATTCGTCAGAGTCGCCTTCCCCCTTGGCACAACAAAAAACGAATGTGTGAAAAAAAACACCTTGCGAAAAGATGCCTGCCCTTGTTTATTACTCCTTATACCCGTGAGGCGTCGACTTCAAACCTCGTGCCCCTGATATCATCTCCACCTTGATTAATTTCTAGCTCCAATGGCTCAACTAATCTAAAAATTCACCGCCAAATCATCCATCGGCATGGTGCGGTGCAAACAAACAGGACCCTACCCTTTGCATCAACTTTTGATCATGTAACAAAAATAAATAAACTTTGCAACAAAACGAAGGTCGTAATGCTACAGATGCCCCCACCAAAACAAGGTTCAATAAATAGAAATCTTTGGTGCGACATTTGGAAATACCTAATGCAACAGAAATATAACATTGGTGCAATAAAATTCCAGAAATCTCTAGTGGTGGCCGGTGGCGTTGGCGGAGGCTGAGGGGCGGCGGGGGATGGCGGTGAAGGAGGAGGAGCGGCTCGAAGGGCGGGGAGGAGGCGAGTTGTGTGTGAGAGAGGGATCTGGCATGTGGCAGTTGGGGAGGGGAAGGGCGTGGGGTAGGGGAAGGCGATGTGTGGTCGTGCGGTTAGGGTGGGGAGAGGATTCAAGGAGGAGTGATGCGACTCGTGAGCAGATGAGTCAGGGAGGACTACTTTTGTGAGTGGTACGTTGGAATTCTAGGCTCACGAGTCGGCGCAATTACTTTTGTGAGGAGGGGGAGGAGGGAAAAAATATACCAACTATTAACTGGTTCTTTTAAATAGTAGAGATGCTGCGGCACAGTTAGTACCAAAAGGATATTTTTAACACAGAGAGGATCTTTGAGATGACTATAAAGTGAGCAACTAAATTCTAGGAGTCCCTGGATGCAAAATCGACCATATTATTTAACCGGGGTTGCTAGATCAAAAAAAAATACTAGTACAACTTGCCCCACCCCCACGAGGAGAAATGCCGCCAAATTAAACTTGACCACTTCCTCTCTCTTAACCACCCGAATCCTTCAACTCTCTCTCTCTCGCCCCCCTTTCGGGGAAGCTCATCAGCCATGGAAGATGCCAGGGGAGAAGAAAATTCCTTGTAAGTTCCTCACTCCCAAGTTTTTCCATAACTTTTCTCACCTCTCATCTGCATATAAATACTTGCTGCATGCATGAACCATGCATAAAGTTGGTTACTTCTGCTTCTTTTCGCGCCCAATTTGAGACACCAACGAAAAGACGAGAAAAAAATGGTCAAATAAAGAAGCTCATGGTGCTTCTCCCCTTTCAAGATTCGAGACCAGCCATGTCCTCGGCGCCCTGGTGGCCTGCTCGCCGCTGCCGGCTCGCTCCTGGGACCGGTGCGTGGCCGCCACCGCCGCGGCCGGCGCGTCGGGGTTCGTGTACGGCGGCGGTGGGGACGGCGGCACGGTGTACGTGGCCTTCTCCGGGGTGCAGGCCGCGCAGTCGGTGGCGGGCGCGGCGGTGGCCGGCGGCCCCGACGTCTTCGCGCCGGTCGGCCTCGGCGGGGACCTGGCTGGGCCGCTCTTCGCACCGCTGGTCGCCGCCGAGCCGGAGGCTACCGCCGGGGAGCCCGTCGCCGTGCAGGCGCTGGCGCTGCAGTGGTTCTTGAAATTGTGCGGCTCCCCTGAGTTCCAGGTAATTAATTAGCCAATTGAAAATATCTGGTTAATCAACATTTAATTGGGTGTTTATCTCGTTAATTAATTTGCTTATAATGTAATTTGGTCTTGTGATTTGGGGTGTGATGATCTGATATTTTCCTTAATTTCTAGTTGGTTTGGGCAAAAATTATGGTGATGTTGATGTGGCTGTCTTTAGTTGGTTGCTATGTCCGTGTGCTCAGACTTCAACAGATGAGAGAGATGCACTTTGATTTTACGTTACAGTGTCAACGATTTGGTATTTCAGTGGGCAATAATTTAACACCTTCATTGGGCCAACTGGCCAAGAAATGCAAAAACATTGTGGGATAAAAACAAGAAGAAAATCTTTCTTTAAAAAAAAACAAATTAAAGGTTGCTATGAGTATTGACTTTTACTTTTTTTTTTCTCTCTCTCCCTCTCCCCCTTTCATTTTATCTATGTATTTAGCAAATCACACTTTTTTGTTTCTTATTCTAGTTTAAAGTTGAAATTTGTGTTCTGATGGACCACTTTAGTGTCTTTCTTGTTCTTTTTCTGTGATTTGTTTGATTAATTTGGTGCCTTTGACATAGAGTTTGTATGAATGAGTTTATCTCAGAGCTTGTGTCTTTCTTGTCTCTTTTTCTGTGATTTGTTTGATTAATTTGGTGCCATTGACATAGAGTTTGTATGAATGAGTTTATCTCAAAGCTCAAAGGAGGGTGTGTGTGTGTAAAGGGTACAATCCCTATCAAACTTGGCGGGCAACTTGAGATGCTGGGCACCTGTGCATTCGTGTCAATGCAAACAAAAAGTTCGGCACAAATTACACATTGCACATTTGCACAGCAAACCAAAAAGTTTGTTGCTATTGCTCTCTTTTGCGTGTCACTTGCATTTTGAGGCATTTGTGGTGGACCATGGGCAACAGATTATGATAAAGCATATAGAATGCAATGCTGCAGTTCATGATTGAGACAGTGGCTACTGGCAATATTATACTTGTTGGGCTCTGAACCAATTAAGTGACCATTTCAGCGCATCCATGGTGTTTCATACTCTCTAGATGCTGAGAATGAAAGGATCGGTTACTGATGGAATGGAACCTGAGAGAGGGTGAAGGTGCCTTCTAATTTTTTCCAAGTATTCAATACTCCTACACTTCAGTAGCTACAAAACTATAAAGATTGAAATGAGAAATCACCACTAAACAAGCAAAACAACCCTCTAAAATTTTTGAGAAAAAACAGGGAGATCAGAAGTACCTTTATTATAACTGCGGTACTTCCTTTTGCCGATGAATAGTGAAATCAGCTCAAATTCAAAAACAAAAATTGATGGAACTTTTGATTTATATATCCAAATGACATGAAATTTTACAAAAAATCTTCTCTAGGTCATCAAGAACTTATTCCAACAAACGATCATGAATATTAAGATAAAAGTTGAGACCTTTTTTAGTTTGTTGGAAGATTGCATCAAAACCAAGTCAAAACCCCAAATGGTGAATACAACTTACTCGTGAGGAGATGATAGCCAAGATAGCTCTAGATGTATTTTCACATATCACAACAAGCTAGAACACGACCTAAAAACCCTTGAAACAAGAAATCACTCGATGATGCCAAAATCTAGCAAAATTAAGTTTTCTCAGAACTTGCTATCAAAGTGTCCAGAAGATAGGAGATTGATCTCTAAAAGTTACCTTCGCATAGTAAGATCAAGAAGAAGAAGGAAGAGAGATCAAAACCAACTGAAACAAGAGCAAATCGATTAAAACAAGAAATATACATAGAGATCTCAAAGATTGACATATTGGTTACTTGAGAGGGATAGTTTTACAGTTACTCCACATTGAAGGACAAAGAGCATCCAAGATACTCACTCTCAAACCCTAACTCTAAGCCTAGAGAAAAGAGTACAAGAAATGGATTGGATGGTTAACATTCCATGTCTCTATCTTAACCCCTTTTTATAGGTGGACAACAAGTCATCCACACCCCTTAATGGATCCTATTCACTATTACAATGGGGGAAAACCCGTTAACTCCATACACACAAATTTTACTATCATAAATTTACTTATGCACGTTTTTCAAAACGCATAAGTGCGTATCCGCTAAATTTTTAGCTTTGATCCAACCAACTTCACCTTAACCTAAACCGTTCTCCAACGCATCGCCCATGTGCAGCGGTTTTAATCCAAGATGGTTTCTGGTATTTTGGTCAAACTACTAAAATACTCTTCCTTGACTCGGTCATCACCAACCACTGTAAGCAATCGCCATGCTTGCAACGTGTAGGTGCACCACTAGCTTGTCATGTATCGTCAAGTCTCTTCTATCCCGGTTCTATCGAATCACGGCTCACTTGGCCCGTACAAGCCATATGGCGCCATCCCGCCGTTCGAACCCATCTTCAATATTTCCCACTTTTCTCGTGCTATGCTTGAGCTCACTATCTCACCCCCGGCATCTTCGATCGTTCTGGGCCTTAACTCCTCCGTGAGCCTAGCACTGATCATCACTGTTGATCACAGTTGACTCCAAGCAACTCTGCACATCAAAATACAAAGAAATCATTTTCAGATACAAGTTATTCACAACTTGACTTATATTAGCTAATACATGCATCATGCAACCTTAATTGAATGACCCAAATCTTCCCAATTCAATTCATGACTCAAATCTCTAAAAACCCTGTTTTTTTAGGAAGGTCGGCAATACCACGCCTAACAAGCCGAATTTTCGAGAACTTCTAGAAAATAGTCCAAGCCAAATACAATCTTTGTAAAACCATTTGACCACTCCATAAACCTTGAAATAGTTCATCACAATAATATTCTGGACCTTCTCACATGATCCTTCAGAACTGAATATGTGAGGAACGGAAGGACATAATTTGTGTCAGTGTTTTTAGACTGCTTTTAATGGGATATGATCCTATGCTGTTCGAGAACAAACAAGTTGATTAGATGGCTTAAGATTAACTAAGAGTAGAATAATTTCAGACGATCCTTGAAATCTGTGATCATTTTACTTGCTACTCACAGCTCACTGGACATACGACCTTAATTCCACTCTTCAGTCCTCAAGTAACTGAAGAAATGGAAACGTCAGCATTTCTTGATATTTTCTTTTACTTTTTGCCAATAGAATTTCTTCATATTTTCAATAACGTTCCGGAGAACTGCACTTTGTCTCTTGTTCTATACTTTCGTGTGGTACTACCGCCTTTCTGAATTGAATATGTTACCTAATTAGAGTTCAGTAATCTTTCTACATGCTCATCATTTCCTTGAACCTTTTCTGGAGATACGAGCTTCATACAGGATGTAATCTGTGTAATTCCTGACTGAGGCAGTGACAACTGGTTATACTATACATTTAGAGCTCTGAACAAATTCAGTGGTCATTTATGGGAATCCATGATGTTTCATAATCTATAGATTCTGTGAATAAAAGGACTGATTATTGATGGAATCGAATCTGAAAATGATGATGGAGAAAGGACTCAGTTTGCTGTCATTCAGGGAATCGGAGTTTAGTTCAGACTTCAGACTGCTTCTAACGGGATAGGCTCCTATGCTCTTAAAAAATAACCAACTTGGCTGGATGAGAGGCTTACGATTAACTAGAGTAGAACAAGTTCAGATGGTCGTTCAAATCTATGATCATTTTGCTAGGTAGTCAGACATATGACCAATTACATTAATTCGTCTCTTGAAAATAACTGAATAGAAGCTTCAGCATTCTTGATCTTTTCAGTCATATTCACATAACTTTACCCTGTCCCCATGTTATGTTGTACTCCCCCCGTTTCAAAAATATAAGGTGTATAATTTTTACAGTTTTGTTTCAAATTATAATGCGTGCATGCGACTTCAATGGCATTTTCTCTCTTTTGCCTTTATTTATCTTTCCTCTCTCCAGTCTCCAATATTTATGAATAAACATCTACACATGCTAGTCTCTCTAGATGTTCATATTCTCCTTGATCTGTTTTGTTGAGGTATGAGTAGTATATATTGCTGTCTGCAGCTTAAGATTTTGCTTCTCTTAAATCATACATTTCATATTTCTCCTCTCGCACTTAAATCAGGCAAGCTTGATGCTGCAATGTTTTGCCACCACGAAAAAATTGTACTTATTGTGTTGCATTGGGTTAACAATGCAGATGCTACTGAATCAGATCAGGGGCAAGGCAGTGGTGTTCACCGGCCACTCCCTCGGTGGCGCCATAGCCGCCCTCGCGGCGCTGCACTACCTCTGCATCTCGTCGTCAAGCTCGACATGCGCCCCGGCTCCTCCGGTGCTATGCGTCACCTTCGGAAGCCCGCTGCTCGGCAACGAGGCCCTGTCCAGGGCCATCCTGCGCGAGCGGTGGGGCGGCAACTTCTGCCACGTCGTCTCGCAGCACGACATCGTCCCGAGGATCCTCTTCTGCCCCCTCGACACCTTCCCCGCGCACGTCATTGCCGGAATGCAGCTGCACCAATGGCCGGCGCGCGCCGGCCACGTGGGCACGGTGTCCGCGGGCACCGCGCGCATGGCTGACACTGACCAGGAGGCGCTACGGCAGCTGATACAGACGCACGTAGGCTCGGTGGCGATGGAGCGGAAGCTTGCCGCTCCGGAGTCGCAGGGCGGGAGCCCGTACCGGCCGTTCGGGACGTACGTGCTGTGCTCACCGGACGGCGCTGCGTGCATTGACAGCCCGACGGCCGCGGTCCAGATGCTCTACGCCACGTTCGCCGCCCGGTGCGCACCGGGCGGCGCGGCGTCCCTGGAGGCCGCGCATTCCTGCTACGGCGACTTGGTGCTGAAAATGCCTCAGCACTTGCTCCGCAAGCGGCGCCTACATGACGGCGCCGCCGCCTACGTACCGTCCGCGTCCAACTACGACGCCGGCATCTCCCTCGCGCTGGAGGCCTCCGGCATCAACGGCGAGGCGGCGGAGACAGCGACGGCGCGGCACTGGCTGAAGACGTCGAAGCGGGCGGGCCGGAGCCCAAGCCTGAACTGCGCCAGCCTCTCGACGCGGCTGGGTCGGATCACGCCGTGCCGGGCGCAGATCGAGTGGTACAAGGCGTCGTTTGACGGCGACACGGGCTACTATGACGCGTTCAAGCAGCGGCGGTCGCCCAAGAAGTTCAGCAAGGCCAACATGTACCGTATCAAGCTGGGCCAGTTCTGGGACGGCGTGCTCGCCATGCTCGACACCAGCCAGCTCCCCCACGACTTCCACCGCCGCGCCAAGTGGGTCAACGCCGCCCGCTTCTACCAGCTCCTCGTCGAGCCGCTCGACATCGCTGACTACCACCGCAACAACCTCCACAAGACAAGAGGCAGCTACATCGCCCACGGCCGCGAGAGAAGGTAGCAGTAGCGTAGCACCATTGTTCATGCTAGATCATTGAGTTGCGCTTATGTACATACCTGCATTGCGTCTGAACTCTACAGGTATGAGCTGTTCGACAAGTGGTGGAAGGAGAAGGGCTTCACGGGCGCCGGCGCCGGCGCCGGTGACACCTCGGCTACGGCGCGTGGGAGGAGCAAGTTCGCCGGGCTGACGCAGGACCCGTGCTTCTGGGCGAGGGTGGAGGAGGCGAGGGAGCAGACGGAGAGTGCCAAGGCCGAGCGCGAGGTAGCGGCGCTGGTGATGAAGCTGGAGAGCCTGCGAGAGTTCGAGCGCTACTCCGGCGGGCTGGTTGAGAGCAAGGACGTGTCCGTCGACGTCGTTGCACCGCAGTCGAGTTACACCCTGTGGGTGGAGGAGTGGAAGGAGCTCAAGCTCAGAGATGAAGTCAGGACAATATTGTTTCAATTTTGAAGTTGGAACAGCTAGCTGAAGGAATTTAATTAATTAGGTAAACATTTTGCGAGTAGTTTAGGTACAGATCATGGATATATGTTAGTAAATTAGTTTAGGTGATTGTAAATATACATAGGCATGTAGAGGCACTGCATTATGATGTACTCTTTGTTCTTCATGTTGTACCTCGATGCTGATTCAGTTAACTTTCTTCTCTTTTTAAAGAGCTTGCTTTATCCTTTGTGATTGTGCATAGACTAGTTTAGTATCGGGCAGATTACGAATGTATATACCTTCCCTGTATGATCAGAGACTTGTAGGTTTTCTGATCAAGCAAACCGTGTGTATGATTGAATTCTTCCCTATTTCTCTATTTTTGAGTCGGGACATTGGGGGCGTGGAAATTCAGAGCTTCATCTGCAGGAGGAACAATTTGTCAAAACTCCAAAAAAAAAAAAATCCTTTATAGTTCCTTGAAATCTTCAATGCAAGCTACCCACTCCTAGTTTGCTTATGATGAGATAAATATTTTGCGCTATTTATTATACATTTCTTATGTGCTCATTCTAAAAAGTATATATACTTGTCCAGTTCAGAAATTTTGTGTGAAAGCCTGCTGGGCAAAAGGCTTTATCAAGAGCAGGAATCTGCCCATCAATGCCATCAAATGTTCTTCCTTCTAGTTCTAGACTTACAGCCACATGATTGATTACTATCTACTAGTAGCACAAGTTAAACATTTCTCTTGAGAACTACAGCTGAAAATTTCTCTTGAGACTCGAGTGCGTAGGAAAACCTACGTGGTTCCCCCAAGCCATGCTCTCTGTCCAAGAGCTAATTTCTACGACATGTGCTGGGCAACTGTCGGCGACATGGTGCCTTTCTTGTCTTGCTAATTTCTACGCGGTAAGGATCCAGCCACCCCCGTGCAAACTCTTTTCACAAGGCGTGTGCGCTATCAACTACGTGTACTTCTTCTGATCATGTCTTTTTTAAGATCTTGCCCGTTTTAACTTTAATTTTGCTAATTTCTGTGAACTACTTCACTATTTTTTTCTAACTTTTTTACTTTTCTTTTTTCTACATTCTTTTGTATTATCCTTGATGGGTTAACCTGTTTTTTCTATTTTTATTTTTTTAAAATTTAATTATACCAAAAAAACTACCAACAGTTACAATGCAAAATAAGTCAATTACAATAAAAAAATATAAGCTATAAAAAAAGTCAAGTTGAGCCCCTCTTAACTTACGGTTTCCTCCAAATGAATAAATATGAGTTGTCTTTTTTAAATAATTTATTAGAATGATTTTTTTGAAATAGCATTCACTTTTTTTGTACAAATGCTAGAGAACTAAAAATCATCGGTCATACTCATAAGCGCAACTAAAACGAACCACCCATAGTACTCTCTGGTCTTTGTTAAGCTCGAAAGACGAAGAGTGCCTGATGAAAAGCAGATGAGTTCGACGGCTTGGGTGGCGGAGATCAGAAGCGGCATTGCATCTGTGATGTGGTTGCTAGTCTTGGCCACAGCTTCCGGCATAGCATCAAGAGCTCATGTCTTGTAGTAAGTTTAGACGAAAGCAATCCTGTGCTGGCGGAGTTTGTTGGCCATCTTTGTTTCTTGTTGCACGTCTTTGGGAGTGAGGTACTGTCACTATGTGTGTGCAGCTCGTGTATGGGAGCATTTAGTTGTTGCATATGGCACTACTATAAAAATAAGTCAATATTAGACGTTTTATCATAGACAGTTAACCAAAATCGTCAGTATTAAATACTATCACAGAAATACATACGTATTTTTATTTAGCAGTGCTGCATGTGAACGTTCGGTCGATGTTGATCGAACAAAGTTGTAGGATGAGTATTACGTGGACCGCGTACGTATTCGACTAGAGAAAAAAAAATTACCGTCCTTCTCATACCATAAATGGAAAAGAACGACAGAACTCCCAGAGTTACCAAGCCCATTAGGCCTTTTAATGAATATTTTCTAGTTCCTTGTGATTTCCGAAAAGAAAAATGGAGCTGGGGAAAAAAATACCTATTGGGCTCCAGGTCCGTTAAAAAACCCAGGTCTTGGATTGTTTGCTTCGCAGACATCTGGAGCCCATTAGTGGGAGCACAAGTGCAGCCCAAAATTTCCAACATTTGTGCACAGGTCCTTGCCTATTTTAATTAAATAAATTAATTTTGGCAACATTTTTATGAGGTACATTTGCAGTTGTTGGAGGAGAAGGACTACTTCAGTATAAAGAACAGTACAAATTCTTATCTAGAATACAGTAGCATGTCTGCATCGATCCTCGATGCTTAATTAGTTTCTTGATTTGCCACTGCTGTGCAACTGGGATCGATTTGCTAGGCAAGCATGCATGCAGGAGAGGCCAAACCTAAAAGCAAGGAATTTTTTTTCCAAGTGACCGTCTTTGTCACCATAAACTTGTGCGTGCACGCACCCGTAGTTGCAAGCATCGACCATGCACGAGAATATTTCACCCATTTGTATTATTATGTTATATTTGAGTTATGAGATAACCCATTCAATTATGTATGAGTAAATTTCACAAAACTCCATTTTATGACCATATGTAACACAAAACCATTTTAAGGAGGAAAGAGGAAATCACACAAGAATTTCTTCACACCACGATGATTCAGGCGTGTTATTTATTATCTAATGAACAGCTAACACCGGATATGAAAATTATTACAGTACATATCTTAAAGCTCAAGTGAGTCAAAATTCTTCAAGGACAACTCTTATCTTTTTTTTTGACAGGAACAAAGCCGCAATCGGATATAATTGATCATTTTTCTCTTGAGGTGTCTCCTTTTTCCAATTTGGAATCAGCATATATAGCACCACCGCAACACTTCAGCACTTTTGGTCAATAAAAATTAGGTACGTGGATGAGGCTGTAAGAGCTGCGGCGAATCGATTTTGACTAAAGGAAACTAAAGGACCGGTGAGATGATCTAACATACACATGTATCTATGATCAACAGAACCTTCGATCAAAAGCAGCTTTTGCCTTTTGTTGGCACCATGATCAAGCTAGCTAGCACATAATATCACCATCATCTACTACTGCCACCCAATAATATAATGGGTTCGTTGGTCATTTTATAATCTCGTTGCTCGTGGTAGCTAGCGGCTAGATTCGCCTTCGCATTCCCCTGCATTAGATGCGTGCATCCAAAGCGAAGCACGCAGCGTGCGGACACGGGCTTTACCCGGCATCGCGCGTACCGCCGACGGTAGCAAAGTGCGATGCGATAATGCCGCCGCGCGCGCGCCGAGAAGTTGGACCTGATCTGCGCGGAGACTAAGCGCATCTCTAATAGTGTTAGCTTAGTTATATTAAATAAATAAAATTCTATACGAAGGAGAGATAAGGTGATAAGAGATAATGTGTTATCTCTTATGTAAGAGACAACTTGAATCCGCAGATCAACATAGATAGTGAGAGGGTGCGACGCAGAAAGTTACGGTAAAAATGGTATAAAATAATTAGAGAAATAATTTACTGTTAGAGATCGGATTATCTCTATTGCTGATTTTAGATGAGCTGAAAGCCTTAGAAACAACCTTAAAACACGGCGATTATACATGCCCTAAAAAAATAGATGCACTTATCGGCGTTTTCACTGAATACGAGCCGATCGACGCGCGCGCATATATTCCTACTGCCTGCATGTTCTTTCTTCTCCCCGGACGTTTGCCTTTGGTCATGTCCTTTTTCATTTTCTGTCATATTCCTACTGCCTGCATCGTTCTTTCTTCTCTTAACGATTATTATTTATTAAACAAACACATGCGTACATAAGATTGGTAGCGTAGGGTTCCTCACTGCTGGCACCATATACCACTATTAAGGGGGTGATCAGAATAACGATAGCTTTTAGCTTTTGCTGAAAAAACACTGTAACTGGCTGAAAAAACACTGTAGTTGAGTGACATGTTAGGCATAATTAAATTTTAAAAAATGTAAAAATAAAAACGGCTCGCTAGTCTAGTGCGGACAATGCAAAGAAATATGAGAAAAAAAATGGAACGCAAAAAAACCAAAAAAAACAAAAAAAATTCACTACGTAACAAAAGTGCTACAGTGATTCCGTCATTGCTACGATTGTTCGATCGCTAAACAAGAAAATATCTCCGTTACGATCGCCCCAACAGTGCATGTGAGAATCGAAAAGCAAAGAATGGCGGTAGGATATAGGTAGTACTTATTTTGGCGTTACTTTATAGTTTTTTATTATAGCTAGTTTATTTTTTTTACTGTAGTTAAGTTGATTTATTTAGTATAATTAAATTTAAAAAATAGAAAAAAAATATATTAACCTATCACGAACAATGTAAATGAATACAAAAAAAGCAAAAAAACCTAAAAAAATAAATAAATAAAGATAAAGATAAAATTATTTAATAGTAAAAAAACAAAAATTAGAAGCAGAAGTTGAACGTGAGCACTACCATATCCCTATTTTATCGTGGTGTTCATAGAACTGTGGTTTTGCTATTTGCAAATTGCCTTAATACCGTGCCAGGGACGGAGCAACGCGGGTACAGGTGCACCCCGAATTCTTTTTCCGGCAAAGTACCGTGTACTTCCTTCATCCTCCTTTACTAGATATTTTTTACTAAGACACAAATGCCTTAGGTTAAGCAACTTTTTCTATACGAAGTGATCAAAATATCCTTGATAACTACTACTCAGATCGACCATAGGCCCAGGATAGGTGGAGGGAAGATGAGATAATTAATAAGGGTATAATAGAAAAAATGCATTGGGAAAGGTGAAGTGACAGGTAAATATGAACAAGGAACATTTATAGGTGTACTATACTGCACCAACATGGGCTAAGAAGTATTTGACCCGCTCGTTTTGACATAACTTCTTATTTCTGATTTTATTTCATTATTTTTTATTTTTTTTTCTGTTTTTGGTTTTAAAGCTTTTTTGTTTTTGCTTTTTTTTCTGTATTCATTTGCATTGTCTGTGATGAGCTAATCTATTATTTTTATTTTAAATTTTTTTAAATTTAATTACGTTAAATAAATCACCTTAGTTACAGTAAAAAATAAATCAGCTACAGTTTAAAAAATTATAAATCATCGTCATTCTGAATGCCCCCATTAACATTTGACCGCCAAAAACTTGTTTATTAATTTGCTTCTCAACCGATGTTAACCCTTTTCGTAGCAACCACAAATATTGATCGGGTTTTCTGGCTACAAATTTTGTGAAGGGCAGGCTACTGAATGTTTACGTACTACCCACTCCGAATGTTTACGTTGGAATGTGGCGATTAACTTGGCATCCCCATCGTCGAAACCCTGGCTTCGCCAGTATGTTGTGGATCGTGATCCAATGGATGGAACAAATTTACGGACTTAATGTTTATAAAAAAAAATGCACCAGTCAACCTACTGATCTAGAGCTCCGGGAAACAAAAAACAGAAAGAAACAAGGAAGAAAAAGTTTGTGGCGGATCTGTACTGGGCGGCTAGCGCTAACGTGGGGTTAGCAAGCAAGAACAGTTGCCAAACACTCGTGGCCGATCAATCAGCATCTAGACCTACAACCGTGTAGCTAGCACCACCGGCTACTCGCCGATTGCCAGAACAGACACGCGTAAAGCAGGAAGATAACGTGGACGCCTTTGACCGCCCTCGTGAAGGTGACTTTCTTTTCCGTTGACTCCAAGTTCCACGTGTCGTCTCTTCCCGTAAATAGCTTATCACATTTAGCTTATGCTTTCCTCGGGTAAATAAATATAATGAGTTCTACGTGTCATCCTTCCCGTAAATAGATTATCACATTTGGCTTATGATTTTTTCAAAAAAATAAATAAGATAATTTTTTTATCTTTTTTAAATAATTTATTGCAACCGTTTTTTTAAATAGTTTATCGATTTATCGGTAGCGAAAAGAACCCACCTGAGTGAGTGCTAATCGTCATTTAGTGGGAATGATGAGCTAGTCAAACCAGGTCAATGCTGCCCACTATCAAATTAAACAAGCACGCGTGGCCAGATTAGGCACGAGCACGAGGCAATTAAACAGTGAGACATGGCGTACCACGTACGTATCTAGCTAGCAAGAACAGGCATGGAAATGAAGGTACGTGGTGGTCAGTTACAAGTCGCTAACTAATTAGCTAGCGCTGTTGGTCGAACCGTGAACCACGTGTATATCACTTGCTGCCGCCCGGATTAATTAGCTAGTATATTTGGGCTTAAACAAGGATACTTGGGCTTAAACAAAGATCCTGATCAAAATATGGCTCCGTTGAAGAGATACGGGAGGTGTTGTGTTCTGTTATCGGGTCCAATCACTTAAAGAATATGATCGGATTTCGTTTAAAATATATATTTTGATCAGTATAACTGGTTGGTAATATGAATTGGTCGGAGATCATGATTAAAATTATCTTCATGTTCATGATAGATTACGCACTGACTTGCACCAAACATGGTGTCTAAAGGTGTTTGCGTTTATTGGAGTCAGACGTGTCTACTCGAGGCGCTTCCAACTGCAACTATTCACCATCATCTTCTGATCACTCTATTTTGTCTTCAAGCAGGGTGTTGTCCCTATATCTAAGCAAGCTATTATTCTAATTTTTAAATATGTCCCTATTTCCATTACTAACTAAGACTCTGTTCATTCCTCATTTGGGACACTTGTTCTTAAGTCTATCTATACCCTTTGTAAATCTCATAATAGATACAAGCAGAGAAGCATGAGTTATCTATATATATAATATATTAAAAGTATTTTATAGCTTTTTATTTATATAGTGATTTCGTTGATAGGAGTTTATTTTTTTTTCATAACAATTTTCTCTGTTAAATCTTTGTATGGTGCTCCTGCTTATTTTTCGTTGTTTCTCTCGTCAAGTCAGTTTTCATAGCAAGGGCCATACCTAACACTTGACATCGATGCATCAGCAGTTGCCCGATCGAACGCTCGTTCAATCAATTATTGATCCATCAATGCAACTTGGCCATGAGTCGTGTTGCCCGCGGCTGCCGTTTGACTGCTAGCTACTTATATGTTCCGTTGACGGGCGACGACTCTCTCGAACGCGACCTAGCTACTTACTTATAAGGTCAACTCTGCATCAAGTTTTATCTATACATAATGATCAGGTCAACTCTGCATCAAGTTTTTTCTATATATAATGATCGACCATGCACATGCAAAGAATCCTAATCAAAGATAAGAGACGCCGCCGGGCTATATGATTTACTTTGTTTTTTGGCTATATGATTTACTTTGTTTTTTCTTGAGCTAACTCGTTAGTAACAATCACTGCTACGTACTCCATTCCGTAATATAAGTTTGATATATATATCTAGAAGGTATATTATTTAAATAATATTTAATAATATTATATTATATTTATCTTTAATAGAAAGAGTGATATTATATCTATTTGATAGGAGTAACTATGATCTAATTCCATTAAATATTATTTAAATAATATATTTTCTAGGTATAAATACTAGACTTATATTGTGGGATAGATGAAGTAATATTTTGTGCCGCTAATTACATTGATCCACAAAACCTAGGAACTTGCGGTCATGCATCCATCAGAGTAGCGCTTCTATGTTTTTCTTTCTAACAAGAGTAGCACTAATCTTGAAGTAAATGAAGAAGTAAATAACATCTATCCATCATTTGTTATACTTTAAAAATTATGCAAATCACTATTGAGAAAAATATAAAAACACCTCCATTAATAATCACTGTAGCAGTATCTTTCCCCCACGCCTCCTTCCTTCTTAACTCTTGGCCAGTCGCAGAGGGAGCATGACTCAGTTTAAAACCTATTTCAAATACAAAACAATCATACATTTTGGTCCAAGCCTTAAGACGTACCCCTCCATTCATTTTTAAGCGACCTTTTTGATTTTTTACGATCTTCAATACGTGACTTTGATCATTATTTTTATAATTTTATCTTACAATATACTAATAAAATTATAATATTATAAAATTATTTATAATGATAAATCTAATGATATAGTTTTTATATAGATAATATAGATAATTTTAAATATATTAATGATCAAACTCTAGAAAATATGATGGCATGGATTCTAAAATATCACTTTAAAAAACAGGGAGCATACGTAAAGGCAAAGCCAACGAAAAAGTTACTGCGTATGTGCACATCATTCACAAAAACAGGACGAAAAGGCTCACGGGTCAACTCATTAGAGGGTTGTCGTTAGTGTTGCCTCTAAATTATATGGCAGCTTATATACAACACCAGTGTGCATGCCCGGTCTAAACACAACACAAGAGTTAGCTGACTAGGCGTGCGCGCATCATTCACAAATCATACACGAAAAGGGGGACATAATTGCTGAAATACACTCACTCAGAGGCAAAGCCAAGATAAAAAAGAAAGAAGAGACTCATAGATCAAACCTTTTCCAGCTACTCATATTGACACCATAGATTGATAAATACATGACCAACGCTATTACAGTCTACACTAGTGTTGTTGGCCTCATGCACAAACTCACGATCTATACATATTAGCAATAGCGGGTGTATGACAAAATTTTATCTGGGACAAACCTAAATATGGCTCGTAAACAGATTGATTTATGCATCATGCATTCAAAGTTCACAATCACCATAATTTTAGACTAAAATCAATCCTAAAATTATATAGACAAAGGAAGCAAATTCATTCTCTTAATTCGACTCACTGTTTCTTAGTTAGATATTCCTCTCATTCATCCATTCATCATCAAATTTAGTATACAAATATGTCATTTTGCAATGAAAATTGATGTATAAAATTTCACAATATCATTCTCTTGATGTAACATATAACTCTCTCATTTTCTCTCACAAAATGTAACCTCATACATGATATTGAAATCAGCACTACAAGTACTAGCTAGGGAGATGGAGGGTAATAAATGCCGGAAAGTGGGTTCGAGCCTATTGAAGCCTACCTGCTGGCTACACCCCTGCACTCACCCAACACCAAACCAATTTATAAATATTTGTCTCCAAGTATCAATAGAGGCTCTTGATTTGGCTTGGTTTTTAGTGTTTCCTCTTCTCTCCTTGATTTTGTTGTGTGCCAAGAATATATAAGTAATGAAGATATGTTTTGGATACCAGATGTCATCCGTCTAGGCACTTGTATTTGTAAGTTCTTGTGTTTGCCCGATTTTAGTTCAAGAAGGAGTGATTTTGGAGTTTTGATGTTGTGGGCATTTTGGGTTTAGTCCGTGCTATGATCTAGTTTGTTGTGACATGTGATAATCCATTCAAGGTTATCTAGATCATTAAGAACTCACAAGTGAGAGCAGATCGAGATTTCCTACTTTTGATCGGTTTTTGGTGCACCCTTCCTTCAAACGAAAAAAGATCAAAATTTTGGCAATGATTTTCTTAATCGTTGATTGGAATAGGTTCCTAACATCCTAGATATTGTGCATGCAAAGTTTCAAGCCATTTGGATCAACTGATCAAAAGTTACATGGATTCTTAGTTTTGAAATAGGGCTGAAATTACTATTCATTCTTGAATTTATTGTAGCAGCGATTTGACCGGAGTTACTATAGCTTTACCTGATTTACTGTTCATATCGGTCTGACCGCTATTGAAATAGAGGCCTGACCGGCTAGGAAGTTAGACCGCTCCTTTTATGGAGATCAAACTGCCATATATAAGGAAATAATCTCTAATATATGGGAACAATCTAAAAGGAAACAAACTCAAATAGTAAGGTAATTGCACCCCCTGAGCTACAGTTCACGCTTACGACACTACAGTACTACACGGTATTGTTCACGGTGCTACAGTATCGCACTGGTACTGTTCATCCCCGCAGGTACTATTCATCCAACACTATGGTACCCCACAGTATTGTTTGCGAGTCTACTATATGCATCGCCGGGATCTTAGGCCATAACATTAATGTTGTAGTCGGTAGTTAGGTACGGGTTCGAAGACCGGGGATAGGGCACTCGCCCTTATCTAACCGCCAGCAGGGCTCTTCCCTGATGAGGTAGAGAGACTCTGAGACTTATTTAGAGAACCTTTATTTATTCATTGCTTGATTATGAATAGTGCAGCTCCTCTCTTTATATAGATGATGTTAGCCCCTGACAATATGAAAACTATAACACAATCTAATGCAACCAATTGACTAAATATCATATCCATACTATATAAATATTAAGATATCTATTTCTAATATAAAGATATCTATCTAATTATTCCTAATATGAAGATATGCACACTATTCCTAATAAGTGCTATAGTGTGCACGACACTATTCACATGAATAGTGCATGTAGGTACTGTTCACATGAACAGTGCGCGTGATACTTTTTTGCCTATTTGCTGCAGTGCCTCACTAGATCATACATCATAACATTACACCTCTCGTGACAAGACAGCTCGTCCTCGAGTTGTCAGGTAGTGGCCATGATTGAAGTCCTTCGTAACCCCATGTCAACGAGAGCCAGTGATGATGTCGTGCGGTGCGAAAGATAATTAGCGAAGCCCTGTTACACAACAGCGAGAATACCAACCCTCTAGTATTGGTTGACGTCATAGGAGTAACCGACGATAAGGGCAAACGTGGTAGGGTAGCAACATCCTTCTTGCCTTGAGATGCAACAGTTGTAGGAAAGATGTGATGAGGTCG
The DNA here is from genome assembly GCA_036346265.1 of Melocanna baccifera. Classification (NCBI taxonomy): domain Eukaryota; kingdom Viridiplantae; phylum Streptophyta; class Magnoliopsida; order Poales; family Poaceae; genus Melocanna; species Melocanna baccifera. The sequence continues at coordinate 17,742,707 of CM070707.1, read as the reverse complement.
CTGACCCTCCAGCCATTGCGCTCCGCATCTTCGAAGGCACGATGTCGACCGACCTTATGGATAAGACCGTTACTGGATAGCGATAACATTTCTCATTGGTGAATGCACCGGAGATGCAGCCAAGGATAGCAAAACCTAGAAAGGAGTTATTATTGGCAGAGGCGGTAATAGGACCAACGCTGATGACGGTGATGGCAACGCCGCTATTGCAGTGGCAGGCATCGCCTCTTGTTGCTCCTCTATCCTAGACATGGTCGCAACTGGTGGCAATGGTGAGTTAGAAACTGCATCAACATGATGTGCCTTCTTCTCCATCTTGGCCATGAACTCTTTCATCCAGACCATCAAGTTGGTGCAGATCTCAGTAGAGGATAACTCGACATAGAAAGTCACGATAGTTGGCTCGGTGGAGACTTGACATGTGGGTAGAGACGGTGTGATGGTAGTGGCGAAATGATGGTTGATGTGTTCAATAAAACTTGGCCTTGTTTGCACCCCAAGCGCACATTCTAGCTACCGATACGTGTTTAACAAAACTTGGCCATGTCTGCACCCCGAGCGCACACTCTAGCTGTCGGTACCACAGGGCAGTATTCCCTGTTAGGTGGTGCGATGCCAGCCACTCCTTCTCTTCCTCCATCGTCTGCTACTACTTGAATAATTGCTCAAAGCGATTCAACCAAGGTCACAGATCTTCCGTGCCGTCGAAAGTCGAAAGCCTTAGGTAGTGGAATCATGAAGTTCGGTACTTCATGGGATCGAAACCCCTGCTGCTTGCCATAGAAGGTGGAGCAACAGTTGGCTGTGATAATAATTGTCATGAACCTTAGTTCATAATGGGATAAACATCCATCGAAGGAAAGTTGGACGGCAACAACTTGAGATAGAATGGCGCTAGATAAAAAAGGGCACCGATTGGAGAGGAATAGATCTAGAATAGCCGGGCTAGCGGAGAGACCAGAGTTAGGAATCAAGGACTTAGAATACTTCTTCATTATTCATTGTTTGATTATGAATGGTATGGCTTCTCTCCTAATATAGATGATATTAGCCCCTAACAATATAATATAATCTAATGCAGCCAATCAACTAAAGATAATATAACATCCATACTATCTAAATATTAATATATCTATTCCTAATATAAAGATATGCATATATATATATATATATTCTAATATAAATATATATATCTAATTATCCCTAATACGCAGATATGCACACTATTCATAACAAGTGCTACAGTGCATGTGATACTTTTTCGTCTGTTTGCTACAGTGCCTCGTCGGATCATACGTCATTAGGGTTGGACAAAAAGCTTGAAGCTCGCGAGCTACTCGGGCTCGTTATGGGCTCGGCTCGAGCTCGGAGTCTCCCTCAGCGAGCCAAGCTCAGGCTGTGGCTCGGCTCACTAACGAGCCGAGCCCGAGCTACTCACGAGCCATATCGAGCCGGACTTCAGATTACATCGCATCCGATAAACTCTAATCTATTCGCTCGCATCCGGTCCACTCGCATCCGGAGTGGCTCTCTCTCCACACTCGCTCACTCTCCGCTCGCCGGTCGCCCACCCACCCCGTGCCGCCGCCTCCCTCCCCGGTCCCCTCACCCCGCGCCGCCGCCGCCTCCCTCCCCGGTCCCCGCCCCGTCGATCCGTCCGCTCTCCACCCACTGGTCACCTCCCCACCTCGCGCCGCCACCTCCGTCCCGGTCCCCCCACCCCGCGCCGCCGCCTCCGTCCCCGGTCCCTCCCACCCCGCACTGCCGCCTCCCTCCCCGATCCCCCCACCCTGTGCCGTTGCCTCCCTCCCTAATCCCTCCCTCATCTATCCTCCCGCCGCCGCCGCACTACTCCTGCCGCATTGGCTCGCTAGAAAAATGATACAGAGATGGCGGCTGGATATTTTGGATGTGTGTTCGGCTTTGAATTATATGGTGATTGGTGAGCGCTGCATGAATTGTGGCAGCTTGTGAAAAAATTGTGCCGACTGTGACACATGTATTGGTTTGGTGATTGCTTTGCTCCCATGGTTTTCCATGGGTGATTTTCTCTGTCTCTCTGCTTGCATGATTTTAAATTGGCCTAGCTAGTTGATATGCATGGCAATGCATTGCGTTGCTTTCTTTTTGCCTTGAGTTGATTCATCGTGTTGGTGGCCGCTAGATAGACAAAGTGATTTTAGTGTTCGGTCAAGGGAGGGCAGCTACTGTATAGAGTTCTTGCCGAGTCTTTGGGAATTAGAGGTGATTAGATTAGAGGCATTACATGAGAAATTAATGATCTTTTGGTGCTTTTCATTGCATGGTCACTGAGTGAATCAACAGAGAACAAGGCGCTGTGTGATTTCCATGGGTCCAGCAACAATGTCTTCAGTTTTTCAATCAATAGCTATAGTACCCGAAGAAGATTTAGAGCTTTACATCTTCTAAAAAATGAGCATAATTTCTTTCTTTGCCATGAATGTAGAAACACCTATACAATTTGTTCCAATTTCCTATGTTCTGCTTGCTGTTCTGTTGTTGTTCTAATGCTCGTGAGCTCTGCTAATGAGCTTGCTGCTGAATGTTTAGCAAGTAGCAAGGTTGCTGTTCTGAATGTTGCTAATGCTGCTGTTCTGCTGCTGAATCTGCTGCTAATGGCCTAATGCTGCTGTTCTGTTGCTGAATGTTCTGTTGAATCTGTTGTTGCTGCTGCTAAATCTAGACTTGGCTCACGAGCCGTCCGAGCTGACTCAAGTCAAATTTCGAGCGAGCCACCCTTCTGGCTTGTTTCAGAAATGAGTCGAGCCGAGCCGCACTCCACAACGAGCTCAGCCGAGCCTGACTTGAGCCAGCTTGGCTCGACTCATTTCCAACCCTATACGTCATAACATGAATAGTCCTATATGAGGTAAGAAAAACACCTCCTTTTTTCTCCCACGCTGCTATGTCTAGCTTGTTATCCCTTTTCTTTCCTTTCCCCTCACACTAATTTGCATGCATGACTAAAACAAGTCTCACATTTATATTGTTTTCCCCTCAGATATTCCAAGTTGCCAATTCGTGGCCACGGCTGCATGCCCATGTTTGCCCCTACATGGAAACTGACCCTAGGGGTCCACAAAGTAAAAAAAATTACAAACATCTACAGTAAAAAAATATTATAGTACAAAATAAATCAAAAAACTTAAGTTTAAAAGCTCAAATAAGCAGCCCTATCTCAAATCTCACAGGGGCCGCAGGACTCCAGCTAGTAAGACGTCCGCTGATATTCAAATCTCACAACCAGTCTTTTTGGACCGCTTGGTACGGGTTTGTATGTATGTTAGATCTCAGCAAATCTGGATTTAGCCCCAGAACGTCGAAAAATACCATGTCAGCACATATATCCTCCACGTCAGCTCCGGCCATGAATGTACGAAACAAAAGAGCAGCCCTATCTCACGTCAACCCCCTCGTCCGCTCGCTCTCTCCGTCGCGCAAGTTTTGGGGTCCTGGAAAATACTAGACAATAGCATCTCGTGCTATTCTGGTAGTGCTCAGTTTAGCAATAGCTTATAACTTTTTTACTGTAGTTAATTTATTTTTTACTATAGTTAAGTTAATTTATTTGACATAATTAAATTTATATATATATATATAATAGAAAAAATATATTAGCTAATCACAGATAATGCATAGGAATACAGAAAAAAAAGTAAAAAAATATAAAAAAACCTAGAAAAAGATAAAATACTAAATAGTAAAAAATAAACTAAAAACAAAAACTAATTTAAAAACTAAAATGAGCGAGACCACAGTAGGCCACGATAGTCTCGAGCAGGTAGAATAGCACCGTAGAGCCGGAAGAACAACGCCACAACAATACAAAGGGGTTGCTGGATTGCATGAGCGACGCACGCTGCCACGCGCAACGAACGGTCGTGTGACACTAGGATACAAATGTTACATACATAAATAAAAAATATTATAAATATAAACAAAAAATACTATAGTAAAATCGACTGTGCCATCTGCCAGCGGTGGCAGTGGCATAGTGGAAGTTAGAAAGCGAAGCCGACCACGCTCCACCTCTCTCCGTCGACTCTCCACGCGGGAGAGCAGCCCCCCACCGCCACCACCACGCAAACCGTACACGCCTCTCTCTCTCTCTCTCTCTCTTCCTCATCGTCTCTATATATACGTTTACTCCTCTCCTCCCGTTTCACTCGCAGCACGCAAGAAGACAACTGATCCTACTTGTCCCAGCCACGCTAGTCTTCTTCTACTCTAGTGTTAGCTAAGCCGCGAGCTTTTTGGAGCTAGGGATGGCGAAGGCGAGCTACGCGGGCGGTGCGGGGGCGATGGCGCCGTTGGAGGTGTCGGTGGAGGCGGGGAACCGGGGGGACGCCGAGTGGCTGGACGACGACGGGCGGCCGCGGCGGACGGGCACGGTGTGGACGTCGAGCGCGCACATCATCACCGCGGTCATCGGCTCCGGGGTGCTGTCGCTTGCGTGGGCCATCGCGCAGCTCGGCTGGGCGGCCGGCCCGGCCGTCATGCTCCTCTTCGCCTTCGTCATCTACTACACCTCCACGCTCCTCGCCGAGTGCTACCGCTCCGGCGACCCGTCCACGGGGAAGCGCAACTACACCTACATGGACGCCGTGCGAGCCAACCTCGGCGGCGCCAAGGTGAGGCTCTGCGGCGTCATCCAGTACGCCAACCTCTTCGGCGTTGCCATCGGCTACACCATCGCCGCCTCCATCAGCATGCTGTAAGCTCCATGGCGAATCTTCTCCACGTAATCAACCATTAATTCCAAGCTGCTCCGCCATTGTGATTGCATGATTTGACCAATGTGGATTTCGATTGCTTTATTCTACGGTCATGCAGGGCGATCAAGAGGGCGGATTGCTTCCACAAGAAGGGGCACAAGAACGCGTGCCACAGCTCGAGCAGCCCGTACATGATCCTCTTCGGCGTCGTCGAGGTCGTCTTCTCGCAGATACCGGACTTCGACCAGATATGGTGGCTCTCCATCGTCGCCGCCGTCATGTCCTTCACCTACTCCACCATCGGCCTTTCGCTCGGCATCGTGCAGACCGTCGCCAACGGAGGGATCCGGGGCAGCCTCACCGGCCTCAGCATCGGCGCCGGCGTCACCTCCATGCAGAAGGTGTGGCGCAGCCTCCAGGCCTTCGGCGACATCGCCTTCGCGTACTCCTACGCCGTCATCCTCATCGAGATCCAGGCAAGCAAGCAGCCACTACTACATACTCTGTTCTTGATTAATCAATTACTCTGTTGGTTTCCTCTGTTTCCGTGTCCTGATGACGCGTCCTTCGTTTTTTATGTTTATCAGGACACGATCAAAGCGCCGCCGCCGTCGGAGGCGAAGGTGATGAAGAAGGCGACGATGGTGAGCGTCGCGACGACGACGGTGTTCTACATGCTGTGCGGGTGCATGGGGTACGCGGCGTTCGGCGACGAGGCCCCCGACAACCTCCTCACGGGGTTCGGCTTCTACGAACCCTTCTGGCTGCTGGACATCGCCAACGCCGCCATCGTCGTCCACCTCGTCGGCGCGTATCAGGTCTTCTGCCAGCCGCTCTTCGCCTTCGTCGAGAAGTGGGCGGCGGCGACGTGGCCGGACAGCCGCTTCATCTCCCGGGAGGTCAGGGTGGGGCCCTTCGCGCTCAGCGTCTTCCGGCTCACCTGGCGCACGGCGTTCGTCTGCCTCACCACCGTCGTCTCCATGCTGCTCCCCTTCTTCGGCGACGTCGTGGGCCTCCTCGGCGCCGTCTCCTTCTGGCCGCTCACCGTCTACTTCCCCGTCGAGATGTACATCGTGCAGCGCGGCGTGCGCAGGGGCAGCACGCGGTGGCTCTGCCTCCAGATCCTCAGCGCCGCATGCCTCGTCGTGTCCGTCGCCGCCGCCGCGGGCTCCATCGCCGACGTCATCGACGCGCTCAAGGTGTACCGGCCGTTCAGCAGCTAGGGACCTAGCGGTGCATGCGGAATGCATGCACATAATATGTAACGTACGTACCAAGCAGCAGTGCAACATCACACTCCCGCGCTGGCCGGGGGCCTGAATACTGATAAGGAGAAGAAATTTACTGAGCGTTGTGTGACATTTTGTCATTTAGAACCTTGTAAATTCTTGCATTGTTCACCAAAAACTAGTTAATTAATGGAGCACTCCTTACATTTAGTTGCATGCTTACAATACGACTCCTCATTTTTTTTTTGAACATGCAAATGAAACCTTATATTATATCTGCATATGGCACATCATATCATTGGATGGTGTGGACTGTTTGTGGTATTGTGACATGTGAGGCCAGTGAGAAGTCTCAGGCCCTGACGCAAACAGCTCTCTCCTTTTTGGTTTTTAAATAGTGTTGACTTGTTAATGTGATTCTTATAAATTATTTATAGGAGTTATTGTATATGTGATTTTCAATAAAGTTGACTTCTCAACATAAATATTTTTAATTTTCTTAATCTTTCTCGCAGTTAATTAAAAAACAGGATCTATAGCCAAAAGCCTTGGTACTTTTGAACAGGGCCTTGGCTAACATGAACATCGCATTCTCTCGTTGTACAAGCGCCAACCAATACCTCACTGGAAACACAGGGAGCAGAAGCCCCTTGACACGTCTCCACATGCCATGTTTGTGATCTTGTGACATGTCAGGGGCCTAGCTCGTCAGGTTCTAGACAGGCCCAGAGATCCAGAGCCTCTGGACCCTCCATTACTTCGGTGATCAGGAAAGTGGTGGATCCACTGCTGGTGGATTACGATAACCGGTAAGCCCAATCTTTTTCTCTCCTCCCCCAAAAGGAGAGGACAGGCGCAGGGCAGGATGAGATCGCATGTGCATGCATACTAGGAGTGCTCATCTGGACCATTGGTGTTGCTTTCTTTGATTTGGCAGGCGATGGCTGTCTTGCCAGAGATCTTGGCAGAGCGAAAAAGGATGGCTCACAGAGCATCGGAATCTTGGCGCCCCCCTGCTCTGCTGGATTCTCTACCACTGTTGCCGCCGTGGACGTGTGATAGGGGGCTGGTTTCTTACGTTGCTCGGCTGCGTGATTGCGGGGTAGGGGTTTGGTTGTAGTCCGAAAATCAGCACTTTCTGTATTGGATGGACATAGGTCGGACTAACTCGGTTTGGTAGTGCAAACTAAATATAGGAACTCAACTCAACTATTACAGATCCATCGAAGTGTAAAGATTCTAAAATATTTAGGTAGTCTGTCTTAACTATAACTTATCCAACTGATACTTACACAAAAATAGTGTCATATCTCCTCAATGTTCCGAACTCAACTCTATGTACTCGAGTTTGGACGATGAACACATTTTCTCAACGTCGTGGACTTATCTCATCTTCCTTAAATTTGGACAGCCAATATATCTCTTTAACATCTTGGGCTCATCTTTGTTTACTTGCTTTCTCAATACGCCTTCATCTTGATTGCTCAGGCTACATAATTGCTCGTTGTAGGCATCAGATAATACAGCAAGACAACTGAACTTCCCTTTGCCATCACACCTGATGTCTCCCCATCGGTGATATCACTTTCTAGAGGATACGATATGAACTTAGGTATAGATTAAGAACTCAGTTTAACTAGAACTTTTATTACGGATAGAAGGAATGATATCATCGGATTTGGGAATAGACGGCTGTTAAGCACTGAACTTTTGTTTTCTGTTTGAACCAAGAGATTTTAAAGTGAAACGTTGCTTTTCGCCGTCGACCGTTGGACGGTTCAATCTCTACCTCGAACCGAAGAAAAAGTCCTGTGTGTTGACTTCTTTTCTCAGCGCGGGCGGACGAAAAAGCCAAAGTCGCTTTCGCCGGACGATCTCCTCCTCCTTCGACTTCGCGTCGGTTTCGGATTACCACCGACGCGGACTCGGCTTTTTTGACGTCTGCTCGCTCGGACGTTTGCCTCTCTCCGTCCTCGCTTGACCTGCGGTCATGCTCAGAGCGCTCTGCGCTTGGCGCAAGCAAGTCTTGTACCGCTCTGCGGTCCTTCGCTCACGGGAACCCAGGAAATAGCCTTGTTGCTGTCCATCTTTTTCCTTGCGTGACGCGCTGGAACGAAGAAGGCAAATCCTCTTAGAGACGGGTCTCACCGTGAGATCCCTTCTCATCAATCGTCAGATTAATCTCGTCCGCTCATTTCAACTTTTTTTCAGCTTCAGCTTCTAGTTTCATATTTTTTTCACAATTTAGTAATTCATTTTTTTCTAAATTTTTTTTAGGTTTTTTAGGTTTTTTTACATTTTTCTTTTTTCCCGTGTTCCTTTGTATTATTCGTGATGGGCTAATATATTTATTCTATTTTTTTATTTTTTAAATTCTAATTATACTAAAAATCAAATTAATTACAGTAAAAAAATTAACTATAACAAAATTTTAACAAAAAACCAAAAATTACCGCTAAAACGAACACCCCATAAATTGATCTAACAGTAGATAGAAAAGTTTTACGTGAGATCCTGCCCGCCTGCCTACCCACCGTCCATGCCTTCCGTCACTGACGCGACCTCTTCCTGCTCTGCGCTGCCACGTCTAGGAGCAGCGTCGACCAAAGTGGATAGCAGCTGCAGAGTTCACATGCATCGCACGCAAACAGCTCCTCCCTGTTCGGCGCGTAACCCAAGGCAAGGCGAGCCAACGGCACGGGTCTGCGCTGCGTCGTCTTTGATAGGACCGAGGAGAAAAAATGTGCCTTCGAGAGCCTGCTGTTTCTTGGATTTCTGTGCTGCTGGACGAGGCACGTCTGTGCCCTGCTGCTTTTTCTTTTTTTTTTCTCCTTTCCTCCTGTACTGCTGTCCTTGCTCGTGGCCGCTTCGGAACGCGCGGGAACCGAAGGACCGAGCGAAGGCGTACGTGCTGAGCTGAAAACGCCGGAACGGGAGGCGCCGACCTAGGGAGCGCTGCGCGAGATGCGCTGAAACGGAATCGTCGAGACCATTTTTTCAGTGATTCGGTTCTCGTAATCGTTTAGACTCCCATATCAATTGTTCGTCTCACCTATATATATATATATATATATATACTAGTAGAGTGTTCGTGCGTTGCAACGGAATTCAGTGGATGTATAGAGAATAATGATATGACAGAGAGTGTCTCTAATTAATTAGGAAGTAGAGAGCGGTAAGAAGTTAAAAGAATAGGATGGTTGGAGGAGAACGGATGACCACAAACTCGTTCTTTTATAATAGTTAATAGTAATGATATTACCAAATAAATAGAATTAAAAGAAGTTGATCAAACCAAAATTGGTACCGTTGATTTCAACTACATGAGTTCTAAAGGTTGTAATGGACATGCTAGAACCATATTATTTGAAAGTGTCTATTCGATTCTCTTTCCACCACACATGACATCCTAAATATCATGCCCTACAATTCCATAATCTTATACCACGCATTGGAGGAGCCCAACAAAGAATTCATACAATTCACTTGATCCAAATTCAAATAAGGAAATTTCAAAAACAACTGAAATAAAAAAGGATAAGTAATAAAAAATAAAAATAAAAATAGAAAATAGCATCAGAATCAAACCTGAATGGCTGTAATGAATTGCAAGATCAACATCGCTCTTCTCCTGCATGGAAAAATAGAATGCATTGATCATGCAATTTGATAGTACGATTTTCAAGAAAAAATCTTTACTCATTTGGCAACAAATTACTGTTACCCAATTTTTGCCACTACATTGTACCCAGTGAAATCATCATAGAAGATAAGTTCAGTTACTTTTCATTTTGTTGGTAACATCTCATTTTTGGATAGTTATAGTGGATATTTGTCTAACTTTTGTACTGACTGCTATTTTGAATAGATCTGTTTAAAACAAGTTTTAATGGTGATCAAAGAAATCTCAAAAAACTAATAAGCAAGGATTCCATGAGTTCAGTTATGCACTATAACTAATGCAAGTCTCTTAGATGTGCTAAACTGTGAAGGCAATGTGCAAATCCTGATGCCATATGCTAATATCTGAACTTCAATGTCTAATTTCAAAATCAATATTACCCACTACCGCTTTTATCACTCATTTTTTACCTTTAGCTGAATCCTTAATTTCCTAGCAGAAACAATGGCTTTTCTGCACACTTAATGAATCTCCCAGATTTCCCTTGCTATGAGTTCTGTAAGCTAACAACTTACATTTTGGTGTGCATCTTTTGCGTAAGCTAGCGGCTTCAAAACAATGACCTTTGCATACTCGATTATTCATCAATTAACTTTCTTAGTTTAATTTGTGTCGTGGGGGATATGTACAGCTGAATAGTCATAAAAACTTTTTCTTCAAAGGTAAAGTTAAAGAAGAAGACTTCATGGCATGGCTCAAGACTAATAGACTACATGTTACGCAGCAGCTGGTACAAAGAAAGAAGACATTGTTGACGTTGTAGTCAGTACATAATTTTCATTGTTTGAAATAGTTTCTCACTGTCATTTGTCTAGTTGTTACTATCGAAACACCATTTGCTAATATTGCAAACACACCACAAACCTGTTAGTTGATGGTACACAGTTGTGTCTCTCTTCTCCATCTCATTACTTTCTCTATCAGCTTCTCAAGTGCTTGTAAGAACCAGTGACTATAAATATTATTTTATAATCCTTACATACATTTTGGTTCAGAGATAAAGAAAAAGATGAATTTCTAACCTGAGTTTATGTCAGCAGGGTGTAAAACTGTGATAGCATTTCACCTACTATGAAGAAGTGGTGTATCTCCTGCAAATGATAAAACGAAGAAAGTGAGATGCAAAATTCAGATTGAAGTGCAAATTAAGTTGAAGATAATCGTCCCTTATAAGCATGTTTCCTCCTGCACCATCCTCGCAGCATCCTCACCCGCCTCGATCTCCTTCTCCAGCTCCACCTGGCCCATCAGGTGTTCCTCCATGGTACTCCTGTGGGAATCGCATGCTACTCCCACCACCCTGCACAACCTCGTGTCGAGGTCCCCACCTCGCACATTGAATTTGAACAATGGAACACTTAATCACCGCCCAACTAAAAAGAAAGCCGAGACCAAAACTAAAAAGAAAGTGAGACCAAAACTTGGCCCACACTTGAAGGCCATCACGGACACATCACGCATACACTTACAGTGTGCACACAAACACACCATCTGGGCGCACAATGTGAATCTAAGCAATGAAAATTTCATATAGAGGAGGTAACATCAAAATAACACTGAATTTGAACAATGGAACACTTGATCACTGCCCTTATTAATATGCTCTAAATTAAAGAATAGATATCTTAATCTGTTCTAAAAAAAAAGAAAAGATGTCTTGATCTTCCCCCTTCATGTTCTTACCCATTGGGACAGGATGGCAGGCTAGGGCACAAGACGTGGGCGCGTGTGGATGATGCAACTGACCTCTGCGTAGACAAAGTGTAAAAATATATAATTCACATTTCCTCATGATTTTGCTACAAAAATAAGATAAAATCACCACCAGTCTATATACTTAAGAGAAATACATCGACAGGTGTAGCATAAAGCATAAAATTGTCAACAATGCATGTATATCACTTGATAGCAACAAAACTGAGGCCTATTACTACTGGTTACCTTTATTTCATTTACTTCTGCTGTGATGTCTCAAATCCTCATAGGACTTGCAGTGAAGATCCAAAATCCTACGTCTTTCCCATGTTTGCCTGATACAATAATTTGTTCGATTTAGATCTTGTTGTTAATATTAACACAAGATAAAGTAACATATCAGAACACTTACCAGCCACCTTGGTGATTTGGGGATAAAGAACAATATATGTATGAGGATTGAGCAAGGAGGAGGGGAGGCGGCGGCGGCGCGGGTTGGGTGGGGGGAGGAGGCGGAGCGGAGAGGGGAGGAGGAGGCGGCGGAGTGGAGGAGGAGGCGGCGGGGGTGGGGGGGGGGAGGCGGCGGCAGAGCGGAGAGGAGGCGACGGACGAAGAGGGGAGGCGGCGGCGTGGGGTGGGGGAGGCGGCGGCGTGAGGAGGGGAGGATGCGGCGGCGAGGGACGGAGAGGGGGAGGCACGGGGTGGTGGGAGGGAGGCGGTGACGGAGCCGAGGGGTGGGGAGGAGGAGGAGGCGCCGCGATGCGGGGTGGGGAGGAGGCGGGGAAGAGCGAGGCGGCGAGGGGATGCGGGGAAGAGCGAGGGGAGGCGGATCGGGCGCGGGGAGAGCGAGGCGGCGCTTGGGAGGAGGAGGGGCGGCGGCGGCGACGCGGGGTGGGGGGAGGAGGCGGCGGGGAAGAGCGAGGGAAGGGGGAGAGCGAGGGGAGGCGGATCGGGGTGGGGGAGGAGGAGCGGCGCGCGGGGGGAGGCGCGAGAGAGATAGAGGGAGGGGAGGAGGCGGCGCGCGGGGTGGGAGGGAGGGGGTTATGAGATAGATGGCTCGGATTTTATCTTGTAATCAGATCAAAGGGTTGAGAGAAGAGGAGTGACGACGGGTCAACCACCAACTCCTTCTTTTATAATAGTAAAGATATATATATATATATATATATATATATATATATAAACTAAGAGAATATATGAAAAATTTTAAATTTATCTATTATCTTATGTGCTTCTTACAAAATTAGTTACAAACCTTCTCAATATATAGACTAATACTTTCCTACTAACATACATATTCGGACTTTGATCATGATTTTGTTATAAATGTAGGTAATATTTTAATTTCAAGATTTAGTAGGAGACAAAAATTATACTAGTGATGCACAACTAACTACTAACAGTAGGCTACTCATCATACTTCGGAATATGCGTAAGAAAAAATATAGTATCAAAGTCGTACGAACACACGAACGACTTACTGTTGTGCTTGATGAAGAACAGGAAGCCGCGTAGGCGTGATGCAGTGAAGGCTTGATGCAGTGCAGGATGTAGTAGGAGCGGTCGCGCAGATGCGTTGCCCAGAAACATTATTGCCGCCCCGTGCAGGTTCTCTCTGCGACAATGGTTCGGAGAACCCGCTCTCCTCTCTTCCCGGTGCACGCTGAGAAGAAAAGTCGACGAGGTTCGATTGCTCAACACTTCGTACAAGAGTAGAAGAAGACAATGGGAGAAAGGAATGGAGGAGTTCAACCTCGAACCTGGACATCTCTAGGCCTTTTATAGACGTGCTAATTACTCTCTAGTAACTGACGCCATTAGAATGAAATAATACTCAAGTAACTGACTCTATTATTCACTGGTAACTGCTCGTATTCAAACCAAATATTTAAGCAGTCTCGTTACCAGTCAAAAGTAGTAACCGACTCCATTATTCACTGGTAACTGTCGATATTCAAATCAGATTAATGAAAATTAAACAGTCTCATGTCTAGTCAAAAAGAGAGAGACGGTATAAGATTTAGCAAAAATAAGATGGATATGGTCTGCCAAGTGGCGCGCCACATCACAGCGCGGCCGCGCATCGCAAGTCATAAGTCACGCGATTTTCACACGAAAATACGCGAATACGCGCGTGCGTGCGTGCGCGCGTGTGTGTTTAGCCAAAGCCATTCATATACCATCCACTTCCATAATTCAAGGAGTGGCATAGACTCCACCTTATAAATTGGTCTCCCCCACTTTCCCTAAGCAATATGGTACTAAACCTTGCATGCTTTGAAATTAAAGAAAATAGACCTCAATTATGGGTCTAATTTCAATAGACTTTAACTTGAGTTATATACAGAGATGAAATATACTGCATCTCAGATTCTAAACCAAGATTATTTCCAATAGCGTAAACTAGCGTATGTTAAACTCCAAAATTGCACGATATTATTTGCCTTGTTTGGAATATGTAAAAATTTTGGAGAGATTTCCCAGGAAATTGAAACATCTACAAATTTTCAAAATAAAATTTGATTTACATTTGATCTTTGATTGCCCCTAATCCTCTCCTTAATCTCCTCTTAATCCCTCCCCTAATTACCCTCACTCCCTGACTTCGTTTTCTCCCTCGCGTTGGCGCCCTCGCCCGAAGCCGCCTTCGCCTCCTCTCCTTGCGCTGGCGCTGTGCACACCCGTGCCCGCGCCCATGCCGCTGCTGTGCCCACTTGTGCTTCGCTCTGTCACTCCCCCGAGTCAGCATCCGTGTCAGCACCCCCAACTGCCCCCGCACCTCACGCCATCTCCCCCCAATCGCTGCCGCCCCGCCCTAGTGCCCTTCAGTCGCTGCGTTTCTGCACCGTGCAGCACACCGCCCCGCCCGCTCTTGCGTCATCGCCGATTCCCGAAGCCACTCCCCTCCGTCAACTGCTGCAGACGGCTGTACAACCACCGGCATAGCTGCCGTGCCCCTCGGGAAGTAGCTCCCTCATCCCTCCCATCGAGCGCCATCACTCTCCATTCCCTCTCCTCGGCTCCCTTTGCTCCCCGATCCCTTAAAAACCAATTACAGCTACCAGAGGCACCGCGCCACTCCCCTTTCGCTCCCCGAGCAGCCGATTGACTTCTCTCCCTCTCCAGCCCCGCCACCGTTCATCCTTGAGCTCGGTGAGCTTCACCTATCTCCCTCCCCCGCCTATGAAAATCCAATTAAGTTCGGCTTAGCACCACCAAAGCCACACTTTCACAAATCTCAAACCAATTTTGCAGTAGAGTTGCACCTCCGACCTGGCACCGTGCACCATCTTCTCCGGTCGCCACCCTCGCCGATGCCAGCCTCCCTGAGCACCTCTCAAGCCAATCCCGCACCTCACCTCGGTTCTACACCTCCCATAGATGGTGAATCCGAAGCCCAATCCTTAAGAGCATTTCCAGACCCTCCTCAAGCCGCCACTACCTCCACTTTCTTCTTCCCCACCGGCGACGACCACCACAAACCCTCACCTCGGTCCAAGCTCAAAAACGGAATCCCCGCACTCTCCTGAACATTTTGATACCGGTCTTGCGCCATGAAACTCCTCGCCGAGGCTAGATCGTCGGTGGGAGCGGCGCCCTGTTCTTTCCCCTTCGCGGCCAGCTGGAGGAGAAAGACGACCCTTCCCGGGCGACGTGGCCTCCCTTTGGCCGTCCCTACTTGATCCAGCGGCGCCGAGCTTAGGCGTGAAGTTTACAACAAAATGGTTCGGAGTTGGGGCGACGTGGCCGTGTATCCACCCTCCGTCTCCGATCCAGCAGCCCCGGGCCGATCTTTTAAACCCAAGCCGTTTTCGGTCGGTCTGTTCTTCCCTCTCAGCCGATGTGGCTCCAACTGCACCGCCCCTATGCAATCCGATGGCCGCGCCTTTTCCAGGCCATCTCGGCCGCCCCGCGCGCATGGTTGGGCCGCGGCCCAATGGCCCTTCAGCCGTTTCAAATCAAGCCGCGCGCGCCCCTCTTTCCGTGCAAATAAATGGGCCGGGCCGGGGTTACTGTAGATGAACAGTGACCTTCCCAAATTTTCAGAGCCGATTTTGTGTATTATATCTCATTTGATTCATTTCGAAGCCCTGGTTCCAATTCCAATGTCCATTAACCCTCATTCCACCCAAAAAAAATTCAAATCCAAGCCCTTTGACTATTTTTTTGCATTTATTTAATTTTCTTTTTCATGATTTATTTCTTTTATTCTTTTCTAGTTTGTTTAAAAAGCAAGCTCGTCTTATTGTCATTTTATGTGTTTGTTTTTCGTTAGCACACGAGGAGTTCGAGGCGACAATTCAAGGTTCAGAGCAGACTACTACGCACTACAAGATCGTCGAGATTATCAACACGCAAGGCAAGTTACAAATTTTGACGCATATTAAATCCATAAATTCCAGTATTTAATATTTAAGCTATTTGCATTACTATTATTTGCTCAAATTAATTAATTAAAATGAAATATTTAGAATGACATGTTATATTCTAGTTACGACCTACCACTGTATAAATGCCCCATTTAACTTTGAGGCCACATTCACCTTGATAAACTTAGTACCAATAAATTTATGTATAAGTAAACCTCGCATGATATCATATAAAATGACGGGCTATCGAGAAAACTTGATAGTTCACCGGTTTAAAAATAATTTAAAATTTTGTACTAGGGTAAGGCGGAATCTGTGTAGTGCCCTGTAGTGTACGAGTCTACGATCTTACCCTAGGGTGGAGGGTGCAGCAGATGGGTGTCGATACAATATGTATCGGTGACCAGTTATGGTTGGCAGTCTCAGGAGCAAATATAAGGACAAGACCCTTATACTGAGTATAGAGCACAAAACCCGCTCAACCACAAGTATTGAACTGTCAATCCTGGTCTGGTAGCTGCTCATTTTAATTGAACCCCTACAAGAGTTTGGAGAGGTAGTACGGGTGTGTAGGCATCGTATACACAACGATGGATCTTTACGAATTTGGGCGGTCGTGTTTTGCATTGGTCCGTGGATACCCAATTCAATAAAGATTGCAATATATCGGGTAGGGTCTATATAGTAATTTAAGCAGTGAAAAGTCTTGTTTTCTTAATTCAGTCACACACTAATCAGAGTGTGTATATAGCTTGACATTAGTAATTGAGAATGCTTATGGATAAAGCTGAGCAACTCTGCAGAGTGAATTTGATTTTATTCGAATATGCCGTGCTTTCGGTTAATGGAGCTCTGCTTGATGGGTGAATCCAGTAACGCAGTATAAGTAGAGTTTGGATGGTTTAATATGTGAAATTAAAGAAATAATATTTTGAGACCCCATTTCCTTAATTATAGTATAATGGAGTGTATTGTTTTAAACAGTTTACAAATAAAACTGCATCCACATAATTTAATAAAATCAATATACCCCCTTCTGTTGAAATTTCATGCATTTAGTAATTTAAGGCTACCATTGTAACTTGTTGAGTATGGTGGTACTCAAACTTATTTAAACACAAATTTAGAAAATGCCTAGCAAGGAGAAGGACAAAAGTGCGAAGAGGATTCGGAAGGGCCCGATGGCGCTGATGATCAGTGGTCGTAGGTTTTAGCCGCCCTCAGGCTCAATCGTGGGAAGTCTTTTGTAATGTACATTAATTGGGCTTACCGTCCGCTTTGCTAAAAACTTGGCCGACGTGCTATATGTTGTAATAAACTTTGGACTTCATTGTGTAAGCATGTTTGGCTGTGATATACTTTCTGTACGGCATGCCGCAACTATACGGATTACTAGCAGTTGCGGGTCTCCGTACGCTCGTGGAAACAGGGGCGTTACAAAAATGATTTAAATATCATAGAAATCTAAGAAAATCCAGTGTTCCAGAAGGGAACAGGGTATGCAGAATGAATATCACGGTTCATTTTTCTAGGCTAAATTATGCGATTTGGTTCCTGATCAGGAGGTCAGCTAGGTTTGGATTAGCTAACTTGATTGTTTTACCCAAAACCAACCCAATTTTCAGTTGAGCGCAAGATCAAATGTACAATTTCTTTCCACTTTTCACCCTATAGTATGTCAGTATCGTTTTCTCTGGCCAACTATACATGTTTGGAGGTTATGTTTATGGATTTTTCAGAATGGATCCCTTAATTAATCTCTAGCTTACTCGGCCTTAAGGATGACTATTATAACCAATTGAACCCATCCACCAAAAACAAAATGTCGTTATCATTTAACACATGGAGATGATAGGTGCGTATCATGTACGTCGTTCTCTTGAGCTTGTATTCGTCTCTTTCCTAGAAAAATACCGGTATAAGAATATATACGAGGTGATCTACATTGTTGATAAGTTATTCTTCACGCAAAGCATATATATCACCGGATCAGCTAGCAGTAGACTATCGCATAGCTCAGGCTTGCACGCATGTGTGTCCCTGATGCTGTTTAATCCAGATATGTGTTTTTGCTATTGAAGGAACATCATCTGAAAGTTGCTGCATTATTGCTACATGGATATATTCTTATATAAGTACTCCCTCCGTCCAAATTTACAAGACATATTTTCTATTAATATATAGACTAAGGAGATAATAAAAATAGCTATATTATCTCTAATTATTATATCTAAGCAGTATATTCAATACATGCATGTAGAGAATAGCAACTAAAGCTGCATATTTATTAAGAATATAAAAGGAATATCACACTAATTTTGCATTGAAATATAAAATACGTCTTATATTTATAGACAAAGTCATTCAAAAAAAATATAGCCTATAAACTTGGACAAAAAGAGTATATTATATGTTGGTTAATTTCATCGCACCAGAGTCCAGATATATTTCCTTTCATGTTACCTTTAGTATACGTTTTCTGTATTCCGCATGTAGTAGAGTTTATAAAGTTCTTTGTTTATGTTTCCTATTCGGTTTTGTAAACCGATTCAAATAAGTAATCTTGTGTATAAATAGAGAAGAAAACCAAGAAAAATATGTGGCAGTTTTGCACATGATAAAACTTTGTGTTTCTACATTATCTTGTAGCCACCGCAATCTCCATCAGGGATGGAAGAAGAGCCTTTGATCGGATCAGTTTGATCATCAAGGGAGGTAACAATCAGACCATCCAGGATTGACCGAAGAGGTAATGTCCAAACCAATCCGAATGTAATCGAAACGATCAGACCAGTCCGATCGTGGCGAGAAGGAAATTGGAGTCATTCGATAGTTTGCGATTAAAGCAAATCGAAGGGCAAGGCAGTTCGGAGTAGTCTGAACGGCTAACCAGGGAAGTTTGAAGTGGTCTGAACATCCACCTACTTTAACAATTGGTATCCGAGCGTGTTTCGAAGACTTGCGATAACGCAACGTGGCTCGAGATTGACATCCCTACTAACCGTACGATCCACCACCACCACCAGCCACTGGGCGGTGGTCCTTGGCTGTAGCCAAGACCTTGCAGCACAGGCGGCGCCGAGGAAGGCTAGGGTTTCCCTTTGGTACCCCATCCTCACACTATCCGATTACAACGATTGGTCTCTCCTTATGAGAGTCAATCTTCAAGCTTAGGGAGTTTGGGAGGCGATCGAACCTGGTAGCACGGAGTGCCGAGTGGATTGAATGGCATTGGTGACAATCGTTTAAGCCATTCCATCTAAGTTGTTGGCCTCTCTGGCCACCAAGAATACAGCGAGGGTGGCATGGGAAGCTATTCGAACCATGCGGGTTGGCGGTGATCGAGTCAGGGATGCGAGGGTGCAAACCTTGCGCCATGAATTCGAAGCCATACACATGAAAGAGACTAAGACAATCGATGACTTCTCCATGCAGTTGAACGGATTGGCGAACAACATACGGTCATTAGGAGATGATCTTGAGGAAGGGAAGGTAGTCAAGAAATTCTTGCGGGTTGTTTCGCCAAAATTGTCGCAGGTGGCTATCTCTATCGAGCAGTTTCTTGACCTTAACACCATGATGGTAGAGGAGTTTACCGGCCATTTCAAGGCTATCAAGGATCGGTGGGAGACCGGAGGGAACACCGATACTAGAAGTCATCTTCTGCTCACAGAGGAAGAATGGGTTGCACGCTCAAGGAGCAAACACTGGAGCTCCTTGAAAAATGTGGGTCAAGGGGTGAACCATGACCAGACTCACGAGAAACCAACTTGGCAGCCCAAGGGAGGCACCGATGTGCAATCAAGGGGAGGCATTGATGTGAGGGATGCTAGAGCATCCACTACAAAAAATAGACAAGCTGAAGGTAAAGTGTTTCAATTGTAATAATGTTGGACACTTTGCAAGGGATTGCCGCAAACCGCGAACGGAGCGTAAGGAACGGCAAGTCAATCTTACACAAGTGCGTGAGGAAGATCCCACTCTCCTTATGGCACAAGTGTGCAGCCTCACTGAGACGATGGAGGAAATACCTAAAGGAGTATTTCTCGATGAAGTACATGCTTGAGTTCTTTTAGGACAAGCAGATGAGGAGCGTGGAGGGCCTTGGTACCTAGATACTAGAGCAACAAACCATATGACAGGCGCCAAGAAGAATTTCACTAACCTTGATACAAGAATAAAGGGGTCAGTGAAGTTTGGAGATGGATCAATTGTTGAGATCTCTGGAAGGGGCACTGTGATGTTCGTAGGCCACAGCGGGGAGCACAGGATGTTGACTGATGTTTACTACATTTTGAAACTCTGCAACAATATTATAAGCATTGGCCAGCTGGATGAACGTGGCTGTCAAGTGCTTATCCAAGATGGCATTCTGACGATATGTGATCTAGAGAAGCAACTCATTGCTGAGGTGAGAAGATCCAATAACCTTTTGTATATGCTCTATCTCGATCTTGCCTAACCAATCTACTTAGCAGCCCGGTGCACGGAGGAGGCTTGGCGATGGCATGCGAGGTATGGTCATATCAATTTTCAGTCGTTGCACAAGCTGGCTCAACAACATATGGTGCACGGACTGTCGGAGATACGCACCATGGAAGAAATATGTGACAGTTGTCTTGTAGGGAAGCAAAGAAGAACCTATTCCCACACAAGATAAATTTTCGAGCTGCTGAAAGGCTTGAGCTAGTGCACGGAGACTTGTGTGGCCCAATCTTGCCGGCCACACCAGGAGGGAGGAGCTATTTTCTTCTCCTTGTCGATGATCATACCTATTACATGTGGGTATCTCTGTTGAGCATGAAAGATGAAGCTGTAGAGGCAATCAAGAAGTTCCAAGCTGCAGCAAAACTTGAGAGTGGAAGAAAACTCAAGGTGTTTTGCATAGATCGTGGAGGTGAATTCAATTCAAATGAGTTCAGCCACTATTGGTTAGAGCAAGGTGTTACTCGGCAATTGATAGCACCATATTCCCCACAACAGGATGGCGTCATTGAATGAAGAAATCAAACGTGCTAGGCATGGCTCAAAGCATCATGAAGCCGAAGGGAGTTCCCGAAAGATTTTGAGACGATGTAGTTAGCACTGCGGTTTATATTCTGAATCGATCTCCAACTACAGGTTTAGAGGGTATGACTCCATATGAAGCTTGGCACGTGAGATGTCCTACTGTAGTGGTTACCGATGTTACTGCAGTGGTAGTACCATAGTTACTATAGTAAACGGTAGTACCGCAAGTTTAACTGCGGTAGTTCCGATTTCACTGATTTTTCTTGGATATTCAGTGTATCGAATCGCTGGTTTTTGTGGTGGTCTTCCATTCTAATCTTCATAGCTCTGTAACTATTAGAGTGAAGAATTGATAAATACTTAGAAAAAATTTGAAAGCGACATTCACCCCCTCTGTTGACAACTTTGATCTTACACAGGTGGTGCGTGGGCTACCGTACGTGTGCACGAAACTAGAAGACGTAAATGTGCGCGTATGTATGGAGGCAGAGGCCTAATCCTGACGTAGTTGCTGCGCAACCCGGATTGCGTGGATTGCATTAATTGATTGGTTACGTGAATTGTATTGGTATTCGATTATTTTTAACAATTGCACTTGAGTCCAAGTGGGAGGCTGAGCATGATCGTGTGCACTTTTTTTTTTCCAAATCCCAGTCGGTCACCTAGTTGGGGTTGCTCTGTCTGCAGCGCGCCCACCAGAGCAAGTACGAGAAGAATTTATGTTGCACCAAAATAGATCTGAGAAATAGAAGGGATGCCTACTGTTTATTGTGTGTGGCCTTCGAAGACACTTACAGGAAATCCAATCGGATTGCAAGGCAATAAATCAGGGAGAGCAGCATGCACATGGAATTTCTAACCTCCTTGTGTGCGCTGGGGTTCAAGATGGCGCACCAGGAACGTGTTGAGTCAGTTTGCATTTTATTTATGGTTTAGTTAAATAGTCACTTGTTTGATTAAATAGTCCAGGTTTGTGTACGTAATTAATCGTGTTGAAACCTAATATGTAAAAGTAACATCCGGCTGCATTGCATGCGTATGGTTGAGTCTGAGTTCGAGTCCAAACCATCTAGACGCGTGCGTGTGTTGGCCTGGGGCCGAGGGTTACGAGTTGGCCATAAATAGCCAAGATTGTGCGCCTGAAGAGTTTATGGATCTATTTTTTTTAGTTTTTTAAAATGATTTTTAGCTTTTGTTATAGTACCTAACTTTTAAACGAAGTTTTTTTTAAGATAGAGTCTATAAGTTAATTACAGTATATGTTAAAAATCTAACATCTGTACCATTCAAAATCGCAAGCGAGTATCACTCTTCGTAATATCTGTCGCAAACAGTTAAAATTTAAAAATTTCAGTCAAAAACTATAAACCGCAGTAAAAAAAGAACATACACAGATTAACATGTTTGCAAGTTTTTGTAACAAAAACTTGCATCCTGTGCAAGTTGATTAGAGCTTATTCGAGAGCGAGATTAAGCACCTAGGTGATTGTGTTCGATCTCTTGTTCCACAAATCTTTCTAATCAGATTGGATTACGGGATGGCTATCTTTTGCTGTTGTTCATCCACCGCCAAAAGATCGGACCGGGCACGGATTAAAATATTATCTCGTGGTTTGATCCGCATCAAAACCGAACCTCTGTAGATGTGGTTTGTTTTTTTTTTAAAAAAAAATAAGCGTGTTGGTAAAAAGGTTTAGGATATGAGTACTAATTTGTTAGGAAGTACTCAAATTTTGAGCCGTTTGATTCGCGTTCCACCTGTGCTCACAAATTATATGGGTTAGCTGGTCACAAATTTTGGTGGGCTGATAATTTATGCAGGCCGGGTGCTCTGGGCGGTGCTTTTTTTTTTTTTTGTCAAGGGCTTCTTTTGTGCAGTGCGCCCCCAAACAACGCATTTGTAACCCGAATATGAATAGGCCCATATCAAAGAGCAAGTATCAAACTTTGACTCACAAGAAAAGCGTGAAAATTTTGGTTCAAAAATGCAACCAACATCATGCTACCTTACAGTAATGTTATGCTACTCCCTCCATCCACAAATTTAGATTATTTTTTTATTTTTTAGGGTCTCTAATGCGAGACTATCACTATAATTTATTATCATAATATGCTAGCAAAAATAATAAAAAATATATATTATAAAAGAATTTTAAAAGACAAATCTAATGGTATTATTTTCATGTAGTAAATCTATATACTTTAACATATATTATTGGTCAAACCTTGAAAACCTTGATTGTACGGAACCCACGATAACCTATATTTGTGGACAGAAGAAGTACTTTTTATATAAGAATGAAGGACTATGTAAGAAGACCTTAGATGTTATGATGAACTATGACAATCTTGAAGAGTTGAAATTTTGAATTTGCATTTTGTCAAAAAAAAAATTGATGCTATGCATGCACGTATCTAACTATGCATGCACATGAGTTCATCTGAGTTGACGGAACCGAATTGATCAGCTGCATGTACTTGAGTTAAATGTATGTACTGTTAGTTGAAAGCCATGATCATGCAAGACAATCAAAAAGCTGAATCGAGATGCCATATTCTTGAGTTGCATGTACTCATGGATCAACCCACTTAAACCCGTGTTTGATTTACTTCACACGTATGACCTTAGCCTAACACTAAACTACTTCACTTGCATCTTCCACGCTACGATTTTGGTGTAGCCCTCAAGTCTGGTATTTAGCATTTTCCCGCAATGCCCTTGATAAAGTTTTCGGACACCTTCCCTTGACTCTGTCTTCATCTTGTTATGTAAGTCACCACGCACACTATGTGTAGGTTGATCAATGGCTTTCCTACATCGACAAGTCTCTCCCGTTTCTAATTCTTACCAAACGAGGCCTCACTTGAACCAACGAAGCAAACTTGATCAAACCCATAGCTCGAATCTTTTTTCAAATGCATTCATTGACTTTACCATGCATCATGCCACATGACCACTTGGACTAGTCCCGGTCGTCCGTCGTTGACCACAATTGCCTTTAAGCTTTTCTGCATATCCAAAAACTAAGAAATTATTTTTAAGCATAAGTTCTTCACAACTTGAATCACATTAGCATAAACATGCAACACAATGCAATTATAATAGGAGTTCCAAGATCATCCTATGATCAAATCTTCTATAATTTCTAATTTTCAAAATCTACTACCTTCAGCAGGTATGACCGTATATCCCATGTAGGCCATACTGCCCTAATTTTGCTGCCATGTATGGCTCGGTCATACCGTTCCTCCGATAATCCCACAACGTTGCACCGATAATACCAAATGCATAATCTATGTAGATTACTTGAAGCACATTATCCGTTATCATGAGGCTTTGAGGCGGTATAAATAGCCTTGGAAACAATAGTCTCAAAAGAGAAAGGAAGAGAGTCTTATTCAGCAATGAAAATAGATACCTATTCGAAAAGTAGAACAGTAACCTACTCGGAGATGAGAACAACACCCCGTTTGGGGACAAAACAGAGTCTCAGAAGATAACGATGAAGAGTTGTAGTCGAAATCAACTCGAGTAGGCACGTCTGACTTCAGTCAGCACAAATAATTTTGGACACCACGATAATGTAAATCGGTGCACAGTCCATCACGAATATGAAGATGATTCCAATCATAACCTCTGACTAGTTCATACTACCGATCAATTATATTGATTAGAGTATATCCTTTTAAAAAAACTTTATCAGATTTTTTATGTGATTAGATTCATCAGATTCGAATCATAGAGTACAACAGATGATGGAGCACACCGTGTCGACGGCTGCGGTGAGGCAGTCCGTCACTAGCTCTGGGAGGTATTCCCACTGGCATACGCCGCGGTAGGTGCGGAACCATGGGCCTAGGACGTCCATGCCAGAGCCGGCGAAGAAGCCGTGTCATGTCGTAGCACATGGTGCTGTCCAGGCAGATGACGACCCGGAGGTCCGGTCGGCGAGCCACTGCGGCCTTCACGCAGCTGAGGACGACTCACGTGAGCGCCATGCCGTCGTGCGCCTCGTCCACCACGACGGTGCCGTAGCGGGTGAGGAGAGGGTCGGCGGCGAGCTCCCGGATCAGCATGCCGTGCGTGGTGTACTTGACGACCGTGTCGGCGTCCTATGTGCGGTCGTCGAGGGGCACCGAGTAGCCGACCTGGCGGCCGAGCTCGACACGCATGTCGGCGGCCGCGCGGGTTGGCGATGGACACGGTGGGCAGGCGGTACATCTGGGAGCAGACGACGCGGCCGTGGCCGGCGGCGTGGAGCAGTCGCGGGATCTGGCTGCTCTTGCCGGTGCCGGGCCAGGAGTCGACGACCACCACCTGGTGCAGCGCCACGCGGTCAGTGATGCAGCCAGGTTGTCCGACCGGCGGAAAGGGAGAGACGGAGAACGTTTCTTTCGCGGCGCGGGAGCCTCGCGCGGCGCCGCGGCGGCAGGGTGCGGAGCGGACGCCGTGCGCTGCGCATCCAGTCGTGCGCTCAATTGCGGGGCGGCCACGGCCACGAGCTGGCGCCGGCGTGCAGGGAGCGCCATGGGTAGCGCGCGCGACAGCGAAATCGTTCTGACAGGTGATGCTGGGTCGAAATTAACGATGATGCGTGCCGTGTCTTTACATGGAGCGAGCTGTTCTTGTCCGAGTCGGTTTCGGATTCAACTCGGAAGCACTGCTGCTGCCAGAGCCCAGCCAGCCATGAGTCCACGACAACCTCCTCTACCTGTAGTCGAGCAGGAGCTCTAGCTTGGAGGCGGAATTGGGCATGGCGAAGCCTCGCACGGCAGCCGATGCAGATGTCCTCGACTCCCCGTGCGCAAGGAAGACGAGGTAGCTTTGCCTTCAGTGCGGTGTCACGGACAGACAGTGGAATTCGCTTTCCACCATGGTTTCCCTCTGAACCGAGAAGAGTTGTGCGTTGGTGGAACGGAATTTGGTAGTTGGATCTGACGGTCTCGCAGCGAGGCCTAGCTCGGCAGTTGCAACTTGCAAATTAGCATGTCGGGGGCTTATGGACAAAAAAAAAATTTATTCAAATTTTGGTTAAATTTGGTCAAAAATCAAATGGCGTTTGAACATTTCGTTCGAAATTTTGAACGAAAGAACAAAATTTCATACAGTTCGTTCATCTCGCTACCGCCGGCGTGGATTCCTTTGACAAAGGTCTGAGGGGAGGGTTAATCGCCACCGCCGCCAACTCCTCCTCTTACATATATACATGGTATACGTGGGTATACCACCACCACGGATGCGCTCGACGCCCTTTACAAGAAAGTGAGCATCAAATTAGAAGTTTTAAGATCGTTATGCCTTTCATTTGTTGTGATCAATTGGCTAAATGAGTGATTTGTGTGTAGATTAAGGGGAAGGGTGTGACCATGACGGCTCTGCTCGCAAAGGCGACGACGGTGACACTGACGCAGCGCCCGCCGCCCGGTGGTGTGACCATGACGGCTCTGCTTGCAAAGCAGCTGCAACCCAATGAGTACGACTCTGGTATGTTCTTTGTTCTTATGCAAAATTGAATGGGGAAATCTAAATCAGCAGCACACTAACTTGCTTGGTACGTCAATAGTTATTATACCAGATTGTTCGTTGTAAGTTGGTTTGTTCTGTAATCATTCGGACGGGACAAATGAATAAGGAAGATTGTTACGTGTGTGTGCTCCAAAATTTCCTGTTCGCGGTAAGGTGTTGTTCAGTGTAGTTTTGTCGGTCAAGGTTTTATCAGGTGCAGTCTGTGGGGTGTTCTTTCTTTATTTCTTTCTTTTTTCGCCAAGAAGTTCATTTGTACTGTGACTTGTTGTATATTTCTAATGTGACCTATGTTCAAAAAGTCACAGTCAAGTCCAGGAGCATGATAGTTACTTTCTATTGCTTATGCTGAACAGACTGACAGGCCAATTGAGGAGCCTTGCTTGTTGGCATTTATCGTATCTCCCTCTGAAGAATATGTTTTTCATTATTCAGGGAACTGTTTGTGATCCCCCTCTTGGAACTTTTGTTGGTTATACTTGTTTTGTAGTTTCTATGGGAGTCTATTTGATTGTTGATTCTGACAAATGTGTTCACACTTAACATCTGCTGAATAATTTGATACCACATTGCGTTGGAAAACATAAGATTGGGTTTATATGGTGTATTCTTTTTTGATACCACATTGCTGAATAATCTGATTGTCCACGATTTTTTTTATTCTTTTGTTAATTCTGTACGTGTCCAGCATATTTGGTGTTGCTTATAGCTACCTTACTCTTATCAGTTTGCTATGAGATAACTATCGAAGAAGCATTCGAGCTCTCATTCCTTGTGTTCAAAATATTATTCAGATTTTTGGTTTTTGTTATCATTGTTCCTTGTTGCTCGCTGTGAGATCCTTGTTAAAGAGTATGTGGTACTTGCTCGGAAAATTGAACTTACTAATCTAATATATGTTTCGTAATGGCAGTCCAAGTTTACTCTGCAGGCACCTTTGCTCTCCCAAACCTTGGTATGTTTGGAGCTGACAGATTCGATGCCATCTTGCCAACCGGGTCTGTATGTGAAGTTTCTGTAATTATTTTGTCGTCAGTAACTCCAGCCTACTTCTGTTTCCTTGCGCTACCCATGCCTGACCAGATATATCTTGATCCTTCAAACAGGGAGCAATCATGGCTGTTGGTGCTTCACAACCAACTGTTGTTGGGACTAGAGACGGTAGAAGAAATCTGGACTATTTTGATACTGTTGCACACTAAAATTCCAATTTTAACTTCCTTCATGCAAAAATTCCAAATCTAGCCTCCCTCCCCACCGCACGTTTTGCCAGGAAGTGACACGTGGCGGAGTTGTGCGGTCCCCGACCGCACGATTCACCAGAAAGCGACACGTAGCGGAGTCGTGCGGTCCCAGACCGCACGATTCACCAGGAAGCGACACGTGGTGCACGATTTTAGAGTCGTGCGGGAGCGCACGATTGCCACGTGTCGCTTTCTGGTGAATCGTGCGGTCCGGGACCGTACGACTCCGCCACATGTCACTTCCTGGCAAATCGTGCGGTGGAGAGGGAGGCTAGATTTAGAATTTTTATACGAAGAGGGCTAAATTTGGAATTTTCGTACACTAACAGTACCGAAAACGTCCATTTCTCACGGTAGAATCGGGATTGATGGTGCTGCACAGTACATACTTCTGCTTTGCGTTAGCTAGCTATCAGAATTGCTGAGATCTTTTTATATGTTGTCCATGCTTGTAGGTCAATGTGGCTGCTGACGACCGGGTTATTCTTAGTGATCCAGGATCTCACACCGTGCATAAAAATAATTAGTGATCCAGGATCTCACACTGTACATATAACCATTTATTCTTTCATCTGGTTGATTGAAATATTCCATTAGAGGGCCACAGCCCTCTAGCATACATTTTTAATAACCACTAACAGATTTAAAACAAACATCACTTTATTTATATTACAGTGACTAGTTGAACATCATACCAGTTTTTACTCTTAACTCTAGCATACCAGTAGAGTCTAAAATATACTAACAAAAGCTAACACGTGAAGTGATGCTAGTACGTGAAATTATTCCTGTTCTATTCTCACCCATGCATGCCATCCTCAACAATTACATAAAAAACAAACAAAGTAAAGGTGAGTTTGGAGACTTAATAAGTACACAATAGATCGATAAACACCACCATAAGCATAGGCAATAAATTTATCTTGTCGTTCTCACCTGTTTCAAAACGCAAATATAATGTAACACAAAAAGTCTCCACAGTCCACAATATCTCACCTCAATTCACAATTAATATAATGTAATTCTATG
This sequence comes from Melocanna baccifera, assembly GCA_036346265.1. Classification (NCBI taxonomy): domain Eukaryota; kingdom Viridiplantae; phylum Streptophyta; class Magnoliopsida; order Poales; family Poaceae; genus Melocanna; species Melocanna baccifera. The sequence continues at coordinate 17,714,188 of CM070707.1, read as the reverse complement.
ATCAATCTTTTTCTCCTCTGTAGCTTTTATCGATAAAGCGAAGGGCACACTCATTGATATCACCCTTAACCTCTATCCCGTATGGAGGTGCCTATCGAAGTAGGACTTTTCCTTTATCTCGTAGAGGTCCCTACCAAAGTAGGACTTTCTCAAGAGCACACGGATTAGTCAATAGCTTTACTCATAGCTATTGACTTTCTCACCATCTTGGCTTAATACATATGTCATACCATGAACGCTATACTCCAACAATTTATCAGGTATCACATTTAGTATCACCAACCAAGTAACAGCAATTATACCGAAGTAAGACTTGCTTAAGAGCGCGCCAGACTAGTCAATAGCTTTGTTCATAGCTAATGACTTTCTCACTGCCTTGACTCATAATGCTTAACTTATTGTCTCACCATGCATCGCAATTAATACCACAAATTAGGCAGCAACAATTATTGTAAACATCACATATTTCACAATAATTACCGTCTACCGCTGTACCATGTACTTGCCTGGTCAGCTTCAGAGACGATGCGTGGATGGCTCCGGATCAAGACCTCCACCTGTAAAAGTGTCAACCTGACTCAAAATAGGATAGCGGTACAAGTGCTTGAATGAACAGCATCGATTCTATGTGTCAAGCCCGACACGGCAAAACTGGATGCTCGGCGTTAAGGACTTGGCGCGCATGTTGCTAAAATCCCCCATTTTTCTCCTCTTTTCTTTTCTCCTCCTCCTTCCTCTCTCTCTCTTTCCTTATTTCTTACTTGGCCAAACCCTTTTCTTTTCCTTTTTTTCTATTCGGCCGACTGGCTTTCCCCACCCTTATCTATTACTCCCCCTCTCTCTCCAGATTTGGGCTTCCCCAAATCCCCTATCGGGTGCACTGTTGCCCGGGCTGTCATCCATTGTCTGCCGATTGCTTCCTCCCTGGAACTCCCTCCTTCCCACCACAACTCCCTCTCCCCTTTCCTCATCTTGCATTCCCCCGGTTGGGTCGCCGTCACCGCCAACTCGGCCTCGCCGACGCCACCGCCCTCGTGTTCCGTTGGACGCCGCCTCCTAGTGCCTCCCCTAACTCGGTTTGGTGGCTTGGCCCAACGCCGCCCCTCTAATCTAGCCCTAAGGCGTGGCCTACCAATGTGCCTTCAGCCACTAGCAGCTAGCCTGGGGTTCGCCACCACCTACTCGGTGCCACGTGCCTTCCCTGCTTGGCGGCTGTTGGTCAAACTCTTGCTAACACCTAAGTACTCACTGCTACCGAATGAAAAAACAGGAACACAACGCAAGAACACGACGAACTCACACAAGAACACGATGAACTCACACAGGATTTGGCGCTGCAGAACTTGGCAGCTTTTCAGGTTTACTTTCTCCCTTTATATAGCAATTAAACAAGAGAAACTGACCCACTAATTACCAAGAAAAAACTGCAAACACTAAAGCACAAAAAACTGCAAACTGCAAGCACTAAGCACTAACTCTCACTAGAAACTGCAAGTACTAACTCAGCAAATACCAAATCAAGATTAATTTCTAACAGCGGCTGCCCCGTTGCTCCCTACCGTGGGTCCAAGCATCTCCTTGGCCTCGCCTTTGGTGACGTTGGCCATGGTCTCTCCTTTAGCCCGGCCCCAACTTTTGTGTTTTTGATTTAGCTACTACTTTTGCCTTGCTCTATTTTTTAAGAATGCACGGCTGGGAAGGCTCAAGATGGCTGCTGTGATGGGACTTCATGGAGTGCATACGCCGAGGAGCATGCACTGCCATTCAAGGGTGCATGGTGGTGCTACGGGCTCACCGTCAATGCGTTGGGGGAAGAATGGAGGCTTACTTAATGTCGGCTAAAAAAGGGGCTAGGGGTGGATTATGACTTGGCGTGATTTTGATAGTCATCGGAAGTCTTGCGCCTCCAAGGTCGTTGCCGTTCCTTTGCTCCTCTCCACTGTCTTCTCCTCCCTCCCTAGCTCTTCTCCTCCGGGCTTCATCATCTTCACCGCTTCTACCTTGTGCTCTCTTGGCTTTGCTCTTGCTTGGGTGTGAGAGAAGGAAAGGAGAATGCTGGGAATGTGGCTTCTGTGGGCAGAGGTGGCTATGTGCTGAGTTAAATGGACATATCTTTATGCATGTGTGGTTGCATGTCTACTCTCAGTTGGGAAATGAAATAGGGCTATGCATGCGCACTATACATGCTGGAGGACTTTGGCTCAAGAAGGAGCTTGGGTTGGCTTCTCCCTCTACTGCCCTGTGCATTTCCAAATTTGCCCTTCCCATTTAGCCTTGGTTAGTTATGTGCCTCATGGACCTTTTGGTTCAAAGGTGGCTCTACACTGTTTGGGGCTTTTCCACTATGCCAGGTAAGTTGGTAAAAGTTAAGAATAAAATCTTTCGCCGGATGATGAAAACCTAAAACGCGAGATGGTGCCAACTGACCAGGGACAGTCTGGAAACCACTTCGGCATTTCTAAAGTCGATGGATGTGATGGCAAAACTTCTTATTTATTTCTTTTATTCTCCCTTGAGTTGTTTCATTTTTTGCTTTTCTTTACTAGGGTGTAGGATCGATTCACACTAAGATAGGCAATCAGAGAGGGGTGAATGATTGCGGAAGCTAAAAATAAATTTTAAGATTTCCCCCTAAATACAAAACCTATTTAAGCCTCGTTTAAAGTTCTAAACAAAACATTGTAACCTCACTAAAACTGATCTCAATAAAAAACTGTAACTCCGATTGACCTCAAACTTTGTCGGAATAAATTAGAGAAAGTTATTGAACTAACCCAACTGGAATTACGTCAATCGGAGGTTAGAACTCAAGATATAAAATAAACAAGATCGCTAATGCAGAAGTGACGAAAATTGATTAAGCCCTAATTATTTGATTAAGCAAAATCCGTAATGAAATAATCCACCAAACTTACCAGATCACAAAAACAATATTTAAGAGAAAAACCAGAAGATAAGTTTGGTAGAGAGAAAGCAATGTATCAAAGAACACTCACGTATGGATTAACTAGAAAAGCTTCTCGTCACGTATACTTGCAAGCAAATCATAAAAACCATATAACTTTATTAATAGCTAGCTATCATCTGAACACAATGCATGGATACGCATGGTATATTGATTGGTTGGAACTATTGTCTTGTACAATACCTTGATCGGTTATGCATAAAAATTCAAGTATGAAGAATACTCAATTATTTTGCTATCATACGTTGCTTCTTGTTGCCATCCAAAACAGGTACGCGTCATCAATTAATTTGGCCAAGCATGCAATCGATTGTTGATCAAGGACCAAAGAATAGATAACAAGAAAATAATTTACCGGATGAACTTCTCAATGCTTCAGGAGCCGATTGACGAATAATCTTTTCTTCCCAAATCAGCACAGCGCCGCACACTGATTTTTCTTGTCGCTCCCTCGCGTTGGTTTCTCCTCGCGCAACAAAGCTCGGCTGCCACTCCTTTCTTTTCTCACATGCTGATCTGAAAATCAAAAGCGCCAAGACCCGAAAACACGCCGCGCCGCCAACTCTGATCTTCCGAGAAAACAACACAGCCCGCACGCTACTTCGGAAATCACGACCGCATGCAAAACCGCACGTCGCATCTGCTGTTTTCTTTTCTTGCGCGCAAAATCACGGCCAACAAAAGAAAGACAGCCAACCAAAAGCTGCCGTGCATATCTATTCTTTTTCTCTTCAAAAGCTACAGCCACGGCCAAAACAGCCGCAAGCACTTCATGCCTTTAATAGTCCTCACGGACTCCTATGGAACAACGCCTCCTCCGACTCGATTTCTAAAAATCCCAGCTCTCAACTCTAATACAACTCATTCTGGGTCTCTTTGTCTCAACCATGCTTTTTGGCCCACTGCTTTTCAAGGGACCCGAAACCCTTCCTAACACAGGTTTTTCACTTCCGATTTTTTCAGCCTTCCATGTGTCGAAGCCTCCAGGACCGCACCTCTTGTATCTTTTCCACGCATCATCTCCATACGCATTGTTCTCTAGCCTGAACATCTCGTATGACATTCTTGACCGATAGGACCTCAGTTCCTCCCTGAACTTAGTCCCGAAACCTCAGTTCCACCTAAACCTAATTTCAGTCCCGTCATCGACCATGTTCCGCCTCAAGCAATACCTGCACATGAATAAACACGCAACCGCGTACAAGCACAAGTCCACGACTTAACTCAAGTCAATCCGCACAATACCTCACACGAACGTAACATACAACATACGACAATCCGTATATGCAACACATCATAAGTAATATCATAACCAACGTTGTCGATTATTCATCACCTAAAATATTTTAGACATGTCCACATGGTCTAACATAGGGTATTACATGCTTTTATCATTGTTTTTCTTCTCTTCTTTTTTTTTCACTTTTTTGTCTTTCTTTTAGATAGGTTTCGGGTTTGTCAAAACCTATGATGGTTTTATTTTATTTTGTTTACTAATTGCCGATTTTTCTCAATCTCGGTGCTATTTTGTTTGATGTTCATGATATCGTTGAATTCAAGAGAAGGAAAGGAGATGTCCCCCTGTGGATTTGGACCTTGATGTTACTTTATTTTATGCAATGATATTATCATAGGTTATTTATCTGGAATATAGGTGTGAAGTGGATATGCTTTTAGTAAAGGCAATGTGCTGATACCTTCAGACGATTTGTGAGAATTTAGGACTTGTTGACTTGCTTGTAAGATTGCCACGTATATACTCGTAAGATTATGTGACAATTAGTTTAAATAATTGAATTTCAGAACCCACGTTAAATGTTTACGGCCATATGGTAGTTTTACTGATGATTTATGCAGAGATACTGCTTTAAATTAGGCAATTTTAAAAATTTTATACCTATCCACTATGGACAACCACTTAGCATTTTAACCTTGCTGTCATCAGTCATCACTCGTCACAGATGCAACATAAACGTCACTCATCTATTGGAAATGCTATTCAGTCTAAAAGGAAACCACTAAGCTTAGTTAGTTAGTTGCATATATTTCAGCTAATCCATTGCTTACCTCATTTGTTACCTGATTGTAAGATTAACTGTAGGCACTCCTTTATTTGATTTGATATGATTTGCTCCTGTTCTTACCTAGAAGAATCATGTTCCTGATTGCCATAACAACGCAGTTTGTCACAATGTTCCCATCTGCTTCAAGAACTGCCCCAACTGAAAAGACTACGATTTCTCCAGACCACTCCCATGGCACCAGAATTTTCTGTTCTGCTCTGCTCTGCTCTGTAGCATGTTGCCGTGACAGCACTCGTTACCATCATATCCTTGGAACCAGCCAATGACCCAAGAGTGCTCTAAAAGCATCCCTGCTTCAGCTCCACTCCTGCAGATTTTGTACTTGAGGTCTGGGAGTTTTCTTTGACTTCTTTTAGGTGGCAAGTCATGTTTCTTGCTTGTTGCTATTGGGAAACTGGTTGCTTTGGGATAGCTGGTGGCCAGTGTGCTACTGAAGTGGAAGCAAAGAAACCAGCCTTACCTTCATATAAGCCTCCAAGAGCTTTGTGAATGTTGCCTACAGTCCAAATCCTTGAGGAGAAGCCAGCCTTCTTCCAGGTTCTATCATGGCCATGGCCTCGGACCGTGTCGTGGTCGACACCGCCCGCCCTTTCCGGTCCGTCAAGGAGGCGGTCGCGGTGTTCGGGGAGCGCATCCTCGTCGGCGAGAGCCATTCCAGGCCCTATGGCAATGCTGTTGCCAATGCCATTACCATTGCCACCCCTAATGCCAGGCATGAGGATAGCAGTAGTAGCAGTGCTACGACTACCCTTTTTCCAAGTGCAATGGCAGAGCTAGAGCCAGAGGCAACGCCAGCCATTGTGCCTATGTACTCGGCGCCGTCCTCCCCACCGTCGCTCGCGTCATCGCGATCGCCAAACGAGGACGACGACGAGCTTGATCATGGCCAAGATGTGCGAGCTGGGCTCAAGATCGTGAGCTCCATCAAGAAGCTGGAGGCGGAGGTGGCCGAGACGAGGGAGGAGGTGGTGCAGCTCAGGAAGAGGGGGACCGAGATGGAGATGGCCGTGGCCAGCCTCAACGCGCAGCTCCACCGAGGCCTCTCGAAGCTGGCCGAGATGGAGGCCGACAAGGCGGCGGCGGCGGCGCGCCGCAGCATCGAGGGAGACATCGACAAGACGGCTACGGTGCGGAGCGAGCGGTGGGGCGAGAGGTCCGGCACGTACAGTGAGTACCTGCCGTCGTTCAGCCACGCGCTGAGCCTCGGCGAGATCGACGACGAGCTGATCGGCGGCAGGAGGAAGAAGGCGAAGAAGGTGAAGCCCATCGTTCCCCTCATTGGCGACATACTCTTCTGCAAGAGGAAAAGCACCAAGGACAAGGGTGACGGCTTCTACAGTGGGGATCTTTACAGTGTGCTAGGCTGATCGGTGGCTTGTGTGTGTGCTCAGGTTGTGTGGCTGCTTGTGTGTAATCTGGATGGAGCCTGTGCTTTCTTTGGTTCTTTCTTTCTCCTTGGTTGGATCTTTTTTTTCTTTTGTGATCTTGTTTGTGTGGATTGTGCAGGGGAGTTTGTGCAAATGTGATATACTGATGAATGCTTGTATCTTCAGATCATGAATGGACCAATGTGTGTGTAATTGCATTAGAGAGATTATCTGATCTGAGCTGCTTTGCAGTGGAATTACTCAGATACACCACTTGATGCAGCAGGTCTTGGAGATGCAAAGGAAATGCTTTTGCCATTTTTTGGCATGCTAATGCTATTAATTAGCTTATTATAGAGAGTGCACAGCTAACTCTCCACCATTCTCTCTGCACCTCTCCCTCCATTTTGGCCACCTTGGGTTGAACATTTCCATTTGCTTCTCCTCTTCCAAGATCCACAAAAGGCAAGCAAGATAGCAGATCAAAGCTTTTTGGCACATTTTACGTCCAAGAACAAGGCCGGAAGGCAATTGATTGATGCCATTGCCATGCACGTCGCCCTGTTCTTGACCCGCGTCCAGGCTTGTTAATTCCTTGCCGCTTGATTCCAAGTTGCGACGATGGCGCCGCTCAAGCAGGAGGAGTGCGGGCGGGCGGCCGGCAGCGCGTGCGTGTGGCTGGTCGCGGCGCTGCTCCTCCTCTCCGTGCTCTCCGGCGGTGGGTGCCTCGTGGGCTACGTCGTGCTGCCGCCGAGCGAGGCGCCGGGCTGGCTCCCCGCCGTCGGCCTGGCGCTCGTCGCTCTCCCATGGGCGTTCTGGGCCGCCACGTGCGCGTACCGGTGCGCCGCGGCGCGTGCGGCCTCGCGCCCGGCCGCCGTCGCGCCGGCGGCCAGCAGCATGTGCTCGCGCGCCGACTCGCCGGCGCCTGGCTCCTGAACTAACTGTAAATGGTGTCAGGATGATCGAAGATGCAAATGGTGTCAGGAGAAACTAGATTCGATCAACTCAATCTACAGGTCGATGTAAACAGGAGGATGCCAAGAATGTGGATGATGATGTTGGCGTAATCACGCGACTACACTGTAAGGCCCTGTTTAGAACACGCGAAAAAAATACATGGATTGATCCTAGCCTATGTTGCTTGTTCTGTCATGTGTAATTCTCGTGAAATTTCTCTGAGTTCAAAGTCGAGCCTGACTTGTTGGGTTTAAAAGAAGATTGGAGGAACAGGAGAAGAGAATTGGCAATTTGACTGGCAGGTCCACGGGCTATGTGCAAAAGCAAGATACAAGATGTGAATGAAGTTTAATTATCAGAACTCTGATTTAGCATAGGTGTCACCTCTGCCCTCCATCCTCACCATTTTATGCTCGAAGCATCCCTAACATTTTCCTGTTACATATATCCTCGTCATCTCAACTAGCGATAAGACAACCTGCTGATGTGGCCTATTTGTGTGCACGTCAGCAGCTGATGTGGCTCGGCATGACACGCAAAGGTTCACATGTCGGCTTTCTATCCGGTTCTACATGTGGTAGTTGATATGGTGCAGAAACTCTGCACCTAAGCTAGACACAGTTCTATTTGACTAAACAAAGATAAATAATGGGACACATCATTATTTATGAGCGACATGCTGACATGGAAAACAAATTAATGGATAACTATGTAATATTAAAGTAGGTGGATGTTTGGACCACTCCGAACTTCCCTGGTTAGCTGTTCGGATCATTCCAAACTTTCTTGCCGTTCGATTTGCTTTGATCGCAAACTATCGGATGGCTCCGATTTCCTTTTCGTAACTATTGGGCTGGTCCGATTGTTTTGATTATGTTCGGACCGGTCCGAACGTTACCTCTTCGGTCGATCTTAGACGGTCCGATTGTTACCTCCCTTGACGATTAGACTGATTCAATCGTAAGTACTACCATCGTAAGGTCCAATTTTGTAGCTTTGCTGTAGGTGACTTGGTACTGAGGATAATTCAATCACAGTCTAATCGGAACAAGTTTTTCCCTAAATGGGAAGGTCCTTACACAGTGATCGAAGTCACACGATCATGCTCGGTAGACTTGCTATGGAAGATGGCCAGATTCTCTCTGCTGGTGACGATCATGGTGGTGGTGATGCTGCTGCTACTGCTGTTGGGGCTACAAGTGGTGGTGATGTGGGTGGGAGCGGAAGATGGTGAACGGCTTGCTCTCATGCGTCTTCCCTGAGAGCGCGTCCAGGAACCGCTGCATACGTGCCGCCATCTTGTCGGTCTCGGTGTCAGTGCAAGTCTCCTCCTCCTCCTAGTCGGTTGAGGCGCTGCCGCTCTCCTCCAACCGGCGCTGCATCGACGTGGAAATCTCGTCCGCTTTCGCGTCCTCGTTGGCGGGGGAGGCAGCAGGAGGAGAGAGCTGGCCTCCAGGTCCATGGTTTCAAGCCAGATCTGGGCATGTTGAGGCTGGATCTAACGAAGAGCGGCGGATGCCTGAAGAGGCTGTTGGCGACGACGGCCAGAGATGAGGTGGCCGCCTCCGGGAGTAGAGATCGATCCTCCTAGGGGCAGCGGCAGCGGAAGATGTGCGGAGGCTAGGGTTTAAGAAGTATGAACCTTAGCTCTGATACCATGTTATGAATATTGTGTGTATATTGAAGAGGTCCAATGGACAGTATATATAGAGAGTACAATAGGGTGTTACAGATAAAGAAGGCATATCAGGAAGAGATAACTTTTTGTATATGAGATAGTAACTACGCGTGAGTCTCTTGCACTGGGTGGTTACGGTCTAACACAGATATGCATGAAGTGCACTTGACGTGTGATTTTTTTATCTTATTTATAAACTAAAAAGTAAAATAGTTCATTCATCGAAAATCTGTTATGCAATCCATTTGAACCATTGTGTTCAAAATTACGTGCTTAATAAAACAAAATCCATATTGAAATTATGGCTTCCTGGTGCATGGGATAATAACTTCATAAATTATAGATGATAACTTTTTGTGCATGAGATAGTAACTTTGCTAATTGTAAGTAACTTCATGAATTATAGATGATAACTTTATGTGCATGAGATAGTAACACACGTGATAACTATAAGTAACTTCATGAATTACAAATAGATAACTTGATGTGCATATGATTATAACTTTACCATAATTAATAAACACTAGCAACAATCTGTGGAGTGGGATGGTGGGGCGATTTGCTGGTTGGGCCAGTCAAGGTCGTGCGCTTATTCTACACGTAGCTACTAAATAGTACTTATATATATATATATATATATATATATATATATATATATATATATATATATATGTGTGTGTGTGTGTGTGTGTGTGTGTGTGTGTATGTATGTACATGTACATACATATATAGATAGATATATACATATACACACACACATACACACAATGGTATCGTAATTTTAGCCACTGATGTGCCGTCTTTTTCTGAAGTTTCCATGGGGTATATTATATATATATATATATATATATATATATATATATATATATATATATATATTTTTGGATTTTTGTTGTTTAACTTCTTCGAAAGTTAAAACAAACAGAGCGTCTTCTTGAAGCGGATTTTTTAAAAATAGTCTGTAAGCCAAAACCGTATGCCCCGTCCACATCCACATCTCAATCGTTCGCTGCTGTCTCGAAAAATATAGATAAAAATCATCAACCGCAACACAAAAGACTAGAGAAACTTGGTATTGAAACAAGAAGCAGCTAGGCAGGCAGGCACTGTTTATCCACATGGCAAATGCACCGACACGTCGAGACATCGTTCTAATTCTACCTTACGAGTTTGCACGGAGACGAAAATCTGCACTAGACAGCAGTATTTCTGCTTTCCCTAAGAAGAAACGTCGAGATGCGTCCATGAATTGGACCACGCACAGCTGAGCTAAATCCCCACCACACTTTAACTATCCAACCACTCCAGTTTTTTTCCCGTGGTACGCATGCCACACACCACTTTATTTCTACTAATTGGCTAAGTCATATTTGTACAAGCAATTAGTCCCTACGTACACATTGTACTGTACTTGTACAGCGTGTACCACTTTCTCGAAGTATTTCTACTGGACCAGCAGTGCTGTGGCCTCTGGGCCTGCCGTGCCACAACACTTGGACAAGGGCCTCATGCAGTCCACACTTTCTAGAGAGACATTCTTGTGTTGCCTTCATGGCGCAGCACAGGTTCCACGCTTGTCCTGTGGCTAACTACCGATGGAGCGGAGTGCAAACTTCTTTTCTTTCTTTCTTTCTTTTTTAACTCCCTTCAGTCACAGGAGAAAGTTATTTTGGACATCGAATCTTAAAGTATAACTTTGATCACTTATTTTTATTATAATATATTAATAAAACTTAATTAAAATTTAATATTGTAAAGTACTTTTTGAGACAAATCTACGTCGAGGGAGCATAAGATCTATAACTCTAATGAATAGTGTAGATCGGGAATAGGTAAATAAGTGAGTGTAGATCAAAATTATGATAAAGGCTCCATTCAATTTGGCTACGGTTGATGGATTTTAGCTTTCGGTTGAAGATGATATTGCAGTGGCTGTTAGATTTTGGCTAAAACATTCAATTAAAGAAAAATAAAGAAAAAACTAAAAAAGTTATATCTCCACTTACAATGCAAAGGAAAAAACATGTTATGATGTCAATATATTCAAAATAGCTTTTGACTTCTAAAAGATAGAAGTCAGAAGTCAAAAGTTATTTGAAATAGGGGTCAAAATAGTATGAGTCTAGAGTCTAGACCATTCTTCCCTAGCTTGGGGGTCCTAAGACCGCGCTCAGCGACGCCGAACGCCGCATTCGGCATTAGCATTGAGCTTTTATTTATTTATTTTTTTGTGTTTTCTTTTTTTTGGTTTTTTGTGTTTTTCTTTTTTTCGTATTTCTTTGCATTGTTCGTGATGGGCTAACATATTTTTTTTATTTTTAAATTTTTTTAAAATTAATTATGTCAAATAAGCTAACTTAGCTAAAGTACAAAATCAACCAACTACAGTAAAAAACTATAATCTATTATCATTCTGAATGCTACCTAAAGACAGGGAAATAACGAATAATAGGAGGTGTGTACGAAGAGTCTAGAGGGAAGATTCCATACTTGCATACATGTATATGTTTTTCCAAATGCATGCATATAATAAGCTCGTAACACAAAAGTAGTAGCGATAAGACAGAAAAAAAAGATATTTGTAGGTCCTTATTTATGCTTTCAAGTCGCAACACTAGTGTTGAGTGCATCGTTCTATTTGGTTGATATCATGCATGAATATGATATTTCATGGTACAGTGGAGAATCTTAAATATGATAATCCACTGCATGCGTCAACTGTTACTAAAGTACAAAAAATCTACAAATTTTGCACATACTTACTGGCCCATGTGTTTTGAGGGAGAAACTTTGGCATTTTAAGTACCCAAGAAAAAATCTCCAATGATTGGATCCACTCTGCCTCAAAGTACTTAGCTTCTTTGACCCAATCCTTTCAGGTTCCATCTCCCACTGAATTGCCAAGAATTTTTTTGGTAAAAAAGCTACTAAATTGCAAAAAAAAAAAAAAAGAGAGAGAGAGATGTCCACTTATCAAGTTCTGTGCTTTCTCTAGCTATCTGTGGACTGTGCAATCAAGCACATGTCCTTCCAAAGTTTTCATTGGTATTTTTTTGTGTGTTTGTTTTCATTGGTATTGCATCCTTGCTTTCTTGTGAAAGTAAACACATTGTATGTTTTCAGTTGCCACCTTACTATTTCAGATAATACTATGATTTCAGGTACAGATTTTCCTGATACCCTGCACGCCTATCTTCAGAAATTAGAATCTACATGGCACAGGAAAGAACACTCTACCTTATAGTGTACTAGTATGTCACCCAAGAAAAAACAATGCAGAGCCAGCCAAAACAATCTGGCTCTGTTCTTTTGCGGTTTCTAAAAGTCGCTTTTGGCTTTTGCTACAGTAACTAACTTTTAAACGAAATATTTTTTTAAGATGAGGTCTACAAGTTAATTGTAGTACACGTTAAAAAACTAATATCTGTACCATCAAAAATCGTAAGCGAGTATCTCTCTTTTCGCAATCTCTGTCGCAAACAGCCAAAAAGCCATCAGCTGCAGCCAAAAAGAACAGGCCCAGATGTTACACATGGCTAACAGCCCTGTTCTTTTAGGTTGTGATTGAGATTTTTGGCTGGTGCTGATGTTTTTTGTCTGTACTTTTTAAGACAGTGGTGAACGACGGAGACACTGACATGAATGACGTATACGGCTTCGAACTCAGAAAGTTATTTAGGGAAACGACTTCAAAAAATTATTTGGAAAAACTGCACCGTATATTTGGGCTTTCCAAAGAAACCAAAACTATAAAAAAAACGAAAGGCCGTGGTCCAAATCCACTCTGACAAAAGAAAAATAATAGACTAAGCCGTACCATAATTCAGTCATCTTTTCCTCTTTGTGAAAAACAATGCAGAGCATTTCATTTGGTCATCTTTAGGGCCACTTGGTTCGGCTGAAATAAGTTGGCTTATGGTTGAAATTACACTGTAATTGATGGTATCTTATTGGCGTAATTAATTTTTTTTAAAAAAATAAAAATAAAAAAGCAAGTTAACCCATCACGGACAATGCAAATGAATACGGGAAAAAAGAAAATGCAAAAAAACCCCAAAAAGCCAAAAAGTCAGAAAAATACTAAATTTAGGAATAGTAAAAAATAAACCAGAAATCAAAAGTTCAAATCAAAATGAGCGGGCCGACATACACAGAGTGAGGCAGATTCCATCTTTCCAAGCAACATCACATCTTTAGCAGAAAGCCATCAGAAAAGCACTGCCCTGCATCATGTATGCTGCATTGCTGCCACACCCTCCCTCCCTCCAAAGCCATTCAAAAAATACTATTCCTATGTAGGAGGAGTATGTTCATGGATTCCAGCTTCCCTTTACTTTTCAGTCACCCTAACCATGCAACACCAATCTTTTTTTTCCTTGGACATTTGATTGGTTGGTCCAGTCCAGCATCTTGCAGCTTCTGTTAGATCAGATCCATGAACATACTTTCTTTTCTTTAGGGTGCATTCTACAACCTTTTAACCCCAACTTTGGCTCTATAAAGGCCTTGGAGGCTAGGCATATTAGGGCAAGGCTAAATTTTGGTGCTTGCCATTTTAGCACAACAGTGCACTAAGCACCATATCATCACCCCATCATCATTGCATACCCATCCCTCCATCTTCTGAAGCTTTAGGGAACCAGATCTCCAACAGCGAAGCCAAGCACAATTCAAGTAGGTAGATGAGGATGTTGCACCCTCCATGACCACTTCTCATACTTGCAACTACTAGACTACTGGTACACCCTAAGGGTTCCATATATATAGGGAGAGTAGTAGATACATCACCCATATACACCTTGAGGATTTGCAACTTTGCAAGCTAGCTAGCATGGATGGGTTCACTTTCCTCAGTGCTGCCCCAACAGGGCGGTGCAGGCTTCCAGCATTCCCTCAGCATCATCAGCTCGGCTTCAGCTCCCCTCCACCGTGGTTCGTCGCCGTCGCCGACGGCGGCGGGGCTCCGTGGGGTGGTGGTGACCTTGGCGAGGAGGAGAAGATGGACATGCTGTGGGAGGACTTCAACGAGGAGCTCACGCGCACGCCGCCGGTGTGCCCTCTGAGCCCTCTGCACAAGGGAGAGCTGATGATGATGAAGGAGGCGTGGCCGCTCGACGACTGTGGCGTCGGACTCGTTGTCGCCGGCACGGAGAAGCGCGGCAGGCATCCGAACGCCGGCAGCGTGGTCCGGCGCCGGAGATGGAGCCTGCTGCTGATGCTCAGGCTGCTCAAGAAGCTCTTCTTGGTCAAGAAATCCAGGAATCAAAGAACCGCACCGATCTGATCAGATGGGCTAGCTCCAACAATGAGGAAGCTAAGAGCTGATGAGCTATATACCGGCGTATTAATTAGTAGTGTGTATATATTGATATATACATGTTTGTTTGATGTTTCTCTTACAAGACAAAATAACCCAGGGGCTTAATTCTTTTTGCTGAAGAGTGTGTTCTTCTTGGCATCAATATATTCCTATGCCTAATTAATAACTTGTTCATGTTCCTCCCTCCGATTCTTCGAAGTTATTTGTTATGACAATGTATTGGCGTCTGAATCATCTAAATTTTGGGCTTGGATCGAGTTCATTACATGTTTATCAACCACAACATGTTGAGTGAGATCACAATGCATCTGAACATTGCTTCTAAATTACTCCCTCCAGTGAAAAAAATAGGCATAGCTTTAGAATAAGTGCAGTTAAGCTGTTTTTTTTTACAGAAAACCGTAGGAGAGACCTCTACTATATTATATTATATAACAATAATGTACAAGAGGGGAAGAGGAGAGGAAGAACAGAAAAAAAATAACTTAGATAAGTGCAGTTAAACTGTTTTTACTTTAATCAACAATATTTTTGTGAAAATTTATATTGACCGTGTAGATTGTTATGGATATATTTATCTTGAGAAATACCTCAAATAATACAATTTTATTAGATTTTATAAATATATTATAATAGAAATTTGTGATCGAAATTATTTTTTAGAGACCGTGCCAATCTGTAAAATGACACTTACGTGTGTCGGTCGGGAGTAAGTTACATTTGTTCCCCTCTTGGCAATTGTGTTGTTAAGATGGAATTAATTACCATGCTTGTATTGGGTATTACCATGACAGGGTTGTCACTTGCCACCAGCCTCGTAGATGAAGATGCCTTGCCATCACAAACCTACCAAAATGAAGGGGCCATTAAATGTGAAGGAACCAAAATTTTCTGGTGACTTCACTAACATGTCTACGTGAGGCAGAGACCAGACGCCTCCAGGTCTCCAACTTCATAAATTTCCGCACTTAGAACTGCAACTAACATGCTCAAATCAGGGTACCATCATTTACACATCTGCTTGGGTGCCAATTAATAATCCTAAGGCCCTACCTAATCCATCAGATATCTTAATATTGCTCTGCCAATCAAATCATATAATTGTGCACGCCAAAACTGGTCAGACATGAACATTTCTGTACTGTGCTGCTCCAACAGAAGAAGAATATATGCAAGATGAAACAAAGAAAGGCCCTAGCTGTGACATACAAAAATTCAGTTTGTTCATTTCATATGACAATCTGTTGTTCTTAACCTGCCAATTGAATCGCTGAGCAATGGAAAAAAAAACTCTCCTAACTTCTTCACATATCTCCTGTTTAATTTAGCTGTTGCTCTCACTTTACTAAAAACTAGTACTGCTGATTAGGAGTGATCTTTCTCCATTGCTGAAATGGAGTAGAAAGAAAGGAGGCCTGAGTCTGACTGAGACATCAACACGTGGTCTCGAGTAGGCATTCGCAGTGTGCGAGGAGTTGGTTATGGAGATCAACGTATATGATATATGTAACAGCCTAAATTTAGGTCAAATTTAAAATTTCTTAAATTTTGTGAAATTTCAAAAACTTTTGTTTCCTTTCAAGATTTTCCAAAAGCTTTGCCTTAAATCTAAAAATTTTAAAAATAAATTCCTCATCTCCAAAATCAAATTGGTGAATTTCTAAAATTTACTTCAGTGCTAATTGAAATTGTCAAAGATCCATGTGTGCAAAATCCCTCAAAAGTTCAAATTTCAAACTCAAATCAAAAATTGAATTTCAAATTAAATTCCAAGCTCCTTTTCTTTTCCCTCTCTTCCCACGGGCCAAAACCCAATCGCCGGTCCGCTTTCCTTCTTCCCACTTTCTTCCTCTCCTGGGGCCCAGTCGGACCGTGACGCCTCCCCTCCTCCCTCTTCCTTTCTCCCCACCACAGCCCAGCTGAGCTGGACCAATTGTGCACGTAGCCGAGTGCCGCAACCCAGCTCTCCCTACTATCTTCCTCCCTCGCGCTCGCTTATGATCGGCCCCCTCGGCCCCAGTGAAAGAGCCCTATTCATCTTCCCCAGCAAGCTATCTCTCTCTCTCATTATTTTTCACGCCCCTACACGCGTGCGTTGTTCAGCTCAGACGTAGACCTCCGCGCTAGCCTCTGCAACCTCGAGCCCTGCACCCTCTCTCCTATCACTGCGACCTTGTCACATCATCGCGCCAGCCAGGCCTCCCTACTCGCGCTCCTGCTCACGATATCTCACGCTGGACTTGCCCCCATGTCCTAGTCTCCTCCCTTCTTCGCTTCTCTATTTAAGCCATGGTCAAGCATGTCAAAACTCCCGCTCACATCTCGTCATCATTTCCCCCAAGTTTCCCTCTCTTCTCCACCTTCAGTGGAGGTGAATCGAGCCATCTTACCCAACTCTGGTCATCGGCTTCACCATGAAATCCTCGCCACCTAGTGAGTTTTCTGCCACCATTGTTTTGTGCATCGAGTTCACCTCATTCTCCTCTTCATGATGCTTATTTCCCCTAGGAAGGTCAGAAAGCCATCAACACCGCCATTTCCAGAGTGTGACTGTTGCCACCGTCGACCTCGTCGCATCATCCTCTTCGTCTCGATGAGCTTTGACCTTCAAGGTCATGTCCATCATTCTTGCCTCATTCTCTTCTTGCGAACGCCCCTCTTCTTCTTCCATGCCATGCACCATAGCCACTGGAACGCACCTTCTTTTCCATCGCCGACCAAAGCGCGCACCAACCTCGCCGCTGCTAGCGATCTCCCTCTCATCTCTGTCTCGCAGTGAGTCCTTTCATTCCCTTGTATTCCCTTGTGCCATAAACATAGTAGGCTAGTCATCGTAGTGCCCAGATGCCTATAGCACGATTGCCCCCTCAGTGCCTACACAATAGGGTCACCATAGCCCATAGGTACTCAAGCCCATGCCAATTTGGAGTTTCTCACTCGGTTTTGTAATTTCCCTTGTGCACAGTAGCAACACCACTGTCCTCACCGTCGCACCACTGCCTTAGTGCACCTCCTATTGCACCGTCGCCACCGTTAGGTTCGCTGAGACCACCGCATCCCATTTTGCGGATTGTGGATGGCCATCGTGCCTACCGTCGTCAACACCGAGCCGCCATGGCCAAGTGCCATTGTAGTTCTATTCAGCTGAGGTAGAAGACGACCAAGAGTCGCTGACCAATGGACCCCGCAGTAGATTTCGTTAAGTTAATCTAGTAGTTAATTAGTCATTAAGTAGGTGGTTGATGTCAGTATGACATGTAGGCTAACATAATTAGAAATCTAATTAAATCTCAGTTTATGTTTTGTGTCGCTGACATACGGGGCCCACCCCTTTAATTCAACAGTGTAGACCAAGTCTGTAGACCACTATCGCTAGCACATGAGTTCCATCTCATGTAGACCAATGTGTGGACTTCATCCATATGGACCGTGGCCTGATTTGTTATTCTTTGATGTTTTTCTTAAATAAACTTAATGGAAAAGAAATTAAAACCTGGCTAGACCCCACCTATTAGAAACTTTAGATTTTCTGGAATTTCTTCTCAATTCAAACTTTGGAGAGCTCATTCTCATTTGTTTTAAATCCAAATGACTTAGTTTTTATTTTTAAATTTATCTAAATTCAAAATATTTCAAACAACACCAAAATCATAATTTTTGGAGTTCATCTGAATTTTATTTGGATTCCATTGAATTCATGTTGAATATGGATATTTGCGCGTTTATAAAATTTGACGCTTCGGACGCTCACATCGCTGTCAAACAATAACCTATGCTATCAACATTAGAGCAAGGCAAGTCCTTATGAATGGTCATTTTGAACCTAATTTTCAAATGCAATTACTTTGCTTTCAAATTACAAATTGTATGCTTATTATTATTCAATTAAATGTTATGTTAAATGTTGATGCTTAGTTGTACCATGTAGTTAACGTGCATTATCCCCTTCCTTGATTATTTATATTATCTTTACCATGTCACTCTAGGATACTTATTATAGTAATACTCCACCTTGGTTAAACTTTAATAAATAATGGTTGTGCTTAGAAATGGATTAGTGGTAAATTGGAATACAACACAAACTTTGCCAATGGACACTTAGGATATTGTGTAGCAATGGAGATGGTAACATGGGTTACCACTGAAAATAGGAGCATATTTATAAATTGGTGGAGACTTGGATGAGTGGTTGGGATAAGATTGGTGCCATAACGCACGAGATCTAAATTTGTTGGTTATCTCACCTAAGTCGATTAATAACCGAATCTCGTGCAGCCCACAAGTCAAGTATGGGATTGATCTGACTAACTAATTTGCTTAGTTTCAGTGTGACTGCTGCGTATTAGATTGGTAGGTGGATTTTTGAATTTCTATTGTGATTATTCTAGGAGTGACCCATACTGGTCACTACCTCTATGTGAATTTCTTTAAACGTGAAGGGTTGTAAACTCCCTAAAATGATAGTCCCTCATTGAAAATGTTACCCGTAACGATTGCATTCTAGGAGTAACCCGTAACATTAACTGTCACAGTATTGAGTCTCACCTCTAGAGTGGGAGGAAGTATCAAGACTAAGCATTGTAAAAGTCTTGTTATAATTTTCTCAGATGCGCACCTATAGAAGCATATAGTAGTCGATATTATGAGTTAATAATCTCTTATGGGTAAAGTTGTATAATCTCTATAAAGTGTTAAAAATCTATTCGAATAGCTATGCCCCTGGTAATGGGCAATGTGTAGAAATGCCACACTTGACTTATTTTATTTATAAAAATAATGGATATAGTATCTTAGCATGGAAATGAATATAGAATGGTGCACATAGAATGGATATGGTATCTTGGTTTGAAAATGCATATGGAAAGGTGTTTATAGAATAGATATGGTTGACAACCATGAAGATAATTTGCTCTCATGAACTTCATTAAACTAGACAATTTGATTTTAAGTTGAAAAGGCTAAGTCTTAGGTTTAGAAACTAGTTATAGTGTGATATTTGATAAAGTGACTTTTTGCTAAAAGAAACATAAGACCTTCCCTTTGTTAAGCCTTGTATGTAGATATATATATATATACACTTGCATTGTGATATAAGGACTTTGTACTTATTGTTACTTAACTATATGAATTCAATGCTTAAGAAATGATCTACCGATGAACATTTGTTACCATCCATCAAAGGTTGAAGACCACACCGAATACTAGGTTGCATACTCCAGTTTATTGCCTGTGGGCATATCTTGAGGAACTCCACTGCCATGTATCACCTCCCCGGCCTATGTTGTAAGACTCTGGCCATCTGGCCCGTTTACGCTTCATTACTACTTTATTTATGCGTATGTATAGATATGCTATTTGCCATTGTTATACTATGTAAACTAGCTACTGATTCAAGGACTAGTTCAGAATACGTAGAAGGTCCGAATTGCCAAATAAGGGTCACTATAATATATCGATCTCTAACTAACAAAGTGAAGCAACAAGGAGCAAAGGCAGAGCCATGAGTGGGACAGAGCAACCAACCAGTTGGTCTCAAGCAGCAGGAATTGGTTGTGTACCCTTGTACGCTGTCAGGATTGGTCTCACACCAATCTGCGCTATTTTGTTGGGTAACTTCATACATAGGAAGAAACTGTCTACATCATGAGCTAAGCATGCTAGAACATGACTTACAATGTTACTTTGTAATATCATGCTGAAACTGAATCAGAATTGTGCAGATGCTTCAAGCTGTATAACTGCTGGTTTTGTGATCTAGATTTTTTTTTGATGTGTGATCTAGATTCTGGAATGCCTCACACCACAACAGTACCAGTGGTTGAAAAAACATGATCACAAGAAAGTTAATTTAGTAAAAAGTTTTTGCAGAAAAAGTCAAGTAATAATCAGGATATTTCACTACTAAAAACCAATTTCTATCAGGTATCAAGGCTTCAGTTGCACACTAGAGTCACATGTCTGCAACCACCAGCCTAGCCAAAGCTGATCAGATATGCAGAAGCATATGAGCCCATCTGTGTTCTCTGGCTATAATCTATGTAAACTCTAGTACCTGGAGCATACATCGACAAGCATATCGATGGAAATTAATGGGCACAAACAAATTACTAAGATATATTATTCATATAATGTAGCATTATTATGGCTGCAAGTCTGCAATGCTATTCCTAAACCGCGAAAATATAACAACAATCCAATCAGAACATAACTTTGTTTATTAGCTAGTCACTTATTTTGTTTTAAATATCGCCAACATCTGAATAGTCTTCTTATTGCCTACTAGAGCCCCGGATCAATGGAATTGCACTCTCCAACATGTGAACACAACCCGGTTATTTCTGGCTGGAACCGGGGAGGTACGGAGTTATTTCCGGGACAACTCTGTAGATGTGCACTTTTATGTTGTCCTTCATAAAGAGCTCGAAGATGCAGACATCGTACTTCTCCAGATTATTGCCTAGAGAAAATTTGCTCCAGCCACCACTGAAAGAGCCCACACAACGGTCACTGTAGTAGACATAGTTAAATTCCCAAGCCTTTCCCTGTGGATCCCAGAGTGTCAACTTCTTGCATGTTCGGGGAAGACACTCTCTGACAAATCCACAGGGGATATTCTGCAATAGAAGGAAGTCAGTCAAGGAAGCAATGACAGCACAAATAACGCAGCGAGTAAATACAAAGGTATATTACACCACTACTCACTAGACAGATGAAAGAACCTGAAACATAATACTAGCTTTTGGTAAAAGTTATTTGCTGCTGGGGTTAAGGGACAAGCATTTCTTGATCCAATAGGAACTCAGAAAGTATCAAATAAAAAATAGTTGACAGTACCAAATTTGGCTAATTTGTGATGATATTAGCGAAATGCTTGTGATGCGGGGTGATGTGGCCCGATCTTCACGACGTAGGATTATGGATAACTAGCCCGTGCAACCTAGCAATTGATGCGGCCAATCACCGTCTCTATACGGCAACCTACAGCACTCAAATTACTCAACCACACGCTACGGCCTTCGCCTACTGCTAACGTGGAGCAGACACGTTCAAGCAATCACCAAGGATTCGCAAGAACAACGGAGTAGCAACTCAGAAATAATACCCAATCCCAATTAGTGGTGGAGATAACTCACACACAAAAGGAACAAGTGTTCTACTAAAATTTTCAAGCATCAAAACTCCCTTCATACATGGGGAGGTACCCCTCTATTTATAGTGGAGGTAATTTAAGGGATAAGAAACGTATGAGGTAAGCGCTGACATCACGTTCTTTGATCTTCTGTGGTTAAGGTTACTTGAGGGCGAAGAAATGTATGAGGTAAGCGCTGACATCATGTTCTCCGATCTTCTGTGGCTAAGGTTACTTGGGGGCGAAGAAAGCAATGAGGTAAGCGCTGACATCATGTTCTCTGATCTTCTGTGGCTAAGGTGCCCATGTTATTAAAGCTTCTTTTCCTTGAATCTGAGAACACATAAAATAGGAGAATTAGGTAGCAACAAATTCTTATGAGTATAAGAATAGTCACTAAGGAAAAGATTCACCTCTTGTCGCATTTGTTTTGCTTTAGCTCTTGTGATTGGCCCATTAGTTTCAACACTTGTAGTGTGTTTACTATTGTGTTTGTTAATGATGTCCTCATCAGCTTGTAAATTATATATTGTCACAAAAAATAGTGCTACCCTGTGAAAAACAATTTGCTACAACAAGAAGGCCAGTACAAATTGGTGATATATAATTATATAGCTGTTGCCAGATTTTTCAATAGATATTATTAGGTACACCATATAAAAAATTAAACCTACTTAGAAATGAAATGACAATAAGATCAATGCATAACCATATAGTAAAAGAGAATGCAGCATCTGTACTCAGATCCAGATGATTATTGCAAAATGCTGCAACTGTGAATGCACTTCAGCTGTGCTGTGGCTGCTAGTAACAGTATTTTGCTATCTAAACACTTCTATTTTACTGGGTATTAGAATCCTTGTATAGCATATGCTTTTATTGTATACGTTTTCCTTGTATGCGATTTCCTTGTATACGTTTTCCTTGTATACGTTTTCCTTATATACCTGCATCGGGCTATATGTATACAAAGCCACCTTAGCCCTTTACCTGTGTGGTATTTGTGCCAATTCTTCTACATGGTATCAGATTTCTCCTGAGCCTTTCTGTTGCCTCCCCACCACCCTCCCCCCGGCCGCCGCCTCCCCTCAGGCCACCGCCTCCCCTCTGGGCACCACCGCCTCCCCCTTAGTCGCCGCCTCTCCCCAGGACGCCGCCGCCCCCCCCAGGCCGCTGCCGCCTGCCCCCTAGGCCGCACTCCGACCATGTCGGCCCCTCTCGCCGATCCAGCTGCTACCGCTGCCACCACCGGTGAGATCGTGCCTGTCGCTCCGCCGATCATCCTCGATCTGAAGGCACCGAACTACTCCCGATGGTCCAAATTCTTCCGGACCATGTGTGCGAAGTTCAGCCTCCTCTCCCACATTGACGGCACCAATACGGCGCATCGCAGCGAGGTCAACTGGGCCCTCGCCGACTCCGTACCGTTCCCTTCCTTTACTAAGGTGCGTTCCATGCTCGCTCTCAAGGAGACCCGCCTCGGCAATGAGGTAAAGATCGCCACCGCAACGGCCTTACTCGCCTCTGGCGGCTCCTCCTACAACTACTCCGGCTGCAGCTCCACCTCGACGTCATCGACCACCACTCAGGCCACCAATGCCGGTGACAGGCGTCGCGGCGGCCGCAACTGCCGCGGCAAGCAGGGCGGGTCCGACCATGGCGCCAGTGCCGGCTCCCAGGGTGGCCGCGTGCCACCATCTCCACCGACCGGTCCCTGGTTTTGCTTCAACCCGTGGACTACCCCTACTGGCCGTCAGTGGCGCCCCTCGCCCGCTCCCAGCCTCCTCGGCGCCCCACCTCAGGCTCATACCGTTTTTACGTTGTCCCAGCCTTCCACCCCGCAGACCTGAGATCAGCAGGGCCTCATCACCGCGTTGAACCAACTGGCTGTCCAAGGACACGGCGGTTGGGTCATGGATAGTGGCGCCACCTCCCACATAACGACAGATGACCGTATACTTCTCTCTTCCCACCCCCTATCTCATTCGGTCATCACTGTTGGCAACGGTTCCCGCCTCCTTGTCGTTTCTCGTGGTCACACGTTTCTCCACACATCGTCTACTCATTTTCTTCTTCACAACACTCTCGTTGTTTCTAACCTAGTTCACAACCTTCTTTCTGTTAGACAATTCACTCGTGACAACCATTGTTCCATCGAGCTTGACGCTTTTGGTTTTTCTATTAAGGATTCCCGGACGCAGCGTGTGATGCTTCGCTGCAATAGTACGGGCGACCTCTACACTATTCCTCCAGTCGCCACACCTGCTATACCCAGCACCCACCTCGCCATCTCCTCCCAGCTATGGCATCAGTGTCTTGGTCATCCCGGCGTCGCCTGTCTCGACCCCTCAATAAAAACTTACTCATCTCATGTAATAAAGTAGACTACTCTCTTTGCCAGTCCTGTCAACTTAACAAACATATGTGTCTCCCTTTTGTTATTTCTTCGCGTTCTTTTGCACCATTTGAGCGAGTTTATTGTGATGTGTGGACATCTCCAGTTCCTAGCATATTCGATTTTTTATACTATTTAGTGTTACTTGATGATTTCTCTCAATATTGTTGGATTTTTCCTCTTAAAAAGAAATCAGACGTTCCCCAGCACATAGCAGATTTTACCGCCTATGCTAGCACACAATTTGGTCTCCCTCTAAAATCTATACAAGCTGACAACGACACTGAATTTGTGAACCACATCAACACATCCTTCCTTGCTTCCCACGGCATTACCCTACGCCTTTCTTGCCCATACACCTCCCAGCAGAATGGCAAAGCCGAGCGCATCATTCGCACTCTCAACAATGCAGTTCGCATGCTCTTGCTCCATGCCATTATGCCTCCCAAGTATTGGGCCAAGGCGCTAGCAACTGCCACCTATCTCCTCAACCGTTGCCCATCCTTCTTTGTCGGTGGTGACATTCCCTATGCATTCCTTCATCGTTCCCCATCGCAATACAGTCATCTACGGGTTTTTGGTTGTCTTTGTTTTTCGAACCTTTCTACCACTGCTGCTCATAACCTTGCTCCACGTTCCGCAGTCTGTGTCTTCCTCAGTTATCCTTCTCACCGTAAGGGGTACCGTTGTCTTGATCTCTCCACCAAACGTGTTATCATCTCCCATCATGTTTTTTATGAGAGCATCTTCCCGTTTGCCAGCAATGACCGATCTTCACCCCCTCCCTCTCACACTGACTTCGATTTCCTTGGCATCGATGGCTGGTGTTTCGCACTGCTGCAATGGCACCCCTGCAGGTACCCCAGATGGCTGCCCCACCCGTGCATCTAATTTACTCTAGACGGCCACGTGTGGCTCTCTCCGACCTAGCTGCACCAACACCGCTGCCTGCGCTGGCCCCGGCTACCCCGGCTCCTTCAGCACCCGTACCTCCTCGATCGGTCGCTCCGATGGTGACATGAGCTCGGAGTGCCGCCGATCCCTCTGTGGAGTTTTTCTCCCTAGCGGCCGAACACTCCCCGGCATCGGCCGTTCCGGCAAACTGTCACAGCTCCCTCGCCGATCCTAATTGGCGCACCGTGATGGCCGAGGAGTACAAGGCCCTCTTGGACAACGATACCTGGCATCTTGTCCCACACCCGCCAGGTGCTAATGTCGTCTCCGGGAAGTGGATCTTTAAGCACAAGTTCCACTCTGATGGCAGTCTAGCCCGCTATAAAGCACGCTAGGTTGTTTGTGGCTTCTCTCAACAGCATGGTGTCGACTACGACGAGACGTTCAGTCCGGTGGTCAAATCGGCCACCATCCGGACTGTCCTCTCCATCGCTGCATCCCGCTCATGGTTGATTCATCAGCTTAATGTCAAGAATACCTTCCTCCATGGCACTCTTAATGAGACCGTCTACTGCCAACAGCCTTCCAGGTTCGTGGACCCTGCTCGTTCCACCCATGTGTGTCTTCTTCTGAAGTCCCTCTATGGCTTGAAGCAAGCTCCCGAGCATGGTACCAACGGTTCGTCTCCTACATCCGCGGCATCGGTTTCGTCGCCTCCTCCTCTAACATGTCCTTGTTTGCCCTCCGTCGGGGGACTGACATGGCCTATCTACTGCTATACGTCAACGACATCGTCCTCACGGCTTCCACCTAAGGTCTTCTACAGCACCTCACAGGCTTGCTCCACTCGGAGTTTGCCATGACAGACCTCGATGACCTGCACTTCTTCCTCGGCATCTCCGTCACACACTCCTCCGACGGCCTTTTCCTGTCTCAGCGCCAGTATGCCGTTGATCTCCTGCGATGTGCTGGCATGGCTGAGTGTCACCCTACAGCCACATCGGTGGACACTCAGACCAAGCTATCCGGCCACAACGGAGCTCCAGTGGCCGATCCGTCCGAGTATCGCAGTCTTGCGGGGGCTCTGCAGTACCTGACACTCACACACCCTGACTTGGCGTACCCCGTCCAGCAGGTATGCCTTTTCATGCATGATCCACGGGAGCCCCACCTCGCGTTGATCAAACACATACTGCGGTACGTCAAGGGTATTCTCGACTCCGGCCTCCACATCGGCCTCTCCCTGGAGACCTCTCACCGCCTACTCCGACGCCAACTGGGCCGGTTGCCCAGACTCACGGCGCTCCACCTCTGGCTACTGCATTTATCTCGGTGACAACCTTGTCTTTTGGTCCTCCAAGCGTCAGACAACCGTGTCTCGATCAAATGCAGAAGCCGAATATCGCGTTGTTGCCCATGTTGTAGCAGAGTGCTGCGGGCTGCGACAACTTCTCCAATAGTTTCACGCCCCAGTTACTTCGGCGACCATTGTCTACTGCGACAATATCAGCACTATCTACACGTCGACTAATCCAATCCAGCACCGACGCACAAAGCACATCGAGATTGACATTCACTTCGTCCGCGAGAAGGTTTCGCTTGGTGAGATTCATGTTTTGCACGTGCCATCCTCTCATCAGTTCGCGGACATCATGACAAAAGGTCTCGCGATCCAGCTTTTTCAGGAGTTTCGATCTAGTCTTTGCGTCCAGACTCCTGCTACGACTACGGGCGGGTATTAAAATCCTTGTATAGCATAAGTTTTTCTTGTATACGCTTTCCTTGTATGCATTTTCTTTGTATATGCTTTCCTTGTATATGCTTTCCTTGTATACCTGCACCGGGATATATATATATATATATATACAAAGCCACCTCAGCCCTTTAGCTGTGTGGTGTTTGTGCCAATCCTTCTACACTGGGGAAATGGTTCACTCTCTGGGCTGGAAGGAGATGAAGGTCAAGAACCTTTGTGGAAAAGAAGAATCAGAGTTAAATATATCAGGGAAGGAGAATCCAGTTTTTGCTGTCCTAACAGTTCTCAATTCTGGAATGACTTGATCATCAAAGCAGGGGACAGTTTTTGTAAAGGGATGAAAATGATAATTCAATCAGGAGGGCAAACAGTTTTTTGGCATGATGTGTGGCTAGGCGATAACCCCCTCAAGTGCCAATATGTGGAACTATATAGAAAGGTTAGTTCCTATGTGGTATGTTCAGAGGTGTGACCTGCTGTTATGTGGTTTCTCTTGTCGTCTGTTTTGTGTTTTGGATGTTCATCTGGATTGTGTGCTCCATTTTGTGCGTATCTAAACTTTTTGTAATTGATCGTTGCAGCATCAGCCTAATAAAAAGGAACTGCAGGCTTTCTTGGTCCTTTTGGTCTAAAAACAGTTATATTTTTCAAGGACTGACTCAAGGTCCGTAGCCATTTTATCATGATAATTTCTTGGTACACACCAAAGCATACAATATCAATTGTTTCCCTACTGTGAAGTAAACTAGTCCAATCCAAATTTTGAATTATTAATTGGTGGGCTTTTCTATTTCTAGATTTTGAACTGGACAATGGAGTCCAGGACTTCTCGCAATAATATGGCTCTCTGGTCTCCTCACACAGTCACACCTACATCTTGGATAGTTAAAAACTCTTGGACAATAACAAACAGATGCTTTGTTACTTGAGTTATCGCATCCTTCACATCACATGGTAATTTCGTATACAAACATTGGTAGATTTTTATCTCTTAAAGTAATGATGCAAATGGATGTTAAAATAAATGGATTTGCTCAGAAATTTCATAAGTAAATTCATCAAGGAAATTCTCTAATAACTGAGAAAAAATAAAATAAAATAAAAATTTTAACTACAATGGCAGTATCATTGTGTCAATTTGAAGTGTTCATTACAGAATCCTGTTCATGCACACAGAAAAAGGGAATAGTTTTGAACTTAATATAAGAAGTAGCATATGGGGGAAAAGTTACATTACCATGAAAAATCCCACATAGACATAAGATGCCATCATTATTTGCACAGTGAATGAATGTTTAGATTTAAATCGCTTTGCCTTTTCAAGAACATGGTTCTTTTCTTCTTCAGTTACCTGCCGCCTCTGTGATATTACTGCTGGTTGTCTTTGACCCTTCATAAGGCCTGGAAAGTGCAATAGCATCAAATTGTTTACAGAAATCATGCAGTCCAGTAGATTTGAGTCTCTTACTAACCACACATCATAGCGAACTTAGTGCTAATAAAAGAGTTTAGGGGGTGAATAACATACTTTTACCACGTCGAGGCACATCCTTACTCATTCTGAACAGTATGGGTTGTGACTTTGCAGACTTATTGCAAGAGATATTTTCGTCGCTTGAGGAATCTATGATATGCAAAAAAGCTAGTAGGGAAATCATATGAATCCTTAGAATTCTGAACAAGTACTAGCTACAACAATAATTTTCACAATCAGTGTTAGAAAATGATATTAGCCACCTCTAACATAGAGCTTAGAGGTGGGTCTCTTCTAGCAATTACTGCCTGTATCGACACAACATGGCCTCCTGAATTATGACCATGCATGTCAACCAATCAAAAAATATGTACAGTACTGTACTAGACATGAAACGAATGGGGCAAATCATTTATGCACTCTATTTCATGTTGTCGACTTGTCACTCCAACAGTTTGAAATAATTGCACTGGTAACTGTTACTAGCTATTACATATATTTTTGCAATAAACTCAATGCTGACTATGTCAAAATAAATATATTCAGTTATTCACTTATACCATTTTTAAAATATAAAGGATGTTTTACCTTTAGTATTGTTAAGGCTTGTTGACACTGCCTTAGTAGTACCAACTGAAGCTCCAGACCGTTTTTTCTTACCTTTTTCCAAGGCATCAGAGCACTTCTTCAATGGAAAGCCATTTTCCATGACATCATCCATTTCTCTAATCCTCTTCCTTGTGGTTTCATTACTCTCCTCTAGGGGGAGAGCTAATATTTCTGATTGGCCAGCTGCATTCATGTCCATGTCCCCTTCATCATGTTCTGTTTTGACGACTACATCCTTGCAAGGCTGAGCATGGAAAGCTGACAGCTTCTCACTGCCTGAATTATCAAACACCACCACTGAAAATTGTGAGTGTCCATCATAACGGAAGACTAAAAAGTGACCAATCTCAAGGGAATGATCTCTGACGAATTCTTTCCACCCGTGCACAAAGAATAATCCTTCAGAGTCTGAAGCCAGCTCTGCACGCCATGTATTGCCACTTTGACCTTTTAGGGAAACCACTCCAGTAGGCTCATTCTGAAGGTACTGATTGAATGATGATGGAATTCTCTGCATAGTATCAATGTATAAGAACTTGATATTTTTATTTCTAGCTTACACATAAAAACTTGTTAATAGTTAGAACTAAACATCGATGCGATGTCAGCACAAAGACAAAGCTACCAAACAGATACTACCAAACAGATGCATAGTATCAATGTGATAGCCCTAGAACTAGAAGGCACCCAATTATCACAGACCAGTAAAGCAAGCCTGTAATCATAGCCTCAAAGATGAAAAAGCAATTATAATACGTGGGTATAATGACCAAAGTAAATGATTAAAAACCAATTAACAATTAAAACCCTCTCAAAAAATCACTAGTGAATAAACATATTTTTTTGCCTCTGAAAGCCACGGCATTCAGATTCCATCTCAAGATATTGTGCTTTAACAAAAAAAAATTGCCACATCATCTAAATAGCACTTGTTCCATGCAACAGAAAGCACAGTAATGTATTTAACAAAATAGTATATTGATAAAAGACACCGCCTTTTATCAAACCATGCAATAATGTGCACAACGATTGTCCATATACAAAACTTTCTATTTTAAAAAAATTGGAACCGGGGATCCTCCCTTTGGTTCTAAAAAAATCTATTTTAAGTATCATATCCATAATCTTGGGGAAAAAGATTTAACAGATCATTAGTACAGTCTACGTCACATTAAGGTTTATGTGAATTCAGAAAATGGTAAAATGCACTTTTGATCCTGACCCTTGATGCTCGATTTGGTCCCTCTAATTTAAGACTGCCCAAATTAGTCCCTCTACTTTAGAATTTGTCCATATTCTATAGGGTGATGTGATGAGGACATTGTTATGAATATTGTGTCTGTATTGAAGAGACTCAATGGGCAATATATGTAGGGAGTACAAGAGAGTATTACAGATAAGGAAAGCATATCAGGAATAGGATACAAACTCTATATCCTAATACACCTCTATATCCTTAACACCCCCTCAAATGCAAGGCATATGCAATAGCATTGCATTTGAAAGAGTTAACATTAAAATAGGAAAAATCTAAAATCCAAGTCTTATAAATATCGTGTAGCATACGGCTCTTGAAAATTGTGTCGAAAATAGAAAATCTCCATCCGAAGTCATGCGGTAGCCCATAAAGTATGGTGGCAGCCCATAAAACAGATCGAAGTCCGATACGGCGACGGCGCAGTGCACAAGAAACGCAATAGAAACGTAGTGCAAGACAAGCGCGACAATCTTAAAAGCTCGGGGTGGTAGTTCAAAGAGAAGCGGCGGTATCATAACGACTTCTACGATCAGCACCAAAAAGCTAGCCCTCCAACTGTTCTTAGCCATCATTTATAGCAAGACACCAGTACCAAAAAGCTCAAAAGTAACAGTGTGCCCCTTAACCCATCATCAAAGCGAGCACCACACGGTCACTGCCACGCCACACCATACGACACAGCGTGATAGATTTCCGGAGAAGGGCCGGGCCCATCATCCGTGGGAACTAGGAACCGAAGCACGCATCGGACAGCACGACACAGCAGATATCTAGCGCTAGGAGTAGCCATGGCAGAGCACAAGGGGTTGGTGGTGGACAAGATCTTCGACAAGCTCCACGGCCGCGAGGGCTCCCCCTCCTCATCGGGCTCGAACGACGAGAGGTTGCCGGTGACGTCCGTCGTCAAGGCCAAGATCTACCGCCTCTTCGGCCGCGAGAAGCCCGTTCACTCCGTCC
This sequence comes from Melocanna baccifera, assembly GCA_036346265.1. Taxonomy (NCBI): domain Eukaryota; kingdom Viridiplantae; phylum Streptophyta; class Magnoliopsida; order Poales; family Poaceae; genus Melocanna; species Melocanna baccifera. The sequence goes on along the minus strand of CM070707.1, from coordinate 17,683,345 downwards.
TCGACGGCGGCAAGCCTGCCGATCCCTTTCTATGGAGGAACAAGAAGATATCTGGCGGGGTGCTTGCCAATGTTCACTCCATCCTTGGCGGCGGCAAGACTGCCAATCTCGCGGCGTCCAAGAGCAAGAAGCCGCAGGCATCAGGAGAAGTGACGACACCCACGAAGAAGAAGCCCGCCGGCGCCAAGGAGCTCTCAGCTCCCAGACCCCGCAAAAACTCAAAGGAGAAGAGAGAGACATCGCCATGGGCAAGATGCGGTTACTCTTCTCCCGCGTCCGCCGCGCCAAGTCGCTACCGGCGTCTTCTCCCGCGTCCGCCGCGGGATCCCCGAGGGTGGCGGCGAGGAGAGTGGCGGCGGCAGGTTCTCGGGGCAGCGTTGTGCCGGATCTGACCGGATCCAAGAGCAGCGCGGCAGATTCGAGCGGGAGGCGCCACCGTCGACCGGAGGCGGGTGAGCACTGGCGGCGCGACAGCCAGAGATGACGATGGCGTCTTTGGCAAGCCCGGTGGCGGCTTCAGGCAAAGGAGAAAGCGGGCGCTGGGGAGGTCGGCCAGCCTGGATCCATGTGGATCCAGGGGAGAGGACGATGGCGGTGTCCTCGACAACTGAGAGCCGAGCAGCGGCGCCGCCCAAGAAGAGGACCGGGCGACCGGAGATGAGGTGGTCGCCCTTGGGAGTAGAGATTGATCCTCCCGGGGGCAGCGGAAGACGTGCGGAGACTAGGGTTTGAGAGGTATGAATCTTAGCTCTGATATCATATTATGAATATTGTGTGTATGTATTGAAGAGACCCAATAGACAATATATATATAAAGTACAAGAGGGTACTACAGATAAGGTATATCAAGAATAGGACACAAACTCTATATCCTAATACAACTCTATATCCTTAACAGACATCGCCACTACAGTACTACACAAGGTGAGCACAAAATGCTGTTGATGGCCAAAAGATACAATGAGAAGTTGCTCCTCACGAAGGGATTAAAGGGCCAATCACAAGGAACCAAACTCTTGTTAATTCTATGGATAGCAAAAACCCAAATTCATGCTTCAGACTCCGGGCATTGTTGAGATTGCTTCGGTAGCAACTCTCATGTAACAACCCATTGGTTGGCTGCCACTTTGTTTTGATCAGGAACCCTAGTTATCCGAGATATAATACCTATACCTATGTGGTGAATATTGGGATTTATTCGTGTGCACATTAGGATGAATAAAAATATGATTGCCTTAACAATTAGTTGCCTATCTGACTGAAATAACATGCAATGAATACTTTATACCTTTGTTTCTCACATGGAAGCGTATATCAAAAGAGAAAATATCATTTTCACGCAAAACATCAATTATGCATTTATCTCTATCAAACTATTTCAAAGTAAATTACTTTTGGTTGTGCCAACTTAATTTTCATTTGTTGCAAATAATGCACAAAAAATAGAGATAAGAGACATGAATTTTACGTGGAAAACCCTTGCGGAAAAAAAAACCACGGGCGCTCAAAGGCAAATCACTATAATGAGTAGAGATTACAATGGAGCGCTTCTCTTGGAGCTTTCCCTTCCTATAGACTACTGGGATACATATATAGTTCGGGGGAAAAGTCTCACACGGAAAGGAAACCGAATCAAAATCGGTTACTACAGATTGATACCACATCTGATACAAACTGTGCATACACCTGTCATGCCACATTTGGTATGAGGTGATGAAGTGTCCTACACGGACACGGTACGAATTCGGATCACCTTTTCAACAATCTCCACCTTAAGCCGAATTCTCTCCAGTAGTCGAAGAATGTGCTAAACTTCTCTAATAAAATTAGCATAAACACCTTGAGCACCGAAATTCCAAAAAACTAGTGAGTAATACCAAATAAGTCTGAGCAAAGCTCAAACTTATATGCAAGAACTGGTTTTGTCAACATATCAGGTGAATTATCATGAGTATTTATCTTGCAGACTTTAATATCACCTTAAATAATGACACCTCGAATGTAGTGATACCTGATATCAATGTGCTTTGTTCTCTTATGGAACATTTGATCTTTTGTAACGCAAATAACACTTTGACTGTCACAAAATATTGTAGTGCAAGATGTACTTCCACAAACCTCAGTAAATAAACCTCTTAACCAAATAGTTTATTTGCAAGCTTTAGAAATAGCCATATACTCAGCTTCTGTAGTAGACAAGGCAATGGTAGCTTACAAATTTGCTTTCCAGTTTACGACACACCCTCCAACAGTGAACACATAACCAGTGAGAGACCTTCTTTTTATCCAAATCACCAACAAAATCTGAATCCACATATCCAACGAGTCCATCTTTTGTCCTCCCAAACTGTAAACAAGTATTAGATATGCCCCGCAGATATATGAAAATCCATTAAACTGTTTTCCAATGCCCTTTTTCAGGATTAGCCATGTATCTACTAACCACACTTAATGATTAAGATAAATCGGGGCGAGAACATACCATGGCACACATAAGCGAACCAACTGCACTCGCATATGGAACTTTAGACATATACTCCACTTCATCATTAGATTGTGGACATGACGCTGAAGAAAATCTGAAATATGCAGCTAAGAGAGTACTCACATGTTTGGCCTTATGCATGTTGAAACGACGAAGAACTTTATCAATATACCCTTTTTGACTTAGATATAATTTGCCAAATTGTCTGTCTCTAATGATTTCCATACCAATAATCTTCTTTGCTGCACCGAGATCTTTCGTCTCAAATTCACTACTTAATTATGCCTTCAACTTCTAAATTTTAGCTTTGTCTTTTACATCCATCAACATATCAACATATAGGAGCAAATAAATAGCTGAGCCATTAACAATCTTCAAATAAATACAGCTATCATAATTGAATTTTTAAAATCCTGAGCTATCATGAAGGAGTCAAATTTCTTATACCATTGTCTAGGTGACTGCTTCAAACCATAAATAGATTTCTTCAAGTTGTAAGCAAAATTCTCTTTTCCCGGAACAACAAAACCTTTCCGTTACTCCGTATAAATGTCTTCTTCTAATTCTCCATGTAAGAATGCAGTTTTCACATCCAATTGTTCAAGATCATAATCATGCATAGACATAATGCTGAGTAAAGTGCGAATAGAACTATGCTTCACAACAGGGGAAAAGACATCTGTGAAATCAATACCTGGAATTTGACTGTATCATTTAGCAACTAACCTTACTTTGTACCTAATCTCTTCGGTTGGTGAAACACCTTTTTTTTTAAATCTATTTACAGCGAATATGTTTCTTCTCAATTGGCAACTTAACCAGCTCGCAAGCGCCATTCTTGTCAAGAGATTCTATCTCATCACGCATGGCACTCATCCATCTTTCTGAATCACTAGAAGAGATTGCTTCTGAATAAGATGAAGGTTCTACAGTACCTTCAATTTCTTCTGCTATATTTAAACAATAAGTCACAATATTGGCTTCTTCAATCAATCTCTTAGGAGGCTGAATGTTCCTTATTTCTTTATTAACTGCAATGGAACATTTTGTTGGTGGCGTAACAATAGGAACTTTTGGAATATTTTTCTTGTTGATTTTTGGTGTAGATCCTGAATCAATAATATACTCCACCTACACACTTAATTGCTTCTCAACGAAAACATTAATAGATGGTTTATCATGCAACATAGTAGACTCATCAAAAGAAACATCTCTCCTAATAACCACCTTTCTAGTTTCAGGATTCCACAATTTATATCCTTTCACACCAATTTTATAAATAAGAAAAATGCACTTAACTGCTCTAGATTCTAATTTGACATTGTTGACACAAGTATAAGTAGGACAACCAAATATTCTCAAGTTTGAAAAATTTGTTGGAGAGCCAGACCATACCTCAATTGGAGTATTCTTATCAATAGCCAAATTTAGTGACCGATTAATTAAATAACAAGTAATGGAAGCGGCTTTAGCCCAATAACTCTTTGATAATTCAAAGTTTGATAACATATAATGTACCTTCTTCATGATGGTTCTGTTCATACGTTCGGTCATATTATTTTGTTGGGGAGTGCTTGGAATAGTATAATGTCTTAAAATACCTTCTGACTTGCATAAAGTTTCAAATTCTCCAGAACAAAACTCCAAACCATTGTCGGTATGAAGCTTCCTAACATGCTTACCAGTTTGTCTCTCAATCATAATCTTTCACTCCTTGAATATGTTGAATACATCTAATTCATGCTTGACGAAGTATGCTCAAACTTTTCTTAAGTAATCATCGATAATGGTCAACATGTAGCTTGCACCTCCAAGTGATGGAACGCGGAATTCTCCCCACAAATCGGAGTGAATATATTCCAATATGCCTTTTGTAGAGTGAGTCACTGTACTGAATTTCACCATCTTTTACTTGCTGAAGACATAATGTTCGCAAAACTTCAACTTGTCGATGTTTTTACTATCAAAAATTCCTCTTTTGCATAATTCCATCATTCCAGTTTCACTCATATGCCCTAGATGCATATGCCAAAGATTAGTAGCATCAGAATCGAATGATTTATTTGAGACAATAGCAACATTACCTGAAATTATAGTACCTTGCAGATGATATAAGTTGGCAGCTTTCATATCACCTTTCATCACAACAAGAGAACTTTCGATGACCTTCAGAACTTCACCTCCACTGGAATACTTGTACCCTTTAGCATCAAGAGTACTCAATGAGATAAGATTTCTCTTTAAATTCAGAATATGATGAATATCTGACAAAGTTCTGATGGTGCTATCAAACATCTTGATTTGGATAGAACCAATGCCTACAACATTGCATGGTGTATTATCACCCATCAACACATATCCACTTGGCGTAGCTTCATAGGTAATGAACCACTCCGGTTCAGGTTCATGTGGAAAGTACAGGCTGAATCAAGAAGCCATTCATCGTCGGTTTTGCAATTACCGGCAAAGGCAACGAGAACACCTCCATCAGAACGTTCTTTGGTGACAACGGTGGCACTAGTTTTATCTTTTTGTTGATTCTTCTTGAAATTATTATTCCTCTTCTCCTTATTCTGCAACTTCCAGCACTCAGATATGTCATGACCATCCTTCTTACATACCTGCATGACTTTCTGTTCCTGAATTTAGATTTGCCTCTGTATATGCTTTGCTTCTGCCTCTTGAATTGCCGTTTGAACCCTTCTCATATTGCTTGCCGCGGACAGACAAACCTTCTATATATGTACTTGAACTTCCACTGGGAACCATAAGTTTTATCTTTTCTTTAGCATGCAGAGCTTCATAAACTTCACTGAGAGTAAGAGTATCTCGACTAGATAAAATAATATCTTTAAAAGTAGAGTACGTACTAGGCAAAGAGCATAGCAAAATAAGACCTAAATCTTCATCATCATATTTTCCTCCATAGAGTCGAGGTCAGCAATAACTTCCTTGAAAGCTGTCAGCTGGTTCAGCAATGAGGCTCGCTTCGCCATCTTATGTGAATAGAGCTTCTGCTTCAAATGCATCTTACTGGTCAAATCCTTAGTCATGCAAATCTGCTCCAGCTTTAGCCATAATGCAGCGGCGGATGTCTCATTCATAACCTCCTGTAAAATACTATTTGATAGATAAAGATGAATTTGAGATAATGCCTTACGATATTTATGCTGCTTCTCATCGGCGAACAGTGTCGTTGGCATCTTGTTGATCCCTAAAAGTGCATCATCTAAATCAAGTTGTGATAAAACAGCCCGCATCTTGACTTGCCATAGAGAAAATTTCGTGTTGCGATCCAACAGTGGAAGATTTTACTTCAGAGTAGCCATGCAAAAGAATACCAAAATTTGCAATAATAATAATAATAATAATAATATCAAAAGATAGCACTGAACTCCTCTTCTTTCCATTCTTTAGTCCTTGGTTTCTGTGCCCTTTTCTTTTCCTTTGCTAGCTATGACACTTGCTGCTGGTTTGGTGATTGGATTGAAGTTGCTCGTATGGACTTTTGTTGGCCCTACTTGATGGTTTTAACAACATGTCTAGGAATTGCGGCTTTGGATCCAAGGACCGGACGACGTGCAACTTGGAGACACACGGGATGCTGCCTCGAGAGTGCTGCTCATGGAGGACTCAGGACGAAGCCTTGCTGTCACACACAGACCGATGGATGAAGTTGTGCTACACTGCTGCTTCATTTTCTCTCCACACAGCACTTGCTTCTGTCGCCCACTCCAAGAAACCGAGGAGGCGCTTCGGCTTTTATTGCGCAGCCGAACACCGGTTCAGATGACGTCGACTCCGACTCGAAGACACGCCTCGGGTTTGATGCAACTCGACGACAACACTTGGAGATGGAACGTGATGCGCTTCGGATTCAGCGCGGATCGAGAGAATGAGCAAGATGACGGATGTTGACTCGACGGAATTATTTTTTTCGATCTCTCAACCCCTAATCTCCTGTGCTCCAAATTCCTGTACTCTGATACCACTTGTTGCAAATAATATACAGAAAAATAGAGATAAGAGATACGAATTTTTACGTGAAAAACTCTTGCGAGAAAAAACCACAGGTGCTCGAAGGCAAATTACTATAATAAGGAGTGATTGCAATGGAACGTTTCTCTTAGAGCTTTCCCTTCCTATGGACTACTGAAATACATATATAGTGCGGGGGAAAAAGAGTCTCACATAGAGAGGAAACCGAATCAAAGTTGGTTGCTACATATTGATACCACGTCTGATACAAACTGTGCATACACCTGCTATGCCACGTCTGGTATGTGGTGATGAAGTGTCTTACACGAACACGGTACGAATTCGGATCACCTTTTCAATATCATTATCCCTACCCGACAAATTGGGGCTGATAAGTGACTGAACAACATTTTTTTTACAAAAGAACCAAAAGAAAGTAATTTATACCATATTATGGGTTCCTTAAGAAACATTGTAGCATATACTGGGCCAATAGAGTACATTTCTACACATGCGTGGTAAGCAATACGAAGAGCAAAAACTCCAATCAGGTAAATTAAACAAGCAAGGCACACAAACAAAGTACCACACCCTCAACCCTAAGAATCAAGGCAACCAACCGAAAACAGACAGCAGTATACGCATACACAATGCTGTTTTAGCTTGACAATCACACGGTGCACATGAAGATCCACAGATCAAAATCAAATCAATTTGTCTATCCACATCAAGAACAACTGCACTAACAAAGACTACCAAAAAAGAAGTCAAAGCATATCATTCATGCTCAAGAATATGCATCCACAGAGGAAATTCTCCTACCACTAGGCAGTGGATCAAGGGGGCATCTTTATTCCCACACCCAAAATCAGAACTTGCTTAGAATCTTTCGACAACTTGGTTAAATAAAAAGGAAAAAGAAACTATCCATCAAGAACATAAAAACTTCACATATGTAATCAATAATTTAGCGGTCCACCTTTGGCCTCACACACACATAATAAGAAACAAGCGTTCCTACATGAGAGAACACGATTTTTTTTTGCTGAAATAGCTTGTCAGAAAGGAGGGATCCTTCTGACCGAATGTGCACAACCAACATCTAATCAGAGAAAAGCAATCACATAGCAACTTCAATCAATCAAAGATTAAACAACACAGAGGGATTCAAGAACCTCACCAATCGCTCCCCGGATTGACTGGGCATGAACACCTTGAAGAATTCTCTGACAACGATCTTGGCCTCTCCCTCCCCCTCTTTCTCCTTCTCCTTCCCCTTCCCGTTCTCCTGCTCCTTCTCCTTCCCCTTCTCGCTCTCCCTCGCTACCATGGTCGCCTTGCTCTCCCTCCCCTGCTGCTCGCGCTGCCTACTCTCCAGCCTCTTGCGCCCCACCATGTCTACCTGAGCCTTTACTTCTCTCACCTACCCCCGACCCCTCTCCACACAACGCCACCGCGAGGTGACACCAAGAACGATGATTCTTGTGGGGAGGAGAGCACGTCGCCGAGGTTTACAACTCTGGGAGCCTTCAGACTTCAGTTGCTACTGGAGTGAGGAGTGGCTGGCCTGGCCTGGATCCCGCTGGGACACAGCTCTGCTTCCTTTCTCGGGCACTGACGGTGTCACTTGTCCCTAGGGCTTAGCTCGGGTCTATCACTCAGTCACTGACGGTGACACACCCTAATTCTCTGTGGATTTTAGCGATTTCTGAGAATAAAATGGTTTGTCTTTTCACCGAAACGTGGGGTCAAGATAAAAAGGCACTGACACGATGGTCCTCTTTTGGCAGCGCGCAGCAGAGATGAACATGAGTCGCACATGTGCTAGATCTCCTTTTCCTTCCCTTGGATTTCTTCCCCTTCTCTTTTCAGGGGCAACCATCGGGCATCACATCATTATGCTGCTTCCATCTGTTAGTGATATACTCCAAAGGCAATCATGAAGATAATTGTATCACTTCTATGTTTATGACCTTTTGAATAATATATTGTTTTATCCCTTAAATATATGTCTTTGATATTGATCAACAAGTATGTGACTTGTTCGTGAAACTCTTTGTTTATGTTTTTGATATTATTCTAAATTATCTCTGATCTTATATCATTATGTGGGACAATTATGATTTACAGATCAGCATATGTATTGATTGATGATCATGTTTCACGGATCATGGATATGGGATATCAAATCAATAATGTGGACACATGTTAGAGAACATGGTGTTGGATTGACCCACCATGAGACACTGCGGGAATTGTTATATTCTTAAGTGTCATCAGTTGGTCTCATATATATAGTGTACGTGGGATCCTTAGACCTGAGATCGTTATTGTTTCCTATATGTATAATAGTTTATTTAGGGGTTACCAAACACTACTCCGTGACTGGGTGGTCATAAAGGTAGCTTTCGGGTTTACTATGAAACATGCGGAGGGATATGAGCGATCAAGATAGAATTTGCCCCTCCTATATAACGGGAGAGATATCTCTAGGCCCCTCAATGTGATTGAATTAAGAAAGTGCATGGCCATGCCGAATGTGATTGAAGAGTCAATCACAACTGAGTAATCTATTACAAGTTCGAGTAAAGGATCGAGCTATCATAGGATGGCACGCTTCTCGCCTTGAGTTCGATCTGATATCGTGAGGCAAAGGGATCCATACATAAGCATTATATAGGTTCGTCCGATATGATCTTTATGTATATTTGGGGGTCGTTATGTCCTGCTAGGGACTGTTACCAACCTATGGACAGGAAAGAAGTTTTCGGCCTATAGCCAAATGTACATGAACCTACAGGGTCACACACTCAGGGGCGGAGCCAGGATTGATCAAAACCTCGGGCACAAAACTAAGGAGGACATAAGTCAATAACTAATATAAAATACTATCAATGCTAGGTATAACTAAAGTACAATATAAATACATAATCAAAATACTCCCTTCTAGCGGCATCCCTAATATCCACATCTAACTCTTCAATTGGTTTCCGAAGCCCAGGATCGGCAACAATGTCATCCGGATTAAGCACAACACGGGGATTGTTTTGTGGGGTGTTACTACCTCCAGTTCCTATTGGTTCTGGCGTTTGATTGGAATTGGATTGCGATAGAAAATACGATGCCAATGTCTTGGTTCTCTTCATCATGTATTTCTAATTCTAGTATCGCAAAAATTTAAATAGCAAGTTAATAGACTGCTAGTCTGATAAACATACTACACTAATAACACTATATACATTGAATTAAAAAATACTATGCTATTACTAAAAAAATTACTCAACAACTCAATCTCTATTTCACATTTTCACTTACCTTCTCTTGATCTCTTCAGTCTTCACTGTGCTCAGTCTCGGTCACTCCCTATTTCTCTCGAGTCTCGACCTCCGCCTCCCCTCCTAGATCTCTCCGCTCGCCCGCTCGGCCCCTCCCCCTCCCTCCGCTGTCCGCTCCGAGCGCCGCCTGGCGCCTCCCCCTCCGGCCCTCCGCTTGGCCCCTTTCCCTCCCTCCGTAGCTCCGGGCTCCCCGCCTGGCATCTCCCCCCTCCGACCCTCCGCTCCGCCCGGCTCCTCCCCGGCTCCCCCCTCCGGCCCTCCCTCCGCTCCGGGCTCCCCGCCTGGCGCCTCGCCCCTTCGGGCTCCGACCCTCTGCTCCGCCCGGCCCCTCCCCCCTCCGCTCCCAGCTCCCCGCCCTGGCTCGGCGCCTCGGCCCCCCTCAGTCCCTCACCGTCACCCAGATCCGGCCTCTTCGGCGCGTGGGCGGAGCTCGGCAGAGACAGGGGCGGAGATGGCGGGGGGCGGTGCCGCGCCGCCGTGGGCTGAGGCGGAGAGGAGGCGCCGAGGCGGGGGGGCGACGACGCGGCGTCACGAGCTCACGGGCGGCGGTGGGGCCGTGGGGGGCTAGGGGCGCCGACGCGGCGTGTCGCGCGATGCGGCTGGAGCCTGGAGGTTATGGTAAGGCCTCGGGCGTTCGCTCTTCGCTGAGACTGGCGAGACTGACGGCTCTCGCGACTCGCTGTTAGGTAAGGCCTCGGGCGGTCGGGCGACTCGGGCCTCAGGCCTCGGGCCGACGGAGCTCCTCTCCCCACTGCTAAAATATAGCACTATTATTTTTCTGGGCCTCGGGCCGTTGCCCAACGGCCCGAGGCCCGTCTCCGCCCCTGCACACACTTAATAGGCTGGAACGATAAGGGTATGGATGATGGTTTCCGAGTGGGCTTCCATATCCACTCGTATCGGATATGGATCTGATTGGAGACTATATAATGGGAGGTACGGGGGCCGAGGGAGATATCCCAAGAAACCCTAGCTGCCACCTCTCATAACCCCTGCCTGCGTTGGTGTTAGCACACCGACGCACGGTGTTCTCTCCTAGGACGTGTGGACCTCGGTAGAGGCGTTGCTACGACTGTGGCGCTGATCGGGACGATCGCAATGAGGAGACGTTTGGCCGGAGAACGATCTACTACTTTCGCCTACACCGACGCGCTCTTCGTTGAATCGGCTGCTTCAACTCTACTTCCGCTGCACTGTGTGTCTTGTGGTAACAATATATGATCTCTTTACTTGCATGGCTTCCTGGTTTACACGGTAGAATTTTTAATTCGCGCTAGTGTAGCCTACCCGTATCCCAACACCATCACCTCAGATCTTTGGCTACATTGGATTGGATGGAATTTGGGGGATGCTACTTCTGGGGAATCCTAAAATTAATTACTAGCTGCGAGTAGGGGTGGATATCGAGCCGGCTCGTCGTCTTATCGAGCTTTTCTTAAAATTGACATAGTTTGATTTAATATCATTTTATTGATAGTTTGCAATTATTTTTAGAATCGAGCTAATGAACCGAGCCAAGCCAAAGGAAAATTTAATTTCATCTGAAATTGACTCTTTCAATGTTTAACTAATTATCGAATGTAATTGAAGTAATTTTAAATCGAGCCAACGAGCCTCACTAACGAGCTTTTTTTTCAGCCCTGGCTGTGAGTAGAATGGTCTAGGAAGATCATGCAGTGTCTTAAATGAGATGTTTTAGTGGTAATAATTGCTGAAAGATGTGTAGCAGCATATAAACTGTGAGGCTTCGATTAAAAAAATACTTGATTTAATTCTCAGGGTTAATTGTTAGAGATCCTTTCAAGAAAAAGGACAATCGTGCTATCTCATGAATAAGTTGTAGAATCGATGGAGTTGATGGGAGCACTGTTATGTAATGCTTCTTCTTCTTTTCATTTTTTAAGCATGGGTATATATTCTAGTGAAATATCAATGTTTAAGCCTCAACATCTATATATTTATTTATAGGTATTTGTTTGTGTTGAGATATGGATAGCCTACACTAGCGCAAATTAAAATTTTCTACCGTGTAAATTACGAAGCCATGCGAGAGATCGTAGATCATTACCACTAAACGTGAAATGCAGCATAAGTAAAGTTAAAGTAGCCAATTCAACGAAGAGTGTGTCAGTGTAGTAGAAGTAGTCGATCGTCCTCCAACTAACCGCCTCCTCCTCGCGATCGTCTCAATTAGCACCACAGTCGTAGCAACATCTCTACCGAGGTCCACACGTCTAGGGAGGGAACACCGCGCGTCGGTATGCTAGCACCAGCACTCACGACAGAGATTATGAGAGGTGAAGGCTAAGGTTTCGATGGATTTGTTTTGAGATATCTCCCTCAACCCTACACCTCTCCTTATATAGTCTCCAATCGTATCCTTATCCGATACGAGTAGAGATCGAATCCCACTTGAAAACTATCATCCGGACTCTTATCATTCTAACCCATTAAGTGTGTGGCCCTGTATGTTCATGTATATTAGGCCATAGGTCGAAAACTCATTTCCGGTTCATAAGTCGATAGCGGTCTCTAGCAGGACATAACGACTCCTAAACATACATAAATATCATATCGAACAAACCTATATAGTATTTTTGTACCAATCCCTTTGCCTCATGATACTAGATCGAACTCAAGACGAGAAGCGTGTTATCCTATAATAGTTCGATTCTTAATCCAACCACATCGAGAGGCCTAGAGATATCTCTCCTGTTATATAGGAGGGGCAAATTCCATCTTGATCGGTCATATTCTTCCGCATATTTTAGTAAACCCGAAAACCACCTTTATGACTACTCAGTCATGGAGTAGTATTTGGTAACCCCTAAATAAACTTTTACACATGTAAAAAACAATGATGATCTCAGATCTAAGGATTCTACATACATTATGTATGAGATCAATTGAGGACACCTAAGAATATAACAATTCCCGTAGTGTCTTATCGTGGGCCAATCTAACATCATATTCTCTAATATATGTCCACATTATTGATTTGATACCATATATCTATGATCCTTGAAATATGATCATCAATCAATACATGTGATGGTCTATAAATCATAATTGTCTCACATAATGATATAATATCAGAGATAATTTAGAATAACATCAAAACATAAATAAAGAGTTCCACAAATAAGTCACATACTTATTAATCAATATAAAAGACATTTATTCAAGAGACAAAATAACATATTATTCAAAAGATCATAAACATAAAAGTAATACAATTATCTTCATGATTACCTCTAGAGCATATCACTAACAGTTTGTACTTATTTGCTTTTCGTCATTGAACTATGTTTCAGATGCATACCTATTTGAGGGTTTGCTAGTTATTTATTTTCAGCTATTTTGCTAGTTATTTACTCTCGTATATATTTATGGGTGCCTATGCGTTATTTATTTTCCTGTCATCATTGAATTATCTGTTATGTGCACGCATATATTTACAAGTAATGTTCGTTATTTTGTTTCCTAACACATTAAACTATTTATGTGTTATTTATTTTCCCGACACCTTTGAGCCAATCTATCACGTCCGAATGAGTGTACGTTTGTTATCCACTTCCTGCCACTATTGAACTCATCCATATATTTTTACGGGCGCTTATGAGTTATTTATTTCATGCCACTTTGAGCTAATCTACCATGTACTCTAATGGGTGAGTTCTTTTAGATTGTTACTTATAGCTTTTGAATTCTATCTGTTTGTAGGAGACAGTATGAAGAGGGAAACAATCACATATGATTTTGGACGGTATAGCTAAACTCGATACAGTGTCTACTACAATCGATTTGTAAATACTGTCTTAAAAAGATGCATCGTTTAATAGTTAGTTATTGTAGCAAAAGTAAAAAATGCAAAAGCAGGAAACCCTGCCGAACCCAGCCAATATTTATTAGCATTAAGGCGTTATTTGTTTCCCGCCACCCTTGACCTATCTATCATACATATTTTGTGAGGAACCATGGACGAGTTATGCTTCATTTGTAAGAGCTCTTCTGAAATGGATTGAAGTAGTCTAATAAGAGTACTTACAAAATGAAGGAAAAAAAGAAAAACAATGGAAGACAAATGACAACTATATATATACAAGGATCCGAGCGGACCCAACCAATGGGAGATTGGATCAACTACATTATGTTTTCTTAAACAAACAACTACACTAGATTTGCCTCTAATAGTGACATTTTCAATAAACAGATGCTTCTATTGAATCTATTTGGTGGCAAGGCATGTTGTTGAAGAATATGGCTATGTGTTCTCTATAGATTGTAGGCAAGCTTCCAAATTCTAACAACCAAGGATAGCAAGCTATGGGAGGGTATCATTGCAGTTCCTGCTATAATGAAGTTGATGTTATTCCCTTTATGGTAAAATAAGGCTATTCTGATTGTATACGAATTAAGGTCATATAAAACCAAGGAGGCAGTGAGCAAGGCGACAACTATGCCTACTTCATTTGTCTTGGAAAAGAGAGAGACTATAGAATGTTTTGAGTGGGTAGTTGAAAATGAGATAGAGAGAGAGAAGGGAAAGATTCTACCAAAAATATATGTATTGTGTACCATGTTGTGCCACTTTACAACAAAAATTTAGAAAAACTATACACCTTTAATTTTGTGAAGGATGGACGATGGAGTATAACAAGAAACATGTTTGATTCAAAATAGATTAGCCTTAGAACGGGATGTCCCATCATGGGGTCATCCTTGATTCTATATTACCACAAATGCCAAATACAAAAATGAGGCATAGCATTTGCTGAGCCCAAAGATGATGGTCCTCTTTGGGCAGTGTGCAAGAGAGATGAATATAATGCATGTGCTAGGAACTGGGGCAAGAATGATAGATAGATCTTGTTCTGTTTCTTGGATTTTTTTTCCCCTGTTTTCTTTTCAGGAGCTGGGGACATCATCATGCTCCTTGATCACCTAAGATTGTGACAATCTGGTACTGCCCCCAGTCACAATTACATATTGTTTTAAATATTGACACAATCTCCAAAACACAATTTTGACCACTTATTTATATTATAACAATTTATAAAACTCAATAAAATTATAATATTATGAAAGTACCCTTCAAGAAAAATATAAACATATGATTTGTATGTATCCAATCTAGATATTTAAAAAGATATCGATAGTCAAAATTTCAAAATTTTGACTACACATATCTCAAAACAACACACATCTAAGACCGAAGGGTTTACATACCTTAGAAGCAAAAAAAAAGGTTGAAAATCTTGGCTACATTAAATTGGATGAAATTTGGGGGGTCGCTCTTTGTAGTGTATCCTAAACTTAATTAGCTAGGAGAATGAGATGGTCAAGGAGGATATTGTAGTATTTAAATGACATGTTTTAGTGCTAATAATTGCTGAAAATGTGTACCAGCATAAACTGTGATGTTTTAATTAAAAATATTTGATTTAGTTCTCAGGGACAAACTACTAGAGATCTTTTGAAAAAAGGATAATCATGCCAACTCATGAAAAGTTGTAGAATTGATGGAGTTGAATGGAATGCTGCCATGTTTTTTTGCAAGATTATGCGTGCATGCGCGCATGCGCACACACACATATATGATGTTGAAATGGAGCACTATGGTGTTTGGGCACCAAGACTCCCTGCCTTTGGATTACTTTTATATGTGTGCATATGTAATGGTATATAATATATAAGGCAAATCCGTTAGCATTCATTAATTTGAAAAGGCATCGATTTGGAAAGGAAGTTATTGATTTAACATGCTGAATCAATCATAGATGGAAAGTCTTAATTATGAATGGAAAGTCTCAATCATAGAGCCTGCGCATCATAGTGCCCCTGTTATTTATACTATATATATTGCTGTGAAAACATCAAGGTTTATCCCAAACATCTGTATATATTTATGGTATTTTTTACTTGTTTACCTTTTGTCATTGAACTATCTATCAGATGCATACCTATTTGAATGTTTTCTAGTTATTTACTTTCGGTCACCCTTCAACTATTTATCACCTATCTATCAGGTAATCGTATATATTTATGCGAGCCTATGCATTATCTATCAGGTAATCGTATATATTTATGTGAGATGAATTATCTATCAGGTAATCGTATATATTTATGTGAGACTATGCATTATCTATCAGGTAATCGTATATATTTATGTGAGCCTATGCATTATTTGTTTTCCTGTCATGATTGAATTATCTATTATGTATATTTAAGAGTAATTGTTTGTTATTTAGTTTCCCAACACCTTAAACTATTTATCAGTGCTCATATATTTTTACAGCGTTTATGCATGTGTTATTTGTTTTCCCACCACCTTTGAGCTAATCTATCACTTACCCAAATGAGTGTATGTCCGATCCATATATTTTTTACGTGTGTTTATATATGAGCTATTTATTTTCATTCCACTTTCAAGGTGATCTACCATGTACCCTAATATTTATTAGCATTCATAAGATATTTGTTTCTCTGCCACCCTTGAAACATCTATTATATGTTTTTGAAAGAAAAACACTATATGTGTTTCAATCTTAGAGATTGTAAATAACTCATCCATGGTCGTTGCTCACCGTGTGCCCAAATATTACCCAATAATTGAGTGGGTGATCTGAACCTAAAACCAAACACGGCGAGACAGGGACCATGTTGTAGTGATTACCTTATAATGAGGTGTATCTCGAGAGAAGAGGTTGTGAATATGTAGCTCGACTTATGCATCATTTGTAACTTGTAAGAGCTCTACTGAAATGGATTGAAGCAATCCAAAAGTAGTTACAAAATGAAGAGAAAAGGAGAAGAAATAGAAGAAAAATTATAGCTGTACAAGGATCCCAGCGAGCGGACCCAGAAAATAGGATATAGGACCGACTACACTAATTTTTCTTAAAGAAACAGCTATACTAGATTTGCCTCTAATTGTGACATTTTCAATAAACATATGCCTCCATTGGAATCTATTTGGTGGCCATGCATATTATTGAAGAATATGGAGATGTGTTCTCTATAGATTGTTGTAGCGACTCGAATTTAGCAATCCGTTGTAACACCCTGACTTATCAAAAGCCTAAGATGCCACCCATAACTACTATCACTATAAATTTTAAGCAATAACCAAGTAATATTAACCACTAGGTTTCAAGAATAACCATTCAACACACTACCAATATAAATTTTAGCAGCATTATAAACCACAAATTGAATCAAAATGAACCAATTAATTTCCAAGATGAATCATATGTAAAACTAAACCAAGGAAGTATCAAGTAGCATCAATAAAGATTTATAAAGAACTAAGAGAATCCATAATTTTTCTAATTGTTACAATTAAAATTACTAAATTATTTATAATCATAAGTGATGAATTGCAAGGTGAAGTGAAGAACTAAAAAAGTGTGATTTTTCATGTTCTACTTCGACCCCATGCATATCGCATTCAACGATCACCTGAAAATAATAAATAAACAAGGGTAGGTTCACAATTCAGCAAGTATAAAGTAGACCAATAAATGAATCCACAATATTTTAACAATTTTTAACAATTAACTCAATTTTCACATCTCATTCTCAACAATTCTTGTTCTTATGTCACAATATCTCATCTCAACTACTCTTAGTGCAATGCAATGGTCATGTTCATGTCCCCTCTGTAGCTTATACCAGTATAGTAGAGAATATACCCATCGATATCACCCTCTACCTCCATCCTGTAGAGGTATCTACCGAAATAGGTCTTTCCTCCATCTCATGGAGATGTCTACCAAAATAGTTCTTAAGAGCACGCCAGAATAGTCACATAGCTTTACTCGTATTGACTTTCTCACCGTCTTATCTCATAATGCATATGTCATGTTATGAATACCCTTTTTTTATCATTTATCACATATCACAATTAGCATCAAACTAATATCATACTAAACAAAAGAATAATCAAAATTATTATGTGACATGAATAATTCAATAATAATGAGTAATTATTAATCATCATCTATCATTCTACTAAGCACTTATCTTTTTAGTTGTGACAGCCAATTTAAATACGAGATAACAACACACCCGACGCTACTCCTCCTATATCAATTACTTACTCTCAATACAGGCCTCAACATTACAAGTCAACAAATAAACTATAACATTCCTACATGCTTCCCAAACCTACAACTTTTCTTCTTTACTGGACAGTCAACCCCGCTATCTCGCTAGTAAAATTATTATAACTTGCAACTCCTATATTGAAATATAGCAAAACAAACCAATTCTGGAATCTATACAAAATTACCCACAACTTCGTAGTTGATCAAATGTTCAGATTAAATCATATAAACCCCTATTTTTAACCTAGAAGACAGATCTATCATCTTCTGGACAGCAAACTTATTAATTTAATATCTTTTAATCTACACATATAAATATATTGAACAATGACATTTTTGGAACCTACAAGAAATTGTCTACCACTTTCTAGTTAGTCCTAAAATTTAATTATGGCAATAAATTAGTCAAATTAATATTTCCCCACGATTACATCCAGTAACAACAAGACACTAGACAACAGCCTCCCAAAATTTATAACTTCTACTATACTTATCTAAAAATTATATTATTAGACTTTCTGAAAATCTTAAGAAATTACCTACAATGTTCATGTTGACCAAATTTTCAAATTAGTTCATTTACTATTTTTAATCTTCTAATTACTACATGCTATCAAAACATGACAAATTTTACCAAACAATAGTATTATAAAATTCATATCTCACAATCTACTTATTCAATCGAGAAAAATAAAAATTTTACAGAAAGTTATCAAAATCCTCTACAATTTTCTAGTAGATAAAATTCTCAAATTATGCACATACAATCTCCAAAAAAAAGTATAATAATATAGCAGACCAAACTGATCTACTACTTGATTTTTCTCCAAGGAGCACTTGCCAACTCTCTCTCTCTCTAATATCGATTTTAAATCTCTAGTTAGAATAAGCAACAGAGAAAATCAAGTCATTACCCACAAGACAAAAGCCCAGATCACAGCTCCCTTTTCCTTCCTTTCTTCCTCTAGGACTTTCCCCGGTCTTCTCTGTTTTCCCGCTGATCGCTAGAAATCCCCTGCCAGATCGCTGCCATTGCTCCCTTCATGCCACAAACAATAGTTGAACTACAGAGCTACTCTGCACGCGCACCGAGGGGAACAACGATGCACAACACAACCAAGGTGGCGCGTTCTACGTGCGCGCGGGCTGAAGCTTCGTCGGCCGTGCGTGACTGACGGCCGGCGACCACTCCCGCCTGCGTTGGGGAGTTGATGGTGCGTGGTGAGTCTCCCGCCCAGGATTCTGAAGAACGTGAGGTGACTCTGGCCCGCTTGGTTCGGTTTTTTCGGTTTTTATTTTTAATTTCTGTTTTTTTCATTATTTAGTATTTTATTTTTTTTCTAAATATTTTTAGATATTTTAGGTTTTTTATATTTTTTTCTCGTGTTCCTTTGTATTGTTCTTAATGAGTTAACATGTTTTTTCTATTTTTATATTTTTTTTAAATTAATTATATCTAAAAAATTAAATCAACTACAGTAAAAAAATCAGATTAACTACATCCACATATATCGTAACACAATTTTAGATAGTTCCATCTTTCCTACCAAGGAATAAGAACATTTTTTTTTGGAAAAAAGAACTTCTTTCTCCCCAAATCTCTCTCTTAACATATCTGCTGCTCGTCTCTGATCTCTGTCATCGTCACGTGCAATTAACGAACTCCCTCCAACCATCCCCATCAAATTACAAAAAGCCCCTCCGCTTCCCTCCCCTTCGGCCCTTTCTCCCCCTCGACGTCCCATGGTGGTCGAGCGCGAGCGCCACCATCTCTAATGGCGCAGTACAGGCAATCCGGCGGCGGCTTCTTCGACTCCCGGGGCGGGGACCACCACTCGCTCCCGGAGTACCACCGGGCCCACCCCTCGAAACCTTCCCGGATCCGCCGCCCCGGGAAGCCCGCGCGCCGCCTCTCGCCGGCCGCGGCCGCTTTTGCCGCTGCCTTCCTTCTCGCCGGCGTATTCCTCCTCTCGCGCTGCCTCTCCGGCCACTCCGCAGGTTCGTGTTATCCGCCGGCACCCCCGGTGGGTTCTTGGCGATGGTTTGACGCGGTCCGATGTTTCTTGCTACTTGGGGGCTTTGACGCGTTTGGGTTCGTGTTTGGTTGATGCCGTCTTGGCGTGCTTGATTTCATGATTTCTTCGTTCCATGGCCTTAATGCCATTTCGTGTGTGTATTTTTGCAGAGATCAGCCAATATTTGGGCGGTGGGGAAGGGTTGCCGGAGTGGAACCGGAGCAAGAAGTGGAAGGAGCTCAGGTTCGGCTAAGGCGGGGTTGGCCGCAGCGCGCGGGATTCCAGGTACTGGGACCGGGACGATCGGCGGCGGGACGAGGACTACTCGGAGGACGAGAGGGAGAAGATCTCGGTTGCAGGTGGAAATGCCGGCTATGTTGGCGGCGGCAGCAGCGAGAAAGGCGCGACCTCTGATCCTGGTGTTGAGGAGAAAGGGTTGACCTTGGATACCAGCAGTGGTGGCGAGAAGGAGGTTGCAGAGGTGGCTGAAGGTGGGAAAGGAGGGACCTTGTACAATGGGGGGGCAGGAAAGAACTGGAGCAGTATGAGGCAGCTGCCATGGGAGCGGCGGGCACAGGGATGAGGGAGGTTGATCCAGATGATGAGTATGATGATGGCATCGATGCACAGGATGATTTTGATGATGCTCAGCTGCATTCGTCTGATGGTGGGAGAAAGCTTGGTGATGGTAGTCACGCGAGCATCGAGAAGAAGGAAAATGTCACCTTAGAGAGAGACACTGAAGCAGGTGGAGGGATTAGTGATGGTGGCGATGCTGGTAATATGGATCAAAAGAATGTTTCAGGGACTGGTGATAAGAAAAATGGGTCAAAGAAGAAATCCAAGCGTAACAAGTCTGGTGAGAAGTTGTCCCTCTTCAAAATTTAAATGCTAGAGACGGGCAATTCAAATTTAGAAACCTGATTTTCTAGTTTAACTTAGTGGGCATTATGATCCCACTAGCTTAGGATAACCTAAGCTTTCTGCATTTTGTTTTGCTTTACTAGCTTGTTGCAGCTATTTGAGGTAATTATATGTTGTAGATAAGAACAGAATGGCTTTCTGGCTTCTGCAGTAGTAAGATCTTCATTTTTGTTTAGATAGTAAAATCATTATTTTTATTTATTTAGAAGCATGAAATCTGCTAGTGAGAATCACCTACAATACGTCGTAGTACCTAGTGACTGACTACATCTTTTAACATGAATAACATGTGTATTGTACCTAGTTACCTCTATCTTACAATGTGAATAACATAAGATAAATATTGCATGTCTTGGACATTTTGGACTGCCAACCGATATGCTAATGCCACACCATCTTCATGATTTGCTGTTGGATACAGAAACCTAAAAATTGCATAAAAGTTAACCCTCTGCAGCTCACTAGCTCCTATTAACTCTTTATAGGCTAGCATATGGGGCTAGTGTTGTATGACTAGGTCAGGCTAATCAACTGAGAACGTTAGCAGCAGAACAATATCATGATGTATTTACTGCAGTACTTCGTGTAAGTCTAAATCAATATCTGTGAGCTTAATGATGAGGTTATCAACATGATCGCTATATTTGATAATTTGGCATACCATAAATTACTCTTGATATCAAGTATGACACTGTTTGCAATCAACTACAGGCCTGTTTTTTGCGGCTTTTAGCTTTTGCTGTAGTACTTAACTTTCAAACGAAATATTTTTTTCAAGACGAGGTCTACAAGTTAATTGTAGTACACGTTAAAAGTCCAACATTTGTACCAGCCAAAATCGAAAGCAAGTATCTTTCTCTGTAATCTCTATCACGAACAGCCTAAAATTCAAAAATTTCAGCTAAAAGCCATAAGCCATAACCATAAATCAAAAAAAGAACAATCCCGTACATCTCTAGTAAAGAGCTGGTATCATGTCTTTTTTATGTACTCATAAAAAGCTTATTTATAGGCTTTGTTATTCTTAGATGGTTAATCTAATCAGTTGGATAAACTTAACCAGGTTCAACCTGTGAAATGAGGTTCCTGAACTCCACTGCTCAACTTGTAGAGCCTGCAAAAAATCAGAAATTCGCTAGTTTTAATTTGGAGTATGTAGAATCTGAAGAGAGACCTGTTGGATCAGAATATTGGGAGCCAAGATTTGCTGGCCACCAGAGCCTACAAGAAAGAGAGGAGTCATACTTAGCCCATGACCAACAGTTAAAATGTGCTTTTGTTAAGGGTCCTAATGGTACAAGCACTGGTTTTGATATATCGGAGGATGACCGAAAGTACATGAGCAAATGCCACATTGCTGTATCTTCCTGCATCTTTGGAAACTCTGATCGTCTGAGGACTCCATTTGGCAAAACAGTTCGATTTTTTCTGGGCGTGTACCTTTTGACTAATTTACCATGCTTCCCCCATCCTTCATAAGTTGCATTCAACAGTTTGTATGACTTTTTTTCTTTTGCTTAATTCCTTTTTTGGTACATCACAAGAGTATACTTCCGGTTTTCTTTGTTTCAGAAAGTTTAGTATCTTGTTTGCCTCACATTACATGATATCTTGTTCTAGGTATTTGTCAAGTTAGAGCAGTATTTTTACTGCTATTTAGTTTCACATATAGACATAAGATATGTACACCAGAGATATTAATAGGCCTATGAAATGCAATATTACAATGATGGCATCTGTGATACAAGTCCATTTATTTGGATGTGCAATACAAGATCAAAAGCTTCCTTTTGGCATTTGTTAAAAGTTACAACCACCATAACCACACACCAAACTGTAAGCTAAACAGCTGCTAAATTTTTCTTTGCACCCTTCAGGTGTTCCTATGGTCTTTCAAGTATCAAAATGCTTCAGAAGTTGCTGTTTGATAGTTTATTTCATGCTTGGCAAATCTAGTGATATCTCTGGTAAATGTATTTTATGACGTCTTTGCAGATCACGAGCCACTCAAAGAAGACAGTTTGCTTTGCTATGTTTTTGGATGAAGTGACGTTGCAAACTTTAGAATCTGAAGGCCAAAAAATGGACAGCATGGGTTTCATTGGTATATGGAAGATCATATTGATAAAGAATATGCCTTATAGTGACATGCGGAGAGTGGGGAAAATACCAAAGTTTTGGCACATCGGCTTTTCCCCTCATCAAGGTAAGAATGAAAATATGTGTATAGATTCTGATTAGTTATGCATTTCAGTGAACTCAATTTTTCTTTGAAACATTATTCTTGTAGCATTCCCATTGTCAAATACTAAGATTTTTCCTGCTCTGAAGAAAAAAACTAACCTTTTGCTTGACACACCTTTTAGTACATTGTGATTTATTGTGTGTGTAACTAGTTAGTCAGTAGTAATTCATCCTGGTTTCTTCAATTTGATTTTGGCAGAGTTGCTGATCTCACATATGCTGACCTAACTTTGATATATGCCATTTAATATTTGATATGTTACTAGTTTATTCTGTTTCTACCCAGCATCAAAACCACAAACAGGAAATGGCCTTCTTATTTCCCACTTATGTATACATTCTGCTTCCAAGCTGAGCTAATACATAAGTTTGATTGAGAAGCCCTCTCGATTTCTCTTTTAGGATGTTTAAACTTGATTTATTGTGTTTACATATGTCGCGCTATAACAGATATGTAGAGCAAAACATGCGGCTCAAATTTTGATATACTATGTTGAATATACGAGTTATTTTGAACCTGAAAGTATGTTATCTTGATGATAAATTCACAGTATGCAAATATCAATGTGCTCATTCACACAAGTAGCACATGAGTCATCGCGTGGGGCTAATCCTCAGTTTGGCATCTTACAAGTTTCTATAGATTTTGACCTAAATTTAATGTGCTTATTCTATCATCCTGTTTTGCAATGTCATCGTATAAAGTGCATTGTTACTTGTATCAGGTTCTCAATCTGGCTGGACAGCAAATTGCGATTACAAAGTGATCCTATCCTTATCCTAGAGTATTTTCTTTGGCGGCATGATCATGATTATGCTATTTCCAATCATTACGATCGGCACTGTGTTTGGGAGGAAGTAGCACAAAACAAAAAGCTGAACAAGTTCAACCATACAATAATTGATCAGCAGTTTGAGTTTTACCAAGCGGATGGACTGACAAGGTTCAACCCGTCAGATCCCAACAAGCAGCTACCAAGCTGTATGCTCTCTTGCCTGCTAGGATTAATAGTAGTGTATGAGTTCTGCTGACCTAAAAATATTACTTGCTGCAGATGTCCCTGAAGGTTCTTTCATCGTGAGGGAACACACACCAATGTCCAACTTATTCTCTTGCCTGTGGTTCAATGAGGTTGATCCCTTCACACCTCGTGACCAGCTCAGCTTTGCATATATATACATACTTGAAGCTTAGAAGAATGAATCCCAACAAGCGGTTTCGCCTTAATATGTTTAAGGTGGGTACAGTGGACCATCATAGCTAGGTTGACCACAACCATGTTGACTCTAATTTACTCAATTGTTCTACAATTTCAGGATTGTGAGAGGCGATCGATAGCAAAGCTGTTCCATCATCGATCAGAAGAGAGACGTAGCAGTCCACAACTAACAAGATGACAGTGACAGATATTCTTTCAAAAAGATGGGGATAGAAGAGAGAGCTCAAGGATAGTATTTTTGATACAGCTCAGGAAGGCACAGGGATGTTCATTGCCAATATTTATGTCCCTGACAAGGAAATTATGCTTTATATATGGTCGCAAGTGATTTTACCCCTGTACTTTGTGATCCAGCAGGCCAGTTCCCGCCTTTCATTTTGTCAAAGGCGGATTAGGAAATGTTAGCTGTTTGATTTTCCTAAGTTCTTGTTGCTCTCCATAAAAGTTTTGTTCATTCTTTTGGATATGATCTGGGGCAAGTCATGGCTGGGCATGGATTCCCAGAACCGGCCATGCGCGGTGTATTATCATATATGGTTGTAGAAGTACTATGTGGAGTAAAGGAGGATATGATTCCCATGTAATCCTCAATGGCCTTACTGAAACGTAATATTATAACAGGTGCATTCTGTGATTTCCTTGAGGATAGAAAATTAGCGATTTTTGGCCTGAATTTTGGAATCTTCAGACTTTCCGTGATGTACCAAATTAAACATGACTGAAGAACTTATCAACTGATCATCCGTCTCTATGTTGATCTGAACCTCATCTCACTAAAAACTCAACATCCTTCTGTATAAAATGCAAAATAGATGACGTATCAATAGCTGGTTGCAACACTTTCCCATATGTGAAATGAAACAGCTGAATGTCAAGTGCTTTATTGATCAGTACATCACACTGTCAATACAAGTTCAAACCAAGTAAATGAAAACAGCACCACCTCGCAAACACATAACACTTGGCAACACACATTAATTACAAGAACTTCTACACCCTTTACAAAACAAATCCAATTGATCAATCAATTAGCACCCATCCAAATAACAATTTGAAGATTTCCAGGTTGTAGTACAAGGTTAATTAATCCAGAGGCTATGGCTAAAATTCACCCCAATGTTAATTAGATTAGAGCCTTGTCCCTGAAGATCCCCAGCATCTCATTCCTGCCCTTGATCACCTCATCAAAGACTTCATCCAAAACACAATCAAACATCTCCACTCCCTCCCTGAGCTCACCTGACCTAGTCCTCAGCAGCTCCACCATCTCTTGTTGCTCTTGTCCATTCCTCTCCTCCTCGCCTCCCATCTTGGCATTGATCATGTCCCTCACCGCCATGGCCACCTTCTCGTGCTCCGCGACGCCCGCCCTTCTGGGGAACCGGTCTTTGATCACCGACAGCGACTCGCACCACGGACGCAGCTCCGGGACTGGGACGGCGGCGCAGCCGAGCGCGCACCGGCCTCCGACGTCGACAGGGGCAGGTGAGGCCAGCGCCTGGAGAACGAACATGGACAAGACTGTCATCGTGATCTTGGCGATAAGCGTGACGACGACCATGCCGCCCTCGCCGCCGGCGTCTCCGGTGCTGCCGGACATGATCTTGCTTCCTAGCCGCTCCGCCTCGCTCACCACCACCTTCACGTCCGACAGCTTGTCGGGGACGGCTGACGACGACGCCTCCAGCTCCTCCGGCCACACGCCGCAGGGCGCGGCGCTCTCCGCGACGAGTGATACGGCTGCGCCGCCACCGGCCGCGCAGCCCACCTGCGCGGCGAACTCGACGACCATGCAGTAGCGGTGCAACCGCGACACGGCCGACTTGAACGCGTTGCAGAAGTCCAGCAGCGCGGCGGTCTCCTGCATGTAGTGCTCGAACCAATCGCCTCCGGCGCCGTAGGAATCGACGGTCACCGGCACGTCAGCCTTCCTCAAGATGGCCAGCAGCTCCCGCTGCATCCGCTTCACCAGCCGCATGGCGTCGGCGCACCACCTCATGGACACCGATCCACCTCCGCCGCCGTCGACGGACAGCGCGCTCTCGAGGTGCGCGAGCCCCTCGACGAGCGAGGAGCAGAAGGCGGCCGCGTCGCCGCCGAGGAGGGGCCATTGCTGGCGACCGCTAGGCCTGAGGCATCTCATCGTCATCATGCATGCATGAGAATCACTCAAGCTATGGGTAGTTGTTTATGTGCAAGTGCAGTCTACCATGTTTGCATGGTAGGTTTCTTGCAGGAGTAGGCCAGGAAGATTATTCAAAGGAAGGAGAGGGGAGCAAGGGGAAGAGTGAAGCAAGACAACTGGTATACATGTTCTATCTATGCACGCACCTAGCTACCTTGCTTTACTTACCATTGTTCTTCGATTTGGTCCTTTTGATCTGACCTTCACGTTGGGCTTTGGCCAGGTCTTTGATTTGGATTGTAGCAGCAACTATTAAGCTGTTGATTGACTTGTAAGGTTAGACAAGTTAGTGAGAGTAGTGCACTCTCACTAAAGGACCATGCATGCATAGGAAGGTCATGTTCTTTTGCGGTTTTTAAATACGGTTTTTAGTTTTTATTATAGTAACTAACTTTTAAACGGTGTATTTTTTTAAGATAGGATCTACAAGTTAACTATAGTACATGTTAAAAAACTAATATCTGTACTATCAAAAATCACAAGCGAGTATCTCTCTTTTCGCAATCTCTGTCACAAACAGCTAAAAAGCTATCAATCACAGCCAAAAATCATCAACCGTAGCTAAAAAGGATAGGCCAGAAGTCTCGTCGTTGCGATTTGCTCAACTCGGATAAGTTAAAAAGGATTCTGTCCTGACTTTTCCTTCCCCCCTTAAGACCCGACTTTGTGTTGCGCAGGCGTGCACCTAAACAACTTGCCCAAAGAAATATTATTAATGACTTTTGGCGGGTGTCCTAAAGAGACTGTTTATGTAGGTCACATATCCTATACATTCAGTTCAGAGGGCACCGCTAAAAAAAAGTTATAAAAATTTTTGAGAAAATTTCTATATATACTTCTAAATTTATTTTAACTATACATAAAATTTTAAGTTCTGATTCATTATATGTTAACAGTAACTAAAAAGAGAAAAATCTTACAACCGTTAAGAGTTCAAATTTATCGAAATTTTCTCTTTTTTTGCTACTCTTAACATAGAATGAATTTAAACTTTGAATTTTATAGATAGGTGGAGTAAACCATAGAATACATGTAAAAATTGTCTCATGATTTTTTTTGTTACTTTTTAGTTAGGAACTTAGGATACATCGTGAGTGCGCTTCAAACTTCAGTGCTTAAGATATGTTTTCTTATATGTAATTATTTTAACGATGTTCTAATTAAGCAAATCCAAATCGTTAATAGATTTTTTTCTTAGGATATGTTGCCATTTATCTAATCATTTTAAGGATGTTCTAATTAAATAAATCCAAATCGCTAATAGATTTTTTTTGGAAGAGTAATCAAACATGCAATTCGATTGAGTCGCATACAGTTGTTGATTCCTACTAGCGTTCATGCACGTCCGTCGCAACACAAGGATGTTAGTGACCTTGCTAACCATTGGTAATGGTAGCCGAACATGGGCAACCTGCTCGAATTTCCGCCTAAGGCCGCGCTCAGCGTTTACCGTTGACGTCAACATTTGACTTTGTTTTACTATTTATTTTTTATTTTATTGGTTTTTTCTATATTTCTTTGTATTGTCCGTAATAGAATAACCTATCTTTTCTATTTTTAAATTTTTTTAAATTTAATTATGTCAAATAATTCAACTCGGTTACAGTAAAAAAATAAATCAGCTATAGTAAAAAAACCATAAATCACTACCATTCTGAACATCCCCTAAAACTAGTTTTAATTCACAGCAACCACAGGCTAGGCGGGTTTTTCCTGTAATAGCCCGATCGAAATTATTGAACCCATGACCTCCTGCGTTGCAAAAGGTTTTTAACAAGAGAGCGTGCATGCCATATGATAGGTGGGTTCTTAGATAGTAATTTATAGTTTAAAATTTTAAATTTTAATTGTTCGTGAGAGATAGTATATAAAGAAAAATAGTTACATGTGATTTTAGATGATACAGTTGAACTCGGTATATTTTTTACTATAATTTTCCTGTTGAACTCTACCTTAAAAAATACATCATTTAAAAACTAGTTAATGCGTAAATATAAACCAAAGTCTAATCTAAACACAATCGAACCCAGTCGAAATCACCGAACACGTATGTTTGACGAGAGCTGCAGTGAGTCAATCGTGCAAAGAGTGCACGCAATAGTGAATGATCATACGAGTGTGTTCTGAATGAGCTATTATAATTTGTAGAGTTAACATTTTGAATTTGTATTTTATCAAAAAAAATTAATGAAATGCATGCAAGCACTATTGCTGTCTACTGATTTCTGGCCTCGCTGCGTGGGATGCCACGTAGTTGAGTTGCACTGTTGAGGGGTCCACAGAATGCATTAATTACCAAAGTCTTGCATGGTTTCAAGATTATTTAATCAAGCACGGTCATCTGACCTTGTCGTGTGTGTTGTCTTGATTAGAATTGATGTTGTTGGTGTGTTGTCTGAATCAATTAGTCAGCATCAATTTTTATCAGCAGTGTGTGTTTGCATGCACGGCAGTGAACTCCGGTTTGACAGGTGGTTTTGGCTGCTTAGGCTATATTTAAGTTGGTTTAAAATTAATTTTTATTTTTCGTTTCTGTTTTTCTTTTTACTATTTAGTAATTTTATTTTTTTAGATTTTTTGAGTTTTTTACCTTTTCTTTTTCCCGTATTTATTTGTATTATTCGTGATGAGTTAAAATTTTTTCTATTTTTTTATTTTTTAAAAATTTAATTATGTCAAATAAACTAACTCAGTTACAGTAAAAAAATAAGCCAGTTACAATAAAAAAAAGCTATAAGTTAACGCCAAACTCAGCGCTACCTAAACCGCTTCACGCTCGCCGCTCGGTGGTCCAACCTCCGAGTGTAAGCTGGTTGGTTTGGGATTTTTGACTAGATTTTTTGATCTTTGATTTTTGAGTCACAAAATAAGTTTTGATGATCAAGATTTGGATTTATATGTTGCAATGATACATGTTACTGTTAATGTGGATCAAGTTGTTAATAACTTATAATCGAAAATTATTTCTTTGTCCTTGAATGTGTAGAGTCGTTTAGAGTTAACCGTGGTCAACGATGTGAATCGAAGATAAGTTTATGGAGGAGCTAAGGTTCAGAATGATCGATCATGCCGGTAAGACAATGAGTTCAAGTATAGTACAAGAAAGATGAAAAATATCAAAGAAAAGTTTGAATGGCATGATTGCATCATATGGCTTAGTCGGTCCAAGTGAGGCGTGGTCTAATGAAACAGGAGCGGGAGAGACTTATCAACGCGTGACAAGCCACTAGTGCACCTACGCATGGCGAGCATGGCAATTGCTTATAACGGAATGAGATGGCTAGGTCAAGGAAGAGTATTTTAGTAGTTCGGCCAAAATACCAGGAACGGTTTTGGAAGGAAACCGCGGCACGTGAGCAACGCTTGGAAAGGTGGTTTAGGTCAGGGAGAGGCTAGTATGATCAAGATAGATTAAAACTTAGGATTTAGCAGATTTCAGGCTTATACGCTTTAAAAAAATGTGCATAAATATGATGTGTGAGTTAAAACTTGTGTGGGGGGTTATTGGGTTTCTCCCATTGTGATAAGTGAATAGTATCCATTAAAGGTTAGATATGGCTGGCTAGTTCATCTATTTAAGGAGTTAGGATGGAGACTTGTAGTTAACAACCTAACCTTTCTCTCATGTGCTCTCTTTTTTAGAGTTGAAGTTTGAGAGTTGAGTTCATGGTGTGCTCTCTGTACTCTAAGGTAGAGTGACTATAAAATTTTCATTCGAAAGTAGCAATAGAATCAATATTTGTTCATGTCTATGGTTATCTCTTGTATTGATTGATTTGTTCTTGATTTAGTCTATTTTTTCTCTCCCCTTATCTTTTCTTGATCTTGCTATACTAATGATGTATAAGAGATAGAGATAATTTCTGATAATCATTCTCCATCTTTTTATGTACTTTGATAGTAAGTTCATCAAGAAACTCAGTTTTTGCACGTTTTTGATCTTCCAAGTGATTTTTTCGATGTTCTTACTTGCTGTGATATGTTGGAATATATCCAAAGCCATCTTGGCTATCCTTTGCTCACGAGCAAGTCTTAATCATCGATTTTAGTTTTTGATCGATTTCGGTGCAATATGTCTTTAAACTGAAAAATGTCTCCTTTGACAATGATTTTTATAATCGTTTGTCGGAATATGTTAATGATATTCTAGAGAAGATCTCTATAAATTTTTATATCATTTGGATCTACGAATTAAAAGTATTATAAATATAGTTTTTGGCTATCGCTAATGGTTTTTAGTTCTAATGTGAACGTTTGTGCAAACGAATCGAGTAACGATAAACTGATAAACCGCTTTAAAAATACTGTCTCGATAAGCTACTTCAAAAAAACGGTGGAGAAACCATCCTGTCTATTTTTTTCAGAAAAAGACATAAGCTGCAAAGTGAGACATCTGTGCAGCTGCGAGGGGATCGGGCAGAAGTAAACTAGGATTGCACGCGATATCCAACTATCAAGGGTGTAGATCAGATTTTTGGCACCTTCTCGCACTCTGCTACCTTCACTAAACCTCCCATGGCCACCTCTCCCCATCTCCCCCCATATTCGCAATCTCCCTATCAACGCAAACTTTCTAAGCAGCTACGAACCTTTACGGAGAAGCCTCTGAAAAGAACAGAAAAAACACAACAGAAGATGAGCGATGCTACCGGGCCGGTCTAAACCGTTCGGGATTCTCTGACTTAAGTTACGGTGACTTTACCGTTCATCTCTGGATGAACGGTCCAGATTAAATGTACCTTTTAATCTGAACCGTTCATCTAAAAATAGACGGTAAAGTCACCGTAACTTAAATCAGAGAATCCGCGCCGGATCTAAACGCCTGCAGTGCACACGAGGGCGGGCATTGTTTTCGTTGCAGCATACGGCTCGGCAGGAAGATGCATGGCGTTTTAGACAACTCCCGACACATCCACCGGTAATGATGGCAAGGTCAGAGGCGCACTATCATGTTCATGTTCAATGCCACTATCCGATCCAGTCATCACAAAATGACTAAACGCCAAAATCCAAAACGCGCCACTATTGGATCAGAGAGTACTTCACATATGCATGATGCGACGAGGCAGCACAGGCGCCATTTATTCAACTTTATTCTGTCACTTTTTGTAACCAACTACCACTGATTGATTGTACAGTATTTCTCAATGGGATACAGACATGCCGGAGCCAATACATCAGCAATCCCTCTCTTGTTCTCCCCTCACGCAAAATCTGGCGTTGGAGCTGTCAGCATGTTAGCGCCAGTCTCCTCTCCATGCCTACAGCCACAAGCATCCACGGCTCAACACTGCGCACCAAACAAGGGACGCTTATCAACACATCAAGAAACCGCAGATCAAATGACCAAAAATATACACGAGATTTTTGCGGTGAAGGGCAGCACAAAAAATCGAGGCACAAACCTTGATCAGAGCTCATCCTTGATAGACTCGGTAGCAGCTGTATCCGCCACCTTCTCGGTCGGCTGACCGGCTGTCTCCTTGTTCTTCTTGATGAAGTCGACAATTTCGTCGGCTGTCCTGCCGCTGTCGTAGGAAACCATCTTCCCGCTGGGAGTGACAAAGTACATGGTGGGGTAACCTTTGACGTCAAATTCGCTGGGCACATCGTTTGCAGTCGCATCCTGCAAGCACGTTTGGCAAAATAGGAGTTAGATAAACTGCGCTTATGATAGGAAAGAACAGACACCAACAGACGGATGACTCTACTTAGGTTGATGGTAAACATGGGCGGAAAGAATTACCATCTTAGCGATGATGACATCCTCATCACTTTGAAGCGTGGTTGCTGCCTCCTCCAAGATAGGTGCCAGCTTCTTGCAGTGTCCACACCAGGGCGCATAGAATTCAATGAGAACTGCAATACAAATCGGTAGAGACTAAGACTATATACTAGACATCTCCATCAAACTGGTTTCAGTTAAGGAATCACAGTCACTGATACTATTGCTATAAGAACTAAGCCTAATTCACAGAAAAAATGATTAATGAGGATGAAGATGAATACCATGTTTGCCAGATTTGAAGACCACATCGTTGAGGTTATCAGCAACAACCACCTTAACAGGCTGATTGTTGACCTCAGGAATAGGCTCAGATTTCCTGAATGGTGACAATTTCCCATCCTACAAATATAAAAGAATTATGAGATAGTGTGTAGGTTAAACAGATAATCTAAAATCATATAAATAGAAACAAAAAATGCAAACATATTTAAGTATATGAGTACTTACAAAGTACTCCTTCAACCAAGAAACAATTTGGTCAGGCTCAATATGTGACTTCAAAAACTTCTTGGAATCACCATCTTGAATGAGAATAAGGGGTGCCTGATCCTCTTTTAGCCCAAAGTACTATATTTCAACAAATTTATCGTTAGCACCAAGACATAGTTGCGCATTAATAGTTTGGATGAAGTGAAGGGAAAGTAAGAAACAAACCTGGAAGGCACCTTGGCTGGCTTCAATGTCACCGAAAAGGAACTTGATCTCCTTGTCCTTGAACTCGTCTGCAGCGCCATAATAAGCAGACTTGAAGGACTCAAATGGTCCAGTGGAGAAGTTCAAAAATAGCATAGCCTGCACAACATTTGATGTCACAGAAGGGAAGTGCAAATAATCAGTAATCAACAACTAAGGCCGCGCTCAGCTGCGTGTGTGCGTCTGCGATCGGCGTTTTCTTCTACTGTTCAGTTTTTTATTATTTTATTATTTTTGGTTTTTGGTTTTTTCTTTTTTTTGTCGTAGTTCTTTGTATTGTCCGTGATGGGCTAACATGTTTTTTCTATTTTTAATTTTTTTTTCAAACTTAATTATGCTAAATAAGACAACTCAGCTACAGTAAAAAAAATAAGCCAACTATAATAAAAAAACATAAGCCAACGCCATTCTGAACACCCCCTACAATCCACCAAACCTGCAATATCTAAGAGCTTTTTCTGAGTCACAATGGTTTAATGGTCACAACAGGAAATTTTGAAGGGAAAAAAGGAAAAAGGGCATGAAATATTCCAGTCTAACAAGTTAGCACAATCCTAGATATATATACTTCAAATTCCCAGCTACAATTACTCCTGCAATGTTTAAGTATTATACAGGAAGATTGAACAACAGAAGTACACGACAGACTAAAAGCTAGTTGTCTGCAGATTTGGAGAGAGACTGAAAATTGACTAGACATACAGAACCATCTATCAAGGTTTCATACAATTATCAAATGTAACCATCAATGGCTTATAGAAATAGTAATAAAGCTTTTTAGAAAGCTATTAGTATAATGGTATCAAATGCTTACCTTGGCAGATGAGCTTTGGAAAAATTTCAAGAGGTAGGGGTGGTTAACAGGGTTCTTGTCAAAAGTAACAACTTTTGGGGTGGCGCTAGCATCAATAAACTTCTCCAAAGCAGTAACATCAAAATCCTGCATAATGTGGCAGCAAGGTGTCATTAGTCATTACCGACAATTACACATAACAGTTCCAAATGCGGTATGTTTAATAATCAGCATGAACCATATGGGTGTCCAACAAAAAATGAGTAAACAAAATAAAGGTTAGTTTTCGAAGTAGAGTGACCTTGCTGTCAACCACCAGCTCATCAAATGGCTTGAATAGCCTAACCAAAGGCCTCTCGACTGCAGCATCACCACGTGGGAGGTGGTTGGCATGCAAACTGTGGCCAAAGTCATAATCGGACCGGAGCTTCTCAGCAACCTCCATGAAGTTCGTAAACTCAGTGCCACTGAATTCTGTGAAGATACCAACCTATACAATTGCAATTGTTTGTTACTTCTAGTCAGCACATAGCGGGCAGTTTGTGAGCAGCAACCAAGCAGTGACTAAAGATATAATTGCTATATGAAAAAAATTGGGAAAAAAGATAATCAAGTTGAATTGGGAGCTTACAATGTAGATCTTCTTGTCATCAATAAGGTTTGTTGCGTCTTCCAGCGACTTGATCTCCTTGGAAGCAGGGCCAACCTGCTTCTTCAAGTATTCAACAATTCCCTCAGCCTCCCTAGGGCCCTTGTACTCCTGGATGTTCTTCCCCTGGTTCCTGAAGATCTTAAGGGTCGGGAAGCCCTGGATATCGTACTTGGTGGCAAGCGGCCTGTTCTTGTCGTCGCTGGCATCAACCTTAGCAAGAACGATCGGTGGATCGTACTTGCTCAGCGATTGGGCCGCCTTCTCATACTGAAACAGGGCACACATGGAAATTTAACGAATCAGAGTACACCATTCAGTATACAACTCTGCTAGTGCGGAAGTGATCCCGGGATATAGAAGCATTACCTCTGGAGCGAGTTTCTTGCAGTGTCCACACCTGCGAAGTTAATTTCATCAAATTAGCTACAACTCGAAACAAAATTCGGGCCAAACCAACTGAGATCATCTACTCAAACCAACAATAATGACGCAACAAGAAATCAGCAGAAAAAAATTGAAAGTTGGAAGTGAACACCCAGCTTTAAACCCCAGGGAAGGCCCTCCCAGAAGAGGATCAACAGTTCAACACCACCAACCCCGGAAAATCCCAACAGGAACCCCGATCCAACAACCTTGAAACCCTCGAGAACCCCCCAAACCCAACTCAAACCCCACCAGAACAGCGACCCCGGACGCGTCGAACCACCAAGATCAGATCCACCGGCGCATCACCATCCCCCGCGAATCCCGCATCTGAGACCCCCTCGAAGTCGAACCCCACGATATAAACCCCACCAAAACCCCTCAGATCCACCCCCCAAAACCCTACCACTCACCGCAAACAGAAAGCGCGCAGACTCACCATGGGGCGTAGAACTCGACGACGATGAACGGGTGCTTGGCGACGGCCTCGTCGAAGTTGTCCGCGCCGAGGGTCAGCACGGCCTCCCCCTCCGCAGCCGCAGCCGCGGCCTCGCCCCCCTCCGCCTGGGTGGCCTCCTCCGCCCTCGCCGCCGGCGCGGACAGCACGACGGCGAACGCGAGCAGCAGCGAGATCCACACCTTACCACGGATCGCCATGACGCGGACGGAGACGAGAACGAGAGAGTTGGCTCGAGTTCAGACTATCTAAGGCGACACTGACGCAGGCAGCACTACACGGGCATAGGGCGGAGAACGCGAGGGGTTTGTAAGCCCAGGTGGACCCGGTGCACCTGGACACTGACTCTGGAGCTCGAGGCCCACCGTGGGGAGGACTCTCGTAGGCGCGGTGCATTGAGTCACGAGATATTTACATGTTAGTTTTACATTCCAGTCCCTCAAGTTATTACAAACCAAATTTCCAGGTATAGGAGATTTTGATGCCACAAAAAGTTAAGCTTAGATTAAAATAAGACCCATCTTGGGGATAGTGATGTAATTGAGGAAACCACAGCGGGCATAAAAGTGTGTGGTCTTAAAGAATAAATATGCCCATCTTTTGTCTTAATACCGTCCCACGTTAGACACCGACGGTATACTATACTGCCATACGGAGGCAGCGGCACATACCCGCCGGGTGGTCACCCAATGGGAGCACGCCACGTCGGCCCTGTGACATATCCACAGGTCCCTGTTTAGCTACGCCCACCCGCAGTTAAAAAATGAGTGCATTTACCGCTCCTGGATATGGTGAATTTTAATTTTCTCCATAAATAGTAATTCCTCCATCCAAGTTTAGAGCATGTATAGTAGTTTATCTTTTAATATTGTCTTCAAGGCTTTCATCTCATCTAAAGACAACACTAGAAACAATCTCACCAACAGTAAATCATTTCTCTAATTATTTTATAATATTTTCACCACAACTTTCTGCCTCATACATTCTCACTATTTACGTTGATTTGCAGGTTCAAGTCGTTTCTTGCATAAGCAATAGCATATTATCTCTCTTCACATCGTCGTTCTTTCACATAAAATTTTACTCATTTAATATAGTTAAGAGATAACTAAGATAGTATTATTGGAGATGCCTTTTATATAGCAAATTTTTTAATGATCTTATCCATAAATATATGGCATCTTTCATATTCCAATTCAAAATTACTGCGATGTTTCCTATATAGTCCTAATAAATATCTAGCTTTATTTGATATTCTCTACATACATGTATTAAATATAGTGCTCAGAGATACGCCCTCCGTCCACAAATGTAGATCTTTTTTATTTTTTACGATCTCCAATGCAACAGTTTGACTATAATTTATTATCACAATATACTAGCAAATAATAGTAATAATAATAATAATATTGTGAAAGTATTTTGTAAGACAAATTCAATCATATTATTTTTTATGTAGTCAATCTATATACTTTAACATATATTAATAATCAAAACTTGAAAAGATTGATCGCACGGAACCCATAGCGACTTACATTTTTGGATAGATGAAGTAATAATTAGGGATAACCTAGTCATTTTCAATATCTTCTTGGTTTATATGTCAAGAGGAAATACGCCCTATAAACTTGGATGGAAGGAGCACAAAATAGCCATACGTACCATACTGATTTCCATACCGATCATATCGGTTTCGATTCCAATCATATCAATGGAATTGATAATAACAACTATTAAATATTTGAGCCTGTTTTTTTATGCAAGTTTTGGCTCAAATTTTTGGCTTTTGGCTGTTCACGAGAGAGTACGACAAAAGAGACATTTGTGTATGATTTTGGATGATGTAGATGAAGTCGCTATAATGTCTACTATAATCGACTTGTAGACCTCTTATTGAAAAGATATTTTGTGTGAAAGGTAGCTACTGTAGAAAAACCAAAGCCAGAAACTGAAAAGAATAAACCCAATCGAACTATATGTTATATGTGATACTACTACTATGTATATTTGGAATAATATTACAAGTGAAATTTGGTGTATATATAATTAAACATATACATACTTATAAATATATATTATTATATTAAATCTAGAATAGTACGTCGGTATAAATCTGTAGCACTAGAATGTACTATTTCAAGCGGACCTGCTCTAAATGGCTTATAAGTCAGAGCTTGTGGTTTATTTTGCACTGTAGCTATTATTGGCTTATTCTGCATAATTAAATAAAAAATAGTATATCAACGCAGACAATATAAAGGAATAAAGAAAAACACAAAAAGCCAAAAAAAATACAGAAAAAAAACGAAAAACTAGAAGCCAGAAGTAGAAACCGTTTGAAGTGGGGCCTTATAAATTGGTGTGGGCTTTGGTATGATATTGACAAGTATAGCCTGGTGCACGATGCTGACTCAGCACGCTTTGCTACTCGTACCTCTCCTGGGCAAGGCGATAGGTGACACGGCAGCGTCCTATTTGCCTGATCTTGATGGGATGTCGCTGGTGAGCACCATAGTGTCATTCGGGAATCAATTTGTAACATCCATAAACGTTAATCAAGAAAATCTAGAAGATATATTACTGCAAGAAAATAAGAAGATATGTTTTTTTAGTTGTGGCTTTTGGCTTATATCTTTTGAATTATGGTTGTTCACGAGAGACATGTCGAAGAGAAAAATAGTCGTATACGATTTTGGCTAGTATAATTGAGTACAATGTCTACTAAATTAACTTATAGACCCTGTCTTAAAATAATGTACTGTTTAAAAGCTAGTTACTATAGCAAAAAGTACAATGCAGAAGGGGAAGCCAGGCCGGCGCAAGCCATAGATTACCTTTCGGCGCGCATGGGAATTAACGAATTAAAGGATTTGATAGGGATGCTTGGAAAAGAATCATTGTACAGAAATTATTAATTGTGATAGTTTAGTCAATTTGTGCACATTCTATCGGGCATATTGGAATTAAGGCATCGCTCAATTTAGTTTCTGTTTTTTACTATTTATTAATTTCGTCTTTTTCTATTTTTCTAGTTTTTTGGGTTTTTTTCCTTTTCTTTTTTCCCGTATTCTTTTGCATTGTCCGTGATAGACTAACATGTTTTTTCTATTTTTAAATTTAATTATGCCAAATAAGATAACTCAGCTACAGTAAAAAATAAACCAACTACAGTAAAAAAACATAAGCCAACACTATTCTAAACACCTAAATGACGTAGATTCCATCATGCATGTTGGAAACAATTCTCCGTACCAAATAGTTTGAAATTTCAATTTCCAATATGAGAATTGAACGAGTTGGTGTTAAGGTCGGTTCTAAAGTGTTGTAGTTTTTGATTAAAATAATATTATAATAGTATATAGCTTTTTCTGAAGTATTCAATTAAAAATAAAAATAGTAAAAATAAAAATACCATTATATCTACACGGATAATACTGAAAAAAAAGAAAAAACGAGTTAAAAACAAACATACTCAAACAGCTTTTACCTTCTGAAAACTAGTAGTAGAAGCTATCACTATTTAAAACAAGGCCTAAACTGAGCAGATTACCTCAAGTTTTACGCCTCTAGTTTGTAGTCCAATCAGTAAGACATAACTTTTTAATCAATCCAAGTAAAATGACTTGATAAAAAAAGGTGGATCAAGCTAAAAGTTGAGACAAAACTTGTTGCTGTCCCATGGAAAAAAGATTTATGCGTTTATTCTTCCAGCTGAGAAGACACCTCATCTCAACAAAAAAATCTTGTGTGCATGAATTCTATGCTCTTCACTGACGGTAACGGGCGTATATGCTTTTGCATTAGCCGTGACTTGTCACTGCTGCTTCGCTAGCCTAAAAAGGTTAAGCTGACCTAAAAAAATTATTTTTCTTTTCTATTTTTCAAGCTGTGCTTCAGTGCTCGTACATGCTAATAGATCTCCAACGGCCTGGAAAAGGCTTAGTGACATTACCCTCCATGAGCTTACAAAACGACGCTAGCAAAATGAACAAAAAAAATTAGGTGACGTATTTTCGTAAACTTTCTTGTCTCGCTGTCTGACAAAAAACATCTTTTCTCTTTGTGTAACTGATCCTCTCTCGTTCTTATTATACTAGCCATATAGGCGCGGCGCCACGTCGCACCAGTCACCGTATAGACCAAA
Source organism: Melocanna baccifera (assembly GCA_036346265.1). Lineage (NCBI taxonomy): Eukaryota > Viridiplantae > Streptophyta > Magnoliopsida > Poales > Poaceae > Melocanna > Melocanna baccifera. The sequence goes on along the minus strand of CM070707.1, from coordinate 17,643,901 downwards.
ATAAAAAAGACAAAAATTCACACCAAAAGAAAAGCGTAGGGGCTTTTTTCGTAAAAAAATTGAGAGCCTTTTCGTAATAAAAGGAGAGCAGAGAAGCTTTTTTGTAAAAAACTGAGGGTCTTTTAAGAAGAAATAAGGGTCTGTACGTAATTACGAAAAACCACATATCATTATCCAGCAAAAAAGAGCGTAGGGGTTTTTTCGCAAAAATCTAGACACCTTTTTTTGCAAGAACCAAGAATCTGTACGTAATTACAAAAAAAAATTAAATTTTTTTGAGAGAAATAACATATGGACACGCTGAGGGGCCGTGAACCCCCGCTTTTGTATAGTGGATGATTTGGTCGTTGTCTGTGCTTAGTTAATTTTTCTTACGAAACTAGCTTGCATGAGTACAACTCCTTCCTTCCAAGGGAGAAACAAAAAGGCTATAGATGATAATGGACCATGCGGTGCATGTGCGACGAACGGAGGTCGCGCGCTAGTGACAAATTCAGTTGGTTTTGCATGCCGTTGTCGCATGTCGTAAACAAATTTTCAGAAGAGATGCACGAAGCATGGGACGGGAATGCTTCTCCGTCTTCGTTTCTCGCTATACCCTAACATACACTTGATATATATAGATAGATACATCTAAATGTTTTAAACATTGGTATCTTTCTTTAGGCTAATATAATATTATATAATATATAACTCATTTAACATTATTCTACCCCTCATGTATTAATACATTTACTTTCTACATAAACATATGATAGATTATGGATTTACCTCAATTTCATTCAAATTTAGGAAGATGCTTCTATGTTTTTCTCAATACCAATTTGCATAAATTTTAAAGTATGATGAATAAATATTAGTTATCTCTTCATGTGATTTGAAATTAGTATCACTTTTTATTGAAGTGAAAAACATAGAAACACTACTCTCATATTTATGTTATCATTAGGTCTCGTTCCCCGCTAAATCCTGATGGGAATAAGAGAGAAGTTGGCCCGATAGCTAAATAGAGAGTGAGGATGAGAAGGTATTCCTGTGGGGATTATCCCATTGCCATCCTTATTCCCCTCTGCCATGACCGACCCTCCCGAGGGGGACCCACGTATAGGAGTTGGCTCCTACTTGTCACACAAGCTTGGCCATTGGCCTCTAATGAAGATGATGGACACTTGATACTTGTTATGAATATTGTGTATATATTTATGAGCTCCAATAAGCAATATATATAGTACAAGGAGATATTACAAGAGAATATGACATGCACAAATAAGAAAACAAAGGTATATAAGGAAACAAAAAAATCATATTCTATTCTAACACCCCTCAAACTCATACTGTATCATACACAATGAGTTTAAAGAGAAAATACAAATTGTGTACCCTAATTTGTGGCTTCATGAAGAGGTCAACAATCTATAACTCTGGGGGTACAAACTGTAAAGTGAGTACTCTCTCCTGCACCTATGAGTGAGTGTATAAAGCATCCATGCCAAAATACTTGGTGAGCTCATACTTCACTGGATCACAAGCAATACTGATAGCATCTGTACTGTCAGATAAAAAAGTCATAGGTCCCGTCATAGGCACTCCAAAATCTACAAGAAGCCACCTCAACCAAGTAACCTATGTTGCCACTGCAGCCATAGCTCTTACCTTAGCATCTGCACTCGAATAGGAAACTATAGTCTGCTTCTTTGTCATTCAAGCAATCAGGAAGGAGCTAAGAAAAATACAGTAAGCAGAAAAATGACGATCAGAAGAATCACTAGCCTAGATCACATCGGAGTATGCATGAAGCTGTAGTGAGTTGGAGTTAGAAAAGAAATAAATGACGAGAGATAGTCCCATGCAAGTAGCAGTGAACACAAAGAAGGTAACTATAGTCAAGATGAATAGGATGAGGCATGAATTGACTCAAGATATGAACAACATGAGCAATATCATAACAAGTGTTCATAAGATACACCAAACTTCTAACAAGATGATGACATCAAGTGGGATCCTCAAGAAGATCACCATCAGTAGTATGAAGCTGAAGGGATAGCTCCATAGAAGTCTTAGCAGTGCGAGTATCAGTCAAATCAGACCAATCAAGAAGATACTGGACATACTTCTGCTAGGAGAGGTAGTAACCCTCAGACATGAAAGAAACCTTAATTCTAAGGAAGTACATAAGGGAACTAAGATAAGTAATAAAAAATTGCTCACTGAGATACTTCTTTACATACGTGACGAATAAGGAATCATCACTAGTGATGAGCATATCATCCATATACAAAAGAAGCAGTGTCTTACCTAAGATGAGACATGGACAAAAAGAGCTGGATTGTGGGAATTAACAGTAAAACCGACAGTGGTAATCACTGAGGTAAAACGCATAAACCAGGCTTGATGAGCCTGTTTGAGGCCATATAGAGCACGATGAAGATGACATACATGCCCCTTCTGGAACAGAATACTCAGGTGGTGGCTGCATGTAAACCTCCTCTTGTAAAATACCATTAAAATTGATATTCTTAACATCCAGCTGAGAGATAGACCACCGACGAATAGAAACAACCATAACAAAAGTTTTACTGGCAATAGGAGCAAAAGTTTTATCATAGTTACAATCCAAGTGGTGGTCATATGGGCAATAGGAGCAAAAGTTGTATCATAGTCAACCATACTCTTGTTGAAAACTGTGAGCCACAAGACGAGCCTTGTAGCACTCATAATACCATCAAACTAGATCTTAATCTTGTACACCCACTTACACATGATAATACGAGCATGTACAGGTATCGCTACAATATCCTGAGTCTCTGTATGTCGAAGAGTATCAAGCTCCTCTGCCATAACGAGCTGCCACTCAAAATGAGAAGCAACATCACGATAAGAACTAGGCTCAGTGATAGAGAGAGCATGAGTTATTGAAGCAAACCAAGATATTTAGAAGGCCGAAGGGACGTCCAATCACAAAGAGCGTAATGAGAAGCATCAGCAGAAGGATCAGACATCAGTGTTGGCAAGATACCAAGAGAGGAGGCTAATGAAATACGAGGGCACCTAGAGTAGTGAACCTCAGTGAAATGAGATGGTGGTGCTGCAGGAACAAGAGACGGTGCCGTAGGAGGCAACACAGGAGGAACCGCTGGAGACAAACTAGGGAAAGGCCATGATAGTGGAGAAATAGGTGAAGAGTCAAAAAAATACAACCATGGGATTGTCTCATCGGTGGAAATAGAACAAGGAGCCAAATCTCAATAGAAAAAGGTCAAGATTCGTTAAAGATAACGTCTTGTGATATCCTAATCCGTTGAGTAGAAGGATCATAGTAGCGATAGCCCGTATGCTCAGAACTATAACTAAGAAACACACACTCAACTGACTGACTCGATAGTTTGGTGTGATTACGAGGCTACAGTACGATAAAATAGGTGCAACCAAAACACACGAAGGTAAGTGTACTGGAGAGCTCTAGAGTAGAGACGCTCTATAGGACTAACATCCTTAAGAGTCGTGGAAGGCTGCATATTGATGAGATATGCAGCCGTATAAATAGCCTCAACCCAAAACTAAGGTAGAACACAAGAGGCAAGGAGAAGAGTGCAGGCAGTCTCAATCAGATGATGATGTTTATGCTTAGCAACCCTATTCTAAGCATAGGTACCAAAATAAGAAGACTGGTAAAGGGTGTTATGGTCAAAAAATTATCTAAAAGCACGAGAACAATACTCACCAATAGAATCACAGTAAAAAGTATAAATAGAGTACTCAAACTGAGTACAAACCATTATTGCAAAGCTGTGATAGATCGCAAGAAATTAACCATGATTAGATATAGGAAAAAACCATGTAAAATGAGAATAATCATCAATAAAAATTACATAGAATTTATGTCCGCCTTTAGAGATAATAGGCGTAAGTCCCTGTACATCTGAATGAACTAAATCGACAGAAGAGAAGAGAAGAGAAAGATTCACTAGAATGATAAAAAAGTTGTAGCTACTTGCCCAGCTTATAACCCTGATAAAAATATAGTTGTGTCAATAGTAACACATCTAAAAACACCCTGACGAACTAATAAAGAAAGTCGGGACAAGTACCTAAATGGTGATGCACTTCACAAAAAGCTCCAGAGATGGTGGCAGCAATGGCAGTGGAGGTAGTATAAATGTGATAAGAGCAACTGAAGTGGACGGATGGTGGAGACAGTCGAGAATGTAGAGACCCTGATGATCTCTACGGCACCAACCAATCCTAAGTACCGTCCTTGTCTGTTGGTCATAGATAAAACAAGTGTGAGAGTCAAAACCAATCCTACAACTAAGATCGGTAAGCTGACCCACCAAGAGAAGGTGCATGGTAAGCTACGGAACATGTGAAACAATTGGAAAGAAAAATTAATGGACAAAAAAGTGCATTGACAGCTGATAGATAGAGAAGTACCATCAGCTGTCTGAACAGAAATAAGAAATGCAAGAGGTCCTACTGAAGTGAGAGATGTGAAGTCCACTATCATGTGAAAAGAGGCACCGAAATTCAGAACTGAAGATGTACCTATAGAAGATGTCTGAGTTAGACTGGTAGAATCTACTGAGCTATGAGAGAGCTGCTGAAGTAGAGCCTGTCAGAACTGCTGAACAGAGTCACCTCACTGAGAACTTGACGAGCTGGTCTATCCTCCTATGGAGAAAGGGCCTCCCTGCCCCCTTGAATCGTCCACCCCCACACGTTTTGTTCCGTTTTTTCGTACTGTGTAACTCTAGTAGTCGTGCCCGAAATTCTTATAGTGGTTGCACCGAACTTCAGTTGGTGCAAAAACAGGTGCATAGGGAGGGACTGTAGTCGAAGCAGAAACTATTAGTGCAGTCGAAGAAGAAAGGGCAATAAGCACAGTCAGACGGACTATGTTGCTAACCTGCGTTGAAGCTCATCAGTATGAAGTGTCGAAAGAGCCTCGGTGACGGTCGGTTATGGCGAGCAGTTCAGCAGTTGAGCTCTAACAAGCTCAAACTCTAGGTGAAGACGACGGACGAAATCATAAAGTATAGAGATATCCAGCTAACACCAAAGACTGGCCAAGGATAAAAAATATCATCGATGAAAGAGTTCTCCTAGCGAAGCGTCTCCAATTTATGCCGAAGCGAAAAGAACCAAGCATCGCTGCTCTGTTGGTATCGCTCACACAAGTATTCCTAGATATAATGAGTAGAGCGCGGACCAACAATGTCTCGCTGGAAAGAGTAGTCGACGCTAATCACTAGGATGGCTCGAATACGGGCATCATCAGCACACCAGCGCTCGAAAGCGTCGATGGCATACTGAAAGACCCCATCAGCAGCGTCAGCAACAGTAGCAGTCTGTGCCTCCTTTTTTGATGGCCTCATCTTCTGAAGGACGTATGAAAGTAAGCTGCCTAGAAGGAGGCTGAACCAACTGTGCCAGAGAAAATCATGTAACAATGATATATCCCAAGAGGCTAAGACTATGGAGCGTGATCTCAATGAGTAAAGACCACAATCTGTAGTTCGTCCCAAGAACTTTATCCCCAAAAATAGGATTGTAGCTAATAGAATGAAAGTCATTGGTAGGCAATGTCGGACGACATCGCAACCAAGATAACAAAGTCTAACAGACGACGCTAGACGATATGGCAATTAGATCGGTGTTTTTTTTATTTTTTGGAAACTAATATAAAAGAAAACAGATCAGATCAGATCTATTCTATATCGAGACGGCGGGCAGGCGCCGATCGGCAAGCGGCTCCAGCTGGGGCAGCTCTGATGGGCGACGCGACAACTGACAGGCGATGGAAGCGGATGGCGGCTTCGACGGGCCATAGGCAACCGCTCCGACGGCTCTCGACGTCGGATCTTGGATGGGCGGACTGTGTTGGGGGCGACTATACGCAGGCACGCGATAGCTCTACGTGTCCTATCGGCGACAGCCGGACTGCATCGAACACAGGCTGAATTGGTGTTGCCTAGCGGCAAAGACACCCGAGATGGCAATGAAGGACAACGGCCAGTGCAAAGCAACAGCGACCAGAGGGTGGTGGCTCGACCGTGGACCGGCGACAGCACCAGATCCCTGGCGGTGGCGCAAAAAAACTAAAGTTAGTACCCTAGCTCTGATATTATGTTATGAATATTGTGTACATATTTATGAGACCCAATAGATAATATATATGGAAAGAGTACAAGCAGATATTACAAGAGAATATGCTATATACAAATAAAAAAATAGACATATAAAAAATAAAAGAATTTCTATTCTATTCTAACACCACTGACGCATAATCTCCGTAGCCACCGGCCGGCTGCCTTTTTCGCGTGCGCGATGAGTGTTCGATTTTGTTTGTAGCACTAATCCGAACACAGAACGTGTCATGAGATGCTTTCATCAGTGGGAGCTCGTGACAGCAGAACAAAGCTGTTGAAAAAAACCAAAACCTGCAACTTGTTTTCTCACAAAAAAAAACAGCAACTTGTTGATGCAAGCTAATTTTTCTTTTATTTTCATTTCATATTTCAATATAAAACTCGTCAAATTGGGCATATATTTTCCATAGATGATGCAACAAAAGAACAGGCAATGGAAATGGCGCTGCAGAAGGCGGTAGGGTGCCACTTGATTTCATAGCAAAAATCCAAGCAACAATCTGAGACGCTCCTCAGATTTCATATCAAAGATATGACACCAGTCCATGGAAGAATGATAAGTACGAACGACTGAGACGCTCCTCACATATGCAGACAACAATGGATACAAGTCAGTACCAAACGCAAACGACGGAACTGTTAGGCATTTTGTCCATGTTATTGGGGTTTATCTGCAGAGAACTGTCTTAAATTCTACACAAGCTGCTGCTCTGCAAAAGAACCAAGTGAAGAAACTGACAGTTTCTCAACAGCAATGGTCATAATTTTTCCACTGAAGAGGAACAGTGAACTATAATCTTCAAAATGCTAGGTGAATTATGAATGTTGCTGTCAAATAGAGTAATATATGCAGCTAAAGTAAAATGCAAGCAGAATTGAAAACCAATATCGTAAAAGGTCAAAAGCAACTCACTACACAGCACACACCCGGGATGATGACCAAGTATTTGTATCTGACATCTGTGATTCTAATTGTCGAATGTGCAATACCTTATGCAACCATAATAATTCCCAAGGGTGATGAAAATCAGTCTGAACCCTCTTATTTGATGGTATATGTAAAGCCGCTAACCTGTAAAACCAAAAGCATAGCAACTCCGGTATGTGTGTTACACAACAAAACACCCATCTCAGCGAGTCCTGCGGCTGTTGGCTGGTTTAGAAGGAGATGGCTTGTTCTTAGCAAAATCAACAATATCCTTGAAAAGGGAATCCTCAGGTTTGGTCTGGCGGGATGCCATCGATACCGGCGCACTCTTCTCATTCTCAGTGTTCCTTTGATTAAGAGAGAGGTTTTCTGTCTCTGTCACCAGTCCATTGTAGCCACCTCCATTGTTCCCACCAGGAAACCCTTGTTGTTGCCCAAAGTACTCCTGTCTTTGTCCATATCTTGCTGGAGGCGGCGGCAGGGAACCTGGAGCCTGCCCTTCCCATGGAGCTTTTGGAAGATCTTCACTGGAATCTTCAAACTTTTTAGTAGTTAAGGACGAAGAAAAACCAGGCAGCGCGGTTGGGTTTATAAAGTCATCATCAGGTAGACTCTCCTGCCGATTCACAGATGAGCAGTTTGAATCACTCGTAGGACGAGAAGGCATAGAGAAGTTGGGTACTGCTGTTGGGTTTATGAATTCGTCGGACACACTTTCTGACCGGTAATCATAACTTGGTGGTGGATTCATTTCTGTTTTTGAATGAGATGACACAGATGTATTGGCTGGCGCAGTTGGGTTAATAAAATCATCTGATACTTTTTTTGACTTGTAGGAGTCTCCACTAAGATAGTCCACATTGCTTGCCTCTGTGTAAACAGGCCTCTTTGACGCTGGTGGTGGAGGAAGAAATGGCCTTGGGTATGGCCTTTCATTTCTTGGAACAGAAGGCAGGTTGCCTTGTGCTGCTGTGCCATCCCTTGCAGACCTACAAAGCATTTATTTGTATCAGCTGATGAACTAAAAAACCACTGATTCCTGGTAACATGACATGACCCTAAAGAATATAAAAATTTCCTTAAGAGTAGTCAACAACCCACAATTTGAGAAAATGATGATATGAGTTGATATTACAGCAACCATCCAAAGCTTAAGAGCCTTAGAATAACATTAGCACGTACGAAAAATAACTAGTAATAGATATTACTTGAAAAACTAAAATAGCTTGCCTGCGGGAAAGCACAGAGAACTCATCTTCTGGTTCATCGTCCTCATGGTGTACATTATGAAGTGGGGAAAATGAAGCCCCAGTGGGCCTAGGAGGGGCCGTCCATTGGTTTACATTAGCAGCAGCAGGCACTGGTGCCCCTGTACCGGGAGGGAGTCCTTTTGCTATGTCGTCATGACGCTGAAGAACACGCTGCAATTCATCATTCAGTCCCAGAGCCTGAAATAGAAGGCTCTCATCACTGCAGAGAGAATAACAGACGTTCTGTCAGATGACAATGTAGATTGTAGAATACATGGTACCGGAAATTCAGATTAAAAAAATGAATACCCAGTACTGCTAATGAGATCCATTACGCGAGTTTGATAAGATCGGCACTGCCCAACAAGGTCAACAATGACCTCCTCCCTAACACCCTACAGCAAGAAGCACAATTAGATCAAGATTTACAGAAAAGAACATTGGCACACGGATAACATTATTAAAAACAGAGAAATAAGAGACATGTATCAACATAAGTTTTATTTTGCTAAAAAAATCAATCATTTGACCTAAAAAGTTCGACTAGGCCACAACTTTAAGGACAAGTGATCCAGGCCAGCGCAATGTGAATAGAATGAGCCATATGGGCCTCAACGAACTTATGGCACAAAAGTTCAATTGTACAGAGATTACTGTGTTGTTATCCTATTCTTTTTTTGTCACCATGTACATTGAAAACATTTGAAAAGGTTAGGCACTATTACATTTCGCCCAGAAACCAGACCATGATTTAGAAAAGACAACAGCTGTGAAATCTCTATTTAATTATTCCTATGTTCTTAATCCTCCTTATGAAGCTAAACATGTTCCATTTGGATCAAAATGGATCGAGTAAAATAATTCACATATTTCCAGTGAACAGGTGAGGAAAGAAGCATAAATAAACTCTAAGTGAATAATATACTAGACTCCAGACATGTCACATAAGTTGGAAGCTGAGTACACAAATTACTTTGTCATCCATTATAGACCATTAGACCTAATTAATAGTGGCACAATCACAAGATTAACAACCTCCTCTAAGAGAATACATGCTATGAAATACCTCCGCTCTCTACATACCTCAGGTCACTACATGTGAAATTACAATCATCCTAGTATAGAACGAAATATGAATATATGAAACAAATGGCATGATTTACGTCTAAATTTTCCACTGGATGGAAAAACAGAAGTCTAGAAGAGATCCCAGATCATATTAAAAATTTCACTATGTGAAAAAAAAAACTATAGAAGAGATTCAAGGATTATACTACAACACACTAAAACTTAATGCTTTCGTGAAGAAAATTGCCTCAGGGTGTCTGTGGTCCAGTGCATTTAACATCTCATCCAGCACGTCCACAATTCCTCGAGCACTCTGAATCTCACTTAGACTGTAATTTGCATTGAACATAAAAAAGAATGGTAGATTATAACTAAAGTCATTTTTCTGCAAACATGGTGAAATAAAAACAACTACAAGAATTCATCAATTCAAGCATTGCTTGGCACGATAATGTAAACAAGACCTTCGCAAGGCAATAAATATTTTTCTTGTATTTGTAGCAAGAATATCTAACACCTCTGTTCTGTGTTGCTCGAAATACCAATGCAATTATTAAAAATTTTGGAAGTTGGCATGGCTCTAGTTCTATGAATGTATGGCCTGCATGACAGGGAGGCAGAAACAAAATCAATAGTCAAAGTAATGTTTCGCAGCTACTTGCTAGTATGATTTGGAGTTCATGATCAGGACCAACAATGAGGAAGAAGGTGCAGAGGTTCCAATACTAGTTTAGAGGTGACATTCTTCATCAACACATCTACCTAGAAGAGATTGTGAATAGACTTCCACTGTTAAAAAATGTCTAAAACTATAACATGGCTGTGGGAGGTGTGGCGTATTTGATAGATGCCATGAGTTTGATGTCTTCTGGGACTGTAAGTTTTGCAAAACCCGGGTCATGCTTGTTTCAAACGAAATAGGGGCCTCTCTGGTAATTTTATCTTTTGATACAAAGTTACATAAATGAAAAATATAAATGTGAAAAATACTTTTCAGACTTTAGGAAGGAGGGAATGTAACAAAGATAAGGGGAAAAAGAACAAAACAAGGCAAAAACAAAATGCAAACATAAATAACATTAAGAAAAGATGAGTGATACCAGTAATGCTTGCAATACACTGGAAGGAAACATAAACAAGAACTGAACAAGTTAAAAGGTAGCAAATCAGAAATCAAATTCACAAGCAAACAAAGAATACCTCAGGGCAGGTGCAGAAGGGGCACTAGATTGAAGAGAAGCTTCTATAGCTGCATCTTCGTAGCTTTGACCTGGAGGAGGATATAGATGTGGATGCCTTAATGGTTGAGTTTGAGGTGGTGTAAACAATGGAACCGTATTTTCCTCACGAGGTGGAAAGTCAATACCGCCAGCCTGCAAACAAGGGCAGCAAGCTATCAAGGTCATGGTTAGGATGGAAGCGATTGGTTCAGCTAACTAAGCAAATTATTGCAGATCTAAGTTCCATTGAAACATCGAGCAGAACAGACATAAGGGAAACCAGAAACAGTAGCTACACGGATAGTTGAGAATTCTGTGATTGCACAGGATAAACAACAACGGAAAAGCAATGAAAGAAACAAGCTGAAGGTACCCTGAGTTCTTGGTAAGCGGCATGATACCGTGGATATCTTCCAGATGGACCTCCAAAAGCCACTTGCCATGTGTCAATCAAACTCAATATTTTCTGCCGAACATTTAAGTCTGGCTGAAAAGACAAATTGAAAATCAAATATAGAGCCATACAGGCATATGCATGTAGGAAAACAGTTGTTAACCACAGAATGAGTATTCTTGTCACCTTTTTCTTTACTATCTTAACCATTTCACTTAATATGTCACGCTCAATGATCTGTTGGTAAACAACATCCCCGCAATTTTTGCTTAGGGTCTCTAGCACCTGAAAAAGAAGACAGCCACGCACATCAAATCAGCACATGAAAATACACACGAATGTCAGCAGAACTATGTACACTGCTTGAATTTTTTAAAAAACTGAAAGATGCAGGAGCAAATGTAAAACCTAGACTAGTAAACTTAAGTAACCAACGGAGAAAAGTGATTTCTGAAATTTTGCTACGCGTTATTACTTATTAGCAATTGAATGTAGCTAAAACTTGTACTGCACCAACACCCAAGCATTGTTAACAGAACTCAGAAGATGACATACCAAGGTGCGATGATTATATATACAAGAAGAGGTCTTGAATTACTCACGTAAAGTGTCAGAATTTGCACTTTTGAATTCTTGTTTCCAAGGCGTTTCTTTAGGAGCTTGAGTGCATCCTTGACTTGTCTGCACTTCGGCAAACATTTATCAGCATGCTATAAGTATAACACATGACAAATTACAAGTTGTATTGAAAAAATTGCAAAAATTTCATGCAGTCTCAGTATATAAGACCAAACAACAACGTTAGCAATCCAATATACCAAAAACTCTATGCAATATGCATCACTCAACCATGAACCGAACTATGAACCAATACTATAGAGTGAAGTGTCTTCAATTAGTTGCATCCAATACCTACTTACCTAGATTTTAATAATATCAAAGGTTGCAAGTTGGAAAAAGATTCACCCCCCAGAGAGGCATGTTAACCATCTTGGGAACCTTTGGTAATTCAAGGTATCCATAAAGATTATCGAAGCTACAAATCACACCCCAAGAATGAAAAAAAAGTAACAACTAAATAAGTTTCTTTCCATGCCAATTTAAAGTTCCTCACTGTTGGTATTTCATGACCAAACATGATGGCAAATCAAAACTGCACCTCAACAACAAATGCCACCAACTCATCACAAAGCTCATCACCAAAGTCGGTGGCCCTCCATGAGAATATGACTAAAATAACTAACCGCAAACTATTCATCAATTAACAAAATATATCACCCTCCACGATAACAACCATGCAACCTAAGATTCCAAATTCCTAATCAATTGCAAAAAAAGGCTGAAAATCAAAACAAACAAAGCATACAGAAAAGCACCCGTCGAAAGAAAAAGAATTGCAAGCACAACAGATTCGAGGGACCATAGAAGCAGGACTGCATCCCCGCTTAATTACACGATATTCTAATAGCATAAGTTCAACGCGATGCAACAAATAATGCAATCACAATTAAACCACAGCAATGAGCAAAATGGCATCAGAACCCTACTTAATCCCCCAGGATGAACAAAGTCGAAAAATTAGCAACACTTCTTAACACGATACGCTAGTAATACTAAGGGTATGGGTATGTTCTTTTCAGCTTCTCAAAACGGCTTTTGGCTTTTGCTATAGTACCTAACTTTTAAACGGAGTATTTTTTTAAAATAGAGCCTAGGAGTTAATTATAGAACACGTTAAAAACCCAACATCAGTACCATCCAAAATCGCAAGCGAATATCTCTATCCGTAATCTCTATCGTAAACAGCTAAAATTCAAAAATTTCAGTCAAAAGATATAAGTCACAGCCAAAAAGAATAGACCCAAGTCAAACAAATCAAAGAACATGCAAATCAGAGGCAGGTAGGCAGAGAGGGCGGCCAGACCCAGGATCCATGTTGATGATGTCGCAGAGCTCGATGTTGATGGCCCAGTCCGGCCCGATCAGTATGTCGCTCGTCGCCCTCTCCGCGCACGCCACAGCCGCAGCCATTTCTCCCGGCCGCGCAAACCGACCACCACCTCCGAAAAACCCTAAATCCTGCGGTAAGAAACCCCCGAATCAGCGCCAAGATCCACCTTACAACCCAACCCCAACCCGAATCTTTTACCAAATCTGAGCGAATTCCCCCAAGATACGGCGCCAAGAAGCACCAAAGCAGCCTCTTTTCCGATCCGGGATGGTGGAGCCGGCCCTGACGACGCCCCAGATGGGAGTAACGGAGGAGTTCTTGGGATGAATTGGGGGGTGGATTCGAGCAACTGTGGGATTGGAGAATTCTCGTTCGGGGATGGGGAGAAGAAAGGAAAGGTGGAAGGACTGGTACAGTAGGCAGCGGGAGGGGGAGAAGGGAAACGCGGACGTGGACCTTTTCTGGTGTGACGTGTGAATGTGAGGGCCCGCAAAAAACATCTGGTGGTTTTTGTAGCTTAGGGGAAAAGTTGGGGCGTCATCAAGATTTGCTAATATCGGACTATCGGACGTCCGATTATGTGTAGATGCCCACAAGTCTTATTAGTTAGTTTAATCTATATCACTTATCGAATTATGAAGGAAAACATCCTCTATCTATATAAAAGAGCACATGGTTCTTATTGTACACACAAACGACGAACAGAAAAATTAATAAATAGGAAATGCTGAGACTATATCTTTGTATTCTTGTGTACTCTTAATTCTTGTTTCTAAGTTGAGGGCTTTATTCGTCGGTAAAACGAGCACGAATATACAACACGTTATCAGCACGATAGCCTTAAAGCGCATGTTGCCGACCAAATCGACGCCTTCGTGTCATGATTGTCGTTGCTTTCACGCCGGCTCATCAAAGAAGAGGAGGACGGGATAACATCGGCGGCTTCGTGCCATGGCCGCTACCATCCATCTCCACGCATTTACTGTAGCCTCCTTGGCAATGTTGGGTCAAGGGCGCCTTCATGCGTGCGTACACGCGATGCTAAGGTTATATTAAATGTTGATGCTTAGTTATATCATACCATTGATGTGTATTATCTCTTTTCCTTGATTGTTGATATTATCTTTACCATGTCACTGTAAGATACTTATTACAATAATACTCTATCTTGGTTAAGCTTTAATAAACAATGGTTATGCTTAGAAATGCATTAGTGGTAAATTAAAATACAACACAAACATTGCTAATAGACATTTGAGATAGTGTGTAGCAATGGGAATGGTAATATGGGTTACCGCTAGAAATAGAAAAATATTTTATAAAATGGCAGAGACTTGGGCTAGTGGTTGGTATGTGACTGATACAGGGATTGCACGAGATCTGGGTTGATTGGTTTGTCTCGCTTGAGTTGAGTAAGGATCGAATTATATGCCACTCTTTTCTACAACATAATCGTGCAATCACGAGTCAAGTATGGGATTAACATGGTCAACTAATTTATGTAGTTTTGGTGTGACTCCTGCATATTAGATTAGTAGGTAGATTTTTGGATTTCTATTATGATTATTCTGAGAGTGATCCACAATAGTCACTGCCCCTATATGTATTTCTTTTAATGTGAAGGGTCATAGACTCCTTAACAACGGAGTCCCCCATTGAAAATGTAGCTTGGGAAGGAAACGTTCAGGGGGTGAAACGTAACCCAGGAAGGGAGAGGTCGCTGTCACCAGTGTTAAGAGATTTCACCTTGGAGTAGGAGGAAACATCGAGACTAAGCATTGTAAAATCTTTGTTATGATTTTCTAAGTTACACATCTATAGAAGGGTGCAGTGGTCGATATTATAAGTTAATCACATCTTATAGGTAAATTTATACAATCTCTACAGAGTGTTATAATTTATTGTAATAGGCATGCCCCCAGTTATGGGCAAAGTGAAGAAATTGATCCATACTTGGTTAGTTTTCATAAAATAATGGATATGGAATGGTGCTCATGGAATGGATATGGTATCTTGGCACGGAAATGGATATAAAATGGTGCTCATAGAATGGATACGATATCTTGATATGGAAATGGATATAGATTAGTGCTTATGGAATGGATATGATATTTTAGTATAGAAATGGATATGGAAAGGTGCTTATGGAATGGATATGGTAGACAACCATGAAGAGAATTCATTCTCATGAACTTAATTAAAATGGACACTTTGATTTTAAGTTGAAAAAGGCTAAGTCATAGGCTTGGAAATTAGCTGTAGTGTGATATTTGACAAACTGACTTTTGAAACTAGCTATAGTGTGATATTTGATAAACTAACTTTATGTTAAAAGAAACATAAGACCTTTCTTTTATTAAGCATTGCATGTAGATATATACATATACACTTGCATTTTGATATAAGGACTTGCTTAGTACTTCTGTACTCATTGTTGCTCAACTTCATGAATTCAGTGCTCAAGGAATGACTTGCTAGTGAACATTTGACATACCATCCATTGAAGATTGTAGAAAACGCCGAATACTAGGTCGTGTACCCCAGTCAATTGCCTGCGGGCATATCCTAAGGGTCTCCCCTGCTATGTGTCTTTTTTCACTGCAATTATTTGTATTTTGCCTCCCCAGCCTATGATGTAAGACCTTAACCATCTAACCCGTTTACGCTTCATTACTACTTTATTATGTGCATGTATAGGTGCGATATTCACATTGTTGTATTATACGAGATAGCTACTGATCCAGAGGCTAGCTTAGAATATACAAAAAGGTTTGGATTGTCAAATCTGGGTCGCTACACGTATGCAATGGTTTAAGTCATGCAAATTATTTATCTACTACTTATAGTTGACGTACAATGGAGGGGAACATGAACTCTTGTCTTATGAACAGTTGTATCACAAATACTATCCTAAGGGATATGAAATATTTTCAGACCTTTAGTTCTAAGACTGGAAAAATTATGATCATAGCTGGCAACTATGATAATATTGTAGGGAAAGGAAGAGCCATGGTAGTCTTGCCGATGGGAACAAAAATAATCATGGTAGGGAATGCATTATTGTCCCGAACTCAACTAGAAGACTACCAAGTTTCAAGGATAATCAAAACAATGGTTTCCACATGGAAACAAAGGAAGAGAATGATTCTAAGTACATTCTCATCACTAAGAAAAAAGGATATTGGAAATAAATTGCAGAGAAACTCCCTACTTTCTCCTCTGGATTATACTACACATTTATTAAACATGACAAAGAATATGCTACGATGAGCATCCAGGTTAAAGACCCTGAACTATCTAGAAAGTGTCATTAACCTTTGGGTCATTCTGGAGACAATATGATGGGTTGGATATTACAACATTTTGCTAGCCATAACTTGAAGTCCAAAATATCCCTAATCTTTCACACTTTGTGTGTGAAGCCTGTGCGAAAGACAAGTTGATTACGAGACTCTCATATCATAATATCAAGGATGAATTGTCTAATTTCCTTGGGAGGATTTGGGGGATATATGCAGACCTATAGAGTCCATGTTTGGGTCATTCAGATACTTTATAGTACTAATAGACGCATCCACTCAGTGGATAGATATATGCCTATTATACAAAAACAGAGATGAGTAGATAACTATACACTAATATCATCGGGTTCACAGAAATGGCTCTTAGCTATCACTTACTCATCCCAATCTCCATACGGGGTGTTTGTTTCATACGCGTCGTACTCCAGGTCCTCTTCACTCCATTCAGCGTGGTAGTTGTCCTCCACATAAACTTCGCTCGAACTGAGTAAATATCTGAACTGGCCTACTTCTAAATAAAGGAAATAATAGCAAAGGTGAGCACAAAAGTACTCAACAAGCATTAGTAGCAACATGTAATTCCATGCCAACCATTTCTCATCTAAAGAATTCCATCTTCTTCATCATCATTTCAAAAATAAGTTTTTATGTGGTAAAAGGTCCAATTATAGCTTATAAATATACTAATCCCTCGTATTCAGAGAAAAGGCCACTGATAGGCTCTTGTAGCCTCTAGTCCAGGAGACAGGCATGAATCCTGATTTAAACCATGCACAGGTAGGTATCACTTTATTGATAGCTACTTTGGCTTTAATTGCCATCGATTTTCTCGTATTTCCTTAGATACAATGCTCAAATCAAAGTACATAATTGTTTTCCTTATTTTTGTACACTATACCTCTAGCTGACTAGTCATAGTCATTGGCTTGGGGCTATTTCTCACCCTCACCTGACACCTACCCAACTATGAGCTTGTCATTGGTCGGGCCGAACTCGTCTTCACCCAACACTCCACTGCGCTAATATATGCGCCTTGGGTTTTGTCCTCTCTAGCCTTACCCTATTCTCACAATCATATACTCTTACCCATGTAGAGTGAACATAACTTGATAAGGTAATTGAGCTCTACTCGTCTTCAACGAGATCATGGTAGATACGATAAATATAGCCTATTACACGAGTAAAAGTTGATTTATCTTTATATAATATCCATATACAGTGAGCTCCACACCTGCCACTATCATTCCTTTCCAGGGCACTCTCAACTCACCTCTTATTTATCGGTAAGACAATGACTTCTCCAACTAACTACCTTTTCATGCTAATCATTATTATTAATCTCAAGCACATGATTTCTTTTAAAAAATTCATTTTATGCAGGGAGTGATATTAATCTAGTATAAAAATAACTTTTAAGCAAAATTACTATAATTCAATGATCAAAGACATGCTTGCTTGGGATTTGGTAGCAATTGAAAGTTTCCAGTATGTTATGGTGAAATCCTTCCCCTTGAATCGGTTCATTGCCAGCTGTTAATACGTAGGCTATGACTTAATCAACAGGAACATAAGAAAATACATCATGCCAATGTGCTCCTATGGCGATGCTGTGGTCAAATTAACTGATTAAGGTAAATTAATTAAATTTTGTCCTATACCCATCACTTGTCATTGTTTTATTGGCGTTAGGTTGTGTGGCTTAACTCAGGGGTGTGCTCGACATTTTGTTATTTCTCAAAAAATTACTGCTCGAGCATGAATAATAGATACCCGTACATACATATAAAAATACCCCTATCTAATTATATGTATACAAATATACCTATTTGTTTTTACATAGGTGTGCATGCATTTATCTACCTCTAATTATATTTGGGTGTGTGTTAGTTAGCAGTGGATTCTGGTCGACCCGTTTTTTCCCTTGGCCCAAAGCTGGCCCACTTTCTCACCTCTGTATTTCCTTCTCCCTCTACCCGTGTGCCAGCCCACTTCTTCTCTCTCCCCCCTTTATCGCTATCTCTCTTGGCTCTGCTTCAATCGATGCCTCTATTTCCCAACTCTCTCTCTCTCTCTCTTCCTGGCCGGCCTGTCGAGATCCGAATATGCAAATCCAGACTCTCTGTATATATTGCACTAGTCAAGGATTACGCTAGTGCACACAGTAGAAACATAGATGGAATATCGACTACATTCACGATTAATCAAGAAAAAGACTCAAATATTATTAATTATTAAAGTTATGACTTTATGTCCATGTTACACTTTAACAACCAAAAGGCTTAACACCTAGCAGCAGAAACACAACAAAAATGAAGTGGCCATTCGACATGCCCACATGCAATCGATTGGAAAATGAGACTCTAATCCGAGAAGTCGTCGAAGTATTCTTCTTCAGATACCACCAGTGAATATGGTTCTTCTTCCTCAACTGAGCAAATGTGGATATAACTGTGAGTACATAGATTACTCAGCAAGTCATTTGTAACAATAATGCAATATAATATGTAAGGCTTACCAAATAATGGCTGAGTGGTTAATTTGCATAAAACAATAATTTAAAGTAAATACAGTAAATGGATTAAAAGTGAACTTTGAAAATAATTAATACACAAATAACCAAAGGAATTAAACAATCCACAAGTGAACTGACCATTCACGCAATAAACCACCCGTGAACTAATCATTTACATGATGAGCCACCAGTGAACTAACTATTCACTTTTCAAAGTTAACCCAATTAGGTTTTATGAAATTCTGCTCCTCGTATGAAATTATTGTGCATTATCCAAAACTGGGGATATGACTATTTGAATAGTTTTATACTTTGTATAGGTTACACAACTTTACCCACATGATAGAAAATCATAACAAGACTTTTACCGACCAAGTGCAACTCCATCAGTGTAGTAAAGCCTCCAAGCTCACCTTGATCTTATTGTAGCAGTTGTCAGCTAGTAGCCCAAGGATTTGAGCACACTGAGAACTCTCTTGAAAAATCAATCTTTTTTAGATCAAAAATCAAGACCTATGCTAAAATTGTCATCTAGAAATCAAAATCGTTGTCGCCATCAAGTCGCCGCCGCTGCTCGATTCTCTTCAGCCACTGCTGCCGCTTGCTTTTTCCATGGCTTGTTGTCGTCTTCATCATCACTAGGCGACGCCTCCTGCGTGCATCATGCGTGGGACTCTCCACCACCACAAGCACTTCCATTCGGCGTCGTCTGTGAACACGCCTGTGAGTATGTTATCCTCATTGAAATCTTCTTCCCACCGACCGTCCCGCGTCGATCCACTATGAGATCCACGCTATTGCCCGAGTTTCTCGGTTGCCGCCGATGGATCTTGGGGTCACTGTCGAACCACCGAATCTGCAGGCTCTTGGATTGGGCTGCCCTGCCATCGGTGCTCTTACATCTGTAGTCGGCCGCCGTTCGACACCGTTGGTGTCCATTGGACGCCAGAGAGGGCGAGCTTCTCGGAGGTCCATTGGCCGTTGGGGGTTATTGCCGACAGAGAGCTCGATCGAGGGCTTTCTGCCACCGGCTGCCAGAGGTCAACATCATCGGTGCTCCACCACCATTGGCCGCCAGGGGTCTCCTCTCCCGACTGATGGCTCTTTAGGCGTTTCGGTCATTTTAGCATCTCAGTCGATTTCTTAAATAGACTGACCGAGTAAAGGTAACAAAAAAGAAAAAATATAGGAAAAAATGTCATCCTTTTCAGGTGCCATTTCCATTCCTCGCTGCCCTGTGATCTTCGATGGTTTCAACTATTAGGACTGGTTTCAGCACATGCACCTCCAAATACTGGTCAACGTCTTTGGGAGCTTTTTTACTGGCTACTTGCCTTGTCTGCCATGCCTGCTCTACCTGTTGAGTCTGTGTTCATAAAGGATACTTCTAAAGACACTCGTACAAAGGCACCCGAGGCTTTTGATGATGCTATGGAGATGTTTAGGCTCAGTATGCTGCCGGCAAGACATGGACCAATAATGATGCTCGTGATTCTATTATTCTGGTTGCTAGTATGAAGGTCCATTTTCATTGGTGATGTGGTTACCTTGGCTTCTGCACAAGCGATGTGGGTGCATCTACGCAACCGCTATGATCTATCTAGTGATTCCTTGTACATTATTATTGTGCATCAGGAGCAGTCGCTGCAGAAGGGAAATGCCACTGTGGATGAGTTCTATACTCAGTTGTCCCCAGTATGGTATCAGATTGACTCTTTGGGACTAGATGTTTGCCACACTTGTCAGTGCTGTCAGCGTTAGCGGACTCACTTAGAGCTTTATCGCATCTATGACATATTAACACCTCTCCGGTTTGAGTTTTCACAGATTTGTGTTTAGTTGCTGGCTCATCACCCTCATGTGACTCTATTGCAGGCTCTTGTAGCTGTTCGTACTGAGAAGATTCGCCTTCGTGGTGCGAGTCTACTGTCCCACCATTGTTTTCTTCGATTTTGACAGTTCCACCAACTTCTAAAGCTGTTGCACCACCAATTACTTCTTCACCAATTGTGTCTCCATGTTGGACCCCAGAGCGATGATTCCGAATCCTCTGTGTAAATCACACTAGTCTAGGATTAGCTAGTGCACACAGTGGTGACAGCGATGTATATCAAGTATAGATTACAAACTTTATTAAATAAAAGAGTAAGTTTACAATAATGCTCCTTGGCTACAAAGATAAAGGAAAATAACTACAAAAGTAAACTGATAAAAGCGAAACCTAAGCCTGCCCACAGACAGACCACAATAAGACGCGGCTTACTCATCCAAGTCCTCACCATAATCACAGTCGTTCTCCTCTGAGATGATGATAGCAAGGATGAGTACAAACTTATACTCTGCAAGCCACACGAAAAAATGTAATATAATGATAAAGGCAACAAAGAAAGGCTTATAGGGTTATTTGAGCATAAAACAATATTTAATAAAATACAATTAAATAGATTGAAATTGCTGAATTTAATACTATAAGTAAAAAATGTAGTTTAACAAAGTAATACCGTTAGTGCAGGCACCGACCTAGCACTAACCTATCCACGAGTATCCCACCTGTACCATCTTTCTCCAAAAAAAATACCACATTTTCAGCTAAAACTATTTTATGAAAATAAAGTCTAATCCGTGAAAAACTTTTCTCAACATGCCCATAACCGTGGGCCCAGCTATCTAGAATAGTTTGTACGCTCTGCAGAGATTGTACAGCATTACCCACAATATATGATTAACTCATCGTGTCGGCCATTATAAGCTTCCTTGGACGTACAACTGAGTAACCATAGTAAGGCCTTTACAAAGCTAAATCTTTAACCTGGCTACGCCTCCACTAAGGTTTCACCCTAATGAGGAATCCATCAGATCGGGACCCCCTCTTATGCCATGTGAGACTTCCCATGGCCCACGCGAGATCACATTAAGTCTATAGCGAGACTCAGGTTAAGACCTGCTAATTAGTCAGTCAGAACTGTCTTATACCAGCCGTATGATAGTATGATCGGTCTTTGTAGCAATACCTTTTAGACCGGTCCTTAACTAACTTGGTTCTAATCACAATCCTGTCGTGCCTAATATCCACGTTGAACCACTAAGCTATAACATATATTAGCAAGCACCCACCTCCTAACTATAGCCTCAGTCTAAACCAAGTTTTATATTTTATTTTAAAATATTTCATATACTTTTTTGACTCACCAAAGTCAAAAATACATTTTAAAAACTTATCATGTTATATGAAAATGTTACCCTAACCTAAAGTTATAACTATGCAGGTCTAAGCATATACTACAAAAGTTCTCTAATCATACTAGTGTACTAACTAGAGTTTTAATCAAAGGTGACAAGGTACAAGAATTTAAAAAGTCAAAGGTATCATAACAAGTGGGAAGGACCTAAAGTAAAACTAAATTTAAAATAGAATGAATAGAAACTAAGTATGCAATATAATTTAAAACAACATAACTTTATTTGCAAACTAGAATTAATATGGTCAAGGATATGTGACTTGCCTTGCTCTGCAGTATGATATGAATCGTCGTCGGAAAACTATCTAGAATCGTTGCAGTCTACACGTGAAAAAAATAACTTTTTAAATTTAAATAAAATTCAATTGAACTCCAAAATTTTAAAACATTACAAATTTAAATAGATCTTGATTTTAGATGGATTTAAAATATTGAACAGGCTCAAACAGAGTTAGAATAAAGAAGAACGGGCTACTGGAAGTTTAAATATTTAATAAAAAACTACTATTTTTGTAATTACTTTTCTATAGAAAAAGATATTTATGATGTCAGTAGGAAATTAATGAAATTATTTTTCTAAAAGAAAATCAGGATTATAACTGTAGCAGGGGATTTAATTTTTCGGCTGAGTTGAATTTCTAAATAAAAATCTGAATTATGACATTATGCTGACGTCAGCCCTACTCATGACGGGTGATGTGGCGGATTTTGCTGACATGGCAACCACATGTCTAACCAATGGTGCTGATGTGGCATGGGGTTGGCTCTGTGTTGATGTGGCATGCCGTGTGGTGGCCATATGGATCTGTGCTATGAGGTGGCACGCCATGTGGTTGCCATGTGGTCATGCAGTATGAGCTGTCGGGTGGGGAGCAGTGTGGCGCCTGTGTGACGGCTGGGTTATGAGGTGGGCCGCTATGTGGTGTCATGTGGTGGCTACCTCAATTGTGCCATCTGACTTGGGCACGCCGGTGAGAGGCAAAGCACTGGGACTGTGGGTCGCAGGCACTACCATGCATGGCGGTGGCCAGCAGTGCCTAGAATATGGAAAGGGGAGTGAGGGGGTTTCACTGGTAACTGGCCCGGTGCTTGGCGAGAACGGGAAGTGACCGACGATGAGGTGGAGTAGCGGTGCAGCTCGGGTGACGGGGTTCCAGTGGGCTTGAGGCACGACCAAGGGGCAGACGGCGCTCACCCGAGGACAGCAGAGCTAGGGGTGCAGTCGACGGGGCTCGGGGAGGATCAGAGCGGCCAGATTAGCTGCTGTGGTTCGGCCAACACACGGAGGAGGGAGAGCTTCGGCGCGGGGAGCCCTCGAGCGCAGGTAGGGAGGGGAGGTTTGAGGAGGGGGTGTGCCGAGAAGCCCTATATATAGTGCCGAGGAGGGGACACGATGATGGGATTCCTCACCAAAAATCATGACTAGCTAAAGGAAAGTGGAAGGGGGAAAGGATGGGGAGGTGCAGAGAGGGGAAGTGTTTCCAAAAATCGTGAAATTCATAGCGATGCAGGGAGGTTTCCTCCTGGCGAGCGGCTGAAAAAGGAAGGGGGTGAGACTCGGTAGCGAAATTGGTGGCAGAGACGGCGGTGCTGCGTGGAGAAGTAAGGTGGGCAGGAGGAAGAAGGAAAGGGGAAGGGGATGGGGCGTTGGTAGGTGGGCTCAGCCTAGCAGGGAGAAAAGGAAAAAAGGGGGGAATGGTGGGATGGGGCCGGCGCGAGACATGGCCCTATCCTAGCCGTCCATGCGTCGGTCAGAGGAGGAAGGCGGGTAGTGGGCGACGAGATGGGCTCGGATGGTGACATGGACTCATCTTGACCGTCCATGCGTCTCTTGGAGAAATGAGGTGGGAAATTTAAATCTTTTATTTGTGTTTTAGATTTTCAATTAAAAGATAGAAAATAGCAGGAAACTTCAAATAAATCATAGAAAAATCCTATAAATTCAAAAAAGGCAAGGAACCTAAATAAAATAATTTTAACTTGATTTGAACACAAATGCATAATTTATTTTAATAGCTTATCCTCTAGGCTTACTTTAAAGATTTTAGAAAAAGGGATTTTTAAATCCAATAAAATCTAATTAAATTAAATAAATAAAATCTAAAATTTTGGGATATCACACTCCATCGGTGACAACCGCTATTAGTAGAGGACTCTACTGCACTTATTGCAATAAGAATGGACATGTGGAGCAGTTTTGCTATAGAAAGAATGATTTTCATCGTGGTACCCTTCCTTTGAGGGGCACTAGAGGTTCCTCCTTTCAACGGAGTCCTGGTGACTCTGACATTCAGGAATTTCTCACACTACCGCATCACATGGTTGCTTCTGTATCATCCGGTTCTACTGGTTCTGCTGCTCAGTCTTTCGCTGAGAGACCACTTGTTGGGGAAGGGTCCCTGTGCTATCTCGGGCCCACGACCGCCTTGGAGTGACAACACCTGTTGAAAGTCCTACTCCGAGCTAAGTCCACAAGTCAACCTTGGTGAGGTCTGTGAGACCGGTTCCGGAGGCCTCTAGGGGCAACCTCGACCAAGGTGTGTAGGACTGGCCCCAGGGGCGTCTGGAGCTGACCCCGAGTGAGATGCACAAGATTGGTCCCAGAAGCATTCAGGGCCAACCCCCAGCGGAGTACATGAGACTGATCCTAGGAGAGTTCGGGGCCAACCCCAGGCGGACTATGTGAGATTGATCCCAGGAGGGTCTGGGGCTAACCCCGGGCAGAGTACGCGAGATCGACCCGAGCAAAGTACGCGAGACCAATCCTAGGAGGGTTTGGGCCAACCTCGAGCTGAGTACGGGAGACCGATCCCAGCAGGGTCTAGGGCCAACCCCGAGCGGAGTATGCGATACCAATCTGAGGAGAGTCTGGGGCCAAGCTCGAGTGAAGTGCACGAGACCGATCCCAAGAGAGCCGGGGCCAACCCTAGACAGAGTATGTGAGACCAATCCCAGGAGAGTCTGGAGCCAACCTTGGGCGGAGTGTGCGAGGTCGATCCTAGGAGGGCCTAGGGCCAACTCCAAGCGGAGTAGGTAAGCCCGACCCTAGGAGGGTCTGGGGCTGACCCCAGACTGACCCTAGAGTCTTGGACATGGCGTGGCCCACATGGAGCAAATGACAGGAATACCCCTACAAGTGGGTTAAATCCTAAGGGCAAAATTGTAATTACAATTGCCTTCCCCTCTCCCCCTATAAATAGAACCCTTTATAATGGAAGGGGAGAGACCACTCTTGTAACCCTAAAATAAATTTCTTGAATACACTTGGTAGTTGTGTGCTACTCGTGAGTCCCTTTGCACCCGTGGCGGTCTTTGTATCCAACTGAGGGTGTTTCTAAGTTTACTATCCAAACTCGTACCACGACAATTGGTGCCGTCTGTGGGGACTCAAGCAAAAAATCATGTCGCCTACGATAGGGAGTGCTTCGCTCCGGACCCCCCTAAGTCACCCTCACGCCCTACTCTGGCCATCGTCCGCACCCACCACATGGAGGCCCTCTGGGTCTGAACTATTTCACACACTTGGACTCCCTGGGACCCCGGACTCTGCCCAGTCTCCCTCGCTTTGGTGTCCCGAGCCATGCCTAGACTCCTTCACTTCGACAACTCCGTCCCCAACTTCGACGAGAATCACACATGAATGGATGGACAAGTGTATTGCATATGGGTGTCTACGGTCCTATTTATAGAGTAGGAGGAGAAAGCAAGTGAAATTACAAGTCTGCCCTTAGAGCCTAGCTTACTCCTAAAGGTACTTTCGTCATTCACATCGTGTGGGTCCTATCGCGTCCGAGGGACTCCGGAGATGGTCCACGGACTTCGCTCGGGGTTACCTCTAGACCTCATCCGAGGTTGGCCTCTGGACCCATTCTATGGTTGGCCTCCGAATTTCATCTTGGCTTGGCTTCCAGACCTCATTCGGGGTGGCGCAGACCCTGTCCAGGGTGGACTTCAGATCTTGCTTGTAGCCGGGCTCTGTCTTGGCTCTTCGGACCCCATCCGAGGTGGCACTCCGGACCTTGTCCGGGGTTGATCCATGGACTTTGCCTGAGGTAGGTCCCCCGATGTGTGATATCACGGTGAAATCATCGCAGGCCCGAGGTAGCACAGGACTCTCCCCCAACAGACTCGTTGTCATTGTGCCTCAACCATTTCTGTTCTGATATTCCTCTTTCTACTTGTTACCCTTGTACGAATGAGGTTGCTGTGCTATGATCTCCAGATCCTTTTTATCTTTGCTGTGTTTCTGAGATTGCCACTTGCTAGATTACGAAGCTCCAACTGGGGTTATGTTTTCTTCTGTAGTTCCAAATTTCCCATTTCCCGATGGAACCATTTCATTTACTTCTCTGCCCTCTGAACCATTGGGACAACCAAGGCACGAGGAGGCGCGCGCGCCCAGCCCGGTGTCCGTCTTCTGTCCCCGGAGGCGTACTACGTTCTTGTGTCTTTCCCCTGAGGGTGCTCAATGCTCGCTCCGTGCCCGCAGCTCCGGCGCCGGCCATCTGCTCCGACGGAATGCCTGAGTGGCTCAAGAACAAGAAAGCGCCGCGCGCCGCGGCGGCGGCGGGATCGCTTTCGCGCCCGCCCGGCGGGATCCTCCAAAGACGTGCTGTCCTTCGCTGCAGGCACGACGCCGCGCGTGCGGGCGTGCGTCTTTGTCCGCTGGCGGGCGCAACCTCTGGAAGTCCACGCCCGGCCCGCGCCTGGAACTTGAGGTGTTCCGGAGCGCCGAGCATTGCAACAAGTTTGTCAACCATCTGCTGCTCTTCCGCCACCTCTCGCCTCTGGACAAGTGCGAGATCAATCTCTACCCGTCCTACCTCTGTCGATCCGATGGCATAGGTATTGGACAATTCCCATCTCTGAAACACCGACACGTGCCAAAACCGGCGTATCCGTGTCCGACACGGTGTCGGACACGGATACGACACGAACACAGCTCGGACACGTGTCGGTGACGTATCGACTGATTTTTGAATAAATTTTAATTTTTAAAATTATCGATACGTGTCCGACACGCGAAATACACCAATCGGACACGGCCCAGGCCAATTTCCCCGTTCCTGGCCCAGGCTATGTCCTCCACTTTTCCCGTCACGAGCCGTGCTTCCTCCCTCAATCCATTCCCGTGCACCACCTTCTTCCCCAAAGCTCTCCGCCTCTCCTGTCGCCGCCCGCCTCTCGCCGTCTCCCCGCCTCTCCCGTCGCTGCCTCGGTGCCTCCCCGCCTCTCCTCCCTCCTCGGCATCTCCTCCCCCAGATCTCGCTGCCTCCCATCGCCGCTCGCATCTCGCCACCTCGCCGTCTTTCCCGTCGCCGCCTCCTCCCCGCATCTCCTCCCTCCCGTCGCCGCCTCCCCACCTCTCCTCCCTCCCCGTCTCTCCTTCCTCCAGCCTCCTCCTCGCAACTCGGCGCCTCCCCCAGATCTGGCCCCCTCCCGTCGCCGCCTCCTCCCCACATCTGCTCCCGTCGCCGCCTCCCCGCCTCTCTTCCCTCCAGCCTCCTCCCCGCAACTCGGCGCCTCCCCCAGATCTGGCCCCCTCCCGTCGCCGCCTCCTCCCTACATCTGCTCCCGTCGCTGCCTCCCCGCCTCTCCTCCCTCCCCACCTCTCTTCCTTCGAGCGTCCTCCCCGCAACTCGGCACCTCCCCCAGATCTGGCTGCCTCTCGTCGCCGCCCGCATCTCCTCCCTCCCCGGCATCTCCTCCCTCCCCTACATCTCCTCCCTCCCCGACTTCCCGTGTGCCACGCCGCCTCTGACTTCCTCCCATTCTTCTTTGTCCGATCTTGAGGTATGCAACCATCAACTGATATTGAACTATTCAAACTTGTAAAATACATGATCTTGTCCATGATCCAGCAACACTTGTATCACAAAAACAGCAAGCTATTGTTAGTTGTGACTTGTGAAAAGGTGTGTGATGATATGTGTGTGATGAATATTGGAGTGTTAATGAACAATGGAAACCTGTTGATGATATATTGATATGTGTGTGATGAATATTGGAGTGTTAATGAATAATCATGATAATGATTATGAACAATGAACAATTGAAGTGCTAAACTGCTAATAGTGCCCACTTGCTTTTGGTTGAACTCTACATTTAAGTCTATATGTTTGAACTTGGCTACTTATTATTATTTATTGCTCTATTAGTCTATTGCTTTGATTATTCAAGAATCAAATATACATGTTATCTTTGTAGTCTTGCTGATCTGATCATGTTACTTTTTTCCTAGGTTAATGGAATTCTTATTTCTACAAATGGTATTCACATCAACAATTATCGTCATGATTAACAAAACAATTGATGAATGATGAGGTACATATTCTCCTAGTATACACTTTACAAATTACAAGTTTATATAATTTCAGTTTGATAAGCACAAGGAAACATAGAAAATAATACATATATATGTAATTTATTTATTATTTTAATATATATAGCCGTGTCGCTGTGTCGGTATTTTTGGGAAAACGGCGAATTCCCGTGTCGGTGTCGTGTCGTGTGAAGATCTACGGGTAGGCTATGCAAGCATAATTTCAAAAATTCTACCGCGTAAAAGGGACCTCCTCTAGTAATAGATCACGGGATTACCTCTAGACGCGCAGACTCGTAGCGGAAGTAGAGTCGATGTAGCGCGTTGATGCAGTTGTAGTCGTTCTTGCAGAACGTCTCCTCCTTTAAGTCCTTACGTTCGTCACAAGTTGCGGATCGTCCTAGTGTTGAAGCTTCGCATCAACACCTCCAAGGTATCCACACGTACGGGGCAGAAACACCACGCGCCGGAGTGCTAGCGCCGGCGGCGCGGTATTAGATGGGGATGGTGTGGCAACTAGGGTTTCGGGAATTCCGAAATTCTCTTAGCTAACCCTATGCCACCTCCCCTCTATTTATAGGCATCCATCATAATGGGTCTCGAACTGGAGGCCCATTAGGAACTCATGGCCCATAAGAATTCGGATCATTATCCGAATTAAATCCCAGCCCTTTAAGTGTGCGACCCTATAGGTTCACATACACTTAGACATAGCCCGAGTACTCCTACTCGTCCATTAATCGGCAGCGGCCCCTTAGTAAGACATACCGACTCTTAAGTATATGCAAAGATCATATCGGACGAACCTCAACAAAACTTATGCATTTCCCTTTGCCTCACGATATCGGTTAAACTCAAGGCGAGTACGTGTCATCCTTGTTTGGTTAGCTCAACCACTCTTTCTCGATTATGTGACTTGAATTCCCGACTACGGTTAACTCTTTAACCGTGAATAGCATGGCCATGCATTTCTGGAATCCAATCACTCGAGAGGCCTAGAGATATCTCTCCTGTTGCTTGGAGGGGCAAATCCTATCTTGATCGACCATGCCTCAATGCATGCATCATAACAAAACCCGAAGCTACCTTTATGACTACCCAATTTACGGAGTAGTGTTTGGCAACCCCTAAGTCAGTCATTATGCATCTTGAGTACGTGCGACGATCTCAAGTCTTAAGGACATAGCATACGCTTTGTGAATGAAACCAACTGATGACGGTAAGAATGCAACATTCTCGCAGTGTTTCATGGTGGGTCGATCCAACCCCATGTTTGCTAACATGTGTCTATATTATTGGTTTAATATCTTTATATCTATGACCCGTGAAACATGGTCATCAACCAATACATATGCTAGTCTATTAATATGTGTCCTCATATGTTTGACTAGGGATCATCTAAGAATAATCATCGCAGCAATATAGAGTTTCACAATCAAGTCACACACTTGATAATAAATATTGACGATGTTATTCAAGGAACAAGATAAATTATCCAATAATTCATGAACATAATAAACAGAATCATCTCTATGATTATCTCTAGAGCATATCTCCATCATCGTGTCGTGTCGACGTATCCGTGTCTGTGCATCATAGATTCCCATACGCCATGGTGTGGATCCGGTATGCTCTAGTGTGCCGAGCTCCGGCGCTCAAAGTTGTCAGCTTCCCCGTCGCCGGGGGCCAGAGGTTACTGGTCAACTCGCCTCTCATCTGCTTAAAACTTGAGTGTGTAGGGTTGATTCTTAGAGGTCTGTCCGAAGCTTCAAATTTGGAGTTAATAGCTGCTCGTCAGGTGGTATGCCTGCGCTTTTACTGTCTCTCTTGCAGTGTTTATATGATTATATACAATTATCCAGTGTTAGACACATAAAAGCACACTTAAATATGTTGCTCATATTCGTTGCCACCATTTGGTGCTTTCATTTTACTAAAATGAGAATAATAAATCTAGATCACATGCTCAACTATTGGATATTAATCTCGTCTCATCTAATCATATTATCCCTTTTGATGATCATCAGCAAATTCAGCTGTTCAAGCTCTCTCTCTTCTCTTCAAGAAGGGTGTACAAGAAGCAAATATTATATTCCTCAAATCTTGTATCAGTAAGTCTTCTGAAGTCCTGATTAGTTTTCTATTCACTGTATACTGGACATTTTTGTAATTCTCATATGGATTGCACAAATGTTCTTTGAAGCACATAGATGATGTTTGTGTCATCGATCAATATCAGTCATCGACACCATTCTTTTGTGATGAGAAAAATCGTGTCAGGTGAGCTGATATTTCTTTTGCTACCCAGAGTGACTTATCTCATTCATCAGATTCTAGCCTTTTAACTTAACTGTCATGTCTGCGAATATCCTATCATTAGTAATGCAAGGAATTAACAGGTTCTCTCTTAAAACTGTGCAGGCATTAGTGAGAATTGCCCAGACATACCAAGTCCTGCCTGCGGCATTATCTCCAATTTTTTTGAGAAACTTATTTTAGCATTTCTAAACTCTCAAATGCCATATTAATGTGTTCATTACAAGAAGCTGTGTATCATGGAACATTACAGACCGAACTCGCCTCTTAACATAATTGGAGTGATTCCATTTTTGTGGTGCCATCAAAGTCTCCTTTTGAGAGCAGTTTCTTCTCCAGCCTCTGTTCGTACAGGATTCTGTTTGATCCAACTCAAAATTTTCTCTCCCTTATTCAGTGGTTGTCACCAATCTGGCTTGTATGACTGCTTAGCTTACAGGTCCCGATTACGATCTGGAAGGTCCTTGCTTATGTTACCAAAATACTAGTGATGAGGCACAGTCCTCGGTGCTTTTCCCCTTTGTCTTCTTAAAAAGGTGGCAGATTTGCTGGTATCTTGTTATTTTTCCAAAAGATTGCTGATATGTTTTGATTGACCCTTTTTGTTCATTTTTCAGTCCATATCATGTTTCTTGGAGCCATTGTTTTAGATAATTTTCATCGAATGCGGAACTTTCATCCTACATGTCATGTAAAATTCTTAGCTCATGAAACTCATTTGCCACCTCATTCCGAGCCACATCCATACTGTGTTCTTGCAATTCAAATGGCAAGTGAATAGAAACAATAAGTTCCTCTTACTTGATCACCTGAGCTATAATTAAATGGCTGGATTCCACTTGGCTCCACGCTCTACACAAACAATTCACATGCAAAGCAACACCGTCTGTTCAACTAATCTGTTATTTCCGTTCCATTCCACTCTTGAACAAATCATGAAGGCTAAAAAGCAGTCCATATTTTATCCTATATTGTTAGGTATCATGCGAAGCAAACAACTACAGTACACTGACCTCAAAAATATATTAGGCGTAAATATCACCTGAGATCTACTTGATCATATGGCCATCTGGTAAGCACAAAGTTTGTCAGGAAAGGCGAACTCACAAAAGGAAAAGAAAACAAGTGGACTGTTGCCTTGGTGCGCCATCCTCCAACAATCTCTCTCCCTTTGTAATTGACAACTACTAACAGCATGTACAAACAGAGGATAGTACAAGAGGTGAGACTGTTTCAGAAAGCACAGCAGATGCGGCCATCAAATGACTCCAGTAGTGAAATTGCCGGATGTGATGTGTCCTATGCATTTCTCTACATTACTCTGGATTGGTGTAGATTACCAGTGATACAAGCCTAGATTACACCTTCACTGGTGTAGCATAGAGAAGGGAAACATAGATTTCCTTTTCCGTGGACAAGATGAAACTATTCTGTGTATGATCAGTCATTGCATGTATCTTGCACCAATTCAGGTATGCAAAGTTGGTGCTTGCATTGCATTAGCTCCCTACTGGTCTAGCATGCTGATCAGCCGATACGAACAGATCATCAGAGGAGTGCTTTCCCTTCGGATGGTTGCCTTGGCATGATCTTATTCTTGGCTAACTCCATTTCTGCTCTTGTTTGCCCTCAAGAAACCATAGCACCCAATTCTCTTTCTGCACCAAGCAAAGGAGTTTGTTAGAGCATGAAAGTTTGGCGATCAAGATCCTGTCATGAGCTGAATTAGATATGTTCTAGTCCCTAGTGGGAAGAAGATGATTAGATTAGCAACTGCTGAATAGGACATAAAGCATCTATGCAATGATTAGGATTCAGGTGACAAGAAGCCGGCCTTAAGCTTTTCAAAAAGGAACAAGAACGAAAGTAGGCAACATGAAGAAAGATCCTACAAACTTTATCTAATCAGAAATTAGATGTATGATTGGATTCCATGCAACATCCAACTGTGCCTAAACTTATTCAAATGACCCTACAAAGATGTAACATTATTCAGATAGTTCAGCAAAACTAGAAATTAATTAATGATCATATTTTATGGGATAACAAGCAATAGCCATACTCTTGATTGCTATCGTGATGCTTCGAATCCAAAACATAATCAACCATGCTTAAGCGTTCCATTAGACACGGGCAGGATTGTCAACATTAACAGCCGTATGCAAATTTTGTTTTAAAAAAATCAGAGACAACACATCTGAGGATTTTAACACAATCAGAAAGCAAATAGAAGACTTCAAAACTGATCATGTGAAGTCATGGCGCCTCTTGCGAAGAAGACTGCGAATTTAGGTTTTGATGAAACAAGCACGGACTTCAAGCTATGACTGCCATGTTGACCAATCTGCTTTCCAACTTCATGACTTCACACTAGCTTCCAGAAAGAGGTGCCGTGAATTGTTGTGGTTTGTTTCGGCTTCGGTTTCTAGTTTTTTTTTTGGTTTTCAGTTTTTTTAAGCTAGAAATCATTTAAAATGCATTGGTTTTTAATTTGTTTTTGTTATTTTCGGCTTTTTGCTTTGCTTTTCCCCTTTTTCTTTGTATTATCCGTAGAGATATAACGGTGCTTTTATTTTTTTTCTCATTTTTCTTTATTTTTCTTTAATTAAATGATTCAGAAAAAGCTAATAGTCACTACAATGCAATTTCAACGAAGAACCAGAACCCACAGTCGGAAGCCGGTTGGAGCAACTAGGGATGCAAACGGAGCGGATAATTTTCGTCCGACCAACTGACTAAAGGCTCATGGAGTGAATATAGAAGAGGTAAATGTGTATCCGACACTATCCGTGTCTGACTCCGACTCTGAGGAAAAAATATGGAATATGATACAGGATAAGTGATATCCATCCATATATATTCGTATGTAAGTGATATGAGAAAGTCTGTTGTGACTTCACTTCAGAACACTATAACATATAGGCGGATTGTCACATCTAAACATACAGAGAATACTGAGTACTATTACTTTGATATATCGGTAATTAATCTCTCTGTGTTCACTCTGATTGCACCCTACTTTCCAATGTCCTATATAAAGAAGCGGATAATTTTCTTTGAGCGACCATCTAAAGTCTTACGGAACGAATACGGAATGGAAAGATGAGTATCCAGTATTATTCGTATCTAACTCCGATTTCGAGAAAAAAAATACAGAATAGGATACAGGATAAACGATATCCGTCCATATCTACTTTGATTGCACCCCAAGGAGCAGCCTGAACTAGGCAATTTTCACATTAAACGTATTTGCTGACACAAGGGTTATACTTTGACCAAGTCTATTACTATCTCCAGCCCTGAATTTTTTATATGGCTTTCTGTGTGCGTCTGACCTAAGAATTTGGTTGTCTTTTTTCCTCCAAAAAATTATGTTCTAGAACAACTGAACAACTAATCGTCTCTTTCATCTTTTGGAAGAGTTTATTTATTGGGTTAAAAAATGTTTACTAGCAAAAAAAATTACGACAAGGGGTGTTTGATGACAAAACCAAGCTTTTCCTTATTTTCTTTATAAAGGTAAATTCTACAATAGTGAAACGTGCCAGCTTCTTCTTAAATTCCAAAATTTTCAACTGCCGTTCTGATACAGAAATAAATTCACGAAAACTCCAAGAATTCCTAAGAATATCAAGAATGAGATTCAGAGAAAAAACCAATCTAGAACTAAGAAATTCAATCAACCTTAGGTCGCCCTCTAATTCAACCAATACAAAACTACTAACATATTCAAACGAGCTCAGATTTTAACATGTTCAAACGAACTCAGATTTTTCTCTTTTCCTAAAAAAGGCAACTTCCGAAAAGAAAAAGGTTTATAAAAATTGAGCAAACTCCCTGCCTCTACTACTGGCCCTGTCCTTATTCGTGGAAACGAAAGAGAAAATCTACTGAATAAGGTTGGACTAAAATTTGCTGAATAAGCTTGAACTAAAATATGGCATAATTAAAGAGTTAATTACCTGCTCCTACTCCTGGTTGGAGCTTTTGGATTGCTGCTGCCATTTCCATTTGTGCTGGTGCTGGTGCTGCTGGTGCTACTGGTCCTGCTGCTGCTCGCTGCCTCGCTGAACTCGCTCCTCTTCCACCGCTCGTCCTCCGCCTTCTCCTTCTTCCCCTGCTTCTTCTTCTTCTTCTTGCCGTCCTTGGCTGCGGCGGGCTTCGGCGACACCTTCTTCTTCCCGCCGATGGAGAGCGGGAGGAAGAGCTTGATGAGCAGGCCGGTGTCCAGGCTCACGCTCCGCTCCAGGCTCCGGCTCCGCGTCCTCCCTATCGTCCTCTGCGTCCTCGCCTTGCCCTTCCCCTGTTTCTTGGAGACGCCGCCGCTCTGTCCCTGGGCCTCCTCGTCGACCATGGCCGCCGCGACGTCCTTCTTGGTTTCGTCTTCCTCTTGCTCTTGCACGGCGGTGTTGGTCTGTGGCGGCGGCGGCGGCGAGGACGGGGACTCGACGATGTCGCGGAGGGAGAGCTCGTAGGCGGACTCGGGGAGGCCGCGGACGAGGTCGAGCATCTCGCGGCGGTAGCCCGCGATGGCCCGCGCCCGCGACGGGGAGCTGCCGGCGGACACCGGGTAGAGCCGGTGGTGGTGGTGCGCCCAGAGCTGCGGCGACGGCATACCGGAGCCGGAGTCCGGCGAGCCGAGCTGCGACGCCTGCAGCCACCGGCAGTCCTCCTCCCCGGCGCGCGGCCCCAGCGGGTTCGCCGGTGGTCGCGGCGGCAGCGCGTGCTCTGCCCCCCGCGCCGGCGAGCCCCCCGGGAAGCTGAACTCCTGCCGCCGATGCCCCGACGGCATGGCCATCTCTACACTCCAGAGAGAGAGAGAGAGAGAGAGAGAGAGAGGTGACGCGCGGAGAGGTAGCTAGTAGAGAGGACTGGAGAGCTGGGTGGTAATAATGGCGCCGTGTAGCCGCAAGCACGAGAGGAGAGAGAGAGAGAGATGGAGCGTAGAGAGAGAAGGGGAGGAGTGGAAAGCGATGGCGGGTGGGTGCATGGGGTTGCAAGGTCTTTGTTGCCGCGAATTTTAAAGGTCGGTTTTGTTGTTGTACAGTCGGTTAATTTTTTTATTTTTTATTTATATAAAATTATATAGTACTAATTTTTTTTCTTTAAAAAAGAAATTATTAGAGAATACTCATCCAATAAATAAAAAATAACTAAAAATGAAGAAAAAACTAATCGTCTGTATAATAGACAGTCCCTTTAAAGGTTGGTGAATTACGTCGTTGCTGTGTTCAGAGCCAAGTGCGCGGCGAATGTAAATGCGTGCACACCCCATCAAGTCCACTCCGCCGAATAGTGATAAAAAGAGTGAGTGAGCCATTCACATTCACTGGCTCACACCAACACCGGCTGGATTTCTTTGGACTCAAGTTTTTAGCTTATCACTTCCTGCTACAGTAACTAGTTTTTAAATAATATATTTTTTAAGTGGAGTCTACAGGTATATTGTTGTGAAATTATATGCAACTGTTTTTCTCTGTGTACTGTCTCTCATAAATAGACAAATTTAAAAACTATAAATCAAAATTTAAAACTATAGTCCAAAACAATCCACCCGTCCTATGCAGTTTTGGTTACACAAGAAAGATGTTTTGTAATGCAACATCTACATATAACCGTTGCAGCATCCTACATGAATCAATGCGATCCGACGTCGAGTCGTTGGATGTCTGATCTGTAGTGGCTTCCGATTGATAGATGTTTGTGTACACCTCTTTCCAAAGCAAAGAACCATCTGTAGCACTTTCTTTCTGTGACGGTCGTGGCGTGATGTACCCTTGTATAACATCTATATAAATGCTGATAGGTTATATCGTTCACACGAGAGCACGTTTTCGGCTCTACCATGATGCTATTGCTACAACTCTTTGGATGCAAATGGTCATGAAAAATTGTAATTAAGTTGAAAACATGTAATTTGAATTTGTTTTTGTGTGGAAGATAATTGAAACGTTAAATTGTCAAAATGCTGCAGTAGTTCAATTATATGTATGTTGTAGTTGTTTCTAAAAGTTTCAATACAAGAAAGTCACAAACATAAATCCACTACTGCAGCATCTGTATAAAAAAATAACTGGTAAGATTTAAGACACCTCGTCCGTTTTGAGAACAAAAAAATTTCACAATAATACTAAATAGAAAAAAATCCTAAAAATTCTCATATTAATCGATAAAAAAGATAAGCATCTTCACCACTTATTTTGGTAGAACCAGATTATAACAGTGCAGATTAATCCTATATGTATATTAGAGTTGTATAGCAAATACAATTGTATTTCCATTATAAATAATAGAGTTGTACATCAAAAACAATTACATCATAATATCTAGTAACACAATTACACTGATAAATCTACTAGTTTTTTATATAACCACACTAACATCTCGTGTGAATTAACGCAAAAGGTTGACCATAGGCTGCTAGCGGCAACGGTGTCAACGAGCCCGAGGCGCGATGGCAAGACGGTGAGCATGCGATTCAACTGTTCGGAAGATAGATTTACATTTTGCATCGTAATAGTTTTGCCTACCACACAGATGCCCAACGGTCGTGCCGTGCAAAGAACGATGGGAAATATTGACGTGATAGCGATCGATGTTTGCCTCTCTCGCACGTCCAAAAAAGCTCGAGTTGAGCTGTAACATCTTCCCACCGCAAATCCCCAGTCCTCGAGTGAGGATCTTTGCGACAGCAATTCCTAAAATGGTCTGTGGTCAAAATAAACTAAGCTATTTATTTGTGACTTGTAGTTTCTGCCCCTGCTGTTTTTAGAACATGTTACGTAGTGTTTAGTTTAGTGTTAGTTTATAAATTTTTTATTGTAATTGATTTATTTTTTTATTGTAACTAAGTTGACTTATTTAGTATAATTAAATTTAAAAAATAAAAATTAGAAAAAATATGCTAGCCTATCACAGATAATGTAAAGGAATACGGAAAAAAAAGGCAAAAAAGTCCAAAAAAATTAAAAAACTAGAAAAAGACAAAATTACTAAATAGTGAAAAAAGCAGAAGACAGAAACGAAATCTGGTTTTAAACCGTTTTGAACGGTGCCTAGTAAGATTTTGAGACGTTTTGAGATTAAAATCTTTTACTGGCAAAATCATATTTCGCATGACTGCATGCACATGAGAGAGAGAGATGACTCGGGTGTTAGGAAGTCATGGGCTTCTGGACGTGAGTGATTACATGTAGAGTTGATTTATATTGATTTCTGTTTTAAGAAGTAAAAAGTTAATATGAACATCTAATTTATTGAAGCAACTTTCCCACTTTTCTCACCACCATCTTGTTTTGAAGATAAAGTAAAAAGTCACAAACGTATCTCACTTTTCACACTTAAGCCTAAACCATCATACCAATAAATAGAAGGATACCCATAACTACATCTTTTGTCTATTTTTCTACTTTATGTGTTTCCGTGCTTGACTATCGATAGCATGCCCGCAATATTGCAACAAGCAATCATAACTAGCCACATAAGCGCAGCGCCACGCCACTCCAGCCACTGTGTGGAACGAAGTAAAAGAGACAAAAATTTGCAACAAAAGGAAAGCGGAGGGGTTTTTTTGTAAAAAAAATGAGGGCATTTTCGCAATAAAAGGAGAGCGGAGGGCTTTTTTGGGAAAAAAAACCGAGGATCTTTTCAAAAAAAGCTGCACATTTTGCAAGTCATCGATAACCTGAAGGGCACCAGCACAATCTGCTGCTGCCACAAGCTGCACATGCAGAACAAGATTAGCAAACAAAAGCATAGAGAAAGGAGATATTAAAACAAAAAAGTTAAGCTTTAAGCAATATGAACATCTAATTTATTGAAGCAACTTTCTCACTTTTCTCACCACCATCTCGTTTTGGAGATAAAGTAAAAAAGTTACAAAGGTATCTCACTTTTCACACTTAAGCCTAAACCATTGATACCAATAAATAGAAGGAGGATACCCATAACTACATCTTTTGTCTATTTTTCTACTTTATGTGTTTCCGTGATTGACTATCGTTAGCACGATCGCAATATTGGGCCTATTTTTTTTTGTTGTGGCTTATGATTTTTTTCAGAAATTTTTGAATTTTAGCTGTTTGCGATAAAAATTACGGAGAGAGATACTCGCTTGCGATTTTAGATGGTACAGATGTTGGACTTTTAACATGTACTATAATTAACTTGTAGACTCTATCTTTAAAAAAATACTTTATTTGAAAGTTAGGTATTGTAGCAAAAGCTAGAACCCATTTTGAGAAACTGAAAAGAACATACCTATTGCAACAAGCAATCATAATACATTGATTTTGGGTGGCAAGATATGGAGCAGGGGTGAAAGGTGCTAGGTACGCACACAATCGAGTAAACCTATAGAGCCTAGTATGTACCAATTACTTTAAGGTGCAGTTAACCAATATATTAAGGCTCTAATCGTTTCAGTTTTTTTTAAGTTTTAGCTTCTAGTTTCAGTTTTTTTCACTATTCAATAATTCGTCTTTTTTTTGAATTTTTTAGGCTTTTTTATATTTTTCTTTTTTTCCGTATTCCTTTGCATTGTCCGTAATGGGCTAACATATTTTTTCTATTTTTATATTTTTTTAAATTTAATTATACTTAAAAAGCCAAATCAGCTATGGTAAAAAAAAGATAACTACAATAAAATTTCAACCAAAAATCAGAAATCATCGCTAAAACGAACGTCCCCTAAGCACCCTGCACATGTATGAGCTAGGCTCTCAGTAGGATTTCTGATCACGACTCAAGAACGTCCAAGCCCAATAGAGTGCCAAGACCATGCATGGGTCACACCAGACCAAGTCGCCAAGACGAGACTGAGATTCCGACTCGCCGGACTCGATCGCCGTCGGCCTCCTCTCCAGGCTCCTAACCCTAGCTAGCGTCGGCGGTCGGCGGCCGCGCGACAAGGACGGAGGTGGTGGGACCGCCGTTGGCTGCAAGGCGTTGCAAAGGTCAGGCGGGCGCGCGCGGCTGAGGTTGCGTCGAGAGAGCAGGCCAGGCGGAGCGCCCCGCGTGGCTGCAGGGTGCGGCGAGCTCCTAACGTGGCCAAGGAGAAGCCGAGAGAATGTGAATGGCTGAAGCGACAGCAGGAGAAGCGACTGGTCACTGGTGTCATATTTCCAGTGAAGAGGGGAAAATTTGGATACTGATGCATGGTGAACTGATTTTCATTGTGAACCGCTGCCTCTCTTTTTTTTTCTAGCGTTTAGGCCGCGTTCGGCATTTTTTCACTATTTATTATTTTTTGTTTTTATTTTTTATTTTAGGTTTTTTGTTTCTATATTACTTTGTATTACCTGTGATGGTTTAACATATTTTTTCTATTTTTAATTTTTTAAAATTTAATTATATCAAATAAGTCAACTCAACTACATAAAAAAAATCATCTACAGTAAAAAAAAATCATAAACCATTGTCACTAAACACTTCCTTAGTGTGCAGTCCACCAGCCTTAACTTTCGATTTTTATCCCGAATCCGCCACTACATACAACTATGCATCCCCTAGAATTTTTTTGTAGCTCCGCCGCTGATATGGATCGATGTGTTTTGTATGCTCATTTATCAAAATATTGTTCTTCACGCATGGACTTCTAGCGTACGTGGTTAGGTGGGCTGTTCCGTATACTTGACCGAATTGGTCCTGTACAAGTATTTAAAATATAAGATCGTATCTGCGGCTCTTTTTCTCAACACGCTAGCATCATGCAACTGCAATACAATACAGAACAAATTAAGTACTACTTCAATTCTTATCCTCTCCCATACAATACAAATAACCTATGCCGTCACAGATATATACATATCCAGCGCAGTACATTGAACAAAACACGTGCATATACAATTAGAAATCAATGTTCATATCTTGAGCTTCTGATCGATTTCTAATTAAACAAATCACCAGACATCGATCCCTTCAACGCTGCATATATAGGTCATCGAATTGGTCTCCAACAACTTCAGTCTAGTGAAACGTTACACTCGAGCCGTGTGAATGTAGTTAATTACTTCCAATTAGTAGGTGTGAATGTAATTAGTTCTCTATATTGTCATCACGATAGACTCAGCAGGTTGTCTTTAGACGCACGAGTTGTAGCATGCCATTTTATTAATGTGTGAAGACAATTATTTCTCTAGCCTGCAATGGTAATAAACTCTAGTTGTCCTTTTAGGTGCACGAGTTGTGTTGTGCCATTCCATTAGGGTGTGATTATAATTAGTTCTCTAGTTTTGTCATGGTAAACTTGGGTTGTCCTTAGAAACTGTCAAATTTTCCAATTAGGCTGTCTGAAATACGAAAGAATAAACTACAAGATACGTCATACACAGTTACACACACGACCGCACTAGTTACAACAGCAGAATCTTTACTGCTCAATCTATTGCTCCAGAGAGACAGAGATCATTAGATGATGTGTTAGTGATATACTTTAGAGATAATTATATTACTTATATATTTATAATCTTTTGAATAATATATTATTATGTTCGTTGAATGAATTATTATTTATAAAGGTTAGTAAGTATATGATTTATTGGTAAAGCTCTTTATTTGTTGTATAATATCATTTTGAAAGATCCCTGATCGGATGTCACTAGTCGGGATACTAGTGACTAATAGATCAACACGTGTATTAATTGATAACCACGTTTCACTAGTCATAGATATGGGGATACCAAATCAATAATATAGACACATATTAGATAATATGATGTTAGATTGACCCACCTTGAAACATTATTGATATTATTATGTTTTTATATATTATCAGTTGGTCTCAAGCAATGATGATATATAATCCTTGTACTTGAGATTAGCAGAGTTTTCTACATATGTAATAGTGCTCTTAGGGGTTACCAAACGTTACTCCGTAACTGCTTAGTTATAAAGGTAACTTTCGGATATACTATAAAACATGTGAAAGAAAGTGACTAGTTAGATATAAGATTTGCCTCTCCTACATAACATAAGATATATCTCTAGGACTCTCGATGTGATTGGATAAAAAAAATACATGACCATACCACGAGTGGTCAAAGAGTCAACCATATAAAGTTATCTATTATTAGATCGAGAAAAGATTGAACAGTGTATGGATGGCACATTTCTCACCCGAAGTTCGATCAGATATCGTAAGGCAAAAGTAGAATACACAAATATGTCATTAAGTATGATCAGATACGGACTGGTCACATGGGTATATTGATTAGTCATGAGCTGGTTGGACATATCACAAACTGGTTTGCGAACTAATCGTAACTAGATATGATCTGGTCATAAGGAGTTATAAACTGATCGTAAATGACTAGGACTTGGTCGTAGATCATATTACATACGATTCATCCAGATCAATCTTTTGTGTATATTTAGGGTCGATATGTCCTACTAAGGATAGCTACGGACTGGTGAAAGAAAAAGTATTTTCGGGTTACAACCAAGTATACATGAACTTACAGGGTTACATACTTATGAGTTGGAATAGTAAAGAATTCGATTGAAGACTTTTCAAGTGGGATACAGTCTCTACTCGTATTGGATAAGAATTCGGTCATAGGCTCTATATAAAGGGAAGCAATGTGGCTATGGATTGATGAGCAAGACAGAGAGAGATATCGCACCATCCATTAAAACTCTAGCCGTCTCCTTCCGAAGGCCCCTGCTATACGTGCTGGTACTAGCACACTGGTGCATGTTGTTCCATCTCTAGACGTGTGAACTTTGGTAAAGATGCTGCTATGACTATGGTGCTGATCGGGACGATCAGAGAAGGCAATCGGCTCGTGGAGATTAATTACCGCTAGAAGACTATCGACTACTTCTACTACATTGATGTGTGGTATGTTGAACTGGGATGTTTCAACTCTTTTTTCGCTGCACTACACATCTAATAGTAATGATCTATAATCTCTTACTACCATGGCTTTCTAGTTTACATGGTAGAAAAATTTTATTTGCACTAATATAGCTTAGCCGTATCCCAATAGATACTAACACAGGGTAGTGAAGAAGGCACATTGCAGTGGTTTGAGGTCCAGAGGAGGCCCCCTGGTCCACAATGTGGTGGCCAGATGAGGTGGCACTGAAGATCCAGATCTGGATTGGGATCAAGAGGCAGGGGAGACATAAACTTTGTTTGAATTGGGAGTGGGAAGCAACACGATGGGCGTTGGATGGCAGGGGACGCTCTACAACCGGGAGTAGTTAGAGGTCACAATTCCTTTTTGTGCGTTAGTGGTTGAGCTAGGGCTTGTGGTCGAGGCTAGGTGGAGGCGACGACAGATATCAAATAGGGATGATGGAGGAGGCGGGTGGTGGTAGGTGTGGAGGCTGGGATGACGAGGTGAAGGCGGCGGTAGGTGCGAGGTGGAGGAGGCGAGCATGGTAAAGGTGGAGCCATG
This sequence comes from Melocanna baccifera, assembly GCA_036346265.1. Taxonomy (NCBI): domain Eukaryota; kingdom Viridiplantae; phylum Streptophyta; class Magnoliopsida; order Poales; family Poaceae; genus Melocanna; species Melocanna baccifera. The sequence goes on along the minus strand of CM070707.1, from coordinate 17,600,852 downwards.
GAGGAGGTTAATTAAGGGAAAGAGTGGGTTCAGATCTGAGAGGACTAGGCCTATTTTACTATTCTCACGTCTCACCCGCTTTTCCACTCCCAAAATTTTGCCTGACGGTGTGCTCACGTCAGGAATACAGAATCCCTAACTGTTATACTTAAACCTGATCAAATCCCTAACGGTTAAGTTATAACAACAGTTAAGTTATAATGGTCAGGAATTTAGTTATTCCTGACTGCTACCGTGGCTCGTCAGGAATAGAGCAAGACCGTCAAGAATAATATGGATTCTGGCAGTGGCAATACAATGGTGTGTCCTTCGATTAGAATGTGAATTCTCTAGTTCGTCATGATAATCTCAGGTTGTCTAAGCTTAGATGCACGAGTAGTTGTTTCGCGCATCGGTTTTGTAGTTAGGCCTTCCAATTATTCTAGGATGAGAAAATCGTTGTGGCGTGGTGCGCGTTCCCATCATCTTGACCCCTACGTACATACGTGCATAATGGAAATCAGAGTCAGATTAAGATCTGATAGATTTAAAAGATTATGCAAGGCATGATGCTTAATTACATATTTATACCACTTTCCAAAGATTATGTAAGGCATGATGCTTAGTTACATATTTATATACCACCTTCCAAAGATTATGTAAGGCATAATGAAAATCAAAGATCTCATAGATGTAAAAGATTATGCAAGGCATGATGCTTAATTACATATTTATACCACTTTCCAAATATTATGTAAGGCATGATGCTTAGTTACATATTTATACCACCTTCCAAAGATTATGTAAGGCATAATGAAAATCAAAGATCTCATAGATGTAAAAGATTATGCAAGGCATGATGCTTAATTACATATTTATACCACTTTCCAAATATTATGTAAGGCATGATGCTTAGTTACATATTTGTACCACCTTCCAAAGATTATGTAAGGCATAATGAAAATCAAAGATCTCATAGATGTAAAAGATTATGCAAGGCATGATGCTTAATTACATATTTATACCACTTTCCAAAGATTATGTAAGGCATGATGCTTAGTTACATATTTATACCACTTTCCAGAAAGCGACCCTTGGCTGGAAATAACACGAGAAAACACTAGCTGGAACGGTACACGTTGTGCATGACCTTCAAACACGTGCGGTCGCACGTGCATGTACACACAGCGGTCGTTTTTCCAGCCCTCTGACGTCATCGTTTATGTTGTTGCAACGACAGATAATATATATAACTGTAAACAAGACGTGCTATATATGTCGATAATTCATTTATACCCTTCTGTTATACAATTTTCATTTCTTTTTGTAAGGCGTATATTGACCGACCACCGAAACTAATTAAGGAGCCTTGTATTTTGAAATAAGGCTGGCAGGCTTTGAGATATACCTTATATTCGAGAACATGCGAATGATATCGTGCAATATCAAATGGGAGATTATATATATATGATATGGCTTCCTTCTTTTTCACTTATAACTTATGACTTATGACTTATGCTACAGTAACTAACTTTTAAATAGTGTATTTTTTAAAGATGGGTTAACAAAAAAATTATAGTAATTGTGTTTAACTATACTAGCCAAAAATTATATATGACTATTTTCCGAAGATTATATCGAAGATTATGTTGGTGTCCAAAACAGTAAGTAAAAAAAGAAAGAAGCCACGCAGCAGATGGGAGAATCATGCATGTCAATCGAGATTGAGCAGCAGAGTCCATGGTCCATTCATACATCCAAATTAGACTGGTAACTTTGGCTACACGGTTTTGAACCTGAAGATGGCACAAATGTCCAAGTAAACCAGAGAGCTGTCACTTTGGTTTTAGGTGCAGATCGAAGGGCCCCACGGGACATTCCTTCAAGGTTCCCTTTTGAGACCTTTGTCTCCACTTATCAGCTTACATTGTGGCTAATTAATCCAGTTAAGTATTTATTGTCTTACAAGTTTCGCCATGGCAAAAGTGTGCAGCTTCTTTCATTAGAATGGGTTCATAAATAAGGCTCATTTTTTTAATTTTAAAGTATGCAAGGTTTAGTACCATATTGCTAAGATAAAGTAGAGAAGATCAATTTATAAGGTGGGATCTATACCACTCTTTGACTTATGGAAGTAGATGGTATGAGAATGGCTCTGGCTAAATACACACGCGTACGCGCGTGCGTATTCGTGTATTTTTACGTGAAAATCATGTGACTTGTGACTTGATTTTATCAATTATCACTGAATAATTGATCAGTTACCAGTGAATTATTTCAGTTCAATGAAGGCAGTTACTAGAAAGTAATTTGCACATCTATAAAAGACCTGGAGACGTTGACAGATTGAACTTTTCATTTTTCTTCTCCTACTGTCTTCTCCTCTCTGGTGATATTGTGCTGTGGTACTGTGCCGTTCGAACTTCGTCGGCCTTTCTTCCCGGCGTGCATCTGGAAGGAGGGTGAGCGGTATCTCTGAGCCATTGTTACAGTGAAGACCTGTACGGGGGTGACAATAAGGTTTTTGGGCAGCGCATTTGCGCAACCGTTCCTACTCTACTTCATCTACATCCTGCACTGTATCAAGCTTACACTGTATCACGTCTGCGCTGCTTCCTGTTCTTCATCAAGCCTAACAGTAAGTCGTTCGCATGTTCGTACAATTTTGATATTACATTTTTCTTGCGTATATTTTAAAGTATTATGAGTAACTTACTATTAGTAGTTAGCTTTGCATCACTAGTATATTATATTTATCTCCTAGTAAAACTTGGAATTAAAATATTATCTATATTTTCAACACTTCCTATGTGTTCTAAATGTGAATTTCATGTATACACGTCGCAGCAATCTAGAGTGGCATGTGATGCGTGGATAATTTGTTTAAAGTTCAGGCCAATGAAATGCTACTCAATCTGCTTGGAAGAAGGGATAAAATGGGGAAAATGCAAGCAACTTTGCATATGTATGACTTTTACTCGGCTTGATCCATACACAAGATATGTGAAGAAAAAAGTCGAATCCCTTTCCCATAAGATGGGTGAAAAGTTATCTGACGACGATTTGGGCGTGCCAATATATGCAAAATGGAGTCGCCCATTTTTCAGAAAGGTTACTGACTTCTGACCAAAGTGTACGCCAAGAAAGACAGGTGAAAAGCAATCGAGAAATGTTTGACCAATAAGAATGCTGCCAACATTGGCTTTGTTTGATAGGAAATGACATGATACCTTGCTTAAAACAAAAGGATAGGATAGAGAAGCAGCTGGTCTCGAAGATCTCCTGTAAAAAGCAACCAGAGTGATCTGAAGTTCTGAACACAGTATGCAAGCTGCAACACTGGGAGTCTGGGACAAGGAGAAACCCTTGGGCTTTGGCTGCTTATCTGTAGCTCACACGTGTTAGATGAACAGGAAAGTTATGGCATGCTGCAAGTCACAGAGGTTTCAACTGCAGTGTCCAACTTTCCAACATGGGCCAATCTGTACCAGCTCGGCCCAATGGACTCGAATTTAGGAGCCTAACCCAATCCTCGCAAGAGTGGGTGGCTGTGGTACAAGACCGGGACCTAGGTTGAGTTTAGAAGCCTAACTTGAATTTAGGCTCGAATTTAGAAGCCTAACTTGAGTCTTGCGATTCTGAATAATGAAGAGATTGCATATAGCAGATCCATCACCAGCATAGATCATCATCTGTCTCGAAGATGTAACCTATATAAACGTGAAAATTAAGGCACAGTAAGTTCTTAGGAGCCTCCATTAAGAGAAACGGAACTTATAAATTTCTTAGTAAGACCATGAGCATAAAAAAGCGTCATAAGAACCACATTTTGGACCAACATACAATTTGATGCAATTGTGGCAAAGCTGGATGAATACTTTATTTGCTATCATTTCAAAGAATCGGTGGATGTCCTATTATTATAAAGTTGACTTGTTGTTCAACGATATATTTCATATCTACTTATATAAGACTTATTCGTATTAGCTTCTGCTAAAAAAAGCTAAAAGTTAATACGAACACCTGTCTTCTCGAAGTAGTTTCTCCACTCCTCTCGTTAACATCTTGTTCTGTGGGTGACAATCCCCATGTCCCTTCTTACTACAACATCAAGGGCACTATATGCCCAAGTGTCTCCTTGTGAAAATAAATAGGCCCCTAATACGGAATTCCCGCACTCATGCAGACATAGTTTGCTCCAGTATTAAGGGGAAGACAACAGAAAAGCAGTCTTGGAGAACAAATTGAAGTGTTCAGTTGAAGGTTCTTGCTCATACTAAAGGCAGAGGGGAACGGAAGACACCAGCTACCTTTGTCCGCTTGTTTCGGTTTTTTTTCGACTTCTACTTCTAGCTTCTACTTTTTTTTTCACTATTCAGTATTTCATCTTTTTCTAAATTTTTTTAGATATTTTAGGCTTTTTTGTATTTTCTTTTTTTCCTGTGTTCTTTTGTATTGTCCCTAATAGATTAACATATTTTTTCTATTTTTACATTTTTTAAAAATTAATTATACCTAAAAAGCCAAATCAGCTACAGTAAAAAAAGATAGTTACAGTGAAATTTCAGCTAAAAACTAGAATCCATCGCTAAAACGAGCGCTTCTTAAAAAAAATCAAATGAATCAAATGGCTGAGCACAGGTGTACGGCTTTATAAGCACCATAACTACAAGATTGTTGATGCTATGTACGAGGAATTGCTTGCGTAATAGACTTTGATAGAAATTTATAAGGATATAGCTGCCCTGCGATCTCTGTGGGAGACAAAGTTTATGATTACATTTCTTTTTTTTTTCTTCACCCAAAAAAGAGAATTTATATGCTTTAGTGTCCCAATTAGCATGAAAATGTGTAACTTTTACCTTGTCTAATTAATCTGGGTGTTTCTTCATTACTTGGTGATTAAATCTTGTCTTTGTTCAAAGATGATGCGCTTTTGTTTGTAAACGTTGAAGGTCTCTTGTGCTTGCCTGCAACTCATTAATTTGTTTGCTAGACAGTAAAGTTATTTCCTCTTGCAAGCTGCATACCACCGACACAGGTTTCAACTGTACGGTACACACTGCACAGTTCTCATCATGGCCCAGCCTGTATCAGCTCGGTCCCATGGGCTCTAGTTCAATCCTTGCATGAGCACGAGTGGATGACTGTAGCACTACAGGACTTTCAGGGAACAGGAAAAAGATGCTCAAACTAAACAAGGTTATCCAAGAACATGCAAGGAAATATATAAGCATGAATGTGTAAGACCCCGGTGCATAGGAGAGCTTTAATCAAGGGATTGCATATAGGCATAGCAGATCCATCAGCAGAATAAATCTTTATTTGTCTGGAAACTGTAGCCTACTCCCTCTTGACATTTTTTACGGTTTTTGATATATGACTTTGACCACTATCTTTTATAACTTTACACTAAAATATATTAATAAAATTATAATATTATAAAAATATTTTTAACGATAAAATCTAATGATGTAATTTTCATATAACTAATCTAAATAGTTTTAAATTGGTTGACGGTCAAACTTTATGGCCTTGTTCGTATTTGTTTCTAAAGCTGCTTTTCAATAGTATATAGCTTTTTTATAGTACTTAGCTTTCAAACGAAATGTCTTTTTAAGACAGAGTATTCTACTCGATTAGAGTAGACCAAAATCGCACAAAAGTAGCCAATCTAAATTGGCTTTAAAAAGTTTAACGGTATGAATTCTAAGAAGTCAGATAAAAAAGAAAGGAGTGAGTATATGAACATAAAAAGGCACGTAGAGCCCCCACCAAGAGAAACGAAAATGTAGCTTCCTTTCGTTTTCCACCCAATTGTTGGGAGCCTGTATCAAACATAATAGTTACCTAAAATCAATTAATCGTGCATGATAATTTCAATAGGACAACAGTTGTCCTATTTATAAAACATATACCTGGCGAAGTTGGAAGAGTGAGCTTCTCTGGAACGGGCACTTGTTGGAGAAAGTATATTAGACCACGAAAATCGATCTCTACACACCACTCCTTGAGTAATAAAATCTTCAGATTGCTAAATAGGGCACCAGATCAAATCCCTTCTGAAAATAGACTGGGCAAAGTGCAAAGGAGTAGAAATAGGTCAAGGTTTGATTTTCAAAGTACGAAATGGAACAGGAGCTTACTGCAAATATTGAAAAGAATAAACTAATTCGGGCACCGTGGTAATAAAAAAGGTTTATAACCCATATGGCCATATCATACTTCATAAGTTTATCTACATGTACACAAAAAATCTTCATTATTACTCCATCTGCCCATAAATAAGTGCTGTTTCAGAATACATGCACTCGGAACTTCTCCGACTTTGACCACTAACATAAATAGAGGTATATAATTTGGCCACATAGAATGGTACTAGAGGGTGCTCATTTGAGCTTTAAACTTAAGATTTTGGCTTATTTGGTTCTGTTTGAAGCTTATTTTTATTGTAATTGTTGTTAGTTTTTTATCATAATTAAATTTAAAAAAAGAAAAATAGGTTATATTACCACGAACAATACAAAAGAATAAAGGGAAAAAAGAAAAGACAAAAAAGCCGAAAAAAAGAAAAGAAAAAGATGAAATTAAGAAGTTAGAAGCTAGAAACTGAAGCTCAGAACTCAAAAGAGCATAGCCGTAGATCTATCACAAAAAGAATTGTAACAATAATAATATGATATCAGTCTTTGAGCAGTTACCAACATTTGATTACAAACTATATGGTCAACCATGTAAATACTAAAACTGTGCTTACTTAGTAACAGAGGGAGCACAAATGGCAAGCCAAGAAATGCAAAAATATGAAATACATTGAATGACAAATAATTGATTTTCCTCACTGGAACACGATGGTTTAAAAGATACTGTTGGTGGTCATGCACATAAACCACATGTGCAGGCGCTAGTTTAGAGATGCCAACTGATGGTATATATACTGCGAGAGAAATGATGAATAAAAAAAATACAGTGGTGCATCGCCGTGCTCGTCAAATGTACAGATAATAAGATGTTCGTATTGATTTCTGTATTATCTCCTGTTTAAAGAAATCATAAGATAATATAAATATTTAACTTTTTAAAGCAGTTTTTTTACTCAGCTCGCTCCTGTCACACTTCAAAAATAAGTTAAGGGCCATGTATTCCATACCGTATCATCTCGCATATGTATCTCTTTTACTTTTTATACCACTCATCTTTTTAAAAAAAATTATTTTTTTAATTACTACTATTTATTTTTAGCAACACGGTATCAACCATAATTAAAAGCTATCACCAGAAGCCGGTAGAACTCCCCCCAACTTATACAAAGCCAGTGGTACGCTGCGGTAGCAGAGGAGCAGCAGATTGTTCAGAATCAAGTCCAGAGGTGATGCGCAGCGCAGGCATGGACCTCCAGAGGTGGCGCCAGCGCCAGGCGAGCACGGAGGTCCGCACGGCATCGTGCGCCAGCAGGAACGACAGCACGTGCTACAGGGCCCCCGTCCGGGAAGGCGCCGATCCGGCCAAGGCCATCGCCGCCCCCCACCTTAGGCGTCTTCTTGCTCTTGCGCCTGCGGTACACCTTGATTTCTTCTCGCCGCATTTCGTCGAACAGGTTGCGAGCGTCGGTCCTGGCGAGCGCGGAAAGAAGAAAAGAAATAAAAAAAAGAGACGGATTCCCCACTGCATCACCTGCTACACGGCTTAAAAATTTTAAAGCCCATAGATTGTTGTCACCTTTGGTGCTTGGAGTTTGGGGAGGGGATGGAGTAACGGAGCTAGCTAGCCGCGGTGGTCCAGTTCGTGAGGCCGAGCTGCCTCCCCGACGCGCCGCCTGCCTCCGGCCATTGCCAGATCGTAATCAGAACACGGCACAGTGGGCTTGGACTGCGTAGCTCCTTAGGTTCTAGAAGTTTCTTGAAGCTGGACGGCTAGAAGAGTGAGAAATTGGGGAAGAAGCAGAGAACCAGGGAAGGCAGTGAGAGGACAACGGGGTTTCTCCGGCAGCCTCTCCTACAACGAATTTTTTTGCAAGAAAAAAAAAAGAATACGGCCGAAACTTCCTTAAAAATACTTTAATATTTTAGAAAGTACGGAATCACCTCCCTTTATGAATCGCGAAGCACCCAAACAGCGGTTACATTTTTCAAAATCATGCTTTTTAAGCACGTCGCAATGCAAATGATCCAAACGATAAAGAAAGTAAATTGTGATTATTCCTTTAAATACAGAAATACAGTGCAAGAGATGAATATACATGAATCATACTCTCTCTGATCACAAATACATATTGTTTTGGAAAGCAATACGGTCTCCAAAATATAACATTGACCACTAATTTATATTATAATATATCTATAAAACTCAATAAAATTGTGATATCATGAAAGCACTTTTGATATATATATATATATATATATATATATATATATATATATATATATATATATATATATATATATATATATATGATTTTCACGTATGCAATCTAAATATTTAAAAAGACCCAAATAGTCAAAGTTTTGGAAGTTTGATTACACGCATTCGAAATCGATGTGTATTTGTGACCGGAGGGAGTAAGGATGTAAGACATCTATTCATCACATCGCCGCCAAAATGTTTTGGTATAAAACAGTTCGATAATCCATATACATATGAAAGTTTGGAAAACAGGCAAAGTTATTCGACAGGGTTTCTATTATATTTTGGAACCTTGGGATAATAGATAACAAAAAAAAACTAAGTTAGTGATCCGTATTATGCGTGATATGGCTGAGTTGTAGGGTGTAGTTGCTAGAGAAGCGGGTTGGCAGTTGCCCATCTGCGCGTGTGTTGTTATTTGCTTTTAAGTGTGTTTTCGATTGAACTGTAGCAATTCTGAAAAGGGAATACAGAAAGAAAACGACGCGGCTGTTCAGTGTCACCAAAAAATTCAGAGGAGGTGTTCTTCAGCGTTCTGCTCTTTGTTATCCAAAAAGCGAGTGTGCAGTGTGTGTCCACTCTCGCGTGTGTGCATGCATATATCCTCACCTGCTCTTGTGCTAACAAATGTTGCATCACTACCCGCAATCTGCAATAGGGTAGCAGTATTGCCGGCATCTCATAGTGAGCTTGCGGGGAGGTCCTCGCTGCTTGAGTCCAACGGGTCGACACTTGGCACGAATGCATACTTGCTTGTGTTGGTGGCGTTGCGAGCACGAGTTCCATCGACCTCTTCCATACGAGTTCTATTAGATCCTCGTGTGGAAGAGGTTGATCTTTGAACTTGGATATCCCTGACTTTTCCTGCAATGCCAGGAGAAAATATTAGTCCATCATTGCGGCATTGTGTGAGCCGAAACTAATTAAAAGAACAATGCACTTGGCAGTGCCAACTTACCGCAATGGCAGCTGCCCACCACGAGTCTTTGGCGGTGATGGAGTTGGTCTCAGGGTCCATGCCGAGGCCAGTTGCATGCATGCTCAATCCCTTCCATTTGGCGTAATCGCATTTCAGGCTCTCCCACTTGTTCTTCATTTGCATGATCGTGTACGAATGGCCGGTTTGCTCATTGAATTTGCAGACAAGGTTGTTCTATCCTTGCCTATTCAAGCGTGCGTAGGGCTGGTTTTGTGCCTCAACCTCTTTGGCGCATATTTCCAGGTAAATGCAAGTTGCGTCATTGCTCCAGGTTACTGGGGCCATCTGCAGTCATGGTGGCGACAGCAATTGCTAGGGTGATGAACAAGTGCGCAACAAAGGAGCGTACACATGTGAGACCAAATAGGGAAGCTGAATAACCGACGGCAAACCATCTCCAACGAGCTCTATTGTCAAAGCGAAGCAAAGTATGTACAACAGTAAGAGGAAGCGAACATGTCATACCTTGCAGCAGGCGGGGTGTTGGTGGGAGGACCTCATCGTAAACTCCTTGTTCGACCTGAGAATGAACTTGCACGAAGCTCAAATTCGGACCGAAGGAGGTGGCTTGAGTTAGTGACCGCAAGAGCCGCACCTCGACAACGCCAAAGCTCAGGCCGTTGGAGCACCCCAAGAATCCGAATCAGGGGTGGGCATCGATAGCAGCTGATCTGTGAATAGTGCACAACAATGCTGCCAACGGATCTGGTCACCACGGCCGTGGGGGGGAGGGGGGACGGCGGAATTGCTAGAGGGGAGGGCTTCGCGCGTGAGTGGGGAAAGAGAATGGAGTTGTTGGGGGTGTTGGCAGCCAGGCAAAGCCGACTTCATTGCTTTGTGAGCTTCTTCGATAAGCCGTAGCAGCTTTGGATCCAACTGGCTTCTGGCTTCTCGCAGACGGAAGTGGAAGCTCATTGGAGCGGCACCTTCAGCTATCTCCTGTCTTTCTTGTAGGCGGAAAAGCAGTACTTCCATCTCACTATCCAGTGTAAATGCAACCCAGAAGCTGCAAGAGACTCTGAGGTAGACTTGAGTGAGGCAGGGAGCGGAAAATTGTGAAGATGGAAGAGACTTCGGAGGAAGAGCCCCCGGGGGGGCGTGCTCGCCGGCGTCTCACTCTAGCTCCCAGTTCTTCCACCATAGCCGAATTGTCTACGCTGCTCGCGAGAGAGGATGCCGGCGCCGGCATCACTGCTACGGATCCGCTTGAAGACGTTCGACATCATAACGAGGTTAGTGCTTTGAATTCTGATTTTTCTCCTAACATTAGGTGCTTGTCGGATGATCTACAGGAGGTCAATCGTAGTGTTGATTCCCATGTTGTTGCGGCCGCCGCCGATGAAACTAGCCAGCGGCAACAAAGATCGGCACAGGAAATAGAACAGGAAATGACGGAAGAATTTTGGAGATCAATTGGCTTACCCCAAAGGGACCCGTTGGTGGGAGCAAATCGATCTGGTGGAAATATCGGATAATCAGATCAAGGCAGTAGTAGAGCCTACGGTGAGCCAGGAAGTTCATACGGTTTTTGGTGATCAGTCTCGACCAAGGGGGAAAGGACGAGACCTTCCACGACATGGATGTGTCATTCGTCCTTGGAAGGATCCTCTTCCTCGCCCACGATCGACGATCAGAAATTTGGCGGCTTTCTTGCCACCAGAGCGCTTCCCCAAGATGCAACCCGTCCGTGATCGACATGCTGTTCAAAAAAATTTGAATTCCATTGTGATCGAAACGGATCGGCTGGCTTTGATTGCGAGAGCTCGGAATTTCGGTCGCTCCAGCTGGGACCTGCTGCGTAGGCAAACGGACCAACTCGATGGGCTTCCAGCGAACTCAATTCGGCCCACTTCGGGCGCATATCCTACCCTAGCGCACGGGACGCCCGGGGCTTCGCCAAAACACGCCGCCACCCGACCGGTCGCTTCGCCACAACTCGCTACCGCCCGTCCCTCGTACGCCGACATGGCTGCTCGCCCGCCTCCTCAATCTCGCCCACCGCCGCCGCTACCTCAGTCTCGACCGCCTCCACCTCCACAACGCCGCCCACCGCCGCGCCGCTCCTCGCCTCCACAGCTTCGCCGCTCGCTTCCACAGCGCCGTTCGTCACCACCTCCGCACAGCCGCTCCTCGCCAACACCACAGCAACATCGGCCTCTTCGTCCACCTGCGGGCCGTGGCACCGGGCACTCTTGGGGAGGTCGAGGACAAGCTGGAGATGGGTCTGGTGCCGGGCGAGGTCCAGCTGGGGGTCGCGGCGGTTATGGTGGCCGTGGTCGTGGATGGCAACAGCAGCGCCATCATCCCCATGAGAACCAACACCGGAATCCCGATCCGGCGACTGTCACAGCACTTCCGCATGACAAAACCATAGTGGAATCGTTGAATCCTCCGGGTGATCAGGGCGGGATTAAGGCAAAAAAACCTAGGCCCCCTTTCTGCTGGAGGTGTAAAACCAGTGGACATGTTGTGGAAGGATGCAAGGCTGATCTAGATTGCTATGTATGCAACAAGAAGAATGCTCATTTAGCAGCCAAATGCCCCATCCTCAAGATGCCGAAACCAACTGCCAGCCTTCTCGGATATGGTACAAATGATATGTGCTTTCTGAGGATGCCGGATTTTGACTACAAATTGGAGGTTCCGGACCTCGCACCCACAGCTTTGATCACGGTGACAGATGGTGTCCTATCAGCTGAGGCAGTGCAGACTGAACTTGCTAAGCTCACACGGGCAGACTGGAACTGGGAGGCTCTACCCCATGGGAAGAATTCATTCCTGGTCGCCTTTCCTTCAGAGGAGGAACTTAAGCGAATGGCTGACATCGAATATCGCTTAAGGAATCATGGTGTCACATTGACAATTTCAGAATGGCAAACTACAGCAGATGTCCAACCGGTTTATCAGTTGGATGAGGTGTGGGTACATATTACAGGAGTACCACACGCTTGGAGACATTACCTTGCTTTCTGGGCTTTGGGGTCAGTAGTGGGGGCTACTTCAGAGGTGGATATGCTGACATACCGGAAAAAAGGTATTATTCGTGTTTTGGTTGGTATGTTAAATAGAGATTTACTGCCTTATACCACACACGTGGTGTTTCGCCTGGAGGGTTACAACATCACTTTCAATTTGGAGAGCAGCGATTTCATGCCGGCGACACCACTATCTGCTGAGCATGACCTTTTGGATCATGATAGGGAGGGGGACGGCAAGGACTGTCCTGATAGCTCAAATGATCTTGAACAGGCAGCAAAGAAGCCAAAGAGTGATGGCTCCTCCAGCAGTACATCATCTACCCATCATGTTTCTGGACCAACGCCTATGCAGACGTCGCTCTGTGTGACCCCACTTGGAAAGACCAGGCCAGCACTATCCCAACGACCAATAGTTCTTGATGGCATGCTGATTGAAACAATGCTCATTGCTGTCACACCTACACAAGCTCCTGCTGATACTGGGAATCTCCTAGTAGACTCACAACCAGGAGACTATTACTGTCCACCAGAAGAAGTTATTGGGATGGAGCAAGGAGCAGTGATGAATGTTTCCACAAAGACCGAGGGAGATTCACCGGATGTTTTCTCACCGACAGTACAACAGTATGTTGAGCAGCAGGGTGTTTTGGCTTTGGATGCTTCTGCTGCAGACACATGCGACAAGAGGTGCAACGTAGAGGGAGGAACCGGATCTTGGCCTGGCATGGTGTCGAGGGCTATGCCAATAGTGTATAGACGCCGCCAGTCCCTGGTGCCACAGCCAACCAGGGCAGATTCCTTTCTGCCGGTTACAGGTAGATCCAGCTTGAGGCTCCCTTTATCTTCAGTTATTGACCCCACTGAGTCTAAGGGTGGGTCTGTATATTTTGAAGGTAAGAGACGGAGCGTAAGAACTAATACCCCTCTTTCTGTGCATGGAATCGCGTCTGCAGATGAGGATATTTTACAGAGAGCAATGACCCGTACGGCATCCCGAAACTTGGACGGGCCAGCGGAGCACAAAACGATGGTAGACCATACACCGTCACCACTTTCGCCTTCCACTCCATTTCACATGTTGACTGGTACGTCTCATAGTTGCTCAAACATTTCAATTTCTACTATACCTAATGACAAATGTGCCTCCAATTTAAATAATTTGGGGTTCGTCCTGGGTAGTTGTAGTACAACTGTTAATTTTTCCATTAATGCTCTTAAAAGGGTTGAAATAGATCGTTTAACTGTGTCTCCTAGTTCGAAGGGTAAAGGTAAACATAATAGTAGCAGTGTTGATCCTTTGGAGGTTAGTGACACGGATGATAACGAATCAGATAGCACCCTTCTTAGTCATTTACTAAAGGATATCTCGGATGTTGGATATAACGATGCGGACCTCGACACACGAATTTGTGATCTGATGGTTATCAATCGAAAATCCAAATCTAGTACTAAAAAGAATAGAGTTCGCAAGAAGGGAACTACACTTCAAAAACATAGTTCTCCATGAAAGGTTTTTACTGGAATAGCAGAGGTCTGTCAGACTTGGCTAAATATCGATATATTTCGGATGCAATTAAAGATCACAATTTAGACTTTGTTGCTATCATGGAGACGGGGAAACAAGAAATGTCAAAGACGAATCTGGCTAGACTCTCTGGAGGGTTAGATTTCACTTGGCATTGTCTTCCTCCGCGAGGACGATCGGGTTGTGTTCTCTTAGGAATAAATGCAACTGCGTTAGACTTATCTTTGATTGTGGAAGGGGAATTTTTCATCAAATTCCATCTCCGCAATAAGTCGGATAATTTCCAATGGATACTCATGGCAGTCTATGGCCCAGCCCGAGATGAATTCAAATCACACTTCTTAGCGGAGCTGGTTCGGTTATGTCAGCATAATAATTTACCTACTCTCATAGGCGGTGATTTTAATATTATGCGACATAGTAAAGAGAAGAATAAAGATAATTTTAATACCTGCTGGCCTTTTCTGTTCAATGCTGTCATCGATAGCCTTGATCTTAGAGAAATTGACCTAGCGGGAAGACAATTTACTTGGGCAAACTCACGTTCCGACCCTACTTATGAGAAACTGGATCGAGTTTTAATGTCGACGGAATGGGAGTTCAAGTATCCTTTGGTGACTGTACAAGCTCTGGATAGAGGAATATCGGACCATACCCCATTATTATTGGATGCAGGTTTACCGGCTTACACGGGTATAAATCGACAATTGAAAATGGAACTTAGTTGGTTTTCTCGTGAGGATTTCTATGATAGGGTTGTAGATATCTGGAGTAAGCCAGTGATTGGAAGGAATTCGGTCCAGTGGTGGAATAACAAGTTAAGTGCTTTACGCAAGTATCTCCGAGGATAGGCTTCCCACACTAACGGAGCATATAAGCAACAGAAATCCACCCTCCAGTCTATCATTAACAATTTAGATGTTGCCGCTGAAACTAGAGACTTAACGGGGGTTGAGCAGGATCAACTTGCCCAGGCAAGGGATCAGTTAACTAAACTCCTTCGGGAGGAGGAAATCAAGTATTATCAGCGTGCAAAAGCTACCGACATTCTATTAGGGGATAATAACACCCGCTATTTCCAAATGATTGCCAATGGCAAACACAGGAAAAAAAAGAATATTTTCCCTGGAACAGGAGAATGGAAAGATTGAAGGCCAAGCTAATCTCAAAACCTACATTACTCGATACTACAAAAACCTGTTTGGTGCAACCAATGAAAATTCCTTTACACTAGACGAGTCTAGGAAGGATGATATTCCCCAGGTCACACAGGTAGAAAACGACTTCCTAACGGCTCCATTCAATGAAAAGGAGATTCGGGGTGCAATTTTTGATATGGAGCACAACAAAGCTCCCGGTCCGGATGGCTTCCCTGTAGAATTCTACCAGAAATTCTGGGATGTCATTAAAGGTGATTTGTTACAGATATTCTATGATCTCTATAATGGTCACATCCCATTGTTCAGCTTGAACTTTAGTGTCATTACGCTAATCCCGAAGGTTCAAGATGCCAATCAAATCCAACAATACAGGCCTATTTGTCTTTTAAATGTCAGCTTCAAAATATTCACCAAAGTCGCTACCATCAGATTAAATTCAGTAGCGGATCATATCATTAGCCCAACCCAAACTGCTTTTATGCGAGGTCGAAACATCCTAGAGGGTGTTGTCATCTTGCATAAGACCATTCATAAGTTGTATCGGAAAAAACAAAGTGGAGTCATTTTCAAGATCGACTTTGAAAAGGCTTATGATAAAGTACGTTGGACCTTTTTAATGCAAACATTGCGGATGAAGGGATTCTCACCAAAATGGATTTCTTGGGTACAGTCCTTTATCTCGGGTGGTTCCGTTGCGGTTAACGTAAATAATGATGTGGGGTCTTACTTCTAAACAAAAAAGGGTCTTCGACAAGGTGACCCACTATCCCCACTACTTTTCAATATCGTTGCTGATATGCTTTCAATCTTGATCAAAAGAGCAAAGGTAGATGGGCAGGTTAGTGGAGTGGTACCGCATTTAGTAGAGGACGGCTTATCCATTCTACAGTATGCTGATGACACAATCCTCTTTATGGAACATGACTTGGAGAAGGCTCGTAACATGAAGTTACTACTTTGTGCTTTCGAGCAACTATCGGACCTAAAAATCAACTTCCATAAGAGCGAATTGTTCTGCTTTGGTGCAGCACAGGAAGCAGTCGATCAATACAAAGAACTGTTTGGTTGCAATCAAGGGAATTTTTCATTAAAGTATTTAGGGATTCCCATACACTATAGGAAATTATCAAATGCTGATTGGCAACGAGTTGAGGAATGATTCGAGAAACGACTCAATAGTTGGAAGGGCAAACATCTTTCGACAGGTGGGCGTTTAACGCTGATTAACTCAGTACTCAGCAGTTTGCCCATGTACATGATGTCTTTCTTCGCAATTCCAAAAAGGGTACTTCGGAAACTCGATTATTTCCGCTCTCGATTTTTTTGGCAGAGCGATGACCACAAACGAAAGTACCGCCTTGCTAAATGGAATATTCTGTGCCAACCTAAAAGCCAAGGCGGCCTAGGAATTCATGATTTGGATATTAAGAATAAGGCCCTTCTCAGTAAATGGCTCTTTAAATTATTGACAACTGATGGCACCTGGCAACAGATTTTACGGAATAAATACCTTCAGTCCAAACCACTTTCACAAGCACAGTGGAGAGTTGGGGACTCACACTTTTGGGCGAGTCTTATGAAGGTGAAGGGAGAGTTTCTCCGATTCGGCTCCTTCATAGTCAAAGATGGATCACAAATTAGTTTCTGGGAGGACAAGTGGTTAAGTCCCACAACTCTGCGAGAACAATACCCTAGACTATATAATATAGCTCGATACAAGCAGGTTACGGTAGCAGAAGCTCTCAGTACCTCACCCCCAAATCTCTCTTGGCGGAGAGATCTAAGTGGACATAAGT
The DNA here is from genome assembly GCA_036346265.1 of Melocanna baccifera. Classification (NCBI taxonomy): domain Eukaryota; kingdom Viridiplantae; phylum Streptophyta; class Magnoliopsida; order Poales; family Poaceae; genus Melocanna; species Melocanna baccifera. The sequence goes on along the minus strand of CM070707.1, from coordinate 17,584,032 downwards.
TAGCATCGTGGAATGAATTACTTTCACGTATTGCTGATATTGTTTTGAGTCAGGAACCTGATGATTTTCGCTGGAACCTTCACCAAAACGGACAGTTCTCGGTGCAATCACATTACCAGGCCTTGATTCATGTTGATGTCCTAACTTGAATAAGCGGTTATGGAAATTAAAAGCTCCTTTGAAAATCAAAATTTTTCTTTGGTATTTACGTAGAGGGGTAGTGCTGACGAAAGATAATCTCGCCAAATGTTCTTGGCAAGGTAGCAAGTCGTGTTGCTTTTGTCCTAAGGACGAAACAATTCAACATTTGTTCTTTGATTGTCTTTTTGCTCGCTCTGTTTGGTCTATCTTAAGAGTAGCTTCAGGTTTTTCTCCACCTCGTAATGTGCCTCATTTGTTTGGTTCTTGGTTAGGGGGTGTTGGGAAAGATTTGAAGCATTTGCTCTTTTTAGGGGCGGCTGCTACTTGTTGGTCACTTTGGCTATGCAGGAATATCTGATATTCAAAAAAAAACATAACTTCTCCCCTTTTCAGGTTATCTACTCAGTTATTCATTGGTTGCATACCTGGACTATACTTCAAACGCCATCTTCACAGGATTTAGTAGCAGCGGCATCTCAACAATTGGCACGGGTGGCCAAGGAGTTTTTTCTCAAGCTCATGGGTGGCGGTCTAGTCTGCGGATTGATTGTCCTTAGAGTGCTTATACTTTTTAGCCCTTTTGGCATTACAGTGCTTGTACTTTTTTGTTCTTTTGGTTGTGTGCATCTTGGTTATACAGAGGCTGGGAATTGTTTTCAGGGTCTTGTATCTTCTCGATGTTAAAACCTTAAAATTTAATAAAATTTCCCTTATCGAAAAAAAAAGAAACTGCAAGAGTACCAGGAACAATCTTCTCCACGGAAGAAATATAGGAACCAAGCTTTCTTCTCAAAGGAGACCTTCAAGCATTGCCCAAGAGAGGCAAACTCAGTAGCCATATGCTTGCTACAAAAGCTATGCGTATGACTGAACCTTTGCTTTGCCTCTCACGGACGCACCGCCCCTGTCTGTCTCCACAGCCCACGGCCGCGCTTCTGCCGCCAGACGCGGCCTCCTCCACCCCGAGCGCCGCCTCCCTCGCAAGTCGCTGGCCGGCAGGACCGAGCGTACCTCGGGTGCTCGTTGGCGTCGGTGAATATCGCGTCCGCCTGGGCTCCGATCGAACCCAGCACGTCTTACTGGAATAATTAGAAATCCCATAAATAAATAGTACACGTACACATAAATACATTCAATGATTAAGACATATAGTTGCGCTCTGTAAGATTTAGGTCTTTGCTCTAATTAGATATGTACCAATAGACACATAGGTATGATTGGGGCTTACGTGTGGAGTATGTATGTATATGTCCACCGTTATATCCCAAAAAAATGAGTTCTTTTTGAATTATATCTAATAGTTTTTGATTCTAACACGAGTATTTATACAAACAAACTAATGCCGAAAAGTGCTAAGCCAAAGTCGCCGGCGCCGCACTTTCGAGCGTACAACCAGATGGCATGTGCATGTCATCCAACAGGCAACATCTGTCATCAAACGCTGTGTTGTGCGTGCAAGGTGGATACATGCATGCATGGCCCAACGGCGAGGTTCCAGACTTCCAGCACACGGTTGAACCGTGCCTGCCCCGCCGGCATGCATAAAAAGGAAGGCCACCGACGACCCATCCCAAGATCGTTTCTTCACCAAAACGTACTCATCAGGCTTTCCTCACGAAACAGCCATAGATGGCTGACAAGCCACTAGTCGTCCCTTGAAGAACAACATCGTTTATATGAATGCCCGAACCAGTTAAGCAGACAGAAGAAGTTGAATCAAACCATAGAATACCTAACGGAATGTAGCAGAACTACCTTCCATCGTTGAGTCCCTGACGCGACGCAGTGGTAGATTACTGGATGGTTAGCTCAGAATCACAGGACATGAGTTCGAAAATTTGGTCACGGATATCATGCCTATACATGTTACTGCAATCAGAAATAAACGTCTCTACATGTCGAGCATACCAGAGTTCTCCTAGAAACAACTGTGGTCCCAAGGGGCTCCTGGAACAATCCACACCGATTTTTCTACGATATGCCGAAATAAGAGGGAGGGAGGCAGCTTCATCTTACAGCATTTACAGTGAGAGCCAAGGCCATGGCAAGATTACGACAGATTCCAAAGCAGAATGTCTCCTCAGCTCTTCCAACTCTACAACCTGTCATACCACAGTTTGATCAGTTAGTATACAGTCGTAGGTATTGCATGCTACTGTCGAAACAATTATCTCTTGAGCCAATTGCACACTATTTTTCCTTCGAAAACTACTTTCGATTTAGGTGTGAAAAACTACTTTCGATTTAGGTGTGAAGCCATATGTATGAGCAAAAAGGAGAATATTACGTGAACATATGTGGACGGTTACGGGAAAGCTGAGGTCGCTTCATGGGCGAGATTATCATATTTCGCAGAGCTGCGGAAGGATTGTTCATGTTAGCTCCGAAGACTGGCCGTGCCGGCTGTCTCGGTCTAATATCAACCGGAGGTGCTGCGGTATGAGCAGGAGATCCCGCAGACAGCTCAAATGGACCAGAGGTGGAGCGACGTTGCCTTGGTGGTGGAGCCCATCCCTCATCTCTGCGCCCTGGAGTTTCAAGAGGATCAACCATTGAATGAGCTGTTTTTGTGGAGTGCTAAAAGCATTTCAATAGCTTCTAGAAGGCCAAAGCATTGCAGTTAACTTATTTGTGGCTGGATGCATAACAAAAGTAGCTAGTGCAAGTAGAGAGGAACGAAGTCTAGTGCTAGTGCAAGTAGAGAGGAACGAAGTCTAGTGGCTGGATGCATAACAAAAGTAGCCAGTGCAAGTAGAGGGGAATGAAGTCTATACTCTACAGTCAGTACAAGGGACAGACTGAAGAACTACCAAACTGAGTGCATAACGCCTTAAATTACCTTGTCTCAGAGGGTCGCCGCTATCCATTATGTTGGGCATGCCTGAGAACAAGTCTGGCTGAGCTCTTGGTAAGTAGTTGTTTGCAGGTTGAATGGCTGAACGCTTTGACGACTCATACTCGTTTCTCAGCTGATCATACATCTCGTCAAGCTTCCTCTTCTGCCTGGAAAGGAAAGTACAGTCAGTTCTTCATACATGTTGGATGAAGCAGAACTTTGTTCCTACAAGGAATTGAATAGTGGCGTACTAGACTAACCTGGATTTCTCTGCAAATTTTTCTTGTAGCTCCTGCTTATCCCTCGTCAAGTTTTCAATCTCTTGTTCCATCAACTGGCATCTTTTGGCCATCTTCTGGTATGCAGTCTGCACTTCTTCCAGTTTCTCAGAAAACTTTGCCTGTATAAGTTCACACTTTTGCCTACATTGACCAACAATTGTGTTCATCTTGTACTGCATCTCCAGTTCCTTTTGTCCAATGTAAAACATGACACTTCTGTACGCACTCTTCATAACTGATTTGTCATATTTAAGGGAAAGCTAGATAATTATCATACTAGGAACGAAACATTGAGTTTTGGACTGCAGTCAAATAAACATTGACATCATTGCCTCACTTTAGCAAGTTCACGATTCAATCTTTCAGGTTGTTTGCATTACTGGGAAACTAAAACGGGAAAAGTGGTGTAATTAGGCATTAGAGTCCATATAGCAGATAGTGATGTTATTCAACAAAAGCAACAGAAGACAAATCCCGCAGTAGTACCAGTGAATAATACAAAAGTATTAAGGATACGTATCTGTGGAGAAATTCCAGCCATTGCCATCTGAGACAACGAGTGCACTGATCAGAACAGATGGATTGCAGGAAAACACACGATTTTGTTATTACAAATCAAAGGGATACTTACATTTGTCCAATCATCGCTTGGATTTATATCCAAAGGCCTCATATGGCTGAGAAATAACAAACAATATTATTTAGATGATCTCAACATAATAAGACATTGGAGTCAAATTTCAAGTCAGCATATGAAAACATATAAACATCAATAACATGTTAGAAAGTGAGTTACATATTTTAAGTTCTCCTTCAGATAACAGAAGCATGGGAATTGGGAAACATGCATATGAAATATGTATGTTTCAGAGATACTTTTGCATTGTTAGTATCAGATATTGATTAAGGAAATGAGAAATGTAGCTTTCAGGAAAGATGAGACCGTTAAGTATGACATAATGAATGTAACTTAAGTAAACAACTGACCTTTTTGAAAGTACTTGATCACAAATTGGACATGCACCATCATTACTGAGTATTTTCTTAGCATCCTCTGTACCTGCTCAATTGGTAACTGTCAGTAATAGTTAACTTCTTTACAATGGGAGTCTGACTAAACAAAAAGAAGATAGAAGATTGCAGGTATACATAAAAGATGACCGCAGGTGGTTGATATGGCTTGCCCTTCCAACTCCCGCCAGCAAGCATTGCACTTCATTGTTTCTCACTAGTAAATTACGTAGAGATCTGGTATAATGCAGAAACCTCCAGTTAGAAACATAGATTTATGATATGCACAAGACAAACTGAATATAGCTGGCTATCGCATTCTGCACAGGACAGCACTAAATCCAGCTGAAATGGATCACAATCCACAATTACCTAAGAATCATCATGAATGCATGATTTGTGCATATAATCGACAAGTAAATGCACAAATAACCAAATTCTATTGTTTTTTGCTGACATGTGTAACCCTGCAGGCACTTGCATTGTTCAGGTGACCATGTTGAAATGCAAGAGCTTTTATTTTTGAATATATAGAAGTAACTATGGATATGTTTTTGTTGTGCATCACAGAGTTATCACTGATACCATGGTACCATACAACAATGCATAAATTTTGCCAAGCATTACAAATTTTCAACTGGAAAAGGTTTAGCTGCAAACAAGACAATCAAGATAAAAATGAGAACAAATAAGCTAACGTTTAAGAAAAGCACACAATTTCTAATACTTCCAATTTGCAGTACCTAGTGTTTTACCGCACCGCATTGGACTACACATCACAGATCAGAGATGTGGAAAAACAAAGTAGAAATCTTAAGATTGTCCGTTGAACTCTGTTTTTCACTAATCATAAAATAGATATAAATAATTTATCCCGTTTAATGGAGCCCAAAGTCTGGGAAGCTCTACCATTAGCTCTGCACATGGTTTCCAGGAGGATAGAGAAGTTTATAAGCCATTAGGAGTCATTGGTGAACAAGTGTGTGATTGTGTGAATGGATTTTAATTCATTGACCCATAACATGTTGTATCGCTGTTCACTGAAGAGGAGTAGAGGACAATGTAAAACTTGATAAATCCTTTGCTTATCCATTGAATTCCTTTGTATCACAAACCACAAATAAAATTAAACAATTCCATTCCTTTCAGTGGTGCATCTTGGTTAAATTTAACGAGTTACAGAAATCCATATGTGCAACTCTTGTTCACTAACACTCATTCTGCACTCAACTTTAGAACAGATAATAATGTTTACAAGAAGTAACACGTTTATGAACAGGAAATAAAATGGATACTAGAATGTTTAATATGCATGGTGTTGGTTATAACAAGGCAATATTGCAAGGACATTGCAATATGGAAGGTTTTTGGTCAAAAAGTTTGTGATGAGGAAAACACATAAAATGGCCACAAACGGTCTTCACGGGGACTGTTGTGATGCTCTCAAAATATACTTCAGCTGATTTGTATGATGTTTGTTATAGTGCTCATGAGTTTCAGCTTTCAACACGTCACTGTAAACCTTCTAAAGTAAGTGTCTTTAATGGTTAATTTAATGCTCATATACTCAGAACTTTGAGCCAGCCCGTCATGATGCCTTCCTAACCAGTAATTCAGATATAAATGGGAGTGTAGCAAAACTCTGCATCTAATTTTCTGTCTGAAACTTCATTAAAAGGAAAGTTTTATGCCTTCATACATTTGCTACTCTATTCTATGAGGGAACAAATCGATAGAAGTTCCTATAGCAAATTGGCGACCTCTAATTCTGCCACACCTGATCCTACAGCAAAGTGGCGACCTCTTATCAATAGAGGTTCCTACAGCAAATGTTTTTAATACTAGCTAATGTGCTACAGTAAGTAACTACTTGTGCACTGATAAATGGTAATGGCCTTCGAAACAGCAGATCTCACATGACGTAGGTCAGAATCCACTTGGGCCAATATATACAACTACTAGATATGTGTATTAGTCCCAGTATACAATTTATACATTTCATCAGTTTTGTCGGAATACCCGGCTACCAATTCTGCTTATTTTGTAAGTAATATCAGATAAATGTTTCATAGCTGTGAAGTAGCTAGAATATGTTAGGAAGTGAAGTCAAATTAATTGTGATAACAACAGTACTAAAGACTTCAAAGCAGCTAGCACATCTGGTCTCTCTAGGGACTTTTGTAAATTCTCTCTAGTCCGCTATAGCAGGAACATGAATGCTGATAAATGCAGCTGAAAATGCACCAATGAAAATACATTCAGAACCATTTCCGCATTCCACGACATTTCACTTTCTAATTAACTATTGCAGGAGACTTCATATACTTTCTAGTTCAAATTTTTTTACAAGCTAGGCATAAAAGTTTATGGATCAACTAAATGGAATGATCCAATCAGCTTCAAATAGGTGATCATTGGTTCGCATGAACTCAAATATCACTCATACAACCTCAAGACCAAACGCAGTAAATATAGGTTCACACAAGGTCAAATAATTAAAAGCCTAACCACATAAAGAACGCCACAATTTCAATTTCAAATCTTGGAGTGGAAGTATCATGAGCTAGAGGAAGCAAGCGTCTAGAAGCACCAAACGACGCAGAACTATGCACACGCAGTATATGAGCGCCATGTACAAGTAAGTTACATCAGGCAGCCTTTAGAACATTACATTTGCAGCTAAAACACACGACAAAAGGCACCTTAAAGTCTCAGCAACAGAGCAAGTTCGTAGTCAGAATTCAAAAGGCCTGGCACAAACATCACCAATGGAGCTGTAGAAACGGCGACACAATTGCACCCATCACACTAGCTAATTGTTCGCCCTCTTGCCCCGTGAGGGGCCAAATCGAAGCCTTAGGAAGCTAAACACACCGGATTGCAAAACCCTAACCATCTGGTGCGCCACCGACTCCACAAACCCGCAGCAAAATCGGAGACGGAATCCCCCGGGAAAGTTCGCAACCAATCGCGCCCCCGAGCGCGACGTACAATCGTAAGAACAGTAGATACGATCCCGCAGCTAAATCCGCGAAAAAACAAACCAAAATTGGTTAGAAAAAAAGGCCCCAAAGCCAACCTAGCTCGGATTTAGCGCCGCACACAGATCAAAACCAACCCCGAAATGGCGAGACGGAGCGATCGGGTGGGGGCGCGTGCGTTACCTCACGCACGCGCATGCGCGACCGGGAGGCGGAGTCCCAGGAGTGCGCGGACCATCGATCCCGCGAACGGCGGCGGCGGCGAGAGGCCTACCTCGGGCTGGGACTCAACACCTCGGTTCCGTAGGCTAGGGTTGGTTCGGCGCCGCCGAGGAGAGCGGGGAGGCGGGCGAGAGGAACTGGGGCGGCGAGTGGGATTGGCGATGGCGGCAAGGGCGCTTTCGAATGGGAATCGTTTGCTTCGTTCGGGGAGGAGGATACCATACCACTGCGGCGGGAGCGTGGAGACGGGACGGACGCTGTGTCGTGTACTCGTGTGGGCTGCTTGTGCTGTCACTGACAACGGGGGCCGACAGGCAGTGCTGTTTGGGCTGCTGCTTCCGGGCTTCCATTTCCGGCATCTCAAGGAATCCTGCGCCTATCTTTATTTGCTCAGGCCCGTTTGAATGGGCCCAGACCCTTACTGGCTTACGGCCCTATTTATTCGGGCTCCAGCTTCTAGCTTGAAGCTAGAAGCCAGAATAAATATATTAACTTTTTAATTTTAGCTTTTTTTTCTTTTTTCTTTGTATTGTTTGTGGAGATATAACAGTGTTTTTATTTTTATCTCTTATTTTTAATTGGATGATTAAATAAAATCTAAGAGTTGTTATAGTATAATTTTAACTAAAAATTAATAGCTGAAAGTCAGAAGCTGCTAAAAAAGCAGGAAAGAATGCCCCGTTATAACAATGTTTTTTAATTTTAGCTTTTTTCTTTTCTTTTTTTTATTTTTTTCTTTATATTGTTTGTAGAAATATAATAGTGTTTTTTTGTTATTTTTTAATTAAATGATTAAGAATAAGCTAACTATTGCTATAAAGTAATTGTAATTAAAAATCAACAGTTAAAAGTCAGAAGCCACTAAAAACATGAATGAATGGCCCGTTATTACTGCGCCCAGCGTTTTCTCCAGGCTCACGTACCACGCTTCTGTTTTTTAGACGCATCACGTCGGTTGGTAAAGCCTAATAAAATCGTAATACTATGAGAATATTGAAACGAAGCCGAAATTTGCCAAAAATTGAAATTTTGATTTCTTTTGAATCTTTGCAATTCCTAGCCCAAGCCCAGCCAATCCTGCCCATGATCCAAGCCCAACCGACCCAATCCACTCACTAAACTGCCTCCGGTGGATATTTTCGTGCGGCCACTGTTCACGAACCGAAAAATCGCCGCCGCCACTGTTTTGCGCCACCCGAGCCTAGTTGCTTCCCCGTCGTTGCTTTGCTGTACCAACGACCATGTGCCTCGATGAACTAGCTCCTGACAAGCATTAATCGTCCCCTATCTGCGTGTCCTACCCACTCGGCCAAAAATCTTCGTCGCCGCCCGATTTTTCCTCCCTACCGACCACCCCGTTCTCTCAAGCCGACCTGACAACCTCAGCACCTTTTGACCGCCGACATGCTTTCTCCAAGGGTGTCAGAACCTCTCCCCTAACCGCCAGCACCGAGATTCCCTGACCTCTCCCGAAGCCACCGCTTGCCTCCCGCCGCCAGTACCAAGGCTAGCTCGAAACCGCCTCTCATTGCTATTTAAACCTCAGAACCTCCTCCGTTTCAGAGCGCACCTGCACGGCAACCTTTAGCCCCACCCAATTGCTCCAAGCTCCCTCCACCGCTGAGAACCACCAAGACTCCTGAGCCTTCGACGCCGCAAGTCCGCTGATTCAAGGAGGAGAAGGTTCGGCTCAAGATCAAGATTTTCGAGAGTACGAATTAATCGAAGTTATTAATATGCAAGGCAAGTCACGTGTTTGATCATATTGAACCTACTTCCGTTATTTATTTACTTACCAATATTTCCATTAAGTACTTGTGCATCGTTATTTTATGTACAAATAAACGTTTCAATGTCATGGTATTAGTTATATACCACCACCGACAAAAAAAAGCCTGATTTATTTTAATAACCACATTCACCTTGACAAGACCTAGTAATTTTAATATTACTATTTAACTTAATCATGTTAGCATAGGTAATTCAATTATCTCATATTGTTAAGCAAGGCATTTCGCCAGTAATTTATGGTAAAAGTGAATTAGGAAAAGTAAAAGTAAAGACCGGTAAAGAAAGAGTTATTTTATGTGATGGTTGATTAGCACTGTTGTCAGACAGTGGGAATTGTACAAAAAGAAAAGAGAAATGGTTTGAAGTAGATGGGCCCGAAAGATCAGAGAACCTTATGCTCAGCAAGGACATATTGATCGCTCAACCACAAGTTTGATTCGTCAATCCCGGTTTAGTATATGCTTAAATCGATTTAATCTCTAGGCATGTGCAGAAGGAAGGATTTGGTATAAGAGGGGGTAAAATCATACCAAATACGGTAAGATTCCACTCGGGATGGGAGGAAAAACATTCGACCTAGCTAGTGGATGCCCGGGTCTGAACTGGAGGTCTACCGAGTGGAGATTAAATAAAGAAATGAGCAGTGAACGACCTTGTTTTCTTAACTCAGTCATGAGGGTTCTGAAATCTTGTGGGTAAAGCTGGGCAAACTCTTCGGAGTAATCACAATTGTATTTTTGAATACACCGTGCTTCCGAAAATCGAAGCTATGTTCATTGGGTGATCCCGTTGTTGATGCATAAGTAGGGTTGAACATGTTTTGATAAAGTTTTGGTATTGGTAAAGTATTAAAAGTCAAGGATGAAACCCCCTTATTTATTTAAAGTATATAATACTTGTTTTTAAATCCTAAATGTTTCTAAAATAAAACTGCATCCACATAAAATAACAGAACCACTATACCTGTTTATTGAAATCCCTTGCATGTAATTATTTAGTGTTTCCACATGTGACTTGTTGAGTACGGTAGTTGTACTCATACTTGCAAACAAAAATTTAAACAGAATATGCATCGTAAGAACAAGGAGTCTACGAAGTCAAAGATGAAGGCGTTTTTGAAGAAGTTGACGTGTCGTTTTAGGGTTGTTCTGCACTCAGGCCTGCCTGTGGTGCCTTTCTGATTTCTGTCTTGTAAGGGCCGCTACCCCACTATAAGTTTCGGCTGCCAAGCCGTTATATTGTAATAAAGTTGACTTTTCTTGAGCAAGTATTGACTATGATATACACTCGATTACCGTGCCTCAGCTGAACTTTCTGAGCAGTTGTGAGAGGAACAGTAAGTATCGTCCCTGAAAACGGGGGTGTTACAAATATTTTTGAGACAAATTCACTCGTATCATTTTCATTTCTCCAAGCTATTTGTTTATAAAGATATCGATGACTAAAGATTATAAATTTTGACTGAACCGTATCTCAAAACATCACTCTTTTGTGTCCGATGGAGGTTGCAAAACAATCTCCTTTTTCTCCTGAGGAACCAAAACATTCTCATTAATGGACTAACAGCAGAAAAGCATGCTTTCTCGTTACATCATAGTTTTATGATTGAGGAACATGCAACTAATTGACAGTTCTTGTTCATATGTAGGTCAGGACATGGATAAACAGAACAAATAAGCAGGGATTTCACAGACGTGCGCACAGGGGCATACTTATAACATCGTAATGTACTAATGTGCAACTAGTAGAAAGAGGCAAAGAGCAAAAGAAAAGCCCAAGCTATTGCAAATGGAGTGTGCAGCTTTCTATGAAAGTATCATGATCAATTTCAAAACTCCAAATGCAGTCTTGCAGATGCTCCTAGACAAGGTACATAAACTTAGCTAATTTGAATAATGTTGTTGTGGGCATTCAAAATTCCTGCAGATGGGATCAATTATCTGTTAGGGCCATGGGTCTGCACAGACGAGGATTTGACGTACCATTGGGCCATGTTTGGATGGGCCGGGAAGGTCCGGGATCTCAGCCCACCCACATGGAAGTTCAAACAAGGCCTAATATGACTTACTGAGACGGGAGGATGAAAGGTGAGAGCATTTCAGTGGAACAATTGAATGGAGGAAGGTGGTGTTGAAGTAAACTTACGTGCAATCAAATATAATCGCAACGTATGGATCAATTATAGCATTTCACTTGAGTATTCCAAGGTATCGAATCCATAGAGAACGGGGTAACGATTACCTTAGGGTTTTTCAATCAACAATCATCTAACTGCCCAATGTTAACAGAACAAGGGAATTGATAGTTTAGATAAAACCATATAACTAAGCATGGACCAAATAACCAAAGAGTAGGCAAGAGTAGATCGGTAATGAGAACTCTGGTTCCTATACGGCAATGCTAATACAGGAGCAAGAAATCATAATGCAATATTGATTATGGAAAGATATAAGTTAGAACAAATATGAATGCTTAGATTAGAGCCGCTATCCCCTTCATGCTATCACGATCCATCAGATCAGCATCCTCTCTAGTTAAACAGACATAAATATCATAAACAATTATGAATAATGTAGAGCCACTTACATAGTCTCAAACACAAATTGTGCAGTTCATAGAATCTGCAACCTCTCTAATCTTACTCATAAATACACACTCAATGATCAACTAATCTATCTAATCACCATGACTAAGTAGACAGCTAGCATGCAACAATACTACAAGAATGAGAATTAAAACATTGTGTAATGAAACAATCATTCAAAACATAGATGCGTATATAAATCAAAATCCCATAACAAAGCCTTAATAGAGCAAATGCAGAGGAATGCTTACAACCGGAAAGTTAGAAAGACCGCGAATCTCTACAACCTTTCGGTGTAAATGCTCCGGATCCGAGCCCCAATTAGAATGGTTAATTAAATCCATCTCTAATTAAAGTGGCTAATTGGAGCCCTCTCTAATTACCTCTAAAATCTAGACCTAACTATTAGAAAAAACGGCTCCAGCCTCGCCAGAGCGATAAAGGTGGACCTCAAAGAATGAATGCTTTGGCGAGCACCCTTCGGGTCTTATTTAAAGGCCAAGGGGCTGAAGGGTTGTGGCTTGGACATGGTAAAGTTGGAAACAACTAGTTTGAAAAGTTTGAATTTAAAATATAGTATAAATTCAACCTAAAACACTTTAAGCTTGACTTCCAAGGACTCCACAAGCTTAATAAAACACTTTAACCACAAAATGTGACTTAAACCACTTAGGCTAGCGTCGTGATTTTGCAAACCACCACTCCACCCAGTTTTGGACACTTCCCCAAATTGACACCCGTCAGTCTTCACAATGATGCGATGCCCATCACTTGCCGCCAAGATCATACGCCTACGCCGAGGCTGTCACCACTTGAAATGCCAAAGTCCCATGGTACATCATCACTTCATAGTCCATAATGCCTAACGCCTTGTCATCAAGATCGTATGCCTGCTCTTAGAAACATCACCACTTGAAACACATGAGTCCATTTGGCACATTCTTGTTTTTCTTCCGTGTTTCTCGGCTTGAGATGTTGCTTTACCCAGACTTACAATACACACTATGGCCTCACAACTCTTTCCGTAGCTTTAGTCTTGCCACTGGCCATAACAATAATCAAAGCACCTGCATATCAAAGAACAAAGCAAATCGATCCAAGCACAAATGACATGCACTTAACTCTCTGTTGTAGGGATGGCCCCCACCTAAACCCAGCTAGCCTGTTGAGAAGGTTATAAGTCATGTAAATGATGTAGCTTGTCCCCGAAGGGAGGCTCGGTGTAAGGTTACGATGGCTCCTTACGAGGGAACCGTATATATCATGTCCAGCTCTTGGGAAAGACCCCAAAGGTCATTTGTTCACCTAACTCCCCACTACCATACCTCTCTCTCTCTTTGTTTGGTCTGTAGCCACAACAGTTGGCGCCGTCCGTGGGGACGACGGAAGCAAGCCTTAAGATCGCAGGAAGGATGGCACCGAAGAAAACTTCATCATCGACGGCGAAGAAGAATGAGGCGGTCGTGGCGAGGCCTCGCGTCAATACCAGGGCTTCGGCATCGGTGGTCGGGGGTGCGAACGACGACGCTCATCGCGCGGCTATTGGCCCCGCCACCACCGACGCCATCGACCCCGCCGCCACCGATGCGACAGCCAACCCCGACGATACCGGCCGGGTGCTAGGGAGCGGTAGTCCCGACGCCCGCCGAGGCGCAACCACCATCCTTACACCCGGTGCGGGAGCACCAAGCGGCCCCGCCGGCGACATGGGCCCTGCCGTCGGCGTCGGAGCCCACCACGCGAATGTGATGAGCAACCCAAGGCCCCAAGGGGTGGTTGTGTCTACCTCGACTATGCCCATTGCCCCATCCACGCCCGCAGTGGAGAACGCCCTGCTGGTAGCCCTCGGCACGCTCCAGCACGAGCTGGCGGATCTCCAGGGGGCCGTGCGGAGAATGCAAGAGGCTCGGAGTCAGTCGCCCCCGCCGGTGGTCGCACCGGAGCCCACACCCGAGCGCGTGGACAGCCGGGACGCCCCCACATCCAGTCGCGCTTCGCTGCGACGCGTGGACCCGGAGTCCCTGCAATCGGTGGGCCTACACCAGGCAGCGTGGCCGGAGGATTTTAAATTCCCCAGCTCCATTACGCCATACAAGGGCGATACGGATCCCCGAGAGTTCGTACGCGTTTACGAGACCGCCATCGAGGCGGCGGGCGTTGACGATACTACCAAGGCGAAGGGGCTCCCGCTCGTGTTGTACGGAGTGACGCTCTCATGGTTCTTCACCATAGAGCCGAACTCCATATACGCATGGGAGTAAGTTTGTGACCGTCTCTACAACAACTTCTAAGGGAACTACGTCGAGCGTGTCGACGCGGATCAGCTCTTTGCGGTCAAGCAAAAACCATCGGAAAGGCTCCGCAAGTACTTCAAACGATTCGCAAAGGTCCGCTGCCAGGTCAAAGATATCAATGAAACAACAATCATCAATGCAGCGGTACAGGGCCTCCGCCCAGGGCAGCTAGCCGAGTACAACACGCGGAAGTCAATCAAGATAGTGGCGAAACTCTTCGACAAGATGGAGGAGTACGCCCAAGCGAAAGAAGACGCGAGTCGGCGCCAAGACAACGACGCCGATGCCAACCCAGCGGAAGGTGCCGCGAAAAGCGCCGACTCGTTGAACGCAAGTTCCTCGCGAACAAGCGTGGCGGAGTCATCGAGGGCGCCTCGGCAAGGACGCGACGGCTGACAAGCCTCAGCGCGGCCGTCAAACGTCTCGGCGACCTCGCTACGTCTTCGACGTTGAGGGTAGCTCGGAAGACAACGCCCCTGCCAACCACGGGGCCAGGGCTCGACGAGGTCGGGGGTGAGGCCGAGGCCGGGGCCGCGACGGTTGGGCTCGTGCGGAATATGGCGACCAGCACCGCCCACAGTGGTGCGAGGTGCACGGTCAAGGCAATCATGACACCCGCTCCTGCACCACCATCGCGGCGCTTCGGCAAAGCGTCGCCAGAGACAGGGATCGCGAGGCGTGCCCGCCCATCGTGGCGCACGTTCAGCAACCACCGGACGGTCCCCTAAGGATTCGGGATCAGGAGCCGCAGCCTCAGGAGGGTGTCCGGCGAACGCAAGCCCAGGTGCCACAGCCCCAGGAGAGCCCCCTACGGATCCATGCCCTTGAGGGCGCTCTGCGTAGGGTCATCAATGTAATCTCCGGAGGCTCCTCCTTGGAGTTCGCCTCGGAGCGACAGTGCAAGGCTTACGTGCGAAGGCTACACCACGTGGCGGCGTACCCGGCTCATGCGCCTCCAGATTGGGCGCAGCATGCGATCACCTTCACGCCAGCCGACGTCGACGGCGTGGAGTTCCCCCATCAGGATCCCCTAATTATCCAGGTCGCGGTTGCCGGGTGCGACGTCCGGCGTGTCCTGGTCGACGGGGGTAGCTCCGGAACGTTTTGTTCGCACAGGTCTTCGACCAGATGGCGATCCCTCGAAGTTGCCTAGGCCCCTCAACAACTCCGTTGCAGGGCTTCGGAGGTCAGCCATTACTGGCGCTAGGCCAAATATGTCTGCAGATCTCCTTCGGCCAGGATGACAACATGGCGAGCAGGGATACCACATTTGACGTCGTTGATATCCAGTACCCTTACAACGCCATTTTGGGGAGACTGACCCTCAATTCCTTTGGGGCGGTGCCACACCATGGCTTCCTATGTGTGAAGCTGCCGGGCCCGCGAGGTATCATCACCGTCCTAGGCGACCAGCACATGGCCCGGCACCTGGAGTATGGACCCTGAGGCCCGTCCCTGGGAGCTCAGTGAGGCCCTTAGGACAGGCGCGCCCGTACACGCCTTACGGCAGCCCAGCGCCAGAGGCTCTGCATATCACCCTCACGATAATGGGTCCCATGGTTAGTCCCTGACCTCTTGTACTCGCTCACCCGCGCAAACGGGAATTTAATAAAGTTCGCCATTTGCGAAGCTATTCGTGCTCCCCACCACAAACGCGCGGAAGCTTGCCCCCGCACACACTCCCCGGAGTATAAATAAGACGCGGATGTTTTCCCTGCGCACTCTACTGAGTATAAACAAGACGCGGAATTCCGCGCACACGTCGGTGTTATTATCGCGCGTACTCCCCAGAGTATAAACACGTGGTTGATATTCCCACGCGCACCGCACGGAGACTCACCTCCGCAAGCACAGCGCATGGAGACTCACCTCCGCACCCGTAGCGCACGGAGACTCACCTCCGCACGCATAGCGCACGGAGACTCACCTCCGCACACGCACCGCACAAGCACCGCACCGAGGTCCGCCTCCGCACGCACTCTACGGAGTATAAATAAGACGTAGCGACGAGGTCCGCCTCCGCACGCACTCTACGGAGTATAAATAAGACGTAGCGACGAGGTCCGCCTCCGCACGCACTCTACGGAGTATAAATAAGACGTAGCGACGAGGTCCACCTCCGCATGCACTCTACGGAGTATAAATAAGACGCAGCGGGGGGACGCCTCCACGCGCACCCTACGGAGTATAAATAAGACGCGGATGTTTTCCCTACGCACTCTACTGAGTATAAATAAGACGCAGAAGTACCGCACGCGCATTGGTGTACCCTCCGAAGCTTAAGTAAGCCGTGGTTGATAGTCCCACGCATTCTTCGGAGTACAAACAAAGACACGGATGTTTTCCCTGCGCACTCTACTGAGTATAAACAAGACGCGGACGTACCGCGCGCGCGTTGGCGTACCCTCCAGAGCTTAAGTAAGCCGTGGTTGATAGTCCCACGCATTCTTCAGAGTACAAACAAAGATGCGGATATTTTCCCTACGCACTCTACTGAGTCTAAACAAGACGTGGATGTCCCACGCACACGCTGGTGTTATCACCACGCGTACTCTCCGGAGTATAAATAAGACGTGGACGGTATTCCTACGCACTCACCGCAGTCCACATACAACGGCGCACGGACTCCAGAGGCTTCTCGCGCCCCCAGCAAACCGTGTGCGTCGCATGGATGGTCGGCCGTGAGTTCAGGGGCGAGGCGCACGGGTTCAATGGCCTGCGCCTCTGCAAAAGAGCCGAGAAACCAAATGCGCCCGGCAAAGGCACCCACACGGGCGCGGTCTCCCGGCCCGGGGAGGTGCCCCAGCGAACGCCTATTGACGTTCGAGCTCAGGACGCAGCATCGCCCCAATAAGGCGGCACAAGACGGAGAGCGCCCAAGGCCCCCAGGGCGTGCCGCCCTGAGCTGGAGGAGTCGGAGCCCGCCCTTGGAGCAGCAGGCTCTCTGTAGCACCGCAAGCGCAAGACCCCTCCTCATCTCAAGTATCCAAACAGGCCCCTGCACGGGACAGCGCGGCCGGATGCCGCCTCTCTGGCGTGACATAGAAGTCTACTTCCAAAGCTAGAAGCGGCCTTGATGAAGTACAAGTGAATGGCCTACTACCCCACACCAGCCGGCGAGGGGACAACACATTGCGGCGTCACATCCCCCATATTGACGGTAGGGGACAGAGTGTTTGCGCGTCTACCTCGACTAAGGCGCCAGCTCCGCTGCCACCACTTCGGAGGGTAGGGGACGGAGCGCTCGCGCGTCTACCTCGACTAGGCGCCAGCTCCGCTGCCACCACTTCGGAGGGTAGGGGACGGAGCGCTCGCGCGTCTACCTCGACTAGGCGCCAGCTCCGCTGCCACCACTTCGGAGGGTAGGGGACGGAGCGCTCGCATCTACCCCAACTAACCAACAAACTCCGCAAGAAAGGCACAAAGCGGACACATCTAAAAAAGGGCGGTGGGGATGCACGTTCCGGCTTATCCACCACGCCGCTACAAAGTTCTTGCAAAACCCGCCAGACTAACACTCCTCGTCTGGCTTCACCTGGACGACCTTCCGCGTCGAAGCCTCACTTGCCGAGGGTTGCTTCGCCCAGAAGTTGAGCGAGTCTTCGGCCCGCCACCAGCGACGTAAACGGCGCCGGGTTACGGCATCAGAAATCAGCAGCAGGTCCCCACCGGGCAGCTGCTCGGAATAAAGTGGCACGGGGGATCAAAGCCGGGAAGCAATTTTCCCTTTGTTTACAGCATGGAGTACATGGTTAAAACACACACCGGCGTACAAGAACCCGGGGTCACACCTGCTTTGAGCCGTCGGCCCCGTCATCGTCGCGCCGGGCAACTCCATCTAGCCACGCGCCAAGGTTCCCCTCGCCATACATGTTCCGTCGCAGCTCCACCTTCGTCGCGGCCTCCCCGATGTACTCTCAGATCCGTTCGTGGAAAAACCGAACGGCGGGACGAATGGCGCGCACGGCACTAGACATCACTCCGGCCCCAGCAGGCATCTCCAGCTGCGGATCGCCCAATTCGTCAACATGATGGCAACCCCGGTGTTGGAGAAGGGCACACGCCGCATGCGATCACGCATCTGGCGGTGATTGCCAAAGGCGTCGCCGCCTTTGAGCAAGGTCGGCCGCTTCCACAATTCGCCGAAGTGTCCGTGAAAGCTCTTCGGGTCCGAAGGAGCGGGGCGGCACCTCGGCAACGAGATTTTCAAGAGTACCCTCCAGGGCCAGCATAGCCTCCAACGCCGTCGCCGAGGCGGCACCCAGCGCCTCATCCCGCTCCCTCAGGGACGCAGCGAGGCGGTCGTTCTCTTCCTCCAGTACGGCAACCTGCTAGAGCAGCCCGTCACGCTCCACCACCGCTGCCTGCTGGGTCGATGCCACACGCTCCGTGGCATATGAGACGGCCCCCGCGCGTTCCGCTTCCAGGAGCCGCATGCGGTCATCCTTAGTGGAATGTGCCTCCTTCGACGGCGCGCGACCGGTCCTCTAAGGCCTCCCGTTCCCGGACGTGGGCTGCCTGCAGCGCCCAGCTGAGGGCGAAGGTCTATGCAATAAAGCAATCAGTACACCTCCCAATGGTTGCGTGCTGCTCGGGGACAGGCACTTACCCGCAGTTCGGAGACCTCTAGCACCCCCTCAAGCAGTCCAGGCCCATAAATCCACAGCGCATCACGGTCCAAGCTCGCGGCCGCATTATCCGTGGCCCCCCGCCACGCTGCCAACACCTCTGCTCGAGGGATGAAGTCCGCTAGATGACGGGCGGCATCCGCGGCAATAGCCTCGGCGGCGCCAGGTGCCCCTCCCAGGCAGCCGTCCTCGGGCTCCGAGGGCCGCCCGCGTTCAGGCAACCATGTTGCTGCAAGGGGTCGTGACGGTCAGCCCTGCGAATACCTAGCAGGTCACATCAAGAAATGTTTACCTTTAGCCCCATCCGAATCCGCAAGAACCTCCGCATCCCCACCCACCTCGCCAAGTGGGGGAGCTTCGGTGTCGGAGCTTAGCTCCACCAAGCCCTTGCCCCGGCGGCTGGAGACCTGATTGGGGCCGTGGGGGCACCGAGACACTCGGTGTCTGAATCAGAGTCCCATAGGGCTCCGACCTGGCTCGCTACAACGAACCCCCCCGACGAGCGAAGGGGCGCTCGTATGCGGGGTCGCTTCACCTTTGGGGAATCGGAAGGCGGCCCCGCCTCGGAAATCACCACAGAAGGAGGTCCCACGGTCGTGGGAGCGAACTCCGCAAGTGATGGCTCCGCCCCAGCATCCTCCGCGAGTGATGGCTCCGCCCCAGCATCCTCCGCGAGCGATGGCTCCGCCCCAGCATCCTTCGCGAGCGATGGCCCCGCCTCACCATCCTCCATGAGCGATGGCTCAGCCCTAGCGTCGGCTGGCGGCAAGGCAGCGCTCGCCCCTACCTCCAAGTCCGCATGCCCCACCACATCGGAACCCGCGTCCGCTAATACCCCCTCCCCCGTAGAATCACGAAGAGGTGGGCTTGGGGCCGGAACAACGCGCTCTGGCATCCTAATACTCAAGGCTTCGCACACATGGTTCAGCCGCCCCAGATCTGCCTCTACGGTCGCAGATACGCGCAGCACGTGCTCCCTGGCTGTGTACGGTCCAAGGAACGCACCCACCGCACGCTCCACGTCCTCTAGGGAAGCACCTGCAAGGGGCACAGGGGCACATTGTAAAAACAACAGCCCCGCCGAATAGCACACGAAAACACACTCCACGACAACTTACGCGGACCGGAGGGTCTCGGCAGCGAAGACACGGAAGGGCGGACGTTGTGGCGCCGAAGCTTCCCAGGAGTAACACGCACTCCGCGGCAAGCGGCGCCATGCCATACATGACAAACTCCTCAGCGAGGTGGCGCATATTAAAGTGGGCGGTGATCCTCACAAGCCTCCGTGCTACCCACTTATCATCATCATCTATGGGCGCGCCGGGCGTGGTGTTAACCGCCACCGGCCGCCCCGAGCACTCAAGGCCACTACCGCTCGCCACGCGGTGGTAAAACCACCGCCTCGTCCAGTTCGGCTCCCACTCCGCCCGACTCGACTCCGCGGGAAATATCTTCTCGCACTGTGGCCGCAACGCGAGATCGACGCCGCCGAAGACGGGCAGCGCCCCGTCCCCCTGACCCTCCGCCGCACACCGGACATCATGAAGAAACGCAAACAGCGACGCGGTCGACCAGCACGCCTCCGTGCGCACCGCCCAACTGTACATGGCAAGACGGGCTATCACATTCGGTGCTATTTGCGCCAGCTCAAGCCCAAAGGCCCGCAGGGTGTCCCCGACAAGTCTGGCAGTCGGAATGCGTAACCCAGCCTCGAAGTAGGCGACGAACATGATCGCCTCCAACGCTTCGGGGTGTGGTTCGGTCTCGTCGCCCGCGGGCAGTCGCACCTCTTGGCAGTCCGACAGCTTCCCTTCACGTAGAAGGCCCCGAATCGTCTCTTCCGTCACTAGCGTCGAGCCTAGGACGCGGGAGCACGGACTCCCTACTCTCTCCGCCATCGTCCACCATGTGTCCACAGGCGTGGAGCCGCGCCCAACAAGTGTGTACCCTACCACGAGCGGCGACGGCCGCCGGAAGACAATGCGGTCATCGGTCGACTGGCCGTGCGCTCTGCTGTGTGCCATCGCCCTCCCCGAGCTCCGCGACGTAGGAGGAAGCAAGGAAGACAGCAGATCGGGAGCGTGTGATTGGGAGCTAGAAGGACAAGGCGATGAAAGTGCAAGTGGCGTAACGCAAGGGGTATTTAAAACACCTGTCTCCCACAACATCGATGCGCATAACTGCTGGGAGGCGAACCGCCCACCTTCCCACGATCGCCACCGTAGTGGCACACCTACCCGCGCGCGCCATGCCTCGTCAAGCGGCGGTCGCACCAAGGGGCCTGACAGCGCATGGCCCGCGCATAGCGCCCCGCCATGTGTCCACTCGGGAACCTATGCACAACAACCTGGCTCTGCCTTCGGCGGCATCCTCGCCTTCGCAAGGCAGTCCCGGGTCCGCCCCCGATGGCGACACGCACCCGCGTGCCGGAGAGGCGCACCAGAAGACGTCCCCCGCCTCGGGGAGCGCTCGCGACGCAGTCCCTTCAGCAGATTCCGCTCCCATCAACGCAGAGTCCGCCAGCACTACGCCCAAGACGCGCCGGCCAGCCCGATCATCGCGCGACCGGCGCGCTCGTATGCAGCACAAGGCAGCGCCCAACCACTCACAGCGCAGCAGCCTCCTCTTCCCGTGAGCGTGCGACGGCCACCGGTCGTCGGCATCTTGCGCTCGAAAATAGGCCTCCATCAGTTCATCAACATGGCAATATTCCTCTGTATGTTCATAAACTGAAGAAGGCATATTCTCGAAATCAAATACCATCTTAGCTACGTCCGGAAGACGCTGCGGTCCTCTTGGCAACGAATATATACATCTGTCCCCCGCGTGGAGAAGCGCAATCGGTGCAAGCCGAGGCGTCGCCCACGCGCGGAGAAGCGCAATCGACGGAGGATGAAGCGACGCGGTTGCCGACGCGCGGAGATGACAAACTGGCCAAAGCCATAGCGGCACGATCGCTCATACGCCTGTGGCGCCACAGCCTGAGTGCACTTGCGCACATGGCCGGGTCGACGAAGTCTCCGCCCCTGCAAGCCAATTACGACTCCGCCAAGGAACCCCAGCTCCGCCTTCCGCGAAGCCTTCGCCCCTGCAGGGCAACCCCCGCATCCGCCCTCGGCTTTGGCACTTCAACAAGGAGCCGCGTGTCCGCACACCGCGCCTGAAGACGCCCCTTCCACCCTGGTGCTGTACCTCTCCACTGTTAGCAGGAACGTTTTCGCACCTTAATGTGTCCCATGCCTTTCCATGGATGCTAGGTTGCAGCGAGCACTGGCGCAGCGGGTCAGTCGAAGCCGGGCGTCCGCACCCAACAGCACGAGGCCAACCGCCGGACAGCCACTCTCGGGAAACGCAACCGGCGGAGGCTCAACCGTCATGGCCGACCACACGCGTCCGACCGTCGGGACTCGAACCGACGCGGTCGCCCACGCGCATGAGACGCCCCAACCTCCGACGCCTGCCCGCTCCGTAGTGCAATCGACGGGGCCTTCCGCCTCCGCAGCACAAATGCGGCCCTGCCTGCGATCGTCCAGCGCAAGACTTCGACAACGGCTTCGCTGCGGGCCCCCGACCTCCACTCCGCTTCGCCCACAATCACACAATATCACAGGCCGCAGGGACGGAGGGGGTCAAAGGGCTCGACAACATGGCTTCGACCTGTGAAGCCCTTCACCATGAGAGGCTCCTGTTGTAGGGGTGGCCCCCACCTAAACCCAACTAGCCTGTTGAGAAGGTTATAAGTCATGTAAATAACGTAGCTTGTCCCCGAAGGGAGGCTCGGTGTAAGGTTACGATGGCTCCTTATGAGGGAACCGTATATATCATGTCCAGCTCTTGGGAAAGACCTCAGAGGTCATTTGTTCACCTAACTCACCACTACCGTACCTCTCTCTCTCTGTTTGGTCTGTAGCCACAACACTCTCCATTAGTAAACTATATGCATGGATACACACCATGACTTATACATGTATAAACTCTCCCATAACTAATACTTGCACGGGCTCATGTCGTGACTACCACCCAAACCAGACTCAGATAACACAGACTTTACTAGGGCCAGTATGACCATGTCACATAAGCCGGTCATACTGTCCAAACAGTAGCCGTCAGATTGATCAGTCCTAGCGGTCAGACCACCTGGTCCCAACGGTCAGACCACCTAGGGCGGCCAGTGTGACTAGTTTTCCAATACAGCGACAACTCATTTCACATATTCAAAAGTTGAAACTCAAGCAAAGAAATCAATACACGATCAATGCAAAATACTCATCACAGACATAGCGTATCTGGAGTTCGACAATGCTTTTGAGACCTTGCATGTGGACAGCCTCATGTGGACGGTGTGGAATGCACAGCTCATCTCGGAGACTGCGCTTTCACCGTCTTCAAGCTACAAGTTTAACCACTACTTTTTAAACACTTACATTAAGATATACTAATAAAATTATAAGATTATAAAAACATTTTAAATAATAAATCTAATAATATAATTTTTATCTAGCAAATCCAGGTAGTTTTTAAACATATTTGCGGCCGAACTTTAGAATATTTGACAGCGCTGATTCTAGGATGCCAAGTAAAAAAGAACGGAGTAGTATGAAACTAACCGGATTTAAGACTATTGATTCTTTGTTTCCTTTTTCGTTGAGATGTGAATTTCACGTACAAGCCTCCCAGTGGTGATAAAAGGTACACTTCATTTGTTAAGAAGAAAAGCATAACCTCAGTACATTATTATACTGTCACCATTTCAAAACAATCACAACTGCTAGCCCAACACCAACCCCTATTCCGACAAAGAGAAACAGCAGCATATCTACGAATGATCTCTTCTCTGGAGACGGCCCTGCATTTGGCCTGCTTCTGTTGTCGCAAGGAATGGACACCTGGGAGCCGCACAGACCTGGGTTCCCAAGGAAAGAGTCCCTCGCGAATGTCAAGAAGTGCGGTGAGCCTGGTATCCTCCCCACCAGCGAGTTGTACGACAGGTTCAGCACCTGCAGGAAGTCCAGCGACGCAAGCTGCTGCGGGATCTCCCCGGTGAGCTCGTTCCAGGAGAGGTCCAGCGATTCGAGCTGATCCAAACCACCGAGCTGCGATGGGATGGTTCCTGTGTAGGCGTTGCGGGACATGTTAAGCCCCTTCAGCAGAACGAGCTTCCCCACCGATTCAGGTATGCTGCCTTGGAACGCGTTGTTGGAGACATCCAGGAGTACAAGGGCATTGTAGATCTTAGTAATCGTAATGTCGACGAGCCCTTTCAGTGTGACTGTAACGCTGAACTGATACGCTAAGCTTTGATCTCCCATAACGGCTGATGATTCGTTGTCAGGCGGCCTGACCATCATGGAGCGGAAGCTCTGGAGCCATTCGTCTTGCAAGGAACCAGAGAAGTTGTTCGACGCCAGCCCGACGATTCGCAGCCCGCGGAATTCGCAGCTGCTTGCTTCTCCGGGAGGATGCCCCACCTGTCCAGAGAAGCTGTTGGACTTGAGGACGAGGACCTGAAGCTTGGGAAGTGCACCGAGCCAACAAGGGAAAGAGTCGGAGATGCGATTGTTTCCCACGTCAAGGATCTCGAGACCTTTGCATGCAGCCAGAGACCTAGGTAGCTTCCCTTCGATCCTGTTGCTGTTCAGATCTATTGCCTCCAGAGCACAGCTGCTGCTTATATTGTGCAGATGCAAATTCGCCGCAAGTTGATTTGCCTTCAGGCTTAGAATCCGCAGTGCATTGGCGTCCTCTATTAGACAGGAAGGGATCGAACCATTCAAGCTGTTATAAGAGATGTCAAGAATTTCCAAGGTCCTCGCGCAGCAAAGTGACGGGGGGATGATCCCAGAGAGGTTGTTCCTAGAGATCCTAATGATTCTGGCATAACAGAGGTAAGCAGTGGAACCGGGATCGATGGCTGAGAAGCGGTTGCTCGAGTAATCTAGCACCAGCGGTGCGCTTGGAGGTATCTTTAAGATCCCTTCGAACATGTTAAAACTAAGATCGATCGAGTATAACCAATCCATCGGATGGAGATAGCGCCCTATGCTCGTAAGCTGGTTGTGTGAAAGATTCAACATTGAAGGTCCCGGACCCCAAATCTTCCATAGCGACTTGGGTATGGCTCCCGAGATCTGGTTGTTAGAAAGATCAAGGTTCTGAATCGTATATAGATGTAGCAAGGCACTGGGAAATCTGGACAGGTTGCATGAGGCAAGGAGTAGATCCCTGATTTGGGGTAAGGAATCTGTCGAGAAATTACCTTCTCCGTCGACAACAGACAGCCTATTGTTGGAGAGATCAAGGTGCTCGAGGTATAGCAGTTTCTTCCAGAATGTGGCGAGCTCCACCAAGCCTGTGAATGCATTTGAACGAAGGACTACACTAAACAATTGAGATTCAGATACGTTTCCGACGCATGGAGGTATCACTACTGACCCCGAGAAGTTGCAGTTCTTCAACACCAACCTTTCTAGGTTGACAAGGCTGCACAACAGATCAGAAGGTATGGGTCCGCCCAAGCCACAGTCTGAGAACTCGAGGACTGTCAGTGATGTGAGCTTTGCGACCCAGTGTGGAATAGATCCTGTCAGGCCAAACCCTGAGAACGTCAGCACGGTCAGATTCTCGAGCTCGGCAATGGAGGCGGGCAGATCCCCAGCGAAGCCACCTGCAGCAAGATCCAACGCTTCCAAAGACCTGAGATTGCCGATGGAACTGGGTATGTCGCCGGAGAAGCTAGTCCTTCTCAAAACCAGGTTCCTCAAAACAGTATTGGCTTTGAAAACCGGCAATTCACCACGGAGCCTGGTGTTGTTCCTCACGTCGAGCGTTCCAAGTTTTGTGTGTTGGAAGATCCTTGGGGGGAACCGACCTTGCAGGTCATTAGAGGAAAGTTGCAGAACACGCAAGGAGGGGAAGTCAGCGAGGAATTTAGGAACTGGGCCTTGCAGATTATTGTACTGCAGGTCAATCACCTCAAGGGAACCCAAGCGAGAAAGTGCTTCGCAGATAGAGCCGGAGAGCGAGCAGAATGGCAGGCTGAGAAGCTGGAGCCTGGGAGTGGAGCCGGCCAGAGCGTCACACCATTTTGCTCCCACGTTGGAGATGTCCACAAAGCCAAGCCGGAGCTCCCTTAGATTGCTCAGGTTTGCAATTAGGGTTTGGAAATTGGGTTTCTCGAGCTGAGGGAAAATCACGTTATTTGTCCCGAGGACTAGATTTTCATTGTCACTTGTGTCGAAACCGAAGTTCGTCGACAAGTCGAGGGAGACCAGACTCTTCATCTGGGCGATGCCCACTGGGATCTGGCCTGCGATGTTGGCGTCAGAGAGGTTGAGATGGGTGAGCTTAGTGAGCCGCTCGAAGCCTTTTCCTGGGAGAGGCGTCCCGCCCAGATCATTCCCGCTGAGGTTGAGGTACTTGAGAGAGGTAAGTCGGAAGAGGGCACGAAGGCCATGCCTCACCTGGTTGTGGCAGAGGGCTAGGTCAAGTGAAGTGACACGGCCATCTCCGGCGACGCAGCGAACGCCATGCCAGCTGCAACAGTCCGTGCCGGCCTGCCACGAGGTGAAGCAGTGGTCGTAAGCGAAGGACTGCCTGAGCACGAGGAGCGCCGAGGCTTGGCTTCGGTGGCAGGGAGCCGGGACGGCGGTTTGGTTGCTGTGCGGCGCCGCGCCGGAGGCGAGAGATGGCTGGAAGGCTCGCAGCTGTAGGAGGAGAAAGTTCAGTAGCAATAGTGGTTTGGAATAACTAGCAGCAGAAG
This sequence comes from Melocanna baccifera, assembly GCA_036346265.1. Taxonomy (NCBI): domain Eukaryota; kingdom Viridiplantae; phylum Streptophyta; class Magnoliopsida; order Poales; family Poaceae; genus Melocanna; species Melocanna baccifera. The sequence goes on along the minus strand of CM070707.1, from coordinate 17,557,504 downwards.
TCATTGCGTGCTATTAATTTACTGGTTTGGGTTTTTTACTCGGAGGAAGGAAGTGTCATCTGGTGAAGGAGCTGTATGCGTGGTTTTATAGATGAGCGCTGCGAGCTAATTGGGTGTATGCATGGACATGGACTGGATTGCAAATTAATCCAAATTGAGATGACCAATTGTTGCAGTGCGGATTCAGGTCCATAGCAGTCTAGACTTCAATTTAAAATATATGATATTTATTAGTGTAAAATTTAGATAAATCTAAAACACAACTTTATCTTTTAGCTTAGATAATAGGGACTTTCAATTCTTCACAGTCTGAACTGACGAAATTCTGGATCACAGCTAGTGAATCCATACATGAACTTGCATATCCTTTTATCTTCGGACTCCCTCACTCTCCCTGTAGAGGATTTGATTTGAGGGTTCCCCAAAATCTCTGCCATATACAGCAACGTATAGAACGGGACATATGGATCTGATTGGACGGTTCCCCAAAATCTCTGCCATATACAGCAACGTATCGAACGGGCCATATGGATCTGATTGGACGGTTCCCCAAAAATTTCTGCCATATACAGCAACGTATAGAACGGGCCATATTAACAGCTGATCGATTCTACAGAGAGATTACATACGCCTGTCGGAAAGACGGTAGCAGTTGGGCATGTAAACCGATCAGCCTGTCAAGGGCAGAGCCCCGTAGAAACTATTTTACATAATTGTCTAAAACATTTAAGAACGTATAGAAGTCCAGAAAATAATAAAGATGCTAATGCAATTAACCTCATAGGTTTAAGATTCTGCATCACTAGGGGGGTAAAGGCACCGTTTAATTTAGCTTCTAACTTCTGTTTTTTTACTATTCATTAATTTTGTTTTTTTCTTTCTTTTTTGTTTTTTTGGCTTTTTACCTTTTTTTCTGCATTCTTTTATATTATTCGTGATGGACTAACATATTATTTCTTTTTCTAAATTTTTTAAATTTAATTATGCTAAATAAGTCAACTCAGTTACATAAAAAATAAGTCAGCTACAGTAAAAAAAATCATAAACCAACGTCATTTTGAACACCCAAAAAACCTTGTTAGTAGGATTGATTGGTTTGGTTCAAAATTACTTTAATTATACTCGTTAATAGTTAAACATTAAAATAAGTTTATTTCAATGAATTAGAATTTAGCTCTAGCTTGACTAGGTTCGTTATCTCGTTTTAAAAAATATTTCTAAAATATATAAAAAATAATATTAAATTATATTATATCAATTTTTTTTAAAAAGCTACTCACTAGGTAGGCCCTGCTGAATACCTAGTTGTCTAACCTTTTTCACACGCTGTTGAATTGCAACCCACCTCACAGTTCAATGATAGGACCTCTCAGAGAAATCAATTGGCCGCGTCAACGATAAGATCAGCGTGCGGATAGGACAATACAACCTAGACTTGGCAGTCAACATCCTCTCAGAAGTTAAACCACTCCTGTTAAGCTGTTACCAACTTGAAAATGGGTGTATGATAAGGATGTCCAGCAAAGGTTAGCCGTATCTTACAAATAATTGGACATGAAGACGTACTCCCTGTTTGTCTGAAACTTTCTTCTATGCAATCACTTTGATTTTGTATATTTAACATCCCAAAACTCACAGCATTTTAATAACCATGAATTCACAATGGTAATTGGAGGACAACAACCAAGCAGCATATGGATTTATACTTCTACCATTGCACGCAGAGTAGGAAATCAATCACCGGTACCAATATTTATTATGGAATTTGTTGACATCAGTAGACTTAGCCCCGCTCGTTTCGGCTTTTTTTCGGCTTCTACTTCTAGTTTCTACTTTTTTTTCACTATTCAGTATTTCGTCTTTTTCTGAATTTTTTTAGATATTTTAGGCTTTTTTGTATTTTGTTTTTTTCCCGTGTTTCTTTGTATTGTCCCTAATGAGTTAACATATTTTTTCTATTTTTACATTTTTTAAAATTAATTATGCCCAAAAAGCCAAATCAGCTACAGTAAAAAAAGATAGCTACAGTGAAATTTCACCTAAAAGTCAGAAGCCATCGTTAAAACGAGCGCCCCCAGAGTTTTAAGGGGGGATCTTAGATGGTTCTCTTGCCGTTGAATGTGCTTTGAGAGTAGTGCACTGCCATTGCCTTTGACCACGCCACCTGTTCGACATAATGTCTCAGGGGCGACACGAGTCCAAGAAAGCGCCCATGGCGAGTAGGGCTGACCACATCGACGCCCTCCCCAACAAACTCCACCACCACGTGTTCTCCTTCCTCCCAGTGCACAAGGCGGTGCTTATGTACATGCTCACTATTTGGCTATACATCAAATAGTAGATAACTAGACTTTAGGAGACCCAAAAGGGACGTCCGGAGCCTATAATTCAAGAGAGGACTGGCATAGAGCGTATGCACACTGCTTAATCCCAACCTAAGCCTTGTTCTTACACCAAAATGTTTTCCCCTTTTCCATGGTGCCATAAGGGTTATATTTATAGCCATAGATAAGGAGGTTCTTTAACTAGTGAGGGCAAACATGTTATTTTCCTTGCCATAGTCTTCATGGGCCCTTCTACTTACATGTACACTTGGGTTTGCTCCTGGTGGGCTGATTGGACCGAAGGTGAGGGTTACTCTCCCAACAGCAGCCTCTTATGATCAAGAGCTTCGTAACTGGTAGATTGAAATCATGTCCCTTGCACTTTGATCCCCTCCATTCCTTTGTCCCACCGTTGCAATCATTGAGATTGTCTAGGTGCTCCACTGTACCACCCGTGCTACAGGTAGGGCTTCGGCGCACTTTTTGAGTATGCCTAAATCACCGACCACGCGATCTGGCGGGCGGGCGTGCTCCTATGCAGACCTCCTTCGGCCAGTACCTCCGGTCTTGGCCCAGGCTTCCTGGTTGTCGGACATGTCGCCTCGGCAGGAGCTGCCTTTCGCTCCGCGACTTGGATCTTGGGTGACCTATGCCAGCTTCGTGCCGGGGGTTCTTGAGGTTACATGCTGGGGTCAGTCTGAGTACCCGCTTTTTCAAGGTCCGGTCTACATGATCCACTTGTGCCACGTGTCCTACTACCTGACGTATCGTGCCAGCCTCGTATGCCACGCCCGAGCATGCACCGATGTCCCTGCACACGTGGTGATGATTCTGCCTTCGGGACATGGGTGGTCACGTTGGTTAAGAGGGCATGCATGACACCTCAAAAGACGCTTGGGAGGTTCACCTCTCTGCATTTCTTCCCCACATTCCATCTTGTTCATCTCTAGTCCCACCATTTTCACTCGCCACTACGTCCTATTTTCTTCCTTGTGTTTAGGGCCGCTGCTTGGCTCTCCGATGTTCATTCACGTTCAGGCCCCCACCATGTTCACCAGGACTCGAGGAGGTCCATGCATTGGTCGTGCGGATTCAGGTGCTATCTCATCAAGCCATGTCGGTGGTATTCATGACAGCAAGCTCGGTGAGGATGCATGGTCCTAGTTGCCTGCTAGGAAGCGTTGGAGAGGATCTGAGCATGTTGGCTCATTTGTGAACACAATGGGTTGCTCGCTGGTGACAGACAACCTCTTGGACGTGCTCATGCAGGATAGCAAGGTCTCCGATCAATAGCTTGTTTGTCACCTGGACGAGAAAAAGGTGGTTTTCCAGCCAAGGGACAGCAAGACCTTGGTCTTCGCCGTGTATTTCAACACCGTTTTTCGCATCCCAGATACTCACTTCGCAGGCGACATGATCCGATCATATGACCTGGAGCTTTTTGCAGCTGATTGCAAACACCATCACTCAGCTGGTGATCTTCTCATGGGCCACGCGATTGGAGACCACTGTTATGAGCGTGGCACTGTTCATGTCCCTACACGATGCCCGTTGCCAACTGAAGTGCCTGGCTGACGGCAAATTCTCCAACCTAGCGAGCGTGAACTTCTAAGTGCGTTCGGGGGGTTCTCAAAGGACTTTCCATCCAACTCTACGGCACGAAGTTGGAGTCCAATTGGGTGCGTCGATGGTTCTACAATGGCATTGAGTCAGGTAGCCACCTCCACTGGATCGGGTAGAGCATGGACTTCATGTTGTGCCTACGTGTGAAGCTCGATTGGGATGACAAGCGTCGTGCGAAGAGGCTCCATGCGCTTGCATGGCGAGTGAATATGCAAGACCTTGCCGAGGAGTTCTACCTGCTTTACATGGCCCCACTTGCTCAGAGCTAGCTGCTAAAGACTAGGTCACCCTAGGAGGATGATCAATGATCTCAATTTGGGGGGAGTGCCGTCGAGGGCTTCTTCTAGGCATGCTCATTAGTAGTCGATGCTCAATTTCTAGAACTAGTGTTTTTGGTAGTGTTTTGTCTGTTTGAATGTCAGTACTACCGCTGTTGATATACCAATAGCACCAGTGGCTGTTGCTCTCGAACGTTAGTTACCGCACCTCTTTTCTAAAACATCTGCATTTTGGGCACTTGGCTAATTCTTGCATGTGGTGCTACCGCCATTCTGAGGCCGGTGCTACCGTGAAGCCTGGTGCTACTACTGTTTAGATGTCGGTAGTCTTTTAACAGAACACTTGTTTTTTGGTTTGTTTCTATGTTCATGAAGCCTGGTGCTACCGTTGTGTCTTGCATGTGCTACCGAATTTCTAGTACTAATGCGTTCTTGTTGACGGTAGTCTTTTAACATAACATGTGCTTCTGGTAGTTTTTATTCTCATTGAAACCGGTGCTACTGGACCATGTGAGGGCAGTGCTACCAAACTCAAATGTAATGGCTAGTTGAAGTGCATTAAATGCACAATAACTATCTATCACAATGAGAGCCGGTGCTGGTGGTAGTACCAGTCTTAGCTGAAAATTAGGATTTTGGCCCTAACGGTTTTTTGAGTGGTTGAGGGTTATAAATACCCTCTTTCCTGCTATAAGGGGATTCTCTTGAACGCTTATTGAATATACTTGAGCTCTTGCCACTCTCTCTAACTCTAGAGCATTTCGATTATCTTCTTGAGGTTGTTGAGAGTATTTAAGTGCATTGCATCCATTGTTTGAGTTTTGTAGTATTTGAGAACCTTCAAGCAAGCATTATCGACTTGTTATTGGACTTTCTCATATGGTCCTTTAAAATCATAAATCAAGAAAAGCTAATGGATAACAGGGAAAGAACACACATGCTAAATCCCATATCAATACACCACTGACTCACTGGCACAGGTGCCGTCCAGGGAGCCGTCCTCCCACCGTCAGCAATGGGTTGGCCATCGCCGATGCACACCACCGTCGCCTAGGTTCCCGATGAGCTCGGAGCTTGCCACCATTGCTAATGGGCAAGAGGTTGGGGATCTCGCCGCTGTTGCAGGTGATGTTGCCATCGTCACCAGTGATGTCACCGCCATGCCCCTGATGAAATTGCTGCCGCCTGTAAAAGCAACTCCAGCAGGGCCCCTACTTGAGTCCTCAAAAATAGAGGCCTCTCAAATGAGGCCTCCAAACCCTCATTCCTAGGGGGCTCCTACTTGAGCCCTCAAACTTAGATTTATTCGTATTTGAATAAATACGTCCCTCATTCGGAACAAATTTGAATATTCGTATTTGAATTCATAAATTTAAACGTCCCTCATTGTGCTTTCAATTTAAATTCGGAACAAATTTGAATTTAAATTTGAATATTCGTATTTGAATTCATAAATTTAAATTTGGAACAAATTTGAATTTTAATTTGAATATTCGTATTTGAATTCATAAATTTAAATTCGGAATAAATTTAAATTTAAATTTGAATATTCGTATTTGAATTCATAAATTTACATACTGTCCCTCATTGTGAAATCATAAATATTTTATTGTGTATTGTGCTTTTGTCCCATATATATGCATATAGTGTGTGAGGAAATAGAGAGAATTGAGAAGTAGGGGCTCTGTTTTGAGGGCTCCTGCTGGAGTGCAGCCCAAAAAACAAGACCCTTAAAAATAAAGGGAGCTCTCAAATGAAAAGTATGAGCTCTGTTTTAAGGGCTACTGCTAGAGTTGCTCTAATATTCCTTTTGCGTCACGACTCGTGAACCGTGAGCCCAATGTCTGTCTTAAAAAATGGCCTTCTCAGGAGATAAAAAGTATCCGGTTGTAAAGGCTCAAACCAAGTGTAATATTATTGGATTAACAGCCCATCCAAGCGAATTTTTGCAACTCAGCCCACAAAAATTTAGGGCCAAAAACCAAGCTTCAAAGGAAGCCCTAGGGTGCCTTCGAATGGGCTCTGTCTCATGCGTATTGGCTTTCTGCTAAAGTAACTAATTTTTAAATAGTATATCTTTTTAATGTTTGGTCTATAGATAAATTGTACTATATACTGTACCAAATTCAATTATACTGACTAAAATCACATGTAACTATTTTCTGCGCACTATCTCTTACGAACAGCTAAAATTCAAAAATTTTAAGTTAACAACCGAAGCAACAGACCAAAAGAACCCACCCCTAGTTGTAAGACATTTACATTGACATTGGCTGGGTTCTGACCAGTAGACTAGACCTTCAAATTTTGGCTTTGGCTAGGTTTCTAACAAGCTATGGATATAGAAAGGCAAAGTATCAGGTGTAATCCAGTCCACCCTTACAGTGTAATCGTGCGGTTCGACTTTGGTTTAGGCAACAAATCAACATGAAAAATTCTGAAAAGAATGATGGTGTAGTCCTAAGTTGTTGCAGCTCTAGCACCCTTATTTTCACTCCACGCTCAAAATGTGTCAGAACAAACAAAAAAAAGGTAATTAAGTTTACTGCAGATAGAAACATTTATCTTTATCTTTTTTATCTTTTGATTTAGCATTCGTCGGAACTTTTTCATTTTTATCACTCTTAACATATATTTTAATTTGAACGTGATATTTTAGACATAGATAGAGTAAAATGAGAACTACGTCTAGAATTTTTCGAAACGTTTCACGTTAATTTGGTACCCAAGCCAAAAGTTATATATAACGTTGAACTAGCTAGTCCGGTGCCCTGCCGGTTGCAAATTTGGGTGTTCGGCCGGTACGTATGTATCTTTTTTTTGGCAGCAATGTATGGCCGTGTTGAGGTAAGCATCGAAGGGTTGATACTTGATAAATGGTAGCTATAGTTCAACCCATGTGCATGTGATACGCTAATAACAAATTATTTATACATGCATAAAATTATAGAGACAGGAGGAGAGATCACATAAACAGTTTAGTATATATGCTCCACAGGCCACAACATAAATGTTAGCTGTATACGCGCATATGCATGGCACTGTAGCTGTATACGGATTGTAGCAGTATACGTGTATACGTGCATGGGCGTATACGTACGTGCATGGGACATGCACGGCAACGGAATCACGGCCATGCACGGCAACAACATCACAGTATCCTTCAAACACGGAAACAACCAATACGGCATCCTCTACAATCAGGAATAGGATCTTTACGTTAGGATCTTTCCGTTTAACTCTCGTGTTTGTTTCCTTCTCCTGTTGTAACATATACTCTTTATATTTGCCGTATGGCCAATGTAATTGAATCATCGCGTGAATTACTTTTCCGCTTTCATGGTATCAGATAGCGTCGCTCCTGTGTGACCTCCCGCTTCCGCAACTCACCACGCCGCCGCGCCGCCATGGCCGATCCAGCCGAGCTCGTCCGTCTCCGCCAGGAGATTGCGATGCTCCGCCAAGAGGCCGATCGACGCGCCCAGGAGGATCAGCGCCGTGCTGACGACGAACAACGTCGCGCCGATGCTCTCGCTGCCGCCGAACGCCGCCGTCAGGAGGCCGAGCACGCCGAAGTAGAACGTCGCCGTCGGGACGCCGAGGCTGACGCCCTCCTCGTCGCCAACCTCCATGCCCAGGCGGTCACCGTCTCGAACATCCGGGCCTTTGTTCCCGTTGTTCTCGAGGTCGGCTCCACCTCCTATCCGAAGTGGCGCGGCTTACATCTCATCACCCTCGGCAAGTACGCGTTGACGGATCACGTGCTCTCCGACGACACCTACCCCGACGTCGCGCCTTGGCATCGTATGGATTGCGTCGTGGTCTCTTGGATTTTTGGCACCATCTCTGCTAATCTTCTCGAGAGCGTCATGACCTCCGGTGCCACCGACCGCCAAGCCACCAGTCGGGCCGTTTGGCTTGCTCTTGAGGACATGTTCATTGGCAACAAGGAGACCCGCGCCATGATCCTCGACACCGAGTTTCGCACCCTTGTGCAAGGTGATCTTTCCATCTCAGATTATTGTCGCAAACTGAAAACAATGGCAGATCAACTCGGCAGTCTCGGCGAACCAGTACTCGACCGAACCCTTGTTTTGGCTACCTTGCGTGGCCTCAACGAGAAGTTCACTCATATGGCGGCTCTCCTCAAGCGCCAGAGGCCGTTCCCGTCATTTGACGACGTCCGCAACGACCTTCTCCTCGAAGAAATCACCTTCAACGACAGGGTCTCCACACCGTCGACGGCACTCCTATCCACCGGCAACCAGGGCGTTCGCTATTCCCCTGGCGGCGCACCAGGCACCACGCCCAGTGGCGCACAGGGCGCTGCCTATGGTACGCCTAGCGCCCAGGGTGCCGCGCGTGGCAACAACACCTTCACAATCGGCGGCAATCGGCAGAACAATCGTCGACGTCGCAACAACCGCAACAACGGTGGCGGCGACAGGAACGGCAAGTCCGGTGCACAACAAGGTGGCTGGCCGCCGTCCTTCTTTAACCCTTGGACGGGCACCGTGCAGGTCTGGCCTGCAGGAGCTCCTCGCCCTCCGTCTGGTGGCCATGCTTCGGGCGCTGCGTCCCAGCCGCATGCGCTTGCCGCGCACGCTGGGTATGCTGGCCTGCCGCTGGGCTACGGCGTCCCCCCCTGCGTCGCTCCCTACGACCCTGGCATCGCACTACCAGGGACCATGCCTGGTCTGCCTGGGCATGTTCCAAGCCTGCCCGGTGTTCCCCAGTACACTACCCCTGTCATGAGCAGCCCTGGCGCCGACGGAGGCTGGGATCAAGCTGCACTCGCCAACGCGTTCAGTACCATGCAGCTGCAGCAACCTCCAACGACCAACTGGTACATGGACTCCGGTGCTAGCAACCATATGACATCGGACGCCGGTAATCTCTTCACTTCTCATCCACCATCCAATACCATTCCTTCCAGTATCATAGTTGGCAATGGTTCCTTGGTTCCTATCACCTCCGTTGGCTCCACACATATTCCTGCTACACATGGTCCTTTCACTCTTCGGCATGTACTAGTTACACCTCAAATCATCAAGAATTTAATTTCTGTTCGTCGCTTTACCATCGATAATAATTGTTCCGTCGAGTTTGACCCGTATGGTTTTTCTGTGAAGGACCTTCGCACCAAGAGAGAGATCGCCAGGTGCAATAGCACTGGAGACCTTTACCCTCTACTGCCGTCTCCACCCAGTCCACATGCCATGGTCGCCACTAGTCCCACTCTTTGGCATCGTCGTCTTGGTCACCTTGGCGCCGAATCTCTCCACCACTTAGCTAGCTCCACAGCTATCTCCTGTAATAAGAACACCATTGATAATCTTTGTCACGCATGTCAACTGGGCCGGCACATTCGTCTACCTTTTTCTTCTTCTACTTCTCGTGCTGCTCAAAATTTTTCCTTACTTCATTGTGACCTTTGGACCTCCCCTGTTGCTAGCGTCTCAGGTTACAAATACTATTTGGTGATTCTTGACGACTGTTCACATTTTCTTTGGACGTTTCCCCTGCGCTTGAAGTCGGAAACCTTTTCCACTCTTTCCCACTTTTTCGCATACGTCCACAATCAGTTCGGCACCACCATCAAATCAGTCCAGTGTGACAACGGACGCGAGTTCGATAATCTCTCCACCCGCTCATTCTTTCTCACACACGGCGTTGCACTCCGCATGTCGTGCCCATATACATCCCAACAGAATGGCAAGGCTGAGCGCTCTATTAGGACGATCAATAACGTTGTTCGCACTCTTCTAATTGAGGCTCGCATGCCACCTCAGTATTGGGTTGAAGCTCTTCATGCCGCCACATATCTCATAAATCGACACCCCACGAAAACTCTTCAGTTTTCCACCCCACACCTTGCCTTGTACGGCACTCCTCCATCATATGATCATCTACGGGTTTTCGGCTGTCGATGCTATCCTAACCTTTCCACCACCATTGCCAACAAACTCTCACCACGCTCCACGCTATGTGTCTTTCTTGGTTATTCCTCTGAGCACAAAGGTTACCGGTGTCTGGATATGAGCTCTAATCGGATTATTATTTCTCGTCATGTTACCTTCGATGAAAATTCCTTTCCTTTTGGTGCTATGGCAGCTGCAACGCCGTCTGATGATGCTAACCTTGATTTTTTATTAGATATGGAGTGCTCGTCGCTGCCCATTGGGCCGCTTCCTCGCAGTACCCGGTCCGGCCTGCGCCCCGCTGGATCACCACCACGGCCGCCGCCGAGCCGGCTCGTCACGCCATCGCCATCGACTCGTCTCCACCGGTGCCCACCCTAGCGCCCGTGAGCCTGCCTGGACCTGGTTTGGGTGCCGCACGTCACGGTGTTGGGCCTGTGATCGACACGCCTGGACTGGGCGCTCCACCTGTTGGCGCCATGCCCGGTTCCTCTGAGGATCCCGACTCGTCTCCTGTGCTGGGGCTTGACTCGGGCGCTGGTCCTGCTGGCGCCATGCCCGACTCATCCCGGGACCCTGGCCACGAGCCACCTGCGCCCATGCACGCCCCTGGCCACGCGCGTCCTGCGCCCATGCGCGCCCCTGGCCACGCGCGTACAGTGCCTGACCGCGGCTCCTCGCACGGTTCTGCGGCCACGTCGCCTGGTCGCACGGTTCCAGAAGCCGTGTCTGGGGCACCTTCGGAGCAGCGCTCGGCGACCTCTACCGCCTCATTGGCACCAGCTGCACCCAGCCGAACTGGAGGACCGCCACTGGTTCTACCCATCCCTCCTGTGACTAATGCCCATCGCATGGTTACACGGGGGAAGACGGGGTTTCGTCTCCCAGCAGAACGCATGAATCTTCATGCGGTTGTTCTCTCGCCATTGCCGAAAACATATCGAGGTGCTCTCACTGATGCAAATTGGCGGGCTGCCATGACTGAGGAGTATGATGCCTTGCTCAACAATGGTACCTGGGATCTTGTACCTCGTCCCCCGGGTGTCAATGTTGTGACTGGAAAGTGGGTATATCGTCACAAGCTTCATCCAGATGGGTCTCTTAATCGCTACAAAGCTCGATGGGTTCTTCGTGGTTTCACTCAACGGCCTGGCCTCGATTTTGATGAGACTTTCAATCCAGTAGTCAAGCCGGCTACCATTCGTACTGTTTTGACTCTGGCTCTTTCTCGTGACTGGCCGATTCATCAACTTGACGTCAAGAATGCTTTTCTCCATGGGACTCTCTCTGAGACAGTCTATTGTGTTCAGCCGTCTGGTTTTGTCGACCCAGTTCATCCTGATTACGTCTGCCGGCTCAACAAATCCCTCTACGGCCTGAAACAAGCTCCACGTGCATGGTACAGCCGCTTTGCCTCACATATTCTCTCTCTGGGTTTTGTCGAGGCTAAGTCCGATACTTCACTCTTCATCTTCCATCGTGGTGCCGACACTATATACTTGCTTCTCTATGTGGATGATATTGTGCTTACAGCCTCCTCTGCTGCTCTCCTTCGTCGGACCATCTCCGCCTTGCAGCGTGAGTTTTCCATGACAGACATTGGACCGCTTCATCACTTTCTAGGATTGTCAGTGACAAGGCAGCAGGGATCTCTACTTTTGTCTCAGCGTCATTATATCCTGAAAATTCTCGAGCGCGCTGGTATGACAGAGTGCAAGCCGTGTAGCACCCCTGTGGACACACACTCGAAGCTCTCCGGTGATGGTGCCCCTGTTGATGATGCTACCCACTATCGCAGTCTAGCTGGTGCCCTGCAGTATTTGACGTTCACTCGTCCAGACATCGCTTATGCTGTTCAGCAGGTTTGTCTTTTCATGCATGACCCCCGGGAGCCTCACCTCGCCTTGGTTAAGCGTATTCTTCGCTATCTTCGTGGGACCATTGACTACTGCTTGATTCTTCATAGCACTTCTCCGGATGAGCTGACCATTTACACTGATGCTGACTGGGCTGGCTGCCCGGACACCCGTAAATCCACCTCAGGTTACGGTGTCTTTCTCGGTGCCAATCTCATCTCCTGGTCGTCCAAGAGGCAACACACAGTTTCTCGGTCCAGCGCGGAGGCTGAGTATCGGGCTGTCGCCAATGGCGTTGCTGAAGGCAGTTGGTTGCGGCAGCTTCTCGACGAGCTTCATACTCCACTTCGTCGCACTACACTTGTCTACTGTGACAACGTCAGCGCCGTTTATCTCTCCACCAACCCGGTCCAGCATCAGCGAACCAAACATGTGGAGATCGATTTACACTTCGTCCGCGAACGCGTTGCGCTTGGCGAGGTCCGTGTTCTTCATGTGCCCACCACCACACAGTTTGCGGATATCTTTACTAAGGGATTGCCGACTTCGGTTTTTACGGATTTTCGGTCCAGTCTCAACGTCCGTCTCCCTCCCGTTTCAACTGCGGGGGAGTGTTAGCTGTATACGCGCATATGCATGGCACTGTAGCTGTATACGGACTGTAGCAGTATACGTGTATACGTGCATGGGCGTATACGTACGTGCATGGGACATGCACGGCAACGGAATCACGGCCATGCACGGCAACAACATCACAGCATCCTTCAAACACGGAAACAACCAATACGGCATCCTCTACAACCAGGAATAGGATCTTTACGTTAGGATCTTTCCGTTTAACTCTCGTGTTTGTTTCCTTCTCCGGTTGTAGCATATACTCTTTATATTTGCCGTATGGCCAATGTAATTGAATCATCGCGTGAATTACTTTTCCGCTTTCAATAAACACAATGTATGCCGGCTAAACGCGTGTCTTTTTCTACTACGGCTTATAGCTTATAGTTACGACTAATGGCTCTTGGCCCTGACGTTGCGAATGAGCCGAATATCGATAAACCGCTTTGAAACAACAGTAGAGAAGTCGGTCCGTTTATTTGTTTGAGGGAAGTTATAAGCTATAAGTTAAAAAGAATAGGATCAATTGATAATTGATTCTAGCATAGTGTTCGTATGAGCATTAGCATGAGACCCAACCTTAAAGCGATGCTTGATACCGATTGATTATTGAACGCGCGCACAACCATTGCAGCTACCTCACCAACAGTTCAGGGACAAGCAAGTATATAGACGGAATGCAGGGGCACAGCCGGATGCTTGGCCGTTGAAAAACATCTGCCCAATCACATAGAAGGCGCACAGGGAGCCATACGTAACCAAACTTGGGTAGCGCACTGACGTAAATGCTTCACCCACGCGTAAGCTCGGCACATGCTGATTCTGTAAGCGCAAATTAAAAGAAATCACGAAGAAATAATACGACATAGCCCAACACTTCCGAATACTTTCAACAGATTTGCCCAAGGGAAGTTGGGAAAAAATGTACTTAAGAAATTAAAAAAAATAAATAAAGCAAGAAAAATAATGTGACAAGTTTAATCAGATCCAATTAAAACCAAACAAGATTTAGTGCCAACTCTACATTGTTCCAAGAGGGCCAACATAAGATCCCAACCGGCAAAATACAGCAACCTTGCATCAGCAAACTTAATCCATTCATTTTTGGATAATCAGGAGATTGTAGCTGCATCTACAACCTGAAATCTTCATTCCTATATACGAAGCTGAATATTCCTGTAAAATATAAACGAAAACACTGTAATCAGTCTATTGAAGAGTGCAAACATATGTTAGTTTGCTCTAGCACTCAGGGAAGGTAGCAGTGTGGGTACAAATGAATTCAAATGACTAACTGTCAAAACAGTGGACAAAAATACCTAAATATCAGTGCAAACTTATCTGCCCAATGGTGTACAATAGAAACTATGCTTTCTCATCACTATGTAGTATTCTCATTGACAGAGCATGCAATTAGTTGGAGGTTCTAGTTCAGATGGAAGGCAACAGGTGCATAAACAGAGTAAATACTGTAAGGTCATAATGTGCACCAAGCAGAAACAGGAAAGTAAAGCCCAAATGACTACGAATGGGGCGTGCATATTTCTTTAAGCTCCTACGCAATTGTAAGGCTCTAATTTCAAACGCTCCTACGCAAGCTGGCCGCGCTCAGCTTCTTAGAAGCTAGCATTCAGCGTCAGCTTTTTATTTTTTTTACTGTTTTTTTTTTCATTTTTTTAGTTTTTTTGTGTTTTCTTTTTTTTCTGTATTCCTTTGCATTGTCCGTGATGTGCGAATATATTTTTTATTTTTTTAAATTTAATTATGTCAAATAAATCAATTTAGCTACAATAAAAAACACAACCAACTACAGTAAAAAAAATCATAAACCATCGTCATTCTGAATACTACTAAAGAAAAAAAGAGATAGCTAATTTGATTAATGGATAGAATGATATTGTACTATTTTATTCTGGTTCACCCCCCCTTGTTGGAGAAGAAAAAGAATGATTTGCAGGCGTGGACATTAAATATATGGTGACGGGAACGAGAATGTTAGGGTATGAAAGTGCGCTAACGAGAATGTCACCAACTGTCTTTTCAAGTGGCGTGTATAATTTAAAACTATCTAGATTAACTATGTAAAAATTATATCATTACTAGTAAGATGTCCGTGCGTTGCAACGAAAAACTAAATAAAAGTGATGGATACTATCAAATATGATCTCAAACTGAATAATAAACATCAACTTTTTCTTACGTCATTATGTATTAAACAAAACATACATGTTCATACTCGTAAATAAATCAAAAATATATACAGAAATGATAGTAAACAAGAAGTGTCATGTATCACAAATTCACAATCAGTTGGCAGGAACAAGCATTTACCTTGGCATGTTGCATCTGATCACAATCAAGCAGATATGAAGGAAAAGCACCCTCTTGAACATCATCATTGACTTTTTGTCGAGAAGTTGACTCATCATGCATTTTCAGGCTGCAAAGAAACAATTGACAATAAGGCCCCATAAATGCGACTGCAACCAAAAAGGCAGAATCTACACTGCAAGGAAAACTTAATTTTCATGCTCACATCCCCTACTCCATAATTGTTTGAGAGTGCTGTTTGCTAGAAAGAGTTGTGTGCTACGTCGCGCCAAGTGGATTTATACAAAATGATTGGAAGACAAAATACAGTAAATAATGCAAAAGCATGCTGATATGTGTGGATCAATTTTACTATCTGATTTGGCGCGATCGATTGTCGATCCGTAAATAAATGAAAACAATCTGAAGATTATCAATTTATCATACCTCTTCAACTTTCCTTTGTTCTCTTTTCAACTGATTCTTCATAGCTGGTTTTGCTACACTTAATGGTGTGCGGTGCTTCTTAATGGCCTGTTGCAGATAACGAATGCATTGAGATATTGAAATGTTTCAGGTTAGGCTAAGAGGTAAAAAAGATTACCTTTCCACCCAATTCAACTACTTTACAGTTCTCTATTTGCTTCCGCTCCTTCCATGTAGAGGCACCTATAAAATAAACATCAGGTGAATGTTTGTACAACAATAAATCCTAACAATCAAAATTAAGATTTTTAAGGAGAGATGGAATATATATCCTTTTATTCTAGTCTTTAAAAAAAATGTAAAAGTAAAATGCTAAATACCAAAACCACATATATTAAACGAAGTTAACTGATATAATTTAATTGACAAATGTTTTACTTTTATTTCCTCAAGGATGTAAGAGGAGCCATTCCGAAGCATGTCCAGTGTCCACTCGCAGCTGATACAGCTTGTGCCTAAACACCAAGCAGAACCTAGAACAATTGAAAAGGTCTGCATTATAAAGCAATTAATGACAGGTAGATATGTTATATTATCATACAAAGGCATGTACATTCAAGAACTCCAAAAGCACATGCAAACATCAAGCTAACAATTCCGCACATATTCTCTTTAACTTGTAGCATGCTCATTCTAAGCAAACAATACACTAATCCAAGAATGTCTGTATTGAATCAAACTTAAGAGATAATATTGAGCGTCCCACTTTAAGAGCACAGCAGTGTGAACTAAACATGTTTAATTCTCCCAAATATTTCTACATATTAAATTTCTGATAAGTAGTTATATTTCAGCTCTGCACCACAATAGCATGGATGCATTAAAACCAATGTATTCCTCCACCCAAATCTTAGCATTCATGCAAAAACTAAGTAATCGAGCCAAACACTAAAAACACTAATGAAGCCTAAAAACAAGGTTTTCTGATCCAATAGCCCATTTGGTGGCGCAAGACCTCACTGTGGGCATATAACTCGAGTTTAAAAGATTTTTGCTTTAGTAAGACATGTCTCAAATTTGAGGATTATTTTTTTTTGTTCGCCTCAGAAGTGATTAAGTTAGGTGGGTTATTGCATTTGCAGATAACATCAAAACAATAGAAGATGTGTTAGGCAATGCTGATAATCTAACATTGCACAAAAGATCCATATTGAGCGCCTGATAGGAGGACACATTTAAGGTATGGTGAAGCAAGGTAGGTTTACATAATGAAACTCAACGACATCAGCCAAACATTGCATGTGATTTTGCAAAACATGAACCAGTCTGCTGCTTTCAAACATATGCTTTACCAAACAGACTAACAGACAGTAGTTGAAATCCAACAAGCAAACACTTCCTCAACAAACTCCTTCACCAGCATCTGCAAACATCCAAGCAACAACAAAACTAAACACAACCCCCAAACACTTTCGAGATATCTTAGCCAAACCGACAACTCTACATGCTTATACAACAAAAATCAACCTTCCCAACTCATGGACACATCGTAACACAAGAAATGTGAGCATCTCCACACTTATCCTACCATTCACAAACCCACAGCAAATCTCTACCACCTTCACTATCGAAACCCACGTACGTATCAATAATCCATCGTAAATAACAGAACATCAACACATCCGAAAACCGACATTTGCCAAACCAATCCCTCTCACTTAGCTCCCACTACACAAAAACCCAAACCCTAATCCGCCGAATCAGCGGTCACCAAACCAAGAAACAACCAAAAGGGGGATCTGACTGCGTCTCACAGCGTCTGGGCGTCGGTGGCGAGGCCGGAGAGGCCGATGTATAGCTTGTCGTGGATCTTGAACACCCTCTGGAAATCGGTCGCGACGGTCTGCAGCTGCACGCCCAGCCTCCGGTCACTGGCAATTAAGGGTGGACATTTGGCTTGAGGCTTGCGAGCCGGCTCGGCTCGTAACGAGCTCGAGCCGGCTCGGCTCGAGCTCGTATTTTTTCAAGCCAAGCCGAGCTCAGGTTTCAGCTCGTGACAGAAACGAGCCGAGCCCGAGCCAGCTCGCAAGCCGCTCGCGAGCCGAACGAGCCGGACTCATCCAAATATCCAAATCCAATCGCTCATTCGTTTACTTGCGTCCGAACTCCGCCTACGCCCGTCGCCGCTCTTTCCCCAATCCGATTCCCCAGTCCCCACCCCGCATTCTCCAAATCGCCGCCCGCCGGTCGCCTCCTCCCCGCCCCCCCAGCGCCTCCTCCCCGCTCCCCGCCCTCGCCCCCGCCGCCTCTTCCCCGTTCCCCCGCCTCCTCCCCGCTCCCCGCCCCGGCGCCTCCTCCCGCTCCCGCCTCGCCCGCCGCCTCCTCCCGCCCCGCCTCCTCGGCGCCTCCTCCCGCTCCCCACCTCGCCCCGCCGCCTCCTCCCGCCCCGCCGCCTCCTCCCGCCCGGCACCTCCTCCCGCTCCCCGCCGCCTCCTCCGTCTTCCTTCCCCCCCGCAGACTCCCGCCGCCTCCTCCTCCCTCCTGCCGACCCCGCCGCGATCTATGCTCTGGAAGAGACCGAGCTCGGTGATCTGTGCTCCCGCCGCCTCCTCCCCGGCGTCGCCGCCCCGGCCCCCTCCGCGTCCTCCGCCGTCGAGCCTCTACTACAGCTGCTGAATGCTTGTGTTGAATGTTGTTGTTGCTAATGTTGCTGCTTGCTGTTGCTAATGCTGTTGTTAATGTTGAATTGCTGATGTTCTGCTGATGTTGCTAATGCTGCTGTTACGTTGCTGAATCTACCCGTCCGAGCTTGCTGAATCTACTGCTGTTCTGCTGCTTACGTGCTGCTGTCCACGAGCTCACGAGCCGTCCGAGCCGGCTCGAGCCTACTTTCGAGCCGAGCTGAGCCGCCATTCTTGCTCGTTTTAGAAACGAGCCGAGCCGAGCCGAGCCGCACTCCACAACGAGCTCGGCCGAGCCTGGCTCGAGCCGGCTCGGCTCGGCTCGCTTCGGCCCTCACCGCAATAGCGGCGCTTCTTCCCACCTTCACGGCGAGCGATCCTTCGCAAATCACCACGACACAACAACACAAACACACGATTCATTTGTAATTTCAGCGCGTGAAGACTCGCCCGGATCAAGAACCAACCCAACCCAGAAGGAAGTACGCGAGAGACGGGGGGAGAGCAGGAGGAGAAGAAAAGGGCGGGACCTTGTGGAAGTCGGCGGGCGGCGCCGGCGGAGTAGGCGAGGACGAGGAGGAGCACCAGTTGGGCCGCCATGGGTGGGGTGGGGGATCACCACTTGGAGGACGGCGCGCCCATGGCGGCGTCGGCGAGTCGGTCCTCCAGTGCCGCACCTCCCGACGAACACCACCAACAGGAAGGTCTCGATCGCCTTGAGCACCGCTTCCCGGCTCCTCCGGCTCGGTACTCGGGAGTTGCAGCGCTTTCTTCGCCTTCCACCTGTCCATCGCTCACCTCCACGCCGCCGCCGGCTTCTTATCCGCGCCACTGCTGAACGAAGTCTTCGCCGCGGAGGGAGGGGAGGATGCGGCGGCGGAGGAGGGAGAGGGATGGGGGGTAGGAGGCGGTGGTGCGGGGGACAGAGAGGGGGAGGCGGCGGCGCGTGGGGTTGGGGGAGGAGGGGAGGAGGCGCCCGGGGGGCTGGAGGTGGAGGCGGCGGCGCTTGGGAGGGAGGAGGGGAGGAGGCGGCGCCGCGGGGTGGGAGGGAGGGGAGGAGGCAGCGGCGCGGGGTGGGGAGGGGGAGGAGGCGGGGGGCGGCGGGGGGAGAGCGAGGGGGAGGCGTGGGGGCAGCGGGAGGAAGAGCGAGGAGGAGGCGTGGGGGCGGTGGGGGGAATAGCGAGGGGTAGGCGTGGGGGCGGAGAGGTGATGTTGGGATTTTATGGTTTAATCAGATCGTGTGGCTGAGAAGAGAGGAGAAAGATCGAATGGTTAAGAAGTGAGAGAGGGTGGACGTGACGGCAACCACCAACTCCTTCTTTTTAAATAGTAAAGAAATATATCGTTAAAAATATTTTTATAAATTATAATTTTATTAGTATATAATAAGATTGTAACTAGTTTATGGCTTAAACTTATGGCTGTGGGTTTCGGTTTATTGCTGAAATTACACTGTAGCAATTGTTAGCTTTGTCTAAGGAAAAAATTAAAAAAATGAAAAAAACTATTATATCGTCGCGAACAATACAAATGAATAGGGGAAAAAGAAAAGACAAAAAAGCTAAAAAAGCAAGAAATGAGTCGAAATTAAAAGACCATGCATTTTAAGTATATTTTGGTTTAAATATACCGAAAGCTAAAAATTTAGGGCCATTAACTCAGCTTTTTCCGTCATTGGCGGTGGTGGCGGTAGAACATCAGAAAGGTGTATCACTACAAGAAAAAATTTTTGTTTTTTTAAAAATTTACTTATACTTTTTTTTCTATTTTTTGTTTTCGGTTTTTTTATATTTTTTTACATTTAATTATACTCAATAAATCAACTCAGTTACAGTGTTTTTTCAGCCAGCTACAGTGTTTTTTCAGCAAAAACCAAAAACTATCGCTATTCCGATTACCTCCTTAGAAGCTGAAGCTGTTTGGAGCAAAACTAAAGTTACAAAAAAAAAAGAGAGTAATAGTCAGGTCACACCTCAGAAGTAAAAAACGTCACTTCAAACTGAACGGAGGGAGTACTACAACATGATTTTTATTGAGATGGGAGGATGTAGGAACCTTTGATAATAAAAATGTAATCCTCTGGTTTGGAAGCACAAGTCCAGATTTGTTTTCTTCGAAGACGGGCGATAGGGTAGTGGACTAAAAATAATATCTTTGAAAGAGCACAACAAGAACTGCAACAATTCAAAAGTGCATACGGTGGTCAGAAACAGACCCCCAGAAAGGTAGAAAAGGCAGGTGGAAATGGATTAATTAAGCAATACAAAAATAAAGATATGTAAATTTTTTCCCCGAAATTGTTTTTATTGATTTGGTGCTCAAACCAAAGTAGTTTGTATGTTTGCACCTGAATCATGGTTTGTACAAAATGTGCCCCTGCCCCATGTATAAATACTAAATGGAAGGAGGTGCGCAATGCATATGCAATGCGCTTATGGGGAAGAATAATTTTACTGAGTTAGGCCAGTAACAATTCAACATGCATTGCCACATAAAATAATTCGAGGACCTCACCATGCACTGTTGTCGAAATTTCGCCAACAAAATTGGTTAGGCCAGACACCAACTTTCTTCGCCAAGTGTGGGAATTTCAACTAGGGGTAAAAACGGATCGGATAGTTTCCGATCGATCCGGACGAATACGGATACGGATTGTGTCGGATCGGATTTTTTCGGATAATTCTCGGATCGGATACGGATACGGATTTTTTTTATCGGATACGGATACGAATACGGTAAACCTAGTATCCGTCGAATACGGATACGGATAATCCGGATAAAACGAAACCGGATATCCGGATTTTCTAGAATCTCCCCCATTTTATTATTTTCAAAATCCGAATAAAATCCAAAAGGCTCTAGAAAATAGCAATTAAATCCCAAAAATTCATCAAAAATACCAGAAAAATCCATGAGACCTGAGGAACACAAATAAAATATTTTTATCTCATGTTAAAGTTTAATTTAATCATATTAAATTATTTTAAATTCTAAAAATTTATTTTAAGCTTGATTTAATTCCAAAAAATTTATTTTTATAAACAGGGCTTTATAAACTTCAGAAAATCAGGATGTTACAAACTATTTACATATTTTTGTTAATTTTGGATGTATAGTTTAAGGGGTTTTCATGTTCCGATAAATATTCGTAACCGTATTCGTTTCGATTCGTATTCGATCCGTATCTGTATTCGATATTATTCGTATTTGTATTCGTATTCGAGTTATCCGTATTCGTATCCGTATCCAAAAAAAATATGAAAACAAATATGATAAAGGCATTATCCGTCCGTATCCGATCCGTTTTCACCCCTATTTCAACCTTTTGTTTTGTATTGATATTAAATTGTCTATTATTCTACTTTTTAGAAGGGAAATTTTCAGTGATTTATGACTGTTGCCAATTAATTTGGGGATTGAGACTTCTTTCACTGCATGATGCCATTCACTAATAGGAAAACTGCGTAAATGCAGAAACAATGAGGGGGTATCAATAATTAACTTACAATGAATATATGGGAACTCTTTGACATCAATTTGCTCACGAGGTATTCCAAATGCATTCAAGGTCATTACAATTCTTTTAATCCACTCATCTAACTTTCGACAATTGACTTTGACTTGCTTCAGGTGCGTCATGACAAAGGATTGTTCCATTGGATTCCAACTTTCTTCACTTTCCACCATTTGATCAGGTCCCTAGAGGATAAAAGATACTAAGATCAAGATGCCATGCGCTATGTTAAGACAGTAAGAGTATATTTGGAGAACATATACCATACAAAGTTGAAGAGTAAGCTTCTCCAGAACAGGCGAGTGTTGGAGAATGCAGACTACTCCACGGAGGTCAGCAGCCACAAACCACTCATTCAGTAATAATGTCCTCAAGTTTGTGAACATTGGGCATCGTCTCAAATCCCTTTCGATAATTAATAAACTGAGAAAGTGCAGATAAGTAAGATCAACTCAGAGATTTAATGTTTAAAGTACAAGATGCAAGCATAGTAAAGTTAGCATGGGTTTCAGGTAGACATCTAAAATTAAAAGCTATACTTCCAGAAAGTAATGAAAGAGGACTATAACCCATTCCATTACAAATTTCTCAAGTTACTCTATTTTACATGGAGATGCCAATATACTAGCCATACTAAATAATGCCCTTCAAAAATTAACACTGCCCACTAAGTCTTGTCAATCTTACCATTTTAATTGGATAATGGGTGAAGTTTCAGAAGTGTATGTCGTAGAATAATATAACCAAAATTTTCACCTGCAAATTATATTGGATGTCCTCTTTCAATCATGATGGTTCAAAAGCATCAACATGTTGTAATGATATAATAGACTCGCTGGATTCATCCACTATGGTCTGCAAGAGAACGGATAACGATGCAGGGAGCTAAGACGGAAGTGCGTGCAAGCATACCGTTTGCGGTTCATTTATCAACTCTAGATGAGTAGTGTCTGACAAACATTCAAGAAGTAAACATCCATCCTTTTCATCATCGATAGCATAACAACCATCACAGTCCTTTCTACCACAGTCCCAATCACAGTAATCATAACAGTTGTCGTCAAATCTGACAATTGCATCTACCAAAGAAGGCATGCTGTCAAACAGCGGAGTCCGGCCCTGAAAATCCACTAACTTCAGCGACGTGAGGCCAGGGACAGAGACGCGAATGCGTGTGTCCAGACCGGGATCCGGGTCATCGAAACTCAATGCTGTCATAGCTAGACGCTTGAGCGATTTGGACGTGATCTTCTTTGCATAGATGGCGCAATAAGTCATCTCTAGTTCTTCCAATGCTGGACAACTTGAGAAATCGACAGTGCTCGCTTCTAGCTTCACAGAATCAAGCTCCAACCTTGTCAGGTGTTCCGAGACGAGGGTCAGGTTGGCTATCTGCAGAAACTCGTCTTCAACCTCAACACAAACTCTGAGCTCTCGAACTTTGCACACCAGTAGGCAGTAGGGCGTAAAAGATCCACATGTTCACGTCGCACGATTCGCGGCCATAGTAGTTGATGAAGTGAAGATCGCAAGTGTTGATAGGTGCGCCACCACGGCGGCGCAGCACATGTTCCAGTAACTCACGACAGTCTCCAATGGACTCGCCGGCTATGCGCAGGGCAGGCGCATACTTCCAGAGGTAACGCCAGCGTCGAGAGAGCACGCATGTCCGCACAGCCTCACGCGTGGGCAAGAAGGATAGCATGCGCTCGAGGATGTCGTCCGGGAGGTCGCCAATGCTGACGCCTCTACTTTCCATAGCTGCTTTCTTCGTCTTGCTGCTCTCAGCCATTCTGCAGAACATGTGGCAGGAGCTATGCTGTGGGAAATGAAGCTAGCATGTCACGGACACACAGAGAGAGAGAGAGAGAGAGAGAGAGAGAGAGAGAGTAAAAGGAAGTGACACATGACAAATCCCTTGCTACATAGGTGGAGCTTCTTTGCTACCTTCTGGACAAGGCTCGACAGAGAGGATAGAGAAGGATAGTAGGGGATTCATCCGAAAACCACAGTAAGTGAAATTGGTAAATCTTTTTTTCTTGGAAGAAATGGATCTACACAACTACCATTGTGTTTGCTTTATTGTCATGTTTGCATCCCATTATGCCCTAATCACTGAAATGTTCCGGTTTGGTAACAAAACCAGTACATGCTACATCCAGTATCACCCAAAAGTTCAAGCTTTCTAAGCCTCTAGGAGCTTTGATCCACACGGATTACGGAGTAGATCGGGAGGTGAAGGAGGTATTCAAATTTTCTGGTAAAATATCAAATATGAAAATACATCTTCTCTGAAAAAAACATAAAAGATCTACTCTTTCACCTCCAGATCTACTCCGTAGTATGTGTGAATCCAGGGCCTAGAGGTTCAGCAAAGCTTAAACTTTTGGGTGCTATAGGATGCAAATTGTTTTGTACTGGTTTTGTTGCTAAACTGGAATATTCCCGTGATTAGGGGCAAAATGGGATGCAATTAACAAGTCTACACCACTCATACAATGTAAAGATGGCATTCACTATTCAGAAATACAAACCCATAGATCTATTGAATGATGGTATAAATTATTCTTTTGTTTACCTTGTATGATGACCATCACTTACCATCTCTAGATCTAATTTGGAATCCGGTCTCTTCAAGGTTCACCTAAGCCTAATTTACATATCTAGGTAGCCAGTGGCGCTACCGACCGCACGTGGTTGGTGGGGCTAGTGGTGGGTGCGATGGCAGAGAAATCCCAATGCAAGAGGAAAAGGGAGGAGGGTGATGAGATAGCGGTGATGTTGGGCTCTGTTCTAGTGTTGATGGATTTGGATAGATTAGTTAGAAGACATAGGTGAAACGAAATGCTAGGGTATGGGAAGGGGCGATATTGGCTTGAATGGGTTTAAAGGCCGCTAGGAAGGCCTATGCAGGGATACAAAAGTTGGGGATATAGAAGAAGAGAGAAGTTATAGGTAGAAGGCGGTGGCTGCAAAGGAGAGAGGGAAGGAGACTAGGGTTGGTTTTAGGATTATTATGGATGAACGGTTAAGATGGGGTGATCTCCGTTTGTCAATTCTGAAGGTAATTGACTCTTATGGAAGAAATCGATATATGGTGCCCGGTTGCTCTTTAATATTTAGAGAGGTTATAGTAAAAATGACTGAACCGCCCTTCAAATAACAGGGGAGAAGAGGGGTGACTAGCACATAAAAGGAAATCTTGTGCCATATGGATCAATATGGCTGGGTAGGGTTTTTTTTTTGTCAATTCAAACATTATCTCTCTAAATATTTGAAAACAATAAATGTGTTTCTAATATAGGCTCTTCTAAAAGAAGGAATTGGCACTAATGCCTAGCGGTATAGAGAACATAGCGACCATTGAAGACAGTATTCAACAAATAGATTTCATAATAACAAATAGCAAAGCAACGCATTCCAGTGGCATAGTTTTAAAAGCCGGACCGGCTAGTGAACCAGACAAGTCACAGGTTTACGACTTACTAGTTCAACTGGTGGTTCAAAAATAACATATCTAAAACATTTATTGATTTTAAATTCAAAAGATATGGAGCACCAGCCAACTTATAGTTAAAATCCTTAATATAGGGTCCTCTCTGCTTGTTAGTCATGAGAAACTAGCTAGGTGGGCTGTGTAATACTAGTAAAGAGAGAAGAGAGAAAAATGCAAAGAATAAAAACAATCCAAAGAAGAATAAAGATAATAAAGTAGAGTTTGCTGTTAGACCCATCAGCTTTAGAAATGCCGAACGAATTAGCGCTCACAGAGGTTCCCAGACCGTCCGAGGCTAGTCGGCACTATCTCGCGTTTTGGATTTTTATCATACGGTGGGAGATTCCATCTTTACCTTTCTACTAGTTCACCTTACCTGCCACAGTAGAAGAGCCATTCAATAGTGCAAAGCCACCCGTTGGATCAAAAAAGTCCTAAAAGCCCACAGTGACTTAAGAGTCATATAGAGAAAAGGGAGGGGCAGTCTAGTCAATGCACAAAGAGTCTCACGGCCATGCCTCCATTTATAAGCAGCTAGCCACGAAGAGCCTGAGAGCCACTGCGCCACCGGCGGCAAGCCGTGGGCACTACCGCAGTACTTACGTATTAACTTTTGTTGGTATGTTTAGACTTTACTAGTGTGCCAATGTAACTAGAGTCAAAATGGTATGTTGTATGTTAAGTCTCTACAATATGAATAAAATTATGTTTGTTTAAATTCCTTGGTACTTGTTAAAAATAGTAATATTATGCAATAATGGTAGCACTCTAGACCCCAAAAGATGGGCGGGGTGTTATAGGTTGCTAAGGCACTGGTCTGCTAAGGAGGAGAAGGTTGCTGGGTACTTCAAATATTTTTTCACCAGATTTGTACACCTAAACAATCTATTTTCTGGACTGAATTGGACCAGCGTTGGCCTGGTTTTTTCTGGTTAAACTGTCTGTCCGATCTTTTTTAAACTAGCCGAAGTGGTATGGAGCCAATATTGGCCATTGCTAACACCCGGACGTTCGATCCGGGTGCTAGCATCGGACAGTGTGCTACAACATTTGTTGCTCATATATGTAACATTTGTCGGTCATCTATGCAGCAAAAAAGGTTGTTTTTATTGCAATATTTTTTGTTACGTGATGCATCAATCGGCGGCAGCAGTGTAACATCGAGATTTTTATCAAATATTTTTGTTGTATATATAGCCAAAAATGTTGCATATATAACCGAGTAATGTTGCATTGGAGCGTACAATGGGAATACTCTCATCGTTCTTTGTTACATACATAGTTAAGAAATATTGTATATGGATGAGAAATGTTGCATCACAGAGTACGATGGGAGTACTTTCATCGTTCTTTGTTTTTTTGTTGCATATATATCCGAGAAATGTTGCATACAATCGTCTGATTTTTATCTGTTACTCCGTACATATGAACAGTAGCATTTCCCACCAATATTCTCCTCTTTATTTTATAGAATGCCTTGACAGATTTACTGCAACAAATAGAAGACAAAATGACTGTCCTGGCCCACAAGTCAGGTGAGTACCAACATGGACCAAGACCCACCAGCAACTTACCATAATACAAACTATCAAATTTTAGTGACTTGATATATATGTGTGGGCGACCTCGATCCATAATATTAACCTATGAAAAAAGTGGTCGTTTCGAAGGACAAAAGGAAACTGAACCGTCACGTCATGTATTGAGGATTCTGGACCAATGACGGGAGGCAATGCTTTCACGTCGCAATACATAATGACACACTGATACACATGTAACGTAACTAATTTAAGATACTTTTTTAGAGGAACATAATAATATAAGGTACTGACTTAAGGGAGGTGACTGAAGGGGTGATCGGTTTGATTTTTTTTCGGTTTCAGTTTCTAGTTTTAATTTTTTTTTCACTATTCACTACACTATCTACTAACTTAGTTACAGTGTTTTTTCAGCCAGTTACAGTGTTTTTTCATCCAAAAGCTAAAAGCCATCGCTATTCTGATCACCCCTGAATACATAACCTAGACATTTACGCACATAGTGAGAAGAATTAATGTACACAGAAGATTCAGATCTTCATGTGCCTGGTTTTATGGGCAGTTAGAGAACTTGAGAGGCATCGAAAATAGTGTTCCTGAGTAGTACAAACCAATATTGCAGGCAGTTTAATAATCGAGCAGTCATACAGGCAAATTGTAAAAATATAAGAAGAACGAATATTGTGAATAGTAACTTACATTCAAGCAAACATTGGTTTGTTGGATAGAAATTTTCTCAAGAGGAATGTCACGTGAGCTCCGCAACTTCGAAATTTTGTGAAGCCTCTCATCAACCACTCGACATTTGACTTTGACTATCTTAAGGTTCCTTCTTTTGTTTCAACATTATCATTGGAATATTGGATGCTTGTAGCAAAAAAAAACACCCTTCATCCAAATTTGTATGTCGTATTTTTTAAATGGTCTTGTCCATAAATATAAGACATATTTCATATTTCAGTACAAAATTAGTGTAATGTTCTTTTTATACCTCTAATAAATATACAACTTTATTTGTTATTTTCTACTTACACGCATTGAATATAGTGCTTACCATGTCCAAGTTTTTAAGACATATTTTCTCTTAACACATAGACTAATGAGATATGATAAATAACTAAACTATCTCTAATTATTATCTCTAAATACTATATTCAATACATATAAGTAGATAATATAAAGTAAAGCGGTATATTTATTAGGAGTATATAGAAAACTCCATACTAATTTTGCATTAGAATATGCAATACGCCTTATATTTATGGATAAGACCATTCAAAAAATATATCTTATAAATTTGAATGGATGGAGTATATGATAATATTTGTTAATCATGGATGGTAACTTTAATAACACATACTCCCGTCGTCCCGCAATATAGATCATTATTCTTGAAAAACGTTGTCCCACAATATGAGTCCAGGTAAAAAATGATGACAATTTATTGCAATTTTTCCTGTTTTACCCCTCATAACACATATTGCTGATTGGGATAGTTTTGTAGTTTCTCTAATTTGCACACAGGTATATCCATAAATGGAATCCTAGAAAAATCACTACACATCGCTGACTATTCTCAATCCTACATTTTTAACGTGCACGATGACAGAAGCCCAAGAACTGCGAAACACAATGCCGAAAGCGCCAACTTGTTCCAACGAATATGTGCAGCTTCTAATCAAGTAGTACGATTCTATGGATATGCAAATACTGCAAGAGAAACAATTAAGGGGGTGATCGGAATAGCGATGACTTTTGGCTTTTGGCTGAAAAAATACTGTAGCTGGCTGAAAAAACAATGTAGCTGAGTTAGTGGATAGTGTAGTGAATAGTGAAAAAAAAGCTGAAGCTAGAAGCTGAAGCCAAAAAAAAGTCATTCCGATCACCCTGTAACTGATAGGAAACAAGGATATATAGGAGCAGACAGAAGCAAGTGCAAGCATACAATGCCATCAAGAGTTGCCAACTCCAAATTTCGTAGCATTTGACAAGACCTTTGAGAAGCACAGTCATCGCTGCTATTAGCATTAGCAATACAATAGCAGCCTTTACGGCAACCATTACCAGAGTCCCCATTGTCGTCATCAGTGCAATGGTCATCACAGTGTTCACCGATTCTGATATGGGTCTGTTTCTTTTTGGTTTTTAAAAGTGATTTTTAACTTTTATTACAATACCTAACTTTTAAACAGTGCATTTTTTCAAGACGGGGTCTATAAATTAATTGTAGTACACGTTAAAAATTTAACATCTATACCATCTAAAATCATAAATAAGTATCTTTTTCTCCGTAATCTCTATCACAAATAACTAGAATTCAAAAATTTTAATTAAAAATCATAAACCGTAGTCATATTAAACATACCCCTATGCTGTTAACGACAGCGGAATGCTTGCAAGCAGAGGAGGGGGGCCGCCATTACAACCTAGTTCCAGTGAAACGAGGCATGGGGTAGAAATCAGAGCCTGGACATCTGGGCCAAAGAAGCAATCAGCCAAACTCAGGTGTCAGGCTTATGGACAAGGTTTTGTGGGCGTAGATGCAGCCACCTTGCATCCTTAGATCCTGCGACGCTGGACAGCTCGAGAAATAAGAAAGCCGCCACTGAGACAGTGATCGATTCTGGTTTCTAGTTTTTAGATGTCGAAAAGTATTTAGAACAGTTGATTTTTTAACGTGGCTATTCTTCTTATTTTTTCTTCTTCCTTTATATTATCTATAGAGATATAAATATGTTTTTATTTTTCTGTTTTTTTATTGAATACCTCAGAAAACTAATAGCTATTACGGTATTATTTTAGTCAAAAACTGTAGCCAAAAGACAAAAAGTAATATGAACATCTGACTTCTTGAAAGTTAAAATAGCTTCTCCACTCCTTTGATTCCGTCTCACTCTGGAGATAAAGGCAGAGGATCATAGGCGTATCATGCCCCCCATTCCTTTCACTCCCGTCTCACGTACGTATATCTCTCTTTGTTTTCTCCCCTGCTCACACTCTCCTTCTAAAAACCACTTCTTTCAGCTATTACTATTCATTTTCAACTAAAAAATCATCAGCTATAGTCAATACAAACGCCCATATAGCACTTTTAAACAGGGCGATAGATCATCCAGCTGCAAATATTGTCAAGAGTTAGGAGATCAGTGGCACGCGGGAAGCCACATGATGCCCTTAACACCATGTGCATAGAGGCCAACACAGAGCACCCTAACTTTGGCACAGTATGGCATGCCGAATCCAGAGGTTTACGTAGGGAACGTATTAAGCCAGTATTTCCCTATGTTTTCCCCCCCGAAATTAAGCCAACCTTTATTGATATTAGAGCAAGGTTAAATCATCCACAAGGATTGGTACAATGAAATCTGGCTTCATCTTGCTCTTGCCATATTACATTGGCTTTCGAAACCACAATCTATCGGGCTAGAACATGAGCAGCCCGCTTAGCTGTCTGTGAACAACGAACAACTTCACCAAAGAGGTAGTTGTTTGATATATCTTATATAGCTGTGTATTTATCCCGTTATATAAGGGGTTTCCTATATATATGACATACCTGTACGGGTATATATATTGACCCATTGGCTTCATGATGAATACAAGTGCTATTCATAACATGGTATCAGAGCCAAACCTAGGGTTTCGTCATACCTAGGGTTTTGCCTGGTCTCCACCGCATTTGCCGCCGTCGCTGGTTCTTCTCGAGCTTTTCGCTGCCGCCGGTTCCTTCGCCCGCGTGCTGGCCAGATCCTCTTCGAGCAGCTGCCTCTTCTCTGGCCACCTCTCCTGGATCCAGCAACCGCCGACGGATCTCGTTGCGCGGATCGCCACTTCGTGCTCATCGCCGGTGACGCTGCCGGCCTCCCTCGACAAGCGCCGCTGCTGTGATTGCCGATCTGGACTACGCTAACTTGGATCTTTAACCGAGGCCGGATCTGACGCCACCGTTGCGCGCCACGACTTCCAAGGGGCAAATTGGGTCGGACGAGGTCGTCAGAGTGGCCTCAGACCGAGTCCGCTAAGGCCACCGCTTGCGAGGGGACGCTCCCGATTCCCCTCGTGCTAGCACCCCTCCTCTCTGCTCTTGTCACCGTCGACCCGCCTATCGCCGGCGCCATCTCGCCTCGCGCAGTGGTGGCTGAGTACCAGCTGCCGGCCGCCGACCAAGTCGCGTCCTCTACCGACCGCCAGCCGCCGACCAAGCCGCGTCTCTTTGGTCTGGTTGGTACATTTTTTGTTCCTTGGTCTGGTTGGTGAACCCTTTTTGAGTGAGCCGATCGAGAGAAAAAAAAGAAAAAAAGAAAAAAGAGAATAAAATTTTCTTTTGCAGGCACCGTCTCTATTCTTCGCTGCCCGGTGATCTTCGATGGTCTCAACTATCGGGACTGGTTTCAGTACATACGTGGTCAACGTCTTTGGGAGTTTCTTACTGATGACTTGCCTTGTCCGTCTTACCCTACTCCACCTGCTGTGTCTGTATTCCTGAAGAATGCTTCTGAAGACACTCATACAAAGGTATCTGAGGCCTTTGAGGTTGCCGTGGAGACTTTTCAGTCTCAGTATGCTGCTTACAAAACATGGATTGATGAGGATGCTTGTGCTTCTGCTATTCTGATTGCTAGCATAGAGGTGCATCTCACTGGTGATGTCGTTGGTCTAGCTTCCGCCCAGGTGATGTGGGCACATCTGCGCACCGG
Organism: Melocanna baccifera; assembly: GCA_036346265.1. NCBI lineage: Eukaryota > Viridiplantae > Streptophyta > Magnoliopsida > Poales > Poaceae > Melocanna > Melocanna baccifera. The sequence continues at coordinate 17,526,225 of CM070707.1, read as the reverse complement.
CTATGAGCCATCTGATGACTCCTTGTATCTTGTTGTTGTGCGCTAGGAGCAGTCACTGCAGCAGAGAGATGCTACTGTGGATGAGTTCTACGCTCAGCTGTCCGCGGTATGGCGTCAGATTGACTCTTTAGGGCCAGATGTTTGTCGTGCCTATCAGTGTTGTTAGCGTCAGTAGTCTCACCTGGAGCTTCGTCACATCTACGACTTCTTGACATGTCTCCGGTCAGAGTTTGAGCAGACTCGTGCTCAGTTGCTGGCTCGTCACCCTCGTGTGACTCTGTTGGAGGCTCTTATAGCTGTTCGTACTGAGGAGATTCGCCTTCGTGATTCGAATCTACTATCATCATCGTCGTTCCCTTCGGTCTTGGTTGCTTCTTCAGCTTCTACTCTTGCTGCGTCGCCAGTTACTTCTTCACCAGTTGCGCCTCCACCAATGATAGCTGCTGTTGATAGGGGACTTCACTGCACTTATTGCAACAAGGATGGACATGTGGAACATTTTTGTTACAAGAAGGAGAAGGATTTTCGTTGTGGTGCTCGTCCTCCGAGGGGCACTAGAGGTTCCTCCTCTCAGCAGAGTCCTGATATCTCTGATACTCAGCAGTTCCTATCATTGCTAGATCGCACGGTTGCTTCTACATCGTCAAATACTGTTGGTTCTGCTACTCAGTCTTCGGGTGAGAGACCACCTTCTACTCCTTCGTTAGGTACATCACCTTAGGTTCTTGATTCTGGAGCTTTTTTTCATATGATATCTGATTCCACCACTCTCACTTTCATTAGTTCTAAATTATACATTCACATTAGTCCTCAGGTAAATGTTGAATCATTCACATCCCTTATTGCCAGCATCAGTTCTACAAAAATGATGACCATAATGGTGGCTGTGTGCTTCTTGGAGGTTTGTCAAGTGCTACAAATTTGAAGTTGCTAGCTTACTCTCGAATGGTACATACTCCCATCTTAATTCTTAATCCACTAGTATTGTTTGTCTACCATTTCCCCTTTTTCAGGATCTATATCTTAGTTGGACTGTCAGGATTTTGTGATATTCTTGGTATTATGTACTACTGTGTTTCAAGTTTTAAGTTCTAAAATAATTCTAATTGAGAATGTAATGTGATAACTGAGAATACCATTAACTTCACTTACTCATGGTGTGAATTTATATAGGATTTTAGCCATGTATTGTCAATAACTCAACATTTATATGCAAATGTAGAGGAACTTATTCAATATGACATCTCCAGGCATGAGTTTTAAATGTCTAACCAAAGGTCCAATGCACTTTACTATCATTTCATAGCTTGCTTTAAAACTAGATCTTAAACTACTACTACTTTGCACTTTGTTTAGCCTATTTTCTCGAGGGATTTGAGATGGTGCCCTACATTTGGTAAGTTGAAGACATTGTTGCTGAATGGCTGTTGACCTCCATGCACTACTTTGCACGCTCGAACATTCACCGGCTATCGAGAATCTGTAAGGTAATATTTTCTAAATAGACAACTATTGTATTAAGCTGTTAATATTTTATGCATGATTTTTTTTTACTACAGGGACCTAAACATACAATGGAAATGGAAGGACAATACATGGAACAATCATCTGCTATACCAGAAGTCCAGAACACTTTAAGATGGTCAAAGTCGAATGTGAAGAGGTTGGTGAGAGGGTTTGCAGAATTTTGAAGTTCCTGAGTACATTTGACATGGAAATTTCTATCAAAATGAGTAAATCATTGAAACGTAAGCTAATTAGTACCACTGTCCATTGTTTCTCTATTTCTGAAATTTGCCTTTTATATTTCTGAACGAGAGACAGCAATGAATAAATTCCTAAATAAAGATAGGAATATCAAACTAGTTAAAAAACGGCAAGCTAGCATTTGGAAGGGGAAAAGAGGACACAATCTAATTCATTTTGTTGGCAAATAACATCCATAAAACTATACACAGAAGTGCTTCTGTTGAATTGCATTGTATCAACAGAAACACAATATGCTGGCTTAAATAGCTTTGTAAACTGTTATTGCATAGTTCCGAACAAAAACACCAGTCTGAAGTGAATAGTTCTGATTTCTGAACAATAAAACAATATGTTGACTTGTTCAATAGTTATGAATTGTACAAGATATATGACATAACTCGAATAGTGATACTAACTTCATCTTTCAGACTGTTTAGTGCTGCTTATGAACTTCATCTCAGAAGACCCATTAGATTTTGGTAACTATGTGCCCTTGTCGACCGATCACCCATCAATGCCTCTCGGAAGTTGGAACTAACTGTGGTTTTCATATTTGTACAGGTTTCGGTTTGTTTGAAGAAGATTCGGATTGACAATGGATATACTCGGACTTATACCTGTTGATTATTCAGTTTGCAAGGCTTCAGTTTGCTGTGTCAAGGGTGCTACGTTTTGTCTTCGGTTTGCACTTTTATCTGTTGGTTCCAGTCGTAGGAACAGCTAGCTTAAACTTCTTTTATATCATCTATTAAGCCCATTGGATTCAGGCTGGGCTATAACTGCTTTGCTCAACTCTACAGAGGCTTGTCACCTAGAACTAAAAGGGAACCCTATTTGGTTTATGAAATTCGGAATCCAGACACTTATTTTGAGCTAGTGACTCTGTTGATTCTGCCTGGCCTCATCACAGCCGTTGGATCTGCCACCCAAATCATGAGCAGATTACAATCCAGCAATTGTAAAATTAGGGCCTCGATTGGGGCCCTCCTCACGCCTTATTGCTACATTGGGTGTGTTTGGCACTTTGGCTTGCTGCCTACATACTAATTTCATCATCCAACATTTTTCTATGTTCACATATCTACAATGATAATACTCTTTCCCTTAGCGTCAAGATGTGCTTATCAGATGGGGGAAAAGGACATTGGAATTGTGGACTTGCTATTCCATAGTAATACGTTTGTTAAAAGTATAAAAATATTATATTCCAAAATGATACTATTTTCTTACGATCAATCCAAATAATTTTGTGCTTTTTACTATTTTCACTAGATCCACGATATGCAGTACCAACCACTCCTCCAAAACAATAGATACATATAACAGAAAGAACTCGAAAAACATCATGGCATGGTAAACCAGGTCCAATAAGATGGTCTAGACAAAGTTGCTTTTCCAATTCTATATATGCCGTTTCCATGATTAGAACCGGCATGACATTCCCACAAACAAAAGGTAGCAACCGAACTTTTTAGCCTTGCATTACTGAATCATCTAGAGACATTAGATCCATCAACAACCCAACAGCACTTCTCGAAACTGAAACCTGTTCAAAAATGAAAAGGTACAAAAAGTTCAGAGGGCCATTATCTAGAGACAAAACTGTTCAATAACTTGACAAGGATATTTAAAATACAAGAGCTGACAAAAAAACCCTGACCAACATGCAGCTTAACCTAATAATTTAAAAAGTTGTAGATGTTTCCTTATAAAAATTGTAAATATGTTCTACTAACATAAAATTTAGCCAAAAACTATGAACTTATTTGATAACTAGACTTCTAGCGATGACATCTGACCATTTCCACCTACACATAACAGGAATGCATCAGGCTAAAGTGCCCCATAACAAGCATGCAGAAACTCAGAAAGGACGAAGAGTGCCGCAGGTAACTTACATCTTGACAATTTTCCACCCAGTATGACGTTAATCTGTTTGACAAACCTACTCAAGAACTTTAAAATTTTGCAAACCCTCCCATCAACTTCTCCACATTTGATTTCAACTATATTAAGGCGTTCAGATATTGCAGGCAACTGCTCCCTTAGATGGTCGCTTCCTTCTGATTCTATTGTACATTTCGGTCCCTGTAGTAAACAAACATATTCACCAAGATCTATCAATCATGCATAATAACTTTAACAACACGACTAGCGTTTCAGACAATGCATACCTTAGATAGTTGAAGAGTCAACTTCTCAAGAGCCGGTGAATGTTCGAGGATGCAAACAAGTGCACGGAGGTCAACTGCCACGCACCACTCATTCAGCAACAACGTCTTTAACTTACTAAATGTAGGGCACCATCTCAAATCCCTTTTGAAAATAAACTGGAAAGAAACTAATTGTTAAGTCATCAATATCTAAAGATAGATACATATACTGAAAAGAAACTAAGGACTCAAAAACAACACTAGTGAAATAAGAATTAAGATGGCAGTACATACCGATCCAGAGTTAGCTATCAACTCCAAATTAACATCGCTCGACAAACCACCAAGAAGCACGCAGCTACCGTTATGGTCGTCTTCACCAGAACAATTTGCACAAACGCCACAGCATTCCCCCAAAACACCTTTGTGACAGCAATCTCCGTAGGGGCAGTCAATTCTGATAAATGCGGTTTCTAATGAAGGCATGCTTTCAAGCAAAGGGGCTTTACCATCGGAAAAATCGAGGTGCAGCCAAACGAGACTAAGGGCAGAAATACGAGGCCGCCGGAAATACGAGCCAAAATAGCCACTCTTGATTCTCAGGTGCTTTACTGACTGGGACAAGATCCTATCAGCGTCTAACTCACAATATGTAATCTCGAGATCCTCCAATTTTGGGCAGCTTTCAAAATCAAGAACGTTGCTTTCCAACACCACAAAACTGAGCTCCAATTTTCTCAAATGCCCGGAGACAAGAGGAGGGTGGTACAGTGTGACGGTTCCATCGACAGCAAGAATCCGAGCTTGGCGCAGCAAAGCATGTCGGATACAGGTGTTGGCGTGCGTGCGGTCTTCGTGAAAGCTTCGGTCAAATTTGTACCTGACCTCATCAAGAGTCAGCATGGTCGCGGAGGAGCAGCAGAGGGTATACGAAATCTTTCATATCACTGTCGCTCTCCCAGGCCGTGATATGCAGGCGGCGCATGTACCTCCACTGGTGGCGAAAGCAACGGGCGAGCATGCTCGTTCGCACCGCCTCAACCGCCGGAAGGAAGCCAAGGACGTGCTGGAGGACGCGCTCCGGCGGGGCGCTGAGCCGGTCCTCCCTGCAGGACATGGACGCTTTCTTGGTCCTGCTCCTGTGAGCCATTCCGTCGAACGGAGCGCTGCGGGATAGGAGAGGAATAAGTGAAGGAACGGCAGGAGGGAATGAGCTAAAGAAAGCGCACGAAATACTCAAACGCATCGGCTGCTCACCTTCGCGGGCTTAGCTTCACTCGCCGGCGCGGCGGCGGCACAAATGGAGTGTGTTTATCCTCACCGGAGGAAGGCTAGAAGACGAAGCGCGCTCTTTATATACATGGTTGCTAGAAGTTTGTGGGGACGGGCGGAAATCAAACGGAAGGCTAGTTAAGTCGAAGAGACACTAGCTCTATGCTGTTATTAGGTGGACGGCGCTCAACTCGAAGAGACGAGCGCGGTCCGCTGAGTACTGTTTATTGCTATGCATCTCTTCGGTATTCCCATCCACAAGTAGTAATAGGGCACTCCTATTGTAAGCAGTATCTATATCATTAATTAGTATATTATATAAGATAAGTATTGAGATAGATGAGAAATTAAATAAGGAAGAGAGCGAAAAAGTGTCTCATGTAAGATACTGTTTGAGCACGTAATTCAACACGAAACATTAGTTAAGATATCTATTGGGTCTTGTCACGCGAAGTCGTCTGACTTCTCCTAACCATCCGATTCTTAGACTCCAACGTCTGAAGGCTCATAAGACTCTGCTGTTCGGAGGATCTTTAGACTCCGCTGTTCGGAGGCTTTTTAGACTCCGACTACTCGGAGTCTTCAATTTCGACCTTCGGAGACTCCAATTTTGACTTTGACCTTCGGAGACTTCAACTCCAGTCTTCGACCTTCGGCCTCGGAGCCTTCGACCTCGACCTCCGTCTTCAAACCAACCATAGTTGTTTGACCGTTTTAACCTCTGTACCCTCCAACCTCTCTGAACTCTCCGACCACACGAAGCCGTCCGACCTCTCTCAGCCGTCCGATCCCTCTGACCAGCGTCGCTCACGATCACAGCTGTTTAACCACCCAAAGCCTATTGACCAAAAGTATCCTTCGACCACCAAGCCTCTGACCACTCTGTAACCTCTGACTCCGAGTGGCTGCTGTAGCTACGACTTTAAAGCGGTTGCTGTGGCTAGGACTACCAACCACTAACTCTTTCGACCACAGTCGACATTCCCATGAATTTCTTTCAAAAATAATTCCAAAAGATCTTATTCATCTTTTTCCTCTCTTTTAGACTTCCAGAAGTCGTTCTCCTTCGCCCTAACTCCGATTGGAATCATTCAAATTCCTAAATTCATCTAATATCATATTTTATCTCTCAGTATATATTTTATAATTTTTTGGATTTTATTTGAGTTTAGTTGTTTTGGTTTTTCACGTGTAGACTACGACTATTCCAGAGAGTATAACCTCGACAAACCTCAGCAAACTTTGAAGCAAGGCAAGTTACACCTTTGATCATGTTGCTCCCAGTAATTTAAAATATTTATTTTGTTTTTAAATTATTATGTATGCGTATTTTTATTTAAATCTAGTTTAAATTCGATGTAAATTCTAGTTATACACAAATCCTTTGTGTATGACCAAATTTGATATTGAATTTCCTTATGCCTTGTCACCATAGATGGAAACTTAGTTACTACAATAGTATTTACTAGAAATTTTAAAGAATTGCTTAGCCATGCTTAGAATGATTTAAGTGAGAATATTTGTTTCACTGTAAAACGATGAGTTTCTAAAATCTATTCTTGACTTCGGTGAGTCAAGGAGGAATATGAATGTTTCAAAGAAAAATATAAAATCTTAGTTTGGACCTAGGCTAATGGTTAGGTGGTGGGTGCTGGCATGCATTGTTGTTCGGTGACACAATATTGATTGTCAGGTACAAGGCGTATGTAGTTTGAGCCTAAGTTAAGTTAAGGACTGGTCTGTGAGCTACTGTTGTAAAGTCATATCGTACTACCACAAGACTAGTATGGGACAGTCTTGACTGACTAATTTGTGAGGTCCCAACTTTGGTATCGCTACAGGTTGAATGTGAGCGTGACGTAGGCCATGAGAAGTCTCACATGGCACAAGAGCAGGCTCCAACTTGTGGATTCGAGTTGTGGTGAAACTTTAATGGTGGCGTGACCAAGTTGAAGGCTTAGCATTCTAAAGGTCTTGTCATGATCTCCTCGCCGCACACCAAAGAAAGTGTGTTTATCCGGTGGCAATATGGAATGATCATGTCTTGTGGGTAAAGCTGTACAACCTCTGCAGAGTGTATAATCTATCCTGTATAGCCGTGCCCACGATTATGGGCAAGCTGAGTAAGGTTTTTCACGGATTAGATTTTGGTTTTCAAAATGGTTTCTAAAAAGGCTTATGGATGGATGGAATTCGTATGAGATCTTTTGGAAAAGATGGACCAGGTGGGATACCTGTGAATAGGTTAGTGTTTGGTCGGAGTCTGCACTAATGATATTATTTTATTAAATTGCTCTTTCTATCTATTGTATTAAATTCAGCTTTTGAATCTATTTACTGTATTTATTTTAATTCTGCTTTTACACACAAATAACCTATTATGCCTTCTATTGTCAATTCTTATGCATACATGAACTCTGTTAAACCTCCTGGTGTAACTTATAGAGTACTTTATGTACTCATGTTACTTTATTCACTAATTTCAGACAAGGACTTTATCAACTTCGATGAGAATAACGACGAGTAGGCCACGTCTTACAATCATTCGCCCGTGGGTAGGTAGGATGAGCTGCTACTTTATTGTTCTTTTTCCGTTGCTTATATTTATTTTTGGTTTATAAACCATTGATGTAAACTTTGGCCATCAAGCCCATATTTAGTTAATGAATAAATGTCATTATGCACGATATGAATCTTTGTTATCCACTGTGTGCACTAGCTTGATCCTAGACTAGTGCAATTTATATAAAGGTCCCAAGAGTCGTTGCTTCGGGGTCCGACAACTACCCTGCGACAGTAATACATCTACAATGATAATACTCTTTCCCATAGCGTCAAGATGTGCTTATCAGATGGGGGAAAAAGACATTGGAATTGTGGAATTGCTTTTCCATAGTAATACGTTTGTTAAAAGTATAAAAAAATATTCCAAAATGATACTATTTTCACACGATCAATGCAAATAATTTTGTGCATTTTACTATTTTCACTATATCCACGATATCCAGTGCCAACCACTCCTCCAAAACAATAGATACATATAACAGATAGAACTCGAGAAACATCATGACAAGGTAGACCAAGTCCAACAAGATGGCCTAAATAAAGTTGCTTTCCCAATTCTATATATGTTGTTTCTTGGATTAGAACCAGCATGACATTCCCACAGACAAAAGACAGTAACTGAACTTTTTATCCTTGCATTCCTGAATCATCAAAAACATTAGATCCATCAACAACACAACAACACTTACTCAAAATTGAAACCTGTACAAAAATGAAAAGGTACAAAAAGATCAGAGGGACATTATCTGGTGACAAAATTGTTCAATAACTTGACAAGAATATTTAAAATACAAGAGTTGACTTTGGTATATAAGAAGTTCGCTTGACCAACATCATGGTTTTTTTTACCAGGGCCATTTGAGCTTGAGCGGTTCTAGAACTTCCTCGAGCCGCCACCTTCCCCGCCACCTTCTCTCTCGCTCGCGATCACCACCCCAAACTCTCACGTCGATTTAAGCCTAGAAATGTTACCTACTCATTGCATGGAATGTTTTGGTACCGGTCATACCCTCCCTAACCCTTTGCCAAAGCCGAATTTCGGTGAGGGGCGGCACCCTTTTTTTTCCATCGTTGTGGCCGGCGAGAGGTTGAAGACGACGCTTCCCCGAGGCGACGTGGCCGCATCGAGCCCCTCCGTGTGCTATCTAGCGGCAGCTGCATCGGGCGCTCGCTCACGGGCTCGCTCAGCCGCAAGCATGCTGGCATGAGCCATGCCAGCCGGCCCACCCGCCGATTTGAAACGACACCCGCATGTGCGCGCGCTCTCCCGCGCGAAAATCGGGCTGTGCCGACACTGTGCAACACTGTAGCAAAAGGCTTTTTCAATTTTCCAGAGCCGAGAATACTCAAAAATATATTCTTTTGATTTGTTTCGACATCCTGAATCCATTTTCGGAGTCTAATACCCCAAAATCCACTTCCAAAAATTCTTACCCAACCCATTTGAATATTTCTTGCTTTTATTTCTTTTTATTAGTTTATTATTATGCTTTTCCTAGCTTATTTATATATGAGCACGGAAGTGATTTATTTTTTGTATTTTTACGTTAGTTCACGAGGAATCCGAGGCAACAGTCCAGGGCCCCGAGCCAGCTCCAGAGGTGTACGAAATCGTCGAAATAACGGATCCGCAAGGCAAGTTACAATTTTTGAACATGTTGAACCTATACATTTCATACTATTTATTTACGTTATTTGAATTATGTTAATTGCCCAATTTATTTAAAGAAAATAAATATTTAGAATGACGTGTTAATTTCTAGCTATGTCCTACCACTGTATAAATGCCCTGTTTATTTTGAGGCCACATTCACCTGAACAAACTTAGTATTATTTAAATAATGTATAAATAAAAATCGCATACTCTCACATAAAATAATGAGCTATCAATTAATTTGATAGTTCGCCAGTAAAAATGTTTTGGAATGTGTTAGGGTAGGGCGGGAATTGTGGAGTGCACTGTAGTGAACGAGTCTACGACCCTACCCTAGGGTGGAGAGTGCAGCAGGCAGGTATCGATGCAGGTATATGTATCGATGACCGGTCGTATTTGGCAGTCTCGGAAGAAAATGTGAGGACTAGACCCTTATGCTGAGTATAAAACACAGTGATCGCTCAACCACAAGTATTGACTCGTCAATCTAGGTCTGGTAACTGCTCACTTTATTTGAACCTCCACAGGAGTACAGGGTGTGGTATGAGCGAGTAATCGCCGCGCACACAACGGTAGGACTTCACGGATTATGGCAGTCGTGTTCCACATTGGCTCGTGGATACCCAAATTAATGAAGAGCATAGCCTACCAGGTGGGGACTAAATAATAAATTGAATAGTGAAAGATCTTATTTTCTCAATTCAGTCGCACGCTAGCTGAGCGTGTCTTTTGCATGACATTAGTAATTGAGAAATCTTGTGAGTAAAGCTGATCAATTCTGCAGGATGAAATCTATTTGTATTTGAATACGTCGTGCTTCTGGTTAATGAAACTGTGTTTGATGGATGAATCCAGTAGCGAGGTATAAGTAGTTTTTTGGTATTTTAATCTGTGTAAAGGGAAGAAATTAATGTTTGAGACCCTATTTTCTTAATTATTATTATTGTTTTATGGTTTTGAAGTCCATTTACAAATAAAACTACATCCACATAAAATAATAGATCATGTTTATCCCCTTCCTTGTTAAATCAATGCATGTAATAAATTAGAGTTACCATTGTAACTTACTAGGTACGGTTGTACTCAAACTTGCATAACAACAATTCAGACAACACTGGTCAAGGTGGAGTGCAGGTCCACGAGGAGGATCCAGAGGTTTCAGATTGTGCCGAGTATCAGTGGAGTTAGGTTTTAGCCGCGCTCAGGCATGCTTGTGGGTTATTTCTTTTGTAATGTACATTATTTCGGGCCCAACGCCCGCTATGTCAAACTCGACCGATGCGTCATATTTTGTAATACAATTTGGCTCTTGTGTGTGTAAGCATGCGTTGTTGTGATATTCATTATTGTACGGTATGCCATAATCAGCATGATCCCGGGTAGTTGCAGACATCGCGCTCCCCCGAAACGGGGCATTACGTATGGTATCGAGCACACTACTTGACTGTAGGCTAAGACCTAAGGTTGAATAGGAGTGCTGTTTCATAGCAAAAACCTAATTCCAAAACTTAAAAATAATTTACATAAAATATAAGTAATACTGATTTCTCTTCTCTCTCCTATGCTACCTTACCTGTCCTAGTTATTTTGAGCTTAGGTTTTGCTTTTGCAAATTATTTATATCTAACCTCATCTAATCTCAAATTCTCGTGTTAAGCAGATGGTTCACATGATTCACTCGAAGCCAGAAAATCTTCCAGGTTGGCCCGCACAACTTTGGGAGATGCAGCAGCACCTAGGAGCCACCAGACAGCATAAGCCCATGTTCCACTCAGTCGGATAGTATATTGAGGACGAAAGATACGAGTGGAAGGCATGGGTAACCTTGGAGCCATTGCATGTCTGCCCTGATGTGCGTCAACTATTCTATGGCAATAGAATCAAAGAAGAAGATGCTATTCAAGATGCTACCAGGAGGGCGGTGAACTATCTCTGCCATTACTATAATGCGGAGCTTGATCAGTCCCCGTTCGATCTGATACCTCAGATAACAGATCAGGGGATGTACTTCTCTACTCCGGAGATGATAGAGGACGACGACCCACGCCTAGGAGTGGCATCGCGTCACATTGTTTATCAAGAAGCTCTGTACTTCAGGACACTGGATGAAAATGAAGACCTGCATTACCGACTTCATGCATCTCAGCGGGAGGTGCGACAGCTCACACAAGACCTTCAGCGCTTCCACATGGTGGAGGCGGGGGAGATGTTAGATTGCGGGGAGTCCCCCGATGTCCCCACCACTGCCCTGCAGTAGCGCAGGAGGATGACCGCCCGTGAGTACCGCAGCAGGTTCCGTCCATCTACATCCAGGGCACCACCGCCCCCAGCTGATGATGACGAAGACGACGAGGATCCCAAGGAGCGGATTTGCTATACAACTAGCAATCCGCCCACTGATGGCTGGTGAGCAGCAGAGCAGAGCAGCAATAACAGCAGCAGGAAGCCTAGTCTAGTAGTGTAGTATGCGGTAGAATAGTAGCATCCTGTGTAATAGTTTGCTTTTGTCTGTAAAACAAGTCGTATCGAAAACCCTAAGTGGTGGAACGTTGGCTTGTATTAAATAACTTATATGTTTAATTATCTATTATTTTGTTTGAGTATGTTATCCATAACTTGTCACCTTCAAAGCTTCTTCCTTTTCTTTTCACCCTATTTCTTACCTTGTTCACTCTACACTCATCCCAAATTCACCACTCTTACTTACCTGTCTGATATTTATTAAAACCCTCGCTGCAAAGCTAACTCCAAGGTTTCGTTTGGCAGCATTCCAATGGCAGGGACATGATCAGGCCAAGGTCCTCAACAGACAGGTGGAAACCAACCAGCAGATAACACAGCCACTCTAACCAGTATATTGGGAGCGATGGAGCAGAATCAAGCACGTTTGATGGAGCAGCAATTCAAGTTGCTGGAACAAATCGCCGCCAGAATACCCGTGGCTGGTGGTACCCCAGCAGCTACCGGTCATCGGGAGGGTGGTCCAATTACATCCAGATGGATAGATTTCCAGAAGACACGGCCACCAACAATTTCTACTTCACCAGACCCGATGGTAGTTGACGACTGGATCAAGGATATTGAGAGAAAGTTGAAAACAGTTCAATGTGACGATAAAGAAAAAGTCATGTATGCGTCACATCATCTTCAAGGACTAGCCACCACATGGTGGATAAACTACCAAGCTATGAACGAAAGTTGTGACATTTTATGGGCAGAGTTTGAAGAGGCTTTCCGGAAGGTTCACATCCCCTCGAGTGTAATGGAAGCCAAATACCGAGAGTTTTTGGCTTTGAAGCAAGGAAGCAACACAGTGATGGAATATCTCCATCAGTTCAATAACCTTGCCCGCTATGCACCTGATGATGTCAACACGGAAGCCAAGAAGATGGCAAGATTCAGGGCAGGGTTACAAAAATCTTTAAAATATCATATTTCAGTAATGAAGTTTACAGATCTGTAAGAAATGGTGCATAGCCTAATCTCTTCAGAGGAAGCACGGGGTGTAACATCCTGATTTTTAGAGATTTTTAAAATCTTGAATTTAAAATTTAATTTTTGAAATTTTTCTAGAAATTAAACAAGCTTAAAATAAATTTTTAGAATTTAAAATAATCTAATGTGATTAAAATAAACTTCAACACAAGTTGAAAATATTTTATTTGAGTTCCTTGTGTCTCAAGGAATTTTCTGGTATTTTTTGTGAATTTTTGAGATTTATTTGCTATTTTCTGGAGCTCTTAGCATTTTATTTGAATTTATTTAAAAGAAAAACTCTGAAATTCCCTCCCCAAACCCTAGTGGGCCAAACCCGGCCCGGCCCACTCCTCTCTTCAGCCACGTTTCAGCTTCCTGCCGCGCCGCGCGTCCCCACCCCTCGGCCCGGCCCGCCTCCCTCCACACCGCTCCCGCCTACCTCGCCTCCGCGCCGTTCGATCGGCCGCGCAGCCACGCGTTGGCCATCCGGCCACTCCCGCCGCCCCGGCCCGTGCCGCGCGCCGCCCCGCTCTCGCCCACTCCTCGCCGCCCGATTTCCCTCCCCGCCACGTGGCCGCAATCCACCGCGCCCTCGCGCCTAACCCTAGCGCCGCTCCGCCCCGCGCCGTTGGATCTACCACACGGCAGCACCAGCGCTGCCTCCCGCTCGTGCCCGTGTGCTCGCTTGCTCCAACCCGGCCCGCCGCCAGATCGCCCCACCTCGCCACACGGCAGCATCCGCGCTGTCCTCCCGTGCGCGTTAACCCTAACCCTAACCAGTCACCACCCGCACGCAACTGTGACCGTCCGATCTCCCATGCGCCATCCCAGTCGTACGCGTGTCCCAAACCGAGATCGCCTCACGCCAGCGCCGTATCGGATCGAACTCCTCGGTTCGTGTGCTTTTATACGCACGGCTGCCTCAGTTCGCGTGCATGCCCTCGCCCTCGCCCTCGCCTCCATCCGCTCGCGTCGCCGCCGCCGTGCTCGCCGCCGAGTCGCGCGCCGCCGCTCGCGGCGTTTTCTACTTCTACCGAGCCGCTGCCGACTTTCGCCCCACCGGTGAGCTCGCGCGCCGCCTCGCCGCCTCCTCGCCGCCCGAAGTCGCCGCCGATCGCTGACTCGCCACCTCGCCGCCTCGGGCCGCGCGCCGCCGCGCGCCACGCCACCGCGCGCTCACGTTCGCGACGCTTCCGCGGCACGCCCGAGCCATGCGTCGGCAATCCACGCCGCCCTACCTCCGAGCCGCCTGATCCTGGCCGCTCATCCAGATCCGAGCCGATTCCCCGGATCTCGCCGCGTGGTCGTCCCCTAACCGTTCGATCCTCGCCCTAGCTGACGTGGCAGCCACGTTAGCCCTACCCGCGACGTGGCAGGCCACGTGTCATGCCACGTCAGCAAAATCCGACCCCTAGGTGTCACGTGGCAGCCACGTCAGCAAGCCACGTGTTGTGCCACGTGTCAGCACCAGCGCACGCCACATCAGCACATGTACACTGTTCCGTAGACCCGGTGCACCGTAGACCCCCTCTTTCCCGTAGACCCGGTCCACCGCACAGTCTATTTTCTGATTTTCTGTAATTTCTTTAGGATTTATTTTTCGAGAGCCCGTTCTCCTCCGTCCTAGATTCGATTGACCCCGTTCTTTTTTAAATTCATCTAAAATTGAGCTCTAGCTTTTGGTTCTGGTTTCATGATTTTTGGAGTTCATTTGCTTATCATTTTATGTGTTTTTCTTATTTCGGTCGTTTTTTCTCTTGTTAGATTCGGATTCCGGAGGAGCAGGAGCTACGCCCAAAGACCAAGAGTACCTCGTAGAGCATAACCAAGGCAAGTCGTGTCCTTTGATCATGTTGAACCCAGTTTGCAATCTACTATTTTAATTATTCTGTTTTAAATTACATTGCATTTCTATTTTTATTCAAACCTTGTACTTGGTAGTTATTGCCCCAATTGGTTAATCCCTCCTTGATACTTTGAAATACCATGATACCATTGTCACCATAGGTTAGGAAACATACTAGTGATGCTATGATATTTGTCACATGGGTTGTACGATTAGTATGCTTAGCCTTGCTTAAATTACGATTGGGTTATCATCACATGTGAACTATTAATTTGATTTAATGATATATGGCACTGTGGTTGGTGCCACGTTTATTAAAATTTGTGCCATGATATTGGTGTGTCATTGGCGTGGTTATACAAACTTGGATTTCACTTGGGCGAGTGATCGTGCAGTAAAGGGGGAAGTGTTGGAGTACTTCGAGGGATATGGTAGTCTCGCCCAGGTAATGATAAGGACTTAACTTTGTGCGCTATTGATCTGAGTTTTACCGTGTAAACTACATGTCTGATATGGGACGGGCCTGGCTGATTAATCTGGGATGTCTCAAATTCAATCTCGCCATTGTGATGAACATGGTTGCTGATTTCCATGTGGCGCAAGGGGGGTGTGATGCGAAATCCTAGCGGGCGGATTGAGTTGTAACTAAACTTTGTAAAGGCCTTGTTGTGATTTACTTAGGCCAAGGCTAATCACATCGTGTGGGTACAGTTGTGCAACCTCTGCAGAGTGTAAAACTATTCGAATAGCCGCGTCCTCGGTCATGGACAATGTTCGGTGATTTCACACGAGGTATAGTTATTTCTGAAAACTTGTACATTGTGGTTGGACAGTGGATGGTTAATTCACTGTTGGTTTAGGTTATGGATGAGAGGTCCCTAAGCGGTTGGTTTAGCTTGTGGATGGGAGGTCCGCAAGTGGTTATGTCAATTCCCTTGATTATTATTTATTATTATTTTAATTAAAGTTCGTTTTTAATCTATTTATTGTATTTACCTTCAAACGTCATTTTATGCAAATTAACCTTTCAATCATCCTTTGGTAAGCATTGCATATTATATTGCATTCATTTGTTACAAACGACTTGCTGAGTACCAATGTACTCACGGCTTTATGCCCAATGTTGCTCAGTTGAGGAAGAGGAGTATCACCAGCAGGAGGTTCCAGAAGGAGAGTACTTCGCTGACTTCGCGGATTAGGCTTCGTTCTCCACTCGATAGCCTGTGGGTTTATCGATTGGCCACTACACTTTATTTTGGATTTCCGTTGCTAGTTTTTGTTAAGCCCTTCGGGTTAGTCTATTGTAAGCTTAGCCATAAGGTCGTACTCTTGATATTTATCGATATTTGAGCCTTTCTTTTATTTTGTCGTGTATATGGTTGTGATTACATCTATGTCTAACTGTGTCGGGACCTGGAACAACAACTCCAAGTCTCTCTGTGTAAATCGCACTCTCCTAGGAAAAGCTAGTGCACATAGGGTTAACAGCAATGTACATCATGCAAAAATCACCACGAATATTATTAACTGACAAAATACGGCCTTAAGGCCAAGTCTTACAATATAGGGGCACCAGGCCAACAAAAGAAATAAACAAGCGAAAGCAAGAAAGTAGCGTAACAGCCCATCCAAATCTCCCACAAAGCGAATGACTATAAGACGCGTCCTACTCGCTGAAGTAGTCCTCATCGTCGTAGTCGTCCTCGAAGTTTGGCAACAGATTTAGCAAGGTGAGTACAAAGAGTACTCCCAAGGTAAACAAGTAAATGCTTACGCAAGTTACACCAGGAGATATAACAGACTTGATGCATGCATAATGGATTTCAAAGAAAGGCTTAATAGGGTGAAAGTGCGGAAAAGCAATACTTGAATTTGAATACAATAATGTAAGTACGAAAAGCTGGATTTTAATACAGTATATGAAACAATGTTTTTAACAAGTAATATCGTTAGTGTAGGCTCCGACCCACACTAACCTATCCACGGGGATCCACCCGGACCAAAACCAAAACCATCATTTGTTTGCTCCAAAAACCAGGTTTTATAAAATCCAAGTCTAATCTGTGAAAACTCTACTCAGCATGTCTGTGACCGTGGACACGGCTATCCAGATAGGTTTTTAACTCTGCAGAGGTGTACAACTTTACCCACAAGACATTCCCTCTCACTTGAGTCACGCGATAAACACACTGCCTTAGGTGTGCGGCGGAGAGTTCATGACAAAGCTATTCCAATGTTCCATAGCCTAAATAATCACGCCGCCACTAAGATTTCACCACAACTCGAATCCACGAGTTGGAGCCCCCTCTGGTGCCCTGTGAGACTTCCCGCAGCCTACGCCGTGCTCACATTCAGCCTATAGCGGGACTATATTTGGAACTTCACAAATTACTTAACCAGGTCCGTCCCATACCGGACTTGTGGTAGTACGAAGTGACTTCGTAAAGTGAATCACAGAAACGGTCCTTAAGTTGATTTAGGCTCAACCACATACCCCCGTGCACGGCAATCAACCAGATGTCACCAAATACGAGGCATGCCGGCACCCACCACCTAACCAATAGCCTAAGTCCAAAGCATAAGTTTCTATTTTTATTTTTAAACAATTCTCCTAAACCATCTTTGACTCACCGAAGTCAAGGACTCAATTTTAAATCGTCATTTCGTGTGAAAGGAATTGATTCCACCTAAAATCATACTAAGCCGGGCTAAGCATTTCTATAAAAATTTCTAGTCAATACTATGGTACTAACTAGTTTTTAGCTAGGGTGACAAGGTATATGAATTCGAGATTCAAAATTTGGCTATATTCCAAGGATTATGGGTATATCTAACATTTAAACTGAATTTAAATTAAATTTGAATAGATGTACGCATGCATATACAGTAAAATAATATAAATAAATTTGAAATATTAGGTTCAACAAGGTCAAAGGTGTAACTTGCCTTGATCGAAGTCTTGCTGTGATTCGTCGAATTCAAACTCTCCGAAATCGTCAAAATCTAACGAAAAGAGCCAATTCAAAGAAAATTCAAAAACAAACTTCAAATATTTTAAAAATTTCAAAATTATTCCAGAAATAGATACATCATTATTTTAGAAAAATTTAGAAATTTGAATGGGTCAATTTGGAGTTAGAATGCAAAAGTTATAGTCTTCCAAAGTTTAAATGCAAAATTAAAAGAAAAAGCTCATTTTCTGGATTATTTTTAAACCAAAAAAGGATTTATGACATCATCCGGAATTATTTTCCTAAAGGAAAATCTGGTTTATGACATCACCTCTGAATTATAATTATTGGCCGAATTATTTTTATATTGGAAAATCAGTTTTATTGCGTCAGCATGACGTCAGCTGGAATTTTCGGGTTTATTTAAAAACAGGTAGGGCTGACGTGGCAGGGGGATGCTGACGCGGCTTCCACGTGGCTGCCACTTGGCACCACGTGGTCGCTACGTGGCTGCCACGTCACGGCTTTATGCCGACGTGGCTGCGCACGCGCGAGGTGGCGAGGAGGAGCCCGGGTGGCGCTGGCGTGGCACTCAGCTGGTGGCCACGCCTGCTGCCACCTCAGCCCGACGGCTGATGGGGCAGGGCAGCCGGCGGTGGCGTAGGGGGACCGAGGGTCACTGGCGCTTTGGCGGGCGGCGGCGCCGACGAGGGCACAGAAATGAAGAGGGGGACGCGGGGAGTGCTCGGGTACCTCGCGCGGGGTCCGAGGATGACCGGAGGGGAAAACTGGTGGAGAGGGCGGTGGTCGGAGAGGGCTTCACGGTGGCGGAGGGGCTCTGGTGGCGCAGAGGCTCGGGGAAGTGGTCGTCGGGGATCACCGGGGCACGTGCAACGTCGGAGGGGTGCTGGTAGGGCGCGGGGAGGCCTGAGGCGGCGGCGATTGCTCGCCGGAGTTGCTGAAGCCGCGGAGGAGAAAATCGGCTCGGGGGAGCTTCGGTGCTCGGACGATCCGATTGAGAGGCGAGGGAGGAGCGGTGTGGGTAGAGGGACCTCGGGGTGTGGGTTTTATAGGCCGGGGAGGAGTGGTAACGGCTGCGCAAAACTCGCCGGAGAGCAACGGGCGGAGGGGATCAATGCGACGGCGAGGAGAGGCATAATGTGCGACTTTATGCTAGAAACGGACGCGATGGAGGCGGAGGTTTAATTTGCCGTTGGCGTGGGGGATTAAACGGGAAGGAAACCGAAGCAATCAAAGCTTCGGTTTCGGCTATAATGGCGGCAGCGGGCGGCAATCGCGCGAGGAAAAAAGGAAAGGGGGCGGGGAAGACGGATCCGACAGGTGGGGCCCACATGTCGGCGGGAGAAGAAAACGGGAAGGGGCGAGGGGGACGGTTGGATGAACGGCACGTGGCAAAGGGGGAGGATGCGAGCTGTTGGATCCGATCGAACCAGTAAGTGAAGGAGGACGGTCCCGATCCCATCCGGCAAACGAGACTCAATCCGAGCCGCAGGGGTTTCGGGCGGAGGTTTAAGTGGCTGCGGACGGGCGGGATGAGATCCGACAATGACGAACGGCCCCGATCGCACCACGTGGCGGCAGGAGCGGAGGGGAAGGCGGGATGAAGCGGTAAGTGAAGACGGGTGGCCGAGATTAGATCCGGCGGGGTGGAGGAGCTCCGATGGCTGACACTTGTCGCCCGAGGGAGGGTTTTGGGTTTTTAATTCCTTTTTTGATTTCCAGAATTGATAATAAGCTTTAGAAAACTCAGAAAAATACCAAATAAATTTTGAAAATTCCAGAAAAATTCAGAGAACCTTCTGGGACTATTTGAGACTTAATAAAAAAAATTTTCCACCCATTTTGGTAATTATACTTTGCAAAAGCACAATTTGACATGAAATGGGAAGTTTTAAATATTTATAAAATCCTGAAAATTAATATAATTACAGATTGACTTTAGGAAGCTGAAATACATTTGTTTTGACTTTCATGGAATGCAATAAATTCATTTTGACCTTTTATAAATAGAAGTTTTTAATTCTCCCAAATCAGGACTTGAAATAAACTCCAGGAAAAACCAATAATTCCAGAAATGATTTTAATAAAGGAGTAAAATTTTGGGGATGTTACAAACTGTGTGCACTAGCGTGATCCTGGGACTAGTGCAGTATACACAGAGAGTCCGAATTTGCATATTCGGGTCTCGACACGGGGTGAGATGGAGGATTCTAGAAAAAGGAAGGTTGTGATGAGGCCATCGTCATCCTCTAATGCTCAGAGGGGGCGAATCTTGATGTCCCCTCAAAATAGAGGACAGACTGGCCGACAGTATGTACTTGTGCATCGACCCCAGCAGACGACGTCACAACAGCAGAGTGTCAATCAACCAGTCATGGTTAAGTTCAATATTTGATCAGGGAATCATTATCCTCGACAGTGCCCTTAGAGGGCGAATGCCTGTTTTCACTGTGACCAGATTGGTCATTTTAAGGATCAATGTCTCAAGAGAGGATTACCTTCTGAAGTGGCAAAACTTCAGACCAGAACTCAACGACATGTCAAACCAGTAATCAACACAACTACACCACCACAGACGGGATACCTAGAATGCCCCTAGACACAAAAGCTGTATGTGCCAACCGGAACTACAGTGGGGACACCTGCAGGGACTTCAGCAGGGAATCAAGCAAGCTAAGGCAAAGGCACACCAAAACAACCCTTTCAAGGAAGGGTGAACCACATAACTGCAGAGGATGCCGCAGGAGCCAATGATATTATTGTTGGTATGTTTTCAGATAACTCCAAGCCAGCATTAATTTTATTTGATCCTGGTGCGACACATTTGTTCCTTTCCATGGATTTTGTTACAAGAAATCAGTTACCCTTTATTTCCCTGCAAAAGTATTATGCTATGCAAACACCTGGACGTAGGATGGAACCCTGCTTCAGGTGTAGTGACTTAAGTTTAGAAATCAAAGGTACAAAGTTTAAAGTCAACCTTTTGGTGTTAGAAATGAAGGGAATAGATGTTATTCTGGGAATGAATTGGTTGACCAAAAATAAAGCTAAAGTGGACTGTGAAAATAAGACAGTAACCTTGATCAGCCCAGAAGGACAACACATAGAGATAAAGACAGATTCAAAGTTAATAGAGGGAATAAAGAGATGTGGTCACATTGTAATAATGGGTGAAGAAAGTCAAATGCCAGTAGTTAATGAGTATCCAGATGTTTTCCAGAAGAATTACCAGGGAAACCATCTAACTGGCAAATTGAGCTCGCCATTGAGTTGGTGCCAGGCACTAAACCCATTACCAAGCACCAGTACAGAATGTCAGCTCATGAACTCAAGGAGCTTAAACTGCAATTGGATGAATTGAAAGAGAAAAAGTTTATTCGACCCAGTGTGTCACCGTGGTCAGCCCTATTCTATTTGTCAAGAAGAAAGACGGATGACTCAGAATGTGCGTTGACTATAGAGGATTTAATGTAGTTACAATAAAGAATAAATATCCATTACCAAGGATTGATGATTTGTTTGATCAGTTAAAGGGAGAAAAGATATTTTCCAAAATTGACTTGCGATCGGGCTATCATCAATTGAAAATCCGAGAGCAAGACCGAGAAAAGACTGCATTTACAACTAGATATGGATTATATGAGTTTTTAGTTGTACCATTTGGTTTGACAAATGCTCCGGCATATTTCATGAATTTAATGAACCTGGTGTATATGGACCAATTGGATCATTTTGTCGTAGTGTTCATTGATGATATACTGATTTATTCCAAAACTGAAGAAGAACATAATCAGCATCTACATATTGCTTTAACCAAGCTCAGAGAGCATCATTTATATGCCAAGTTCCCGAAGTGCAATTTTTGGATGAAAGAGGTTGTGTTTTTAGGCCACATTGTCAATGAAGAAGGAGTCAAGGTTGATCCAGAAAAAGTTTCCTTGGATTGGCAGGTTATTATCGCCGATTCATAGAAGGATTCTCAAGGATTGCTCGTCCATTCACACAGCTGCTTAAGAAGACAAATCCATTTAAATGGACGGAAGGCTGTGAAGAAAGCTTTCAACGTCTGAAAACCAAACTGACAACAGCACCTGTACTAATACTCCCCAATGCAGAGAAAGAGTTCCAGATATACTGTGATGCATCAAGACAAGGATTAGGGTGTGTATTAATGCAAGATGCAAAGGTCGTAGCATATGCTTCAAGGTAGTTACGGCCGCATGAAGAAAACTATCCAACTCATGATTTGGAATTAGCAGCAGTGGTAAACCCACTAAAAATCTGGAGGCACTACTTATCGGGAAATCAGTGTGAGATTTTCTCAGATCACAAGAGTTTGAAATTTTTATTTACACAACCAAAGTTGAATTTAAGGCAGCGAAGATGGCTCGAGTTAATTAAAGACTACGATGTGGATCTTCAGTACCATCTAGGAAAGGCCAATGTGGTAGCCGATGCACTCAGTAGAAAGGCATACCAGGGCATAGCGAGTGAAGTTCAGTACCCGACACAGCTACAAAAAGATCTGCAAAGACTAAATTTGACCGTAGTAGAACCAGGATTTATGGCAGCATTAGACATTCAACCCCTCTTGACAGATCAAATCAAAGCAGCTCTAGAAGAGGATGAAGAAATACAACGGCTAAAGAAAAACAGCTAGGAAGGGAATTTGACAGAATTTACTATAGATGAGCAAGAGATTTTCAGGTTCCATGGTCGATATTGCATACCTGACAAAAAGGAGTTAAAGGATTTCACACTAGCAGAAGCTCACTCGTCCCAATTATCAATACATCCAGGCGGTACAAAAATGTACCAAGACATGAAGAAAAGATTTTGGTAGAATTCAATGAAGAAAGAAATACGGGGATGGGTCCCGATCTTCTCAGTGAGGAACCGTGGATAGTTGATGTGAAGTAGACGATGTCGCTAGCTGAACACTCGTGCCTATGCATGAACCCGCAACTCTTCAGAAAAACGCCCAA
The DNA here is from genome assembly GCA_036346265.1 of Melocanna baccifera. Taxonomy (NCBI): domain Eukaryota; kingdom Viridiplantae; phylum Streptophyta; class Magnoliopsida; order Poales; family Poaceae; genus Melocanna; species Melocanna baccifera. The sequence continues at coordinate 17,503,552 of CM070707.1, read as the reverse complement.
AACACACCGGATAATTGTTCGCCGCGAGACCACAAACGACGAACGCCAAGTCCTCAATTTCCAATAGAACGACGGCTGGACCTTGAATTGCAGAACAAACAATGGATCGTCTAATTCTCTCTCAATGTCCTCACATGAACTCTGGTGTTGAAAGAACAAGCAATAGCTATGTTTTAATCTGATGCATAAAATTGGTCCCCCCTAAGGCTGCCTATACATGGCTTATATAGCCTCTTGGGACATCCATAGAGTCTCCAAACCTAGTACAACTCAACCCTATATGGTTTTGGATACGAACTCTTAAAAAAGGAAACTAGATTTTACAGTCATTATATTGTTTCAGTCATAACTTTTGATCCGTGATGAATTTGATGTTGGGGCTAGATCCATTGCGTAGCCCTAGAAATTATCTTTCCAACGAATATAAGAACTCTATAATCGGACTTTGTTTGAGAAAGTTATGACCTTTTTAGTAACTACTTGACAGGCTGTCCCAAACCGAGTCCGAATTGAATTCTGAGTTGAATCCGAGTTGGAATTGGATTGAGCACGTGGGAAGTCTGAGTTGGGCTTCAAAATAGTGTCCAAAACTTATGCTTTAAGTTCTTGGGCTCCATCCTTATACTCTCCCATTACATGGGCTTTCTTTCCCCCTTCCACATGGGCTCCAACCAGCCACATGTGCTTCGTTTTTGTTGGCTCCATCCGCGTGGGCTTTGTTCCTTCATGTCTTTGGCACGTAATGTGGTTATCCGCTTCCTCTTGCGTCTCCATTGTTTTGCCGTTGACAAATCTAAGAATACACCATGTAATAACATGAGATAGTATTTCATCCTTATGATAGTATTTCATCCTTATGAATGACAACATTAAGTATAGTTTGAAATGAATTCACCTGGCCATATTTCATGCGGCTCAATAATTCTTTCCAGTTGAATAAGATAGTTAACGGAAAAGTACAAGACACGTGCATATCCGCATCATCCTCCCATTCTTCATGAAAAGCCGTCATTGGCTTTTGATAGCCTGAAGTTGAGCTAAACAAAGAATACAACGTGTATGCATGGTATATATATTCGTCATTAATATTTCTTCGGCTTATCTCATCATAAACTTTTGAAAGTGTAGTAAACAAAAAGAATAACACATATACCTGGTATATGTAAGAGTCAATTGTTGTGGTATTCTCACTATTTTGCCCCAAACCGATGAATATAGCAGCGACTAAAAGATGTATGCATTAACACATATGCATGGTATATGTAAGAGTCAATTGTTGTGGCATTCTCACTATTTTGCACAAACCGATGAATATAGCAGCAACTAAAAAATGTATGCATTGCAATATTGTTTTTCACATTATTCTCCCTCCCATAAAAAAAAGTCGTCCTCGACTTTTTTAAGGATATGGACAGATCCACAATATGTAATTTCAAGTCAGTAAGTTTATCACATGTAATGCAAATTCTATGAACATAAAATTTGTCATCTACACCATAATTTCCAATCAAATTGAACTTATATGTGTAGGCATGGGTACTAACTAGTGATTTTGAATATGAAATTTCAGCAACATTATCAATCACACTAGATAGCTCTCTAGGAGTGTCAAACATGATATCGCATAAAGAATTATTAGGAGATATTCTAGTAAGAATTTCCTTGTAAGTAATCAATTCCACATTATGTAAATTAAGCATTGAAATATCGAAACATGGAGTTTTCGGTTGATCATATGAGTTCTCACAATTACTCACTTTTGCACAATTAAATTCGGCACCACTGTTGTTACCTTTATCGTCATCCTCAGATGATGTAGGTGCTGGGGGTTTAAAATTATTAGGATGCACCAATGGGACAACAGGCACTTCATCCCGTCCTGTGGTTATCTCCTCCTCATTTGCCTTCAAAGGTGCTGGTTGTTGAATGGTCAATTCTTCATTATTAATGTTAACCTGCACAATATGAAAAACAACACTAGAAGTAGATATTAATATGTTAGTTTCAGATTTATTCTCCCTTTGTCTATCTTCTACTTCTCGCTTTTCTTTTGGTGTCCCTCTAACACTCTCAATTTGGATGCTCTCAACCTCACATATGGTGGAATCACACAACTCACTCTTTTTATCACTCTCACTCAATTTGGCTATGTGGCTCTCTTCCTCACATGGGTTGTGGTGTATCTTGGGAGCTATATGTAGTTTTGAAGGACCGTGCACACTTGTGTCATTAGCGGGTGCTCCCCCACGGAGATTGTGGTGTGCGAACATAGCACGCAGCTTCAGAAAGTTATTATTGACGGTCGTACGCAATTGTTGGACCTCCTCCCCGAGGTTGTTCAGTCTTTGTGTGAACTTTCCTGAGCTCATTGCGCACGCTAGTGTTACCATCAGGAAGTTGTTTTTGTAGCATCTCGCGCAACCGAGTGTACTCGGTCCACGTAACCGGCGCCTCCGGATTAGGTGGATCCTCCTCGTGACCCGACATGGAAACAACTCTCAAACAAAAAAAGATTTTACATCTAGGTTAGTAAAACAAAAGATCTCTCTATGCTTGCAACTTACTATCATGAAAACAAGGCAAGCTTACCGTTCCAAAGTGAATCAAGGACGGCAAATCGACACTTGTGACAGCGAACGACCTCAACCCGGTAATGTATGAGCGTAACCAAGAGCAAGGGAGTACACAAACAGGTGTAGGTGGAACTTGGACAGGTATGTGGATAACCTATGTAATCTGATATTCAAGGTATTGTAAAGCTAAGTAATGATCCAAGCTAGAGTATTTGCCTATGTGCTTATCCAATTGGTTAAAGCGAAATGTATGAACACACACGCAACGATAAATGGGACTTAATGCAAACAAAGGAACTGAGCTAGAAAGAGGTAATCTGAAATTGAGATGAATAACTAGCTCATTTTGCACTAAGTACAAGGAGAGACGCTAGCCAATTGCAATAGTTATGAATGTAAGGGCACAAGATTGCTCTATAAAAATAAGTGCACAAGCTGAAAAATATGAACTAGGGTTTTTTTCCACAGAGTTTCGGCCAACACTTTCTATTTTCACTATTTCTTGATCAAATCGCAGTAAACTTTCAGGTTTTCTTTTTTTCTTTTCTTTCTTTTTTTTAACTTACTCCTTTTTTTGTTTGGTCGAACTAGTGTTGTCTTCCCTTTGCACAAATTCAAGAATTCAGCAAGCGTAAATAGTACTCAAGAACAGCCCTAACGGCAATATCAAAAGCTAGTCTCAATTGATGAAAGGATATAAGTGAAGCTCAACTGTAGCAATTCTTTCTTTTCGGTCAGCTAGGGTTTGGCACAACTAGTGATTTGTTTTTTGATGCCAAACCACAGCTAACTCTCGGTTTTGAAGGAAGTGGATACTATCTCAAACTCTCCCCCAAAGAGAATTCGGATGGATCTCTTGAGAGCAAATTGGACAGCAAGGAATTTAGGATTCGAAAGTAAATGCAATTTACTCTTTTTAGTTGCAAATTGAGGGATTCAATCAACAATTTTGTAGGGTTTATGTGGACACAAAGATTAAGCAACGCAAAAGGAAACACAAGGATCAGCACGAAAACAAAACTCTAATGGACGAAAACTTAACAAAATGCACAAGAAATAAACAGATTAAACTACGGTTTTGGTATTGCAATTTTCGGTTTAATAGAAGATAGGACAGAAAAATAAATCTAACTACGGGTAAAAAAGTTCTCATCGAGTAAACCTAGAATCTGAAACCATATGATACGGGGATGGGTCCCGATCTTCTCAGTGAGGAACCGTGGATAGTTGATGTGAAGTAGACGATGTCGCTAGCTGAACACTCGTGCCTATGCACGAACCCTCAACTCTTCAGAAAATGCCCAAAACACACCAGATAATTGTTCGCCGCGAGACCACAAACGATGAACGCTAAGTCCCCAATTCCCAATGGAACGACGGCTTGACCTTGAATTGCAGAACAAACAATGGATCACCTAATTCTCTCTCAAAATCCTCGTATGAACTCTGGTGTTGAAAGAACAAGCAATAGCTATGTTTCAATCTGATGCATAAAATTGGTCCCTCCCTAAGGCTGCCAATACATGGCTTATATAGCCTCTTGGGACATCCATAGAGTCCCCAAACCTAGTACAACTCAACCCTATATGGTTTTGGATACAAACTCTTTAAAAAGGAAACTAGATTTTACGACCATCATATTGTTTCGATCATAACTTTTGATCAGTGATGAATTTGATGCTGGGGCTAGATCCATTGCGTAGCTCTTGAAATTATCTTTCCAACGAGTACAAGAATGCCCTAATCGGACTCCGTTTGTGAAAGTTATGACCTTTTTAGTAACTGCCTGACAGACTGTCCTGAACCGAGTGCGAATTGAATTCTGAGTTGAATCCGAGTTGGAATTGGATTGAGCACATGGGAAGTCTATGTTGGGCTTCAAAATAATGTCCAAAACTTGTCCTTTAAATTCTTGGGCTCCGTCCTTATACTCTCCCGCCACATGGGCTTTCTTTCCCGCTTCCACATGGGCTTTGTTCATTCATGTCTTTGGCACCTAATGTGGTTATCCGCTTTCTCTTACGTCTCCATTGTTTTGCCATTGACAAATCTAAGAATACACCATGTAATAACATGAGGTAGTATTTCATCCTTATGAATGACAACATTAAGTATAGTTTGAAATGAGTTCACCTGGCCATATTTCATGCGGCTCAATAATTCTTTCCAGTTGAATAAGATATTTAACGAAAAACTACAAGACACGTGCATATCCGCATCATCCTCCCCTTCTTCATGAAAAGCCAATCGAAGAAATTGACCTGCAAGATGATTTGTCATATCCAGAAGAGCCGCTGCAAATACTCGAGACCACAGAGAGACAGCTCAGAAATTGGAACATTAGATTCTGCAGAGTACAATGGAAGAACCATACTGTCGCGGAATCAACGTGGGACAAAGAGTCTGATTTGCAGCGAGACTTTCCCAACCTGCTCCCTAGACCAAGTTAATCTCGGGGTCGAGATTCCTTTAAGGGGGTAGATTGAAACACCTAAAAAATTCAAACCCTTTATGAATTTTACTGGATTTTTGCTTGAATCTTTAAGCCAAACCCCACCCCTTGATTCTTCTTTGAGATTAGTGCGCACCCTCTCCTCCTTCTCCCTGTGCTGGCGCGATCGCCCGCGCCCGCTGCTTCCCCGTGCACGCGTCCGCGCCTGCTACCCAAGATTTGTAGCGCCGCTCTTCTCTCTGCGTTTACACCCTGAGCTCGCTTCCTTCTGCTACCAGTCCCACTCACCAGTGCCCCATCCTCAGCTGCCCCAGCTGCCCCACTTCGCCCTTCGCGCCAGAATGGGCGGAGCTCCTCCCGGCCATGCGTCCGCGCCTTCTTCTCCATCCGCGTGTTCAATGGCCATACCCCGAGCTATCTTGTCCCTCTGAGCTTTGCATTGGTAGTACACCAACTCACCTGTGGATCCTCTCCCCCTGGCGAAGCTCTGTGCCCTCCCCTTTCCACGCGCCGACGCTCCTCTTGTGGTGCCTCTATTGCAACCGCCCTCCCCGGCTCCTTAAAGCCCAATTGCCGATGCTACTCAACTCACAACACTCCCACAAGTCCTCCAGAGCAGCCGATTGCATTCTCCTTCGCCGAAGCTCCCTTGCCACCGTGTCCTGGTCCCGGTGAGCTCCTGAGCCGCTCCCCTTCCTCCCTCGATTGAACTTCGATTAAACTCGGCTAGAGCATCACCTTACCCCCTCAAACCCGAAGCCTAGTCCAATTCCACGTGAGAGTTTCTCCCCTGCCCTAGCGCCGTGAGCCCCCTCCGGCCGCCGCCACCTCTCCGTGGACAGCTCCGGTGGAGCATCCCCGAGCTAACCCAAGCAATCCCCGAGAACTCCACCCTCCACTGTTGGTTAAACCAGGGCCATTTGAGCTTGAGCGGTTCTAGAACTTCCTCGAGCTGCCACCTTCCCCGCCACCTTCTCTCTCGCCCGCGATCACCACCCCAAACTCTCACGTCGATTTAAGCCTAGAAATGGAACCTACTCGTTGCATGGAATGTTTTGGTACCGGTCATAACCTCCCTAACCCTTTGTCGAAGCCGAATTTCAGTGAGGGGCGCCGCCCTATTTTTCCATCACTATGGCCGGCGAGAGGTTTAAGACGACGCTTCCCCGAGGTGACGAGACCGCATCAAGCCCCTCTGTGCGCTATCCAGCAGCAGCCGCATCAGGCGCTCGCCCGCGGGCTCGCTTGGCCGCAAGCGCGCTGGCGTGGGCTGTGCCAGCCGGCCCACCCACTGATTTGAAATGGCGCTCGCGCGTGCGCGCGCTCTCCCGCGCGAAAATCGAGCTGCGCCGACACTATGCAACACTGTAGCAAAAGGCTTTATCAATTTTCCAGAGCCGAAAATACTCAAAAATATATTCTTTTGATTTGTTTCGACGTCCTGAATCCATTTCCGGAGTCCAATACTCCAAAATCCACTTTCAAAAATTCTTACCCAACCCATTTGAATATTTCTTGCTTTTATTTCTTTTTATTAGTTTATTATTTTGCTTTTCCTAGCTTATTTAGATATGAGCTCGGAAGTGATTTGATTTTGGTATTTTTGCGTTAGTTCACGAGGAATCCGAGGCAACAGTCCAGGGCCCTGAGCCAGCTCCAGAGGTGTACGAAATCGTCGAAGTAATGGATCCGCAAGGCAAGTTACAATTTTTGAACATGTTGAACCTATACATTATGTACTATTTATTTACGTTATTTGCATTATTTTAATTGCCCAATTTATTTAATTAAAATAAATGTTTAGAATGACGTGTTAATTTCTAGCTATGTCCTACCACTGTATAAATACCCTGTTTACTTTGAGGCCACATTCATCTGGACAAACTTAGTATTATTTAAATAATGTATAAATAAACATCGCATACTCTCACATAAAATAATGAGCTATCAATTAATTTGATAGATCGCCAGTAAAAATGTTTTGGAATGTGTTAGGGTAGGGCGGGAATTGTGGAGTGCCCTGTAGGGGACGAGTCAACGACCCTACCCTAGGGTGGAGAGTGCAGCAGGCAGGTATCGATGCAGGTACATGTATCGATGACCAGTCGTAGTTGGCAGTCTCTGAAGAAAATGTGAGGACTAGACCCTTATGCTGAGTATAAAACACGGTGATCACTCAACCAAAAGTATTGACTCGTCAATCTAGGTCCGATAACTGCTCACTTTATTTGAACCCCCACAAGAGTACAGGGTGTGGTATGAGCGAGTAATTGCCGCGCACACAACAGTAGGTCATCACAGATTTAGGCGGTCGTGTTCCGCATTGGCCCGTGGATACCCAAATTAATGAAGAGCACAGCCTACTAGGTGGGGACTAAATAATAAATTGAACAGCGAAAGATCTTGTTTTCTCAATTCAGTCGCACGCTGGCTGAGCGTGGCTATTGCATGACATTAGTAATTGAGAAATCTTGTGGGTAAAGCTGAGCAATTCTGCATAATGAAATCTATTTGTATTCGAATACACCGTGCTTCCGGTTAATGAAGCTGTGTTTGATGGGTGAATCCAGTAGCGAGACATAAGTAGTTTTCTGGTATTTTAATATGTGTAAAGTGAAGAAATTAATGTTTGAGACCCTATTTTCTTAATTATTATTATTGTTTTACTATTTTGAAGTCCATTTACAAATAAAACTGCATCTACATAAAATAATAGACCATGTTTATCCCCTTCCTTGTTAAACCAATGCATGTAATAAATTAGAGTTACTATTGTAACTTACTGGGTACGGTTGTACTCAAACTTGCATAACAACAATTCAGACAACGCTGGGCAAGGTGGAAAGCAGTTCCACGAGGACGATCGAGGGTTTCAGATTGTGCCGAGGATCAGTGGAGTTAGGTTTTAGCCGCGCTTAGGCATGCTTGTGGGTTATTTCTTTTGTAATGTACATTATTTCGGGCCCAACGCCCGCTATGTCAAACTCGACCGATGCGTCATATTTTGTAATACAATTTGGCTCTTGTGTGTGTAAGCATGCGTTGTTGTGATATTCATTATTATGCAGATGCTGCAATCAGACGGATCTGGGGCGATTGCGGATTGTCGGCGCTCCTAGAAACGCAGCGTTATGTATGTGGTATTAGAGCACACTGCTTGACTGTAGGCTAAGACCTAAGGTTGAATAGGAGTGCTATTTCATAGCAAAAACTTAATTCCAAAACTTAAAAAGAATTAACATAAAATATAAGTAATACTGCTTTCTCTTCTCTCTCCTATGCTACCTTACCTGTCCTAGTTATTTTGCGCTAAGGTTTTGCTTTTGCAAATTATTTATATCTAACCTCGTCTAATCTCAAATTCTCATGTTATGCAGATGGTTCACATGATTCACTTGAAGCCAGAAAATCTTCCAGGTTGGCTCGCACAACTTTGGGTTTTCATCAGCCGGCGGTTGGACCAAAAGGTCCTAAAAGCCCACAGTGACTTGAGTCATATAGAGAAAAAGGAAGGGTAGTCTGGTCAATGCACAGTGAGACTTACAGACATGCCACAGTATAAGCCAACATACATCTTCTTGCTCACAACTCATTTCCTCATTGCCTCCCTGGACCGAGAGTAAGGCCATTGGTGGGGAATCACCCTTCACCACTGCCTACCTTGGCAAATAACCAAGCAAGCCATAGTCCCACTTCACCTCTCCACTGAGAGCAAGATCAGCCAATTGCAAGCACATCCACCCAGACGACACTAAAGCCATCCACACTTGAAGATAGGGAGCAAGGAGGAGAAGGCCAAGAAGAGAGGAGGCCCCAAGGAGCTCGGGACGGCAGGGGCGTGAGGACGGCACCGACAACAACAGGGGACATCAACAACCATTGTGGCTTAAAATGCTTTTTTGGCTTTAGTTCTTCACTTATATCTATTTGAAGCTAATTCATCATGCAATAATGAAGTGTTGTCAATGTATTCATCAAGGGGGAGATTGTTAGACCATGTGATAAATAATTGATAATAGTTAATTTGTGATGGTGATTAATTGATAATATTATTTAACGTTGTCATGTGAGGTGTGTTGCGTGTGTACAGATTGACGTTGATCAAGTTCGGACGAACTTGTGCCGAAAAAATATTCTTTGGTCTTTGCATGTGCAGGTTGAGCATGGAGGCGATCGTGATCGATGACAAGGTGGACCGGGACTAGAATGGGGAGATCCGAGGTTAGACGATCGAGGGTGTCACGAGATGGTCGAGCTCATACTTGGGCACGTGAAGATCAAAGGTGGATGATGCATGGAGAAGATACAGGAGGTGTGGTCCTAGGAGGCTTCGACATGTGATAAGCTGAAAAATCGGAAGCGTAAAAATAAAAAAAATCGTGTTAGAAAGGGTTTCGGATCCCTTGAAAAGTAGTGGGCCAAAAGTCTAGTTGAGGTAAAAAGGTCTAAGACGATTTGTATTAGGGTTTTAAGTAGAGAGAAAAACAGAGAGGGAGATGTAGATATAAAAGCGGCGGCTGGTTATTTGACGTTATGGTTATTTTTGGAAAGGAAAAAAGTTGGCGGCGATTGCATACATGTATATGAGACGTGAGCTTTTCTAGTTGATCAATAGATGAGTGCATGTGCTAGCTTCACGTGATGCATGACCGAGAGATTAGATTGGAATCGTTGCATGGTCGTTGAGAGAATCAACAGAGTAATACTTCGTGTACTGCTCGTGTGAATTTTTTGTTGGCTTCTTCCGGCACATCACGCGAACCCAAGCCAAGCACAAGCCGACGCCAAGCCAATTCATGGTTGTCTGAGAAGCGGAGTCAACAGAGGTGTCAAGTATTACATCAACTTGATCGATGAGCTCTTGTTGAAAGGTACACGTCTGTTCTTTAGTATTTAGTTAAGACTTTTCCAATAGCTGTAGCGTGCAAAGACAATTATTAGATCCATTTAAGATGTTTTACAATCTACAAAGGTACATGTCTATTTATGATTAGCATGTCAAAGCAAAACAGAGCACAGTAAATTTTAAGAAAAACTTCTACGAGAAATTACAATCATTCACTCCCTCTCTGATTATCGTTGATGATCCTACACTTTTTGAGAATAAACTGCATAGTTTAGAGAAGCAACATCGACTCAGGATTTGATTTTTAAAGTATAAGTCATAATCATACTAAAGTGAATAGTAATTTTGGCAGAAATTTAATCCAGATACTTAAAGTAACGGAACAGGTCTCTAATTTACAGAGAAACATCCATACATTAACCATATTGAAAGATGGCCTGAGGAAACTAACATTGCTCACTACTTCACTAGTTATTCTCGATATTACATTCTGAATCTACATTAAGTCAGAAGTTGTAGTAGTATACATTTTACGATACACAGAAACTTCATAATTTATCTATCTGGACAGTCCAAAGTCCAACCTGAAACTTGATATTTAAAAGCTCAAATTGTTTTGCACACATGCAACTTATTCAAATGTAAACATACAAATGTTTAGTAATGGACATATCATGTATATACTGCTAGAGAAACAAGGGAAGGCAAAAAAAAAAAAAAGAACAAGAGAAGCAAGATATAAGTAACTGTATGAGTACCACTTCTGGTTTGGCTATCAACTTCAAATTCGTAGCAGCTGACAAACCTTTGAGAAGCACACAGCTCGAGAAATCAAGAAACTTGCCATATAAACGTAGTAGACGAGCAAGCTCCAATTCAGTCAAGTTTTGAGAGACTAGAGGCAGATCAGCCAGCGGAGACTTTTGCCACAGGACAGCAACACTAAGCACCCGAACTTGGCACAACAAGGCATACCGAATCCACAAGTTTACGTAGGGCACATCGCCTTCCGAGAATCCACTGAAGTCGAACCGGCACCGGCACGCGTTTAGAGGCGAGCGGTCGCGGAGGAGCAGTAGGTGGTCCAAGAACTTGTGGGACTCCTGGAAGGTCCGACCGCCGGTGACGCGCAGGACGGGCATGGACTTCCAGAGGTGGCGCCAGAGGCGACCGCACCGCCTCCTGCGCCTGCAGGAACGACAGCACGTGGGGAAGGACATCGTCCGGAACGGCGCTGATGCGGTCGGCGCTGCCCGCCATCGACGTCTTGTTCTTCAACTTCTTGCTCTGAGGCATTCCGTCGAACAGGCTGCGAACGCCCAATCCTGCGGAACAAGAAGCGGATAAATACGTCACACACACGGGCGAGCGCGCGCGCACACAGAGTCACGCCACGACATCACCTCACCTGTCCGAGGATTGAGCACACGACGAATTAGAGGCCGGGTGTCAAGAACCGTGGGTGATAAGCGGAGATATATATATACAGGGTCTGTTCTTTTTGACTGCGGTTGATGGCTTTTGGCTGCGGTTGATGGCTTTTTGGCTGTTTACAACAAAGATTACGGAAAGAGAGATACTCGCTTGCAATTTTTGATAATACAGATATTAGTTTTTTAACGTGTACTACAATTAACTTGTAGACCCTATCTTAAAAAAAATACTTTGTTTAAAAGTTAGTTACTGTAGCAAAAGTCAAAAGCGGCTTTTAGAAGCCGCAAAGAACATGCCCATATATATATATATATATATATATATATATATATATATATATATATATATATATATATATATATATATATATATATATATATATATATATATATATATATAAAGTATTTTTTCTATATTTGGGTGTAATTATACTCTATATCGTATTTTATACCGTAGGAAATATCTCACGTAATGAAGGGTATGTACGTGTAGTATACGAGTATTTAAGATCATCTAGGTGTAATTACACCTTATATTGTATCTCACAACGTAGAGAATATCTCGCGTAACGGAGAGTATGTACTCCTTTTTACACTTAGGTGTAATTACACCCATCTCTAATATATCACCTAAATAAATTTGAAATACTCATTTATCATCTTGGATATACTCGTATACTAATTATAAGATACTCCAATGTAAATCACATAAAAAATTTCACAGGAGTCCATAGTTTTTAGCATATTTTGTAAATACATTTACATACGCACATAAAAAGGAGTATGTCGAAAAAATATAAAAAGGAGTACTCGTGTATATAAATACCTTTACACCCGGGTGTAATTACACCCATAGTATCTATCGTCCATCTATCTCGAGATACCACCAGATGATTCTGGTTATTGGGTCGGCTTGAAGAGTAATACCCCCCAAACCTCCTAACAGTCTGCAAAGCTACCCGTTAAACTTGCCGAAGAGACTAATGCCGTAATTATCGCATCTACTGATGGCCGTGATTATAGGACTTCCTTAACAAATACTATCTCGGGCTGAAGGACCGCATACTCAATTGTATGTAGTAGAATTCTTTTCACAACAGGAGGAGTATGTAACATACTCCCCAACGCGAGAAGTAGTACGTATTCTAAATGTGTATACCATATACTAACGTTGTATGCTGTAGTATATTTTCCTCAATTGGAGTAGTAGTAGTTAACATAATCACCAACGCGAGGTAGTTTGCAGTAGTATTCTTTTCACAACGGGAGAAGGAGTACGTAATATACTCCCCAACGCAAGTAGTACGTATTCTAAATATGTATACCATGTACTAGCGCTGTATGCAGTAGTATATTTTCCTCAACAGGAGTAGTAGTAGTTAACATAATCACCAACGCGAGGTAGAATGCAGTAGTATTCTTTTCAAAATGGGAGAAGTAGTATGTAACATACTCTCCAACGTGAGACGTAGTATGTATCATAAATATCTATTCCATGTGCTAGTGCTGTATGCAGTAGTATATTTCCACAACAGGAGTAGTAGTATTTAACATAATCGCCAATGCGAGATAGTATGCAGTAGTATTTTTTTTTTTGGAGTGAATCAAATCGGGATGCAAATGTGAAGTAGCGAAAAATCTGGAGAATAAATGGAATGCATAGGAAGCCTTGTAATGCCTGGGGTGGTAGATATGCACGTTTTTGCGTCCGCTAAGTGTTTTTGCGTCCGTGACCTGTTAAATCGTACACTAATCTAAATGCAATCGGATGGCAATGAGGGTGGATGTAATTACACCTGGGAGTAAATAGTATTTTTCTCTCTCTCTCTCTCTATATATATATATATATATATATATATATATATATATATATATATATATATATATGTATGTATGTATGTATGTATGTATGTATGTATGTATGTATGTATGTATGTATGTATATCTGTGTGCGTGTGCGTGTGTGTGCGTGTGCGTGTGCGTGTGTGTGGCTGTAGTGATATTTGGGAGGCATCCAAGAGATAAATATAAACCATAGCTATCATTTCGTAGTCTAGTTCTTGATTCTTCTGAGTTTTTCTTGCATACACTTTTGCCTATTTCCGTGTCTGATCTCCGATTATCACCCATGGTTCTTGACACCTGGTATATATATGTATGTATATATATGTGTGTATGTATGTATGTATATATATGAGTTTGGAGAGTGCTTAAGACAAAACAATGACAAATGACGATGAATAGTCATTATGGCTACAGTATTAGCACGATAAACTTTGAACAGCTCAACTGACGCCATTGGATGAAGATCAGACGTCCAGGAAGTGAGATAACCTTTCGCTTAATGAAAGTCAGTGATGGCTTCCTTTACTCTCGCACCATCCGATGTCCATAACGTTTTACGCTTTAATCTCCACTGTCCACGCTAACTCAGTTCCAATACTATCTTCAAATCAATTAATGTTTCATTCTGTCAATTCCCCTCCCCTTAACTTCCTTGTCATCAAGGAACAAAGCGGGGAAAACCCTCTGGATGAAATCCGCATCTTCCCAACTGGTAACGTTGATGGGTAAATTAATCCATTGCACAAGACACTGTACCACTGGCTCATTGTTCTGAGGAACTATTCTCCTTTCGAGCACAGTTGTTGGAGCCACTTTAACATTGACATCTGCATCGACAAGGGGGAGATATGGATTGGGTACGACCTTCTCTTCAATATGTTTCTTCAATTGACTAACATGAAAAACCGGATGAAGATGACACCCTTCAGGAAGAAGCAATCTGTAAGCCACCTTACCAATTCTTTCCAAGACTCTGAAGGGCTTGTAATATTTGGAGTGTAATTTCAGAGACATGTGTGTACTTAATGAAGTGTGTCGGTATGGCTGCATTTTCAGATAAACCATTTAGCCTATAGAAAATTCCCTTTCTTTCCTCTTTTTGTCTGCATATTTCTTCATCCTTTCATGTGCTTTCTGTAGATTATCCTTGATAACCTCATAATCTAGCTTCCTTCTCTGCAACATTCCTTGTATTTCTTTGTTGGGAAAGTCAGGTAGCACCACCTCGGCGACTTGTGGGGGAGGAAAACCATATAAGTGTTTATTCATAGAAGTGTTTCTATCATCGTTTTGAAGCAGTTTATTAGGATAATATTTTTTGGATCGACTTATCGACATTCAGTTTATTTATAAAAGTGTTCACGTTAGGATCAAAAATCATAAGTAATAGTCATAACCCACAAGCCGTAGTTGAAAAGAGCCTCACATGAAACTGCACAAATTTGGTAGGAATTTTGGTAATTTTTTATTCCAAATGGAATTTGAGCAGAGAAATCATGGTTGTAACTCGTCAATAACCTTTGCCACCACGTTGTCCACGTCTCAAACTCCCAGTTGAGGCAAAGTTCGTTGACTAGTTGGTGCCAGTGAGGGCGATGAGGTGAACATGATCATTGGTGAAGGGCATCGTTGTCTTTCTCCTATAGATGAATAAGGGAAAAGAGGAGGAAATAGATAAAAAAAATGCCACAATGGCATAATATGGCTATTTGTGCGATTGGAAAGGTATTTTATAAAGCAAATTCTTAGAGTAGCATCCCATAGCCACAATGTAAGCAATTGACTGGGAAATGAGATCCTAATCTAAGAAGATGTCAAAGTATTATCCTTCAGGTACCTCTAGTTGATATGGCTCCTTTTCTTCAATTGGGCAAATGTGGATATAGCCATGAGTACATAGAGTACTCAGTAAGTCGAATCGGACAACGGATAGCACGCTCATACAAAACGATACGTTCAATATAAGTTCTCGGCACAATACAAGTTCAACATAAATGGTAAATTGATATATAATTCATTAACCAATAGTCTAACACGACATAAATTCAATATAATGATTAATGGACCAAATTATTAGATGATGCATTGTTGAAAAAAAAGTAGGATGATTGAAATGGTGTATTAGGAATTTTCTCTTGTGACAAATTTCTCACTATTCTCATATTTCCTCCAATAAGACATTGAAGTTAGTATACAATTTCCTCACTGTGAACTGGTAGTAAATGTGATAATATTATTTAAAAATTTTACCAATATCAGTAAATGAAACATGAGAAACTACAATGCCATCAGCCTTCAACAAGCACATTGTAGGAAAAAAAACCAATGCCAAATAATTGTTACACTAAATAATATTTGACATGAGTGCCTCCATGCAAAATAACTGTTATTCGAATATCCGACCGAATAATTATCCGATATTCGGATCTGGATATCCAACTGGATAATTATCCGATATCCGGATACCGACACTATTCGGTCGGATAGCAGCTCTCCCAATTCCGTTACTGTATCCGACATGAACTATCTGATACCGAATCCGAATTTGACCAGATACCAAATTCCCTTCCCGAATCCGGTACTGACCGGATTCGACACTAGATCGGTTGGGATTAACCCAACCCATTTGCACCCCTAATGCTGTGTCTATGGTGCTATGTTTTGTCTTCAGTTTGCACTTTTATCTGTTGGTTCCAATCGTATGAACAGCTAGCTTAAACTTCTTTTATATCATCTATTAAGCCCATTGGATTCGGGAGGCATGCATGGCTGGTTTGGCAATACGGTGGGAAATATGTGCCATGGCTGGAAATGTGGGCTTATATATGGGAGGTTTCAGCCTCCCTCCTCTTGGTCTCAGTCTCGTTCTTGGCTATGCATAGTTGAGAATGTTCTGTTTTTATCCTCTCGAGTATTGTGTTCCTATGGCTTTGGAGGACCGAAGATCCTAAGTGTGAGATGTTCACTGTTTTGGGATTATCTGAGGTTGAGGTAAGTTGGAAAAATATGAATTTTGGCTTTCAAAATACTGAATGATGAGACCCACTTATGGTGAGAGACGTCGACCGGTCCGAAACGGTCTGAGAACCTTGATGAACACCACTCTATTTAGCTTTAAGAGCCCGAGGGTGTGGACAACAGTTTCTTTTTCTTTTTCTCTTTTTATTTTCCTTTGGGTTGTTATTTAATTTACTCACCGACTACCAAAGAAAAATGAGGGGTACTCTATTTGGCTTGCTGTCTACATGCTCATTTCCTCATCCAATATTTTCCTATGTTCACATATCTGTGAGGCGTGCATGCCTTTTTAGGTGTATCGCTTAGTCCCAAACATATGAAATACCCAATCTCGGGTTGAGATCTGTATAGCAATATGCAGGACGCGTCCCTCAGCTAGCCTTCTAGTCCGAAACATATGGCGTAGCTACAGTCGCCAGCACACTAACCTGCTACAGTAATATATCTACAATGATAATACTCTTTCCCTTAGCGTCAAGATGTGCTTATCAGATGGAAAGGGACATTGGAATTGTGGGATTGCTTTTCCATGGTAATACGTTTGTTAAAGGTATAAAAATATTATATTCCAAAACGATACTATTTTCATATGATCAATCCAAATAATTTTGTGCACTTTACTATTTTCACTAGATCCACGATATCTAGTACCAACCACTCCTCCAAAACAATAGATACATATAACAGAAAGAACTCGAGAAACATCATGACATGGTAAACCAGGTCCAACAAGATGGCCTAAACAAAGTTGCTTTTTCCAATTCTATATATGTTGTTTCTAGGATTAGAACCGGCATGACATTCCCACAGACAAAAGACAGCAACCGAACTTTTTAGCCTTGCATTCCTGAATCATCAAAAGACATTAGATCCATCAACAACACAACATCACTTACTCGAAACTAAAACCTGTACAAAAATGAAAAGGTACAAAAAGATCAGGGGGACATTATCTAGTGACAAAATTGTTCAATAACTTGACAAGAATATTTAAAATACAAGAGCTGACTTTGGTATATAAGAAGTTCGCTTGACAGCATCAAGGTTTTTTTACCAGTTTTTATTTTAAACTAGAGGGCGCGGTAAGTCCGGTTAGGCTGGTTTTTTCCGAAGAAATCAGTCCGAAAAAATCAAATTAAATTTGAAATTTAAATTCATACCGTCTGGTTATCGGTGATAACTAGCCAAAAAATGGTTATAAAATACGGCCAAAAATATCGAAACAAATTTGGCAAAAATTTCTTCTGAATTTGACAAAATTCATACAAAACGAATTTTTCGGATCCAGTTTTGATTTCTACCGGGGTCACTGGTAAAATCGGTTACCGGCCGACAAAAAAACCCTGACCAACATGCAGCTTAACCTAATAATTTCAAAAGTTGTAGATATTTCCTTATAAAAATTGTATATATGTTCTACTAACATAAAATTTAGCCAAAAACAATGAACTTATTTGATAACTAGATTTCTAGTGATGACATCTGACCATTTCCACCTACACACAGCAAGAATGCATCAGGCTAAAGTGCCCCATAACAAGCATGCAGAAACATAGAAAGGACGAAGAGTGCAGCAGGTTAACTTACAACTTGATGAATTTCTACCCGGTATGACGTTAATCTGTTTGACAAACCTACTCAAGAACTTTAAAATTTGGCAAACCCTCCCATCAACCTCTCCACATTTGATCTCAACTATATTAAGGCGTTCAGATATTGCGGGCAACTGCTCCATTAGATGGTCGCTTCCTTCTGATTCTATTGTACATTTCGGTCCCTGTAGTAAACAAACATATTCACCAAGATCTATCAATCATGCATAATAATTTTAACAACACAACAAGCGTTTCAGACAATGCATACCATAGATAGTTGCAGAGTCAATTTCTCAAGAACCGGTGAATGTTCGATGATGCAAATTAGTGCAAGGAGGTCAACTGCCACGCACCACTCATTCAGCAACAATGTCTTTAACTTACTAAATGTTGGGCACCATCTCAAATCCCTTTTGAAAATAAACTGAACAAGGCGCAACTTACTAAATGGAGTCAGTGGTTATTATGAATATGACATATTCACATTACATTCTTAATTAGAATTATGTAAGAACTAAAAGCACAGTAGTACAAGCATTATTACATCAAGATTAATATCAGAAAAAACTAACAGGCCAACAATCTCATGAACTCCCTGAACCAAGGATTATTTAAAAGCCTACCCGGTGGTGATGATCGTGAATACTAATTGTTAAGTCATCGATATCTGAAGATAGATACATATACTGAAAAGAAACTAAGGACTGAAAAACAACACTAGTGAAATAAGAATTAAGATGGCAGCACATACCGATCCAGAGTAAGCTATCAACTCCAAATGAACAGCGCTCGACAAACCACCAAGATGCACGCAGCCACCGTTATGGTCGTCTTCACCAGAACAATTTGCACAAACGCCACAGCATTCCCCCAAAACACCCTTGTGATAGTAAATAAATGCGGTTTCTAAGGAAGGCATGCTTTCAAGCAAAGGGGCTTTACCATCGTTATAATCGAGTTGCAGCCAAACGAGACTGGGGGCAGAAATACGAGTCCTAGAGCCAAAATAGCAACTCTCGATTCTCAGGCGCTTTACAGACCGGGACAAGATCCTATCAGCGTCTAACTCGCAACATGTCATCTCGAGATCCTCCAATGTTGGGCAGCTTGCAAAATCAAGAAAGTTGCCTTCCAGCCCCACAAAACTGAGCTCCAATTTTCTCAAATGCCCGGAGACAAGAGGGTGGTCCAGTGTGACGGTTTGGCCCTGAAGCCGTAGACTGACAGCGAGAATCCGAGCTTGGCGCAACAAAGCATGTCGGATACAGGTGTTGGTGTGCGTGCGGTCTTCGTGAAAGCTTCGGTCAAATTCGTACCTGACCTCATCCAGAGTCGAGCCATGGTCGCGGAGGAGCAGCAGAGGGTATACGAAATCTTTCATATCACTGTCGCTCTCCCAAGCCGTGATATGCAGGCGGCGCATGTACCTCCACTGGTGGCGCCAGCGACGGGCGAGCACGCTCGTTCGCACCGCCTCAACCGCCGGAAGGAAGCCAAGGACGTGCTGGAGGACGCCGTCCGGCAGGGCGCTGAGCCGGTCCTCCCTGCAGGACATGGACGCTTTCTTGGTCCCGCTCCTGCGAGCCATTCCGTCGAACTGAGGGGGTGTTGGTCGAAGTTCGTGGGGACGGGAGAGGAAACCAAACGGAAGGCTAGTCGAGAGACGCTAGCTCTCTGCTGTTATTTGGTGGACGGCGCCCGAGTCGAAGTCTGTGGAGTCGATGGGCATCGACGCTTCGTCTTCCGTCTGTGCACTGAAGTTTGGAGCTGTTTGGGAATTATGACGAAAGCGTGGAGGCTATGGGAATTATGGCTGGTTGGTAAGTTGCGTGCTGTGATGAAGGCCTGTGTTTGTTTCTGTGAGAGATTATTTGGTTGACATCGGAAACATCGTGCTAAATAATTCTTTCTTGCTGGTATGCAATCAGTCATCGATAACATAGGGGACAAAAAAAACGTTCCAAGTATGCCTAAACACAAACTGACTACACTATTGTCCAAAGGAATGAATCTGCAGTATCATGAGGCACCGCTCAATTTAGTTTTTAACTTCTGTTTTTTCACTATTCATTAATTTTGTTTTTTCTTTTTTTCGTATTCTTTTTGCATTATCTGTGATGGACTAACACATTTTTTCTACTTTTAAATTTAATTATACCAAATAAATCAATTCAACTACAGTAAAAACAGACTATAAGCTAACACCATTCTGAACACCCCCTTATCAACTCATCAAAGCTTCTTTGCTATCGGCCAACAATGGGTTAGAAGCAATATATATATATATATATATATATATGTGTGTGTGTGTGTGTGTGTGTGTGTGTGTGTGTGTGTCAAATCTTTTAACCATCTAGATGTGAATATTTCAAAAGCATTGTTACAGAGGACTGAAGAGGCAATGTTTTAAGTTTACGCTATACACTGGAGCTTTCAAAACTCTCCAGTGTAACACCAGAAAAATGAAAAGAGAAGAAAAGAGAACAAATGAAACAATCCAAGGAAGAATAAAAGAATTAAAGTAGAGTTTTGCAGTCTGACCCACCGGCTTTAGAAATATCGAATGAATTAGCGTTCACTGAGGTTCCCAGACCGTCTAGGTATGGTCGACACCATCTCGTGTTTTGGGTTTTCATCACCCGGCTGTGAGCAATTAAACAGTGCAAGCCCACCCATTGGACCAAAAGGTCCTAAAAGCCCACAAAGACTTGAGAGTCATATAGAGAAAAATGAGGGGCATAGTATAAGCCATGCCACATAGTATAAGCCAGCATACCCCTTCTTGCTCACAACTCATTTCCTCATTGCCTCCCTGGACTAAGAGTAAGGCCAGTGGTGGGAAATCACCCTTCAACACTGCCTATGTCGGCAAATAACTAAGCAAGCCACAGCCCCACTTCACTTCTCCACCGAGAGCAAGACAGGCAAATAACCAAGCAAGCCACATCCCCACTTCACTTCTCCACCGAGAGCAAGACCAGTCGATTGCAAGCACATCCACCCAGACGCCATTGAAGCCATCCACACTAGAAGATAGGGAGCAAGGAGGAGAAGGTCAAGAAGAGAGGAGGCCCCAAGGAGCTCGGGACGGTAGGGGAGTGAGGACGGCACCAACGATAACAGGGGACATCGACGACCGTTCAACCCACGCCCAGCCAACCATTGAGTATGCCCACTTTCCCTCCACAACCCCATATCACAGCACAATAGCACACAAGATTAGATGAAGTGCACATAGAAAAGGGGAGGTACAGCAAACCGTTTCGCCAGTAGGAGGGCTAGCTGGCCGGCTACAAGCTGTGGCCAGCGAGCTTGAACCCATAGGGGGAGCGGTGCCAGAGCTATGGTCGGCCCTAGGCACCGATGGCTGGAGGTGGAGACCGTAGGGGTAGGCCGATGGCCGGGAGCTTGGAGGAGGCTGAGACCGAGGGGAAGCCCAAGGGTGGCACTTGGGGAAAGGTCATGGCGCCGGTAGATCTGGCGATAGGGGCGCCACCGGAGACGAGCCCAAGGGCAGCATGGTCGAAGGCCCCCAAAAAATGGTGGTGCTGGTCGGGTCACATCGGGCCGAGCTGAGGAGGCGCCTGGGGGGCGGCGGCCTGGGGGCAGAGGGAGAGGGAAGGCAAAGTGGCTGGAGGTAGGAGCAGCACTAGGCTCCCAGCCGGTAGTGTGCCGTGCCCAGTGAGCCCCAGGGAAGACTGAGAGGGAGGTGGCTGGATCTAGCCTTAGCTGGCCGAATCTAGAGAAGGGAGAGAGTTGGAGGAAAAGGGGAAGGCTAGGGCGTGCAGAAACCAGCCAACGGTGAGCTTGGGGCTGGCATGCCTGAGCTCGACCGTGCACCGCCACATCGCCTGGGAAGCAGCGGTTCGGCCGCATGGGAAAAAAATGGAAGAAAAGGGAGAAAAAAGGGGAAGTAAGGGGAATAGTTTTAACACACGTAAATAAATTTTATTCGTAAGTATGGACGATGTAATTTGGTCATTAGTGCATCGGGGCAATGGATAGGTGCCCGGTGAGAAGGGAATTGGTTGTGTCAAGTTAGCAGATAGAGGTAATGTCATTTGCAATACGTGTATCGCTACGGTGCATTGAGTCTGGTTGATTGCCTGTTCAGGTGGAAATCCTGGTCCGGAGCCATCCACGCATCATCCCCGAAGCTAACCAGGCAAGTGCATGGTAGAATAGTGGATTGTGGTAAATGATTGATGTTTTGTGTCTTCCATGCCATGTTTTACAGTACTTTTGATCACATGTTAACCATACTCTAATGAGTAATAGCTTATGATTGAATTTTAACATCAAAGGAATATTGCATTATGCATTGCACTCATCCACAGGATCTACTTTGGTAGGCATCTCACAATGGTGGGAAGATAAAAACCTACTTCAGTAGGCACCTCCAGGGATAGAGATAGAGGGGTTCATCGATGGATGAGTACTTCACTATATCGGTATAAGCTACAATGACAGATGCATCGCATTGCATTACATGAAAACAGAACAGTGAAATAGTTACAGATGCATGGTATTGCATAAAAGTGACAACAGTGAAACAATTACAAAGATAGTGATGTACAGATCACAGAAATGAAAATGGTTAAATTGATATGTTAACGCCACTGTTTTATCATATGCTTGCTGAGTCTCTGGACTCACCCTTAGTTTTTTAGGTGGTCGTTGAGGACGACATGCACGGGCGGGAGTAACATATGGATAATTTCACGTATCACCAGCACTTCATGTGATAACTTTTGTTAGTATGTTTAGGCTCTACTGATATGCTACGATAGTTAGAATCAAAATGGTATGATATATGTTAAGTCACTGCAGTTATGAATAAAAATAGTGTTTGCTTAAAATTACTAGCAGTTGTTGAAAATGGTAAAAGTATGCAATGGTGGTAGCATTCCAGATCCAAAGGAAGAGCGGGTGTTACACCTAGGGTATAAACAATGCTAATTGAAGTTGTGTGTCAATAGGCCAATAAAAAACGGTAGCGCTGATGACTAAATGGGGGTAAAGAAAATGTCCTCAATTGATAATATAAGTCGTGGATCAATTGAGCACCTCAGAAACGATAGCATAGACTGTTGGCCTATTTGTGTTGACAGCCAATTAAGTTGACTAAGAAATGATAATACTACATACACAAATCAGTCAATAGTTAATAGCGCATGTAGGAAAATGTCCTCTTCCTATCCTCAGTTTATAGTATAGGCCAAGGATCAATACACGAACTAAGAACGATAGTGGTGATGATTAAATGGGAGCAAAGAATACATGTTTCTGTTTTACCTGCCACGAGTCGATGGAGTCAAAATACCTTACCTATTGAGCCAAACACAGGGAAGCATAAGAGGATTCCTTCCAAAATCAAGCAGGGGGCCCTGCAAGACTCAAGAGAGGATAAAAGCAGGGCATTCCCAGTTGTGCACTGGGAAGATCCTAGGTGAAAAATATGGTCTTTGGCTTTTAAAATACCGAGTGATGAGACCAACTTATGGTGAGAGGCGTCGACCGGTCCGGAACGGTCTGAGAACCTTGATGAATACCACTCTATTTGGCTTTAAGAGCCCAAGGGTATGAATGACAATTTTTTTTCTTTTTTCTCTTTTTATTATTCTTTGGATTGTTATTTAATTGTCTCACCGACTACAAAAGAAAAATGAGGGGTACTCTATTTGGCTTGCTGTCTACATGCTCATTTCCTCATCCAATATTATTTTCCTATGAGACAAGCGTATTTGTGAGGCACGCATGTCTTTTTAGGTGTATCGCTTAGTCCCAAACATATGAAATACCCAATCCCGGGTTGAGATCTGTATAGCAATATGGAGTACGTGTCCCTCAGCTAGCCCTCTAGTCCGAAACATATGGCGCCGTAGCTACAGTGGCCAGCACACTACCCAGCTACAGTAATATATCTACAATGATAATAGTCTTTCCCATAAGTAAAAATGCGCATATCAAATGGGGTAAAAGATATTGGAATTGTGGAATTGCTTTGGGGCAAGAACACCCATAAACTGGTGCAACTGCTTTTCTATAAAAGATGACAATTTTTCTGAATCGTAGCAATTCCCTATTTTCGATAATATACGACGCTTTTCCATAGTAATACGTTTGTCAAAAGTATAAAAATATTATATTCCAAAATGATATTATTTTCATACGATCAGTCCAAATAATTTTGTGCATTTTACTATTTTCACTAGATCCACGATATCCAATCCCAAGGTATCGTCCTTTGCTACTTCGTTTTGCATTTCCAATCTTGCTACCTAACGGCCTTTCAATCGGTCTCGATATAATAAAAGTATGATTTGCAATTGAGAGAACATAGCAAAACGAGAATCATATCACCAGTGCTATGCTTAAGCAAAATATACTGGAAGTAAGGCGACCAGTCCACACAGGTGAATAGATACGCATAACTGAGGGTGCGCAAGCAACAACATGACATGACAAGCCAGGTCCAATCGAATGGCCTAAGCAAGTTTGTCACCACTCCTCAAACCGAAACCTGTACTACTGAACTGGCATAAGATTCCTACAGACAAAAGACAGCAACCAAACAATTAGCCTTGCATTCCTCAGTAGCCTAGATACGGTAGATCCATCAACAACCAAAGTTTGTGACCACTATTCAAAATTGAAACATGTACAAATATGAAAAAGCTGAGTAAGTTCAGAGGGGCGTCATCTCGAGAAATAAAACTGTGTAGTTACTTGGCAAGGGTGGAAACCTCAGTTTCGATTTTTGTCGGATCGGGTAACGGCGACGCCTTCGGTATCGTTCCCTCTTTGAAGGCATTACCTTGGATTACCTGACCCTACCCTCGGTGTGGCCGCTCGTTGGCCGGTGCTTGTCTATCAATGGTGGTCATCCTCTTGGCGTCGTTTCTACTTCCCTGGTTGTGGCGGGGCTACCATGAGGCGTGCTACGGTGAAGTTAGAGCAGTCGGGTGATAGGTACGATGGGTGACAACAATAACTCGTGCTAGTGCTTATCAATCACGGTCGGCATCCTGGTCGGCGTAGGGTGTGTTAGCCACGAACTTTCGTCTTCGTGAACTTTCGGAGTTGTGTTTTTTTATTTTCATGTGATCGGTCCTTTCTTAGATCTTTGCAATCTGTACTGTTCTTCTTCTTGATGAATAAAACACAAATCTCTTACGTTTTTGAGAAAAAAACTTAAAATATAGGAACAGATTTGAGTGAATCGGAAGCTCAATTGAGCAGCATGCACTTATATAATTATTTCAAAGTTATAACATGTTCTGCTAGCATGAAGTTGACTCAAAAGTTTAATTAATTGTTTTACAAGTAGTTTTCTAGCTATGACATACGAACATTTCCAATGTGGCTGGCTAAACTGTCCCATAACAACAACACAGAGCACCCATGTTTTCTAATCACATCGGAGTTTGATGTTTCAACTTTCAAAACAAGCAATCAGTTAGACGTATGCTTTCGTTCATGCGGAAGCCAACTAGTGGGCTAAGGGAGAAAAATAAACTGGATATGGAGATGACAACAATGGCAAAGAAAAATCGAATCAAATGACTGAACCTGTGGGAAGTACAGCTTTCTAAGCCTGTGATTCTGTGGCCACAAGATCGGGTAACAAAATGTCGTAAGCACTTGCACAGCAAAGGAAAACGGCAATAAGAAGAGTAAAAAAGAAACTAATCGGGACAAGAATCATTACATGCACTCATGTACAAGTTACATACAGATCTGAAGGAACGAATGCTACATACAACATATGATAAGTAAACTGAATGCACACTCAACATAGGTTCATTGGCTATTCAAATGCATGTGGTTAGCTTGTATGAACAAGAACTGCATGGTGGGTAATTCAGTTTGTTTGACGCGAGAAATCGCTCTAGGATTTCTAGGCGTGGGAATAAAGTGCTGAAACAACCTGTATTTGCAAACCCTGTTGTCGGTTTTAATCCCAGCCTTTGGTTTGCTTTGAGATTCGTGCTTGGCCTCCTCCCTTGCCTCCTTGTTTCCCCCTCGCGTAGGTGCCCTCGCCCGAGCCGCCTTCGCACCTCGCCTCCCCTCACTCTACGGCGTGCGCCGCCCATGCCTCGCGAACGTGCATCGCGCCCACTTGCCCTCTCCCCGCCACTCGCGTCGGCAAGACTGCCGGTGGACCCGCGCCCGCAGTCACCGCCCCAACCGCCGCCGCTCCTCCTCGCGTCCGGTGGCGCTGCGCCTCCCTCCGCTCGGCGCCCCCTCCGGACCGGTCTGGCGCCGCTGCCCCTTCCCGGAGTCAGCCCTCCCCGCCAATCCCCTGGAAACAGCGGCTAGCTACCGTCGTGGCCGTCATACCCCTAGCGGAGGAGCTCCCTCACCTCTCCCATCGATCGCCATTAATGGCCGAGAGACCCGCGAGCTCCCCTTCCCTCCTCCGAGCGTTAAAAGTCAATTGCGCCCGCCTGTGACTTCGCACCACTCTCCTCTTCCTCCCCAAGCAATCAATTTGAGCCCCCACCTCCTCTAGCGCCGCCGCCACCACCCCCTGGTCCGGTGAGCCGAAATACCCAACTCCCTCCCCAGTCGATTAAATCTCAATTCCTTTCTACTAGAGCCCTACCTCGCCATCGCATTCACTTTGCCCAATCCAATTTGGCATTTGCATTTATCTCTGGGCCCCTCCTCGTGCATCTCCCTCCGACACCACCTCCCTCCCGTGGGCAGCCCGTTTGGTCCAGTGTCGAGCTAAAGCAGCGCCTCCCCTGTGATCCCTCCCCTTCACAGATCGCTAAACCAAGCCCCTCTTCGCTTGAACCCTCTTCGAATGCCCCAACCTGTGAACTCTCCCCGCCGCCTTTGCCCTCACTCGCGACCCTCCCCTCAAATAATTTCACGGCTTTGAGCCCAAATTCGAGTCCCCCTTCTCCCACTAAACCTTTCTGTGCCAGCCGCGTCGGATGACAGCCGTCGCCGAGGCCGAATCGCGGTGGAGGAGCCGCCCTGTTTCTTCTCCAGGCCGCGCCAGCCGGAGGTTGAAGACGACGCCTCCCCGAGCGTCGTGGCTCCATCCCCGCCATCTCTCCCCGATCCGACGGCGCCGAGCTGCGGCGTGGGTTTTAAAACGTACCGGTTCGGTGAAGTGCCGTCATGGTCGCATCTGCACCCTCCCCGTTCGATCCAACGGCCCGGGCTCCGCGCGATGCCTCCAGGCCGCTCGTCCCGCCCGCGCGTGCCGATGGGCCGAGGCCGCCGGCCCACCCCATTCAAACCCGCGCCGAGTGCTATCCCACGCGCGCACGTGGGCCGGCCCGTCACTGTTCCTATGAACAGTAACCTTTGTTTATTTCCAGAGGCCGAATTATGTATTTTATATCTCGTTTGATTTGTTTCGAAGCCCCGGTTCCGATTCCGATGTCCATTTCACCCCATTCCACTCCCAAAAATTCAAGTCCAAGCTCTTCTCTCAATTTTGTATTTATCAAATTGCTTTTTCATAAATTATTTAATTCATTTTCCTTTCCATTGCTTTGTTTAAAAACAAAAGAACTTATCGTTATTTTATGTGTTTGTTTTTGCGTTAGCTTACGAGGAGTCCGAGACGACGGTGCAAGGTTCGGAGCAGTCGTCCACGCACTACGAGATCGTTGAAGTAATCGACACTCAAGGCAAGTTACAATTTTTGACGCATATTGAACCCATAAATTTCCGTAGTTATTAATTAAGCTATTTACATTACTATTACTTGCTCAAATGGGTTATTTAAATAAAATAAAAATCATTTTAGAATGACATGTATAATTTGTAGTTATGACCTACCACCGTACAAATGCCCTGATTAACTTTGAGGCCACATTCACCTTGATAGACTCAGTGATATTTAATTTATATACAATTAAACCTCGCTTATTCGATCACACGAAATGTCGGGCTATCGAGTAAACTTGATAGTTCGCCGGTTTGCAAATTATTTAAAATAGTACTAGGGTAAGGCGGAATCTGTGGAGTGTCCGTAGTGGACAGGTCCACAACCTTACCCTAGGGTGGAGGATGCAACAGACGGGTTTCGATACAGTGTGTATCGGGTACCGGTTGTGGTTGGCAGCCTCAGAAGCAAATGTAAGGACGAGACCCTTATGCTGATATTAGAGCACAAAAATCGCTCAACCACAAGTATTGAATTATCAATCCTGGTTCGGTAGCTGCTCATTTTATTTGAACCCCTATAGGAGTTTGGTGAGATGATACGGGTGTGTAGGCACCGTATACACAACGACAGGTCCTTACGAATTTGGGCAGTCGTGTTCCGCATTGGCCCGTGGATACCCAATTCAGTAAAGGATGCAATCTGTCGGGTAGGGTCTATATAATAATTTGAGTAGTGAAAGATTGGGCCTTCTCAATTCAGTCGCACACTAACCGAAGTGTGTATATAGCTTGACATTCGAAATTGAGAAGTCTTGTGGGTAAAGTTGAGCAACTCTGCAGAGTGAAAATCAATTGTATTCGAATACGTCGTGCTTCCGGTTAATGGAGCTGTGCTTGATGGGTGAATCCAGTAACGCAATATAAGTAGTGTTTGAATGGTTTAATTTGGAAAGTTAAATCATTAATACTTTCGGACCCCCATTTCTTTAATTATAGTGTATTGGAGTTAGCATTTCTAAATTGTTTATAAATAAAACTGCATCCACCCAAATTAATAAAAACCAGTATACACCATTCATTTGAAATCCCATGCATATAGTAAAGTGAGGATTACCATTGTAACTTGTTGAGTACAGTTGTTTGTACTCAAACTTGCTTAAACACAAATTCAGAGAATGCCTGCCAAGGAGAAGGACAAGATTTCGAAGAGGATTCGGAAGGGCCCGATGGCGCCGACGAGCAGTGGTCGTAGGTTTTAGCCGCCCTCAGGCTTGATCGCTGGAAGTCTTTTGTAATGTAAATTATTGGGCTTGCCGCCCCGCTACGCTAAACTCGACCGACGCGTTGTATATTGTAAATTAACTTTGGATCTTATGTTGTAAGCTTGTTGGCTGTGATGTACGTTTCTGTACGGCACGCCGCAATTGTACGGATTACGGACAGTTGCGGATCTCCGTGCATCCCGGGAAATAGGGGTGTTACAAGTGCAACGTGCTAGTATACTAAAGTACACAAAAATAAATAAATACAAGAAAAGACAGGAAAACATGTATTTTATTCATTTATTTGAGAATAACAAAATTGCAGGTAATGACATACTAGCTTGATGCACCAAGCTTGCACTACTACAAGAGAGATTATACTGGATGTCTACATCATAGACGGTTCATACAGAACTATTTGTGTTGTAATTATCACAGACTGTTCATACGAATAACCGTACGTGATATTTTTACAGACAGATATTTATATAAATCGTTTGTGATAAATATAAACCATCACAACTGGTTTCTATTAATAACTATTTGTGATAATTCATAGACGGTTATTTATACAAGCTATCCGTGATAATGGCAGACATCATAGAATGTTTGTATAAATATCCATTTGTGATAGTTCGCAGACGGTTATTAATATAAACTGTTTGTGGTAGTTTCATATCACAGATAGTTGGTGGTTGGAACCGTCTGAGATACGCATTATATATCCAGCGTGGTCTCGATAGATCTGTTTTCATTGCGTTGCATTGAAGGAGACGGCCAGCTTTAGGGAGTTTGGTAAAAATATACCGCTAGTAAATCGATTTGTTCTTAGTGATTAGATGTTAGTATTTGCTTCTAATAACTTATATTCCTTGTACGTAATAGAGAGAGATGATAGCCAGTTTTTTAGATTTAGCTACGTACCTAGCTAGGTTTAGAGAGAAATGGTATTTTGCTCTAATATAAAAAAAGGACAATACTCCTAATTTACTTCAATGCGACGGCAACATGGACAAGCTTTGTAGGGCATCAATGACACTCTTCCTACTGGCACGGGGAAGGACACGATGTCGTCACGGTCTTGACACCTACCACGCCCCATATCTATGAAGGCACAGTATCGAATGGTCATGTGTAGAGGACCGCTGCTGGATAGCGGCAACCTTCCTCGATGAAAGCACCAGAGGTGCAGCCAAGGATAGCAAAATCTAGATAGAAGTTATCGGTGAAGGCGAGAGCATAACCAACATTGATGATGGTGACGGGGACGGTGATGGTAGCGCCGTCATTGCAGTGGTAAGCATTGCCTCTTGCCGCTCCTCTATCTTGGACATGATCTCAACCGGTGGCGATGATGATTCAAAAATCGCAGCAACATGCTACACCTTTTCCTCTATCTTGGTCATGAACTCTTTTATCCAGGCCATCAATTTAGCGCAGACCTTAGCAGATGATAACTCGGCAGTGAAAGCCACGGTAGTTGGCTCAGTGGAGACTTTGACGTGTTGGTGGAGACGACTCGATGGTTGTGGCAAAACGGAGGTTGACGTGTTTAACAAAGCTTGGCCATGCCTACACCCGAGTGCACACTCCAATTGTTGGTACCAAAGGGCCGCATTCCCCGTTAGGTGGTTCGATACCAACCAGTCCTCCAAAACAATAGACACATACAACAAAAAGATCTCGAGAAACATCATGGCATGGTAAACCAGGTCCAACAAGATGACCTAAACAAAGTTGCTTTTCCAATTCTACATATATTGTTTCTATTATTAGAACCGGCATGACATTCCCATCGACAACAGATAGCAACTGAACTTTTAGCCTTGCATTCCTGAATCATCAAAAGACATTAGATACATCAAAAACCCAACAGCACTTACTCGAAACTGAAACCTGTACAAAAATGAAAAGGTACAAAAAGTTCAGAGGGACATTTTCTGGAGACAAAATTGTTCAATAACTTGACAAGAATATATAAATTACAAGAGCTGACTTCGGTATATAGGAAGCTCGCTTGACCACCAAGCAGCTTAACCTACTAATTTCAAGAGTTGTAGATATTTCCTTTAAAAAATTTGTAGATATGTTCTACTAACATAAAATTTAGCCAAAAACTATGAACTTATTTGATAACTAGATATCTAGCAATGGCATCTGACCATTTCCTCCTACACACAGCAAGAATGCATCAGGCTAAGGTGCCCCATAACAAGCATGCAGAAAGGACAAAGAGTGTCGCAGGTTAACTTACAACTTGACGATTTTCTAGCCGGTATGACGTTAATCGGTTTGACAAAACTAGTAAAGAACTTTAGAATTTTCCAAACCCTCCCATCAACCTCTCCACATTTGATTTCAACTATATTAAGGCATTCAGATATTGCAGGCAACCGGTCCGTTAGATGGTCGCTTCCTTTTGATTCTATTGTACATTCCGGTCCCTGTAGTAAACAATATTCACCAAGATCTATCAATCATGCATAATAACTTTAATAACACAACTAGCGTTTCAGACAATGCATACCTTAGATAGTTGAAGAGTCAACTTCTCAAGAGCCGGTGAATGTTCGAGGATGCAAACAAGTGCACGGAGGTCAACTGCCACGCACCACTCATTCAGCAACAATGTCTTTAACTTACTAAATGTAGGGCACCATCTCAAATCCCTATTGAAAATAAACTGAACAAAGTGCAACTTAGTAAGAACAGTTAAGGATTTAGGTTTAAAGTACTTGATGCCATGAAAGTGAAAGTGCATAGCAGGTTTGGATAGACATTTAAAAAGTCATAGCTTGAGAAAGTAATCAAAGATACTTCATATATAACAAATGCCATATTTAGCAAGTTTCTATACATTTGCATAGAAATATGGACATATTGACCATGAGTAAATGGAGTCAATGGTTATTACGAATATCACATATTCACATTACATTCTTAATTAGAATTATGTAAGAACTAAAAGCACAGTAGTACAAGCATTTTTACATCAAGATTAATATCAGAAAAACCTAACAGGCCAACAATTTCATGAGCTCCCTGAACCAAAGATTATTTAAAAGCCTACCCGGTGGTGATGATCGTGAATACTAATTGTTAAGTCATCAATATCTAAAGATAGATACATATACTGAAAAGAAACTAAGGGCTAAAAAACAACACTAGTGAAATAAGAATTAAGATGGCAGTACATACCGATCTAGAGTAAGCTATCAACTCCAAATTAATAGCGTTCGACAAACCACCAAGAAGCACGCAGCTACCGTTATGGTCGTCTTCACCAGAACAATGTGCACAAATGCGGTTCGCACAAATGCCACAACATCCCCCAAAAACACCTTTGTGACAGTAATCTTCGTAAAGATTACTGTCAAGTCTGACAAATGCGGTTTCTAATGAAGGCATGCTTTCAAGCAAAGGGGCTTTACCATCGGAAAGATCGAGTTGCAGCCAAACGAGATTAGGGGCAGAGATACGAGTCCGAAAACTAGAGCGAAAATTGCCACTCTTGATTCTCAGGCGCTTTACAGACTGGGACAAGATCCTATCAGCGTATACGTCGCAATATGTCATCTCGAGATCCTCCAATTTTGGGCAGCTTGTAAAATCAAGAAAGTTGCCTTCCAGTCCCACAAAACTGAGCTCCAATTTTCTCAAATGCCTGGAGACAAGAGGGTGGTCCAGTGTGACGGTTTGGCCCTGAGGCAGTAGACTGACAGCGAGAATCCGAGCTTGGCGCAACAAAGCATGTCGGATACAGGTGTTGCTGTGCGTGCGGTCTTCGTGAAAGCTTCGGTCCAATTCGTACCTGACCTCATCCAGAGTCGAGCCATGATCGCAGAGGAGCAGCAGAGGGTATACGAAATCTTTCATATCACTGTCGCTCTCCCAAGCCGTGATATGCAGGCGGCGCATGTACCTCCACTGGTGGCGCCAGCGACGGGCGAGCAAGCTCGTTCGCACCGCCTCAACCGCCGGAAGGAAGCCAAGGACGTGCTGGAGGACGCGGTCCGGCAGGGCGCTGAGCCGGTCCTCCCTGCAGGACATGGACGTTTTCTTGGTCCTGCTCCTGCTCCTGTGAGCCATTCCGTCGAACGGAGCGCTGCGGGATAGGAGAGGAAGAAGTGAGGGACGGCAGGAGGGAATGAGCTAAAGAAAGCACACGTAAAATTCTCAAACGCATCGGCTGCTCACCTTCCCGGGCTTAGCTTCACTTGCCGGCGCGGCGGCACAAATGGATTGTGTTTATCCTCACCGGAGGAAGGCTAGAAGACGAAGCGCGCTCTTTATATTGTTGCTAGAAGTTTGTGCGGACGGGCTAGTTAAGTCGAAGGGACGCTAGCTCTCTGCTCGAAGAGGCGAGCGCGGTCCGCTGAGTACTGTTTATTGCTGTGCGTGGTCTTCCGTATTCCCATCCACAAGTTGTAATTGGGCACTCCTATTGTAAGCAATGTCTATATCATTGATTAGCATATTATACAGGATAAGTTATGCGATAGATAAGAAATTAAAGAAGGAAGAGAGAGAATAAGTGTCTCATGCAAGACACCGCAATTCAATACGAAACATTAGTTAAGATATCTACTAAAGAGAGAAGTGATGTCTACCATATTACAAAGGTGTGTAACGGTGCATTGGGAGTGATTTAGAAATAAATATTAAATTATAGTATTGATTAATGATAGACATTATACACTGAAAGGATGATATCTAGTCTAATGTCTATATGAGGTGGCAATCTATAGACACTGCTATGTAGTGTCACCATTGGGAATACTCTTAGCATCCTATCTTATCTGATTTAGGAAATAAATTTCAAACCTTATGTATTTATTATGCTATTATTATGATCAATGACTAGCACATATATTACAACATTGTATCATATCCATACATGCATGAATAAATAGAGTATCGTATAATAATAAACATGCAAAAATAGACTTATACAACTAAGTTTTTTTTGACAAAATAGACGACCGATTCACATAACAAGTAAATAGCAACGGAAATAATGATAAATGAGACAAAGATTCTAGCAAGCATGCCATGGCCCACAACAGGCAACTGACTAGAGTTCAACCTTAGCAAATGATGTCATCTTCGCCAATACCTGCAGCATGAAAATAACCGATCTGGAGATCTTTTTGTTCTTACTTTGATAGTGTTCAACAAGCATCTATGAGTACAAAATAACTCTGTAAGATTTTATAGCAAAGTTATTTATTATGCAAGTTGAGACAAAGATGTCTTTCTAATCAAGTTTACTTTACAAAAATATATTTTTATCTGTGATAACGAATAATATATTGAAAACAAAAGTTGTAAAATCAATTGGTATTTGATACAAAATAACAAGTAATATAAGTATAAATCACAACTGGTCCTCTATAGCCATGAGCAATACCTTTTACATACCCATGACCAAGTTTCAATAGTGGATACCTCTCATTTCCAACCAAGTTTTAAAAATATAAGACTAGCTGTAGCGACATCACTAAGTTTTGTCCATAACCGAGGGTATGGCTACTCGAATATATTTTATACTCTGTAGAGGTTGTACATTTTACCCACAAGATGTAAACAGTGTGACCAACACTAGATCATAACAAGGCCTTTACATTGCTCAACTCCAACCTTACACCGCCCGATGAATTTTAGCCATCAGAAGCTATAACACATTGAACCCCGAAGAATCCATTGTTGGATAATATAATTGCAGTTGCCGAACGGTCGTGCGATTGAGATCTATCACCCAACGGTTGGGCGATTGCAGGTCTAGTCATCTAACTGTTTGGCGACTTGACACAATATAAAAATCGGCCGCTCGATCAAGCCCCCGGCTATTCTTTCATCCGCTAACGCTGCGCCACAAAGAGAAGGAAGAGAAGGGAAAGAAAGAATAAAAGAGGAGAGGGAAAAAAAGAGAGGAGGGGAGAAGAGAGGGAGAGGAAGAAGGAGAGGAGAGGTTTCGCTACTTCTGTGAAGTAAATTTTTTTGTATGTGTTAGTCAATGTTTTTGTATGAAGTAAATAGTTTGTTTAGTGTACAATTAGGATAGTATAACTTTGGTATGATGTAAATATTCATAGAAAATTTAGTCAATGTAGTTATAAAAAATTAGCATCCGTAAAAACTAATAGTTGTAGAAAATTTATATTATAGTTGCAGAAATTTTAGTGAATATAGTTGCAGAAAATTAGTATTCATAGAAAATTATAGTTATAGAAAATGAGCATCCGTAACAAATTAGCATCTGTAGAAAATTCTAATTATAGAAAAAATTTGTACGAATTAAATAGTTTGCTTTGTGCAAAATATTATTATATAACATTTATGATTAATTAGGAATGAATATAATGTCATTAGTACATTAAAAATGTATGTGTATTGTTAGAACTGGTATATTGGCATTTAAATTAGTATGTCATGTAAATTCTCAAAATCCATTGGGAATTATTACAGTAGGAGAAAACTCAAGCAGCGAGAGAAGAGCGGCGTATATGTGCATGGGAGTAGATAGGGAGTTAATGCATACTGGGGTTGAGGAAAGGGAGTGGTGTCAATGTGAATGAGGATGTGTTATGCTATGAGGGTAGTGTAGTTATTCATAATAAGCGAACAGTCATAGAAATGTAAATTATAGTATAATAGTACTTCCACAATATGTGATGTGATTTGACTAGTTACAATATTAAAAATATTTACAGGTAGATATCAGCAACGTCAATACCTACTACATTAAAAGTGTATCATGGTGTTCGTGAAGGTCTGAACGGTATTGACTTGAGCAGTTTTACATAAGCCACTCTGGTACACCCAGATGGTGAGAATGCTTGAATCGCAGATGTGATGCACTGACTCACCCACAACTTCTCCTTGGACCCTGAGATGTGCAGCGTCATTATACAAGGGCTTTGGAGCCGATCTCCCACGCACATTAGATGAGAGTTGAGAAGATTGATGCGCACTGTTGTGTGGAAGGGGTTTGTACAGGGCTGCCAACACCGTGGATATTAGTGTGTGTTGCTTGTGCATCCATATCCAACAGAAGTTGTACAAGACCTTGCTGATGGCTATCATCCGGGTGGTGAGAGTGCTTGGGCGCCTAGCATGTTGGCCAAGAGGAGGACCCGGAGGCCGGTGTCACAGAGGTTGCAGAGGAAGTTACTCGTGACGAGGTCGATGCGGTAGATGGAGAAGAGGAAGAAGGGTCACGGCATACTGAGCCTACAGGATAGGCTAATGAAGGAGAGCATATGGAGTACATAGTGCATCAAATAGAGAGCGATGATAGGATGACCTGGGCTAGAGAGGAAGATGTACAAGAGGATGACGAGGATAGTTTCAATTAGGACAAAGCTCCCATCCTATAGGAATGGAATAGGTTTGATGCTAAGAGTGTGCTGCGCATAACGAGCATGAATCACCATGGGCGTATCGTGGTAGAGTGGTTCGGTTGTACTCAACATTTGCTAGCAATGCATTGTTGTAGGATGCCATCATGTTGTGGGCCCTGTCCATGCAACAGACTTTTCGGGTCATCAAATCTAGTTAGGAACAGTACACCATGAAGTACGAGCAAACCGATTGTCCTTGGAGGGTGCACGCACATAGACCGAAGTGTGAGACTTACTGGATTGTCTCAAAGGTAGAGCCTTACTCCTACATTCTCAGCAGTGTTTTGCCGAGGCATTGTAACCTCACGTCCACATTCATAACAAATTTGATGTATAGAGAGATAGTGAAGAAAAAGGACATGGAGGCCACGCACATTATGGTGGCTATCAAGAAAAATTTAAGTACAGGATTAGCTACGTGAAGCCATTGTGTGCAAAGCAGAAGGCTTTGAAAAAATGGTTTGGATTTTTGAGGCAGCGTACGACAATCTTCCTCGTATGCTTCAGGTGCTGCAGGACAGAAACCCGAGCATATACACTGTTATGATGGATAAGCCATCGACAAGGCCGCCAGGTTTTGCGGTATTGTAAAGGGCCTTCTTAGCTTTCGGTGCATGTATCGAGGAATTCAAGCATATGATACCTGCGATCTCAGTTGACAAGATCTTTTTGACCAGCAAATACAAAGGCTAGATCCTTATGGCCATTGGCATTGATGGCAATAATCAAATTCTGCCCCTGGCCATCGCATTCGTCGAAAGTGAGAATTACGATAGCTGATTGTGGTTCCTTTGACATGTGACGGTAGAAGTTGTTGGAGCTTGTCCTAGAGTGTGTATAATCTATGATTGCCACATCGAGATGATGAAGGCCATAAAAAAACTTTAGGAAGACCCCGAGGAGCCATTTCCTTGGCTGGATATGAGAAATAGGTGGTCATTCGCCACTTGGGGGCCACTTCTTCAAGCAGTTCTTGAAGCAACCATTGATGACGCTATTCAGGAGGCTCGTTATGCAGAACTAGAAGCACAAATTTGACACTTTATGGGCGCTGTTGGATGAACACAGTAGGAAGCACATCGATGAGAGGAACAAGGGACCGGCCATGCCTTGGGTGACACAACCCGATGCCTCACAGCATTAGTAGAGCCTGACCCAGCTGGTTCGAGGAGGAGGAGCTCATGGAACATCAAGTGCTTCTTGTAGTAGATCGAGGCTGAGCCATTGGAGAAGTAGTCCCTGCTGTACGACATGGATAACACAAGGTATGGCATAATGACAACTAATCTTACCGAGATATACAACTGGGTTCTTAGGGGCCTTCATTCTCAGCCCCTCGTCGCCATCATGGAAGATTTTCTGCACAGCACAATCAGCTATTTTAGGGAGAGGCATACAAACGTTGCACTTCATGCAGCAAACCCACAAACACCGTATTGCTCAAAGATTATGGCATACATGCAAGCGAAGACAAAGAAGGGCCAGTTGCACACGGTGCATGTGATGGACAATACGGAGCATCGTTTCAAAGTGCTCCTCCAGGATAGAGCTAGATTTGGGATAGCTTATTCTCTTGTTACCCATAAGGTATATCTTGGAGATCATGTAAATGAACCTACCTGCTTGTGAAACAAGTCAAAGCTGTTACACAAGTCATGCTCTCATGTCCTCACCGTATGCAGGACTATGCGTATGGATCCTTCAAACTTCATATCTGCGTACTTCTTCAAGGATAGGGTGATGCAGGTGTGGTATGGCGAGCTTAGGGGGTTTAGGGTTGTGGGCAATTTTGCCACCTTGGATATTGCAGGGATGACCTGAATTCTGGATGTTGACATGCTAAAGGGTGGGAAGGGTCAACGTAGAGCCATCGTATTACCAATGATATTGACAAAGTGCACCTGCTGATGAGTAGGCACATTGGTATGGTTTCTGCTACCATTTATTAGAGTCTGCAAAATGGCTTCAAGATTACAAATCATTGTATGCTGTCATTTGTACTTTATTAGCTGCCACATTTGATGTACATAGTGTCGTAGTAACTATAACGTACGTTGCCAATTTTCTATGTTTGTACAACTGTTGTGGTATTTTCCCCTTTTCAGTATTGTTATAAGTATTGTCCTAGTAGTTTATTATTATTTTGTTTGTTTATTTATAAGTTAAATTTACTGCTGCTTGACATTCGATCTTTTTTGTTCTGCGTAAATGCTAACTTGAAGTCATTTTGCAGGTATGACTCATGAACTTCACAGATTGGATTGGCCTTACAGCCTCTTGGATGAGCACATTGACCGACTGCATCGTGCATCGTGCTGTGTCCATCATCCTGGGACATGGAGGAGACGAATAACTTGGGGGTGATTCACACGCGCACACATCAAGTGGCCTGGAGGCTAGACCCACATTGGACAGATAGGTTTGCACTTTGGTGGCACTGTATTCTCACCATACGTACATTGCGTACTGACCTTTTTTTGCTTCGCAGGCTCAGCGATGTCAGACTACTACCTCGTGTGGATGGTGTAGACCACAAACGAGGATGGTTTGGCACCAACTCGGTCGGGGATGATGGCCTAGAGCAGTTGTGACGCTTCCCGTTCGACCATTCCCTACTAACAGTTTTGGTAGACCGGTGGCGGCCAAATATGCACACTTTTCACTTCCCATTCAGGGAGATGGCCCTTACTCTTCAGGAGGTCTCACAGGAGATGCTGCCTTTCCGCTGGAGGCCTCGACTAGCGGGCGCGAGGACCTGCTGGGTAGGTTCCAGGGAGACCTTATGCCTGGGGCTGCGGAGTGGTACTACGTCTTCCCGCCATATCAGATGCACGGCCCATCCTTGTGGTGGCTCTCACAGTTCTGAGTATATGTTCGACACCCTTCCTGTTTGGACCGCTGTGCTCTCCATTCCACAATACAGTCTTACTAACTTTTTGCTTCTACAGGTCGAGCGGATGGACCCGGTCGTGGACGAGAAGCAGTTGTCACGGCATCTAGAAGCGTACTTGCTCTGGCTATTTTGTTTGGTGCTCTTCACCAGCTACCACGGTGACAATGTCGATGCACGCCCCGTGGCGTACGTTAGGGCCATCGCCGACGGTGAGGCCCCCCACATCAGTGGGGGTTCGGCCAGGGCACGTCCGACACCACCGCGGCCTGACGAGGCCAGAGGATCAACCTGGGCACGGCCCCATACACTGCCAGCGCAGCAGTCCATGCGTCCTCCAGACTTCTCTGGCTTCTCCACGTAGGGCACATACGACATGCCATACTCCCCTCTGGACAGCTTTGACCATGCCTTAGCACTAGCTCAAGGTACGTTGTCTCTCCATTTGTTTGCTCCCATCCCTTTACTTGATGAACTAATGATATTTGCACTGTAAGTCTTATGCCCCCTAAGGGATTTGGGGTCACCACGGGCTAGGAGGACACAAACCACTACTTTATAGATTGGGGTGACCAGGAGACAGACCTGGGACCTTAGCCCACACCCCCGGAGGTTCTCTCTGGGTCACAGCTAAGCGGTGCACCAGTACCCATACAGCCGGCACTACTGTCCACCCCTCCAGCTTTGAGACCTCATGAGCGCAGATCTGCTAACCGTCTTACCTTGTCGGGCGCCGACACCCGACGCTGAGGAGGAGGCTGAAGCAGGGCCGTATGGAAGGACACAGAGCTAGAGTGGGCCAGGGTCACAATGGAGCGGGTGCTGGGGGTGCTGTTGGGGGGATCTAGTACGGACCGTCCACCTACGCTGACTATGCTTTTGTTGATCCTATAATACTTATATTTCGTACTTACTATGTGATATTTGAAATATTGTTGCGTTCTTATTTGTACTTTTTTTATGATATTAGAAGAAACATCACCCGCCATTGAAGTGGCCTTCTACGACCTGCACGATCGTGTCCTCCCTATGTCTACATTTGGACCACACCAGTTGAGCACGCCTGTTTGGCATCAAACGGTAGTTAGGGCCGACGTCCTCTCCTTTCTAGGAGAAGAAAGTCTTCCTTTGGTGACCCATGTTGAACTGGCCCCTCGGCGTCTACTATGGTATATTACTCTAGGACAAAGAAGATAGTCCTTCCTATGGTTCGCTGGGTTGAGTGATTCTACTTTCAAGGAGGTGGGGTATGCATTTTATAGCCCGTGGGGGGGACATCATGCTTTCTGACAAACCGGGTCATGTGCTAGCTTTGTGCAACTTTGCCCTAGAGAGAACTAGCCTTTGGACCGAAAAGACAGGACTATGCAAAGCATGACGTAACAGTTCCCTGCAAAGTAAGACGTGACATCACTCTACCTCACCAACTTTTCAGATCGACTTGACAACACTGACCTCCTCGACTTTTCATACCAAAATGAAATAACTCTATAAAGCAGGATGTGACAACACTCTATAAAGTAAGACATGACAACACTCTGCCTCGTCAGCTTTTTAGATCGACATGACAACACTATACCTCCTCAGCTTTTTAGACCAAAAAGACAGGACTCTGCAAAGCAGAACGTGACAGCTCCCTATAATATAAGTCGTGACAACACTTTGCCTCGCTAGCAACTTTCGAAAAGATAAGGCAACACTCTGCCTCGCAGGCTACTAACATGAAATCAAACACACCATGCCAATCGTTTGGCTTATAAAATAAGGTGAAAGTGATCTGAGAGAGAACACTACACAACTAAATTCAACACTACACCAGAGCTTATTTCACCATGTCAGGATGGACAAGAGGTAAAAGAAGCAATGAGACAAAATGATGAAATAATAGGAGGAGACCCGCGAACTAACAAAGTCAATTGTGGCTCGCGACGAACAAGCAATGGCTGCTACGGCCCGGGATGAACAAGCGGAGCTTGCCAAGAGGTCACCTCACCACAATGACACCCCCCGTAGCAACAACCCCATCCTAAATGTTCCAACTGAGCACTCGCTACAACACCTGCTTGAGGGGAGACACCGTCCCTCTGTTGGTAAAGGGACACATGCAAGTTTTTCATGTCTAAGCAGCGGCTTAGCCTGGGCATGTGTTACTGGGGTTGTGCGAACTACTCCTATGACTATCCCGACCGTCGTTAGGACACGAGTAGCTATTAGCAGCTGGTAAGTACTAATTACAGTGTGTTCCTCTACTATTTCTCTTTCAAAGTATGCACTAACAATCTCTCCCATCTATACGTAGCCCTTGGAACCACTATGTGGCTACCATAAGTGGATCGACCTAGAGATCTACCTACATGACCAATGGACAATCCACTATGAGGAGTGACAT
Organism: Melocanna baccifera; assembly: GCA_036346265.1. Taxonomy (NCBI): domain Eukaryota; kingdom Viridiplantae; phylum Streptophyta; class Magnoliopsida; order Poales; family Poaceae; genus Melocanna; species Melocanna baccifera. The sequence goes on along the minus strand of CM070707.1, from coordinate 17,462,213 downwards.
GTCAAAAGGGCCTGCGAGATTTGGGAGAAGGACCGCCGCAATGACGAGCAAATCGTGCGTATACGTCGGGAGACGAAAACTCATCTCGAGGCGTGTACGCGTAAGGAGTGTGAGGCTTACGGGAGGGAACGCGAGAAAAAGAGAAAAATGATGGCAAAAGACAAAGAGGCCGCCGAGGAGTTCAACGCTGAGCTCATAAGGAAGGGAAAATGGTTCCAGTCTACGCAGTAGGTCAGACCATTCCGCACTGGTTCCCCGAAGGTCGAATTTATTTAAATGCCAAAAAGGCGCATATGTATCATAGGAGTACTTCAGATTGTTGTATCGTGTATGATGTTGTTTCTTGTGCACGTAACCAAATCATATGCGCCGTGTTATTTTCAACTTTACTATAAAGTCTATTTTAATTCGCAACATCAAATCTCATTATCTTTTCGCATTCAATTCTTCATGTAGCACGGCATCCAACACCATAAAAAAATGAGTTCTAAAAGTACGCACAAAATATCTACGCATCTTTCATCAGCAATACAGTCTAGCATATGTATGTCCATGTGCCTCATGTTATACCATATAGTCCACATATTAGTCATTTTTTTAGGATGCAGTATGTATCACTTCTAGGACAAGGCCATGTCCGATGAACAGTCGTATTGTTTTCCTTATGTCATTTATACTAAGTTTTTCTCCGTGTATGAATTCTCAGTTGCATCACAATATCACTTACCTTAGTACTTACCAATCGTTGCTATATTAATCGTCCTAATAAAAACTTTTCAGAAAATTTCTTACACTGCAACAACATACGACGATCACAAAAAGTTATTACGAATCTAACAGATTTTGTACCATTCACAATATACGAAAATCACAAATAGATCAACCGACATTGTCTATCCTATCTTTTTAAAAAAAACTTACAAACAAAATTTGATACATATTACCTACCTACAACAAATTCCCATAAGTGGTCGGGGGGGCAATCGCACAATAATTGGGTGGAGGTGGCAGTCACCCAACGGTTGGGTGAGATGTCCCAGTCGCCCAGCCTGTCGCCCAATGGGCCACCTATTGCCTGTGTGTCACTCGGCCATTAGGCGATAGACTCCAGTCACGTAACGGTTGGGCGACTAGTGGCCATTCCAGTAAATATTTAAGCGTGGGCTATTTAAAAAATCCATCTTTAAGACTGTTTAGTGCTGCTTATGAACTTTATCTCAAAAGACCCATTAGATTTTGGTAACTATATGCCCTTGTCGACCGATCACCCATCAATGCCTCTTGGAAGTTGAAACTAACTGTGTTTTTCATATTTGTACATGTTTCGGTTTATTTGAAGAAGATTCGGATTGACAATGGATATACTCAGACTTATACCTATTGATTATTCAGTTTGCAAGGCTTCAATTTATTGTGTCAAGGGTGTTACGTTTTGTCTTCAGTTTACACTTTTACATTTTCCTATGTGCGCATATCCGTGAGGCATGCATAGCTGGTTTGGCAATACAGTGGGAAATGTGAGCGATGGCTGAAAATTCTGGGCTTATATATGGGAAGTTTCAACCTCCCTCCTCTCAGTCTCAGTCTCGTTCTTGGCTGTGCACAGCTGAGAATGCCCTGTTTTTATCCTCTCTTGAGTCTTTTTGGAGGACCGAAGTCCTAAGTGTGAGCTATTCACTATTTTGGGATTCTCTGAGGTTGAGGTAAGTTGGAAAAATATGGTCTTCGGCTTACAAAATACCAATGATAAGGCTCATTTATGATAAGAGACGTCGACCGGTCCGGAACGGTCTAGGAACCTCGATGAACATCACTCTATTTGGCTTTAAGAGCTCGAGGTTATGGACAACAATTTTTTCTTTTTTTTCTTTTTATTCTCTATTAGATTGTTATTTATTTTACTCTCCCAATACAAAAGAAAAATGAGGGGGGTACTCTATTTGGCTTGCTGCCTACATGCTCATTTCCTCGTCCAATATTTTACTATGACGCATGCGTATCTGTGAGACGTGCATGCCTTTTTAGGTGTATCGCTTATTCCCAAACGTATGAAATACCCAATCTCGGGTTGAGATCTGTATAGCAATATGTAGTACGCGTCCCTCAGCTAGCACACTACCCTGCTACAGTAATATATCTACAATGATAATACTCTTTCCCTTAGTGTCAAGATGTGCTTATCAGATGAGGGAAAAAGACATTGGAATTGTGGGATTGCTTTTTCATAGTAATACGTTTGTTAAAAGTATAAAAATATTATATTCCAAAAATGATACTATTTTCATACGATCAATCCAAATAATTTTGTGCATTTTACTATTTTCACTAGATCCACGATATCCAGTACCAACCACTCCTCCAAAACAATAGATACATATAACAGAAAGAACTCGAGAAAATCATGACATGGTAAACCAGGTGCAACAAGATGGCCTAAACAAAGTTGCTTTTCCAATTCTATATGTTGTTTCTATGATTAGAATCGGCATGACATTCCCACAGACAAAACACAGCAACCGAACATTTTAGCCTTGCATTCTTGAATCATCAAAACACATTAGATCCATCAACCACCCAACAGCACTTACTTGAAACTGAAACCTGTACAAAAATGAAAAGGTACAAAAAGTTTAGAGGGCCATTATCTGGTGACAAAATTGTTCAATAACTTGACAAAAATATTTAAAATACAAGAGCTGACTTTGGTATATAAAAAGTTCGCTTGACCAGCATTAGGGTTTTTTACCAGTTTTTATTTTTGAACTATAAGGCGCCGATAAGTCCGGTTTGGATGGTTTTTGGTTTTCGAAGAAATTCAGTCCGAAAAAATCAAATTAAATTTGAAATTTAAATTCATATTGTCTGGTTATTGGCGATAACTGGCCAAAAAATGGTTATAAAATATGGCCAAAAAATTTGAAACAATTTCGGCAAAAATTTCTTCTAAATTTGACAAAATTCATGCAAAACAAATTTTTCGGATCCGGTTTGGATTTCTACCGAGGGTCACAGTAAAACCGGTTACCGGCCGACAAAAAAAAACCCCTTACCAACAGCAGCTTAACCTAATAATTTCAAAAGTTGTAGATATATTTCCTCATAAAAGTTGTAGATATGTTCTACTAACATAAAATTTAGCCAAAAACTATGAACTTATTTGATAACTAGATTTCTAGCGATGTCGTCTGACCATTTCCACCTAAACATAGCAAGAATGCATCAGGCTAAAGTGATAGATAACAAGCATGCAGAAACACAGAAAGGGCAAAGAGCACCGCAGGTTAACTTACAACTTGACAATTTTCTACTCGGTATGACGTTAATCTGTTTGACAAATCTACTCAAGAATTTTAAAATTTTGCAAACCCTCCCATCAACCTCTCCACATTTGATTAAGGCGTTCAGATATTGCATGATGGTCGCTTCCTTCTAAAAAACATTCCGGTCCCTGTAGCAAACAAACATATTCACCAAGATCTATCAATCATGCATAATAACTTTAACAACACAACTAGCGTTTCAGACAATGCATACCTTAGATAGTTGAAGAGTCAACTTCTCAAGAACCGGTGAATGTTCGAGGATGCAAACAAGTGCACGGAGGTCAACCGGTGAATGTCTTTAACTTACTAAATGTAGGGCACCATCTCAAATCCCTTTTGAAAATAAACTGAACAAAGCGCAACTTAGTAAGAACTGAACAAATGCCATATTTAGCAAGTTTCTATACATGTGCATAGAAATATGGACATATTGACCATGAGTAAATGGAGTCAATGATTATTATGAATATCACACATTCACATTACATTCTTAATTAGAATTATGTAAGAACTAAAAAGCACAGTAGTACAAGCATTTTTACATCAAGATTAATATCAGAAAAACCTAACAGGTCAACAATCTCATGTGCTCACTGAACCAAAGATTATGTCAAAGCCTACCCGGTGGTGGTGATCGTGAATACTAAATGGTAAGTCATCAATATCTAAAGATAGATACATATACTGAAAAGAAACTAATAAGGACTAAAAAACAACACTAGTGAAATAAGAATTAAGATGGCAGTACATACCGATCTAGAGTAAGCTATCAACTCCAAATTAATAGCGTTCGACAAACCACCAAGAAGCACGCAGCTACCGTTATGGTCGTCTTCACCAGAACAATGCGGTTCGCACAGATGCCACAACATCCCCCAAAAACACCTTTGTAACAGTAATCTTCGTAAAGATTACTGTCAAGTCTGACAAATGCGGTTTCTAATGAAGGCATGCTTTACCATCGGAAAGATCGAGTTGCAGCCAAACGAGATTGGGGGCAGAAATACGAGTCCTAGAGCCAAAATAGCCACTCTCGATTCTCAGGCTTTTTACAGACTGGGACAAGATCCTATCAGCGTCTAAGTCGCAACATGTCATCTCGAGATCCTCCAATGCCAGGCAGCTTGTAAAATCAAGAATGTTGCCTTCCAGCCCCACAAAACTGAGCTCCAATTTTCTCAAATGCCCGGAGACAAGAGGAGGGTGGTCCAGTGTGACGGTTTCATCGCCCTGACGCTCGACAGCGAGAATCCGAGCTTGGCGCAACAAAGCATGTCGGATACAAGCGTTGGCGTGCGTGCCGTCTTTGAATTCGTACCTGACCTCATCAAGAGTCGAACCATGGTGGCAGAGGAGCAGCAGAGGGTATGCGAAATATTTCATATCGCTGTCTTTCTCCCAAGCCGTGATATGCAGGCGACGCATGTACCTCCACTAGTGGCGCCAGCGGCAGGCGAGCACGCTCGTTCGCACCGCCTCAACCGCCGGAAGGAAGCCAAGGACGTGCTGGAGGACGCCGTCCGGCAGGGCGCTGAGCCGGTCCTCCATGCAGGACATGGACGCTGAGCCGGTCCGTCCTGCATGATCAGGGAATGAGCTAAAGATAGCACACGTAAAATTCTCAAACGCATCGGCTGCTCACCTTCCCGGGCTTAGCTTCACTCGCCGGCGGCGCGGCGGCACAAATGGAGTGTGTGTGTCCTCACCGGAGGAAGGCTAGAAGACGATGCGCGCTCTATATATATTGTTGCTCGAAGTTTGTGGGGACGGGAGAGGAAACCAAACGGAAGGCTAGTCCAGTCGAAGAGACGCTAGCTCTCTGCTGCGATTTGGTGGACGGCGCTCAACTCGAAGAGGCGAGCACGGTCCGCTCAGTACTGTTTACTGTCATGCATGTCTTCCGTATTCCCATCACAAGCAGGAACAGGGCACTCCTATCGTAAGCTGTGTCTATATTATTAATTAGTATTTTATATAGGATAAGTACTAGGATAGATGAGAAATTAAAGAAAGAAGAGAGGGAATAAGTATCTCATGCAAGACACTATTAGAGCATTCAACATGAAAATATTAGTTAAGGTATCTATTAGGGAGAAAAGTGATATCTATCATATTACAATAGTGTGTCGACATTGTATTAAACAGTACATTAGGAAGAGAATTAGAAATAAATATTAAATTACAGTATTGATTAATGATAGATATTATGCATTGAAAGGGTGATATCTAGTCTAATATCTATATAAGATGATAATCTATAAATATTGCTATATAATGTCACTATTGGGAATGCTACTAGCATCCTCTCTTATCCGATTTAGGAAATCAAACGGAAGGCTAGTCCAGTCGAAGAGACGCTAGCTCTCTGCTGTTATTTGGTGGACGGCGCTCGAGTCGAAGTCCGTGGAGTATTTGCTATGGGCCGGGCGCCGAGACCATCGACGCTTCGTCTTCCGTATTTGTTTTTGTGAGAGATTATTTGGTTCACATCGGAAACATCCTGCTAAATATGCAGAATTCTTTCATACTGGTATGCAATCAGTCATCGATAACATATGGGATAAAAAACGTTCCTAGTATGCCTAAACGCTAAAACTGAATACACTATTTGTCCAAAGGAATGAATCTACTAATAAATTCAGGTAGCAGTTGCTCTGATTGTCAATCCAGCAGTATCATGAGTTGTTAACTCATCTGAGCTTCTTTGTTATCGGCCAGCAATGGGTTAGAAGCAAAAACATATATAAATGTAGGTCAAATCTTTTAACCGATCTAGATGTGAATATTTCAAAAGGATTGTAACAGAGGACTGAAGAGGCAATGTTTTAAGTATACGCTATACACCGGAGCTTTCAAAACTCTCCTAGTGTAATACCAGAAAAAATGCAAAGAGAGAAAAAACGAGCAAATGAAATAATCCAAGAAAGAATAAAAGAATTAAGGTAGAGTTTTACAGTCAGACCCATCGGCTTTAGAAATTCCGAATGAATTGGCGTTCACGAAGGTTCCCAGACTGTCTGGGTACAATTGACACCATCTCGCGTTTTGGGTTTTCATCAACCAGCGAGAAATTCCGTTCTTACCTTCCTACCATTTCACCATCTCGTGTTTTGGGTTTTCATCACCCGGTTGTGAGCCATTAAACAGTGCAAACCCACCTGTTGGACCAAAAGGTTCTAAAAGCTCACAGTGACTTGAGTCATATAAAGAAAAAAAAGAGGGGTAGTCTGGTCAATGCACAGTGAGACTCATAGCCATGTGAAAGCATCTAGGCCTCTAATTTAAGGTTTTGGTAATTAATGATAAATTAAGAATATGGGACTAACATGTGTGTTGAGAATGTATAGCTGAAGTCTCATATGTGCAAAAGTGAAGAATAAGCTACAAAGGAAATTTGAAGCTTAAGAAGTATCAAGATTGAGGTACATAAAATTTAGGATCTCTTTTCGGTTTACCGGTCATAGGAGAAAAGGTGAAAGACCAGATTATAGGTTAGATGCCGTACTATTAAGAGGGATCATTAAAAGTAGCTTGATAGCGTGTTTGGGTGCACACAAGATCAATCTAGAATCATACATGCATTTAAAATGTGTTTGAAAGCTCACTGTGCTTTCTCAGGAAAATCGGTAGCACGCACCTTCCTGCGGTACTACCGCACAACAGTAGTACCGATTTATTTGCGATACGTTTTTTCCAGAGAGTATCTCCTTAGAGACTCAGCCTAAAAAAATCGGTAGTACCGGAATATGAATGGCGACAGTACCGCATGATACAGCGGTAGTACCGATTGTCGGAATGATTTTTCCAAAAGAGCATCCTCTTGGGGACTTCACCTCAAAAAAAAATCGGTAGTACCGGATTATGAATGGCGGTAGTACCGCACTCCGGTAGTACCGCATGGCACTGCGGTAGTACCGATCGTCGGAACATTTTTTCCAGAAAGATCCCCAAGAAGAACTTAGCCGCAAAGAAATCGGTAGCACCGATTTATGCACGGCGGTACATCCGCAGTGCGGTAGTACCGCACCTACCTGCGGTAATACCACAGTGCGGTAGTAGTAGTACCGCACTTTCAACGGCGGTAATACCGCACTAAAATCCAACGGCTAGTTCTGACTGCCTGACATAGCCGTTACTGTTTGCTATAGTAAAAAATCGGTAGTACCGCACTTTCAACGATGGTAGTACCAATTTCCCTGATTTTTCAGGATTAATTTTATCCAACGGCTAGTTTTGGTTGGTGAGGCTACAAATACCTCTCCACCTGCACTTGAGCAGGTTGCTGAAGTTTATTGAACTCATTTGAGCCCTAGAGCATTCACTCCACTCTCTTTGCACTCTTGAGCATTCATTTTGAGCTAGTGGAAAGTTTTTCGAGTGCATTTGTTTTTAGTTGATCCTTTGTGCACTTGAGCGCCGTTAAGTGAAATCGAGGTCTATTCTCTTGGTGCTTGCCTGATGGAGACGGGGTGCCCGATCTTTCGATGAGATTGATAACTATCGATTTGGCGGAGGTGACTCTCGCGATCCGACTACAACTGTACGACGTCGCTTGCGCCTTAGCAATCGCTGAACCAACTCCGAGATGTTATTGATCTTGCCGAAGCACGATCAACCTGAACACGAAGTTCAATCCCTGCAAGCAATCGAAGAACTAGCAAGAATAAGACGAAAAGCAATCTGATATTGTGAATAACAAAGTTGGTATTCAAAAACAAAGGTGGGATCCCGAAGGTAGTCTTGACAGGTGGTCGTCTGACACAACTGAAGAACCGAAGTTTGCGCAAAGGCTAAACCTAAACTCAACGAAATCCAAGTCCTAGCAGGGGGTGGCGGCTCCTATTTATAGAGAAACGACCAGGGGGGACGCCCTAGGGTTACAAGGCCCATGGGCCCAAGTGGTGGTGGCGCAGCACCCTTTTTGGATTCGGACTCAGAAACCCACGTGGATTGTTTTGATGATTACGGCTGTTTCGGATGGAATTTGAATATGAGGTTGGATCCGTTGGAAAGTAGACTTCATAAGCTTTCCATGAAGTACAAGAACGCCCCAAACGGAGTCCGTATGAAGAAGTTATGCCCGTTTGAATGTGGTACCAATGCAGCAGTCCGAATCCGATTCCAGAACGTATCCAACTCGGATTCTTGCTTGACTTGATCTCAAAGTGACGTGGTGACCTCCATGATTCCGTCCTTGCATGTCCATGACTCCATGTCCCTTTCCTTCATCCTTTCTCAGGTTCCTAACCACGATTAAATCACTTGCATTAGGTAGCGGTCTATTCTCAGTAATATATGAACCTAGGAATGAATTCACCTGGTAATTAAGTTGACGAGCACGAGCTCGAGTAAGTGGTCCTTGTTGTGGATGAGTTGTATCCATGGAAGGGATGTCCTCATCATTGCCGGCACCTAGACGGCGGGAAGATCAACTGCCGGTGATTTCTTCAAGGAAGTTTGTGAAGAAGCCCGGGCAAGTTTGTGAGTGGTGTGGAGTTCGCCATCTCCGGAGCGGAGGAAGAGCTACCAAGAGTGATCGAGGTGTTTCGGCTTAATTCGTGGAGCCGGTCCGATTAGTTCGGGCTAACCTCAACGTGGATTAGTGAAAACTGGCAAGTTTCCGATACCACGGTAAAAACATCAAGTGTCATTGTGATTGTCTCTTGTTCTTTATAGTATTTGATCTTGCTCATTAGTGCTTATTGTCAATTGCCTAGAATCTTGATATTGTGTAGAATTGCTTGTCACCTAATTGATTGCTTAGTTATCATCTAGACATTAATTGTTTAATTTAGTTAAGATTTTTAAAACCTCCTATTCACCCCCCTCTAGTCGGTCATCTTTGATCATACACCATGCCACAATATAAGCCAGCGTATCCCTTTTTTGCTCACAACTCATTTCCTCGTTGCCTCCCTGGACCGAGAGTAAAGCCATTGGCAGGCAATCACCCTTCACCATTGCCTACCTTGGCAAATAACCAAGCAAGCCATAGTCTCACTTCACCTCTCCACCGAGAGCAAGATCAGCTGAATGCAAGCACATCCACCCAGACGACGCTGAAGCCATCCACACTAGAAGATAGGGAGATATTATCTAAACAAAGTCTTGTATCGACTTCGATAAATCACTCAAAAATCATAACATTGTATGAGGCCACACGAGAATATGCTTGGTTTTGATGGATGATTCACCACATCCAGCAGTCATGTGGATTGAATATCGTGTAAGCTCCCACTATTATCTATGAAGATAATATAGGATGTGTTGCGCAAGTACAGATAGATTACGAGAAGAGTCATCTCATAAAGAATATCAACTCTAAGTTATTCTATGCTCATGAATTACAAAAGATGAATGAAATTAAGATACTATATAGTAAGGCATGTGAAAACCTTACAGATTTATTCACTAAATCACTTCCAGCATCTAACTTTGAAGGATATATACGTAGAATTGAAATGATAAAACTTAGAGAAGTGTAGAATTTAATAGAAGATTCTTCTCGAGCCCACTATTAAAATTTAATCACGAAGATAGAGTACCCAAAGAATAAATCATGTTGATTAAGCGAAATTGGATGGATTATACTCTTTTTCCCTTGACGAGTTTTTCTCGGGCAAAGTTTTTAATGAGGCAATTCGTGCAATACAGCATAACATGTATCATACACTCTTTCTCTAAATTTTTTGTACTGGGTTTTTATAGAGTTTTAATAAGGTATGAATATGTTGGATGAGTACACAAGAGGAAGTGTTGGAAAATCTTGATCTGGGCCTATAAGTCTTGACCCATAATAAGCACATCACCCTTTTAGTCTATAAATATAAGGTCTCAATGATTGTTAGCTTATACCTTTGAAAGAAAAACAATAAAGAAAACCCCCCTTATCTTGTTGTGTTCAATCTATTTTGTTCTTGCATTATTTATGTTTGATCTATTTTTCTATCTAGAGTAATCGCTCAGACTCACGGTTTCTTAACAATTATTAATCCCCCCACGTTCCCAATTAATCCCTAACTTCTCGTGCTTAACAAAATATCTCTGTTGCCACCTATCTCCTTTTATTCAGATCCTACGAGATGGCACACTACTACAGAAAACCGTATCACAGATGGTTCAAAAACGTCATCACAGACAGTTTTCTGAACCGTCTGAATTTATGGGTCAGTGATAATCGAAAGTTATCACAGACGGTTTTCAAACCATCTATGGTGTAAATATCATAGACGGTTTGTAACTAAAAACCGTATGTGATAGCTATAATTACAGATGGTTTGTAACTAAAAACTGTCTGTGATATATATCACAGACGATTTGTCACCAAAAACCGTCTGTGATATATCAATATATATACCACATGCATTGAGGCTAGCTAAATCTAAATTAGCTAGATCTTCAAAGTATATATATAATAGTCACCGAAAATTAATTAGCTAGCTAGATCTAAATTTTGATATTGCAATCAAAAACAAATTTCATTACTAACCATATCTAGGTCAACCAAGAACTCAATGAATCTTTAAAGCTCTCTTGCCAAATAAGCCTCCTTCCACCAAATTAAATGGTATAAAATCATTGCCGCCTCCAGCTGCAGCATCGGCTAGATCTGAATCGAAATGAAGACAGATACAGTCTAAGTGGCACAATAAATACATAGCATGATTATCACAGACGGTTCTTACCGATGAACCGTCTGTGATACTAGAATATCATAGACGGTATCACAGACGGTTTTTAACTAAAACCGCTCAGGATATTCCAAGATCGCGCATTTATCTATCGGTAAGAACCGCTCGTGATACTCCTTCAAGAATACGCACGGTCTTCAAATTAAAACCGTCTATGATAATGTACATCACAGACGATTTTACAAAACCGTCTATGATTTGACATCTAATATTAAGTTTTCTGTAGTAGTAGCAGTTATGCGTGCATGTATTTGTGCGAGGGAAGCACTTCTATGGGGTTTGCCCTGACGTGGGGATTGCCATATCACCGTCAGATAAAACTTTGAGATTCGCATAATTACGATTGGGCAGTGATTAGAGCCGCCTCACCCCATAATAGTTTTCTCGACACGCGCTGCGTGATGAACACGGGAATGAATAAGGCCATTGTGTGCCATGCTCTCAGCCATCTCGATATAGGGAAGTGCTGCAAACTCTTCTTTCTTTTTTTTTTTTTTGCATTTTTCCTATTAGTTGTAAAAACCTCGACCGGCAAGATTAGGATTACTTGTTTGAGGTGTCCTAGGTCCTAGTTTAAGCACGTGGCACAGATCCAATTAGTCAATCCATCAATGGTCGTGTCACATATCAACACACACACTGAGATCTGAAAATAAAAACGAGAACCTTGAGTGATTGCAGAACGAAAACATATGTAACATTCGTTGTACTTGCACGTACGACGTCTTTCTAGAGAAAAAAAAGGCTGTTACACATGTCAAGTAAAAAAATTTAGATATGTATAGCTCTTTTAATCATTGAAATATCAAAACTAGCTTTCAAAATATCGAAATTCCATTTCTAACCCTCTCCGTGACCGCGTATTTATCTCATGATGACACGTGTTCAATCGTGCGATCGGAAAACACACGACTGTAGTCGTGCGGTTCCTGACTACTTAGTTTACTTGATCTTACCTAAGTTTTACACTAATAAATATCACACACTCTAAATTAGAGATTTAAGCTGCCCGAGGTATGGATCCGCAACTGATTAAAAAATCGCAGCCGCACTAAAAAAAAAGAGGAGGATATCACTCTACTTGAAGTTTCAAAAAGAGAGAAAAAAAAAAGGCAATTAACAGGTCGTGTTAACGCTGTTATCTTTAATTAGAACGGCGCAGTGACGATGTCTCGTTTCTTGGCAGCGCTTCCATACTGGTGATGAATATTGCCGCGAGCTTCAACCAGCGCGTCCGGGTCGAACATCTCCCCGTCGTCTTCGTCGTCCGAATCCACGAAGTTCTTCCTGGTGCCGAGCACCGGCTTCAGTCCCTGCGTGCAGCGTGCGTGCGGTTGATTACTCGCAAGAACAGATGAATTAAAATTCACTTAGTTCATCAGGAAGATCAAGTAAGTTTAATTAAGATTTAAGAAGAGATGTTGAGATGATGAACGATCTTTGACGGAATCGACATCATGCATGGAAGTCAGATGATTACCTCGGTGAAGATTCGGACGGCGTCCTCGGACGAGTGCGTGCTCAGCACGTACAGCGCTGCCTCCTGCGAGAATCGATCGATCAACGTACGTATACATGTATAATTAAGGTGCCAAGGAAACAAAGAAAATCAACAGAGAGTTCTTTTCAGCCTACAGTTCCTCTCAAGAAAAGCGCTCAAGAAAATAAGACAAAATAAATAAACAACACCTTAAATAAGCTAATAGGACAACTTCTTCTTCTTCTTCATTTTAAAGTGACTTATCAAGATAGTTTTTTTAAAATAATTTATTAATTTATCAATACTCAATCCATTGTATAAATACTCATGCTAGATAAAAAATATAAGCTACAATCAAAGAGAAAAATACGTGCACATACACATACGTATGTAGCTATATATGCACACGCATACATATATATACATACTTATAAATTTATACGAGTACTTACCCTGGCGTACTTGATCTCGTCGGGCGACAGCGTCTTGGGCTCCCACTCCATGGACGGCGTCGTCCTCCCCGCCTCAGGCCTCATCGATCCCCTCCCCTCCCGACCTCCCTCTGTACGTACGTATATATATACCTCGATCGGAGCCACACGTACGCGCGACGTACGTATCTTTGCGTACGAATGCTTCCTTGAAATTTTAATATCGATCGATCCAGGCCGTGCCGTGCCGGAGAAGAGCGGAGAGATCGAAGCGAACGCGTGGAAGGAGAAGGGGAGGCGCCTCCCCCTATAATATAGGGCGCCTACCAGCCGAAGAGACAGCAAGCAAAGCAAGCAAGCGCGCGTGTCGGTCTCCCGTGCGTCGGGTGGCGCACACGTGGCGGGAATACAGTGGACACGTGGGGAGAGACGAGGGGAGGAGGAGTGGCCGGGTCGGAGTCGTCCGTCGTCGAGCTCTGGAGGTGATCATTTCGGCTTTTTTTTGATTCAGCTTCTAGTTTCAGTTTTTTTTTCACTATTCACTACACTATCCATTATCTCGCCATGTGTTTTTTTCAGCCAACATGATTTTTCAGTCAAAGCCTGTGCCCATCGCTATTTCGATCACCCCCAGAAGCTAGGGCCGGGCCGGACGGAAGGTGGCTGCAGCATGGCGCGCGGCCGGATGGCCAATGGGGCGCCGACGCGTGCCCCGCTCGGGTCCGGGATTATTTGTACCGTGACGTGTGAGCCGCGTGGACGCATGCGACACGAACGGCGTTTAATTCGCGAATGGCTCCATCTTACACGTACTCCATCACCTGCTCCGTGGTACTGCTTCCTCCGGTCAAACAAATTTTGTTTTGGGTTCTATCCGGTGCCTAAAATGCTGCTTTAATCACTAGTTTTTTGTAATATATTTAATAAAAAATTTTAAGATAAATATGAATTTTGTGTATTTAACCTAAAATATTTTTTAAAATATTAGTTTAACATTTCGACTGCATATTTATTTATGATTGCACGAAGTATACGGAAGAAAGGGTGCATGTCCATCTTCATAAGCCAAGCATTACGAATGTTGCACAGAGCCTAACAAAATAATTAATCTTACATAGGCCGCTGCTACTAACTGGGTATAATAATTTTTTTGCTGAATAACGATCCGCAGTTTTCTGTAATTACGTACAGACCTTTATTTCTTTTAAAAAGGCTCTCGATTTTTTACGAAAAAACCCCTTCACTTTCCTTTTATTGCGAAAAGGCCCTCGATTTTTTACAAAAAAACCCCTGCACTTTCCTTTTGCTGCGAATTTTTGTCTCTTTTATTTCGATCCATACGGTGCCGGTGCGGCGTGACGTCACGCCTATGTGGCTAGTAGACAACTAACAACCAAATTGGCTAATTTATCGCCACGCCTATGTGGCTAGTAGACATAACTAACAACCGAATTGGCTCATTTATGTTCATTCACGCGGAGACTCATGCCCTCCGTGTGTGTGGGGGGGGATGTTCCCTTGCAAAGAAAAATGTGCTTGGTGATGTCAACGCATGAAAGGTGGAAGGTGATCTAATGCCAACATGTGGTTCTTGTGACTCATCTTGTTGAGGAGACGATGGAGCGCTTCGTCCCAAGTTGTGTGACTCCCACTTCCCACCTCATCTCTTCCTCCTTCTTTCATTCTCTCATCACATTTCTCCCCTAGCATTGTCGTCACATTTTCTACTCATGGCGGCCGACACATGCGCCACTGTGCCTCGTCCTTGCTGTGTCCTAACCCTAATTTCGTATTTTCTTGAAATCAAGTTGTTTTTTTAAAAAACTAAGTTGAAACTTATTGGAACATAATTGATTTTTTTTGAATCAATTCTAATCTTTTTGAAATCAAGTTGAAATTTTCTCTCTTTTTTGGATAGAACTCATCCTTAGGGTTAAGGAATGCTGAAGGAAGAGAAGGGATCTACAAATGTGGGAGAAGGTGGTTAGAAGGGGAGAATGGGTAGCTGCAAGATGATACGATGTAGTAGGATCATGATACGGATTGTGGGATCCTACGATCTCACTAAATCAACATGACACTGATCGGTATATGAATCAAATTTTTATAGAATTGTGATCTTGAAGGTAGGATCACATAGAATTGGATAGAATTGTGCTCAGGACCAGGTAGAATCATAATCTGACACACAAACTATATCAACATATAAAATTTGATATAACTTATTGCTAATTTAAGTTACAATAGTTTAATTTGATTTGTTTTCGTTGTTTACATTTTGTTCTAATGAAAAAAAATAATCATTAACATATTGGGCTTTTAAATTATTTGTTTATTAGAAATAGTTAAATAAATTTCAAAAATCAAGCTTAATTGAATGTAAGATGAATAAGTGCATCTAAATTTTTAAAAATAAAAAAATTCTACTATAAACTTGCATATTTGTTCTATTCTGTTTTTATGTGAACTGTGAAGCTTATTAGGGCAGATCCGATCAAACATAGATTGGTCCGACGATTGTACGAGTTGGCCCACTAGGCACCTAACTCGAGCACTGATTTCGGCCAGGCTAGAGAAAAATAAGCAAGAGCTGGAGTGGGCTCCCAGCAAAAATGAAGGTCTGCGTGAGGTTTCGCAAGATGCTGCCATATTTAGGCATCACTTAAAATAGTTTAAAGCTAATTTTTATTTCTAGTTTTTACTTTTTTTACCATTCAGTAATTTTTTTTGGTTTTTTAGAATTTTTAGACTTTTTTGCTTTTTCATTTTTTTCCCGTATTTCTTTACATTGTCTGTGATGGGCTAACATATTTTTTTATTTTTTTAAATTTATTTATACCAAATAAGCCAACTCAACTATAATAAAAAATAAATCAACTACAGTAAAAAAATCATAAACCAATATTAAACTGAGTGCTACCTACCATACCATTTGGAAGGATCATAATGCTACTAACAATGTATCAGCTCAGTACGGAAAAATTTCACAAGAAACAGCTGAATTCCTGAAAGACTTAGAAAAAAATTTCTGCGTTCTAAATACTTAACCCTTTTTTCCCTCGACGAAGACGTCTTCCAAATTATCAAGAGTGCACGTGAAAGATTAGAAAAAAAAAATTGCTCAGTCATTCATCACCATTGACGAAGGATTCCTTGGAAAATACAGAACTAATTCCTTTTCTGAAATCGATCCCAAGATCACCACGAAACTTGTTCCCCCGTGCATTTGCAGTGGCTTCCGTACTTTGAGAATTGGGACTGTACTGGTTCAAGGATTTGATATATAATGCTACATCTCAAACTTTTTTGGATGATATACATCTTAAATATCCCAAGGTAAGCGCATTGACTCTAAAATCTAACCTACTATTCACTGGTCCTGGTGGCTCATGTAAAACTTTCATACTCCAAGTGTGCTTTTCTTAAATTCCTCACAATCGATGTGACAAAAGAAAATATATGCGCCGGGTCAATCTGAGCTTTGATCTTTGAACGTGAGTAGGAAGATGGACTACTGACTCAGCCGTCCAAAGGGGTTCTTCTGAACATGGGCTGGTCAAGATTATTATTCAGCTAGCAGCCGTTGATCTTCTGAATAATAACCGGGCCTGTTTTGTTGGCTTTGATTTATGATTTTTAGCTGCGATTTATGACTTTTAGAGTGTTCGTGAGAAAGAGTATGAAGTAATAGAAACTCACGTGCAATTTGAACCGATATAAATGAAGTCGCTACAGTATACACTACAATAAACTCCTTTCTTTTCCTTGTGCTTCCTTTCTTTCAGAATTGCAATTGTTCCTCCTGTATTTGGTGTTTCGTAGCAAACAGTGCTTGCCATAGATGCGTGTGTGCGGAACACATCGTTTTTGCTCTAGAATGGGCGCATGCTACTTGCAATGGTGTGTGTAATACTAATACCCAAGGTACAGGCTACAGATAGTTGCTTGACCTTTGTCCTCGATTGGTCCAAATGGAATGGTTGGTTTTTATGGGACCACGAGTGCCTCCTACTAACTACATGGGATTTCCTTTTAAAAAAAGTGCAAAAAAATGGTTACTACAGTCATCTTAAGGCTTATGATCCACATGCCATGAGTTTGAGTTTGAAAGAATCACAGTGGTAAAATACATGCAAATAACTCATCTAAACCCGTGATAGGTAGAAATTGAACTCCGGTCATTAGCCCGAGGACCGAAGTGCCGCACCATTCAGCTATGCAATGGTTGACAACTAACTAGTTGCATATGATTGATTCTGAAGAATCACAGTGGAAAAATACACAAAAAATAATACACCTAACCTGATAATGCATCTTCCCATGAATGAAAGTTTTACTCATGTTTGGATACTGTCTTTTTCTTTTGAGATCATCTAGTTTAGATTGTTTATTCCTAAACTAAGTTTTTATATGTTTATATATATATATATATATATATATATATATATATATATATATATATATCTTTACTATTATAAAAGAAGCAATTGGTGGTTGGTCCGTCGTCACTCCTCTCCTCTCAGCCATTCGATCTGATTACGAGATAAAATCCTAACCATAAAAATTACTCCGCTCCTCCCGCGCTTCGCGCGCCGCGTCCGATCGTCCCGGGGTAGATGGCGCTGCCACAGCGCCCAAACCCTAAATCCTCTCCCGGTCCTCGCATTGCAGAGCCATCCTCTCGCACGCCGCCCTCGCCTCACCTCCGCCTCCCGCTCTCCTTCGCTGGTTTCTTCCTCCGCCGCCGCGCCGCCTCCTCCTCCTCCGCCTCCCCACCACCTCCTCTCTCCGCCTCCCCACCGGCCTCCTCCTACTCCCAACCCCGCGCGCGCTTTCTCCATCGCTCCCACCGCCGCCGCCTCGCCCCCACCGGCCTCCTCCCTTACTCCCAACCCCATGCGCCGCCTCCTCTCTCGCCCCCGCACCGCCGCCTCCTACTCCCCACCCTCTCCCTCCTCCGCCGCATCCTCCTCCCTCCGCGCCGCCACCTCCCTCTCCTCTCGCGCGCGCCTTCCCCTCCCCCTCTCTCGCGCGCCGCCTCGCTGCCGCCTCTGCCGCCTCACCCGACGCCGCGGAAGGGCATCACCAAGCTGTCCGGGTCAAGTATGTGCGGACATGGCCAACACAAACCGAAGGGCACCGCGGGACATCAAGAACATAATAGGAGCCCTCACCAAGACATGGTCGTGAGCAAGAGGGCTTGCAAGAGTAGTCCACCGATCTATGTCGAGTTCTTAATTTGAACTTGCGTGTACTGGATCTCTAATTGCATTGAATTTCTTTCCATGATTCAAGAAATCCACGGCTATTGATCCTAAGAACTGATCGCTTTGCCGCACCGTCCGATTACAAGGTTTGCAAGTCGTTCTTCCTTTTACTTACCAATAGAGCTGAATTTAGTGGAAGAATAATGGAGTTCTTGTGTTACTTTCTTGGCAGAAATTTGTCGCAACGCCGCAAGCCAACCTCCAAGTGCTCCTCGTAATAGTCAAGAACTCGCTGTTCTTTCTAAACTTCCCCATTATGTTTGAGTGAAAGCACAAATTCCATATATTTGAATGTTGGCAAGTGATTCGATGCTTTCCTAAATGCACATTGTGTCTGCACGGTTTCATATGCTTTGATAAATGCTCTGCTATTTCCATTATATTCGAGTGGCTTGAATTAGTACATGTGGACCTTGAAGTTTGCACATAGAAGCTCGATATGGTAAATTCAAATATTGCAAATAGCATATCGATTTTGATCTATGCAATCGTATTTTCTTATTTAATTGAGTGCTCTTATATGTTAATGCAGTTTGAATGGATAGTCAGAGAATTTGAATATATTGAATTTTCTCCTTTGCCCTCATTCGTAACCTGAGTCTGTGTT
Organism: Melocanna baccifera; assembly: GCA_036346265.1. Classification (NCBI taxonomy): domain Eukaryota; kingdom Viridiplantae; phylum Streptophyta; class Magnoliopsida; order Poales; family Poaceae; genus Melocanna; species Melocanna baccifera. Next base: position 17,443,414 of record CM070707.1, on the reverse strand, counting down.
TCTGACTTTTTTATGCACATTGTCAGTAAAATTTGTAGTCGCTAACAATAGCAAATTTAATACACATAGTACTCAGACACCAAATAGCAATGATCAAATAACAATGAGTCGAGTGTCAACTCAAGAATTTGAAAATTTATTGTGCAAGGCACCCATTGGAAGTGAGAGGCGAAAAGAAATGCGATAGTGCATTTCATGCTCCTCGCAGATATGGAATGCACAAAATATCCGATGAGTTGCCACTACCGATGTCGTTTGAGATGGACGAAATGGTACATTGTTGGAGAACACTACCATCATATACTCGTAACACATTATCTAGCATTTGGTAGTTTCATCGCTTATCACTCATACTTGTTATTTCGTATGAGTTCGAAATGAAAGAGATCGAGACGGAAGACATCGAGGAGGCAAGACTGATATTGACAAATGTGATGCAAGTAACTCCCTTGCAGAGTTGACCATGTAGATGAAATTTATAGCTTCTACGTAAGAAGTGAGGTAAATTTTGGAACCCGTGAGAAGTTATTTGCTGTTACCAAGTTCTAAACATTGGTGATCTCATTGCAAAATTCTGTATGTGTAGGGTCTGAGCTGTGTCTCTCCTAATTACATGTCAACCCAAACTGACATAAATGAGAAGATGCGTGGCATCACTAACAATTGAGAATGTTGAATTTCTGAAATTTAGCATGGCATCTGCTATTTGTTCTCCAAATGTAGCATGATCCCTGGTATCTTGGATGCCTAAATGTCATTGATAACATAAGATTTGATTGTCCTTGTATCAATTTAGGCTAATGGTTACGATATGAAAAATTCTGAATGTTCAAATATGTCCTGCACTTCTATCATGCTTCACTAATATGATGCTTGATTTATTTACGAGTATGAACATGTATGTTTTGTTTGATACATGATGACGTAAGAAAAAAGTTGATATTTATTATTCAGTTTGAGATCATATTTGATAGTATGCATCATTTTTATTTGGTTTTCCGTTGCAACGCACGGGCACCTTACTAGTATATATATATATATATATATATATATATATATATATATATATATATATCTTTTGCTTAAGAAAATTTTCTTGTAATGTATTTGTAAAAAACATTATTCTGTGTGTGTGGAAAGGTATCAACATTTTGAGTAGGGGTTCTTAGGACACAACAACTACATGTGAAATCAAATATACAAGTACAACAACGTACGCTTCACACGTTTAGGCTTTTCTTTAGTCAAGTCTTAAGTTTTATTGCAGCTTTACTTGGATAGCAAGGGACAAGAGATGGCATGTACACTTGGTTCAGAAGGACTACTAATGGTCTAGTGACATTAGTTTTTGCAGTACTCTACCTACCAATATGTATGGCCAAATAACCCCCTAACGACCTTTGCTTTTGACACATTTGACTTATGCTTATATTCTAAAAGTTGAAGTCACCAATAACTTTCGTGTTGGTCTCCAGCCATCAAATGGAGCCTTATAAGGGTATGTACAATAGTATAGTATAATGATATAGATAATTATTGTCTATAGTATTTGTTCATGTCACTTAGGGCATCTACAATGTATGAAAAAAAGAGTCATAAGTCACCTTAAGGTCAACTTTATACATTGCAGAGTCGGCCTTAAGTAGGCCATAAGCAAAAAAGGCTTAAGACCAGTTCTCAAGCTAAAGATCTGGCCATAAGCATTAAAATACAATTTTTCTTGTAAATTCTATCATTCTCTCTCCTGAGTGGGACCCTTCGTTACAGCCCAGTGGTGGTCTTAAACATAACAAAGTCGACATTAACAATTAGGTAGGGTCCACCTTAAGACCCATTGTGACCTTATACACTGCTGATGCCCTTATAGACAATACTTACGGTAGCTCGTGCAGTGAGTTGTCTTTATGCTTGTCTTTATAAATTACATAGTCTTTTTAATGCTTATACGGACCTAAGAAACATGATGATCAACTCTAATATCATCTTTGTGGACTACTTATGTTGCTTTTTTATTCTAGATACATGATTAAAAGAAAATGAATATGATTGAAATGTATAAATAATGATAATTTATATGATATGATAATTCGCATACATTAATATAGAATAAGATTGTAGGGAACTAGTACATAAAGAGAGAAAAAATAATAGGTAACTCAAATATGCCTAAACATTTTACTTATTCCCATAGCATTGTCAGATATGCTCGACTAAATCCCTCTTTAGTTGGATATGTGTTGACCCAGCATAAATAGAGGAATTTCTCAACAGCACATCCGCGAAGCAAATATTAGGGCAATTATTGACTTCTGGCGGTAGAATGAAAGATGTCCCAAGCGTCTTGTTCAAGTTCAAAGGAGCGGTGACTAATTCTCGTTCATCTTCAACAATCATATTATGAAGAATGATGCAAGCTTCCAAGATTTTGCCAACAGCAACACGTTGCCACAACTGTACTGGACGATGCGATGTTAAAACGAGCTTGCAATACCGTAAATGCCCTCTCAACATCTCTGTCTGAGATAATTTGTCCTAATGATGTGCAAATAATTTGTCCTTCTCTGTTTGAGAGAGCGGTATTGTCTTCATGAAGACAAACCATTTTGAGTATATACTGTCGGCAAGGTAGTAACCCCTATCATATTGTCTCCTATTGATAATGAACTGTACCTGTGGAGATTTCCCTTTCAACACTTCAATGAACAATGGTGACTAATTAAACATGTTGATGTCATTGTTAGACCTAGTGACACCAAAATAAGCCTGCCATATGCGAAGGTCTTGCGAAGCAGCCACTTCAAGGATCATAGTGGGGGCACTCTGGTCTCAGGTGAATTGGCCCCTCCATACAACCGAATAATTCTTCCACCGCCAGTGCATACAATCAATACTCCCTAGCATGCCAGAAAAGCCACAAGATTCACCAACTTGAAGCAAAACACTCCACTTCCTCACATGTGGGGATCACAAAAACTTTGCACCAAATTGTCAGTCACCCCTTGCGTGAAATTACCCAAGCACTCTAATGTAGTGCTCACACCAATCATTATTACCTCATCAAGTTGGTCAGCAGATGTGTCAATTGCTAGGATAGCAAAGTGGATAAAAAAACCTTGAAAAGTTATCAATTGCAAGGAAGGTCTTTAGTGTCATGGTCTTCTAAGAAACAAATTTTTGTAACCCTATCCACCGCCAAAGCCGAATGTGTTTTTACAGGTAGTTGTTGTACTCAATTGCTATAGATGAACTAAACATTGATGGATTATAAAATTAAATTTGATAAGACACCTCTTTTGTGTGATAATTATAGTACGATAAAAATAGCCAATAATCATATCTAACACTCAAGAACCAAACATATAAATATACGCTGTCATTTCTTAAGAGATCATATGAGCAACAGAGATATTGTAATTAGCCACATCCGGACCGAAGTCCAATTATTGGACATTTTCACCAAACCATTAGATAAAAGCTACTTTTACAAGTTGAGGAATGAATTAAACATCATAGACTACTCTAATGTTGCTTGAATTCATACCTGATGTTTTTATGCTCATTTGGTGCTATTTGGAGCTTTTATGAAGGATATTTTTAAAATATTTTGCTAAAAGCTTCTATGTTCATAAAAACTATTTTCCTAGATTTCCTCTAGTACTTTGTGATCATTGTATTTATCATATTTATTTGTGCTAGAGGTATTCTTGTAGAGAAACAAAATGGGTTGGTGTAGACAGCTCTATCGTCGGCTTGCACGCAATGGCAGAGGGAGTCATTGCTATTTTCCTTGTTTCTCGTGACATATCCGGCTGCTATATAGTAGACGTTTTATTTGTCTCTTTATTCTCTTTTATCCACATCGGCTAAAATCCTAGGTGGCAGAAACTATACAGCTGATATAAGGGCATTTCCAATGGTCCTAGCTAGCAACTAACTAGGAGATTTCCACATCATTCATATAGTACACACTAAAAGCTAGTATTCCAATGACTATCTATAAGGATAGCTATTTGATGCTTACATGCACACACAGTCATTTATAGAAACTGCTTCGTTTTGCGTTATAGACTAGAGATGAAATAGTAGCTAGCTGTTTGTGTTTTACATACTCTCTTCCTTCCACATAGGATATATGCTGATATGTACATGTAAATAGCTAGCTGACTCAGCAACATTGGAGATGCCCTAAGTCTATTGTACATGGCCTAATGAAGATCAAATTGGGATTCCCAAGTGAAAAGGATAGCATGTAAAGAAGAGGTTAGTTGGTGATTTAATTAGGGGTTTCTGTGTGAGTAATCCATCTTAATTAGTGACCAGTAAGCCTTAGCATACAAGCAACTTTAATTATTAAATTAAGCCTCATAATACAAGGGTACGTGCATGTACACCTGTAAGGCTTGGGATTGATGGAATATCGTAACCTCCTGTCCGTGCTCCAGGTGGGCATATTTCCTCCACCCAACTACACATATATTAAAAAAAATCTTAAAACCGTTGATTAGGAGGGCTCGTGTATATTAACCGCCGCATGCGATTCGCTCCGGCTCGTTCCCTATGGAAGTACGAAGCATGCAGAGAGCACAGCTACATAAGGAACGGGTAAGACAGCTATTTACCGTAACAATAAGATCCTATTTGGAACGCAGAAGTTTCATAGAAATTCTGCAAGAATTTTATAAGAAACGATTTAATTTTCGTAGGAATTAAAAAAAAATTCCACGATCTAAGACGAACCTTAATTGGGTAAACCGGTGCCAGCTAGACCCGAAGACGAAACGCCGGGGGGGCACACAAAGCCCCCACAAACCGGTACTAGAGTCCGTTTTAACAGTCCGGATTGACACCCATCCATCCACCACCCATCATCGGAGCTAGCTAGCTTATCTGTACCAGCGACATGCATGGTAGCTTTTGTTCCGACCCTTGCATCCCGATATGCAAAGGGCAGGGCAGACACAGACACATATGCCCTAGGTCCTGGCGGGGGCATGGAGCAGGGTCTCGCTATGCTAGCGGGGTGGGAACAGGGTTATTCTCGTTCCGCGGAGTTTTATAGGACCTGATAAAAATAAAAATAAATATTTCAGCCACACATCTGCGCATATATTTCATGTCAAGTGGGCCGGGAAGATCATTCATCCAGTACAGACGAAGAAAGGAAAGGGAGGAGGAGGAGGAGGCTGCCAAGGGAGTGCGAAGATTCTACGGCTCCAACTCAGATCGGCTGTCGCGAACCTGCATGGCACGGCGGCATGATTGGATTTGACCTACGGCCAACTGCATATGTAATGTGCATGCATTTGCATTCATGCGTCTGGTGCTACTGTATAGCCCATCTGTGTGCATTCATTCCATTCGTTCTACGCTGCTGGCGACTACTCGATCGCGCGCCTCCCGTCTGTGCTAGTGTAGGTAGCTGTGCAGTGGCCATGAGGCTTACATGCAATTGCATGTGTGGTTCGTTATCTTATGTACTTATGTGTATGTGCTATCTGTTGATCCGACGATGCTATATGAATAGTAGATAGGTTGGTGAGGTGGTCAGGCGCATATCATTGCAATGCTATTCGAATGCATCGGCTTGCTTGAACACAAGAATTTCGATTGAAACCATCCAATTCCACTTACTACAGGAGCTTCGAAATCTTTCCGTGTATGTAATTAGGGGTGCAAATATAGTGGATGATTTTCATCTGACCGACCGAAGGTCCACGAAGTGAATATGGAAAGGGTAAATAGGTATCTGGCATTATCCGTATTTGATTCCGAAGAAAAAAAAATATGGAATAAGATATAAGATGAGAGATATACGTCTGTATATATCCATATGTGAAGTGATATAGGTAAGTTTATTGTGACTTTACTTAGTAACAAGATAACAAATAGTTGGATTGATGTATTTAAACAAGCGGAGAATACTGAGTGCTTTTCATTCGATATTTCGACGATTAGTCTATCTATGTTCATTCTGATTGCATATCTACTGTTCGATGTTATGTGTAGGAGCGCAAAAGAAGTGGATAATTTTCATCCAATCAACCGTCCGACAGCTTATGAAGTGAATATGGAATGGATAAAATGGATATCCGATACTATTTATAACTAATTTTGACTCTAAGAAAAGATATGAAATATGATACTACGATTAATTGTTGCACCTCTAATGCAAGGCAACAAACGTCGAAGCTAGCTGGAGCTTTGCGATGGGCTTTCACTGACATTTCCCCATGCGCTTGTGGCTTGGCAGGGTCAAGTCAGTTAGAATGGCAATGAGTCGCATGCATATAACCATAAACTTTACTTCTTGGATCAAGCTTGGACGACAGTGGTCCATGGCCAGTGATTGCGCATGATCAGACAGGCAAACGGTTTGTGTGGATCGGATGATCGAGGCATTGACGCGGTATCTTCTTATGATTATGACAAAGAATTATAAAAATGTAGAGATTTAGAACACGTATTTTACTGCAAAAGGAAGCCTTAAACAAAGGGCATGTTTTTTTTGGCTGCGGTGGATGGTTTTTGGCTGCGGTTGATGACTTTTTGGCTGTTTGCGACAGAGATTGCGGAAAGAGAGATACTCACTTGCGATTTTTGATGCTACAGATATTAGGTTTTTAACGTGTACTACAATTAACTTGTAGACCCTATCTTAAAAAAATACTCCGTTTAAAAATTAGGTACTATAACAGAAGCTAAAAGCCAAAAGTTAAAAAGAACATGACCTTTACTAGTTAGAGCCAATTCTACCATGAGTCACATGACTCGAAAATTCGTGGAAGGATGAAACTTAGATCAAAATTTCTTTAGTTAGATGTTAGCATAGTTAGAAGTGCGAAAATGCCCGCAGGAAGCATGAATTGATGCATCTCTTCTCAACATGAATTGTACTCGATCGTAACTAGTAGTTGATATATCACAACATGGAATTTTTGACACATTCAACACTATTTACAACCGTAATTATAAAAATAGCCGTAGTATGTCATATGCATTGATAAAAATATCACTTTTGCTGTCCAGTGGCAAGGTGGTCGAGGCTGCCTGCCATCTGGTGACAGGGCGGCAGAGGCCATGCGTCAGCACTCCAATACTGCCGCCCAGCTACCGGATGGCCAAAACGATATTTTTATCAATACATGATACATACAGCTATTTTTAGAATTACGGTTACAAATAGTATCAAAAGTGCAAAAATTCCACAACATGGCCATGTAGAAGGAACATATACGCATACACATCTATGCTAAGGCAGAGCTGCCTAGCTTCATGTATTTGGCGAGTCCATTGAACCCTGCGAGAGGGAGAGGACCACTGTCCGTGACCTAGATTTGGAAGAAGATGGGCCATCAAAACCATATATATGCAAGGCAACGCTTGTGCATAGTTGCATACATACATATGGCAAGTCTTTTGGAAGAACACATATACATCCTATTCTTTTATGCTTCAACTATGACTTTTAGCTACAACTTATCTTTACTACTATAAAAGAAGGAGTTGGTGGTTGATGAGTCCTCTCCCATATCTCTCCCCTCACTTTTTTAAGCCATTCGATTCGCTATAACTAATCCGAACCGTCCGTCTCCTAAACCCTACCTCTCCTCCAGCGCCCGGCCCCCTAATCCCATCACTCCCGCCGCCGCGCTCTCTCGTTTTCCCGCCGACCCGCCGCCTCGCTCTCCCGCGCCGCCCACCTCCCCTCGTTCTCCCGCGCCCGCCCGCCTCGCGCTCTCCCGCCACCCCGCCTCCTCCTCTCCCACCCCGCGCGCCGCCTCCTCCCACACCCCACGTCGCCGCCGCCTCCTCCCCCCCCCCCGCGCCCGCCGCCTCCTCCCCTTCCTCTCCCCCACCGCCTCCTTCCTCTCCCGCCGCCGCCTCCCTCTTTCCACGCCGCCGCCTCCTCCCCTCCTCCTCCCCTCCCGGCCTCCCTCCTCCCCTTCCCCGCCGCCTCCTCCCCCTCGCCCCACCACCCCTCCTCCTCTCTCCCACCCCGCGCCGCCTCCTCCTCTCTCCCCACTTCGCGCGCCGCCTCCTCCCCACTCCGCGGACCTTCATCGCCCGGAGCTGCTGCCTTCGGTGGAGGCGCCTCATCGCCCGGCGCTCAGATCTTCACCGCCCGGCCTTGTCAGATCCGCTGCTTCACTTCCTTCGTCCGCCCGGGGTCCGCCGGCCGCCATTCTTCCACAGACACTTCGTCAATCCGGCCGCCGCTCGGGTTCTTCATCACCTCGCCCGTGGCCGCTCGGATCTCCTCCGCTCAGATCCGTGCGGGGCCGCCGCTTGCCGCTTGAAGCGTGGGAGCCGCTTGCCCTCCCGCCTCACCCCGCCGCCTCGCGCGCCACACTCCTCTGCCACCCCCGCGCCGCCGCATCCTCCTCCCCTAGCCTACGCCGCCGCCTCCTCCCCCTCGGGTGCCTCCTACGCTCCGCCGCCGCCTCCTCCCCCGCTCCGCCAACGCCTCCTCCTCCCCCACCCCTCCGCTCCGCCACCGCCTCCTCCCCCGCTCCTCCGCTCCGCCAATGCCTCCTCCTCCCCCACCCCTCCGCTGTAAGAGAGGGGCCTCGCGTATCGTGCTCCGCGAAAGTCGAGGGGCCGGAGAAGCGAAGCGGAGAAAGTGAAGCGTGGGCGAAGTGAGCCACTCCCACCGTCGTCATCGCCTCCCATTCGTTCCCCACCAAGCCATGACGAATCCTATCCATGCGCGCGCACGGGCGAGTTGGATCGGAGATGGAGGAGGACGCTGCCGCGGAGGCGGTGCAGCTGATCGACGGCGAGGGTGAGTTCGCGGGCGACACGGTGGAACGGTTCATGGCGGCCACGGGCGTCGCCGGCTGCGGCCTCTCCTACGCCGTCGTCTCCATCATGGGGCCCCAGAGTAGCGGTACGTACGTGCACGCCGGCCGATCGATCGATCGAATCGGTTGGTTCGACGATCCGTCGCGCGCCGCCACACTGCTTGATCAAAAGTTTCCATCTCATCTTCTGTAAATTTTGCTGGGCATGAGTAGCGAGGCGCGCACTGTTCCATTGCTAATCAACAATGAAGTACATTAATTAGAATATTAGGTACTTCCCTCTCTCTAGAACCGCGTTCGTGATCGCGCATGCATTTGGTTGATCGGGTTAATAATGGCCATATATCGTTGGTTCCTCTGTTAGATCGAGAGTTCATGTGGCATGTACGCGCGCCGCGCGCCGCTTGGTTACTCTGATGAGGGGTTTGGTTCGCGCGTTCGTGTGTCGTATGCACGCTCAGCGCCGTTGAGCGCCGAATCGCGTTGGTTACCGTAATGAGCAATTCAGTTTGTTTGTTTGTGGAGTAGTATCGTGCAACCAAATCATTGAGTTTGTTGTCACCTTGTGGTTTTGTACATGCCTGCACAAGATTGCTTGCATGTGGTGGCACTCAGCATAATAATGAGAAGGTGCCACACTGACAAGATGAACTCGCTGATAGGCTTTCATGAAAGTGTTACATAGGTGGGTTAGCCTCATATGTGCTGGATGATCGGTTGTTTGCTTTGATAGTACAGCGGTAGAAATCTGCACTGCTAGCGTGTGACATATGGTGGCATTGTTAGCGACTTTCGTATTTGTGATCCACCATGGTTTTTTCCAATTAGCGTTGTTCAAGGTTATTTTGATAAATGTGGATAGTTTGGAACCTTAATTGGCTAACGTGAGTGTCTTTGAAAGTAGCGCGCTTGTGCATATCTTTTTTGAAGCCCTGAACTTGCTGACATGAATGATAGATCTCAAGCAAATAATGGGCAATATAGTCCCATAGCATCTGATTTTTCCAAATGCATAGATGTATTTTGTGATTAATATAATAACATTTATACTGAAACATGTATTCTTGGCTGATATGTGGGCTTTCTGCCCTTTTTTTACAAATAGATAGTATGTAGTTTAGAATTTAGTTGGGATTTATTTTCATCATACTTTTTCTTTGGAGCAGAAAGAGTACCTTGTTGAACCAACTCTTCAAGACTAATTTCAGAAGATGGATGCATTCAGGGAAGGTATATACCATTTTCTTTCCCCACATGATATAAATCAGGCATCATGTTGTTTATTTTATTTACTTATGATTAAATAATTGAGCAACTATCTCTTTCTTTGCTTGCCATTTTGCATGTCCGCTTGGCCACTTTCCCCTTCTCTTATCAAGAAATTGCAGCTCTCAAATGTAGTATGCACTATTAAAGTCTGATTTATGTTTAGGGGAAAAAATGTTGATGTTCTATTTCTGTTGTTAGGAGCCAAACTACCAAAGGCATCTGGATAGCACGCTGTGTTGGTGTTGAGCCTTGTACTGTTGTATTGGATTTGGAGGGGACTGATGGAAGAGAAAGAGGAGAGGTATGCTTCCGTACACAATTCAATTTGCCTGTTCAATATCTTTTAGCAAAGCTTTTGGAGTAGCAATGTGCAATGGTACAGAATTGTTGGAAGTACACTTTGTAGACTTGCTAACTATAGTTGTTCTGAACATCTGATGTGGTTTCACATAACAATCACCAAACCCTGGCAGTTAGACCTAGCTCAGATAAGAAATATATAACACTACATAACTTTTTTGTTCTTTCTTTGAGTTTTTAGTGCCAAGACAGTAAAATTTGGAACTTGGATCATGGAACAAGACAAGTTTAAGAATGATACTTGATATTAACATAAGGTTGTTTTCATTTGTCTTTTGTGCTATGTTACCCAAATTCATACAATCAAAGCTCGCTTAGCATTACTTAGTACTTCCTTTCCTCCTGCGGTGATGGCATTATCTCTGAACAGCTCAAGCTTGCAAATTTTGGTTTACAAATATTGCTTGAACATCCCATTGTCATTTCTTTTGACTTTCCTTTCTTCATGTAAGAAATGTAAACGTTGTTGATCCTCCAATGAACAAAAATGAACTTAATCTGCTTGCTTAGTACTTATTTTATAAAAGGTGCCCTTACACGAGTTGAAGCAACTTGAGCATGGCGTGTGGATGAGTCTTATTAGACATATTGCTGTAAGGAGGTTAGTGGGTACACATTCTTTCTGACACATCTGTTTGTTTGCCTCATTTTAGGATGACACTGCATTTGAAAAGCAAAGTGCGTTATTTGCTCTTGCAATTTCAGATATAGTTCTGATTAACATGTGAGTCATTCTCTATGATCTAACTATATCTTACTGAGCTAATATTTTGATATTATGAATATGATAACTTCCTCCCATGGCCTTAGGTTTAAGCCTTAGTTCGTGCACTTACTTACTGACTTTGTATTGTCATCATGTGTATGCCTATAGTGGTGCCATGATATCGGTTGGGAGCAAGCTGCCAATAAACCACTTCTAAAGACAGTATTTGAGGTACCGAGGTGTAACCTTCTGCTTCTTTCTGTGTACCTTGCAGATGGGATATATAGTCCTGATGTATTTGTAACATTCGGACAACTGGTTATGTAGGCCATAATGCGTTTGTTCAGTCCTCGAAAGACAACACTATTATTTGTTATACGTGATAAAACTAGGGTTTGCCTCTCTTTGTTATCTTCCTTTCTTGAATATATTTACTATTATGTTTTCATGCAAGCTATTGGAAATATAATCTTATCTTTGCCTCATTTACTTGGGCAAATCTCAGACGCATTGTTATTTTATTTGATTTTTCGTTGCAACGCACGGGCACCTTACTAGTTAGTCTAATAAATAGTAATTGTTAAGAGAAATCAAAAGTCACTTAAAAGCCAGATAGAACGGAGCCTATACCCAACCAACTCAAGAAAGTGATTTTTTTTTGGCAATTTTAGCAAGGAAACCTCTGTGTATCCTGGACAATTCCATGTGGCCCACCAAGGTGTGTGTGAGCTTTGCATGAATGAAACCAAGCTTAAAGCGCCAAGCAAGTCGTCGTTAACAATTTATCTACAATCATCTATGGATTAGCAATCTAGCATGCAACAGTAGTAGAGGTGGGGAAATGCGTGTACCCTTGCAGAGCCGAGCAAGAAAGCGTGGCCTTTTTGGACACCTGCACCTGAAGGAAAAGGATAGGATTGAATGGCTACGAGAGAATAAGAATATACCGTCCCGCTCTAGCACATGCATGGGGCGATCGCCTTCTGGTTTCCACAGGCGGCGGCGCGCACACAGAAATCACAAGGCGCACATGCCTCACGCCATCCATATTTTTCAGGGTTCCAAGGGTCTGTTCTTTTTAGCTGTGGTTGATGACTTTTTAGCTATTTACGATAGAGATTGCGGAAAAATAGATACTCGTTTGCGATTTTTTATGGTACAGATATTAGTTTTTTAACGTGTACTACAATTAACTTGTAGATCTCATCTTAAAAAAATACTCCATTTAAAAGTTAGTTACTGTAACAAAAGCTAAAAGCGGCTTTTAGAAGCCGCAAAGAACAGACCACCTTTGCACATATTGCACAATGTCATGGTACTTGATCAGGATGAGTTTGTGTTTACCGTACGTATTGTCCATGTAAATCTTCCTTATAAAAACCGTACGAAGTGTAAGTTATCAAGGTAACAGAGATAAATTTTCGACGAAGAAAATTAGCCGGTGCCATCACAAGCATCGATATCTAGGAAGGAAAAATAGCATCACAAGCTTGTTAGGTTTCCATTGGTTAGAGATGGAAAATGCCCTTCTCCGTTAAACCGTTTCTTGTTAGATGCCGGTAAAGGATAAATCTAATTCTGTAGGTGTAGTGATAGCTCTGGAACGATGGTATTTTCCCAAATATTGACATTTGCGATGACATCAGCCTAATTCTCTCTTTTTAATGTGTTAGTCTGATTCTATCATTTACATTTTTTCTTGATTGTTCGGTACTTATGATCCCTAGCTATATCCACTAATACGTCCTAACAGTGACAGTAGACATTTCTTAATTTCCCCTATTTGTTTCTGGGTTTCCTTGTAGACAAGGGGTTTCAGATTTATTCGCTGAGCTAGATAGAATAATTGTGCAATTTTTTAAAAAATGGAATTTATCATAACTGAGCGCATGGCACAAGGAAAAGAGAATAGATCACTCCAGATTATTTGGTCGAGAGCATGTCTAAACTGTAAGAATCTTGTAAGAAACAAAACATACGACGAGAATCCAACTATAAGACTATAACTAAATCTATGACGCACATAGATCTATCTTAGAATTCGCTACACCCAATTGGCTAACCGAAATTCAGTTGCCAAACAACACAAAGCAAATATCCTCTCAATCAAGGAGACCACCACCAACGTTTAGCATAGCAATTAGCAAAACCTAACCACAAACTGCAGCCAATTTTAAGATGTGATTTATGATTTTTAAATTTTGACTGTTTTATTAAAAAAACGTACGAAAAAAGATAGTTGTATGTGATTTTAGTCGATATAGCTAAAGTCGATGTAAAATCTGCTATAATTAACTTACAGATCTCATTTTATAAACACATATTACTTAAAAGTTAGTTATTGTAATAAAAAAACTGAAAGCCATGAGTTAAAATACAAAATAACTCAGCCAGCCAGCCACACACACCATTGGCATGCCGTGGCAGGAAGCACGCGCTCCTTTTTGACTTCTTTTTAAACCCATATCACAGAAATAAAACTAAAATAAACCAAACACGCAAACAAAAAATACACCCCTTAATCCGACCCACCTCCACCGCAACGCCACCCTCTCCTCTCACCGACACCAGGGCCCGACGATGACTACCCTACATGTCAGTGAGGGACACCAAATTCAGCCAGGTCGCCGCCCATGGCTCGTAATCAAATCCAATGGAATTTTGACGTCCGCAAGTCTCAATATTTTCTCCTTCTCTCTCTTTCTCTCTCATGTTTTGTTTTTCCTTTTTTTTTTTGCTGTGTCTCCTCTCTCGCTTCGCTCCGTTCTTCTCCGAAGACTAACCAAATCCCATCTCTCGCACACAGAAGAAGAAGGAGAGAGAGAGAGATAGATTTTTAACAAACTGATTTTTTTATCCTGTTGTTTCCCAACCGAGCGCGCGGCGGGGCCTAAACCCTAGCCGGAGCGGAGCCAGCCTGCGCGGCGGCGGCGGCACTGCTCTTCGGCAGTGGCGGCGCCGGCGGACGAGGGTTATCACACTTCTACAGGCCGCGCCGCGCGATTTGCCGCGGATTGAGCTCCGGATCGCCGGATTTCGAGGGGGACTAGACTGGACCGTGCCGGGGTGGCGCCTTCGAGGCGGTGAGTGCGTGGAGTTGCGGTGTGTGCTTGTTTCTCCTGGTGGGTTGGGGGTGAGATGGCCGCCGCCGCTTAATTTCTCTGGGTTTGCAAGTTTGGGCGTGGGAGGCTGCGATCCGGGAGGTGTTTGGGAGCTCGGTGTTGCTAATTCTGCTTGTTTCCGGTGCCGTGGCGTGTTTTTTTTGGGTGGATTTGGTGCTGTTTCTCGCTTGGCTGCGGTGGATTTGAGGAGGAGAAGTTTGGTTTCGCTGCCCTTTCGTGCTGGTTTCCGGCCGATGTTTGGTAGATTTGTGCAGGGGATGCTGTTTTAGATCTTTGGTTGTGTTCTTAAGTTGCAATCTTGGTTGTGTTTTCAGGGGATGCTTTCTTCTTCCTGCTCAATTCCGGTGGATCTTTCGGGTGAAAGGATGTCGAATTGAGTGGAGGCGCGCTCGATCTTGGAGTGGTTTCTGCGGAGCTCAGAGCTCTCCCATTGCCTGCAAGTATGGTGCCGTCGGGGCCGCCGAACTCGATGGGGCCCGGGCAGCCGGTCGGCGCCGCTTCTCTGCTCCGGACGAGTTCTAGTCTGCTGAGTGGCGGTCAGCCGGGAATGGGTGGGGGCGGCGGAGGCGTGCTTCCATCTCAGTCCCCGTTCTCTTCGCTAGTCTCACCGCGCACGCAGTTCGGTGGTAATGGCCTTCTCGGTGGCGCGTCCAATGTCTCATCCCTGCTCAACCGACCGTCATTTGGGAATGGGGGTTCTGTGCCGGGTCCAGGGCCAATGCCAGGTGGTGGGCTTCCGATGAGTGCACTCCAGCAGAGAGGGGGCCTGGATGGCGCTGGCGATTTGGTTGGCACGGGAGGGTCTGATCGTCTTCCGTTCCCTTCCTCCTCACAGGTTAGTTTGGGCAATCAGCTGGGTTCAGATAATCTGCAGCAGCAGCACCACCAGCAGCTGGATGCTGTGCAGGATTTGCAGCAGCAGCAGCAGCAGCAGCTACAAATGTCTTACAACCAGCAGCAATTGCCACCGCAACCGCCACAGCAGCTCCATCAGCTGCAGGCTACAGTGAAGTTGGAGAATGGTGGCAGCATGGGTGGGGTCAAATTGGAACAGCAGATGGGGCAGCCTGACCAGAACGGCCCAGCCCAGATGATGCGTAATGCTGGCAATGTAAAACTTGAGCCGCAGCAGTTGCAAGCGATGAGGAGTTTGGGTGCGGTGAAGATGGAGCAACCGAGTTCAGATACATCGGCATTCCTGCAGCAGCAACAACAGCAGCAGCAGCAGCACCGTTTGTTGCAGCTGACAAAGCAGAACCCTCAAGCTGCTGTGGCTGCTCAACTGAGCCTCTTGCAACAGCAGCGGATCTTGCATATGCAGCAGCAGCAGCAGCAACAGATTCTAAAGAATCTGCCTTTACAGAGAAACCCATTACAGCAGCAGCAACAACAACAGCAGCAGCATCAGCAGCAGTTACTTCGTCAACAGAGTCTAAACATGAGAACTCCAGGAAAGCAGGCTCCTTATGAGCCTGGAACCTGTGCAAAGAGATTGACCCATTACATGTATCATCAACAAAACAGACCACAAGTAAGAGTTTTTGTGGCCTGTTTCAAATGAATACTTTCATGCTCCAAGCGAATTCCAGGTGCTTACAACTTAGTGTATCTACTTATTCCTTTTGACTCAGGATAATAATATTGAGTATTGGAGAAACTTTGTCAATGAGTATTTTGCTCCAAGTGCTAAAAAAAGGTGGTGTGTATCTCTCTATGGAAGTGGTCGTCAAACTACTGGAGTTTTCCCTCAGGTTTAGTAATCTGGATTTTTTAAAAAAATTTCATATATTTGATTTATGCAAGTGAATTCTGGTCTATTATTTAACTGGAGGATGTGGAGTAACACCTAATATTTCTAGTATATTTTTTCCTTGCAAATTCTTATTTTAAGATTTTTTGTGACTTGCACTTGCAGGATGTGTGGCACTGTGAGATATGCAATCGGAAGCCTGGTCGAGGCTTCGGTAAGCATCATTTTAATTTGCACATCTTCTTTTCTCACTCAGTTTTTTAATATGATCTTATGTTACCACCTTTACAGAGACAACAGTCGAGGTCTTACCACGGTTATGCCAAATCAAATATGCCAGTGGTACATTGGAAGAACTACTGTATGTCGACATGCCACGTGAATCCCAGAATGCATCTGGTCAGATTGTTTTGGATTATACGAAAGCAATCCAGGAAAGTGTCTTTGAGCAATTGCGTGTGGTACGTGAGGGGCATCTCAGGATAGTTTTTAATCCAGACCTCAAGGTATTATAGTTCAATTTTCCAATTTCATTCTTTCCATCATAATGGTTCTTTTACATTATTCTCTGATAAGTTGTGCCTTTCGGACTAAAATATTGCACAATACTGTACCATTTCCTTTTATTTAAGATTACATCTTGGGAGTTCTGTGCTAGGCG
This sequence comes from Melocanna baccifera, assembly GCA_036346265.1. Lineage (NCBI taxonomy): Eukaryota > Viridiplantae > Streptophyta > Magnoliopsida > Poales > Poaceae > Melocanna > Melocanna baccifera. The sequence continues at coordinate 17,426,745 of CM070707.1, read as the reverse complement.
TCATGAGGAACTTATTCCCAGGAGATCAATAATACCTCAGGTATTAAGCCTTTTCAGTGTAAAGACAGTTTCACTCACAGGTCGCAGATCTCATTCTGAATTTTTAATTTTGGTAACAATTATTTAATATATTTTGGCACCCCTGATGTTTTATGCAGGTTAGTCAGCTTGGCGCAGTTGTACAAAAATACCAGGCTGCTGTTCAAAGTTCAACAAGTTTGTCAACTCAGGATATGCAGAATAATTGCAACTCGTAAGGAGTTTGGCCCTGACTTGCTTCACACTTTTCTTCTTTGGCTCTTTGCTAAAAACCATTTTACATATTCTCTTACCATTAAATGGTTTATCCAACTTGATGCTGGTGCAATCTATTTACTCATTATGAGTAAATTTCACAAAACCACACTAAATTCTTACAAAACCATCAGAAAACTACATTTTTAAATCTAGTTTCATAAAACTATACTTATTCTTACCAATCGTTTCAAAGAACCACACTTTTGTCACTTGCAACCATTCTAATGGGTGGGCCAACATATCATTGAGACTCCAACACCTTGTTATAAATATTGTGTGTATATTGAAGAGCCCTAATGGGCAATATATATAGCGAGTACAAAGAGATATTACAGGGGAATATGCCATATAAGGATAAGGAAACCTAGGCATACAAGGATATAACTGAAGCAATCCTATTATATCTCTAATACCCTTAACACACCTAACCCCGTTATGCCGACGTAGAGGGTGCTGCTTCGTGGCCAACCGATGTGGCATGTGGCCAACTTCATTGCAACTCAACTTCTTTCTCCCGCAACAGGGTATTCTTCTCTTGCTCCATCAGATTCTTCAGAGCAAACAATGCACCCCATGTCAGTTAGCCATGTAGCAGTGCCCTTCACGTCAACGTAACGGGGTTAAGTGTTGGAGTCTCAATGACACGCAGGTTCACCCTCTCAGAATGGTTGCAGGCGACAAAAGTGTGGTTCTTTGAAACTATTGGTAAGAATAAATGTGGTTTTGTGAAACTAGTTCTAAAAAGTGTGATATTCTGATAGTTTTGTATGAATAAGTGTGGTTTTTGTGAAATTTACTCATCATTAAATGGTCTTATCTACACGCATATTTGCGATGCCTTTTGAATTTTACCATCTGCCTTCCCTGTAAAGAAGACGTTTGTGGGGTTGAGCTAATTCTAGACTATTGGAAGTGTGTAGCTCTAGATGCACTGGCCCTACAGCCCCTACCGCAGCACTTGATTCCAATTCTGCTCATAGTATTTTATGTCAGCCATAAGAAAACATTTATGCCTGTTGCAATCACTTAGTCATTCACTTATTTTACTATTAAGCTATCATGTATAAATCATTGTCATGGTTTTGTTTAGTTTGTAATTAAGAAAATGTCAGTGGTGTTGTTGCCTTGTTGGGCCTATTCTTTTGGACTGTGGCTTATGGCCCTAGTGCGAGTGCCGTACAAATGAACTAAAAGCCAATAAGCTGTTTCAAAAGGCTATCCCGATAAGTTGTTTCAAAACGGCGGTAGAGAAGTCATTCTGTTTGTTTGTTCGAGAGAAATCATAAGCCATAAATCATAAGCTAAAAAGAACATGCCCGTTGTATTTCACTCGTGCTATGGGACTAATGAAAGCTGGGTAACTGAGAATTTATAGGGAAAAAAAGAGATGAGCCATAAATCATAAGCTAAAAAGAACATGCCCGTTGTATTTCACTCGTGCTATGGGACTAATGAAAGCTGGGTAACTGAGAATTTATAGGGAAAAAAAGAGATGGTATGATATGGGATATGTTTGAACGTTACATCAAAATGGCTTGCAGCGAGACAAAAATCCTGCTATACTTTATATGGGTGACAGTATGGCTACTGCAAATGACAGCCTCATGTTGAGATTTTTAACAATGTGTTATTGACCACCTGCATTGTTATGTTTCTTTACAGCTATATTCTCATTTGTAGTTATGTATCTTATGATCCTTCCATATCCCACATATGTGCTTGGCTAATATTTATAAAAGTAGATCATTATATGATGCTCCTGTTATGAAGCCTTGCTGATTTTACCTAAAAATAAAACTCAAGGACAGAGTGGACATTATCTGTGTAGGATCACTACAGAATAATAAGGGTGGATCTCAAGACGTGAAATCTTCATGAAAATAACGTGGGCTTTTGCACAACCCTATATGCGATACTCTTGGCCTGGATTTTTAATCCTACTACAACATTTACAGGCTGTATTTTTTATTCTGAGCAGCGAAAGAACTTGCTCTACTGCGCTGCATATTGAAGCTTTGTTAGGAAAATAAATGAGCAAATTGGTTAGAAGGTCCTGCACCGAACATATGGTTGCACACTAACTAGATAAGGGATTATTTGATCTGCAATGTTTTACGGAAATATCATCTATTTCTTTCCTAAAAAAACTACAGTGTATGGCCAATAAGAAAGTTATCCTATTGAGCATTCTGAATGTAATCTTTAGTCCTAGACATGTAGGTGATGTACACTATACAAAGCATTATCCATGAGTAAGATGATATTGGCCATTTTGTTGGTGGGCCATCCTGTGTTACATGTTTGATGTATCAAAGGAGATCAGTGGATGTGGTTGAAGACTAAAATTTGGTTTAGAAAGTAGTAAGAGTTTAATGCACCGACCAACTCTTCTAGAAGTTCAAGCTATTAGCATGCTTGCCACGGCATCGCCAATTCATCGCCTAGGCATCGTGGCGGTTTGGGGGGATGCCATGGAGGTTCGCCTTGACTTGGCGGCACCCAGGATGGCCATCCCAAGCTCCCCTGTTCTCTCCTCCCCTACTCCCATCTTGTGGCCGCCCCCGGTCTTCCTCGGTTCCGGCTGGTGGGAATAGCTGGATCCGGTTGGATTATGGCCGGGGGCTATTGGATTCAGCGGGGAGATGGTGGGCGGAGATGGGGCGGGAGGCGGTAGCACAGAGAAGCCATGCCGTGGATAGGAGGCAGCGGGGAGAGGAGACGGCACCGGGAGGGGAGGGAGGAGACGAGGCGGCTGTGCCAGGGGAGGGGGGAGTGGCGTTGTGGGGGAGGAGGCACGACGCGGCGGCGGTTGGGGACAGGGGAGAGAGAGAGAGGAGGCAGTGAGCTCGGGACGGGAGAGAGAGGGGCTCGGGACGGGAGTCGGGACCTGATTGTAAAGAATATTTTTTTGGAGGACCTAGAGAGGAGATCGGACACTACTACTGCTGCTTCGCCTTTTCTTGCCTAGGCGACACCATGGCATCCTAACGCCTCCGGCGCCGTGGTTGCCAAGTACGCCGTGACAACCATGGCTATTAGGGAAACACAGGCAATTGGCAAGTTATTCATGTCTAGGCTCATCTTCAAGCCTGAGATGTGGATTAAATATGACCAGGTTCTGCTGGGATGCAAGTATAGACCGTCATCAGCGCAAATGGTGCTGGAATTGTGATTGGATGGCCAGTCTAATCTCACAAGCACCAATATTTTTTATATAAAAAAGCAAGCCTGTTGAGTCTCGAACTCAGGACATCTTGCTCTAATACAATATTTTCATGTACCGACCAACTCACCGAAAATCTTATGCTGTTAGGGAAAGACGGGTAATTATTTATACTTCAACGTGTGCATTTATTATGAAAGAAAAGGAAACCGCTAGCCATTGTCTAGGCCTTTGCAAATCACGAAAATATGGCCCCTTATTTTGGAGCACCTTGCATTATAGGCATGATTTGTGTATCTGGCTTATGTGGATAAGCTGTAATGGATCAGATATGAATAAATAGTTGGCTGATTAATATGTTGGAGATTTTATTCTGGTTGAATATCACGGTGACTCGGGGACAGTGGACAAGTATAGAAAAATGGAGTTGCCACAGAAAACATAGCATTATAGCTGAGTAGGAGACTTGGGAGTGCATGCAGGGTACTGGATATTATGTGATGGTAAGCTCAAGCAGAGGCTTTCACATGTATTCTGTTTGCAATTGGCAATAGTATGCTATGGGGTGATTTCCTTCTAGACAACTTACAATCTGTTGACAGCAAAAGGCTAGTGTTATTGCATGTTCAAGGAACGTTCGAATATTTATACGCAAATAATGCTTGTATGCAATGGGTGCTGTTTTTGATTCTTTTAATGCTATTATTTTAAGAACATTATCTTTTGCTCCCGTGAACACAACTTCTATCTCCTGAAATAACTTATCAGGAATTCAGGATAGAATAGTATATGCTTATTAGGGTAGCACATAAATTGCATTGTTCTTACGCTGACTGTTTATTCGAATTATTGTTGCCATGGACCAACTCTGTTAATTTTTATTTTATCTTTTGATTTCATGCAATTGTCCTTATATGCCAATCTTGTATCGTTAGGTTTGTTGCATGTGCCCGCCAGTTTGCCAAATCACTGGAGGTGCCTTTGGTAAATGATTTAGGATACACAAAACGATATGTCCGCTGCCTTCAGGTACACTTATCTGACACAGTTTCTATTCACCGGTTCTGGTTTTCTAAGCTTTAAACAATTTATCATTTTATTGTATGTAAAAGTTTGCGCTTTGTACATAGTATGAATAACATTCTTTGTTGTGACACCCACCGACTTTACCTATTTTATTGAAGCTCATTATCTGACCTATTGTTTTTGTCATCCGAAACATTGATACTCCCACCAGATTGCTGAGGTGGTAAACTGTATGAAAGATTTGATTGACTACAGCAGGCAGACTGGATCTGGACCAATCGGTATGACACACTAGTCTTTTTTATTGGTCAATCTCATCTCATATTCTCTTGTACTTTTACAACACGTCCATTAGTTTTGTTTGGATTGTATATTTTAATCACCATTATTTATCAAGTCAAGTACCGGTGCTGTACAATTTGTAGTCATGCCCCCTAAATATGGTAGGCCAGTTAATAAGGTGGGAGCTTTCAATTTGGTCAGACGACACAGTAATTATAGTTTCATGCTGGTGTCGATCTGTCACAGCTCACAACCAGGGATCAAGAAACCGGTGATTTGAAATGTACCGGGCCACATCCAGGAGCCAGGAATCAGCTGGTAACCGGCTGGTTTCCTAATTGCCTTTACTTTCTCCTTTTTTTTCTTCAGTCTTGTTTATTTATTTAATCTTCAATAAAACTTACCATTTAGCAATGCATTTCCACTGAAAGAATTTCTAACTACCGCAAAACCGGTGGTGCCACATTGCACCTGGTTGCCGGGATGGCTTGGAACCTACCAGTTCCTGCCTATTTTGTCTCCTTGGTCACAAAACACAGTAGTTTGTTGGTATGCCATTCGTCACATTGTAGTTTCTAGTCCTTTAATTCCTGCTATTTGCTGTTGCATGCTATGTTTGCCTATTTTTAACACCTGCTGTTATTGTTTTCTTCAGATAGCTTGCATAACTTTCCTCGGAGGACTCCATCAGGGATCAACCTTCTTCAATCACAGCCTGAAGAGCTGCAACCTATTCCCCAGAGTTCTATCCAGAGTGGTCAAAATTCTGCTCCTTTGACTGGTGTGCAAGCTTCTGCCTCTGCCAATGCGGATGTGACGTCAAATAATTCTCTCAGTTGTGCACCCTCTACATCTGCACCCTCACCATCTGTCATTGGGCTCCTCCAAGGTTCAATAAATTCTAGACAAGATCATCCAATGAGCAGTGCTAATGGTCCGTATAACAGTGGAAATAATGCTGCACTTCCTAAAGTGAACTCCACAAGCTCACTACAGTCAAATCCATCTGCCTCTTTCCCTTCCCCGGCGCCTACAACATCCAATAACAACATGATGCCCGCCCCTCAGAACACAAACCAACTCAGCTCCCCAACTGCATCATCAAGCTTACCTCCGATGCAACCTCCTGCAACCCGGTCTCAGGAGCCTGAGCCAAATGAGTCCCAAAGCTCGGTTCAGAGAATCTTGCAAGAGATGATGATGTCATCGCAAATGAACGGTGTTGGCCAGTCAGGGAATGACGTGAAGAGACCAAATGGACTTACCTCTGGTGTTAATGGGGTTAACTGCTTTGTTGGTAATGCTATCACAAATACCTCAGGAATGGGAGGAATGGGGTTTGGGGCCATGGGCGGGCGTGGTCCAAATCCTGCAGTTAGTGGACTGGGAATGGCAATGGCAAACAATGCAATGAGTGGGAGAATGGGAATGAATCACGGTGCACATGACCTATCACAGTTGGGCCAACTACAGCAGCAGCAGCAGCATGACATAGGAAATCAGCTGTTGAGCGGACTTAGAGCAGCAAACAGCTTCAATAACCTTCAATATGACTGGAAACCCTCTCAATAGAGTGACCGTACACATTAAAGATCAATGATGACGCAGCTGCCCTCACCGCGGCTCACTGCCTATGGAGCTCATTTAAGGTGCCATAACCTCCCCTGGGACAAAACATTTGGGCTTTGCACTAATGCTGCCATGAAAAAGAATCATAAGCGATAGCAAACATCTGAGCTGGTCACTATGTTGTAACCGTTTGTTTAGCCGTTTCCCTGTGTATTATGCAACTATAGCACACTGCTCCCTTCACATCAGTTATCTTACCCGAAAGATAGAGTTAAAAAGGATTAGAGCCTGCCTGCACCAGCCACCATCGGTGTTGGTGTTTGGTGTTATTTCTCACCCGGAAAAGAAGTTTTCCCTCCCTTTTTTCCTTGTCGGATGACATCCGTTCTGTAATTTATCGTCGCCCATCGCCTTAGCAACATATGTGCTGATATCTTTCTACTCTTTGCCTGAGAATTCTCTCCTTGTAGCCTTACTGTACTCTGCTTAAGTGGTCATAATGACTGGTGGAAAAGTACCAGGAATGTTTTCTTAGGTTTGTCGCGAGATCTGACTGGCAAAACCGGCATTCTTCACACTGAAGTATCTCAAAGAATTTGCTGTTCTTAAGGTTGGGCTGCATTCTGCTCGTCAACTGAATGCAGATCATTACTACAGTATTTTAATTTGCACCATGCATATGGACACCTACAGGGTGTCTTGTGCAACCCGTATTGGTTACTAGTGAAGTGCTTGTAAGTCCAGACACGAGCCTCCCTCTAATGTTGCTGCACCTTGTACAAATTAGGTCAAAAGCTCACCACCGCTACTGCTCATTAGAATACCAAAGTTACAGCAACAAGATTACCAAACATCCAAAGTTACAGCAACAGGATTACCAAACGTTCTTCCTGCAAGTTGCAAGCTACAAGCAGCTGCATGAGCACACGAGGGGTGATGGCGACATACAAGTAGCAAATTAGCAATCACAAGCTAGCCTCCTTATCATACCAAGATATGATGTGATGATCCGATCTGATATTCTGAATTTCTGATGTTGGAGTAGCTGTGCATTGCATGGTCTAGCTAGGTGGCTAGGCGTCGATGTACTTGTCGACGATGGTGCGGAGGGTGGCCTTGGGCACGGCGCCGATGACGCTCACCTCGCCGTTCTTGAACACGAGGACGGTGGGGATGCTGCGGACGCCGTAGGTGGAGGCGATGTTGGGGCAGTCGTCGGTGTTCACCTTGCAGCACTTGATCTTGCCGGCGTACTCCTTGGCCAGCTCCGTGATCACCGGGTCGATCATCCGGCACGGCCCGCACCACGGCGCCCAGAAGTCCACCAGCACCGGCGACCCGCTGCCGATCACCACGCTTTCCCAGTTCTTCTCGTCCGCGACTTGACTGCAGCCACCACCACCACCAACAGCGTGCAGCAAGGGTTGCAGGTGCAAGGAATTCTCTCTCTTTCTTGCAATGCCAACTCACTAATTACCACCTTAATAATGACCATTTTTTGCGATCTATGCTTTTTTTTGTTTCAATTAAGTAACTAGTTTGTGGTTGCGCTGTGCAATATTAGTTAGAGAGCAACTATCGCACGTATACCATCAGGAGGCACCCTGACAGCATACCTCCCCCTTGCCACCGCTCCCCCTACCGTTCCTCTCTTTCTCTTGAATCGACACCGCCACTCCCCTCCCCTCCATCTGTCTCCTCCTCGACACCGGCCATCGTCCCTTCTCCCTCTCTCTCTTCTCTGCACCCTCCGCCCTCCCCGTCTTCTTTTCCAGTACCAGCCGCAGCTCTACGCTTCTCCGCCTCGCCCCGCCCCCTCCTCCATCACCGACAGCGCAACCCCACAACCTCGCCGTGCCGCCCTCTCTCCCTCCCCCGCCGTCCTCACCCTAAATAACCTAAAATTCACCACGCCGCCGCCTCGCTGTACCGTCCTCCAGCGCCACCCACCGCCACCGCGCAATGCCCAACGCTCTCCACCGCCGCCCACCTCCCCAGCCTTCCTCTACAACCGGGGATGCATGGTGAACCCGTTGTTGGTAGCGCCAGCACTCCCGTTAGTAGACCTTCGCCATCGTCCTCGTGTTGTAGTTTTTCTATATTAGTTAGTCATGGGAACGTTTACTGAACATCTCTATATTAATTTACATCTAATTAATAATTGAAAATACCAAACATTTACGGATCAACGAATACACAATCTTTTGGATGTATCGGTTTGTTGGTGGAGAACTGGAAGTTCGGAATGACCCACACATTACTCCTCTCGAAGGGCTCACAAAATCTTTGATTACACAATATTTATTTCTTAATTTGGTTGTGGCGAAGTGTCTGCATTCTATCGGCTAGAAAATTTTGGATGTGTGTTGTATGTGCACACAACTCCGAATCCTTCCCCTTTGCCTCTTTCTTCTCCCTCGTGAGGGCTGTGAAATGAATTCGGATAGCCCATTTTGTCCAACATCCATATCCGGATTGTCGCAATTCTGATGAGTGAAATGACATTCGTATTCTTATTCGAATATGGATAAGATCCCACTTCAAACGGTTTCAGTTTCTATTGTTTTAGATTTTGATTTATTTAAGCTAGAAATCACTTAGAACACGTCGGTTTCTAATTTTAGTTTATTTGGATTTTTAGCCTTTTTTTTCTTTTTTTTTCTTGTTTTTTTGGTATTGTCTGTAATGATATAATAATTATTTTTTTATTTTTACTTTTTAATTGAATAACTTAGAAAAGCTAACAACTGCTGTATTGCAATTTCAACCAAAAGCTAATAGCCAAAGTCAGAAACCAGAAGCTTAAGTTCTTTGGAACGGCCCCATAGATATATCCTTTTTTTTGCAACGAAGGTAGTACATGAAAATATACAAGAATATGAATATAGATAGTATGTTGATCCTGCTGTTTTATTTCAAGTTTTTGGCACTTTTGCTTTCTTTCGGCATCATATTTACAAGAATGGCCGTAGTCGTGCAACAAATGCAAAAATGTTATGTGTATAAACTCTCTAATATGCTATATGGGTTAAAACAAACTCTTAGAGCATGATATGAACACTTTTGAGATTTTCACTCTCTAAAGGATTTAAAATTGGGAATGTTAATACAACATTATTCATTAAAATTATTGATATTGATTTCTTTGTATGTCAAATCTATGTAGATGATATTATATTTGGCTCTACTAATCAAGATTTTTACAAAAAAATTTTGGTAATATAATGCCTAGAGAATTTGAGATGCTATGATAGAACAGCTAAGCTATTTCCTTAGACTTCAAATGAAGCAATTTAAAAATGGGATTTTTATAAGCCAAACTAAGTGCGTGAGAGATTTATTCAAGAAGTTTGGTATGAAAGATGCAAAACCCATCAAGTCCCCCATGGCGACAAATGGGCAACTAGATCTAAATGAAGGAGGTAAACCGATAGACTTAAAGTTTTATAGATCCACAATTGGTAGTTTACTTTATCTTACTATATCTAGACCCGATTTCATATTTGGTGTTTGCATGTGTGCACGCTTTCAAGTATCTCGAAAAGAGTGCAATTTAACGATCGTAAAGAGAATTCTAAAATATTTAAATCATTTATCTAGTATAGACTTATGGTATTATAAAGTTACTAAATTTGATTTAATTGAATATTCGGATTTCGATTACACGGGTTGCAAAGTAGATAGAAAAAACCTCAGAAAGTTGTCAATTGCTAGGAAGGATTTTAATGTCATGGTCTTCCAAGAAATAAAATTCCGTAGCCCTATCCACCGCCAAAATTGAATATATTTCCATGGGTAGTTGTTGTTCTCAATTGCTATAGATGAGGCAAATCTTAATGGATTATGGAATTAAATTTGGTAATACGTCTTTTTTGTGTGATAATTATAGTGCGGTGAAAATAGCCAATAATCTAGTCGAACACTCAAGAACCAAGCATATAGATATATGTCACCATTTCTTAAGAGATCATGTGAACAACGGAGATATTGTAATTAGCCACATCTAGATCGAATACCAATTAGTGGATATTTTTACCAAACTATTAGATGAAAGCCATTTTTGCAAGTTGAGGAATGAATTAAACGTCATAAACTACTCTAATATTACTTGAACTAATGCCTCATGCCTTCATGCTCATTTGGTGCTATTGGAGCTTTTATGAAGGGTATTTTCAAAATATTTTGCTAAAAGCTTCTATGTTCATAAAAACTATGTTCCTAGATTTCCTTTAGTCTTCTTAATGCATAATAATCCTGAATGGTCTTTACTTGAGTGAAAAATTAAGGATCATTTGTATATTTCTCAAATCTAAATTTAGTTCCTAAAAAGTTTTAGAAAAATAGGAGCTACCACTATGTATCCTGCAGTACTACCAGCGTGGAAATTATGGTACTTCCACTTTTCGGTACTATGACAGTCAAACTGTGATACTACTGCTCCAGTTGGTTGAGGGCATTAACTGTTGCTTGACTCCCCTCTTTTAACCTTGTCTCTCTTGCCATCAGAAGTTCCTTTCTCTTTCTTCTGACATCACCCGTACGCCTCTCTCTCTCCCTCCCCCAAGAACTCCCAAAATTCTATTGTTGGATCTCCAAATCCACTTTAGATTTCTTTGTCCTTCGTGATTTCTTGACATCCAAGGGTTCAACTCCTCCGATCCACAAGGCAAATGGGATCAAAATTCTCTTTTTACCTTGTTTTAGAACCCTAGGTCAAGTCTAGGTTTTGATAAAAAAAAATGTGAATGATTTAGTGATGTTTTTTTGTGGGAAAATTGTTATGTTTGGTGTCTAATGATGCTTGTGCTTCTTTTTCATGGATTCAATCTAAGAAAAACACCAAAAGATTTCATACATTAATTTGCCCTAGAAAAGGTTCAGAGAAAGCGGTACTACCACTCGACATACGCGGTTAAGAAAGATTATAGCTAGTAGCTTGACAGCATGTTGTTGTGCCATATGAATCAATTTAGGATTATGCATGCACTTAAAATTAAAATTGAAAGCCAACTGTATATTATCAGAAAAATCGATAGTATTGGAGTTTACTCGGCGGTGCTACCGTAGTGCAATGATTGTGCGCAATAGCCAGCACTGTCTAGTTCCTCCTTTCCACTACGCCATTCTGTTGCGGTGAATACAGCGCAAAGAAATGTCGCTGGACGCCACGTCATGCGCAGCATTCCGCGAATTCAATAGAGGTGAACTCACCCCCATTATCCGTGCAGAGTACACGCAGCTTGCGGCTGGTTTCAACTTCCATCGACGTCTAGAAGTTCTTGATCGCTGTAGATGCTTCATCCTTTGCTCTGAGGAGGATCAGCCATATGTAGCGGCTGTAATCATCCACGAGCAGCAAAAAGTGACGCTTCTTGCCATGCGTAGCCGGAGTGATTGGTCCACACAGATCCCCATAAACCATATTGAGTGGAACGGTGGCGCAGTACTGGGTCACCGACGGAAACGGTGCCCTCCTCTGCTTGGTGGTAATGCAGTAGTCACATAGCTGATCAACATGATCGATTCAAGGGAGACCACATACCATTTCACCGTCAGCCATCCGCTTGAGGGCATCAAAGCTGAGGTGCCCAAAGCGCGCATGTCATTTCCACGCATCCTCTTGATGCTGGGTCGTCAGACACACGGGCTGGGCAAGGTTGAGCCGAAGAAGGTACAGACGGCTCCGGGATCGCTTCACCCTTGCCACCAAGCACTTCTATCTGTCCCGGATGCAAAGAAGCCCGTTGTCGATCGTCACCTGACAACCGTTTTCGTCAAGTTGTCCAATGCTGATGATGTTCGTCGTGAGGCGGGGGATGTAGTAGATGCCGGTTAGCGCATGGTGCTTGCCTTTGTTGCACATGCAGAGCATAGTCCCGCGTCCCTTGATGCCCACCGTAGAGCCGTTGCCAAACTTGACTGTCCCGACCACCCCCTGATCAAGATTAGAGAAGGCTGGCCAGTCATGTGATTCGTTGCTCTGGTGTCGAGGTACCACACGGTGTCATCCCTCTCCTCATTGCGATCCAGCTACGTGAACACCTTCCCTTCATCTAGATGAACCACCTCACTAGGCTTCTTCTCAAGTGCTGCCTGTTCGACCTGTTGGAGCTCACAAACATGCGCCATGAGCAACGTGGGCTCCTCTTCTTCAGCTTGAGCGACATGAGCCTGCTCCTGGTCACGCTTCTTCTTGCGGCAGTCACGTTCCCAGTGACCCAGCCGCTTGCAGTAACGACACTCATCCTTGGACACACCACGAGATAGATCACGGCCGGTGTCCTCAGACTTGGTGCACTAATCGCCTCTTCCACGCCATCGCCGTCTGCGCCCATTCTTGGCGCCGCTTGAGGAGCCCTCGCCGGTCTGCAGCTTAAGCCGCCCGACCAAGGACTCCAGCTCAGAGAGGAGCAGCTTGTCGTCGCTACTTCCACCCCCCAAGCATCCACCACACCAAGTTCCTCACGATTCTCCATGACCTTAAGCCGCCCAGTTAGTTCCTCAACAGTCAGTGTCTCTAAATCGAGCATCGTCTTGATTGAGAGGGCGATCTATGAGAACTTTGCCGGGAGGACCTGGAGGAATTTCCGTACCACCATCTCATCATCATGCAAATCACCAAGGGCGGTCAATTGATTTGCCACCCCCATGATGTGGATCGCGAACTCAGTGACTGTCTCGCCGTTGTGGAACTTGATGCCATCGAATTCCTGCTAGAGCTGTTGCGCCTTCGCCTTGCGGACGCGATCGCTCCTGACATACATTGATTTGACTGTTTCCCACGCCGCCTTCACCGAGCTCTTCACTGCAAGAGTTGACATCAACTCAGCGGGGATGCCCTTCAGAATGGCCTCCAGCGCCATTATGTCTTCCTACAAATCATACACTCCAACTTCCACCGCCTCCCACAACCCTTTGACCTGCATCATTACCTTCATGAGCAGTGCCCAGTTGTCGTAGTTCGAGCGCGTCAGCATCGGATACGCTGTGCCTCCAACCTCCCGCACCGTCTTCTACACCATGAGCTCGCGGGCGGCCATGCGGCCACGCAGTCGTTGCAAATCGAGGGGCGAAGGTGAGCGCTGGCATCGACACGGTGGAGTTCTGGATCGATTTGGTGCAGGAGCCAACATCACCACGGATCACTCGCTCTGATACCAAATGATATCTAAATCCACCGGCAAAGTCACGGCAACAATGCACACACACGAACACAGAGGGAATAAATGTTTTGTGTTGCGATGAACAAACTACAGCGTTTTCTTCTTCCTTTTATAATGCAAAACAAGACCTGTTACATGCATGCCATAATTCCCACTAATTCTAACGTCACATGCATGCCATAATTTCCCACTAATTCTAGCGTTATGAAACGGATGGACATTGAATGGTTGCATGGATCATGGGCTCATGCCAAAAAATGGAAAAGATGCATAATGCTAAATTAAAGTACTAGCTAACGTGCACAGGGTTATCAACACTAACCTGAGCTCTGGAAGACGGCAGCGTGCAAAGCATTCTGTGAGCTCGGACCCACAGACGGCGCATCCCTGCACCTGGTCGTTATTGCTATCACGGCAGGCACCGAATTGCTCATCACCGCCAAGTACAACAGCGACATGCCGGTGCCGTTCAGCTCGCACGCCAGATCTGGCACCACCGAGACAAGTGCCTCAACCGCCCCGCCATGGCCATGCCTCGCCGCCAGATGCAGTGACGTGTCCCCTGCCTCGTTCTTGCATCCGAGGATGCTGTCTCCGCAGTCCTGAGCCAGCTGGATGAGGAGATACACGGCCCTGTCGCGCCCTGCCCTCACCGCGCAGTGCAGCGGCGTGTCCAGCACCGATTTTCAGGAAGAGAGGAGGCTCTTGTCCTTGAACCTGAAGTAGAGCTCCCGGATCAGCTCGTCGTGCCCCTTGCTCTGCAGCTACGTGAAGAATCGTGTTCGTCTCCGCGCTCACCTCGTGTATGTCACACTGTCCATGCTGAATTCCTAGAACAAACCAAATGCGTGCAATCGGGCTTTAAAAATAAAAGATTTAGATTTGTTGCATGCATGGAAATGATACTTGTAGATTATCATAGTAATACTTCTGTATTATGAAACATTTTATAATTTTTTCTATTGTAAAGTTAGGGAAAACTAATGGACAAATTAAAATGTATATTAGAGACGGTGTCAATGTCTTAAATAAAAGTAGTAAAAGAGACCAGAGACTTGAGCTGTAGCTGTGCTGCCACTGCGTTGTTGCATAAGAAGCGCCATGACCTCCTCCATTTGCTCTTTGTAGACAACAAGATAGAGAGAAGGGCACATGAACAGGCGTGCGTTGACATTCTACCACGTCGCCTTGGCACTACAGGACGGGTGAGCTGAATGAGATGATGATCCAACTGTTAAGGATATAGAGTTTGTATTCTCTTTCTGATATGCCTTCCTTATCTGTAACACCCTCTTGTACTCCTTATATATATTGCCCATTGGGGATCTTCAATATACACACAATATTCATAATATAGTATCAGAGTTGAGATTTATACCTCTCAAACCCTAGCCTCCGCACGTCTTCCGCTGCCGCTACCCCTGAGAGAATCGATCTCTACTCCCGGGGGCAGCCACCTCATCTCCGATCGTTGTCGCCTCTTTCGGATCTAGGTCGTTGCCTCGTAGATCTAGCCGCCGATGGTGCAGATCGTGCCGGATCTGGTGCAACTCGTCTACACCATATCTGATCGCCGCCCTTAGAGCCGGGCAATCGCTGCCGGGATGGGCCCCACGGTCGTCGTTCCCTTCCTCGCCTCGGATCTAGCACGCCTGCGCCTGTTCAAGTTGCTGGCCATGGAGGCGGCGCTGGTGCTTGTGCTACTCTTCCGCATGCTGACCTAGCGCCTGGCACTACTCGTCGCCTTTCTTGAGGCCGCCGTCGCCCACGGCCATCTCGCCCGTGTTGGCCGCTGTTGTACGCCCGGATCCGGGCAGATCCGACCATCTCTGACTGCCACTCACCGCGCTCTCCCTGATGGCGGCCAACCCCTCCATGGCCACCGACCGCGATAGCCCCGACGCGATCCGCCTCACTTGGACACGTGGCCACGGTCCAAGGTCGAGGCCAAGCGCTGCGTCGTCCCGCTCGTCGCCGCCATGAGCCGCCCTTCTTGTCGCGGCGGACCATGCCGAGTGGGTATTGCGCAATGTGGATCTCGGGGAAGGCACCGCCATCACCAAAGTCCTCCGGCTGCCGCGACACGAAGCCTCCTCGCTTCTCATACGGCGACAGTCGTTGGCTTCACCGTCACACTGGCGGACTACACGGACTCGCCATTAGCCCCGCAATGGCCGCTCTCTCCTCACCTACACCCCGAGGCCACCACCGAGCTCATCGTCCTCTTCCGCGACCAAAGAGAAGGTGCTCACCGTGAAGGAGGGTGACGCCCTGGCACTTCCCTTTTGCATTGCTCTAGGACGGAGGAGGCTGTAGTTGCAGTGTTATTAAAGGAGGCGAAGATGCCCGAGTGGCTTAAGGTGTCTAGGCTCGGATCTCGGAGTCGATATGTCTTGCTAAGGGGCCGCTGCCGATTAATGGATGAGTAGGAGTACTCGGGCTATGTCTAAGTGTATGTGAACCTATAGGGTCGCACACTTAAAGGGCTGAGACTTAATTCGGATAGTGATCCGAATTCTTATGGGCTATGAGTTCCTAATGGGCCTCCAGTTCGAGACCCATTATGATGGATACCTATAAATAGAGGGGAGGTGGCATAGGGTTGGCTAAGAGAATTTCGGAATTCCCAAAACTCTAGTTGCCACACCATCCCCATCTAATACCGCGCCGCCGGCGCTAGCACTCCGGCGCGTGGTGTTCCTGCCCCGTACGTGTGGATACCTTGGAGGTGTTGATGCGAAGCTTCAACACTAGGACGATCCGCAACTTGTGACGAACGCAAGGACTTAAAGGAGGAGACGTTCTGCAAGAACGACTACAACTGCATCAACGCGCTACATCGACTCTACTTCCGCTATGAGTCTGCGCGTCTAGAGGTAATCCCGTGATCTATTACTAGAGGAGGTCCCTTTTACGCGGTAGAATTTTTAAAATTATGCTTGCATAGCCTACCCGTAGATCTTCAATACTAACACTTATATTAAAATTAAAAATTATAAATCACAGTCTAAAAGAACTACCCACTGCCTCCTCCCCACTCGAATTCGACATATGTTACTGTTCATACAACGTCCGTGCACGCTTGGCTCACGGCTGCCTTCTGGCAACTCGATCGCGGCATACAATCGTCGGTGGATAAGGTGGCCACGGTTTCCTGGGTCGCGGAAATCCAGCAGCATGTTGACACACTGCTAGATTGCGCTGCTGGTCGGCCAGTGTGTATTATTCGACATTAGCAATAATCATGTCATCATAATTAAATCTTATTATTTCTGTTCTATATATATTGCAATTACGAATTACTACCTCACAATTTTTTTTGATCTCACAGACCAAAAGATGAAAAATGTATAACCTCGCAAAAAAAAAGAGAGAAACAAAATAATAAAATGCTTCTTGTAACCCACTTCTACTGTCACCTTTTGCGTGGACCTCTGACCTCGCTCCCTGTTGAAGGAAGTGGAAATGCATGACAAAACATCTAATTTGCACACAACTAGTTAGGTCATTCTTAACCGTAATTAGAAGTAGAACAATGCTCACTAGCAGCTCAATTTAGCAGCCCAAATTGATGGAGATAATTGATGTTGATATAAGAAAGAATAATTATAAGGTGCAAATGTACATTTAGTATGGTTGTTACAAGTCCAAATGATAGTCCATTGCAACTCGACAGAAAAAGTGTGTCCAACAACGAAAAAGTCCGCGAGATATAGCTAGGTCGACAAGAGATCGAGACAAATTTGATTGCAACTTGTATAGCCTCGATATATCACAGCTTGCATTAGTTACTAGGTCCTTAAAAAATTGTGAGGTTGGCCATTGGCCAATTAGTGAAAAATATATTATAGGCATGCACATATACCTTGTTCTACTGTTTTCTCCAGTGTAGCTTCTAAATTGCAAGGCGATTAAGGGGTGTTTGTTTTAGCGATAGGTTCTGACTTTTGGCTAAAATTTTACTATAGCTGCCTTTTTTTTACTATAACTGATTTGGCTTTTTAGGCATAATTAAAATTTTAAAAATGTAAAAATAGAAAAAAAATATGTTAGCCCATCACGGACAATACAAAGGAACACGGGAAAAAAAGAAAAATGCAAAAAAACTCAAAAAATCTAAAAAAATTTAGAAAAAGACGAATTACTGAATAGTGAAAAAAAGCTGAAACTAGAAGCAGAAGCTGAAACGAGCGGGGCCACATAGCATAGTGGTAGAGTATGAAATTACACGAACACAAGTCATGCATGTAACTGACAATGCAAGTAAGATTTTTTGAAGTATTGGAAAAAAATTGGGCACACCCATAGGTAGCATAGTGGTAGAGTAAGGTTGCGGTGATTAGGTATTCTTGGTTTTAAGCATTACAAAAATTCAGAGGCAAACTTCATTTGTAGTACATGCATGTTTTTTTTTCTTTTGTACAACCGACATGCCGCTTTGCATGCATTTTCACCCAGGAGGTAATGCTTGGGTTCACTTAATTGCAAAATCGAGAAATTTTAATTTTTCAAAAATTCCTTTTTTCCTTTGAATTATTAAAAATATTTGCAACTAATATTGCAGCTGGGAAAATGAGCTATGAAATATATTATTTTCCTCGTTACATTTGGCTCACAATGCAAAAAGGCCGCGTTAATCTAAGTTCTAGTCATACTTTTTTGAAAATTAAGTTCCAATCATATACCCATGTACGCATATTTTTTTTAAAAAAAAGTCTCAATCATCATAAAGGAACCCTTAACTTAGTCTATCGTTCAAGTTTTTCTTTATAGATGGATTAGTTTGACATGCTCCATTAAAATTTGAAACCTCTTTTCGGTTAACACGTCTCTTAATCGTACTACTAAAATTAGGGATGGTAATCGGGTATGGTGGGTACGGGTAGTGCTCGCCCATACCCATACCCGCGATCTTGATTTACGCCTACGGGTATACCCGTGAAGGACAACAAGCGAAGAATGTTGCCCATACCCGTTGTCCGCGGGTACCTGTCGCCCGCGGGTATACCCGTTTACCCGCGAACTGAGAGTCACCATATAGTTTAATATGAAATCTTCCAACACTAAAGTATTACAACATATTAAAGTATTGCAATTTTATTTGTAACATATCATCTTTATACACCAAAGTATTGTAACATGTTATCTTTCTACACCAAATATTGTAACATATTATCTTTCTACACCAAAGTATTAAATATTTGTAACATATTCATAGATCGTGGACTCGCGGGTAAACGGGCGAGATGGGTACGGGTGGAGCTTACCCATACCCGTGCCTGTTTACCCGATAGGCAAAAAGTTTTCCCCATTTTCATATCTATGGATAAAGAATATATCTTATACCCGACTCTATTAAGATATTTACCCGTAGGTACACGGATAAATAGGTACAATTACCATCTCTAACTAAAATTAGAAATCTTCACTAAAAGTGCCGCTTTTTCTCTCTTTATGTGATGAGAAGCTTCGTCTTCCGTAGAGTTTGTCTAATGTGGAATTGCGACAAAAGATAGAGTAGTTCTCAAAATATGGATTCATTCTCGTTATGGATTAGATCATACATGAAGATCTCTTCTGGACAGTAAATATAGATGAAGTATTTGATTAGGCACCATTCATTTCGTCTTAACTTTTTGACTTCATCTTATTTTTTATTATTTTTAAATTTCGTTTTTTATAACTTTTTAGTTTTTTTAGCTGTTCTTTTTTTTCTGTATTTGTTTGCATTGCCTGTGATTGGTTAACCTGTTTTTTAAAAAATTTAATTATATCAAATAAACTATCATCAGTTACACTATAAAATAAATCAACTATAAAATAAATTCTATAAATCAACTTAAAGCGGCCACTAGATATTGTGCTGCCAATTGGTTATTGGTGTGCCATCTGGTAAAGGTACTTCATTGCAAAGCTCGTAGCTAGTATTAAGAAATGTCACATCTAGTTAATTTATTTGTGGTAATGTGTGCAGCAAATCACAACGACTACCCTGTGATGAAAGCGAAAGTGACGGATGCTTCTGAACTACGAAATATGATTATTTGCAGCCTTATATGCGATGGTTTGACACATGTAAGATTCATGTAGGACACCAATCTCCTTTTTTTATATATGATTTTTCAGATGCACTGTTGCAAGAAGTTGTAGTCCTAAAACTAACATGATTAGGATGTTAAAAAATATTCCCTAATTAAGTTTTAGAGCCCACTCAGTTAGGCTAAAAAATAGTAGCTTAAAATTAAAATTACACTGTAGTTAACTTATTTTATACTATAACTGATGGTAGTTTATTTGGTATAATTAAATTTAAAAAAAATTAAAAAAATAGAAAGAACAGATTAATCCATCACGTATAATACAAACGAATATAGAAAAAAGAATCGATAAAAAAGCTTAAAAAAATAGAAAAAATAAAAAAAATAAAATTTAATAATAATAATAATAAATAAATCAGAAACCAAAAGCTCAAATTAAAATGAGCAAAGGCTTAATCTACACGTGTGTAACCCCTACAAGCATATGCTTCGATGATTAGCAATGAAGCATCTACAAATCGAAGTGGGCCCCAGGAGAATTTCTAGAAAGTGATGCAAATCATCAGCTGCATCCTAACAACATGATTTGTCAATTTTGCTCAAGAGACTCATCATCATTCATCCCTTTGACATTCGGTTAACTAGCTCCAAATTAATGGTTAATTAGGTTATACGCGTCTAAAATTGTCCGCTTCTGACCTCTAGATAGTTGAACAATGTTCACATTTACTAGATCTTTCCGAGCATAACGTAAACGTACACACATATATAGTATAAATAATAGGAGTACCATGATATCCGGACACCAAATCTTTCTGCCATTAGATTACTTTTAGATGAGTGTAAATGCAATAGGTTTGAAATATATCGGGTAAACCTATTAGCATTTATTGATTTGGAAAGAAAATCGGCGATTTATAAAGGAAGTAATTGATTTGGCATTCGGCACCATGGTATATAATTAATGAGAAATCAATAGATAATTTTTGGCATGCAACGCTATGGTAGGTAAGTAATTATTTTGACATGCCGTATAATCGATAATTAAAGGAGATACTAATTTGATTGTTCGAACTAGCTAATTGGTGGCCATACTCATACACTGGTACGACTATGTACTTAATGGGAAAATCAATAGGTATGCAATTTAATTAGCGGCCATATACTCGTATACTAGTATGAGTATATACTTAACAGAAAAATTGATAGGTATGCAATTTGATTAGTGGACAATTATCTAAAAAAGGTATATACTCACAAATTATCTTTAAAAAGGTATATACTCACACATTATCTAAAAAAGGTATATGCTCAGAAATTCAGTTTATAATTAAATTATCTTAAAAAAGGGTATATATATAATAATCAAACATCAGTTCGGATTAGTGAGTGCTCACATATTAAGCAATGTATCAACTATAAAAGCAAGCAACATGCACATTCACAAAATTTCAAACACTTTGTAATTGGAAAGGCTAAATAAATTAAGAGAAAAAGCATGAAGCTCTTTCCTTCGAAGAATTAAATAAGAGCAAATTAGTCATATGCATAGTAAATCTGCCACATGCACATTTTATGGAAATAATTGTTAACGGGTCGGATCATATTTCCATTCATGAAAGCTACAGATATGATTTGCAAGAAGGTTAAAGCAATCGAACAACTCACACTCACAGTATAGGAGAATGGTACCCTTATTATTTATACTATATATATTATTACTATTCTGCGCACCAGAAAATTACTATCATATATGAGTGAAGTTATTGTTAAACACATGTAAAGTTACTATCAGTTGTAACACTATACAATTAGCAGTAACTCTACATATATTTGATAGTAACTTCACTCACGCATGACAGTAACCACGCACAGACGCAGAATAGCTCAGCCGTACATATATATGTACATATATATAGTATAAATAATATATATGTATACACACACACACACATGTATATGTATATGTATACACACATGTATATGTACATACATACATGTATGCATGTATGTATGTGTATATGTATATATATGTGTATATATGTGTGTGTGTACACACACATGTGTCTATATATATGTGTGTACATATATATGTATGGCTGAACTATTATACGTTTGTGCGCATTGTGCGTGGTTACTGTCATACGTGAGTGATGTTACTGTCAAATATATGTAGACTTACTACTAGTGTATAGTGTTACAACTGACAGTAATTCTATATGTATTTGGCAAAAACTTCATTCATATACAATAATAACTTTCTGATATACATTCTACACCTGTGCAGAATAGTGTGTATATATCGGACGCTCGTTTTGTACTTTCGGAAGTATGTACTTCCATAGGTAGAGATGCCATCCAACTACATTGGGTGGATAAACCCCACGAAATTCAAATTTTGATTTAGTAGGCTCCAGAGAGAATCTAGCTTTTGGTTATGGTGACCAAGCCAGTCACCTCCGGGATATGCTTGCCTGCATGTCATTTTTTATTAGACACTAGTAAGTGTCTGTGCGCTGCAACGGAAAACTAAATAAAAGTAATGCATACTATCAAATATGATCTTAAACTGAATAATAAAAATATTCTAATATGTACCATTGCCAAACTGTTTTTTGTCAGATTAATCGCTGATAAAAATTCTTTCTGAAATCATTGCTAATAAAATAAGCTATATTCTTGCTTCCAGCTCCTAGGAACTCCAATTTTTATCCATTATCAAACATGCAAGTCATCATATTTGCACAGCTGAACATCAAAGATTCTTATTAATACAATTGCGCGATGCACTTAAATGAACATGAACATGCAAGCATGTGAAGTGCACGTGTTGTAATGGAAACCTAAATTTTAGAATGTTCACATTTTGCCCCATGACTTTGTCGCTACTTATCTTCAAAATGTAAAATTAACATCATATTAATGCTACAACACGATATTGGTTGCTTGATACAATAGTACACTAACAGCTACCATTACCTTGTGAAAATACTGCTCAGATTTTTGAAACAACACAAGGATAATATCGCTCCTTGTAACCACACACAAAAATGTAGCTCAGAGATAGTTTACTCGAATAATCTAAATCTTTGTTTATCATCATGTAAGTTGATGACTGCCCGGCAAATGTAATGTACATTACATTCTTTCAAGTTTCAAGACAAAAGTAAAAGAAGGAAAACAAAAATAAGAAGAAACACTAGTTTCGGAACTCCCAGATTTGTGCCATGCAGTAAATATGATTTAGGTTATGGTTTCACCCTCCAAAAATGGCTCAGTAAAATCTAATGCGTCGAGCTTGCTCAGAATGTCAGATACTATGAATGATGTCGTCGAAGCCCAAGGCCCAAGGCCCAATCCCAATAGTAATAGGATGTATCAACATCCATCTTCAGATGAATAAGATAGCAGGACTTGACTTGAGCATTGTCTTCATATGAATAAGATAGCAGGACTCGACTTTGAGCATTACGGATTTGCAGCGGGGGGTCGACGAGACTTGCTATACAGACGAACAAAATAGAGATGAACCACACCACCATTCTTTATTTCTGCAAGCCCAATTATTCGACGTCGCAGCAAGCAAAGGTACAATTCCACATACAGAACACACCAAACTACCCGGTTCCCCAACTCTATCAACAGGTACATAAAAGGACAGTCCAACCGATGCCTGTCTAGGGTACAAATTAGTGACCACGATGCACCACTGAATGACTAAAATTTCCTCAAGCGATCCGTGATGGACATTCCACACGAGGGCTCACTGCATGGATGTAGACACTTAAGAGTCCATTGCAAGAGAGAGCATGGCGGACCTTGCACCAAGTCACAACCCCAGCTCAAAGAAGTTCGCGCCACCTAGGAGTCTCCTCATCAACTATGTAGGTCGGCTTTGACACCAAAACTCACCGCCACCAACTCAGAGCCCCAAGTTCATGGCTATGCATAAAACTATGGATATATCATTAATACCAAGAACAATACAAGTTCAAAAACATATATCAAGTACCATATAGGTTCTAAAAATAAGTTATATTACGAGGTCGGACATCAAAGTTGATCCATTGTCTTGATCAACTGCGAGAAAAGCACAAAAGTATCTCCTTTTTGTGTTTCTTCTTACAGGAATGGATGAAAAGCTCCACATGTACTTGCAACTGCTAGAATGGAGCTTATCCCCAGATTTAAAATTCTTATACACAAGGTGCAATATAGCAAACCTATTGCTTCAGGATAATTGCTGAGATATTTTACTTAGTTGATAATAACCGTCTGCTTCAAACACAACATTACACAGTTGTCTTAAGAATAGAGTATTGTTAACAGGAAATTGAAAAAAGAAGAAGATAAAACAGCAAAGATGACGTAAATATTTCTGAAAAGAAGATGAGGCAAATATCTTACAGATCTCAGTTGTTGAATAGACTTGTAAAGCAACTTTTGTGGATCTACTACATTAATGGCATAGTATTCCACAGCAACCTTGCCATCACGTCTGCAATAGACTGGACTTATAGTTGGGCCCTGTTCACATCAAGATGGAGTAAATGAAATCATAAGCTTGAGTTAAAAAAAGATAAGATTCCACTACCATATTTCAAACTCTGCGATTTGATTATACAATCAATCATGACAAAAGCTTTTGATACAGGTTTGCAATGCAAGATTAGTTTAATTTCAAGGGAACCTAAAAGACTAAAACTGGAATTTGGTTCAGTCCAAGGATGTTACAGATGTCATAATGTTAACACATTAGTATTGGATACATTACAAACCTCAATAGAAATGACAGATGTTACATATCTATTATTTAATTAAAACAGCGTTCATAGGAGGTAGGAGCCACCACTTTCACTCCGAACAGTTAGAAGTCCCTCGTCAATCAGGGAAAAAAGAATAAAAGATCCACATCGCTTATTTAGTGGGCCAAGATTATAATGACAAAGATTAATCAGGTGTAGATATTACAGCAGCTACAGTTGTATAACAAACAAAGCTATATTTTCAGTTCTCGATGTAGATATTAGAGTTGCTATAGTTGCATCATGAACACAGTTATATTTTCAGTTATGGATATTACAGAATGTGGTATAATGAATACAGCTCTATTTTAAATATAAATACAAACATTCTAGCATCTAGCCGCACAAATTGCGGGGATTCTTGGCCAATTTTTAGAATATATGTTTGTTGCTACTTTGAATATTTTTAATGATACCTGTAATTCACATAATGATGTTTGGCTGAGAACTCTCTCTGCCACTTCTTCTGCACTATTGTCCCTCATGTTTGCTGTGACCTAATATGATAATAGGAAGTATGATAAGTTAAAGTAATTAAGCTAGTATAAATGTAACATAAACTATATAAAGAATTACCATTAGCTCCCCAGTTGCTGTGAGGTGAGCCTCTAATCTTTCAAGCATCTCATGAGTAACCTCCAACGCACCTTGACGTCTGTTAAGAGATCTCCTACTTGCAACAAATGTGGCCTGCATAGTATTGGATATATAATAAAACGAGTACAACTTCTCTTTGATAAAAGAAATGTCAAATAAAACTATTTCGCTTTGAGGCTTACCTGGCTTTCCAAAAACTACTCCACCTTCAATTTCCTTCAAATTATTCTCACGCAAGGTCATTCCACTACTCACGAGATCCACAATAGCATCAGCCATACCCATCTTCACGGGGAAAAAAGGAATTAGTAGTGTACATTACCCTTGATAGATTGTGTCACAACTCACAAGTTAGCAAATCAAGACTCAAGCCAAGCATGCCAATATACCATATAAGTAGCAAAGACAACTCCCATGTTCATTATCATGTGAAGAATTGAAGCTCGGATCTATCATAATTTACATCCCGATCATATACGGACAGTATACTCATACAGCTTTGTGCCACACTGACATCATAATTAATAAAGCAAGAACAAAAAAGTATAACAGTACATATAATAATATGCAACACCCTAATTTGTCGAGAAAGAAATGACTAACTGTGTTATAACAAAATGTTGGCACTTGATTTCTCTCAAGATCTAAAGAGAAGCACTATGGTGGAACAGAAATGGACAACCTACAACAGCGTACCATCCAAATTTCAAAGATATACATGAAAAAATGAAATGCAAAAAAGAGGAGGGGAAATCACAAGGAAACAGAAAGAAATTAAATATAAAGAGAGCAGTCTCACAACAGGATATGACTCAAAGAGCTCCATCACCAGCTACAAACAAAACATGCTTGAAACCATTCTCAGCATGAAACCATTCTCAGCCGATGGGGAGGACGGGGGGCTTGAACTTGACGGTGACCTCAAACACGTTGCCGAATATGTTGTACTGGATGAACCTCCCGTCGTGGCTGAGCGTGGCCTGGATGTTCTCCATCATCCCCGTCGACGCCGACGCGGCCGGCTGCTGGCCACCCGCACCCGCTCCGGCCCCAGCCCCCGCGCCAGCGTCCGCCATCTCCGCGTCCGGTGGCTGTGGGGGGGGGGAGGAGGTGGCGGCGACGTGGGGTGGGGGAGGAGGGGAGGATGCGGCGGCGAGGGGTGGGGGGAGTAGGAGGTGGCGGTGCGGGGGACGGAGAGGGGAGACGGCGGCGCGGGGTTGGGGAGTAGGGAGGAGGCGCCGGGAGGAGGCGGCGGCGGCACGGGCTAGGGAGGAGGCGGTTCGGGGAGGAGAATACGGCGGCGCGGGGGTGGCAGAGGAGTGGCGGCGGCGCGAGGGGGGGCGGAGGGGGTGAGGGCGGGAGCCCGGGCTGGCGAGGAGGGGGAGACACGGGGGAGGGGAGAGTGATGGTGCGGAGAACAAGGGGAGAGGACTCGGCGACGGCGTCGCGGGGTGGGAGGGAGGGGAGGATGCGGCGGCGCAGGGTGGCGGCGGCGCGGGGGGTGGGGTCGTGGGGAGGTGAAGCAGAGAGGGAATGGAAGCAAGCGGAGCAGGAGGGGAGGGAGACAAGAGAGGCCGGGTAGAAGAGGTGGGAGATGGCAACTGTTGGTGGAGGTGGAGAGGAGGGGTAGTTAGATATGAGAGAGAGGAAGAGGGATGTTAGATAGATGGTCAAGAATTCAGTATTTAGATCAGACGGCTGAGAAGAGAGAAAGGAGGGAGGTCGGACCAACCACCAACTCCTTTTTTTATCTTTACTATTATAAAAGAAGGAGTTGGTGGTTGGTCCGACCTCCCTCCTTTCTCTCTTCTCAGCCGTCTGATCTAAATACTGAAATCCTAAAGATTCCTTTGCCGAGCGTTCCGCAACCAGTAGGAGTATACCAATGTTCTTTTCACTGCGCTCAAGTTGGTTTCTAAGTCACGGTGATTTCTTTTTTACTATTGCATTTTTTGTTTTTGTTTTTTCTTGTATTTCTTTGTATTGTTTGTGTTGGACTAACATATTTTTATTTTTAATTTTTTTAAAATTAATTATGCCAAATAAGCTAACTCAGTTACAGTAAAAAAAACAGCCAACTACAGTAAAAAGCCAAAAACCACCGCCATTCTGAACACTCCCTGTGTCATCTTGTATACTACTTGTTTTCCTTTGTAAAAGTAGTATGATACTAAAAGTATTCATCACAACTGGAGTATGATACTACTAGTTTTCTTCATAAAAAGTGTGATACTACTAGTTTTCTTTACAAAAGGAGTATGTATTCCTAGTATTCTCAACAAATGGAGTATGATACTACTAGTATTCTCAACAAATGGAATATAGGGCCTGTTCTTTTTAGCTATGGCTGATAGCTTTTTGGCTGTTTGCGACAGAGATTGCGGAAAGAGAAATACTCGTTTGCGATTTTTGATGGTACAGATATTAATTTTTTAACGTGTACTACAATTAACTTGTAGACTCTATCTTAAAAAAATACTCCGTTTAAAAGTTAGTTACTGTAGCAAAAGCCAAAAGTGGCTTTTAGAAGCCGCAAAAGAACAGGGCCATATATTACTAGTAGAGCCTGATGAGAGGACCCATCGCCAGGTGGTGTGCAGCCAGGAGTATGGAGCTATTCGCATGGATCCGGCCGGCGGCAAGATTCGCTGCAAAATCCTCGATCCTGCCGCAAAATCCACAAACTGTGCTTGTGGGTGACAAGAGTAGGGCCGTGGGTGGAATAGGAGGAAGGGAGCGTGTTGATCTAGATGGGGATGCCGCTGGAGTTGGGAGTCGCCATTTCCTCCGACGAGAGGAAGGGTGTCGAACAACAGATCCGCTCATCGTCGGACGGTGGTTGGGATTTTGGGGATTCTCAGGTTCGAAATTAGGGCTATGGCATGATACCACCGTCGTTTTTATTGGACCTCATATTTAAATTTAGAAAAAAAAAATTATCCCCTTCCTTTTCTACCCGAGGCAGATGTCACTGGTGGATGCTACGGGGAGTATGTACTCTTGGTAGCATAGAACCATTTTCCGGACACGATGAAATTTGGATGACTAGCTAGCGAGACCAATTGATTGCCAGCACTGGAGATGGTGACATGAATATACATGTAACCAATGGTGAACTTTTTTTAGTGTGTAATGGTGATGAATTGGGATTGAACGGGCTCTGTTACAAAAAAAAATTTCAGAGAGGACTATTCTGCTTTTTAAGAAATTTATAGAGATTACTTGATTAGGAACAGCGGGTAGAATCTATTCTGCTAGCAATACACCACAACTCAAATAAGGTACACTGCACTGCATGATCCTCAACAAGCATAAATACGAAAATGCAGGGGCTTTGGAATTGAACTTATGATTTCCTTTTGTACGGTAGATGTTCTAGCTATCTGAGTGCACATGTGAGTGGTGCTGTTTATTTCGATTTATTTTTAACTATATTAGCACTATAATTGTTAGTAACTTATTTAGTATACTTAAATTTAAAAACTTTTCAATGAAAAAATAAATTAGGCTATCACAGATAATACAAAAGAATACAGAAAAAATAAATAAACCAAATAAAATAAATAAAATAAAATAAATAAATAATAAATTAGAAATTAAAAATCAGAAACTAGAGCCAAAAAGAACCGAGCGTAAAAACTGAGGACGCTTCTCCTTTATAATAAGATAGGGTACCTTGATTGGCACAAAATTAAATTAAGCATTATCGCAGGATTGCACATTTGTTTTGGATAAGCGCATGGACCTAAACTAGTTTTGAGTCAATTAATTGTCGTGATGTGCTAATTAAATTTTGTTCTTGGCTGCGATCAGGTCAACCGAACCCGATTGCGAGAATCTCGTAATTTGATTAATTAATCGATAATGATCTCGAGTACAATAACATTCTCTGCTCTGCATATCTTAGGTATCGCATATAGGTAGCGTTCAGAATGACGATGACTTATAACTTCTTTACTATAACTGGCTGAATTTTTACTGTAACGAAGTTAGCTTATTTGACATAATTAAATTTTAAAAAATTAAAAATAGAGAAAATATATTAGCCCATCACGAACAATATAAAGGAATATGAAAAAAAATAAAACACAAAATAAACACAAAATAAAAAAACAAAAAATTAAACAGTAAAAAAAGCTAGAAGCAGACACCGAACGTTGGTTTCTCTTGTCGCTGAGCGCGGCCATATAAAAATTGATAGTTAATCTCTAGATAATTATAAATTTCCCATCACAACGATTTGGATATTTGTCCTGAAAAACTGTGATTTTGATATTGACGACTCCAAGATATCCTCATCTATTACAAAGTGCACTAAGAGATTTCTGGTGGAAAGCCCCGTTGGACCTATTCTTAAAATAAAACCCAAAATTCTACCAGATAACAGGGCTTACGTCAAGTGAGGAGACAATCATCGTAACTTCGAAAAATAATCACAACAAAACTTAGGGGGTGATCGTTTCGGTTTCAGCTTTTAGTTTTAGCTTTTTTTCACTATTCACTACACTATCCACTAACTCAGCTACAGTGTTTTTTCAGCCAGCTACAGTGTTTTTCAGCTAAAAACTAAAAGCCATCGCTATTCCGATCACCCCCTTATATTATCCATGCCTGTAGAACTTCTTGATTTCACACACATATAGTGTAAGCCACAGATTATTAAACTTACTTTTTGTATTATTATTCGAGACATGCGCTACAAGCGAAGGACATCGCATACATTGAGAAAGAACAATCTGGGCCATCTTCTGTCTCTGATTTCTACTTCTAAAAATAGAAGCTAATACAAACGTTTTAATTTTCATAAACCACTTTTATTAACCATTACTTTTTACTTTCATATATTATAACATACTTTATATTTTATTATATCACAACTTCGTAAATCATATGGTGGTCTAAATATTGTAGTGTCTTTCGTTGCAATGTCTTTCTTATATAATACACTACTATTCATCAGCCACTACTATTTATCAACAACTATTATTTATCAGCTACTACTATTTATTGATCGTAATAAAAAAATCATTAGCTAAAATCAATATGAACAGACCGAGACCTATAAAGCTGGTGCGTGTGACTCATCGGCCATCACTGTCAGCACGGGTGGATGAGGATGATGTTAGATTTTCTTTTATGATGTGGACCTATGTGAGTTTATATACATATTGGCTTTATATTTTAGATAGCTCAAATATATAAAGTTATCTAATAAAGTATTTGTTAAAAGCTAGAGCATATAATAAAGATAATATAGACTTGGAATTCGTATCTATGTAGAGTCCGATTTGGTGTCTATCTTTATTGATGGGCCAGGATAGAATTTAATACAAAAGTCTATAAATATGGGATATATCCTCTCATTAGGGTAACTAGCTATACCAATCTATCCCCATCCGTGGTTGGAGCTTGTGGCTTGCTTTTGATGAGAAAGACCAAACCTTAGTAGAAGAGCAGTAGCACTTCTTTAGCTCCAGATAAAAAGGATCACAACCATTGATGGCGTCATCATCAGGTATGCTTCTGTGTTTACAAATATTTAGCGTGTTTTTATTACTGCATATGAGATCTTGGATTCTTTGGTCTGCTAGTTTAGATCAATGCTAATATTTTAGTCCAACAAGTGGTATGACAGCAGTATATGTGTGTTTTGCAACCTACTGTGGTGGTTAATCATCGTCAGATTGTTTAGGACCTACTTCTTGTCTCTCTCTGTCGCTTGCTGCTAGGCGCGTCTCGTGTTGCCATGTCTGCATCGATCCGGTCTCTGTTGTCGCGTCGCATCTGCCTTGGCGCCTTAGGATTCAGCCCTATTTTCCCTTACTATCAGAAGTTTCTTGTTCTATTGCCATCGGCCTGTTTGCCTCGCCTGGAAGTCTAACTCGACCAGTTTGAACATTATCCCGCCATCGGTCCAAACTTTTACTGGTCATCGGTCCGATCATCTCCACCATCTATTCAGAATCGGGCGAATAGGTATCTACAACGAATGGCATAGATGCAATGGCGAAGTATTATGAAGATCTCACGGCTGAGTGGTAAAGGAAGACGTCGCCGACTTCAACTTGTCATCAGGATCGTTGGATGCACATCCAATGGCTTCAACGACATAGCACGTTTGGCTCAGTCCGAAAAGTGCCTTGTCATCAGGATTGTTGGATGCACATCCGATGGCTTCGCTAATATAGCACGTTCGGATCAGTCCGAAATTACCCTGTCATCAAGATCGTTGGATGCACATCCGATGGCTTTGCTGACATAGCATGTTCAGACCAGTCCAAAAGTGCCCTGTTATCAAGATCGTTGGATGCACATTCGACGACTACCAAACAAATTCTACTCCTATTACCTGTTAAACCACTGCTATTATCACCGGTGATGCTCGTATTTTCTTTTTTTGTGATTTTATTTTTGTGCTTGAGAGGATTATCTTAATTATTATGTTATAAATTGTGGACATTCTGAAATACCCTCTTAAGTATAGATGAATTGATTCAAATTTGACCAGCTAGTGTTCTGCACAGGTTAATTAAAGTAATATGTTGCTAAAGCAACCCCTATTACGTAGGTTAATTTATTCAAAACAATTAGACAATTTTTGTATGCAAAATTCATGCATCTATTGATTGGTCCAGAGGAAAGTCAATATTTGGCCAAATTATGTATGCAACTGTGGCAACAAATATGTAACCGTTATTAAGTTTCCATGTAAACAATAAGTTGGACCAAAGTAAGACATAGTTTGACAGGATTTACTGTTAACATTTGATTGCTACACAAAGGTTACCACTTGTAAGTTGATATTTCTGTTCAAAGACTAAATATTCATGTTGCACTAGGTGTCTTGTGTGATGGAATATACCAAATTTTGAATCAAACCTGAAGTATGCTATTCATATCCTGATGTGAGCATTTGTTTATTCCATTATTTCAGTTACAAATCTTGCTTCCAATATTTCTACTAGCATCAATTCCATACCAATACTTACTGGTGTAAATTTCAAAAAATGGAAAGATAATATTGTGATCGTTCTTAGGGTAATGAATCTAGACCTTACAATTCGAAAAGAACAACCCGCTGCTCTTGTGGCTAACAGTTTCATTGAGGAAAAGATGAAATTTGAGAAGTAGGATCGTTCAAATTGCATCATGCCACGACATCATCAGAGGAGAGGAGGTGTCAGAGAAGTCAAAACCAAGGCGGTGAAGTCTGGAGCTGAGGAACATCGACGGGTTGGTAAGGCAACGCAAACTGATCTATAATAAAAAAAAATAGAGAAAACCCGATCTAAAAATAGCCGGGGAAACTCTGATTGGTAGCCGATCAGATGATCGACGACACGACATAAACTATGGGTTGCACAAGCCCCAGGAGAGATCATGGAAACGAGATCATCTCTCAGGGGTGGCACAGTGAAAGCTATGAAGGTGACGGCTCAGGAGCAGCACCACTCTGATACCATGAGAGCGTAAAATATTTGAGACAATTATGCAATGTATTCATTGATTCAAGTTACAAAGAGTTACACATATATATAGTCTTGTATGACTAATAGAAATACATGACTAATATGAACATAAGACTAATGTGAACATAATATAAGATTAATGTAAACTCAAAAGGTTAAGTACAAAACATGAGAAGACAAGACGTTCAGTAACCAAAGGATCAAGCTAATGTTTACACTTAACAATTATTCATCATGCGAGCCCTACATTACTGTTCATCGTTTTAGGCGCTAAAATTGTCTCACCGTGTGTGTCAGTTGTTTTAAATGGATGCCAAGTTTCTTCAGGTGAGAGCTACGTATAAGATCAAAACTGTTAAGGTGTTAATTCGCCAGCTTTTCTAGTGTACAACGAGCTTTTGCGAACCATTATTTTCATATTGTGCATTTTCTGTTTGAGAAACCTACTGACTCTTTTGATCAATTCCTAAGGAACTTGATAATTTTCTGGTGCAGTGAAATTTATGGATTTCAACTTGTGGTCTTGATCATGTTCAGCCAGAAACCTTCTCGAACACATTTTGTTTTACTTTCTACTTTGGTATTTTCGTCTTAATGGATATAATTTGTACCTTCCTTTATTTCCATCGATTGGTATTTAATTAACAGAAATAGTATTTTTTGTAAAGAAAAAAGCTATGTCAAGCAGGGACAGATTTAATGCCAATGTAAGTTGTGGTTGCAGCTATCGACTATTTGATTTAGAGCCTGTTCTTTTCAGCTTTTGGTTTCTGCTACAGTACCTAACTTTCAAATAGAGTTTTTTTTTAAGACGAGGTCTACAAGTTAATTGTAGTACACGTTAAAAGCCTAATATCTGTACCATCAAAAATCGCAAGCGAGTATCTCTCTTTCCGCAATCTCTGTCGTAAACAGCCAAAAAGCCATCAGCCGCAACCAAAAGCCATCAGCCGTAGCAAAAAAAAAAAACAGGCACTTACTTTCCTGATCTTAGTAATTCAATGGTTTTAATATTTTCTTGGTAACTGTAGTGATTTGTGCAGAAACCGCTAATTGAAATGTACACTGTCCAACATGTGTGTTGTATTCTCTGAATCTGGTCAGGTTTTGGCAAAAAATGCGAACTGATTGAAAGTTATAATTGATATTATCTTTGTATCTGTGATGGACTCTGCACCGACTTACACCATCGTGGTGTTTAAAGGTGTATTTGCGCTGATTGGAGTTAAACATGGATATTCAAGGTGCTTCCAACTATAACTCTTCATCGTTATCTTCTGAGATTGATCTGTTTCGTCTCCGACTGGAGTGTTGTTTCCGTCTCTGAGTAGGTTACTATTCTGATTTTTTAGTAGGCCTCTGTTTTCATTGTCAACTAAGACTCTATTTCTTCCTCATCTGGGACTCCTGTTCCCAAAACTATTTATACCTTATGTAAACCTCATGATAGATAGCAGCACACATATTACAAGTTATCTACACATATAATACGCCAAGCACGTTCTGTAATTTTTCCTCTATATAGTGATTTCACCTATTGTGCTTCCGTGGTTTTTTTATGTAAAGATTTTTCTCGTTAAATCTTTATCTCATGATTTTTATTATTTTTCATTGTTTTTATATTTCACTGTGCATTTTATAACAGTGTCGCTCCTCTATGCTTATGAATCAACATGACCTTCGAAGGTTCTCATTTTGAGGTTCTTGATTTGCTAAGTTTTGGCCATGAAAGTGACAAAGATACTGAAGAGTTAATTAGGCATGCACCTTAGTCAACAGCCAAATCATTGGAGCTGCAATCCCTTTTTTCATTCAATTTGATTTGCGCGCCACTGCTATCTGACTGGAGAAACAAAATGTTATATGACCATATAAATTATTACGAGCAAAATTCTCATCACTTTATTTGTTTTTCTCTTCTTTTCTGGATTGTTGATACTAATTTTCATATTTGGAAATTTTCTGTTATGTCAACTACAAGTCTACAACACACGAAGTATCCACTAGTTATATAGGTTGTGTCCTCTATGAATATTGGGTGGGTCTATTTATGTCTTTTTTTTTTTGGTAGAATTACTTTGATACAATGACCCTGGATACCAAGTTATTTTAAAAATAGTCGTCCGCAGTGATGGATCTAGAATTTCTCCCGTTTCTTATACTGAACTCTAATAGACTAACATACTAGAACTAATATATACTACACTACTTCCTCATGCTGAGCCAAAACTTTCTGTGCTATTTGGAAGGCACGCATCAACAGAACTTTCTCTACGAAACATGCCCATAATACCGTTGCAAAGCCTCAATTCAACATTAGCATATTTGTATTTCCCCCCTTCTCTTTTGACACAAGAAAGCTTTGAGCTGTGCGTTTCGTGAGCGACAGCGTTGGGCAATGGCTTTTGCCATCACTATGCATTTTTTGTTTTTTTGGTGTTTTGTTTTTTCGTATTTTTTTTGTATTATTCATGATAAGTTAGCATACCGTTTTTATTTTCATATTTTTTAAATTTAATTATACTTAATAAGTTAACTTAGTAATAATAAAAAATCAGTCAGTTATAGTAAAATTTCAATCAATAGCTAAAAGTTATGGCTATTCTAAATACCCCCTAAACTGCAGGTGATGGCCCGCAAAGCTGCATGTGTATACATGAATCCAGTGCGGCGGTGTGCACCGAGCAATTTAGCTTCCATGGCAGGTCGATGCAACGGGACAAAACGAACGGGACAAGGAAGGCACGCATGGATGAACGAACGCGCACCTCTGTGCTGTCTCATTAAACGCGGAAAGGCTGCTGCTAGGTGCTCCCACCTGCGTGCGTCTCTCCTGCACATTCCTTGTATGCCGATCGATCGTACCACGCACACCAGTGGCCGAAAACTTGACAAGCAATAGTGGCTCGTCAGGACGCTATCAAGCCCGCACAAATAGGTAGGTAAATTAATTAGTATTAATTAATCATGATTAGCACTAATTAAGTACGATTAACACTAATAAATCATTATTGTAGCCGCCCAACGTCCTATCAACTCAAAGAGGGGACTAAATTTACAAAAATAGACATTCGGAATTAAATTTTTTAAAAAAGTGACTAGTGCTACATATGTCAACAGTTCCACCACTGGCAGCCAACACATGCAAACATCTCCTGCAAGCAAAAGGCCACTCTCTCTCTCTCTCCCTTCCCCGCTAGCTAGCTAAAGCTTTATCCAGATCCAGTGTAGGGGTGGCAACGGGGTAAGGGTCCCAAGGAAGGTCTCCACAGCCCCATCCCGACCCCCACTTGTAATACCCGTGGGAAATGAAAATTGACACGACATAGTAGAGACAGCAAGGCACATCTAGAATGCACAAACACAATGAAGCCACGACACACCCAGGAAAACCTAGAAGACACAACCAACACAACAACAGTGTTAAAGCCGAAGCCAGCCAGACAAGAGAGAAGAAAAATCCCATTTGATCACCCAGCCAGACAAGAGAGAAGAAAAATCCCATTTGATCACCAACTCTAGCAAAGACACCAGTCGAGGTCCACCTCCTTCCCCATCCCCCATCTTTCTCTACACCATCCACCAAATCAACCGAGAGCAAGAGGGAGGAGGAAGAGCTCGGTTGCATATGCCTAGATGAGAAGCCTTGAGCAACGGGGAAATGGTAGCCCTAGGAGAAGGCAAGCACCAAGGGAAGGCAACAATGGCGCCACCGCAAGCCAACCCCTAGCCCAACAGACCCAGTGAGTGACCGCCAAGATCAACTCCACATTTTTCCTTAATCAAGCCGGTAGTCGACAAACAAGCTAGCCCACCAACTATTTTTAGTGATCAACTCCACATTTTTCCTTAATCAAGCCGGTAGTCGACAAACAAGGTAGCCCACCAACTATTTTTAGTATTAGCATCGATTCCTCAAGATTAAACCATGCATGCCCAATAGTCAATAAGCAATTCGCCGTAGCATCACATAGCACCACCCTCACTTGAGCGGACATCAACTCAAATAAAAAGAGGAAAACAAGCTCAAGCAATAAACCTAAATTAACAGAAGGGAAGAAGGAGGGGGAAAGTAAATTCAAATGGAGGGAAAACCGATTCTCAGGTGTAGGTGACGGATCCGGCAGTTGGAGCAAGACGCTAGGGGGAGGCGTGGGGAGGTTGATTCGGCAGGTGCCATGGGATGCTGTAGTTGGGCTGGAGACGTTGGGGGCGGCAGGGAGCCGGTCGGTTAGCAGCCGGTAGTGGTGACTGAGGCAAAAAGGGCGGTGCGAAAGAGATCGTGACCAAGGACATAGGGGATGGCAGCACCGGTGAGAGACCACAGGTAAGAGCCGCTAGACCGAGAGTAGAGGGTGGCGCTAGAGCACTGGAGGGAGTCGGAGCTGAGGCAGATGGCGCTAGGGAGGTTGGCGGGTAGGAAGGGGTAGCACCCCCACGGCACAGGCAACCGAAGCCATGGAGGGCAGCGGCTTGGGGTGGAGCCGAAGGATGGGCGTGGGAGGAGTCAGTAATGGGGGAAGGAATGGCCAGCTAGGCCTTTCAGCTGAACAGACATGGAGATAGAGAGTTAGAAGAGAAAAGAAAAGGAAAAGAAAGGAAGGAGAGGAGAGAAAAAGAATAGAAAAGAGGAGAAAAAGAAAGAAAAGAAGAGAAAAAGGTTAGACGTGTATATAAGATTTATTCATAATTATAGATGATGTGATCTTTAAATTATAGTTGTTTGAGCACCAGGCATCGAAAAGGTGTTCAGAGAGGGAAATGTTTTTGGTATCAGGTTTGCGTGTAGGAATGTTGTCGGTTTCTACACGCGTAGAACCGATGTCGTTTGTATGCTTGTGTGCATTGTAATGTTAAGTTGAGAGTTTGAATTATGCTTATACAGGTGAAGGTCTGGTTTGGCATCCTCCACACATTGTCTACAGGAATAATTAGGCAAGTGCATGATGGAATAGTTGTTTGTGATGCAGGATCGATATTTATTCTCATATGCCATGTTTTACAGTATATTATGATATACTGTTTATGATTGAATAATAACATTTGAAGAATATTGCATTGGCACTGCACCATGAGCATCATGAAAATCTTATAGAGGTAGTCAAGAAGCATGGGCGTAAAGAAAGTCCTACGTAAAGGATGAACTATAGTTTCTACGAGAAGCTCCCTTCGGCAAGGCACCTCCATGGATGGAGACAGAGGGGTTTTACCGATGGGTGAAACAACTCCACTATACTAACATAAGATGCATTTGAAGACGCATCATGCATTATATTCATCTGAAGGACATACGACAGTAGGTATCCCACGATGGTGGGAAGATCAAGACCTACTTCGGTAGGCACCTTCAGAGATGAAGGTAGAGGGATTTCACCAGTAGGTGAAACAATTCCACTATATCTGCAGATGCATAGCATTCGTCATATCGCATTTGCAAGAAAGAAATAGGACACAGAGATGTAGATATAAATATTATGATTTACTGTTCATAAATATTATGATTTACTAGACTACTGTGTTAACCCCACTGTTTTATTATATGCTTGATGAGTCTTTGGACTTACCTTTACTTTGTTGTTGTTTTTAGGTGTTTGTTGAGAGTGACATGTATGGGTGGGAGTAGCACAGTTATTCCACGTGCAACAGTAGTTCACATATCACTTATAGTTGACATATTTAGTCTTGAATGCCAGGCCAGGTAGTTTATGTTAAAGGTATGTCTTAATGAAAATATTTAGCCTTGTATAGCACATGAGTTTATTTGGTAGTTAGCAAATTTATACATCTGGTTTTGCGCTTAGTGGACCGATCTCCACAGAGATTAAAAATAGGGTAAATATTTTTAAAAATAATAATATAACTTTCTTTATTAATTTATAATTACTTAGACATACATTTTTTAAAAAATATAACTTACAAATATATATATATTCTAACATATAAATTCAAGTTTTAGTCAAATATACAAAAAAGAATACAATTTCTCATATTAAAAAAGTATAATACATAATTAAATTTTTTTTATATTTACTGAGTTCCCATAAGATTCATATAGAAAAAAGTGACCCTGTCTCTACTCCACCAGTAAAGCGGGCCAGTCCCCATTCCTCGTGGGGATATCACCCCGCCCTCAAGTGGATATTCTCCGCGGGCTGCCACCTCGCCGATTGCCATCCCTAATCCAGTGTCCTGCACAGAAAGCTCCGTGGGCTCCACTGCACAGTACTATGCACATAGCAGTACTTGGAAACTAAGCTACATGCTTAGTTTTATTTTGTTTTGGGAATAGATGCTTGACGTTAATTAGTAGTTAATCTCGATTTGCAATTACCGTCTGCCCCACCACTCTCATTGTTGTCCTAAGATCGGTGCAATCTAGTTTCTGAACGGTATGAAGGTGTTCGTTTTAGCGATGGTTTCTAATTTTTAGTTAAAATTTTACTGTAACTGATTTTTTTACTATAGTTGATTTGACTTTTTAGGTATAATTAAATTTTTAAAAAAATATAAAAATAGAAAAAATATGTTAACCCATCACAGACAATGCAAAAGAATACAAGAAAAAAAATAAAAATGCAAAAAAACCCTAAAAATCTAAAACAATTCAGAAAAAAACGAATTACTGATTGTGAAAAAAAAAGCTAAAGCTAGAAACTTAAGCTGAAAAAAAGCTAAAATGAGCGAAGCCACACTACCCAAAAATTAAAACCTAAATGTAGCCTGAGCCAGCCATGGGGTCGTCTAAATAAGGTAACATATCACTATCTAGCAGAAGCCAAGTCCGACACCCATCAGCTACATGATAAAGCCGGTCTAGTTGTTAATTCCAAGTATCATGTACATGAGCTATATGATTTACGTAATGATACGGAGAGAAAAAGAACCCGTCACACACGGTTGATAGCGGATCTGGCTATGCTTGGCCGGACGCGCCTTTCCCAGAGACAAGATAAAGTTTTTATTTTAAGCTTTGCAAGTGGTGATGGTGGCACGTACCTTTCTTTGCCCTTTGTTTGTGCGGCCGGTTTCAACGTGGTTGACATCTTCTCATGCACCCTGCAGGTAAATGTGTTGTGTTAACTTTTCCATGCGTGCTGATGCGGACGAGGAGGAAGCCACGACGCAGCAGATGGAGGCGATGCCTGCAGGCATTTCTTGCTTTACTTTGTTACAACCAGTCTGATAATGTTTAGCTACTAGTAGTATGTGCAAATGATGGTTCATGGATGCTTAATTCAACTTTTAGAGTTGACTCTAAAAGTTTGAAAAGTTTGATGGACGACACGAATTTAGATGTCGAAAATACACGTGTATATTAGAGTTTGTTAAAAATTCACTTGCAAGTTCTGTGTGGTTACAAATTTCTTTTTCTATGGGTTAATTTACTCGCTGAAGTTCTAGAAGTCAAGATCTGCTAACATGACTGTCTCTCGGTGAGGAGATTGCGTCCGAGTTCATACAGGCCACAGGAATCCTCCCACGCGACTGCAACGTCAGGGATCGTCTTCTTCATTGTTCCTCTATTCTCTCGCTCTTGCGTTGTGTTTTATTCTCCCGTGCTCGTCTCGTGCGCCCTATCCTGCGCTGGCAAACTGAGAAAATTTACTAGGGAATTAATTTTGTTGGAAGCTCCATTGTAGAGTTTGACCTAACCGTTAATGGAGAAGCTACGGGAGCGACACCACGTCTTCCTGCTTATAATCCACGAGAGCGATCCACTGTAATTGCCATGCAAGCGCTATGTATCAGTTTCAATGAGTAAATTGATCCTTGAGAGAGGGGATTTGTATCTACATAAAACCTTACAGATAAGTTTTTGACAAACATGAGATGCTTATGGTTTTTGACAGGTGGGTTTTTTTATAAAAAATCTAGGGGAAAAAAGAATGGAGGGAGTAAGCATATCTGCTGGATTCAAATGAAGTAGGTATCCGCAGCACAGTGCTCCCTCTTGTTTCCCGCTGCTGGGGGCACAAACGAACGAACCAACTGGGAAACGAAGGCGGCGTCTGCCTTCCGTAGCTAGCAGGCCGCAGCCAAGTGCCAACCCGCGTGAATTTTTTCCCTATATTTTTTTGTATTATCCGTTCTAGATTAATGTGATATTTTTATTTTTTTATTTTTTACATTTGATTATGCCCAATAAACCAACTTAGTTACAGTAAAAAATAAGCCAGCTACAGTAAAATTTCAGCAAAAGCTAAAAACCATCGCTATTCCAAACGCTACCTTAATCTCTACAACGTAAAAAAAATAAGCGTCGTGACTTATCTGCCTCTCATAACTCTTCTTTGCATCTCTTTATAAAATCTCTAATGAAAACAAGAAAACAATCAACCTTAAAAAACACCCTAAAAATCCGTTAATAAGAGAGCTTCACCGGTTGCACGTCAGAGCTGAGGCCACAGAGGCATGACACAGCCGAGCGTGTGAGCTGGACAGGCCGATCCTGACAATGTCGACTCAACATACTGGGATAATATGATTTTTTTATCCGTAGCAAAGTACGAGCATTCGACTAGTTAAGGAAAATATTGCAATGGCTACTCTTGAGTTGTTGTATAACTGCTCCTAATTTCAAGAGTTTCTTCCCGTTTCAATATAGTTTTTGTATAACTTAACTATAGAAGTATATATGTTGACTCAGTTCTTTTTAGCTTATAGCTTCCCTAAATAAACAAACATGATAGTTTCTTCATTGTCTTTTCGAAGCGGTAGATCGGGATAGCCTTTTCGAAGCTGCTTATCGGTATTTAGTTCATTCGCATAAACCACTAGAGCCAAAAACCATTATCTGCAGTCGAAAAGAATCCACTCATAGATATATATTTTAACTATTATAGTAAAATCTACCTTGCATAACTCTATTAACTTCCAGAAGCTACGGAGATGCATGATTTTGTTTCATTCGTTTCATTCACTTTGTAGGTAGTAAATACAAGCCAGTGATAATACACAAGCTAAAAAAAAGAAATGAAGCACTTGAACTTTTAATATGCATACAGGGTATATTATTCTTCTACTCGTACATAAAAAAACCTAACGGGGACAATCAACATCTTGATTTTCCTAATTCTAATAAAACCCTTGACCGGTTATTAAATCCACTGTCAAATTAGCGAAAGACCACGAAATAATTTTTTTTCCAAGACGGACGAAACTGTCAATCCTCCGTCACCATACTCTTTTAACTACGAAAAGGCCAATATCTATATCGATAATTATGTCACCGCTAATTAAAATCGAAGGCGAAACACTGGCCGCCGTAACCACTCCACTCTGTGCTACTCCGTGTGTGCGTTTAGCAGCGTACACGACCCCACCCGACACGTCGGGCACAGCTGTGCTCCGCGCCGCACGCAAGGCAAGTAGGCAACTGCGCGCCACCTCCCCGTGGGGCCTACGTGCAGCCACACCGGAGCCGCCACATCACCGGCTGCCCCGGCCCCACGCGCCACCTCCCACCACATGGGCCCCACTACCAGCCGCAGCAGACTATCGGCGCGTGGCCCCACCGGCTACATGGCTACGTGTACCGAAACGGATACTGCTACGCGTACACGCGGAGCGGCTGCGCTGGTGGGGCCCACCTAGCAGCGCCTCGCGTGGGGCCCGCAACGGCGACCCCGGTCGTTACAAAAGTCTCATTTCTCTCTCCTCGCCTCTCCCGCGTGCACGCTTCTCTCCACGTCCTCTTCCTCCCTCCTCTGCCTGTGACCATAGCCATTTTCATCTCTCTGTCTGTCTCTGCGCTGGTACGCGCGGCCGCGCCGTGGAGGGGCAGGATGCCGGCGTGGTGGAGGGGGAAGGGGAAGAGCAAGAGCAAGGGTGCGGCGGCGGCGACGCCGGGGGACGCTGGCTCCATTCCGGCGGCCGCGGTCGGGAAAGACAGGGAGAAGGACAGGAAGAAGGCGAGCAGCTTCGACGAGGCGCTTCTTGCCAAAGGAGGCCGCGGGAAGCAGCAGCAGCCGCAGCTGGCGGGGGCAGCGGTGGTCGGGCACCCGCTGCCGCGGCCGGCGTCCGTGCCTGCGCCTCTGCCCTCGGCCTCCGCGTCCGGGTCCTCGTCGGCATCGGCGTCCAGCGGGGCCAGCTCTTCGCTTGGGTCCTCGGCGGCGTCCGACGAGCCGCCGGATCTTGGAATTTACAGGTGAGAGAGACGGCGGAGCAGTTGGTCCGGTGGTTAGTTTGCTGAGTTTGGGTAGTTGGTTGGTTCTTGGAGAGGACAAAGTTTGGGTTTTTGCTGGTGTTCCGTGTGCTGAATTCGTTGTAAAGTCTTCGTTTTTGGGGCTAATTCTGCCGTTCCTGCTGCGGTTCTGAATTTTGGGTGCGGATGCCGTAAAGCTTGGGGTTAATTTGCGCCTGTTTGATGGATTTGGTGGGAAATTTGAGGCGGAGTTGTGCTGTTCTTGTCCTCTGTTTGGTTGCCAAGATTTGGTTTCTGCGGTTGCTTTGCTTGGGGCTTCAAATTTTATTTATATATATATTTTTTGTTTGCGGGATTTGGAGCTGCAATTTTGATGTTTCTCTGGTATGTTTTCACTTCCCGTCCCTAGGTATCTTCAGAATGGTGTGGACTGTCTGCGTCCAATTGGAGCCGGATTCTACTGCCCAGTTGACTAACTGTGTCAAGCGGCATCTTTTGATAATGAATTCTTCTGAAAAGAAATGGATCTTCATT
Organism: Melocanna baccifera; assembly: GCA_036346265.1. Taxonomy (NCBI): domain Eukaryota; kingdom Viridiplantae; phylum Streptophyta; class Magnoliopsida; order Poales; family Poaceae; genus Melocanna; species Melocanna baccifera. Next base: position 17,383,658 of record CM070707.1, on the reverse strand, counting down.
TATTCATCTCCTTCTTTGTAACATTTTGGGGGGCTCTCTGGCTTCTTTGATGGGTTCAATTTTATTGTTCACAGAGATTACTCTGTTTTGCTACTTCGAATCCAGTATGTTTGGATCTCCGTCTGGTAACAATCTTTTATGTGATCAGTTCTGTAGATCAGTGTTGTTTTTGTGGCGAATAAATTTGTTATAAATGATGTGCGTGTTAATCTTGTGAGGCAAAATCCAATTGCGGATTTGCTATTTTTTTTAAAAAAAATTATGGTGAACTTATCCAAATATTTTTGTATCCCCACTTAGAGCCATGTTCATACATAGGAGACAATAGTTGCCTTAGGCAATAATTGGCGACATGCTTCTCGAATGCGGAATATTGATATGGTCATTATTTTTGTCCCAATGATTGTTTGGATATGATTGCTCTAGGATGGTGAAAGAAACCACTGCTATTAATTGACTGGTTCATATATGTGCATTTCAACTGAAGCCTTGGTTTTCATGTCTGATTCAATAGGGTGTCAGATGCAAGCAGCATGCTTCCGGGCAGAACACTGACTATTGATTCTCGGAAACAAAGTCATGTGCTAGAAGAAGGACGCTTTTTCACAAATATTCAGGCTTTGGAGCATCCCAGATTGTCTGAAACTTCGGTTTCTCCAAGGAAAGAATTTCACCTTCACAATTTGGACATTTCAAATAATCGAACTACATACTGCCGTGGTCGGAAATCAACGGAAATTGTGTTCAGAACACAAACACCAAGCTCTCCCCATAGATCAAGAGGCTATAACCACTGTCCAACCTCCCCTGTGCGCTCAAGAGCATTTGGGCAATGCCCAGGATCCCCTACTGCATGGCAGGACGATTCACGGAGCTCAAGCTCACCACACCCTCTTCCTCTACCTCCAGGCTCCCCATGCTCGTCTTCCCATTCCCTCAATTCACAGTGGAAGAAAGGGAAGTTGTTAGGCAGTGGAACATTTGGGCAAGTATACCTCGGATTCAACAGGTGCTTAGTTTGATTCTGAAAACATTTTATTTTCTTCCATTCTTTAGAAGCCAAACATTTATTTTCTACAGTATCCTGAATTATTATTCAAAATTTATGTAATGCAGTGAAGGTGGCCAAATGTGTGCAATTAAAGAGGTCAAGGTTATATCTGATGATTCTAACTCAAAAGAGTGTCTCAGGCAGTTAAATCAGGTAATCATCTTTTGAGAACATTGGATTAATCAGCATCGATCTCGTGGAAAAAATTTTAGTTCCGTCATACTGACATTGCTTCTTATGGACAGGAAATGGTTCTTCTGAGTCAGCTATCGCATCCAAGCATTGTGCAGTATTATGGCAGTGAACTGGTAAATATAAAGCCAACGATGATTTTCCTGATCTAGCCTTTTGAGCATGTAATTACATCGGAAGTTACCAAAACACTTTACACTCACTGAAATCTAACATCTGAAAATTATACATTTCTGCAAATAGTTAGATTAATAGTTATCATATATTTCGAGTCGTAAACCACTGCAGTGAAATTATGAATGAATTCTCATTTGTTACTTCAGAATTTTGTCTGAGTATACTTCATATTGCAATGCAGTCTAGTGAAACACTTTCGGTCTATCTTGAGTATGTTTCTGGGGGCTCTATTCATAAGTTGCTTCAAGAATATGGTCCATTTGGGGAGGCAATCCTTCGGAATTACACAGCACAAATCCTTTTTGGCCTTGCATACTTGCATGGGCGAAATACAGTGCACAGGTATGGGCAGTGACTTACATAATATAGGATGGCCCTCTCTTTTTGTAAAACCACATGCCACTCTTAGTTCTTATTAATGAAACTCACCTTTTTTTCATAGGGATATCAAAGGGGCAAACATACTTGTAGATTCTAATGGTGACATAAAACTTGCCGATTTCGGTATGGCCAAGCATGTAAGTACTATAGTATGTTAATTATCTATCTTTTTGATCATTAACTACCACCCTTATTTTCCTATGATATCCTTTCATTGATCGTTTGTTATATTTATACAGATATCAGCATACACATCTATCAAGTCCTTCAAAGGAAGCCCCTACTGGATGGCTCCAGAGGTAAGGCTACTGAAGTTGAAATTTCTTGTGTACTCTTCCCTTGTAAGTTGAACATCAACCAATGTCTATTTTTTTCTCATTAAAATTTTTCTCAGGTTATTATGAATAGCAATAGCTACAGCCTTTCAGTGGACATCTGGAGCCTTGGCTGCACCATTCTTGAGATGGCAACTGCAAGACCTCCTTGGAGTCAGTACGAAGGGGTGAGATTGTGGCTACATTTGTACGTGCTTATGGTGCCTATTCTTCCATTGATTGTCTACTAAGCTTTCATAATCGATTTCGCAGGTGGCTGCAATATTTAAGATTGGGAACAGCAAAGACATACCTGATATCCCAGATCATTTGTCTTTTGAAGCAAAAAGCTTTCTGAAACTCTGTTTGCAGCGTGATCCTGCTGCCCGACCAACTGCTACTCAACTAATAGATCATACTTGGGTCAAAGACCAAGCTACAGTTAGGAGCTCCAGGTCTGGCATGACAAGGGATATGTTTCCAACGCCCACCGATGGAAAAAACAGCACGGTACAACTTCTACATACTGTCTACGACTATGCACTGTCAAATAGAGCTAGATGGAATCTGTTATGAAATCTGCTTGTCCTCCAGTTAGAGCTAGATGGAAGATAGGTATAAATATAAGGAAGCAGGAATACAATTGATCATTATCTGTCATATTGGTTATCTTCAGGTTTGAATATGGTGCTCTTCGGTAATTTCTCACCATTATGTTTATATTTCAGGTAAAGACAAGCATCGAGTTTTCATCCTACAGAAGCTTATCGCCTCTAAGAGATCCAGACCTCGGGATGAGAAACTTACCAGGATCAACATCTGCCATTCCTTCGATATCAACTCGCAGGATCTCTTCCATGTATGTTCGCTTTTCTGCTTCTGTTAAATTTATCATTACTTGCATCACTTCCATTGTGTAACAGAATTTGTTAATCTGTTTTGTCCAGCAACCCATCCAATGTGCGTATGAACATGTCCCTGCCCGTCTCGCCATGCTCTAGCCCGTTACGGTAGTACAGGCAGTCAAATCGGAGTTCTTGCCGTCACCTCCTCATCCAGCCTTTTCAGCTGGAGCAGCCAACTATAGTCCCATCAACAATGCACTCTACCCAACGCGGCCAAGCAACTTTGTCACCGATCCATGGCTCGAAATCTCTAACCTGAAAGCGCAAACATTTGATTCGCCAAGAAGATTGTAGAAATTCCAAACATAATGTTTTGTATACAGGGAGAAAAAGATGTTCCATAAGTTATGGTGTCAGAAGGACAAAGGGGTCTCTTTTTTTTGTTTCACCCTTTCTGTATGTATCTTCCCCTCAGGATGTGCAGTCGCATCGTCGCTGTGAGGCCATGTGGTGGTTACTCCAATGTTTGTGATGACTATATTAATTGCACGAGGAAGTTCTCAGAGTTTGAGTTTGGTTTTGTGCGAGTTGTAGGGTTTGCTCTTGCTGGCTGAGTGAGGTCGGTCTGATAAGTTTTGGTTGGGAGGTCAGACGGGTGTGAGCGGTTGCATCGGCTTGGAGTTGGCGATTGCTTTTTACCAGAGAGGAGTGTTTGGTGTTGAGGCCGAGCGATCTACTGGCCTTTAGTTGGCGGTCTGACCTGTGTTCTGTTACTAGGGAAGTTGTGTGAGTTAGTTCTAGTTGGAGTTGGCGTTGTCAGGCCGACCAGTGGTTGGTGGTCTAACTGGCATGGTGGCTACGATTAGACCAGCCATGGTGTTCCAGGACGTAGAGAGCTGTGGTTTTGAGTTGAAATTTTAGAGTTGGTCCTACGAGCTTAGGATTGGTGCATGGATTGCATTATGTATATTTGGACTAATGTGGATTGAGTTATGGAAAACTTGTGTATGGAAATGGTTACTTTGTCTATTGCTGTGAAGGTGGCTTGGAGTCAACTATAGTCAACGGCGACGAGGACCGGGACTTGGTTAGGAGGACCAAGATCCATAATGGTTGTGTACATCGAGTGAGATGGTTAGATTCAAACAAGATGCAAGATAGACAAAAACCATGGAAGTCAAAGTTTGAGCAAAGCCCTTTTAGGTAAAGTGATGATTCTAGGAGCAAAGCATGGAGGTATGTATTTTTGGTTCATCAATTGTGTCAATTGATAATTTTGTATTATGTGGTGCTATATGATGAGTTTGTGTGTATGTGATAGTCGTAGCACTTCGAAGCTATGTCCTGGTGAGGCAGAGCGGACTGGGGCTTAGCTAGGTGAGTTAAGGTCCAAACTGTCTTAGTGCCACCGGAAGATGATCGAGGCTTTCGAAGTGATGGACCTGGCAGGCAACTACAAGGTGTACTGGGACTAATCTCAGGAAGTAGCTAAGGTCTAGAATGGTCGGGGAAGGCGGATGCGGTCATGTTGCAAGGTGAGGCATGTGGCGCGCAAGTGACTTGGGCCTGTTTGCAAACGGGAACAGTTCGATTGGATCTAGACACATGAAAGGCTTGGCAGAAAGTCATTGAGAGCACATGGAAGGTGACAGAGCATGGGCAATGCTTCGGGATGAAGGATTTGGGAAATGTCGATGGAAGGGCATTTTGGACATTTGTCTAATACTAGGGATGGAGGCATTTTGCAAAACTACAGCGAAACCTAAGTGGTTAAGGTCATGAAGAGAAGGACAAGACAAGGTTCATCGCGCTATTGGAGCCAAATGGAAGTAGCGCTTTGAGAAGCATACATGTGTATGTGAAAGACCAATTATGTGTTGGGTTATCGGGTTTGCCCACGTGTTGGTGAATGGAATCCACTTTGTATTCAGATTTAGGGTTTTGATATGAAGTGGTAGGTTAGCCTCTATTATAAAAAGTGGGAGAGAAGATGGCTTAGAGGTCCATCTAAGTAGAGGAGAGTTAGGATTCTCATAGAAAACTTTTGATATATGAAGTATAGCTCTTGTGCTTGAGCTTCTTATCATCCTTAGATTTTGTACATGGCTAGGGAGTAACTATAAACATTCATATTTCAAGTATCAATAGATATCCAAAATTCATCAAGTCTTTCTCCTCTTTGCTAAAGTGTTAAAATCTTAATATAGCTTGGTTTTTTTGGTGTTTTATTTTCCCCTCTTGATCTTGCTTAGTGCTAAGGACATGTAAGTGATAGAGACATCTCTTGAAGATCAGACTACATCCATCTAGGCACATCCGTTTGCAAAGTTCTTGGATTTGCTTGGTTCCGGGTTGAGAAGGGTCAAATCTTGAGTTTTTTTTGGTTTAGGTGCTTTTTGTCTTGGATTCTTGTTATTCTTAGGCTTGCTAGGATATTGGGACTAGATCCAATATCATCTTAACTTCCTATAACCACAAGCAAGTTTTTGTTTGAGTTCTTTTATTTTGCTCTATTTTAATGTAATCTTTCTTCAAGCGAAAAAAGGTTCAAATTTTGGTTATGATCTTCTTGATCTTTTATCAGAATAGTTTTCTGACATCCTAAAGAAGGTGTATGATAAGTTTCAAGTGATATGGAGGCTCGATGTGAGAGGTGGCTCATTTTTTTTATTTGAACATGGTTGTGGTGTGACTTGCCTTTGGTTTGAAAAGGATCAAAACTTTGGAAAGATTTGTTTTGATTTCTTGTTGGATTAGGTTCACAACATCCTAGGTAAGGTATGTGCAAAGCTTCAAGTAGTTTGGAGCCATGGATTAAATATTACATTGATTTGTGGTCTTGTAATTGTTCTTATTTTCAATTTTGTTCTGAGAGAAAGGTCAGACCACCCAAAGGAGAGGTCAGACAAACCTGTGGTCAGACCACCCATTTGAGAGAGGTCAGATCGACCAAGGCAGGTCAGACCATCCACTGGGTTGAGGTTAGATCGTCACGACAAGTTTTGGCTTATTTCGGTCGATTTTTCTTAGAGATTTCATTATAGGTGTATAGGCTATTATATTTACATCTTGATAGATTTTTTAATCTCTATTGAAGTGAAGAGTCTTTCTCCTTGGGAAAAGATTTTAAAAGAATTATATTTATGTAGGCTCTATTCACCGCCCTCTAGTCTGTTCTCATGTCCTACAGTGGTTGTACAAATTCACAAAATGAACTCAAGTGAAAAAGAGTAGCATTTTCATATTGCACCTGTATCTATTGTGCCCCTTATGATCAATTTTCAGCCCCTGTGGGTTTCAGCTTGTCTGCAGAAGCTGGATGATTTTACACAAGATGTTGCAAAAATGAAAATTCAAGGCAGTTGGATATGATGAACATGCCTTCTCTTCAACATCAAAGCCAAGGGCGGAGGGGGGCTGCCAGGGGCATGGCCCCCCTTATGGTTATGACTAAGAGCTTTATTAAAAATAACAAACTTCAATTGTATTAGGCTAACACATAAACTGTGCCAAAAGTAAAAAGGCCCTATTGGAGTATGTCGAAGCCCAAATGCCCTTTCTCTAAGTACTTTAAGTATGTGCTCGTTATAAGTTTTAACTCACGTCTACAATATTTGTATCAAGGGCTTGAATTCATCAGGTGTAAGGATATCTCGAAATTAGAGCCACCTTAACCACATTTAATTGAGCCTGGAGGATGCTAATCTTTGTGCAACACAATTTGTCAATTTCATCCTTCTCAGCACCCTATGTATTGCTACTAATTTAAAATTTTTAGGGTAATGCCCCTATGCACTTTCTTACTTTGTTCCTCTATCTTTTGGTGATTAGGCAGCAAACTGACCGTTGGTAAACATATACTTTTTTCGCGGCAAGGTTGTGTAAAATGAAAGTAGTATGTGCAATTTAGCTAGGTCTTGGTTTATTTTCTATGGCATTCAGTTTGTTTGTAGGCTAATATCTTAATTTTAGTCAATGTTTGTTTGCTTCATCTAAAAAATATTTTCTGGAAAAGTTAGATGAATGTAATTAATGTTTGTTTTGAAATAGCAACTTGAATTACAAGCTTGCATTCTCATACTTTTGGAGTAGTTTTAATATGGTCCATGTTATACAAAAGTCTAGCATGCATAGAATATGACCCCCTCTGTCTAATTTCTGGCTCCACCCCTCCCCAGAGATGCCCTTGCAGCTTCAATACAACAACATCCTTCCCATTGTCATTGTTAGTACCACTCTCAGCATTTGTTGCCTCCCAAACAAACCTGAAGATACTGAGAGCGTGGCTTAGCTGCTTGACATCGCTCCTGATTGCTAATCAGGGATCACAATTTTGGGCCGAAATTCGCCAAAATTCAGTTTTTTGGCCCACCACAAAAAAGCCCAATACAATTAAAAAATTCAACCCATTTTTAAATTTTTCGGACTGCCGGCCCAACCCACTAGGCCACCACTCATCTCTCTCGCTACCTCCCCCTTCTCCAGAAAACTCACTTGCATGCCGCTTCCCCTTTCTCCCAAACCCTAACTCGTCGTTGCCTGCCCCTTCTCCCTGCCACTACCACTGCCTCCCCACTTCTTCCGTGTCGGTTGGCTTCCCCTTTCTTCACCAACTTGCCCTACCGCCGCCTCCCCCTTCGCTCGCCACTTGCCCTAACGCTGTCGCCGCCTACCCCCTTCTCCACCGGCTTGGCGATGGTGCGCCACAGCAACACTAGTAGCTGACGGCAATTGTGTGGATGTAGGATGCCTAGCATCTGCATGGCTCCAAGTTCCTACAACCAACGTAAAACCACTGAAGTCGGCAGCACAAGAAGATGGCGGCGCGGAACACCATGCTCGAACAGGTCAGCCTAGCTAATTAACCATTATCACGCCTCAATTAACCATCAATCAGCGTAGATATATTTGTATTTCTTGAATTCAAATAGTATTTTTGAATATTTCAACTGAATTTTTTTGAAAAAAAATCTAAATTGAAAATTTTTGAAATTTAGTTTTCACGGAGGGGTCTAGAAATTTTCCTAATCCAAAATTTCTTTTCCCTACAACCAGTTCATCGGCGTTGATGAGGAATGTCATGGCATCCACCATGACATTCTTGTCTCCCTTGCCAGAGAGGCACTTGCTGATATGTAGCTCAACGTCCCGAACAATGCCATAAAGGTAGAAGAGCAGCAGCATGTGGAGGCACCTGGACGAGTGCACCAGGCTCTTGGACTGCTTCCTCTGCACCAGGCAGTCTGTTGGCGCACCTCCTTGAAGCCGATGTCCTGGTCCATGACGATGTCGCGTATCTGGAATAGTGTCAGCACCAAAGTCTCAACCCACTCCCTAACTCTCACAAGAGATGGCAAAACTATGAACATGTTGTTATCTGAAGACCAAAAACTCTGAACCATTTCGAATGGAGAACAATATAAGAAAAATGGCAATGTTCAAACTGAACAAACAGAGCAAAGACTCTCACATTTGTGCCACGCACTCCCCAGCAACTTTTCTATTTTCCTTCCATTTATTAATAGCTGAATACAAGGGTGTTTATTACATCAAATTGATGGTGTATTACCACTAGTAATGCAGACTACTAATGTAGGAGTTACCACCAATAAAGATTCAACTTACTGCAGACTACTAATGCAGGAGTTACCACTAATAAGGACTCAACTTAATGCAGACTACTAATGTAGAATGTGTAGGACAAAGTATCCAGAAATAAATAACACAAGGTGCTGTGAAATTATCTAACAACCACTCCCTAATTTCGCTGCACCTCTATCACTCCAATCTTGCTGCGCATCTCTAGGAACTTAACCCGCCCAAGAGGCTTTGTCAAGATATTTGCAAGTTGGTCATCCGAACCAATGTACTTGACCCCAATCATTCCTTCTTCAACACATTGTCTGATGAAGTGATAGCAAGTCTCGATGTGTTTGCTGCGGTTATGGAACACTGGGTTCTTGCAAAGGGAGATCACAGACTTATTGTCTACCTTGAGTATCACTGTACTGGGCTCTGTCTTTGTCAGATCAGCAAATAGATGTGTGAGCCAAACTATTTGGCACGCATCGGTCATGGTAGCAATATACTCTGCCTCGCAAGAGGACAATGCTACCACCTTCTGTTTCTATGACTGCTAGCTAATCGGGCTCTTACCAAGGAAGAACAACACTCCCATGGTACTCTTACAATCATCGACATCGCCTATCATATCAGAGTGGCTATAGCCGATCAGCTATGGTTGAACCTTCTTCTTAGCATAGAAACAACTGTAATTTCTTGTCCTGGCGATGTACTGAAGTACATGCTTTATGACACTCTGGTGTTCTACTATTGGCTTTTCCATGAAACGGCTTACATAATCCACTGCATAGGCAATGTCCAGTCCTGTGTGAACTATATACCAAAGGTTGCCCACAACACTTCTGTACCAAGCAGCGTATATTGGTATAGCAGTACTCTCCTTTCTTAGCTTCAATCGTGCCTCCATCGAAACTTGACACGGATTGCAATCCACCATGAAACTTCTTTCCATGATCTTAGATACGTAAGCTCCTTGGCTCAGTGAGATCCCATTGGCATTTTGATCCACCTCAATGCTAAGATAATAAGTGAGCAATCCCAAATCACTCATCTTGAACAGCCGCTTCATTTCCTCCTTGAATTGGGTGATCTCTTGTGAGTGTGCTCCGGTGATGATTAGATCATCAATATATACTCCTACCACCAAGTGTGACTTGCCTGCTCCTCGTGTGTACATGGTGTGTTCAGAGGTGCTCCTGTGAACACCAAGTGACAATAAACTCGTGTCAAGTTTGGCATTCCATGCCCTTGGAGCTATAAGACTTTCTCCTCGTGATCCTCATGCACAAAACGTGGAGGCTGTGCGACGTAGACCTCATCCTCTAGTTCTCCATTCAGGGATACAGACTTTAAGTCCATGTGGTGTACTTGCTAGCGCTCATGCGTCGCGATCGCCACTAGCAAGCACACTGATTTCAAATGGGCCACCGGCACATACACTTCTTCAAAATCAACACCTTATCGCTGCACATAACCTTTTGCAACGAGACATGCTTTGTGTTTCACCACAGCGCCTTATGAGTTCTTCTTTGTCTTGTACATCCATTTAAGTTTGATTGCCCGATAACCTGCTGGGAGATCAACCAACCTCCAAGTATCATTTTCTTCAATTGATTGTATCTCCTCCAACATTGCCTGGTGCTTGCTTTGGTACTTCTCAATGTTGGCAAGGAGGCTAAGCTCACTAAAGGAGTCAGCCAACTCATACACCGATGTGTTGTCGTGTAAGTTCTCCAATGTGCGGTAGCGTCGTGGTCCTTCAATTGTTGAGGTCGATCCACTCGGTGGAGTAGCCTATACCACCCCTTTTGCCGAAGGTATAGTTGGGGCCGATGTGCTTGGCGACGATGATGGCATCTGCTGGTTCACGTTGGGTTCACCACTAGATGCTATGTGTGCCGTTGTGGACTAACCTGGTACCTCGATAGATTCTTCACCTGTACTTGGGTGAGACAAGTATTCAACTGTATATGTTTCACCAAGTTTTGGAGTACGTACATCGTTGTGGGCAGTTCAATCCCATTTGGCCTCCTCATCAAAAATAGCATCACACATCACATGTACCTGCTTGCTCACAGGATCATATGCCCAATATGCCTTGGCGCTAGGCTCATATCCAATGAAGACCATCGGCATGCTCCGGTCATCAAACTTCTTCAAGTTTGATTTTACCATTTTGACATGCACCACACACCCGAATGTGCAGAAGTATTGCACATTAGGCTGTTGCCCGTGCCATGTCTCGTACGGAGTCTTTCCTTCAACACTCTGAGTTGGGCCACGGTTGAGTATGTATACCACTATGGTAACTGCCTCCCCCCAGAATACAGCGGGCATGTCCTTAGCCTTCATTAGGCTTCTCACCATTGCCACCACAGTTTGATTGTACCGTTCAACGACGACATTTGCTGTGGTGAGTACAACGTTGTGAGATGATGCGTGATGCCTCGATCTACGTAGTAGTCCCCGAACTCCGCGGTCGTGAATTCTCCTCCATGATATGTGCATAGCACATGTAGCTTCCGCCTGGCCTCCAGCTCGACGCTTGTCTGGAAGTGTTTAAGAATTGTCGGTGCCTCAGTTTTTATCTTCAGAAGGATTAGCCACATATAGTGATTGAGGTCATCAACTAGATGCAGGAAATAATGCTTGTCACCAGGAGTTGACAGTGTAATCAGTCTGCAGAGCTCGCTGTGTACGAGGTCCAGGACATGTTTGGCGTGGTACTTAGCCTTCTAAGGAAATGGGGCTCGACGTTGTTTGCCTACCAAATAGCTAGGCACAATTGATCCACCTGATCAATTTAGTGTAGACCTCGAACCATTTCTTGCTGGGCCAGCCTCTAGAGTGAGTGGAAATTCAGATGGCCGAAATGTTTGTGCCATCGCCATGCCTAGTCCCTACTCTGGGCTAACGAGTACATCGGCTGTGTAATGTTGAGGTTAAGCACATAGAGTCGATTGCTTGTGTGATTTACCTTTGCAAGGAGCCTCCTTTATTGGTCATGGATCTTTACGACGCTGTCCTCGATGAGTGTCTGGTACCTAATCTCATCGAGCTACCCAACACTAATGATGTTACTGCACAACCGAGGTATGTAGTAGACGACAGTCAATTCACAGTGCTCTTCAGTGTGTCATGTGAACAAGACCATGCCACGCTTATAGATGTCCACAATGGACACGTCACTGAACTTCATAGATCCCTTCACCAATGTATCTAGTTCGGTGAAGGTCGATCGGCACCCGATCATGTGGTTGGTCACTCCAGTGTCCAGGTACCACTTGTCGTCCTTCTCATCATCCACATGCCCAAGGTTCACACGTGCGTGGACCTCGTTCAGTGAGATCTCAGTTGAGGCAGCTCCAGCCATTTCATTGATCCCACAAACCTCCGCCATGAGAAGGGTGGGCTCTTCCTCTTTTGGTTGGACGTGATTCACTTGCTCCTTGTGTTCCCGATGTGGCTTGCGATTTTCATTGCAAAGTGCCCAAAACTATTACAATTGAAACATTCATTTTTGACTTATCATGCTTGTAGCTCGGGGAGCCACCGTCTTTCCTATATGGTTATCCCTTCATTTGACCACCACGGCCACGAGGTTGGTCTCGCCTTCCTTTTGCACCAGAGGAGGAAGATGAGCTGGTCTGCTTTTGTTTAGCACGAGCCATCCACTCCTCCTTGGTGAGGAGTAGGTGACTCCCTCCATCTTCATTGTCGCCAGGTTCCCACGATTCTCAACAGCTTTTGAGTCGACCAGTGAGCTCCTCAACAAACATGGTGTTAACGTCAAGTAGCTACTCTATTGAGATAGCCACATGATAAAACTTGTGCGGCATAGCTCACAAAAATTTCTTTACGACTATAACCTCTTCCAGGGTGTCTCTGAGAGTACGGATGTTATTCACTAGCCCGATCAGTCACATGGAGAAGTCATTGACTGTCTCAGTCTCCTTCATGTGAATGGCCTCGAACTCCCTGCACAACTCCTGCACCCAAGCCTCCTAGACATGATCGACTCCCATGCGCATTGTTCTGATGGCCTCCCATGCAGTCCTGGCGGTGTTCTTGGTCGCCAACGCTCCCAACATCTTCGGTGGCACCGCCTGGAGAATGGTCGCCAATGCCATTCGGTCCACATGATACTCAGCACCACCCGAATCCACTGCATCCCAGACTCCCTAAGCCTACAAGTTTACACGCATGAGTGGTGCCCATTCAGTGTAGTTAGTGTGCGTGAGCACAGGGTATCTCAAAGACACCCCAGTCCCCCTTGGCGCCATCTGCGCCATCAGCTCTTGGCCGTCGCCTCCGCCAGCGACCATTGAGTGAAAACCACCACCGCTACCAGCACCCTGGAACCAGCGACCACTGTCGCTAGAACTCCTCGTTAGTGTAGGTGACACGGATCTTGCTCCACACACCATCGCCATCGGATCAAGTGAGAACAGCTCTGATACCAAATGTTAGCACCAAAGTCTCACACCACTTCCTAACTCTCATGAGAGATGGCAAAACTTTGAAAACGTTGTTCTCTGAAGACTGAAAACTCTGAACTGTTTCGGATGGAGAGCAGTGCAAGAAAAATGGCAATGTTTAGACTGAACAAACATAGCAAACTCTCACATTTGTGCCACGCATTCCCTATCGACTTTTTTGTTTGCATTCCATTTATTTATAGCTGAATACAAGGGTGTTTATTACATCAAATTTATGGTGTGTTACCACCAGTAATGCAGACTAATAATGCAGGACTTACCACCAATAAGGATTCAACATAATGCAGACTACTAATGCAGGAGTTACCACTAATAAGGATTCGACTTAATGCAAACTACTAATGCAGAACGTGTAGCACAAAGTATGTAGAAATAAATAACACAAGGTGCTATGAAATTATCTAACATATAGCCTCTCCTTCATCACTCCATGGTCTCCACCTTCTGCGCATGCCCGGCTAGCCGTGCGTCGGTCTCCAGGCTCTTTGCTAGGTCCGCAAACATGTCCAGCACTTCTTGCTAGGTCTCCAGGCTTCTTAAATGGCGTCGGGCGCATCCAAGATGGCGATGAGGATATGCCAATTGGAATGATATTAACTCCTATTTATTTATTATCTATGTTACGCCAGATGTTCTATGGATACAAGCTATTTCATGTTCCAAACGCAAATTTTGTGGATTCTGGACCGCGAGAACTCTTTCTTTTAATCTGTATCTTTTTACCAGTAATAGGAATTGGTATTTATCCAGATTTTGTTCTCTCACTATCCGTTGACAGGGTAGAGGCTCTCTTATCCAATTATTATCCTAAATAGGATTTTCTTTTTTTTTTTAACTAGCCCGCTCTATACTCTATATTCCATAGTGGAAAAACCAAATAATTCAGAAAAAAGTAAAAAAAAAAGTCGATTTCTAATAAAATAAAGATCATCAATTAAATGGATAAAAAAGTAATATACTGGAATAGTTAAAACCGAATTCCCGGAGAGGGAACTTTGGGAAAATACAATAAGGGTCTGTTTGGTAGAGCTCCAGATTCTTATTTTTCAGTTTCTGCTCTAGATTCTGTAAGAATCCACTTCTCTGAGAATCTGGAGCTACATCTAAAAAGCGTTTGGCTAGTGGGTTGGCTCCAGATTCATAAAATAGGAGATTTCAGGGAAATAGACCATGTTACCCCTAGTTGTAATCCTTTTATTTATAGACTTCACATGGACTTCAGATTCATCCATCCTGGTTCACCTGCATTTCGTAATCTCTATTTCAGTCATCACATGGAGGAGACAAGAGACCAACTCGGTCCAGAATGGACCAAATAATTGCTGTAAACTAATTATGCTATACAAAATCATGGGCGAGTCGGCAAATATGGCAAACAAGGAATAATTCTACTGCATCTAATCCTCATTTGCTTCAACAGATGGATTTTATTTACTAATAATATACAACGGTGTCATCAGATCATCCCATGTCACCGGCTAGTACATACAAGCTTCATTCGGTTCGAGTTTGACTACATAACACCGAGAATCGATTAGACTTCAACGGAGGCGCTTTGCATCTTTCCAAAAGATGAGGCAAATGGTTTTTGCTGACTTATGCAATGTGGGCATGACTTGGGGTCATCGAGGTATCAACATCGAAGGTGGCATGAATTGCCACATGGGAAATCTGGGTAGCCGATGACAGGCATCATCGCCTTCCGCGCAGCTTGTCCTTGAGCAAATGCAAATGCAAGGGCTGGGATAACCGAAGGGTGTGGTACAAGGTGGGACGGGCATTCAGAACTTTATCCATTGCTCCGTGCTCTCTTTCTCTGCCTTCAGCTTTTGCTTCTCATCCTGCAGCTCATTCTTTTCAGCCTGCAAAATCAAATGATCTGAGGATTGATTTGTTCCTTGGATGAATGCTATATAGTTTAGAACACGTATATCTTATAGTAAACAACATACTAAAGACAAGGTGACTATATACCCAATGTTCAAAAACAAATAAATTAATGCAAGTATACAACAAGGGAAGAGTTGGCAGATCGGTGGAAATCTACAGGCCTATGAGCTCCACAAATCTACAAGCACCATATACATACCCCCAAACAAATTTCTGCACATGTCATCTATAAGGGTGGTACTGCCAAAACAGCAAAACCATCAATACTACCATTTACAAAATAATTTGACCATCCCTTTGTCTTTCCCCCCGTAATATGATTGAATGAATTAAATTTCATACAAAAATGAACAAGCAAATTGACAAAAGGGTCATAAATCAAGAATATAAAATAATATGAAGTGCCTAAACAATATGTGCAAATTGTATAAGAGAGGCTTTTCCCAACGTACACTTTTCAGAAAAGGCTCATTTGACCCTCCTGGACAAAATCATCTCCTCTCACGCAATTGCTAGTCCATGGCCCAAATCTCACTAGTACGCTTTACCAATCTACAACCACCAATAATAACAAAAATTATGCTTCCATATTGCTCTAAAAGAGTTTAATTCTTTCACTGCACAGCTTCTCAAAAATAACAGGGAATGCCAATTCCACAACTATCTTTGCCATAGAACCTGTTTCATGTGCTTATTGTCTTACAAGCATATATATATATTTGCCAAACATAAGTAAAAAAGTGAATAGTAAAAAAGTTAGTGCAATTTTTGTCATCCAGTTACAAGTAATATATCATCTACCACTGGATCTTAGAAACTGAGGACACCTCAATAAATCAGGGGTATCTTGATTCGATTATTCGCAAGCTCACTCATGAATTATGCATATATGTTGCAGGCTGGATACTTGGCAAGGGTTCATCACAGGAACTTGGTATCCATAATTGGCTATTGCAAGGACAAGAAACACCTAGGACTAGTCTACGAGTACATGCATATATGTGAAGAGCATGAACATCCTACTAACATCAAATAGTATATGCAGAACCAATTTGACAATTGAAATCCATTAGGGCAAGCAAAACGAATGGGGATTTCCACTTTGGAGGAGGAGGAGGAGGAATCGAATCGAGGGATGTCATCACCTACCCGAGGGGAGGGGGAGGGGGAGGAGGAAGAGGCCGAGGCGGCGCCGGAGCTCGGGAGGAAGGGGTGGGGCCGGGGGAGGCCGGGGCGGCGCCGGGGCTGGGAAGGCGTCGGGGACCGGCGGCGCGGGAGGGGAGGTGTTGGGGGGCGGCGCCGAGGCTGGGGAGGCGCCGGCGGCGCGGGAGGGGGAGGGGAGAGGGGGAGGCGGCGGTGCGGGAGGGGAGGGGGAGGGGGAACCGGCGGCGCGCGAGCGAGAGGGGAAGGGGGAGCGCTCGGGTGGGAGGACGAAGGGACAAGCGCTCGGGTGGGGGAGGGACGAGCGCTCGGGTGGGATTTCATTTTTTATACCAGTGGCATTTTGCGAGTAAATATTAGCAACTTCAATGGGTAAGTTGGTTTTAGGGGCTATTGCTCCCCACGAGAATCCACCAAAAGGTTGCTTCTCCTCTCTAGTTTATTTTGGAGAGTGCTTCTCGCGAGAAACAGAATCTCCTCATTTTGAGAATCGGGGTGTTTGGTACAGCTCCCTAAGAATCTATTGAGAAACTAGGAGCAAGAGCTGTACCAAACAGGTCCTAAATTAAGTGGTAATAATCAACGAGCATGTTGCAATAAATAAAAAAAACTATTTCTTCTTCTCCATTTTTCTTTCTTATAACAAACACAGGAATCAAAACTAGATTACTTTCTTTATATATATAGGTCTGGCCCTTTCGAATAAAACATCAACACTGGGAACTTGTAGCCGCATAAGCTGGCGCAAACTGACGCGATCTGCTCCGCCATCTGGGTCGCCGGTGAATGGCGCTCTAGGGAGCCCATGTCGACCTGCAGGTCCCTGAGCACCTCCTCGAGCGCGCCCCGCCAGACGTGGTGCTGCGTCACCTGCGGGCAGATGGTGAGCTGCACGCTCTTCCTCCGCTGCGCTGACATGTCGAGCACGTTGCACACCATCGTCTGCGAGCTCAGCGACATCACCTTGAGTGGCGGCCAGTGCTGACTCACCGCGAACTTCCCCGCAAGCGCGTCGAAGCCTGCTACCCGTGCGGCGATGTGACCCCGTCGTAGTGTGACGCGCCCTGCCATTGCAAAGCTCGATGCCCCACAGTGACCTAGTGAGCCGGTACCAGCGCCATGACAGCAGGGCGTGCTCGTCGTCGGAGGCCAGGCCAACCACGAAATGGATACCGCCGGCGCCACCATACTGCCCGCTGCTGCCCGCCGCAAGCACACGTAGCACGGCACTGGCGCGCAGCATGGGTTTGCTGCGGTACTCCATCGAACACCTTCTCTGCATCTACAGAGCCCACGCTCGCGCCTGAATAACGGGTACGCACATAATCATTGGATGGGTTTTTAAGCTATGCATCATGACTTCTTTTAAGCTATGCATAAGTCTTTTAGTTTATAACTTTTAAATTCTGACTATTTATGATAGAGATTATGAATATAATAATAGTTATATATAATTTTGGTCGCTATATCTGAAACGAGTACAATATATACTACAATTGACTAGTAGATTTAGTTTTGAAAAAGCACATCATTTCAAAGCGAGTTACTATAGTTTATACAAAATCCAAAAAGAATATTCATATTGGCTTTTGATTTCAGTTTTAGCTTATAAATAGTAACAACTTATAGAGAAGTTTGTAGAGAGAGTGACACTTACGTTCGATTTTAACTAATATAAATAAAATTATTATAGTATATATACAATCGACTAATTAACTCTGCCTTAAAAAAATATTTTATTTAAAAATAATATAAAATAGTTATTTACTAAAAATAGCATTTAGAAGTCAATACAAACAGCAAAAGCCCTTTCGAGTTGCCTTTGAAGTTCTGACTAGAATGAGCGAAGGTATAAACGTTAGCAACTAGATAGTCCTCCGAGTTAGCCTTTTTTACAGGGCTCGGAAATACAGTAACTGCTCTTTGGGGGCTTCCCTGCGCTGGGACGCTGCACTTCTTGCTCGGCGGTCACCGTGGCGACGTCCTCCGGCGGCGGCGACTCTACTGTGTCCCCCCGAGGTACATGCTTCTCCGTTGCTTTGTATTCCCCTTATTATTTTTTTGACGAAATTAGGGATTACTGTGCATTTGAGGGCCTGGTGAGGCGCCGGAGAAACAAATGTACTTTGTTAACTCGAGTGGCACCCTAGATGCGTCTTATGATTCCAGAACGCATGTTTATTGGTTGGATTTGGTTCGGTTTTGTAGATGGTACCAGCTTCTCAGGTTGGTAGGACTCTTGGTTTGCATCGAGAGAATTCCACATTGGAATATTTCGGTTTATGCCCCGAAGGTGTACTTCTGTTTCTTGTTTATCCTCCTTGCGCTCTGTGATAGCCCTCAGTTTGGCGGTAGTTTATGACTTTTTTTACTATAGTTTATTTATTTTTTACTACAGTTGAGTTGAGTTAGCTTATTTAACATAATTAAATTTTTTTTAAAAAAATAAAAATAGAAAAAACATGTTAGCGCATCACGAATAAAGGAATACGGGAAAAAGAAACGGCAAAAAACCAAAAAATCTAAAAAAACAAAAAAAGACAAAATTACTAAATAGTGAAAAAACAGAAACCAAACAGAAACTAGCTTTAAGCTAACTTGAGCACTCCTGAGGCATGCCCGTTTATATCCCAAGGAATTCTGATTTATTAGTTATTATGACATACCGTACCACTGATATCATATCCTTTCGGCTCAAGACTCATCTCCCAGACGCTGAACACGTTATTTGGTTGCTAGTTGCAAGGTCCGCTCCTGGGACTTGCTCTATTAAAAATCAAATATGGTGAACAGTGCACCCTAATTTAGTGGTTCTAAATTTTTGTGGCCCAACTATTGATTCTGTGATTTGTGCACCCGAGAACATTACATCCATATGTTCGGATGTCATTGTATTGTTGCCTTCTATGATGCAGTGTACATTGTTTTGTGACTTATAGTTACAGTCTCCTGATTCTGTGACTCATTGTTATTCTTCCCATTATGAAACTTGGTTTCAGCCAGGCCTGGTCACATCTGCACACGGGTGAGCGACTCAGCGGGCGGTGTGTTGTGAATTAGCACAATAACAAGGTAGTAATCATCCGTCGGAGAAAGGTCAGACGGCGACGACTTGAAGTAGAACGACGCTAGGTGAAGGAGGACATTGATTGGAGGAGGAATAGATCTAGAATAGCTCATCAAGGGAACGACCACAACTGGACTTTAGGGACTAAAGACTTATTTATTCATCTTTGCTTTATTCATAATGGACATGCTATCTTTTTTATGAGGACAACCTAATCTGACTCCTAAGAAATAATTTATAAGAAAACTTATCTCTAACAATCTAATCTAATAATAACTTGCCTAACTAATAGATAATGCTAAACACCTAATAGATATATTTCTAAATAGCAAGCCATGTCTAATACACATGCAGCTACAGTACCCTCGTGTGAACAGTATGTGCGCTACAATGCACCATGGTGAACAGTGCCGCATGCTACAGTCGCGCGCTGCAGTATTTTTCCTAATATTAGACCATAACACAGTGCATCGGTGGCAAGTCACGGGCAGCGCATCGGGCGGCTGTTGTGGTGGTTGTGTGAGAGATAGTTGTCGGTGTTTCTAGTGGCACTAGTTGGTGTTTGCCTCTAGCCTGGTGTTTGTGGTGTTTCTTTTGGTGGTTCCAGCAGGGACTCTTCCCTGTTTGCGGTGTTTTCCCTTTGGGGCTGGTGTTGTATTATCTTCTTCTTGAATTGAATGGCAGAGCTCCTGCCCTTGGTTTAAAAAATATGAAACTTGGTTTCAATGTTTTATGAGTGGGAAAACATACATATTCATATTCTTCAGCAATATTCAGATGCATATTTCAACTCAATTGCAATCTTCTTCCGTAAGTTTGCCTTCTCCACAGTGATGAAGTTTAGTACTGGATATGTATAATGGACAGAGTTGTTGCTATGTTGTTTTGCAGGATTTCATTATTAGATCAAATTTCACTACGGGTAAAGAATGACAACGATGGACTCGTTTGGACTCAGTTATCTGGGTTGACCTGTTATTTTTGTGCAAGGTCTTAAGATTGAAGGCATGTGCTGCAGAGATCATTTCATTGTGTAGGCAACGCATAAAAACTGCATGGAAAAGAGCAAAGCAACATGCATGTCGTTAAGGGAATCCACTGCCTGACATAGTGATGGTGCCGTGCGCCTATCAGGTAAATTACTGTCTCTAGTACTTTTTTGCATCATTATTTTTCTAGTTTCTGTTTATTGATATATAGAACCATCTGAAATGTGCAAACTATCTTCTGTTTTTCGTTGCAACCTCAAAATGACTGCTCTGCGTTGATAATTATACTGGTTGATATTGGTCAATAAAATGCTTACCCATTAAGAGGCAATAGTAATCTAGCAAATTAATTTTCAAGCATTGCAAGAAATACATGACCAATAAAAAGTATCTAGATGCTTTCACCAAAGGATACGAATTGATACTAGATGTATGATAGCTCTCATATCTATGATTGAACTATCCAAATTATTTGAAACACTAAACGGTGGGTAGTCTAACCGGGTACCTGAGTTGCTTGGCTAATGCCAGTGTTCAAATCCAACCACCAACATGTTTTGTGGATTATTTGTAGATTTCTAAAATTTTATCCGATGATATTTATGTTGATATGTCTTTCGGTAGCTGCACAATCAGAGGCTTCCTTTGATCTAAAAAGACAATTCTGTCACATGCTGGGCGGACTGCTTCGTCTTTGAGTCTGATGCTGTCAAGCCTGTAAAAGTCCGAGTTTCTGCTCTTCTGCATTTTTGGTTCAGGAACAGAACCAACATATTGTGATTCCCACCGACCACTGGAACCAGGAAAATATCTGTATCCTTTCGTCTTGGAGCAGTATGCGGCTTTTGTTATGGCAGGCGTAGTCTTCAACTTTTTTCCCTATTGACTGTTGTAATCCCACATGTTGCATGTCTGGTCCAATCCATATGATTGAAGAGAAGTGACTCTTCACCCTGTCATCACTGCGTATGAGTTGTTTTCCCTACCCCCTTCTTTCCTACCATGGCAATCAAACCTCGTGTAACGGTCGTTCCACCATGGCTTGCAGCTTGCCATCCTGAGAAAGTCAATGAATCTGGCTGTGCCACCCGCGACCTTCTCCAGCTTCTCAATCTTGCCATTCAGCCGGACGGCTGCATGGTTGCATGACAAGAATCTTGTCGTGGCAACACGGATGTGTTTAGCCATATTGCTAGAGGAGGCAACCGAGGAACTCACCTCCTCAGTATGCTCCCTTGGGTTGCGCAGCGTCCGGTTCCCTTGGCATGCAGCGTCTTCAAGATCCCGCAGCCAGCGGAGGACCCATGAGTTTGTGTGGATTAAGATGAGCAGTTGCTGCAGCCGCTGCTGCTTCGCCTCGATGCGCTTCGGGCTTCTGCACTTTTCTAACAATGAGTGGACTATTTGTTGGAAAATCTCCCCCACAACTACTGAATGGATTACCTTGAGTAGATCCACCATCCTTGTTCCTTCGAAAATATTGAGAACACTAGATAAATAGAAATGGTTTAGCACGAAGGTACAGGCTGATTTGCAGCTAGATGCAAATGATGAGCTCAAACTGTTGAGTTGGGGAGTCAAAGAAATACTGATTTCTTGTATCCTTTTCCAACCTAAGACTTCAGGCTTATGGGTAAAGAACGTGCATTACAAAATAAAAGGTCATGTTCTCCATTCAGCAGAAGTTACTTCTCACTTCTCAGTTTTACATCCCTCCTTATACATGGTCAAAATCCAAGGGAAAAGAACCGTGGTTTCTTTCATGTATGTGTACATCGCTCATTGCTTGTACGATGCTTTGGATCATTTTGATTCATGTCTCAAACATTTTTCAACATATTTCCAAATAAAACCGTACTCTCTCTCTCTCTTACATGAATACTTTTATGTCTTGTTTATGCTCTTTGCATCTTGAACACAATCCATTTTCTTCAGGATTAATTGCTCTATGCCTGTTGATTTTGCTATATTATTTTTTTACAACTTATAATAGATTGTACATGGCATGGTTATCAAGTCGTCGCCTAGTCGACGACTAGGCGACAAGTCGGTGGCGCTGGACCGACTGGAGCGGTCGACTCGACTTGCGCCGCCAACGCCGCCGCCGCTGCCGGATCTGCCATCGCCACCGCCGGATCTGCCACCGCCGCCACCAGATATGCCGTCGCCGCCGCCGGATCTACCGTCTCCGCCGTCGCCGTCGTCGGATCCACTGCTTCCGCCATCACCGCTGCCGGATCTGCCACCGCCGACGACGGATCTGCCACCGCCGCCACCAGATCCGCCGTCGGCTCCGGTCGGAGGAAGAGAGGCGGCAGTGGGGGCGGAGGAGAGGTGCCGGGGTCGGAGGAGGAGAGGCGCCGGGGTCGGAGGAGGAGAGGCGCGGGCGGAGGTCGGAGCCTCCGAGGCGAGGGGCGATGCAGTGGGATTCGGCAGCGGCAGCAGTCCAGCACTCAGAGTGGTGAGGGTTATAAGGAAGGGATATTTGCGATTTAGTCCTCCTACTTTCTAAAATTGCAATAAAATCTTTTTCTGTATATACATATTCGTATAAGTAGCGTATAATAGTATAAACAGTGTCTGTCGACTAGTCAACGACTAGTCGGCCGACTAGTCGACTAGTCGGTCACTAGGAGGATAGTGTCGACTTGTCGACTTGATAACCATGGTACATGGTTTGTTTAGTTGTTTACATAAATTTACAATCTGTAGATTTTTTTGGTGTCTGAGATAGACTTTTTGCAGGAAATATCATAACTAAGCTGTTAGAGGACTGCAGTGTTTGAAACCGAAATGTCTGTGTATTGTATTACTGAATATCAAGCAATTGCCGAGGACATGATTGAGCACCATCAAACCAACTGTGCAGACAAGAAAATGGATCATTTTTGCAATACTGTTATTTTTTAAAGAAAAACATTGAGTCATCATCATGTGTTCGTGACAAGCTTCTTCTGTCCATTCTTTAATGCTAAGGAAGTTTCTGTAGTGCTTCTGTATTAAGATTATCAGATGATGCTATCAAAACAAAGATACATGTTATTTGTTGTCAGTCATGAGTACTTTTTATTTTTGAGACAAAAGGTAGAGCTGTTTCTATCTTGTAACCATTGTATTAAATGGTGCTAAGAAATAAGCACATGACAAAAGGTCAAATAAATTTAGAAAGAAAGACAAGAAAAAAAACAACTAGAATGAAGAGTTTTTTTTGAACTGTAACTAGAATTAAGAGTTGAATACAGTAGGCGTTGTGACCAGACGTTTATGAGCTCCGATTGCTGTGGGCCGGTCACCTGTCATGCGTACTTTTGTGCTTAATGCATTATTGAGTTGCTCCACTTATGCAAGGGCTAATTGTTTGCTCTGATACATCCATGGTTATCATCCTTCATAGTTTCATTTGATTGGTGGGGCTGTTCTCTAATAATTATCTATTCTTCTCTAGTTGCATCATCATCTTCTTCTTTAAATAAATAATTGTGCTGTGTGATGCAGGTAACAGGGCATGCTTGACTACAAAGATGAGAATGTACTAAACTGATTCTTGGTTATCTCCCTCGCTGTCCACATAGGTGGCTGACTCACTCTCTGGCCTTGTCAATAATTTCTTCATTATCTGCGCACTTCAAATTATCTCCATACAATTGCTATGTGGGGAATTCGATACAGCAGGAGAGCAAGGCAGCAGCAAGGAAGGGTTGCAGTTCAAGAGGCGGCAGAACAGCCAGCAGCAGCGGCAACGTCCAACAACGTGAGACGTTCTACAGTCATTGGCCTGTTGGGCTGAGTTTAGGAAAGAGTAACAGTACTAGTTAAGTATTGTTTCGATTAGAGATTGAGTCGGATAAGAGTTGGTCGCTGGGATTGCTTAACAAACTCGGCTAGATGTGAGGTTGGGCTTCAGTCCTATATGTACGGACTGCCCTGTAATTCGGAAGGAATAAGAGAGAATCAGATCTTACCTCCCCCTGTGCTTCTCCCGTCCCATCCTCCTTCCCGTGCGATCTGGAGGCCACCTCGGCACCAGGTCACCGCAGTTATCGGCCTCGGCCACCAATTCACCACCACTACTTCATCCGATGTTCTGAATCCAACAATTTGATATCAGAGCCAGGTTCCCACTGCACTAAATGAAGTGTTATCCTGATCAGTGAAGAAGTGAGTCAAAAACGTTTGAATGCAAACTCGTTTGGTTTCCCACTGTCATCTTGGGTATACAGCTGTTCTCCCTTTCAGTTGGAGAATGTATCATTGAGTGATTTAAGAAAAATGACTCTAGACCATGCTTAATTGCATTTATCTCAAAAGGCTCTCCTGAAGCTCAAGTAGAAGTTGTACGCTTGCATTTTGTTTCTGATGGTCAAACCAATATAAGCAACGTTGTAGTCTCTTCGCTCTCTATTTGAAGGCATTCAACTCTGAAGATCAATGCACCAACAATCAGGTTGTTCTGCAGTAGCAGGTTAAATGGGCAGGCTGCACACGTACAGACCTACAATGAGAAATTCTGGCTACCATTGATGTATTTCTCCAGTTCTGCAAGACAGTCATTTCGGAAGTTGGCAGGACACGCTGTTACTGGGCTTGAGGGTTTCATATATGTGGGTATCATGGGAAGATGTATAGCTGGAAGCTTGAAAATTTTGAAGTCAATATACTCTGCAGCCAATATGTACAGCTTTCAGAATGTATCCATCCTTGGTAGATCAATCTGGAATTCAGGTTTCATGATAATCTATTCCATTGTGCAAATCAGGGTGAATTGAAGAACAAGGCAGCCAGCATCTTCCGGAAAATATTCACGCATATTGGGCTTGGCTAATGTGTAAGCTGCTGCAAATGAAGATATGGGCTATAATGAAGTCCTGGCAATCCAACAGCTCTAACAAGAAATCTGCCAGGAAAGCAAAACTAGCTAGCACAAAATTTCTTTGGAAGATGAAAAGAATTGATCTGCTCTAGACAAAAGAAGGTAACTAACTCTACGGTAAGCTCCAATCCCCCAACTTACTATTAACAACAGTGTATACTATTTGTAAAACTCTTGCTTTTCTTGGCAAGACATTGCTGATCGGTCCAGCTAGCTCTTTTCAGACAGAAGAATACAGACTTGCAAGCACATGCATTTGCTTTGCAAAGAACAGCAGACGATCCATGAATGGCAGCACAGATCAATGATATCTGACATAGGCGCACCCCAAGGTTGGGCACCAGTTAATTAAGGTTGTTGCCCTTGCCCCAAACAGCTCCTGACATGACATACTGAGTTACACATATGTAAGCTGGGAGAGTAGAAGAGGTGTATGTATATTTATGACAGAACCAACATGGTTTCTTGTTGCTTTCATGCATGTATTTGCATTCTGGCTCTCGGCTGATTTCCATAGCAAAGTGTAGCTAACTTAATTGCATCAGGATTATTGCGTGTGGCTCTATCTTGCTAATGGAAAATGGTAGGGCCGGCTGTTGCACGAGCGCTGCTCAGGCAGATTGGTAAGGGCTTATTTGAGAACCTTAATCCCAGCCGGGATCCCTGCCAATTCCAGGGGTGGAAACCCATGGGGAAAATTTCCCGGGCCAACTCGACGGACCGTTTGGATGCACACGTGAGAGAGATTTCCTGCCCCAATCCTCGCTGTTTCCACGGGGAAAAGGTCCTCGCCTCCGCACGGGGGAAAATTCTCCCTGTCGCGTCGTGTCCTCTCGCTCCCACGCGACCACCTCCACCGTCCTCGCTCACCACCGCCTCCGCCATTTTCTCTCGCACCACCTATGACTTCCTCTCTTACCACCTGTGTGCTTCCTCCTTTGGTCCTTCCACTCCGGCGATGGCATCTCACCGGTGAAGTTAGTTTACTCGTCGTCCTCCTCCCACTAGGACACTCAAATCCAAGCAAGCACAAATCAATTGATTGGCGCCACCGTCTAGTTCTTGGCTCCGTCCTCTCTGTTAGGAATAACCCACATTAGTTGTGGGAGAGGAGAAAGCATAACTTGTAAGTGTGAGAGAGTTCTCACCCATTGGACTAGTCTTTTGGAGGGAGAAGACCCAATACCACTTATAAGATTGTTGCTTCGTTAGTTCATGGGCTTAGTTGTGTTCAGCCTATTTGGATCTGTGGCCTGGGGAGTAAACCCGGTTAGAACCTAGGCATGCGGCCTAGGTCCGATCTAACAAGTGGTATCAGAGCCCAGACGCCTAACATCTCTTTGGGCCCCATGGTTGTAAAAGTGCCAAACCAATGTGTGAGGGGGGGTTGTTAGGAATAATCCCACATTGGTTGTGGGAGAGGAGAAAGCACAACTTATAAGTGTGAGCGAACCCCCATCCATTGGACTAGTCTTTTGGGGGAGAGAAGGCCCAATACCACTTATAAGGTTGTTACTCTGTTGCTCTGTGGATTTAGTTATGTTTAGACCATTTAGACCTATAGCCCGGGAAGTAAACCCGGTTAGACCAAAGCATACGGTTAGGGTCCGATCTAACACTCTCAATTCGCTCCCTTATAGTAGTCGTAGCCCCCATCGCCTTCATCCTTTCGGCCGCCGTCTGTAGGCGTTGCCTTCACCTCTAGGTTTCCTCTCCTTCCTCTCCCCCTTTTCCCTTAGATCCTTTCCCCTTTTCCCCTCCCTTCTCTCTCCCTTTCCTACCCTGTTTTGCTGATCTGCTCTGTTTTGCTCTCGTAGATCTAGTAGCAGTAGTAGTGGCCAGCAAGTAGTATTGTAGTACTACTAGTAGGAAGCACTGTAGACAGCGGTATAGTAGCATCAAGTAGTAATACCAGAGTAGCAGACTAGCAGTGGTAGTAGTAGCAGGTAGTGGTGGTGGTGGTAGGGTAGGTGGTAGAAACTGTTGTCCAAGGACTTATTGAGTATGATCTTTGCCTATAAATGTTAAGCTAAATCATGAATCAATAGCTTGATTTTGCATGTTAGTAGTATAACCCTATGGGTTTCAATACATCAGTCTACTTTATTTCTTTTACAAGCATGATGAAATGATTGATTGTTAGTCATCACATTGCACAAATAACTCCTTTCTTTAGGAGAGGAGGTAGCAACTACTGCTCGTGCCACTGCAATTTACATAATATTGTTGTTCTTTCATCAGGAGAGGAGGTAACAATTATGAAATTGAAAGACTATATGAGAAGATCCTATTTAATATTGTGATGAACCATTGTAAATTTCGTGGAGTGGTCAAACGATTTTGCAAAGATTGCACTTTGTTAGGATCAGCTTTGGGCAAAATTGAGATTTTTGGGATTTGAGTCATGGATTGAGTTAAGGTGACCTGAATCATTGTATTAAGGTTGCATGATGCATGTTTTGCTTAACGTGGGTCAAGTTACGAAGAACTTGTGTCTGAAAATAATTTCTTTATCTTTGGATGTGCAGTGTTGCTTGAAGTCAACTATGGTCAACGACGAGGATCAGGGTTAGACTCATGGAGGAGTTGAGGCCTAGAACGATCGAGAATACTGGATGAGACGGTGAGCTCAAGCATTGCACGAGAAAGACGAAAAATATTGAAGGCAAGTTCAAACAGCAGGATGGCACCATGAGGCTTGGACAATCCAAGTGAGCCGGGTTCAGTAGAACCGGGACAGAAGAGACTTGGCAACGCGTGGCAAGCTAACCTCAAATTTACATCACAAGTTTTTTATTTCTATTTTTGCCAAAATTTTTTATCTTTCTTTCAAAATTTGGAGTTCGTCTCAACTGCAAAGTTGTAGATCTCGTCGAAACCTTTCAAATGAGTATATATAATCCATATAGAATTTTGTTATTTCATATTTTAAGAATAGTTGTTTATATTGTATCAATATATATAGTCTTTATCACAGACGGTTTGTGGTTCAAACCGTCTGTGATAATTATGTATCACAGACATTTTGTGATTCAAACTATCTGTGATGATTTTGTCTCTGACCGCTGGGCCCATCAATCCTCTCCAACCCAATTCCAACCAATAGAAATTGACCAACCCCCACCCCACAGATCGTAGTTCCCACCTCTCCCCCATAAATACTCACCCGAACCCATTCCCTACCTATTTCATATGCTCAAAATCTCTTCAGCCTCCTCACTGTCCTCCTCCTCGACCCCGACCCCTACTTCATGCACTCAAGTCGGCACTTGCGATTGTGGGCATCAAGGACATCCAGCTTACGCGCTATATCAGGGACGAGAGGGCCTCGGCATAGAGGCATCATCAGTGCGGTTGAGCTTTCATTAGGATCTCTGTTTCTTTTATGTTCTTTCTTCTCTATTGCTCAATTTGTAATAAAAATGGAATGTTCTCTGCTATATTTGCTTATGATATTATAATGGTGGATTGTAATCTTGTAGTGTTGTAATGGTGGATTGTAATGAAAATAGAATGTTTTATGCTATATTTGCTGATGTTATCTGCTATGTTTGCTATTGTATTTGCTTATTTTTAAAATGCATAGCTAACATTTCTTGAGGCTAACTTAAAAAATAGAAAAAAAAATTTAGGTATAGAATGAACTATCACAGATGGTTTTGTGGTATAAACCGTCTATGAAGAACTATCACAGACAGCTCAAAACAAAAACCGTATATGATACTCACACATCATAGACGGTTCTATTTACCAACCGTTTGTGATGAGAAAGTATCACATACGATTCTATATACCAACCGTCTGTTATACATGTCCATCATAGACGGTTGGTAGTTAGAACCGTTTGTGATGTGTGAGTATCACAGATGATTTTTGGTTAGAGCCGTTTGTGATAGTATTTTTCACAGACAGTTCTAGTTACAAACCGTCTGTATTATATTTATCACAGACGACTCATAAACCGCATGTGATAACCTTTGATTATCACTGACCCATAAATTCAGACGGTTCAAAAAACCATCTGTGATGATATTTTTGCACTATCTGTGATGATTTCTGTAGTAGTGTATATATCGTGTTCACATTCTAAAATATCAGCATATGTTGCTTTGTGTAAAACCTAGACTACCAATATAGTGCATTAACTGTAATAAACAATTTCACCTAGCACAAATGAAGCCAAACTGTTACTGAATTGTTCTGTGTTCCCAGTAGTCTCACTTTGTCAATTTGGATGCTATTTCCTCGATCTAGTTATTGATAGAATAGTATTATCTTCTGTTTGACTAATAGTCTTGTTTCACATAAATGGTATGCTAGCTATTTTCTTCCCTTTTCCCCTTTCTCTTAGGATCTAAAACTTTTTTTTCTCATGTTAACTTAAGAACTTTTTGTTAGTATCTCTATATATCAAGGAAATTTGTAATTTAATGCCATCAGACTGCTATCGTTACTTTTCTATCATCTTATTGAATCTTCATTTGAGATTTTCTTTTGTCTCTGCCCATGGAACTTCTTTTCCTTTCCAACCTCTGATTTCTTTTCTCATTGTTTGTCAGGTTTGCAAAATTTTCATAGTTTATATGATTACTTTGTGATGGCCCATTTAGAATGTACTTTTTCTTTCATTGCTATCATTTCTGCTTGTGTGAGCAGAGATTGCTTTTTCTACTTGTGTAGGAAACTTGAGATTAGTTTATGAGAAGTGCTTCTATACTTTTTTGTCTAATAAGAATAACATTAATATCAAAGCATATAAAGAGGTAAGTAACATCTATCCATAACTTATCGTACTTTAAAAATTATGCAAATCACTGTTGAGAAAAGTATAGAACTTAGTTTGCACTTGATATTGAGATGTCATCTTCGGCAGATAATACTACCTTGTCATTAGCTATTTTGTGCATGTCTTTTTTGTTTCTTCTCATTTTGGGTTTTGATTTATGAAGTGTAACGATTGTGTTGATGTGCTTGTGAATGCTCCAATAAAATACATAGAGAAAGAGGTGCTAAGAGTCCCCATGATGTAATATTTGCGAGCTGGTCCTGCATTTTTTTTTCATTTTTGCCTAAGCATGATCTATGCATCTTATGCCAAATCTATTTGGTTATTCACTTATCTGTAACTTTTTAACATGTATATGAAGTTATGTACTAATATAAATTTTTATTGATTTTTTCTGTGAAATATAAATTTTTATTGATTTTTTCTGTGCCAATGTTTGCTAAGTGGCGGTGTGCAATTTCTTGAGATGTAATGGTTGGAACGTCCAGAGATGAGACAATGTATTCATGTGAATAAGGTGTTTTTAATGTCCCATCTTTAGCTATTTGTTTAATTATGATGTTGTTTCTGAATCTTTTATTTTTCTGGTTCTTTGAATGATCGGGATTTTTATCCCTGTCCTTTCCAGACGGAAATAGGAAATATTTTCCAGGCGGAATATTCCCCTGGGGATGGAGGGGGATTCCATGTGCCTTGTGAAATCCCCTAGGGATTTACTTCCCTGAGTTTTTGGCCCTTGCATGTCTATTTCGGGGTGGTCCGGTGGTGTAACACACCCTCATGTTGGCTTGTTCCGAGCAAGACGATACAGGCATGCATGGTTGGGGAGAAGTAACTGTTGATGACTTGAAGTGAAGTTTGCAACTAATTAACCGGCACTTCTGTTTTAGGGTGGATTTTTTTGGGCTGATGGTTTATAGCTTATAATTTAAATATCTGAATTCTGACTATTCGTGTGTGTGAAGCAGTACGTAGAGAGAAATAGTCGTATGCGATTTTAGCCGGTACAGCTGAACTCAATATAATTTTTACTATAATTTTTCTATTAACCCCGTCTTAAAAATATAATGTTTAAAAATTAATTACTGTAGATGATATAAACATAAATTAAAAAAAGCCTAAAAGAATCTGGCCTTATCATTTCAGTTGCTTGCTTAGTTGCATTGCAATGATGAAAGCCTATATATATGTGACCTTGATATCGGTGTTCAGAGGTTATTTGCAAGATCGAAACGAGGACAATTCTCATATTTTGGATAGTGTGATTGATGTTGGAGTTTGCATTTTGCACTGAATTGAATTGAGCTTGAACTTAATGTCGCTGGTGAATGTTTGACGGAAGTTCAGGGCCGACACGCCGGTCCCATGAGAGAGAAAGAAACTCGTATACCCTTTTCTGTGTATACGCATGAGAGAGAGAGAGACTATCGGACCAGTTCGTTGGGTCAAGCTAGCTAGCTCGATCGTCCTGAGCGAACCAGACTAGCTCTTTCCAACCTAGTTCAGCTAGAGAGATCTACTACTACGGCCTGGTCGAGTACGTACGTTGCGTTCCTATGCAAGTTAGGTTTGACTTGGTCAGAGTCTCAATCTAGCCACTACTATATGCCAACTTAACCACACAGTAAACGGTAAGAATTTAGGTGGTGATGAGGAATTGCATGCTCCTGATCAGGAGCTATAGCAAACAGTTCATGTTTTATTAAAATTAAAATTGACTCTAGCCAGCAACAACTTAGTACTAACCATAGGATAATTAACTGCTCCCCTCTATAAGTAAATTAAACTTTGCTGTGAGATTATGTCAAAGCTATAGATAGCTGCTAGCTAGTGATCGAATCTACGCAAACAATCTCCGTGCATAAAACGAGTGGTGTTTTTATGCTTTCCGAAAGAGAAAATTGCATAGGTCACAGTCCACTCGATTGCTTAAAGCTCATGCGATTTTACGCGCACAAGTCAACCCTCTTGATTCAATGGAACACGAGCGCACGGCTTTCTCATTTTTCAACGATCCATTGATAGATTTTCAACGCGCACGTGCGTGTACATATGTGTATGCACGCAAAAAACATGGTCTTTCAGATGTACCTGCGTTGCACTGCAGTTGACCTGGTCTGGTCAGCCATGGCCAGATACAAGAATAGATCAAATGTGTGTGTATATGCTCCAACATCAGACAGTTAATTACATTATTTGATTGATTAAAATCATCCATCCAACGGACTGAATTGCTCAGATGCATGCATGAGCTGGCCAATCTTACATTCCCACATATTCACACTGAAGAGAAGATTAAGCTCTAATTAACCATGCAATCAATGCATCATACACAAACATATATGTTCCCAAATATTTCTTAATCCTTAAAACATCCCATCTCTCGAGTAGTTGGGGCACTCAATAGCTTATACCTTAGCTAGCTTGCTAAGGATGAATACGAAAGCATGTACTTTGATGACTTCGTTTTCTTGTTATTCCCATCTCTTCTGGGGATTGGTTGTAAGTCCCTGTCAATGCCAGAAAATCTCTCATTGCTTTTGAAAATTAATCGATTATTGGACCATGCATTCATTCTTTCTTATGCGATTACATCATCAATCGCCCACACAAACTTGTTTCTTCTTACTATTTAAGCCTCCTGCTGAATCAATATACCGTTTAAAAATCACAATTGTACACGAATGTTATTGTGAATCTCCTAAATTAAGCAGAAATTTTGACATGATCAGAATGATAAGTTGTCTGTTAATTTGTTTCACTTTAGTATGGACTATTCAGTTTAGGCAGAAAGTAGCATGGCCAGCTAATAAAGTGGGAAATATTGCTTGTATATATAAAAA
This sequence comes from Melocanna baccifera, assembly GCA_036346265.1. NCBI lineage: Eukaryota > Viridiplantae > Streptophyta > Magnoliopsida > Poales > Poaceae > Melocanna > Melocanna baccifera. The sequence goes on along the minus strand of CM070707.1, from coordinate 17,351,010 downwards.
TCACTCGACGTATATACCATTCCAATTAAATATATTGCAATTTGTAAAGCTTGGGATGTTTTTGGTTAATTCACAAGGATTATCCATGTCATCGCGTCTGCAAAATACAAATGTGTAGAAACCTTCCTGGATAAACTAATTAGGATAATTAGTTCCAAAAGATGGATATGAAGTGACTGATATTTAACTGATTATAGTATGATAAGCTATACATATCTTGTCATAATTTGTCAAAGCTCTCAATCTTTTACCAGCCAAAAACTTCTGCAACACTACATTGATCCTGAGATAACTTGGCTGCTTTTTTCTTCAAATGCATAACACTTTTTGATATCAATAACAATCTTTACGCGAATCAATTCCAAAGCAGCTAGCTAAAGCTACACCCTCAACACATGCCATGTCAAACTGACAAACTAAATTATGGTTCATATAATAGCAGCCGTTGCAAGTGTGTTGTCATGTTTTCTTGAACGTAATTAGGGAACTAAAATCATATACAAGTCGTTTTTAAAAGGCGTTGTTCAATTTTCAACATCGGTGTCTCACGGGTGAAACTACTTTGACTAGAAAATTGAGTGGCTATCTCTGACAATGTCCATATGCATACTAAGGAATGCAATTGGTTGCATCCACGAAATGTAAGCAGGTGTCATTGTCGAGCTTGTAGATAAGCTAAACTGATAGCCAATGAAATGATTAAAAATCAGTGGGTGATTTACATTTGCAAAATTTAAAAATTTAGTCATGTAGAAATTACTTTGTACTCAATAGTAAAAAAAGGTTTTTTTGTTTTTAGATGTACAGCTAGGTTGTGGTGCATGTTTTGGTTAGTGGTTGTGTCAAATTTCCACCATTTGTTGCTTTTCTGGTGTAGATTTTGTCCATTGTTGTTGGGGCCTACTTTTTTTCTGAACAAAATTGTGATCGTGGTTCACTACTTAAGCTAGGCAGCTTCCTGTTTTTATTTGCATAAACATGTGCATGCCTAACTAAAACTAAACAGGAGCCAAGAATTATGAGGCTATATATGTTTTGGGGAGTATGGTTGAGCAGTTTCAGTCACATCAATCAATTACAAACTTGCAGATAATGTTGAACAACTGCAGATATATTCAGATATGCAAGTTAGAGGCATGTTTTAGCTTTCTGTTTATGAGTGTTTTATTGTGTTGTATGGCAATGCACTCATATAAACTTTGATTGTTCCATTGTTAGGGCAATTTAGTTCATGCCGTTGCATATTTTGCAATTACTTATGCCACTGAAAAATCAAGCATACTTGTAACTTAACAATGCCTCAAAATTATTTAATTTACTTAAAATTCAAAATCAGAAGTGAATGGTGTAGTTTTTGTGTACTAGTTGATTGAGCTGCCATTTGATCAGACGCTATTTACTTGCTTAGCAAAAGCAGCACTTGTAGAAATTAAGTTGGTCACAATAGTCCATAGGTTCAAGAATACATTTCCTTGTTTTGCATAGTCACAGCCTTGGAGGTGTACATACATCAAGCCCAGTAGTAGACCAACACCTCTGCAGGCCACAAGCTCGTTACAACTAGCTTGCTAGTATCAAATCAACTGTTCTCACATCAAGATGAGTTACCCCATATCTCCCATACACTTGAATTGTCAGCAACATGGATGTAGCCCATTTTTGCAACACCATCCCATGCTCCATGATTGCAAATTTGGGGCTTTTGATCAGGATGCAGCCAACCACCTTTTGTGTGTGCTAGCTCATTAGCCATTACTAGGGCTGCTGTTTTTTTGGATGGTTGTAATGGTAGAGCTAGAACGGTTTGCCTCTTGGGGTGGACTGATCAGATGTTGACCACAGCGACATTTTTACAATGAAATTTTTTCATTAAAATTATGTTTAAATGTAAATGTAATGTAAAGATAACAAAATTGATGAATAAAATGAGACAACAATAATACGAAACAGATCTGAAAACTAAAAATTATGCAATAAAAGAAATAATCAAAGTCATGAAAACAAAATTCATAGGCGATAATCGCATAGAATTCCCTACGATTTTTTTTAGAACGGAGAAAGGTGTGTACAATCAACTTGGGATCAAATCTTCTTCCTACAAAACTCCTTTTTTTAGATGAGCTACAAAACTGTTGTGGGAGGATTCCCGCACTATCTTAGACCGACGATAACTTTGACAAGGTAAGGTGTGCCAAAGTATATCACGACAACTTTGGCGGGGCATCACACATCGAGGATCCACTCCGAACGAGGTCCGGAGTCCATCACTAGACAAGGTCCGTGGACCAACCCAGGCGAGGTCCAAAGTCCACCCCGGACGGGGTCCATGGTCCAACCCCAAGCGTGGTCTCTCAAGGTGTGATGGACCCCCTTGGCACGATGGACGAAAGCACCCCTTGGTGCGAGCTAAGATCCGAGAGCCCCTTGTAAATAGGGAAGGGGAGGCCACTTGTAAATGGGGAGGGGGAGGTCCCTTGTAACACTCACACCTATATACAATACATTGTATCGATGGTAGTTGGCATCGTTCGTGGGGATAGAGACGAGAAGCTATGATGCTCGACTAATTAACTTCCACATCTTACTTGAGTTGGGCAACGTCGTGCACAGCATGGCTACTTTGCTTGCCATCTTTGTGGTGTGTGCCATGGCCCCTGACCTCGTCCAAGTTATGACACTAGACCCAGTCCAAAATTAGAACCGTCTATGATAAATACAGGTGGTTCTAAATGCATTCTCATATACATAAATGTAAATTCACACACACACACACACACACACACACACACACACACACACACACACACACATATATATATATATATATATATATATATATATATATATATATATATATATATATATATATGACACATTCTCTTATACATAAATGCAAATTCACATATATATGACACATTCTCTGATACATAAATGCAAATTCAGTAATACCTTAAGAGTAAATATGTATTACTTAATTATTTTTTATCGATTAATAATGCCATCATGTCATTATACTGAGTTTACATATATAGAAGACAGTAAATACAAATTCAACCGGTTTTTTATTTTTATATTTACATATTTACATATACTGAGTTTACATATATAGAAGACAGTCTCTTCTTATAAAGATGAAATTAAATTTTTTGTAGTGGCGGAGGTAGCATGCTATCTCCGTCTTCAAAACTTCATAGGCGACGTGGTCAACATCAGACGATTCGGGATCATCAGCGAACGAACCTTGAAATGCGTCCATCCATTGACGCGCTCGTTCGAGTGTCTCCCAAAGACCCTTCGACTAAACAATCAAGTTGAATTAAGCCCATAGGCTCTCTTCCCTTGCTTCAGGGGTCTCGGCAAGGTTGACTCGGTCGCCCACTGCCTCGACTTAGTACTCCAAGTGATGATAAGCCTACTAGAGATATGCAACGTCATTGTGGAGGACTACATCAGTGGCGAGGTTAGCTCACTGAAAGTAGGAGACCAACCAAAAGATGCAGTGGAGGAGGATGTCAAGACGACGGAAGGTGGCCGTCACCTGCTCTGGCAAATCCTTGGACATAGGAGGGAGGGCACTGTTGGCACAGTGTCCTTCTGTAGCATCCACCAGCATGCGATCGGTGAGGTGCTTGTACAGGATGGCCAAGTAAGCCATCAATACCGACGGTAAGGAAGAGACCGCCAAAGCCATTTGTTTGTGCTTTAGAGTAGATATGTATATCGGCGATATGGGGATTCATCTTCGATACATTGTGGATGACCATTTTTATAAAATAAGGAATAAATTCAGTGTGTGAGACAAAGAGACACATCGGGAGACGAAGCACCATATTCATGCATATAAGAGATACATCACAGATGGTTTGTATTAATAATCATCTGTGGTAATATCACAGATAGTTTTAAGTAAAAACCATCTGTGACATCTATAATTATCACAGACGGTTCTTATTAATAATCATTTGTGAACTATAACAGACGATTCTAGACATCACTAGTAACGTAGATGTTTACGCTTGTAAAATTGTCTGTGATAATTACAACATAGATGGTTCTCCATGAACCATCTATGATGAGGCACCCAGTATAGCTTATTTTATAGTAATCAATCCATATTTCCTTGATTCCCCATTTCTCCCCTTGCCTCATTCCGTCTGGCACGTCTCCAGCCCATCCATTGCTCCTGCAATCTGCTTGTTGTTCCTGCATCCCGCTCGTCCACCGTGCTTGGTCAACATCGCTGCTACTATTCTTCACTCGCTCAGCCACCCCAAGCTAGTCTAGGCTGCTTCTGGAGTTAGTCCAGGGCTCGCCCCTAACCTCGTATGGGGCCTAGCGTTTCCCATCTCTCGATGGCCAGCGTGCTCCACACTTTGCCCTTGATCCCGTCTTGAGCCCAGCCTTGTTCACATCTCAGTGGTCCGCATGATTCGGAGCCATTCCGGACTTGCCCCCAACCCCATTCTACTCTTAGCCTTGGCCTCGTTCATGTCTCCTAGAGGTGGTCTAGACCTCACCCCTGACCCCATCTGGTGCCTAACCTTGGCCTCGTCCATGTCTTCTGAAGGTGGTCCGCACGATTCAGAGGCGGTTTGGACTTCACCCTGATCCGTCCAGCACCAGGCCTTTGTCTCGTTTGTGTCTTTTTGAGGTGCTCTGTGCAATCCAAAGGCGGTTCGAATGTCACCCCCGACCTCATCCAGTACCTGGCCTTGTCTTGCCCACGTCTCCTGGAGGTGGTCCATGCGATCCAGAGGCAGTTCAAACCTCACCCCCTGACCCTATCCAACGCCCAGCCTTGCCTATGTCTTTTTGGCCAGCATGGTCTAGAGGTGGTTCGTACTTCGCCCCCTATCTGGAGCCTAGACTTATCCGCGTCTCGGTGGTCGATGTGATCCTAAGGTGGTATGGACCTTGCCCTCAACCCCATCCGGTGCCCAACCTTGGCCTCATGTGTGTCTTTCAAAGGTGGTCTGTGTAATTTGCAGGCAGTCTGAACTTCGCCCTGACCCTGTTTTTGGTCTCATCCATGTGTCCCAGAGGTGGCCCGTGCTATATGGAGGCTGTCCGGACCTCGCCCCTAACCCTGTCCGGCACTGGCCTTGCATCTTGGTGGCCAACACAGTCCGAAGGTGGTCTGCACTTCTCCCCCAACCCCATCCAGAGCCTGGCCTTGTCCGCATCTCGGTGGTACGTGTGATCCAGAGCTAGTCTAGACCTTGCCTCTATCGAACTTCATTTTGTCTCGATGGTGTCTCCTCAACCAAAGGCTCCCTCTAGCTCAATGGATTCACCTCGATGAGCCTCAAAACGCCTCGATGGCTTGGCCTCAATGTGGTTCAATGCCTCAATGGATTTGCCTTGGCCGGACTCCGCTTTGCCTTGATGGCGTCTCCTTGACTAGGGGCTCCCCCTAGCTTAATGGATTCACCTCGAAGAGCCCTAATATATCTTGATGGCCTGACCTTAGTGTAGTTCAACTCAGCCTCGATGGCTTTGCCTTGGCCAAAGTTCACTTCACCTCGATGGAGTCTCCTCGACTAGGGGATCCCCTTTGCTCGACAAATTCATCTCGGTGAGTCCCAACACACCTCAACAGTTTGGCCTCACAGTGTTTTGACTTAGCCTCGACGACTTTGCCTCGATGGTCTCTTCTCAACTAAGTGCTCTCCCGAGCTTGATGGTTTCACCTTGGCACATCAACTTTAGCACTTTGGCACATGCCATCCCACCTGAAGGTCATACCTTGGTCAATGAAACACTTCTTGCTTCATGAGCTACGCTGTTCAGGGTTGAGCAGCCACAACCTCACCATTCAGGGTCACATACTCACCCTTTGGGGTTGAGTAAATAGATACTCACACTCTGGGGCCGAGTTAATGGATATCCTTCGGGCCCAAGTGGACAAATACTCACTCTTCGATGTCGAGTAGACTTAACCTATTATGGACATCTCCTCACCTTCCAAGGTCGAGCAGGTACACACATGTGCTCACGAACCTCGTCTCGAGTGCTAAGTTTTTTGGATGGGATACGATGAAGTTTTGGCCTCTCCCCAACCATGAAATGCTCTCAAGCTTTCTCTCGAGTGCCAAGTTTTTTCATTGGCAAACAGTGGCGTTCCAGTCCCACCCCATCCACGAAGCACTCACGAGCCTCATCTTGAGTGCTAAGTTTTTTGGGTGAGAGACGGCGAAGTTTCAGCCTCTCCCCAACAACAAAGTGCTCTTAAGCTTTCTCTCAAGCACCAAGTTTTTTTGATGGCAGACACTAGCCTTGTCTCGAGCACTAAGTTTTTTGGATAAGAGACAGTGAAGTTTCGGCCTCTCCCCAACCACGACATGCTCTCAAGCCTTGTTTGGAGTGCCAAGTTTTTTTGATAGGAGATAGTGGCGTTCTAGCCCCACTCCATCTGCAAAGCACTGGCGAGCCTTGTCTCGAGCACTAATTTTTTGGATGGGAGATGACAAAGTTTTGGCCTCTCCCCAACCACAAAGCGCTCTTGAGCCTTGTCTTGAGTGTCAAGATTTTTCAACGGGAGATAATGGCGTTTCGACCTCTCTCCATCTGCAAAGCACTCACAAGCCTCATCTCGAGTGCTAAGTTTTTTGGATGGGAGATGGTGAAGTTTCAACCTCTCCCCAACCGTGAAGTGCTCTCGAGTCTTGACTCAAGAACCAAGTTTTTTTGATGGGAGATCGTGACATCCCAACCTCACCTCATCCAGGCTAAGTTTTTGGATGGGAGACGGCGAAGTTTTGGCCTCTCCCCCAACAACAAAGCAATCTCAAGCCTTGTCTCAAGAGCCAAGTTTTTTTTATGGGAGACGTGGCATCTTGAGCACTATGTATTTTCGATGGTGCCACACGTCGTCATCTAGGCTCGACGTCCGTCGTGCACTGCCATCCTGGCTCAAACCAATCCACCTTGCCACTGCTATTTGGGCTTAACCTGGTGGAGTCCACCCACGATGGTCTCGGGCACCGCCTCCACTTCAACCCTGCCATGTATTGGGTACGAGTTTAGGCTATGGACAATAGATGTAGACATAGTGTCATTGCCTTTCCTATCTTTCTAGGCGCTGCCCCTAGACTTGGTCTACGCCGCATCCCAGATCAGGTCCACCTCACCCTCAGGGGAGGTCAGCACCTCGCCTAGACGAGGTACATGCCACCCCAAACCAGGTCCACGCTGCACCAAAGACAAGGTTTGCGTCACTCCCAAGAAGGTGGTTCACTATGCTTGTTGCCTCGGCCCTTCTAGTGCATTGACGAAGTTTTTCAAGCATCTTGAGAGTAATGGCTTGACCTCAATGTGGTTCGATCGGTCTTGATGGCTTTGCCTCAGCCAAACTTTACTTTGCCTCCATTGCATATCCTTGACTAGGGGCTCTCTCTAGCTATAACGGATAACCAAATGATAACCAAATCATCTCCCTCCATTGAAGACCATACCCTAGTTTGTTGAATACTCCTTGTCTCATAGTCAATGCCTCGATCAGTTGACCACCATGCATTTTGGGTGCATATCTCCTCGCCTCAAAGGCCATTGCTCGGTGAGTCCAGAGCTCCTTGCAAGGTCATGCCACAGGGTTCTGTCGTTCTTCGATGGATAAGCCTTGGCTACACCTATGTGAGTCAAGCTTGGCACTCCTATACGTACCTTCATCTCTCGAAGGCCATGAGTCAATAACTCACTTCACGAGGCACTTCTTGGGGATATGTCCTAGCTTCATGCCTCCATGTAACTTCGGGGATATGTCCTAGCTCCATGCCTCCATGTGTATTGGGGATATGTCCTAGCACTCCTCGGCGTGAGCTAAGATCTGAGAGCAAAAATGTAACTTCGGGTGCTTTCCTTCCCCTCTATAAATAGAACCCCTTGTAGATAGGGAGGGGAAGGCCACTTGTACACTCACATCCATATGCAATACATTCGTACGATTGCTTGTGTGTGATTATCATTGAGTCCCTGTTTGCATCCTCGGTGGTCCGCGATTCTGATCGTGAGTACCTACAAGTTTACTGTCCGATCTCATAGCGATGACAAAAACTATTTAAGAATTATGAGAACAATCATACATGTTTGGCCACCAAAACATTTTATCGTTTGTCTTAGCCAAGAAAATTGGATGCCTTGAAATGCTTGTTCCTTTTATATTACCGAATGTCACTTATCAGTGTACCATTAACCACTATTGATCACATTCACACCCTTTTAGTTTTCTCCTGAGTCATGACCCTTCCATAAATAAAAAGAAATGCAAGCAGCACGTAAATCATGATTACATGTTTAGATAAGATATCGATTGTTAATAAATATCGATTATGTCTTGCTTGTTGGAGAGTATTGTTAGGGAAGTTACAGAAGAAGTACAATATAGAAGTAATCCAGGGATAGGTTTGTGTTGGATGAGAGCTGTGAGAGGTGTGGTCTTTGGAGATTAGCCAAACAGGCAAGTTGGTGAGAGAGAGATGACATGGTAGCTAGCTCCCCTATAAGAGAGATATTGAGATAATTATAGACGCATTATTACATTAATTAGGGTGTGTAAGCATCTATCCGAGCCCTCTTGTCGTGTAAAACTAAACTAAAGGGACCTCTCTTCCAAACCCTAGGCCAACACGTGTACAGTGTACATGTATATATGGGTTAACACCATAGCCTAGCTAGCTTCTCTCTCACACTCCCTCTACAGATACAACGTTTTGACTAGTCCTTACAGCTAGCTAACAGCCCAGTACACATTTCCTCTTCACTCATCCAAGTAACTCGATCTGAAGCTTTGCTAGGCAGGCCTCTCATCGCTCCGGTAAATTAAAGATGGCTTCGTCGTCGACGACGAACACATCGGATGGCCCGAAGTCGTCGTCGTGCCCGAGGGGACACTGGCGGCCTGGGGAGGACGAGAAGCTGCGGCAGCTGGTCAAGAAGCATGGGGCGCAGAACTGGAACTCCATTGCCGAGAAGCTGGATGGCAGATCAGGTTGGCTGATTAATCCTTCGGCGATTTGTTTTTGGTGTGCTACGAATACTACTGTTCCTGTTCTCCTCCCACCTTGTTATTGTCTTGAAGGAGATGATCGAAACCTTGGTTGTTGCATGCGTTGATTGATTTGTGTTAGAGATCAGAATCTATGATATGCATACTTGATTTAAATTAATCATGGATCAGGTTGGTGTAGTAGTTCTACGATCATGTTGTTCGAGTGTTGCATCTGCAATTTCCCCCTTCTTTTAAAGGAGATGAAAATTGGCTTGCCTATCATGCATGTATGTTAGTTTTGGGGCAAAATTTTGATCATGCGTATACTTTAATCTAAGCACTTCAAGTAAGCCATGCATCCAATACGTTCTTTGTAATCGTCTTGTACGAGCTAGCTTTAGTTTTTTTTTAGTTGAAGCATATCTTGGAGAAAGAAGGATAAAAAGTATGTCTGGTGAGTGTCGTGAGTTTTTCTTCCATACTATTCCAAAAAAAAAAAGATTAGCATCAATTTTTTAATATATATATATATATATATATATATATATATATATATATATATATATATAATGTAGTTAAATCGAAAATAAAGGCCAGAAGGCATGATCTAATTAAGTTCTTTTTTCTAATCTGAATCACTGATGTTCAGAACTTCAGATAATCTGTACGTAGCTAGGACTGAAAATTAGTATATGTTGATAAATTTTCAAGAATTTGAACCGTTTGAAGTCCATTCAAATATATTCATCTTTGCGGTGTCTTCTCTCTCAGTATTAATTTGTTGCTCTCAAATTAGGTATGCCCTTGAAATATTTCTTCAACAAAATTATGGTTCATGCGCACTTGTGTAAAAGTTCGTGAACAACTAATATAAAAGCACGCACTTGCACAACTTTTGACTACTTAGCATGCATCTTTATTCTTAATCTCCTCTTAATTTCAAACTGAGATTAATTACCCCAAAATTTAAGCATATATTTTTCTTTTCCAGAACATATTTGCGCATGCGTAAATATGAGCCCAAAAGAACAAAAAGAGAATAAAAAAAGAAGTAATCAACACGCACGGACGGTTAGTTCACAGGAAGCATCCATGCATGCGTAGATGTGTCAAGAGTTGATCACCTACACCCACTGAAATTTTCACTCTCCTCTCATGCCATGCAAGTTGATAAAACTAGCTAGATCGATCCATATGCAAGCACCTTTAATTCTGTGCACTCTCTTTTTAATCCTCTCGTAATTAAGTGTCATGTGATCGATCATCCTAATTAGTCGTGCAGTACCAAATAAAATTACACTGAATTTCCTGACCTGTTAATTAATTTCTTTTTTAAAAAAATTGATTTGTGGAGTTGTGTGTGTATGCGTGTAAGGCAAGAGCTGCCGTCTCCGGTGGTTCAACCAGCTGGACCCCCGGATCAACAAGCGGCCGTTCACGGAGGAGGAGGAGGAGCGGCTGCTGGCGGCGCACCGCGTCCACGGCAACAAGTGGGCGCTCATCGCCCGCCACTTCCCCGGCCGCACCGACAACGCCGTCAAGAACCACTGGCACGTCGTCAGGGCCCGCCGCTGCCGCGAGCGCTCCAAGCTCCTCGCCAAGGCGTCGCTGCCAGCCTACGGAGGAGGCCAGCTCGAGTTCGGCAGCCCGTCGGCGACGTCGACGGGCTCGCTTTGCTTCGGCTTCTCCAAGCCTAGCAGCGGTGGCGGCCTGTTCGGCTCATCGGCGGCGGCGGCTCCTACTACTCCATTGTTCAAGACCTATGGCAATGCTACTAGTAGTAGCAAGATGAGCTTGGCGGGCACGAGTTTCGAGGCAGCCAAGTACAGCTACGGCGGCGAGCAGCCGATCATGGCGCCAGCTCTCTCCATCACCTTCTCTTCTTCAAGAGAAGCTCTGGCGTTGGATGGCCATCACACGAAGGATCACCACGACGGTGATGACCAGCCATTGAAGTGGAAGCAGGACGTGCCGTTCATCGACTTCCTCGGCGTCGGCGTGTCGTCGTGAACGGAGAATCGAACGAAGCCGCATTATCGAATCGGCCGGCCAATCGATTGATCGGTGTTGTTAGAGCAACGTAGCATCGTTAATTCCTAATTAATTAGTAGGTTAATTAGGATATAAGAATGCTAGCAAACTAGCAAGCTAGGTGATGATCAGGTGCGTGCATGCACGGTTAATGGCAGGGAGGATGAGCGCGTTAGAACTTTGTGATGATCATGTGTTGATCGATCAAATAAGGCTTGTGACACATGCGTGGTTTGGTGTTTCTGGTTAATTTGTTAAGAGTTAATCGATTATCACCTACGCATTCATTTCAATTGAGAGCTAGCTCCTTGTGTTTTATCTGTTGTGATTAAAGAAACGGTGAATGGTGATCAAGTCCAATGTTGTGTTTCAATCCTAACCGATTGGTGATCAGGTTTCTCATAAAAATGATGATAATAAGATGCATTGTCCATGAATAGCTAGTGGATTGGATTACACAGGAAACTATAATTTTAGACCAAACTAACACTGTCTGTTACAACCCAGTTCCATGGAATGTTTAATTCTTCAGTACATGGCAAAGCTAAGTACAAGGCGTATTGATCGATCGCTAGCTTCAGACGGTACAAATTCCAAAGGCCATGCACATCATGAACAAAATTTTGTACAATAGTTCGTGCAAGCATGCAAGCTTTACCCAGCCTAAATATGTGAAAATGATTAATTAGAGGGAAGTGCTAAGCAGCACTCAAGTGTTTTTTTGTAGTTCAAAGCACTTAGAATTTTTGGACGTTGGATCTAACGATCCCCTATACCTATCTTCAAAAAATATGAGTACTTCGAATCTGACACTTTGAATATCTATTCAACGAATCTCCCCTACCCCCCTCTAAAAACATCTGAATGCTCCAAATCTAGACCGTTTGATGAAAATCCAACGCCAAAAAAAATCTGAATACTCTCAACCTAAAAAACACTCGAGTGCCTTTTAGACACCACCTTAATTAAATTAACTTAGAGAGAGAAAAATATGTAAGTCAGTATTTTACCCATTTGCTCTCAAAAGGTATGCAGTCATGACGCAACTCCATGAACAGTAACCCTAAAAATATATTATTTTTCATCCAACCTCCGGTTTAACTTATGTAATAATTGCCTTTTGTTTGCTTCTAGCTACCTACGCGAGTAAAAGTACAAGTGACCAAAGCTGTTGCGCAGAGAGTTCAAATACGAAAGAGCACTCCCCTTCAGTTCTTTGACATTTATATATTCAGGTTGTTGCAACCCCTTGCCGTTTCTAGCACATATAGTAACTGCATGTTTTTGGTTCTTGCAAGCAAAGGGAAAGCTAGATTAGGCAACTAACTGGTGTTCTATTTTTTATGTCAGGCAGAAATGTTTAAAGATCTATGTTGGTTAAAACATTGTTCATCAGATGTAACTATCACCATGTATGCCCTTAACAGAATGCATTATATATATATATATATATATATATATATATATATATATATATATAAAACAGCCAAGATGTACATTTGGTGAGAAAATGACATCTGTTTGGACGTTGTTGGTTTGGTGTCTAATTTGCTAGCTACTTAGCTTCGATCTTTGGGTAGCTAGCCTAGCTGCCTTTCTTGCAAAGTAATTAACGAGAGTGCTGTCATGCTGAACTATCGATGGTGCAAGCCTCATGGAATAAGAATTAATTCCATTAATTATACACTAAGATCCTGATCGTTTCGGTTTTTTTCAGCTTCAGCTTCTAACTTCAGTTTTTTTTCACTATTCACTACACTATCCACTAACTCAGCTACAGTATTTTTTCAATCAGCTATAGTGTTTTTTCAGCCAAAAGTCATCGCTATTCCGATCACCCCCTAAGGAAATGTGCTATTGGTGGTAAGCCAGGTACCAGGAGTAAAAAAACTTCTTTCAGGAAAAAAAATGTTGATGGATTGTGTTGCTCAAAAGTAAAACTATTTAACCTTCGTTAAGAAACAGAAAATTAAGGTAAATTAAACATATAGTAACGAGGAACATAAAATTCAATATTAGTTGGTTCCTAAGTCCTACCGGCCACATGCAAGTGCTTCTTTTAGACTCCTACGTAAACAACAACTGTTAAAAGCGACCACTACAACAATAAGTAGCAATATTAGTTCATCATGGCAGACAAACCGACATTTTTGTTTCGAGAGGAGGCAGACAAACAAACAAACTTTGAACAGTCTAAATTCAGTATGGATGCAGCTGGGGCTATGTAAACAGATGCGGTGGAAACAGATCAACTAATACACACCTGAATATTGATCTTTTTCACATTGTAGCCCATAAATTTTCTTTGCATACGGATACAAATACAGATACCTTAAATACAAATACAAAAAGAATATAAATTGAATTGGAACCGGCCACGGATAGACAGAAGGATCGTACACACAAAAACGTAACCTCATCAACTAATTAAAATGTCAATTCTATAAAAAAAAACCAGAGAATTACTGGTCTAACAACAAATCTATATATGCACAGACAACTAGTGATATTCAAATTACCTCCTTTGCTTTCGAGGTCTAAAAAATCCCACAATAATCCTTCAATTAGAAAAATAAAATGTTTAGAAATTCTCTTATTAATCGAGACAAAATGAGAAGATCTACACTACTTATTTAAGATCAAATTATAATAGTGCAGATTAATTATATACAATTATATCTATTATAATTGTATAACATATACAATTATTTTTTTAAAAGATAACAGAGTTATATAATAAATATAATATGTTACAATATCTAACCACGTGATTGTGTGGGAAATTCCGCTGGTTATATTGAACAATAAATGAGTCAACCACCAAAATTTGCCATCTAGCTTACATTGTGCTTACTGTGTAACAAGGTCGAAAAAAGTGGCCTCAAAAAGTTTTTAAAAATGAAAGGAAATAGTAGAGGACATTTTGTTCTCGTGTTCAATTATCATTTTGATGTTTTATCGGATATCCATTAATTTTTTCTATTTAGCAAATATCTCTGGGATATCCGTCAAATATGAATTTCGTACAGACTGAATATTAATTGCTATTCCCATATTATAGCACATATACGGATATATGGGGTACAGATTAGACTTTAGAAATAACAATACACGCTGTTTTTTTAATACAGGCATACAGTATTGGGTTGGACGGATCTGATCCTCCCACATTTAATAATAGACGCATACTTACACACACCATACTGACATCATATATCATACATACATACACCCGTGTACGTCTTACTGAAATACATGTTAGGTCTAAAACGAAGGTTGTTAGATAATTTTTTTATTTATTCAGTACCTCTGGGAGCGTGAACACTTACTTTTCCACCGAACACAGTGTGTAAAGATGAGCGTATGCGTCTAACCTAGGGTTTGAACGTGAACGGATCAGACGCTCGACGAGAGTCGTAGCCAACTAACCTACGCTCGGTTCTCTTCAGCCTAAACCGCATATACTATATTTTCAGGCCTAGCCTAAGCCCAGCACAGGTACAAGGCTTTTGGCCCACACTGATGCTTCAAGGGTGATTCAGTTCTTGATCTTTTTCACATTGAATAATCGGGGCAAAACTATCTCCTCGTGTTTGCGTTAAGATGTGGAATATCATCACTGCCAACATCTAAATAATGGTTACCAACAAGACTATGAAAAATCATATACAATGCTAACTCTTACTGGAATGTATCATGAATATATAGCATGTCATCTTATATTGCAGAATGCCAAAAATTAAAATATAAATAAAAAAGGAACAAATAACGGAGCTATTGAGTTACTAAAGAAATAATGCAAACATCTCATCTGGGAGCTACACTGGCAATGTGGAAGAAGGGCTATCACTTTTTCAACTAATAACATGTAAAGCTACAAACATAGATGCAGTAAATCATGCAAAGAAATAAAGTGAGTAAAATTTACTGAAACACGAACTAACACTGCCAAGTTATTTATGTGAGATCCCTTCCTCCATTGTGAGGAGTGTTTCGAACTGAACCTAGGCATACTATAAGTAAATTGGAATCAGGCACTTGTAAGAAACATTAACCAAAATTTCAATTAAGATATACTTATGTCCGAGGATAAGGTTACCCTATTGAATAGATCAATGAGATCAACCAAATGTGGCACCGAATGATTCGTGAAATACGGCTGCGAAGGATAATCCCATCAGTATCATCGCACTACAAAAGACAGTAAGTGGTTTCATAATAGGTTACAGGCAAAAATGCAGAACCATCTGCATGCTATCGAAATAAATAAACAAAAACAATAAGCTGAAATTAGATCGCATGGCACAAATTAAAGTCCTTCGTTCTATCGAGACCAGGGGTAAATCTATTATAAAACGACCGACTAATATCTTGGTTTCTGCCAATAACCTTGAGCTCCCAAACAAGTAAAAAGCTACATGACCTATGTGGTTGTCGAGCTCCGAATCTGTAAATTCGGACTTTCTGTGTATGCTGCACTAATATAGGATCACGCTAGTATATACAGTATAAACATAAATAAAATATCGACCATATGCACGATTAACAAAGAAAAAGACTCAAATAATAATAATTATCAAAGTTATGACTTTATAGTCAAGTTTTCAAATAATAATTTAAATGGTTTAAGAAACTAGCAGCGAAAGACAAAAATAAGCATAGTGGCTATTCGACATGTCTATAGGCAATCGACTGGGGAGCGAAGTCCTAATCCACGAAGCTGTCAAAGTATCCTCCCTCAGGTACCTCCTACTGATATGGTCCTTATTTTTCAACTGAGCAACAATAGGCATAAAACCATAAGTACATTGGTACTCAGTAAGTTGTTTGTAACAAAAAATACAATATAGTATACAAGGTTTACCAATTGATAGCTGAAAGATTAATTTTGCAAAAAAAACAGTAATTGAAGGTAAATATAATAAATAGATTGAAAGTAAATTTTAAGAAAAATAATAATAAATAACCAAAGAAATTAAATAAAATACCAGTGAACTAATGATTCATTTTTCAAAATTATCCCAACTAAATTTTATGAAACATCTACCCCTCGTGTGAAATCACTGAACATTTTTCACAACCGGGGGCACGGCTATTCGAATAGTTTTACACTTTGCAGAGGTTGCACAACTTTACCCACACAATATGATCATCCTCACGTTAAAGAAAAATCACAACAAAGCATTTACAATGCTCAACTTTAAGTCAACTCCGCCTGCTAAAGTTTCGTGGCAGAGTAAGCTACTACCTAGTCAAAGAGCCCCCTCTTGCACCTCATGGAAATCAACATCTATGTTCATCACATTGGTGAAATAAAAATTAAAATACTATAAATTAATCAGTCAGGTATATCACATACTAGACATGCAATTGCATAGTAAGGTTTAAATCAATGACGCATAAAGTTAACTCCTTAAACATTACCTAAGAAAGACATCCACATCTCTCGAAGTGAATTCACACTTCTCTCTTTACTGTGCGATCACTTGCCTAGGTGAAAATCAATTTTTGTATAACCAATACCAATAACACACCAATGTTATGACACATAAATTTTATAATTGTGGCTACAACAATAATTCAATATCTCATTAAATCAAATTAATTAATTGATCACATGTGATAATAAACACAACGATACTATAAGCATGGCTAAGCATATGAATCGTATAATCCATGTGACAACTAGTATTGCATCACTAAATAATTTTTTATCCTATGGTGACAATGGTAACATAGCATTGTTGCACTAATATAGGATCACGCTAGTGCATACAGTGTAAACATAAATAAAATATCGACCATATGCATAATTAACAAAGAAAAAGACTCAAATAATAATAATTATCAGAGTTACGACCTTATGGTCAAGTTTTCAAATAATAGTTTAAAGGGCTTAAGAAACTAGCAGCGAAAGACAGAAATAAGTGTAGTAGCTATTCGACATGCCTATAGGCAATCGATTGGGGAACGACGTCCTAAGACGGAGACGTGATCTAGATCTTCAAACCTTACTTCAGTTAATTGCTCTAGATCTTTAAACCTTACTTCAGCTCCGTCGAAGACGTGATCTAATGAGAGAGAACAAAATAAAGTACAAATAAATTCAAATAAACTCTAAAAACTTCAAAACTATAATCAAAAAGTAGATCTCAATTTTAGATAAATTTAGGAAAAAAGAATCAGATCAATCGGAGCTAAAACGGAGAAGAACAGACTCTCAGAAGATTTAATTCTAAAGAAAAAGAGATTTATTGGAATTATTTTTTCTAAAGGAAATTCCTACTTTATGACGTCAGCAACTAATTTTATTTTTTTGGCAAAAATACTTTCCTAAAGGAAATTGGGATTTGTGATATTATCAGATGACATAGCGGCTGACTAGGACACTAGGGCTGACATGGCACCGACTAGGGGTGGAAACGAGCTGAACCGAGCCGGCTCAAGCCAGACTCAGCTGAGCTCGCACCGAGCGGAGCCATAGCTCAGCTCAACTCGTTTAGAAGTCGAGCTAGAATGCAGGCTTGGCTTGGCTCGGCAGATGGCTCGAGCCGGCTCGCGAGCCAAGCTGGCCAAACCAGGTCATGGTGGCCAACTTCCTACTACACGATGACGGCATGAAGAACTCCAACTTCCTATACAAGTTCATCATCAAGAGGAAATCAAGAACGAACGAAGCTTACCTTGGCGTGCAGGTCCTCGGCTTCCCGAACGAAGAACTCGGCAAGGGACAAGCCATTGACGCCGGCGGCGGCCAAGTAGGCTGGTGCGTTGCGCGGGCGGTTGGCGCGCTCGATGAGCGCGAAGACAATGGAGTCCTCCTCGCGGATCAGCGCGTCGTGCACCACGCCCAGGCTCAGCTGCTCGCCAGTAGGAGGACAGATCGACAACGGGAGGATGTCATCGAGCAGGGAAGACAGCGGCGCATGGGTGGGAAGACAGATCGATAGCGTGGGGGTGGGCGGGAGGTCAGATCGGCGGTGGGGTGGCCGGGAGGATAGATCGGTGGCGAAGAGGTAGCTGGGAGGACAAATCGACGGCGGGGGTGGCTAGGAGGACAAATCAGCGACGGGGTCGAGTGGGGGAGAGCGGCGGCAGCACGAGGGGCAGGGAGGTAGGCGGCGGCGGGGGTGGCCAGGAGGACAAATCGGCGGTAGGGTCGAGTGGGGGAGAGCGGCGGCAGCACGGGGGGCAGGGAGGTAGGCGGCGGCAGCGGGGAGCGGTGACGGGGGAGCCGGGAGGAGGCGGCGGGGGCGGGGGTGGGTGGGGGAGAGCGGTGGTAGGCGGTGGCGGCGGAAGTAGGGAGGGAGGCGACAGCAACGGGGGTGGGGGCAGAGGAGCGGAGAGGAGGCGGCGAGGGCGGGCGGGGGAGAGCGGTGGTAGGCGGGGGCGGGGGAGCGGGGAGGGAGGCGGCAGCGGCAGGGGCGGGGGCGGGGGAGCGGGGAGGAGGTGGCGAGGGAGCGGGGAGAGAAGCGACGAGGGCGAAGAGAGCAAGCGAGCGGAGAGAGTGGAGAGTGGTGAGACCGAGCGACGAGCGGAGTCTGCAGAGATATACATGACACATCGCCCCTGGCTTGTTCCGGCTCGCGAGCGGCTCGGGCTCGGCTCGTTAGTTAGCCGAGCTGCAGCAGAGGCTTGGCTCGCTGGAGGAAGCTTCGAGCTCGAGTCGAGTTGAGCCGACTACGAGCTCAAGTAGTTCACGAGCCTCATGCTTTTTGTCCAACCCTAGTGGCTGCTAGCATGGATGCTGACTTGGCTTGCTCACCGGTGTATGGAATAGTGCTTCTGGCCCACAGGACCCACATGTCATAGATGCAGTGCACACGGACTAGGTTCACAAAGAAACAAAAAGAGACACGGTCAGCATGGTACGTTAGCGGTATGCATAGCGCGAGGTGTCGCCTCGGTGTGTATGGTGGCACGCAAACGGGAAAACCCACAAACAGCAACGGGCGTCTGAGGTAGGCAGCGGGACGGCCGGGGTGACAGCGGAACGGGGAGTTCGGTCAAATGGCACAGCCGGGGCAGCTGGTTGGCGGGTGGAGACTCACCGAAGATGGCAGAGCAGCAAGGTCGAACATGAAGACGCAGTGGCCAGAGGCAAGAACGAAGGAAACGGCGAGCTCTAATATGGGCGAGACGATGAGCGACGCGGTAGTGGGACGGGGAAAACCCGAGGCGTGGCCGGTGCTTTATACCCGAACACCAAGGAGGCCGGGGCTAACACGGCACGGAGGACGGGTCGGAGACGACACGGACATCTAGAACTCCTGGACAAACACGATGGAGAGAGAGCTCTGGGAAGATGAATAGTAGACATCGTTCTCGATTGGTGACTTGTGGCAACTGGAGGTAAACGGACGACCGACGCAAAAGGTGTGTCGAATGGCTGACACTTGTTACAGGCCGATGGCTAGGCTGAAGGATTGGGCTAAAGTTTAGGGTTTCGGCCCAAAAGAGGTTTTATGGATTTTTAAGAATTTCTAAATTCAAAATTAGGTTTTAATTCAATTGAACT
Organism: Melocanna baccifera; assembly: GCA_036346265.1. NCBI lineage: Eukaryota > Viridiplantae > Streptophyta > Magnoliopsida > Poales > Poaceae > Melocanna > Melocanna baccifera. The sequence continues at coordinate 17,331,475 of CM070707.1, read as the reverse complement.
CTAGAAAATAACAAACAAATCCGAATAAATCCAAAAAATTCCTTGAGCCCAATAACTGAGGATGTGAATTTTAATTTTTTTTAAAGATTCAAATAACTCCTGAGGATCGATAGTTTTTCACTGGCATTGCTTCCTCTGAACTTGCAGACACTTCTTCAACTAGGACACATGAAAGATATCATATATCCCACTAAAAGTCACAGGTAGCTCTAACTGGCAAGCAACTTCTCCCCTACTCTTTAATATTTTGAATGGCCCAACATAACTTGGTGCAAACTTTCCTTTCATTTGAAACTGCTTAACTCCTTTGAACGGCGTGATCCTGAGATACACATAATCACCTAACTCAAAGCTCAACTTTCAAAGACAGGTATCCGTATAACTTTTCTGTCTAGCCAGAATAGTTCTTAACCTTTTCTAGATTAATCAAACTTTCTTCTCAACTTCCTTTAGATATTTTGGCCCAATGACTTGACATTCCCCTATCTCTTTACAATTGATATGGTCCTGTATTTTCTGCTATACAAAACTTTGAACGATGACATTTGTAAAGTGATATGGTAACTGTTATTGTAAAAGAACTCTACGAAAGACATATAACTATCCCACTAGGCTCCATGGTCTAGCACACAAGATCTTAGCATATCCTCAAGAATCTGATTCATACACTCAGTATGACCATCGGTCTGTGGATGATATGTTGTACTGAAATTCAAATGAGTACCCATTGCTTCTTAAAAACTTCTCCAGAATCATGAGATGAACTGTGATCCACAATCTGATACTATTTTCTTAGCAAATCCATAAAGGCTCATAATTCTAGATATGTACACTTCTACCAACTTTCCACCTGCATAGGTTGTCTTGACCAGAATAAAATGAGCAATCTTTGTCAAACGATCCATAATTATCCAAATTGAATTAAAACCATCACTGGTCTAAGGTAATCCTGTAATAAAGTCCATGCCAATTTCTTCCCACCTCCACTCGGGAATCCTCAACAGTTGTAGCAAACCCGCTGGTCTTTGATCTTTGACATACATCGCAAAGTACAATATACTATGCTATCTCATATTTCATACTTGGCCATCAATATTTGTTCTTGATATCTTGATACATCTTGGTACTACCTCGATGAATCAAGTACAACGACTCATAGGCTTTTTTAAGCAACAACTCCATTAACTCTTTTTTATTTGGCATACACAAACGCTCCTTAAACCACAAGGTACCTTTATCATCCTCTATATGATATACCTTTACTCATATTAGTTTTGATCCGCTGAATATTTTTATCCTTTGATTGAGTTTGGCGAATCTGATTATCTAAAGTTAGCTGCAACTCCATTGTGACAAAGAATCCTTCTAGACCAACTCCAAAGTAAACTTCTAGAATTCTTCGACCCACAGACGGCGGCACGCGTCTGAAGTAGGCAGCGGGACGGCCGGGGCTGGCTAAAAATGACACTAAAAATGACGATTCCAGCCAAAGGTTACTGGCTACAATATGAGACCATTTCGGTTCAGCAAACTGTGTGAGATGGGCGAAGCATAGCCGCTGTCTTGCTTCAGGATCTGATGATCGGGCCATCCTAATTCATGAGAGAAAAACTGGTTCTGGGAACATCTGAATTTGGACGTGGATACCAAGGAAGAGTAATCTGATGAACCAACATCCCATCCACTTTAGCGGCAATATAACTGCTTTGCTATTTGCTTCGTGGCTCTGCACAGGAACAACCAAAGAAGAATTACTAATGCACCTGAAACAATGCCGTTGGCGAGGAACTTCGAAATTTTATTGTGTATCACTCCAGAAAAAGGGCCTTCTCATATATGTGGCTTCCGAAACGACATCACAGATATCCCACCTTGGCCATTTGTCTTCACGCTTTCCTTCTTTGTGTTTTCCCAGTGATACTACTACCTTTTGTCATACTTATATTCACTTGTGCTCTTCATTGACTCTACCTCATCACTTGTAGATCTACCTATAGACCTGTTTGATATGACCGTGGTTTATAGTTTTTAGCTAATTTTTTTGAATTTTAGCTATTTGTGACAGAAACTACGGAGAGAGAGACTCGTTTGTGATTTTAGATGGTACAGATGTTGAGTTTTTAACGTGTACTACAATTAACTTGTAGACTCCATCTCAAAAAAAATATTTCGTTTAAAAATTAGATACTATAGTAAAAATCAAAATCCGATTTGAAAAGCTGAAAAAGACATATCCATGTATCTACAACCAAAAAGAAGGTATGCTATTACTTTTTAGCTCCATAGCGTTCTAGCACATACGTTGGTTTCTTGTCCCGCTCGTTTTAGTTTCAGCTTCTAGTTTCAGCTTTTTTTTTTACTATTCAGTAATTCATCTTTTTCTGAATTTTTTTTTATTTTTTGTGCTTTTTTGCATTTTTCTTTTTTTTCCGTATTCCTTTGCATTGTCCGTGATAGGCTAACATATTTTTTCTATTTTTATATTTTTTTTAAAATTTAATTATGCCCAAAAAGCTAAATCAGCTACAGTAAAAAATGAACTACAATAAAATTTCAGTTAAAAATCAGAAATCACCGCTAAAATGAACGTCACCTGACTAATTATAGTCTCTACCGTCACAGCGACAACAGGACGAGCCCCACAAACAAACCAAGGAACAAAAAAAAGTTTTCTTTTGATCAAGACCAATCCAAGAACTAGACCAGCCCACAGACACGGAGTGTTCTATGCCTCTCAACCGTTAAGTACCAAAGCTTTCTGCATAACACCCTCCTTGCATCTTACGTGCCGTACAGCCTCCACCATTACTGCCACATCATCATGCATAGGCATATTTTATCCGATGCGAGTGTTGGGCCTCGCGTATCCAGCAAAGCATCTCGATTCTCGAAGGACGCCTATATTATCTTGGGCTCTTTAATGCCAGATACTTTGTTTGTAGATCATGTTATCCACTATTTGTAAATTATAAATCCTATTTTTGCTTTCTGATTTGCAAAATAGAGCCATACAAATCTTGCGACTCATCATTATTACCGATGTTACACATCACTGACAAATCGACAGAGTTGCACACAATTCGTATGTATACCTATGTTCCTTCCAAATTTCTATAGTTACCCTAAATGCTTGTTACTCGGTCCTCGTCCTATCGCACCATATTTATTATTGTGCCGTATTAGTGTTACAGAATTAAACATAGACAATACTTTACATTTTCAGATCACATGTAGAACCTATGTGTCAACACTGTTATACAAAGAAAGTAGCCACATGGTTCATTCTTTGGAACTTCAGGTATCGAAGGACACATCTCCAAATATTTTTCATATCAGCCTACATTTCGTTATCTGTCACGGCGCAACGTAGTGCACTACTCTATCTAGTACTAATGGGCTAATGGATTGTAGGCAATTAGTAGTTTTTGTTTTTTTATGTACACGCTAGATAGCAGAGGTCGGGAAAAACTTTTCCAGAAAATCCCCCCCCCCCCCCCCAATAAATCCGAAATCTCAGAAAATCTTGGAAAAAAATTGTTCAAATTTTTAAATTTGTAAATATGATTTTTTTTTAGTAGAAATGGAAAAACAAAAAAAATAGTGTTGGTTTTGGGGGTTGAACTCAAAAGACCTAGTGCTCACCAACCATCATCCTTACCACTAGACTAGTTGTAACACCCCGGCCCCTTCCCTCAGTTCAAAGTGCTACTACTTACTCTATGATGCTACTAGTTTCAACTTTTGCTGCTGGACTTGCGTAGCAACTCCTCTTATTAAATAGCACTCAACGGCAAAAGACAATCACTTAACATTAAACACGGCGGAGGCATGAGTTTGCCAAATACCAAAAGATGCTCATATGCTATACAAGGCTAAGTATGTCATCTATGAGTGATATGACAAACTTTTAACATTATCTACCTGTCATGCCATCACAGTTTAAGCATGTCAACTAGAGTGACATGTGAATTACTGTTGTATGTGGGATAACTGTGCTATTCCCGCATATGCATGTTGCTTTCACTCTCCTGCCTAAAAAGACAACAAAGCAAGGGTGAGTCCAAAGACTCAGCAAGTACACGATAAAATAGTAACATCATTCTAGCAATTCAACCAATTCCATGACTGAGATTTGTAAATCAATTCTACGACCGTAAGCTGTAATTCCAATCTATGACTGTAATTGTAAATCAAAATCCATGTCTGTACGTAGTAGATCCACCTCTTTGTTCCTATGTTATTGTCTATATCATTTTCACGCAGAGCAATGTAATGCGATGATCAGTACTGTAGCTAATACCAGTATAGCGGAGTGTCCATCCGTCGATGGACCACTCAATCCCCATCCTCTTTTTTACGGGAATCCAACTTCCACTCCCGTGGAATTCCTACCAAATTAGGCCATGTTTCTCTGTGAATGAGTGTAATGCATGATGCAACATGTTTCCACTGTTGGCATTTAACTTATAAGTGGCACTCATCACGGTATGATTAGCACCTAATCATACATATCACATAAACACTATAGATCACGGAATGAAAACACTAATAGTGAGCATTCACCACAATTCACTGTTCTACCATGCACTTACCTGTGTACTTGTGAAGAATGTAAGGATGGCACGAACCCCATGCCTGCCCCTGAGCAAACATCACACATTTCAATTAATTGCTAAAGAAATTCACACAAGCATGCAAGTAGTATCGGCTCTACACGTATAGACAACCGACACATTTCTACGTACTAACCTGATACCAACAAACTTTCTCTTACTGGACACCTCCTTGATGCCCCGGTGCTCAAATAACCACTTAAGGATCGCACCATCTGTATTCACAAATAAATCTTATCTACACGCACTTAATCTTCCCTTTTCTTTTTCTTCCCTTCGTCTTTTTTTCTCTTCTTTTTTTCCTTTTTCCTAACCGGCCAGCCCACGGCCCTTCACTCCTCCCCCGGGCCCCTTTTCCCTTTTTTTCAGCCTGGCAGTCTCCTCATTTCTCCCTTACGCCGCCGCCCCCCTCTCATTCGTCTATCTCTCTCTCTCTTTATTTCTTCCTCCCTCTTGCTTCTCCCCCTATTTGGATCTATGATGCGCCGCACCCTGGCTCCCTTGGCGTCGCGCCGCCTCAACCTCTCCCGGCCTTGGCGGCCCTCACCGTCGATTCCGCCCTACGCCATGGCCGCTCTCGGCACTACCCAGCGACTGCGCTGCCCCTCGGGGTTCGATGACCTGCGCCTCCTTCGGCCGTCAGATCCATGGCCTAGAGCTCGGATCTGGTGCCCCTTAGCCCGAAGCTGCCTATATGTCGGGTGGTGCGCGGTGGCACTCAGGGGCGCATGCCGCCACCGACCTCCCACTACGGTAACCTCCCTCATTTCTATTCCCCTCTTACTGTCGGTTGATAATATATATGCTGGTTCTATCATATGCTGGTGCTGCTATGTGCCATTCGGCTGTTATCTCGTTGGCTAATAGTTGAGCATAAAGTTCTACTGAGAAAATGCTAGTGTTGTTGGGGGGGTTCGTGGGCTACCTTTGGTCGGTTGCTTGCTTTGGGATGATTTGGATGTGTACTCCTGATGATCGTCTTCCTAGTTGTTGGTGTGCCGTTCAAATTCGGGGGTGGTCGCCCATGCCCGTGGCTTCTTGCCTGCTCCCTGTTGACTGCCCTTGGGTTGGTCTAGAGATGGCCAGTGGGATTTGATTGTGGTTAGTTTGGGGTTTGGCTCGGAGATGGGAAGGGAAAAGGAATGGTGACGGGGATTGGTCTTGCTAGTGCGGTGACCTGGTTTTCTTCTCCCTTCTCGTTCCCTCTCCTTGACTAGCTCAGGGTTATATCCTGTGGCTGAGCTGCTTGGGGTGGCACTTGGAGCTGCCCTTTCTGGAGGCTTGAGCTGGCCTTTGTGTTTAATGGTCATTCTGTGCTATGGGGTGCCTTCTGGATGCTGTCGTGCTGTTTGCTGGCTGCCGTGTGGGGGTGTTTTAACTGATGCTGTGCTGGCTGGCTGGCTATTTGACACCTGTTGGGTTTTTTGCTACAGTTTTTGAATCTAAAATAGGTTTGTTTAACGCCGAATGATGACCCTAAGGTTGTGAGAGGGACAGACTAGCTCCAGATGGTCAGGTATCTCCGTGAACGGAATACTCTGCCCGAAATTAAATTCTAGTGTTCTGACGGCAATTTATTTCACTGTAAACTATGAGTTTATTTCATTCTTTGCTTTCCTTTCTATTTGTTTCTCATGGGTATTACACTAGCTAAGTACTTCTTACCATGTATTGGTTAAGAAATTTAGTTGAGCTCCAAATTTCGAACCGAAATTAACCGGTGTTGTAATTTTTTGAACTCCGTCGAGAAACCGAAATTGGGTCAAAATTGTTTTCCTTGGCAGAGGTTATAAATTTGTTGTGATATATTGATGTTATCTTGGCACTAAAATAGTAAAAGATTGTGCTAGATGCCTGTATTTGAGTAAAGGGTGCGTCACTTTTGCCTCGCCCGTGGGACTTGAAAATGTCAGGAAAGGCCCTGTCTGTCGGAGAAAGTACATTCATGGTACAGCCACAGCCAGCCATGTAGGCAGGTAAAGAACTTACATACTCCCCAATTGTAACTGATCGGGCAGAGAACATTAATCCAGAATTACAGATTCAACAATATTATATGTGACAACATTGGTCTACAATACGTTGATTTCTATCCTACGTACCCACGTTGATCAGGATTATAGGCAGATGGAGGAATGATGGACATCGTCTAAACTCCAAGGCGTACGTACGTCTTGTTCTGGCTTCTTAAATTTAATCAACTGTAAATTTGATGGTTAAATTAAATATGGAGAAATGCCACAGTGCTTTTTCCTGGTGTTGCTGGAATCGGAAAGTAGAACAGCCGATGGAATATTTCCAAATTGGTCGGTTGGGTTTTGGGGTAGTCAACTTTCAATGTCAACTGCCTGTGCGCCTTGCCAAATTGCTCCTGAATGTGTGTGCCAAAGCTAGATTTATCAGTCTTTAACTGCTTCTATCCCCTATCAGTTATGTCTGCATCTCTAGTTGATTTCACTTGAAGTGATCATGTGCAAACGACTTGTTGAAAAGTGATCCGAATTCGGCTCAAGGTGGAGATTGTTGAAAAGTGATCCGAATTTGTAACCGTGTCCGTGTAGGACTCCATCTCCATGTAGGACTCTGATTCAGTTTTCTCTCCGTGTGGGACTCTATTCCCCACACTATATATGTACCTCAGTAGTCCATAGGCAAGAACCATGAGCAAGCCTTAAGAGAAGCTCTCTATTGTAATATTTTCTTATTATAGTGATGTGCCTTCGAGCGCCCGTGGTTTTTTCTCACATGGGTTTTTCACATAAAAATTCGTGTCTCTTGTCTCTATTTTTCTATGCATTATTTGCAACAAGTGATATCAGAGCACAGAAGTTTAGAGCACATCGGATTCAAGAAAAAAAATCATCTTAGCGTTTTTCCGTCGATTTCGTTGCGCGGCGCTTCGTTCCGACTCGAGTCCCACGCGCGCAGCGTTCCCGTGGGCGACAATAGCTGATCGCAAGTCATCGCTCGTCTTCATCTCATTTTCTTTGCGCATTGTCCGCAGCAACCAAACGCTACAACGCACAGACGTTTCCCTCGATCCACGTGACGTTGCATGAGTGCTCAAAGCAGCAGACGCATCCCTTCATGCAAGCCAGGAGAGAGACCAAAGAAAACTTGCACGAGACCCAACGCCAAATAAGAAAAGGATCAGATGCTATCGAGACTTTTGAAGTTTGATTTTTTTTCTTATTTTCCTCCATAGAAATTATTACACGCACTTGAGATTCGTACCAGGATTTTTTTCCCTTGTAAGATATTTGCTAGGTGCACACAAAATAGTACCAGCAAATTTTGGATTTCTTTCGTATGGCTGCTCTAAAGTATGATCACAGCTTGATTTGGATGATGCTCTTTTGGAGATTGATAAGATGCCAACCACATTGTCCATCGACGAGAAGCAACGTAAAGATCGTAAGGCCTTATCTCAAATTCATCTTCATTTATTAAATAATATTCTACAGGTCGTTATGAAGAAGACATCCGCCGTCGCATTATGGCTGAAGCTGGAGCAGATTTGTATGACCAAAGATTTGACCAGCAAGATACATTTAAAGCAGAAGCTTTATTCACACAAGATGGCAGAGAGAGTCTCATTGTTGAACCACCTAACAACTTTAAAGGAAATTGTTGCTGACCTTGAGTCTATGGAGGTAAAATATGATGAAGAAGATTTGAGTCTTATTTTGCTATGCTCTTTGCCTAGTTCGTACTCTACTTTTAGATATACTATTCTATATAGTCGAGATACTCTTACTCTCAGTGAAGTTTATGAAGCTCTGCATGCTAAAGAAGATTTGAAACTTATGGTTCCTAGTGGGAGTTAAAGTACGCATGCAGAAGGTTTGTCTATCCGCGGTAGGCAATATGAGAAGAGTTCATATGACAATTCAAGAGGCAGAAGCAAAAGCAGATTCAGAGGCAGATCTAAATCAGAAACAAGAAGACATGCAGATATTGCAAAAAGGATGGACATAACATATCCGAGTGATGGAAGTTGCAGAACAAGGAGAAGAGAAATAATAGTTTCAAGAAGCTAGAGCCACCGTTGTTACCAAAGAAAGTTCTAATAGAGATATTCTCGTTGCCTTTGTCGGTAATTGTAAAACCGACGATGAACGAATTCTTGATTCGTTACCGTTAATGTTTTGTTACCTATGAAGCTACGCTAAGTGGATCCGTGTTGATGGGTGATAATACACCATGTAAGGTTGCAGGCGTTGGTTCTATTCAGATCAAGATGTTTGATGGCACCATCAAGACTTTGTCAGATGTTCGTTATGTTCTGAATTTAAAGAGAAATCTTATCTCATTGAGTACTCTTGATGCTAAAGGGTATAACTATTCCGGTGAAGGTGAAGTTCTGAAGGTCACAAAATGTTCTCTTGTTGTAATGAAAGGTGATATGAAAGCTACCAACTTATATCGTCTACAAGGCACTACAATTTCAGGTAATGCTGCTGTTGTTTCAAATAAATCATTTGATTCTGATGCTACTAATCTTTGGTATATACGTCTAGGCCATATGAGCGAAGCTGGAATGATGGAATTATGCAAAAGATGATTTTTTTATTGTAAAACCATGGATAAATTGAAGTTTTATGAACATTGTGTCTTCGACAAGCAAAAGAGGATGAAATTCAGCACTGCGGCTCACTCTACAAAAGGCATATTGGATTATATTCATTCTAATTTATGGGGAGAATCCCACGTTCTATCACTTGAAGGTGCAAGCTACATGTTGTCCATTATTGATGATTACTCAAGACAAGTTTGGGCATACTTTATCAAGCAGAAATCGAATGTATTCAACACATTCAAAGAGTGAAAGATTATGATTGAGAGACAAACTGATAAGCATGTCAAGAAGCTTCGTGCCGACAATGGTTTAGAGTTTTGTTCAAAAGAATTTGAAACTTTATTCAAGTCAGAAGGTATTGTGAGACATTACACTGTTCTAGGCACTCCTCAACAAAACGGTGTGGCCGAACGCATGAACAGAATCATCATGGAGAAGGTACGTTGCATATTATCAAAGAGTTATTAGGCTGAAGCCGCTTCCATTGCTTGTTATTTGATTAATTGGTCACCAAATTTGGCTATTGATAAGAAGACTCTAATTGAGGTATGGTCTGGCTCTCCAGCAGATTATTCAAATTTGAGAATATTTGGTTGTCTTGTTTATGCTCATGTCAACAATGATAAATTAGAATCTAGAGCAGTTAAGTGCATTTTCTTTGGTTATAAAACTGATGTGAAAAGATATAAATTGTGGAATCCTGAAACTAAAAATGTGGTTATTAGTAGAGATATTACTTTTGATGAGTCTACTATGTTGTATGATAAACCATCTATTGATGTTCCCGTTGAGAAGCAATCAAGCATGGAGCTGGAGCATATTATTGATTCAAGATCTACACCAGGAATCAATAAGAAAAATATTTGAAAAGTTTCTGTTGTTGCGCCACCAACACAACGTTTTATTGTAGTTAATAGAGATAGGAGGAACATTCAGCCTTCTAATAGATTGATTGAAGAAGCCAACTTTGTGGCTTTCTGTCTAAATATGGAAAAGAAATTGAAGGTACTGCAGAACCTTCATCTTATTCAGAAACTATCTCTTCTAATAATTCAGAAAGATGGATGGCTGGCATGCATAATGAGATGAAATCTCTTGACAAGAATGGCACTTAGGAGCTGGTCAAGTTGCCAATTGAGAAGAAATCTATTCGTTGCAAATGGATTTTTAAGAAAAAGGAAGGTATTTCACCAACCGAAGAGGTTAGGTATAAAGCAAAGTTAGTTTCTAAAGGATACAATCAAATTCGAGGTATTGATTTCACAGCTGTCTTTTTCCTATTGTGAAGCATAGTTCTATTTGCACTTTACTCAGCACTGCGGCTATGCATAATTATGAGCTTGAACAAATGGATGTGAAAACTGTATTCTTATATAGGGAATTAGAAAAAGACATTTATATGGAGCAACCGGAAGGTTTTGTCGTTCTAGAAAAGGAGAATTTTACTTGCAAATTGAAGAAATCTCTTTATGGTTTGAAGCAGTCACCTAGACATAAAAAATTTGACTCCTTTATGATATCTCAGGATTTTAAAAAATCTAATTATGGTAGCTGTGTTTATTTAAAGATTGTTAATGGTTCAGCTATTTATTTGCTTCTATATGTTGATGATATGTTGATTGCTGCAAAAGACAAACTTGAAATTTTAAAGTTGAAGGCACAATTAGGTAATGAATTTAAGATGAAAGATCTCGGTGCAGCTAAGAAGATTCTTGGTATGGAAATCATTAGAGACAGACAACTTGGTAAATTATATCTAAGTCAATAAGGGTATATTGATAAAATTCTTCGTCGTTTCAACATGTATGAGACCAAACCTGTGAGTACTCCCTTAGTTGCATATTTTAGACTTTCTTTAGCGTCATGTCCACAATCTAATGATGAAGTTGAGTACATATCTAAAGTCCCATATGCGAGTGCAGTTGGTTCACTTATGTATGCCATGGTATGTTCTCGCCCCGATTTATCTCAATCGTTAAGTGTGATTAGTAGATACATGGTTAATCCTGGAAAAGAGCATTGGAAAGCAGTTCAATGGATTTTCAGATATCTGCGGGGCACATGTAATGCTTGTTTACAGTGTGGAAGGACAAGAGATGGACTCGTTGGTTATGTGAATTCTGATTTTGCTGAAGATTTGGATAAAAGAAGGTCTCTTACTGGTTATGTGTTTACTATTAGAGAATGTGCTGTAAGCTGGAAAGCAAGTTTGTAAGCTACCGTTGCCTTATCTACTACAGCTGAGTATATGGCTATTTCTGAAGCTTGCAAAGAAGCTATTTGGTTAAGAGGTTTATTTACTGAGCTTTGTGGATGTACATCTTGCACTACAATATTTGTGACAATCAGAGTGCTATTTGCCTCACAAAAGATTAAATGTTCTATGAGAGAACAAAGCACATTGATATCAGGTATCACTACATTCGAGGTGTCATTATTCAAGATGATATTAAAGTCTGCAAGATAAGTACTTATGACAATCCAACTGATATGTTGACAAAGCTAGTTCCTGCATTTAAGTTTGAGTTTTGCTCAGACTTAGTTGGTATTACTCACTAGTCTTTTGGACTTTCGGCGCTCAAGGTGTTAATGCTGATTTTATTAGAGAGTTCATGACATTTTTCAACTACTAGAGGGAATTTGGCTTAAGGTGGAGATTGTTGAAAAGTGATCCGAATTCGGTTCAAGGTGGAGATTGTTAAAAAGTGATCCGAATTTGTAACCGTATCTGTGTAGGACTCCATCTCAATGTAGGACTCTGATTCGGTTTCCTCTCCATATGGGACTCTATTCCCTCACACTATATATGTACCCCAATAGTCCATAGATAAGAACCACAAGGAAACCCCAAGAGAAGCTCTCCATTGTAATCTTTGTCCATTATAGTGATTTGCCTTCGAGAGCCCGTGATTTTTTTCCCGTAAAGATTTTCCGCGTAAAAATTTATATCTCTTGTCTCTATTTTTCTGTGCATTATTTGTAACACTTGTCAAAACCACAAGCTAGCCCCAAAAGCAAAGCTGGCACTTGACAGTGAGAATGAAAGGCAGGATCTGAACACACCAATCAGACTGAACTCTAAACAAGCCAACGCACAAGCCTTTGCTTAATAATCTACACAGTACTGAACAGCAGCAACCACAATAGCTACAGACCAGAGCAGCACAAGCAAGCAGCAGTAACCACAGTACAGCCACTGGGATCTTTGCTAACACCAGCAACCACAGCTAGTGCAGACCCAGTGACCAGCGACGACATCGCCGTCTCACTGAAGGACGAGGCAGCCTTCCGGTACGCGCGGAGGGACGACCGGGACGGAGGACGAGTCGTAAGAAGTCTCCTCGTTGGCTTCCTCCTCTTCGTCGGATTCAGTGAGTCTAGTGGCCTCAAGGATGCAGGCCTTCACCTCGTCAAACCGTTCCTCCGACAGGGAGACCTCGGCGAGAAGCCTCCAGGCTGAAGCTTCCGACGCCTCCTCGAAGTCCTTCCTCCGCTTCAGAACAATGTGGCCGCTGATCTCCCATACCGCGGGGTTCACCTGCGTGTCCAGCAGCTCCTGGCTCACTTCACCGAGGGCCTGCTTCTCAGCGTAGCACTGCGCATTTGCAACAGGGGAAGATTAGGAAAGTTCAGAGGGGGAATACACGGAGAGCAGCATCCAACATCACTGTTCAGTACATATGGCAGTGCTCTAAATTTAGTATATAGTGTTTCACCATATGTAAAACTATACAAATTACTCATGCAGTTCTTGCTGGATAAAGTCTGGAGTTATGGATGCTATGTTCATGGTCAAGAGTGAAAGAAGTATGCGACTTCGCAGCGGAAATATACCTGAGGGAAGAGGAAGATCCTCCGACCGGAATCAGAAATGAGGACGTTGTAAGGAACATTGTTGTCCTGAAGCCAAATGCAAGCGTTGGAAACAACATCAGCCAGATCCTTCAGTGTGTTCCCTCCCTCAAACACCAGCCCTCTCACAGGGAAATTCAGCAGCTTTGACACCACCACTCCACTCTCCAGCACACCCTTGGTTAGGGGGATCTTCTTAGTAGGTGCCTTCTCAACAGGAAAAGGTACCGATAAGTAGTATGCCTGCAGACAAAAAAGACAGTTCTCTGTGTTGTCACCACAATTATTCACTGCGTTTAAAGCACAGCAGATACGTCTTTGAATGAAATGACCAAGTTTTAACGAACATCTATTGGGTAATGCTGATTTATTTTCCTCCTGAAATATCTTCCTTTTCCTCTCCAAATCTAAAACAATTTCCTATTGCTGCAAGTCTACAGCTGCAACATCTATGTGCACATGCAACAGCATAGATCTTCAGACTGCAAATTTACTGACTTCCCTAAAAGTAAAAAACAGATAGAGTGGAAATTTATCGTATTCACTGCATCGTTACTGTAATGCCAATTTTTCTGACAATGGTGAAAAATACCTGAAAGTGGAGGTGATTGATTGTGGCAAAGGCACCCAAGCTATTGTAACCAAACCTGAAGTACGGGCTTGCAGCCTCAGCCGCCATGTGCAGTGCCAGCCGGAAGCTTTCAGGATCGATTCGCTGAGGAAGGCGGTCAAGCACACGAGGAATGAGAAGCACATGACCGTACTCGATGGGGCTCACCTGCAATCCGTTGGAAGTACTAGTGTTGGAATTCAGATACATAATCTTGAATCAACATAAACTGTCTGGCTAAAAGATATGTACATTGATTGCAACAACACTGGGAGCGTGGTCACTCTCGGTGATTGGGCCATTTGCAAGGAAATAGCTGTCATCGCCGCCACCATTCTCAAATCGGAACAGCACCTCCTCCTGGCCAACATTGGTGAAGTTGAACTTGGCAGAGTCAAATGGCTGGAGCACACTGTCGACACGGAACTCGGTGGGGCGTTTCTTGAGGTGGCGGCCTTCGTTAAGTGTTGCAACAAACCCAAGCTTGCCAGGGATCACCTTGGTCTCACAGGCTGTGACGTCGTACCGGAATAGGCCTCGGGCCATCCTGTCCTCCCACTATAAGAAGTTTAAGAGCAAAAGCCAAATTACTATAACTCAGTAATCAAATAAAGCTATAGAAGGGACAAAAACAGAAATTATACTGTAATTGATATGTCTTTTCTTAGGCATGTTTTCTGCAAATTTTTCATGAGAAAGTTTTGTTAGCTTTCAAGCAATGGCACAAATCAAAGTATCAAGTTCAAAAGTCAGTCCCAAATACAGCACTCAATCCTGACAAATGTTCTTTTTGCCTGTTTTCTTACCAAAAAACGACCTCATACTGGACTACAAGGTTTTGACAAAGATAAAAAAAACAAGAACACTAAATTGAAAGTTTGTGCTACTAAATTATGACAAGTTTTAGATTTACCCACAAACTCAAGTTGACACACTAAGCTCAGCGTTTCTACTTCCTTCTAAAAATATTGGTAATCAAGCTATAAGTCCTTAGTTCTTATAAAATAGCACAAGCCAAGTACTGTACCAAACTGAGGTATTTGACTACCTGTGTCCAAATTAGCAAGCAGCAAATTAAGACACCAAATTAAGATATTTAAATTTCTGTGTCCAAAATCCAAATTAAGCTATTTCAACTGCCCATGAACTTTTAGCATGTACGAGAACATTTGTCGTATTCTAGTCCTAACATTACAGCAGTAAGTTATAACACACTTATCTGATCTTCCCAGGAAAAAACATTAACCAAAACACTATCCTAGTAGGCTAGTACTACTTCTAACAGTAGAACCGTAAATTGTGTGAATTCTTACATCAACATCTCCTAAGACTAAACATGCAAAGTTTGGGTAGTATTTTCCTTACCTGGCCGAGGAGGAGAGAGTTGAGGAAGAACTCTGCAGGGAGCCCATCCTCCTGTGCAGGCTTCTGTGGGTTGGCCTTGAAAGCATAGAGTGGAAGCTTGGAAGCTGCAAGTGATAATGCAAGCAAATGACTATTTAATCAAAGATGCTTAAACCTGCAACTTTGTGACAACAAAAACAAAAGATTCAGAACTTTGTTTTATCCCAAAAAAAGAGAAAGACTTCGATTAGATTTCGGATACAACAAAATTCATGACAAAAATAGCTCAATGGAGCAGAAGAAGCTCCTATTCTCATTCTGCAGAAACGGTACCATAACATTAAAATAAGGTAAAATCTTTTTTAGGCAATTAAAAATGGGCAGTCCGGCAAGATGGGATGAATCAATTTAAAACATAATATGATCGAGTACAGTAGACTCCAAACATTTTTTTAGAAGCCAATTTTGTTGATAGTAAAAAAAAGAAACTTTTCAACAAAGGAAAACAAAATAAATCTCAATTAGACGAATTAAACATTTAAATTACAATTTTTTTCACCCATAGCAACAAATTTGAGGGTAGGAAATGCGTTGTAACCCTTAGAAACATCACCTTCTTACGAAGAAAATTGCCCAAAAGAAACCGAGATGAAATTCCCCATAAGAAGCCGTCTTACGAAAACTGGAAGCTTCGAAGAGGGCAGGAACGCACCAGGCAAGCAGCAATCCCCGAGGCAGTTCCTGCCGCAACCGACGCGCGGCTGCCTCTCACCGCCGCTTTCCTCCTGGTAGTTGGACACCACCGTCGGCACCCTCCGTATCGTCAGCTCCATCTCCATCTCTCCCATTGCTCTGCTTCTTGCGCTCGGATTAGTGGCGTGTGCGGAACTGCGGACGCTGTTAGTGGGTCGATCACTGGTAGTCGCGGCGCTCAATCAGAGGGCGCGGCCGCCCCCGGCGAGGAAGAGGAGGTCGGAGGGGCTGCCCCCGGCCGACGGGAGGGCCCCGCGACCGCCGTGGGCTGCAACGGTAGCCGTGATGCCCGGAGGAGCAACCCGGAGAAGGGGTAGATAGATTCCTCGAAGGTTCCAGACGCTTCCAAGCGGGAAGGGTAGCTCCCCTGCCCTGCTCCCCCTAGGACGGCGGCGGCGGGGGCGGTCTGGTTGTGGCAGGTCTGCGTTGGCGTGGCAGCGGAGGCGACGGGTGGCTTTAAATAGGGGAGCGGAGAGGTGGGTTGGCGGGAAGAGAAGGTTTGTGCGGTGGATGATGCTGTCTCGTGTGTTCTCGTCCTGGTGCCAAGTGACGACGCCTTGACGAGGGAGCCTTTATCCTTTCGAGAAAAGAACTAGGTTTTGTAGATGTTTTAGCGCTTTACACTTTTATTTTCAAAAAAAATGCACTTTTCTCTCGAGTGCCACTGGCCAGGCTAGCCGCATAAGCTCAACTATATATAACCGGTGGTCAATGTGGCACACTTGTTGTCTAGCTTTAAGGATGGTTCTATATATATATATATATATATATATATATATATATATATATATATATTCAACTTAATGAACTAGTACTATCGTCATTTGATACGATTGTAGTATTAATTCACCGTCCTGGAAGCACAAACTCAAAAAGCTGCATACATAGTGGCCAAAATGATAGGCCAAACATGGTAGCATTTAGAATATGCAGTCATAGGGCGACGGATCTGATAACGTATTTAGAGCTATATTCCAAACAGTTTTTAACTTCTAAAAATCAAAAGTTATTTAAAATACATTGACTTCTTAACATGATTTTTTTCCTCATTTTCTTTTTCCTTTATATTATCTGCAGAAATATAATAGTGTTTTTCTTTTTTTATCTTTTTTTTCTTTAATTAAATTCTTAAAAAAATTAACAATCGTTACAGTGTTATCTTAGCCAAAAAACCACCCGCCACAGCTGTTTGGAACAGCGCCTTAATGCGGCCAAAAACTGCTAGAGATCTCACTGCTCCAATTGCTTGATCCTCTTCACCTCATAAACGAAAAACCAACAGAACGTGCGCACAAAACGCACCAGTCCACGCTGCTGCAAACTAGGCGCAGAGGAGCGTCGTCCAAGTAAAACGAAAGCTCACAAGGCCACAAACGTGGTGCTTTCTCCGGCCTTTCGTCGCATGCAGTGCCTGCACCGGCCTCTTTCGTCACTTGAAAGCCATACATCCCTGCGCGGCTGCAACCCTGCTGCTTCCCTGTCACTGCTTGCTTGCAATGGACGCGCGTGAGGCCACTGCTCACGTCAGCTTGTTCTCATCAGAGGCCATCCTTGTCAAGGAGCATAAGAAAACCCAGATCACAAATTCACATCTTTTAGGCTGTGACTTGTTACTTTTGGTTGCAGCTTTTTAGCCTAAGAACTAAGAAATAGCAATTGCTAAAAGAAACCGAAACCAAAAACTGGCTAAAAAGCAAAAAAGAACGGGACAACATGAATTCATCACATGGGAGGCATGAGCTCAGCAACTCCGGAACCAAGCGTCCAAATACACGCCAGAAGCATACAAATACACTGTTCAGGCAGAGCAATGTTGCCAAAGGCGGAAAAAGCTTTCTCAAATACACTGTTCTTACCACTTGGCGCTATCACCTAGAAGCAACTTCTGACACCACCAACAACCGGAGTGCTACTCAACGTAATGAAAAGGGCCGAAAAATGGGGCGGCAACAAGCTCCTATAGTATGGGCACTGTACAGTAATGGTAATTTACAAACGCAGCAAATCATCATCGTCTACTTTGATGCTTTTGGGATGTCACAGAGACCAATCGTGCAAACACAAGCTTTGCAGTCCCGGGTGACTCCCAGCTTCCATATGTCTATAATTTACACTTTGCTTCATTTATCGCTCGGTCCTCCCCTACATCCTGTCCAAGCTATGTCAATGTACGGCACTGCAGCTCGGGTTCCAAATTCTAGTACACTGAACAGCTTCACCCGTAGCAGCTCTAACTAGGTAGCTGCCGATGACTATACACTTCTCAACCACGTCAATGGGGGGAATGTTACGTCTTCCACAGAAGACTCCCGGTACGCGAGATGCAAAACACAATGCTTAATTACCTGGTTCGCTCGTAGAATCATGGTGGGCGTACCAGGCTAGATCAGCCCCAAACTGACCTATGCTTTCCCAAGATTTGCCAAAGGATATAAGCAGGTTGGATTTTGAAAGAGACAGGTGCTCCGTCCTCCTGACGGAGTACATCACAAAATCCCATTCAATACTCTCTGGTAGTAATCATACTGCCGAGTGCGCCAGGCATCCATGCTGCTACTGATCAATGAGAGCACTAGAGACACACATTGCTGCAACCATCATAAGATCATAGTAAGACCCCTCTGGAAATGATGACTATCAAATACAGTTGACTAACCTCTTCAGTGAGACTCAAGTGGAACCTCTTCCTCAAGTTCTGTATAGTGCGAGGACCACCTTTAAAGCATGGGAAGCCAGAATCCTGACCAAAGGACATTGTACACACATAAGATGATTCTAATCATGACAGCTTTTACATTGCCTTGCTAATCACAGAAAAAGTGGAATCCAATTGCGTAATGTTAGGTATATACCATATCGAAAGTAAGAGGATTAATGTAACACTATAGGTATATATACCATCCACAAAAAGCTAATCGTCGTCAACACAAGATAACTGTAAGAATGAATGCAACAGAAAGCATGGGCAACTTCTTTGTAGCAGGGCGTGTTAAGAAAGTACAAATGGCAGGAGGAGGAGAGTTGGAAAATAAAATAAGTGAACTTCGCATTTGGATGAAGACTGGGCTACTATGGATAACTTTGGTCAACATAAAGGGTCTGTGAAGAAGGATCTGCCCCAAAAAAATTCATAAATCAGTGTATATTAGAAAATATTGACAAATAGTGTGAGGCATGCATGCATAAACCTGAGTTGTAATTGACCTATATATATAGACACACACACGTACAGGTATGACATATATGCAAGAAACCCCCCACACAGCAGGGTAAATACATAGCTATATAATACATATCTAATAGCAATATGTATGCCATCGGATAGGCAACAGCTCATATATTATATCAAGTCATCTAGATAAGCCTTTATAATTTAGATAGGGATCGTTACCTGCAACATTTCTACAAGAAGTATAATACGCTCTGCATGCTTCCGACAAGTAAGAAACCCTTGAATGCATAGCACCTGAAGAGTTCAAATTAATGCAACTAAATAAGCCAACAGAAAGTGGAGAAGCTCCAGCAGCCAAGGGAGAACAACATATTATTAGTCAGATACCTTGAAGTAGTCAAAGAACTCGCTGGGAGTTCCCTCTGCATCAGAATCCATCACCTAGCATTGTCCCCCACAACAAATTTAATGAGACTTAAAACTATGTCAAAATATAATTCAACTTTTTTATCTAAGATATATAAATTTACAAGCTTCTATCGTACTTCAAGGAGCTCCTTTGTCAACTTAAATGGTGCACTCTCAAAATTTACACCTCCAGGAGAATTGGAAAGCATGAAACCAAAATCAATATGAATTATATGTCCTTCCTCATCTATCAAGAGATTTCCATTGTGACGATCCTTGACCTGCAAATTCAAAAATGGCTCAGCAATGTTCTTGCACTCCATCTTGTGTCAGAAAGAAAAGTATAGGGTTCTCAGTCTGAGATTTAAAGCAGTCATGTCTGAAAAAACAAAAATAGCATCAAAGTGCCCTTTTCATTTTGGAAATGTTAAAATGCTGATTCCATTTGTTTTCTAAGTATCAGATGCTTGTTGCAACAGTTCAGTTGAAACATTGCAGTAATTATATGAAAATGTTTTGGATTGCATCATCCATATGAAATAGCACAACAGGCATCCAACACATCAGATTTCCGATTGCTAGTTTTCCCTTGAAAGCTAGAGAAGTTGGTGTATCAGTTTGCTGGCTGCCCTCTCACCCTCTATACTTTATTAAGTGAATTGGCTGGCTCAGTTGGCCTAATCAAACTTTAGAGAAAGTAGGGAGATTACATATCAAGACAAAGTAGGGAGATTACATGTCAAAGTAATGGGATCTATTCTAGTAGGGCAACAATCCACAGGTAGCTAATTGCACAACACAATAGTGCTCAAGCTAAACCACTTCACGTTTGCGTGGAATGGGATGGAGTTCGATCCTGGCCCACCCAAACGGGTCCTCGTGTATTTACAGTTTGACACACTAACTTCTCAGCCACCATTGAATAATACCAATGAAATCATTTCGATAATTTGAACAACCTGATGATAATCAGAAATGTGGATGTACAACAAGCATATCTCAAAATTTGTCGATTACTATTTACTGCTAAACTAGTAGCATAGAATTAGACATTCAAATCAACAGAACATGCCAAATAATATCTCCAGTTTACAAAATACATCCGAATTATAAATGAAGTACTTCATTTAATACCTGAAGCATGTAGCACAAAATCGAATAGCCTGCCATGCTTTCCACAAAGTTTCTCTGTGAATAACAGAAAATATTAATAGCTAGTTCAATCACATTGATACTAGTATGAAATATGAGTTCTTTAAGCTTGACAGCAAAATTAAGCACTGGAAGCTCATACTGGGAATTTTAAAGATCTTACATATGCTTATGAATCCAGTAATATTACATATTTTATGGAGCATGAATATTCAATCAATACAAAACCCAATAGCTTGTTGTTAACTTATCATCATCATCAGAAGATAGCGTTAACTGGGTGCTCCCATCCCAGTTTTGCACATATCACACTTCCAACAGCACGAGAAATTACTCCAATGTGAGGATGCAGCATAATGCAAGTACTTAATTGCTTACAAGTACCAATAGAAAAGCGCTGTTTGTCAAGTTTCATTCACAAAATTAACCAGATTCTTTGCCAAGACATTCTTTTTTTTTAACGAAACACCAAGACATGCAATATTGTAATGTTCCAGATGGAACATTTCAGTAATATTGCAATGTTCCAGAAAAAACAAATCTTATGGAGTGGACTGTGGACAGAAGTTGAAAATGGTTGCTGTGCCGCACAGCAAGCCAATTACAGCCCCACTTGCATACAAGAAGCAGATGTATGAATTTGCACATCATTTGAAAGCAGATAATCAAAATGTTCAATTCACAACATTTCTGTTGCAGCTGCAATGTTGCCTGTGGTTGTAGGCAGAGGATAGCAAACTGAGAATGAATGTAGTATTGTAGATTAATTTGTTGTGCTGTACCATAGTCCAAAAAAAGTAGAATTTCACCTGTGAGAGTTTGAAATTTGGAGAATTTTCTTCATACTTGGCTACATAGTAGCCACGGAGACTTGAGATATTGGGAAACCTACTCTTGATGGAATGAATTGATGCCTGAAGTAACATTTGAAAACAATGGTAGAGCTAACACTTTCTGTATGCATATAACTTCAGAGAACTAACTTAATTAGGAAGAAAAGATAACTACCGTATCAGGAATAGCCTCAATTAGCGCTGTATATGCAGATGTGACAATAATTTCGTATGGCCGTAACCAAAGTGGTAAACCAGCTTCTTGATATATATCTGACAATAAAAAGAAGAGTTTTAGAGAGAACACAAGTTAGCAGTTTAACACATCCTAAATGGAAATAACATATAATTTAGGCGAATTAATTAGAATAGTTCTTTTGGAGTCCTAGGCAAAGGCAATGCAATAGACAATAACGTGAGAAAAGTAGTTCCAGTAGTATGTTAATATTGCTCCAAATGCACCTATGATAATGCCCTGAAGTGCAGTGGCTTGCAAGAAAGAGTGTTATTTTTATGTGCAGAAGCATCTGCATAACCCAACATACGGGTCTTATCAAATTCCACGTGTAATGTCTTCAGGATACTTTAATTTTCTTAAGTCAAATTAGGCTACCCTAACTTGTTTAGAACAAAAGGCTTTGTTGTTGTTGTAGCATATATTTTAGCAGATAGCATAATTACATGCTTCAAGCCTCAGATATATGGTAGCGGAATTAACAAAGTGGAACACCACAAAGATCATTTCAGCATGCGATTTCCTCAGAACAAGGGTACACTTCTCATTGTGATTGTTGGATAAGAGCACAGTGCAAAATGGACAACCTACACAGTCTAGATCAAAACTGATTATTATCATGATAAGATTTGAGGGGTTTTTTCTTTTACCATAAAAGTGTGCAACAAGCTGTACAGCTAAGTGTTCCTGTCGGCAATCATCTCCACTCTTGACAATAATCTGCAATTGATGGAAATGTTTCAGAAGCATGGCAATAACTGAGGACATTACAGAACCAAAAATAATCCAACAAGGCACAGGCTGTTCAATCCCAAGCATGACAATAATCATCAGCTGACTTGAAACAAAACTCAGAAACTACTTATAGTAGTCCCATTTTTTGCTTTAGTTTAGGAAAAAGCATGTAATATTGTTCAACTGTAAGAAATCAAGTCAAATTGCTCAACTGTAAAAGCAGGTAAAGCCAATCCCAGAGAAAGGCAGAACACCTTCTCAATTCTCTCATACAAAATTTATCATGAACCTTGATATTATAAATTAATGATATATCTAGCAAAGCAACAATTACATTTTATACAATTTTGCTCCCTAAACTTTATAGAAAAGTAGCATTACAATTTTTGTCTGCATCCATGTTTGGGATTGCTGAACATTAGTGGGACCCACAGAATTATTCCAAAAAATTAAAAAGTGCACCCATGAACACGCGCATGCGCCCATTTCCCATCCCACCGGTGTCCATGCTCAACCACAAGGGGAAAGGTAAATAAATATATGAATAACAAGTGGTATTCAAGAATGACTTACAGCAACAAAGCCTTTTGTCTCAAACAAGTTGAGGTAGACTAGAAATAAAACATCATCAAGGTCAAAGAAATGAGAGCCTTATAATAAAACCTATAAGATTAAAACCCTAAGACCTACATCCTACCATCTAAACTGAGAACTTAAAACACCGTCCCTAAATCTTCTTTTTATATCATGATTCCGATATGTGGATCGCTAACTTCTATACGCTCCTATCCAAAGCACATTCTTTGAATACATTTCAATCTCTCAAGTCTTTTTTTAACTACTTCCTCTCATATCAGTCTTGGTCAGCCTCTGAATCTTCTTATGTTTTTGGTACGTCTTCAAATTCAAGA
Organism: Melocanna baccifera; assembly: GCA_036346265.1. Taxonomy (NCBI): domain Eukaryota; kingdom Viridiplantae; phylum Streptophyta; class Magnoliopsida; order Poales; family Poaceae; genus Melocanna; species Melocanna baccifera. Next base: position 17,308,278 of record CM070707.1, on the reverse strand, counting down.
ATGACTTAAATTTAATTATTATAAATATGAAATGCTCATAAGGGCAGTATTCAAGAGTGTTGTAAATAATCTAATAGCAGAACAGTTGTCATGTGTGGCTTACAGAACGCAAGTCCCAGCCAGGTGATTTTCCATGAACTGAAGACCGTCGTATTCTCTCCTTCTTGACAGCCCAAAGTTCACCAGCCAAAGCATCAGTTGGTTTAGGATCTCCACCATCAGTTGCCTACGGCAAAATCGAGTTACTAACTAACGGAAGATGTACAAAAGAAATCAGAATATCAGTGATTCACCTTAGAATCTAAATTTTGAGTGGTTTGACCAACTCCTTTCAGTGGAAGACCAGGTGGGGCTTCTCCTTTTAATGCTGCAGCCTAGTCAAGGAAAACAATTCAACAAACAGTAGCACAAAAGGTCTCCCAACTGTCAATTTCATTATCTATGGGCGTAGCCACCTTGTCTTACACATCAAAGTCTAGCGGTTCCTGTTTTTTATTAGCTAAACAACTAGTCTCAAATATAACTGTTCATAACAAAAATGTTTAGAAAGACTGCAAACCATAAAAATAAAAGCACCTAGATGGAAAAGGAATGCAAAAAATGTTTAGCAAATGACATGAGAATTAAAACTAATTTCATGTCAGCCGCACCTTGACTTCCTCTATGGCAATTGTACTTGGAACACGACGATGGTCCTTCTTGCGTAACGGTTCATTTTCATCTACATCTTCCATGTTAACTCCTGGAACTGCAGACAGAGTAACCTTTACCCACTCAATAGGCTGATCAACGATAGCTTGGGAATCTCCTGATGGATCATGTGAATCAGTTGTAGCTTGTCTTAGCCTACGCCCCGAGTCAGACATTACAATACTTCTTGAACGGCCAAGTTTCTCGATACAGAAATTAACATTTACGAATTTTATTTTGGCCTCCCATAGTTGAGCCATTGCTTGGTCAATAACCTGAGAGGTAGACTTCTGCATTCTGTCCGTTTCATAATTTTGTGATTCATACCAACTCCACAAAGGATATGCCCATGGAGGTGGCTTTGGCAACTGCACATCTCCATTAGCCAAGGGTATACCACCTTTTGATAGTTTGTTCACATCTGATGACCCTTTGGATTGACTAGAGAGAGAAAACAAGTAATGTTACCAGAATGATTTCTAACTGACGGTCCAGTAACAGATAAAGTGATGAAGATAATCAATTTGCTTAGTTATCAAACATTTTTTGGTAGAATCTCAAGTCTCAACTGTGGAATATGATCCTTTTTGACTAACATATAGAAACTAAACACCACTAACAAAAACAACACCAGGTTTATGTTAAAATTGAACCCAACCATAAACTTTCATCAAATGTCCACAAAAACCTACATACCTTGGTGCTTCTGCTTTCAAAACTTCAACACATATAAGATAAGGAGCTTTTTCCCTAGAGTTTAAAAGAACAGCCTCATCTTCAGGTATATGAACCACTCGATATATGCCCTTTCCCATTGGAAAGCATACTCCTATGCATAGAAGAAATAAGACAAAAAGAGCTTCAGAGTGCATCCAGCTGCTGCTTCGCAATATGTAAGTAAAGATACCTTAATCCAGAAAATAGCTTATATCATTTTCCTTTAGTTCAAATTCACCAGTACTGCGATATTAAAGATAAAAACAACAAAACAATACTTTTGTTTTACACATGGGATATTGCTTAATGTACCATTTTGCTGCCTATACTTCAAAATTGTCAAAATCAGGTCACTGTTCACCAGGTTCAACAGATTTAGTGAAAGACAAACAACATTACTACATAAAAAACATAAAAATGGTGATGATGACTCATGCACCAAAATGACAAAAGAACAAGTCGACTCAGTGAACCATGCAGATGATTTATTCAACTATTTTTTCATCATTGTCCTATCACAGCTACCAATATTGGACGACACAACTAGAGAAAAATTCAGATTTGAATCCAACAATAATATTTCCACTTGTGTGCAATAAATATTTATGGATAAAGAAAGGTGACCATAACTCAAATTGCAGCCGAAAAAAAAGTAAGGCGTGGACCATATGAGGTATATCAAGTAGCTTCCAACTAAAGGATTCTAATGTAGCCTTAAAAAGGGTGTAACACCAAAATTTTCATGTTGAAAGGCTTAGGAGTTAGGACAGTTATAACTCATGTAAGAAGTAAAATATAGCAACCTAGAAGACAAAAATAAACAGTAATATCCATCATATCTCAAATAGGATAGCAGAAATCACCTCCATTTTTCTCACTAGAAGCAACCTGTGAATTGATTTCTGTAAGGAACTGGCACAAAAAAGAACCCATTGCATGGGATAAATTAGAGTGCGAATAAGAGCAACAGAGTGCAATTATTGCAATATGAAAAATAAAAATATAATTGAAAGGCGTAGAGTGAATAATCAATGCTGTGGCAACCTAATGTATTTGACTTACCTCTCGAAGGGCGATCTTGCGATCTTCAATAGGAAATATGTCTATCAGGCCATAAGATGTATCGCATAAAGATTGAACAAGCTCCAATGAAACATAGTAAGAGCCTTTTCGAAGCTCTGCTATCACATTGTTTAGTAAAGGTGATTTTCCACTTTGCTTCTCACTGTCTCCTGTGGAACCAGGGTGTTTCTGAAACACATACACCACAGTTAGGAAGACAAGTGCACATGCAAAATGAAGGTAATAATTCAAAATACATACAAACGGCATAATCAGTGTAGAAGATGCCATCATCAACGGAAATCTAGAATGCACCAAACAAAATGCACTTTGAAGATCCTTGTTTACATAATGGCTATTGGTAAAGAATGTGTTGATACATTGAAAATGTGCAGACATGCATTTACAATGAAATGAAATTCAAAAGGGTACAACATCATTGTTTCTACAAGACAAACCGTATGTGATTCTAGTCACTTCACCAAAATGAGAGACCAGTACAATTATCATATTTTGCATGAGAGAAGGAAAATCACAATAGGAACATCTTTGTAACAAATGTTTAAGAAATTCACACCCAAGCTCCACTATACGTAAAGCTAGAAGTTGTGCATCAAACTACTAGGGTCACATATATAATATTTATGGCAACTAGCCATACAATGTCATCTCACACCTAGAAGTAATAAATATATCAGTTCTGCTTAAGTCAGAAGCGGTAATTACTCAATATGATGATGTAAAATATAATAATACTACTATAATATGAACACTGAAGCGTGCAAACCAAAGAAAGAATGACCAAGAGAAGATGCCTTGCCTCTTTCAATATTTTTGAACTAAAGATCTCAGAATCTTCGAGTGAGCGATCTCTATCTCGGAACAGCCGCTTAAAAAAGCTCTCCGATCCCGGGCTACCCTCAGAAATACCGTTAGGCTGACTGCCTTCTATATGCCCACTCTTAGCATCTTCCGGGTGCACTCTAAACAACCTACGGAATGACAAGAACTCTGAATATTCCTCCTCCTCGATACCACTGGTGCCCTTACCATCATCATCAAGCCCTTCATTTCTCCTCTCCTCATGCTTGTCCTTAAATAGTTTGCGGAAGAAATTTTCCTTATCACCTTCCTCACACTTATCATCCTCGTTCCTGTCATGAGCAGCTCCCTTCCTTTCTTCATTCTTATCCTTGAAAAGCCTGCGAAAGAAATTATCGTCATCTGCATTCTTACTGCCTTTGTCATCATCCGCTTTCTTGCTTGGCGTAGTGCCTTCCTTTTTCTCATCGTTTTTCTCCTTGAAAAGTTGACGAAAAAAACCATCCCTCTTGTCCTCTTCAGTGTTCACACCAACCTTTTCCCTATCATCCTGCTGCTTATGATTGCCTCCATCTTTCCTCTTCTCATTCTTATCTTTGAAAATCTTGCGGAAGAACCCTTCTCTATCATTATCCTCCAAACTCTTGCCCACACTTTCCTCATCCCCGTGCCTTCCTTGCATGCTTTCCCTCCTCTCATCATTCTTATCCTTGAATATCCTGCGGAAAAGGCCTTCCTTCTCATCATCCTCACCCTGCCTATCCTCCTTATCACGGAACAGTCGCTTCAACAAACCCTCCGAACTCGGCGTCAGCACCATGTCCTCATCCTTGCTGTCCCTTAGCAACCTGCGGAAGAAACCGTCTCTATCCCCTTCTTCCTCCTCATTCTCCTTCTCCCTGCTATCCTTACGCAACCTTTTGAAAAATCCTTCCCCGTCCCCATCCTCCTCCTCCTTGTCCTTGCTGTCTCTAAGCAGCCTCTTAAAGAACCCATCCCTGTCCCGATCCTCATCCTTCTCCATGGACCGCCTAAAGAAGAGTGCATCACACACCTTCGGCCCAATGCTCAGCCTCTTAAGCAGCTTGTTATCCTCAGATGACGGCATCACCTGCTGCTTCCCTAAGCTAAGCCCAACATCCTCTGCGGCAGCCACATTGGTCCCACCGGCGGTGGGGCTCAGGCCAAGCGAGGGTGACGATGCAAGGGACAGCAGCCGCTGCTTCGACGAGCGTATCCTGCTGAGCATGGGGTTGCCGCGTGGGCTGGCAGCAGGGGAGGGCGGCACGGGCCGGACCAGGGGCGACCACTCACCCTGCACAGTGGCGGCGGCCTGGCACTGCTCCTTCACCCTGTCGATCCCATCGAGGTCGTCGGTGTCCTCGAGCTCGAGCTCGGCAGAGAGGAGCCAGTGCACCTTGAGGGCGATGCGCAGGGACTTGGCGCAGGTGTCGATGACGAAGCGGTCGAGGGAGGGGCTGGGCTTGTGCACGAGCATGTAGCAGACCTGGAAGAGGTAGGCCTCGAGGCCCGGGAGCGGGAGCGTGTACATGCGGTTGCAGAGGTAGTCGCGCACGCCCGGGTGGTCGTGCTTGTAGAGGTAGCTGACGGCTATCCACTCGCAGAAGAAGGCGGAGTCGAAGAAGCGGACGAGCCATCCGCTGCTCCCGACCGGCGGGGCCGCGTCGCCGCCGGCCGCCGTAATCTCCCGCGGCGACTCCTCCGGCCCGAAGCTCAGGGTTCGCAGACCGAGAAGCCGCACCATGGCAGGCGGGCGGACCAACCGTCACTCACGTCCGCCTCCACTCACCACCATCGCAACCCACGGAGCAGCTCGATCCAGGACTGCGAACCCATGTCATCCTCCCAATCCAAACCTCCGGGCTGCACTTCAATCCAAACCCTAGCCGCCGCGATCCCGGCGGCGGCCGCTCGATCCGAAGCCTCGCAAACCCTAGCTCCGGGATCGAACCGCGGGGGGCGCGAGATTTGCAGCGCGGCGAGGGGGGTGGCTCGGATTTGGGGGGAGCGTGGGGGAGGGATTCGAATTGGGGAGAGAGGATTCGATTCGAAATGTCGCAGCGTTTTCGTCGCTGTTTTCTGGGGGCACTTAGGTTTGAAATTTCCTTTGGGTTTTCTTCTCCGGCGTGGTGCCAGCCCGTGGTGGTCCGGCGGGATCGGGGAGCCCGGAGCAGCCGAGCAGGTGGTGGGATCATGGGATGGCCGCGTCCGGATCCTCTGTGGCTGCAACTCTGTAGCGCGTCTTGTGCCATGTTGTGCCTAGTGCTGTAAACAGCCAGCTCAAGTGAGCCTGACCTCCTAAACTCAAGTAAGATAGAATTTCAAGCCAAGCTCGAGTGAGTCTGAGTTTGAATCCGAGCCTGAATCTGGGATCCAGGCTCCAGCTTGACTCAGCCTAAACTTAAGAAGGCTCAAGTTCGGCTCAAATAAACTTCATAATAGTTAAAATAATTTAATATGCATTAATTTTTAATAATAAGAAAAGCTCAAACTCAAGATCATTAAGAGTAAGATCGATAACAGTCAAAACAATTCAACAACACTAATTTTTAATAATAAAAAAGCTCAAGCTCGGTTTAAGTAAGCTCGATAAGAGTTAGCTCGTTGAATCTCGTGAGTTTGGAATCAAACTCCAGTTCGACTCATTTAGAGTTCAAGCTGAGCTCGAGTAGCTCACAAATCTTAAGCTTTTCTTACAGCCCTACCTATACATACTAATAGTCCAACTTGATCCTGAGCAGGTTGTAGGCCAGGTCAAAGGTTCGGCCCAACTCAATTGATCCCTAGTGGAAAAATGGCATCCCATTCAAATCGATGAATAGGAAAGGACAGACAACTGTATGGACGAATAGACGATTGGATGGGCCTTTAAATGCAAAACTATGTGTGATTTTAGAAAGGGGAGAAAAATGAACATCAGGCCATGGAAGGATTGCACGAAGAGAGAGCCATCGCCAGGAACCCTAGCTGTTAGCGCAACTTCATCAGTCCCTCTCTCCTCTTCTCCAACATTTTTTACGGTGTTGAGTGGATAGGGGACTTGTTATTTTTTTTCCAAAGTAACTTTAGATTCATTTAGTTTCTTCTATTTTTCTTCCTAGATTTAATTTTCTAGTTTTGTTCTTTTTCAATAAGTTATTAGCTGGAGTTCATTTACACACGTTGGATTTTATCGAACCAACTCAACTGAATGACGATGGTGATGCTTACGCCAGAAATCAAAACCAGGCCAAGACGGGTGCAAATAGATCACATCTGATTTTCTTCCGACGAACAACACCACTACTAAGGTATAGGTCCTGCACATCAATAGAAATCATTGACAATATACTTCCTACTGATGTGTTTGTCGGTAATAAAGGCACTATTACAATATACGGAGTCGATGGCGAGGAAGATAAAAAAGAGTCAAGTACATTCATCGACCTAAGGACTTTATGGTGACATGTTACTCGTCTACAATCTTCAATGTAAAAGTTAGGTACTTATGCATGCTGTGGGGGTGGTCCAGCCCCTCGTAACTAGGCCTTGGAATGGGCCCAGTATGTAATAGGTTCAATAGTATAGATGGATATACCAATATATCCTCACCTTTTGTAATTATAAGGAGTGGAATGGAGATTTTTTATTCTACTCCATTTATGTATATAAACCCCCAAGAGAGGTATGAGAGGGCCAGATCCACTCATTTACACCGAACCTCTCTTTCTTATGGTTAGCTCTCTCTCTAGCTCCTACCTGTACCCCCTGTTGTACCGATTCCACAACAATGTACTTATTCATTGAGTTATTAATATGAATCACATGATTTTTCTAAAGAAAATTAGATGAAAAATTTTGAGTTTGATGTCTTGGATTTGGAAAGACTTTTCTTTAGGGGGCAGATTTTCTAGAGAAAATTAGTGATCTCCTGCACTTTAGATCGTGGTGATTTTTGTATGTAGATTATGGATAATCAGATAAACTATACTTATGATTATTTTCTAGCTCGTGATTTTATTTTATGCAGATGGTACCATATAAATCCCTCGTGGATAAAGAAAGAAAAAATAAGGAAAAATGGTTACACTCTGATACCACTTCTTATACGCAACAGCCCTTAGTTTAGATCAGAGTTTATGAGATACAACATGATATTAAGAATGAAATAGATGAATGTTGTAGAGATAACCAAAATAACGGTGACGAAGCAACCATAATGAGAGAGAAAAGATTTAACAAAGTCAACCGTAAATTCATTAAGCACAACCCCAAAAGGGTACAAAGCATTGTTGCTCTCTCACAGCCATCTTGAACCTTTTAGAATCATCGGATTTTTGACCTATATAATAATTTAGTGCTAAAAATAACCTATTCTCTAATCCTCTCATGAACTTTTAATTTGGATGAGCCCCTTTGCTTGGGTTGGATTCCCTATGGCCACTACCCCTTATGGGTTTACTAGTTGGGTGTCTGTGCGTTGCAATGAAAAACCAAATTTCATAATAAATTTTTTAAAGGCTTACAAGTATACATTCTTGCTAAAACGAATAAACATAATGAAAAAACCACTAACCCAAAATATATTCTCAAAAAAAGAGACTTAGCCAAGAGTAGTAGTAGCAAGACAAAATAACTAAAAATTCACATGAACATAAAACTCAAAAAACAAAAGAGATTTATTGGGCTTTCTAAAAAATTATCAAAAGGACAATTTTGAGCTATTACAAGTCAACAAAGGAAAACAATGTAACAGCCTAGCTATTTAATTTAAAAATTAAGGTAAAAAATTAATTTAATTTAAAATAAAAATAATTGCTTTTGGTGCCTGAAATTTTAAAATTTTAATTGCATGTTCTTCTACTTTTAAAAGGCCTTATTTTGAAATTTAATTTAAGTAAAAACATAAATTTATTATTAAATAAAGTATATTTTGAATTTCTATAAAAATATTATTTAAAATTAATTATTTGAACTCGTTTTCTTTTATCTTAATTTTCTGTTATTTTTGGAATTTAAAATTCAATTTTAAAGATTAAAAAGTATAAAAATCTGTTATTTAGTATAAAAATCTAAATATCGAAATAAGTTGAAAATATTTTTCTTAAGTTCTAAATAGTTCCATAAACTTTTGTGAATTGTTGTGGAATTTTTGGAGATTATTTGGTATTTTTCTGAGTTGTTTTGAGTTTTTTCGGGTTTTTTGAAATCCAAAATCAAAATTTAAAATTTAAAAATCCCTTCTCCCACCATAGGCGACACATGGACGCCTAGATCTCACCAACATCACTGCCAGGCTCATCACTATCGTCCGCCACCTTGTTCTTCTCTCTCTTCCCTTTCCCCACTCCCAGCTATCAGATCCCCCTAGCGCCTCCACATGTCGTGATCCAGCCTTTCTTCTTCCTCCCCGCCCTTCCTCCTCCTGCCTTCTCTTCTCTCCCATCAGCTGCCGCCATCTCCGCCAAATACCTGGCGGCCTTCTGCCCAAGGGAATGATGCTGCCCTCTCCTTCCTTTCTTCACCCTGAGATGCGTGCGCTCGATTTCTTTCCTTTCCCAGCCCCTTTCCTTCTATCTCCTCTGCCATTTCTGCTGGCCACCAACTCCAGTCAAAAATCCGTCCATCGTGTTCCCTTCTCCACCCCATAAAAGCCCTCCTCGACCTCCTGATCAGCCCACGCAACCAACCCCTCGTCCCTTTCTCCCCCCTCAAGCCCTGAGCCACCCCCGCACCACACTCGCTCTCCTCCGCACCACCAGCAGCTCTGGTGAGCTTCCCTAGCCGAGCCAAGTATCGTCAAGCCTTAGTGTTGGTGCCCTCATCATCCCAATGCTATCACCATCCTTCCCCACCCTTTCTCCGATTGATTGAGTGTAACATCCCAAAATTTTGTTCCTTTATTGAAAATTAAATCTGGAGTTTATTGGATTTTCTGGAGTTATGTTAAAGTCCTGATTCGAGAAAAATTATAAACTTTAATTTATAAAAGTCAAAAATAAATTTATTGCATTACTAAAAGTTAAAACAAATGTATTTCAGCTTCCTTAAGTCAAATATGAGATTATATTAATTTTTCTAGATTTTAGAAGGAATTAAAACCTTCCCTTCAAAATCAAATTGTACCTTTGCAAATTATACTTGTTACAATGAGTGGGACATATTTTTATTAAGTCTAGAATAGCTCCAGATAGTTCTCTGAATTTTTCTGGATTTTTCAAAATTTATTTGGTATTTTTCTGAGTTTTCTAAAGCTTAATAGCATTTCTGGAAAATCAAGAAAGAAAGAAAATCCCAAAAACCCCTCCCGGCCGCCAGGTGTCAAGCATCGGCGTCCCCTCCGCCGCCGGATTCCCCCTCAGCCGTCCGATCTAACTTAAACCCTCTCCCCCGCCTCCTCTCTCTCCGCGTGCGACGCGTGCGTGTCGCGTATCTAGCCGTCCCGCTCTCCGCTTTGGTTCAATCCGCCGCTTCCCGTGACTTACCGCTTCGCCGCTTCATTCCCCCCTCCGATTGGCACGTGGTTTCATCCGAGCCGTCCCCTATTGCCGTACCTCATCGTGGCCGCCCCTTCCCACTTAAGCACCGACCGGCCCCGATCTGATCTTCGTTGTCGGATCGAATCTCAACCGTCCCCCTTCACTTACCCCTTCGCAATGCGCCAGCGGTCCCGATCTCTCCCGTGCCACCCGTCAAGCATCCGACCGTCCCCCTCGCTCCTTCCTTTTCTCTCTCTCTCGCTGACGTGCGGGCCCCACTCGTCAGCTCCGTCTCCCCCGCCCCCTTTCCTTTCTTCCTCGCACGATCTCCGCCCGCTGCCGCCATTGCTGCCGCAAACCGAAGCTTTTAAAGCTTCGGTTTCCTTCCTAATTGATGCCCTGCGCCAACTGCCGATCGCAATTGATCCTCCACCGCGTCCGTTGCAGGCATTAATTCCCCCGATTACGCCCTCCTTCACCGTCGCGTTAATTCCCCAAATCCGGCGAGTTGCGCGCGACGGTTACCGCCTTTCCCCGCCTATAAAAGGACCTCCCCGAGGTTCCTCCACCCACACCGCCGCTCCCCGTGCCTCCAATTCACAACATTGAGCCCCGGAGCCCCCCCTGCGCCCGATTTCCCTCCGCTGGCTCGGCTACTCCGGCGAGCGATTCCGGCCGCTCAAGCCCCTCGTCCTCGCCGCCCCTCCCGACCTTGCTGGTGCCCAGCGAACACCGGCGACCACCTCCCGGCACGTGCACCACGGAGCTACTCCGCCGCCGTGAAGCCTTCTCCGACCGCCGCCTCTCCGCCGATTTCCCTCTCGGTCATCCTCGGCCTCGCGCAAAATACCGTCGCGATCCCGCACCCTCCTCTTCATTTTGGTGCCCTCGGCCGGCGCCGCCGCCACGAGCTCGGCGACCATCGGTCCCGAGCGCCGCGCCGGCCAGCCACGTCGGCCGTCGGGCCGAGTTGGCGGCGGCGTGGCGGCCAGTGGCGGCGGATCGGCGCCACGCCGGCACCACCCGCCGCCCCTCCGCCACCTCGCGCGCGCGTCGCATGCGTCGGCATAAAGCCGTGATGTGGCAGCCACGCGGCGACCACGCGGCAGCCCCGTGGCGCCATGTCAGCGCCATCCCGTTCCCCCGCGCGCCCGCCTGCCACCTCACCCTTCCCTCGGGTCCATGGACTCGGTCCATGACACCCGGGCCCCACCTGTCAGCCTCTACAGGAATATATTAATCCTAGGGCTGACGTCATAATCTATAATTTCCTTTAGAGAAATAATTTGCGCTGACGTCATAAATTCTTTTCGGTTTAAAAATAAATCCAGAAAATACCCTTTTTCTTTTATTTTGAATTCAAACTTTGGAAGGCTACAACTTTTGCATTTTAACTCCAAATTGACCCATTCAAATTTCTAAATTTTTCTAAAATCATGATCTATCCATTTCTGGAATAATTTTGAAATTTTGAAATTTATTTAAATTTGATTTGAATATATTTTGTAATTCCAAGGTTTAAATTTAAATTAAAACTTCCAACTTCTTTTAAAAGCCTCAATTCCTTTTAAAAATTGTTGACCCACATCCAAAATTCAAAATTCTATCTCCCAGTTTATTTTATAATTTTTGGAAGTTATTTGGATTTCATTTGAATTTTTGTTTTGAATTTGCTTTGAATTGATTATTTCGTTAGATATTGACGATTCCGGAGAGTTTGAATTCGACGAATCGCAGCAGGACTTCGATCGAGGCAAGTTACACCTTTGACCATGTTGAACCTAATATTTTAAATTATTTATATTGTTTTACTGTATATGCATGCGTATCTTTATTCAAATGTAATTCAAATTTGATTTGAATTTTAGATATACCCATGATCCTTTGTATATGGCCAATTTGAATCTTGAATTCATATACCTTGTCACCCTAGCTGAAAACTAGTTAGTACTATAGTATTGGTTAGAAATTTTTATAGCAATGCTTAGCCTGGCTTAGTATAATTTTAGGTGGGATCAATCTTTCACATGAAATGACGGACTTTGAAAATTGATATCTTGAATTCGGTGAGTCAAGGGTGGTTTTACGGAAATTATTTAAAAATGAAAATAGCAAACATGTTTTGGACTTAGGCTAATGGTTAGGTGGTGGGTGCCGGTATGCCTCGTGTTTGGTGACACCTGGTTGATTATCGTGCACGGGGGTATGTGGTTGAGCCTAAATCAACTTAAGGACCGTTTCTGTGAATTATTTTACGAAGTCACTTCAGACTACCACAAGTCCGGTATGGGACGGACTGGCTAAGTAATTTGTGAAGTTCCAATAATAGTCTCGCTATAGGCTGAATGTGAGCGCGGCGTAGGCTGTGGGAAGTCTCACATGGCACCAGAGGGGGCTCCAACTCGTGGATTCGAGTTGTGGTGAAACCTTAGTGGCGGCGTGATTATGTTGGCTATGAATCATCTGAACGCCTTGTCATGAACTCTCCGCCGCACACCTAAGGCAGTGTGTTGATCGCGTGGCTCAAGTGAGAGGAATGTCTTGTGGGTAAAGCTGTACACCTCTGCAGAGTAACAAACTATCTGGATAGCCGTGTCCACGGTCATGGACATCTTGAGTAGAGTCTTCACAGATTAGACTTGAACTTTCATAAAACTTGGTTTTGGCAAAACAAGCGTTGGATTTGGTAATGGTCCGGTGGATTCCGTGGATAGGTTAGTGTGGGTTGGAGCCTACACTAACGGTATTACTTGTTAAAAACAATGTTTCATATAGTGTATTAAAATTCAGCTTTTCGTATTTACGTTATTGTATTTAAATTCAAGTATTGCTTTCCGCACATTACCCTATTAAGCTTCCTTTGGAATCCCTTATGCATGCATCAACTCATTATATTTCTGGTGTAACTTGCGTAAGCATTTACTTGCTTACCTTGGGAGTATACGTACTCACCTTGCTAAATCTGTTGCCGGACTTGAGGCGACTACGACGGTGAGGACTACTTCAATGAGTAAGATGCGTCTTCTGATCATTCGCTGTGGGAGGTGGATGGGTCGTCTTTGCCACCTTTACTATCTTTCCATTGTTTTTGTTTATTTTGTTGGCCTTGTGCCATTATTGTAAAACTTGGCCTTAAGGCTGTATTTTCGTTTAATAATATCTCGTGGTTATTTTTGCATGATATACATTGCTGTTAAACCTGTGTGCACTAGCTTTTCCTGGGATAGTGCGATTTACACAGAGGGGCTCGGAGTTGTTGTTCCGGGTCCCGACATTGAGCCACCGGAACGCCATCCCCGCCGGAGCTGTGCACCACTGTCACCTTCTCCTCGGCTGGGCACCCTGTGCAACTTTCGACCACCGCGGTTAGGTGAGGAAGACTCCCCTCACTCTCCTCTCTCTTCTGCATTGCTTCCTGGCTGCCACCATCCACTCTATCGCCAGCGACCATCGGTCTCTAAGCGCGGCCACCGGCCGGCAGGTCACCTTAGATGGCACAGCAGACGTGGCAAGCCACGCAGAACCATGCGGTGCCGGATGGCCTGCCACCTCACACTTTGTTGCCACACGTGCGCCACACTAGCAGCCAGCAAGCCGCATTAGCTCTTCAGCACTCGTGGCAACCATGTAATGCCACATGTAAAGCCACGTCAACAAAATATGCTCAGTCAAAGACACGTGGATAGACATGTTAGCACCCGACCCACGTGGCAGTCACATGGCATGCCACATCAACACTTGACTGCTCCCGAGCCATGTCAGTGCCACGTGTCACCATATGGATGCCACGTCAGCATTTTGAGCCATGTCACCTGCCACGTAGGTGCCATGCACCCCCTACCACCTCAGCCTTCCTTCGGTCCATAGACCTGGTCCATGGTAGACTGGGCCCACATGTTGGCCTTAGACCATAGCTAGGGCTGATGTCAGCATGGCGTCATAATTCCTTTTCCCATAGAAAAATAATTCAACCAAAAAGAACTTCCTTTGCTGATGTCATAATTCTAATTTTTCTTTAGAAAAATAATTCCCAAAATTCCATCCGAACATCATAAATATCTTTTTAATAGAAAATTAATTCCAAAATTTTAGATTTAATTATTTTCTCTGATTTCAAACTTCTAGGAGCTCGTTCTCCTTCATCCTCACTCCAATTGAGCATGTTCAAATTTCTAAATTCATATAAAATTTCTCTCTATCCATTTCTACCCTTCTTTTTATTATTTAGAGTTTATTTAAATTTGTTTTATTTTTTTAAGTTTGCTTGGGTATTTTTACATGTAGACTTCAACGACGATTTACACCAATTCGTGGAGCAAGACAAGTCACATTCCTTGATCATATTGATCCCACATTATAAAATAAAATTATGTTATTTTAAATTGTTCTGCATGCATATTTTTATTCAATGTATTTCAATTTTAATTTTAAATTTAGTGAATGCCTATTTATTATTACCTCCTTCAACATTGATCCCTAAATATCTTATCACTTTAGAATAAAACTCTAGTTAGTACACGAGTATGGACTAGAGAATTTTGTATGAATTGCTTAGACCTATGTAGACATAATTTCTTAGATAACTTTTTCACATAAAATGATAAGCTTTTAAAAGTATCCTTGACTTCGGTAAGTCAAGAAAGTCTATAAAATATTTTAAAAAAATATAAAACTTAGTTTAGACTTAGGCTAATAGATAGGTGGTGGGTGCTGTCATGCATTGTTGTTTGGTGATACAATGTTGATTGTCAGGCACAAGGAGTATGTGGTTTGAGCTACTACTACAAAGCCCTTTTCGTACTACCACAAGGTCGATATGAGACATAGTGAATATGGCTTAGACCATGTGAAGTCTCACTCGGCTTAAAAGGGGGTTCCGGTCTGGTGGATTTCTTACTGGGATGAAACCTTAGTGTTGTTTTGGCCAGATTGAGGGCTTTGCATTGTAATGGTCTTGTCATTATCTCTTCACCGCACACATAAGGAAGTGTGCTAATCGCGTGGTAATATAAATTGATCATGGTCCATATTTAGTTAATGAATATATATCATTATGATTGATATTTATCTTTGTTGTTCACTATGTGCACTAACTGATCCTAGACAAGTGCGATTTATACAACGAATCCGGGAGTTGTTGCTCTAGGGTTCAACAGAAATGGTATCAGAGCCATGACAACTCTAGGACATGACCGTAGGTAGAATAGAATGGTCTGACCTTAAGGACTTATTTTAAATAACTAGTAATTTCAAAAAAGTTTTGCTTACTCTTACCTCTCAGTCTTTGCTTACCCTTATCTCTTAATCATTTCTCATGTTCATGTCAATACTTGAAAATCTATTTTGAAATCTTCCTTTATTCAAAATAACTATAGATGGATAACAATTGGAATTCATCAACTTTGCCACTACTTCAATCTTTGCATCAAAGGATCACGCTTGGTACCTCGAGAGACGCGAAGGATGACACCAAGATAACCCTTGGTTTTGTCTGCAACCGCAATAACTATTATTTATTATTTGCTTGGTTTTGCTTAGTTAGTGTTTTTTTATTGGATTGTGCAAAACGTCTCATGTTCCCCTTTGTCTTGAGTCTCCCCTCTCCTAATTCTTAAAGGCATCAAGTAGATGGTAACATCCGTGGCAATGGCAATGGTAACAACAACCACAACAGAACTAATGGAGGATAGAATGCCCCCATTCCTCCACCACCTCCTACCAATGGACCCGACTGAGCACAGATGATGGCTAATTAGAATCAGCTCATTCAACTACTAGTGTAGACCATTAACAACCCTGCACAATTTGCTCTTCTAATACCAGCTCAAGCTCTACAATCAAGACTATCAGAATCTATAAGGATGCGTCCTTTGACCTTCTCCAACAGTACTAATGCAATGGACGCAAACGATTGGCTCAGACCCATAGGAAACAAGCTAGATATTATTCAATGCAGTGATTGAGAAATAGTTTTGTTCGCATCTCATCAGCTGAATGGATCCACTTCGGAATGGTGGACACTTACACCGTCGCTCATGCCAACGATCAAGCTATCACTTGGAATGAGTTCATGCAAAACTTTCACAAAGCTCATGTCCTCACTGGCACCATCACTCTCAAGAAGAGAGAATTTCTAGCTCTGCGATAAGGAAGCCGTTCTATGAATGAGTACCTACAAAATGTCAACCAGTTAGCACGTTACGCACTAGAAGACGTCCCCATGGATGAAGCCAAGCAAGAAAGATTCATCGAAGGACTCAATGATGACATGTCGGTTCAACTCATCTCCAACGACTACGCTGATTTCCACTAGCATGTCAGCAAGGCAATCCACCGAGAGTCCAAGCATCAGGAGATAGAGAACTGAAAGAGATGGATGTATGCCTAGCATATGAATAACGGAAGTTTTCCTAATGTTAGAAGGACTTTGTCGTAGGCTAATAGATTCCAACCATCAGCGTCAACCGGAGAACGAGTCCCACTCCCAAGATCGAGGATAACAAAGCTTGAACAATTGGCATTCCACATAAAGTACCAAACTTAGCAGCGGGAGTTACATATTTCAACTGCCATGAGATGGGGCACTATGCCAACAACTGCCCCAAGAAGCAACAGACAACAAAGAATGACACAACTGAGGCTCCAACAGCCAATACCCTTCAGACAGCAAACAAAAGGCCACAGAAGTGGATAAAGGGACGTCTAAATCAAGTCTCAGCTCAAGCCACACAGGATAAGATCCAAACAGTACCCAGTAATGTCCAATATAGATTACTGCAGTTGATGAAATAAACCTTGTCTATCATGGCAAAAAAATAATTTCTTTCCTTTATGCTTCAACAAAACAAGTATTCATTGAGCTCACTTTGTTTCCAGGTTTTTCTTACGACAGAAAATAAATCATACCAGCAAAATACTTTGTTGGCTAGCTGTTATCCATCAGTTTTCATTTTCTTTCCAAGAGAGCATAGCAAAATAACAATTTTCTTATTTTTCACTCTCACTGGAATACTGAAATTTGAGTGGCAACTACTACTTGCTATGTTGTTCTTTGTATATGCACTTTGACCATCAATTACTCATGTCAGTAAAACGGAATGGAAAATGAGCCCTAATATTCATAATAGAATACCCCACAAACCCAAAAAATATTTTCAAAATAAGGGCATAGCCAAGAGCAGCAGCAGCAAGGCAAAACAACTAAAGATTTACATGAACAAAAAAACAAAAGGGGGTTGTAGTTTAGTGATACATTGCATGATCCCATGTCAGTAGTGATGGTTGTTCCTGTCTTGACTTTGTTGTGTTCTATGTTTTTTTATGTGATTATGTGAATATATTATGTATATGATCTAGATCTCAGAAAATAGCATATTTAGACTAGTAGATTCTGACTATTCTTTGTTGTAATAATGTTAAAGCTATGATATTTTATGCCCTTTTTAGTCAAATCAGTCACGATCGAATTACCAATGTCTCCAGAATCAAGAGTTGAGGATGCCCATGGAAGGTAAGGATTCAATAAGTTGTTTTTTGTCATACAAATGCTTGCAAGGAATAGGGGAACCATTACATTTTGAAGTTACTATTTGGATACATGTGCATTGCAACATATTCCTAAAAGTTAAGAGAAGGCTAATAAAATCACAATACTACTATATGTTCCCTCTATCTGCAAAATGCTTATTTGTTTTCTATGAGTACAGAACATACAATTAGCCAAGAGCAGCAACAACAAGACAAAGCATCTAAAGATTCACAATGACATAAATAGAAAAATAAAAGAAGGTTTATTTGGTTGACTTGAGAAGGAATCCAATCAGCACAAAATGTTTAGATGTTTCCTACGAGTACACAACATACAATTAACCAAAAGCAGCAGCAAGACAAAATAACTAAAGGTTCACATGAACAGAGATAGACAAAAAAAATAAAAGAGGTTTTTTGGCTGACCTAAGAAGTAATCCAATCGATGCAAAATGTTTATATGTTTCCTATGAGTATAGAACATACATTAGCCAAAAGCAGCAGCAACAAGGCAAAACAACTAAAGAGTCACGTGAACAAAAAACATAAAAACAAAAAGAGGTTTATTTGATTGACATGAGAAGGAATGTAGTCAGCCTGAGGAGGAGACAGAGAAGGGTAAGAGGAGACGTGCATGAAAAGGAGTAGTAGCTCTACCAATTGTAGTGTTGAACAAGGCAATCATCGAGCGCACACGACTGTTCACACAATTGTTCTTACAACCACACGGCAATTTGGGCCTAGTCTGTCACCACAGCAGCAGGTCCCTTGTAACATCCCAATTTGGGGAATTGCAAATGGACGTAAAGAGAAGTTTTAAACCAAATTTTAATTCAAATCCATTTGATCATTTTCAGCCAAATTTTGAATTCCATCGAAAATTTTCAAAATCCATTTTTTCCATGGGCCTGGCCCAGCCTATCTACATCTTTTTTTCTCTTGGGCCTAGCCTATTGGGGTGCTAGCTCAGCCAGGAAAGGCCCATGACACCCAACATGTTCTGGTCGCGTACCTAGGACATGCGCCTCTCCCCTTAACCACATGTTCCCAGACTCCTAGCATCATATGCACCACCCTTCATTCGCCATCGCAGCCTTTTTCCTCCCGGTCCCTTCTCTCTTCCTCGCTATAGCGTTGCGGCCATACAGTCACTTCATGCTGCACCGCAACACCTCGCTCTGCATGATGGGTATTCGCTCGAGGTCCCTCTCGCCACTCCCTCGTGCGTCTACCCCACGTCCTCGACCAAATCGTCGCCATGGCTGTCGAGGGCTATCATGGCACTAACGACCATCAAGCCTCCTTATCTGCTATAATGCTCGAGCATTGTCTTTTTCAACCTTCACACAACTACCATTGTAGCCAATCGAGCCCTAGCACCCCCAAGCCTTCTTCGTCTTCACTTCCGGTCAGCGTCGCCATTGTCGATTCCCGAGCTCTACAGCATCTCCATCCGATCCCATGCACCTAGAGCACCATAATGAGATTGCAAGGCCGCCCTGGACCACACCATCACCTTTTCTCCTCTCTGGTGAGCTCTCCCCGTGCTCACCATTGCCATCATTTGGCCTCTCATCGCCAGCCCACAGCGCTCGTTCCCAAGCACCATTTTCTCTCCAGGTGAGCTCCTCACTCCTTCCAGTAGCTTCCCTAGCTTTGAATCAGATTCCCATGCCTTGTAGTGCCCTGGTGTCACGCCCCTGTTCCCGCCACTATGTAAGCTCACCACCGGTGACTCCTAGTTTCGTTTCAGCCCGCGCTAATTCGCCCATAGGTGTGTATGGCACTACAGAGCTCATTTTCGAGCATGCTATAAGCCATTTTGGACCTCGTCGCTAGTGAGAGGCCTCGCCCCATCTTGACAGAGAAGAACGTACTATAGCAATTCATTACTTAACATGTGGGATTAATTTGAACTAATGATTTTCATTAGTGCCTGTTATGCAGCCAATGTCAGTGGGCCCAATTTCTTTAAATCACCCCTAAGTGATAAGTGGGACCCATAGCCACTTAAAAATCCTTTTAACCATTTATGTAGTGATCCAACCACTAAAAAGTGGGCCCACTCTACTGTTTGCACAGTAAAGGGGCCCCACCCGTCAACCTCTCAGTGTTTCCTTTTTGAAAATAATTTGAATTTAAATAAAAATCCAGTAGGACCCATATGTCAATCTTGGCAATCCTTTTCAATAGAATTTTTTATTGATAAATTAATTAAAAAACCATGGGGCCCTCATGTTAGTGAGAGTAACCTCTCTCCTCTTTTATTTTTCCTAATTAAATTTTGTTTTAAACTTCAAATGGCTCGTACTCACTCATTTTAGCTCCACATTTAATGAAACTTATTTCTATTTTTTATAAAATCAAGATCTTTCTAATGGCACTATTTTTGTTCCATTTGGAGTTCATTTAAATTTTTATATTTATTTGTTGCTCTCTCGTGTGCATTTTTTCGATGCAACCATCCAAATAGAGTATGAAGATGTTGAGGAACCGCAGTTTGACCAAGCTCAAGAATTTCAAGACACTACAGCTTGTGAGCCTAGCGAGTCATTAGTTTGATCATTTTACTTCTACATTTCGATGAAAAGTATTTTGATTTAAATTGTTAAAATACATGCTCTAATTGTGCTATGCAAATTTATATTCGTAAATAGTTCATAGTTAATTAACACCTTATGTAGGAATGATTACCTCACTCCTTGTGTTTGAACTTAATACCTTGACACCCTAGGACTAATAACTTAACAGTATTAAGTCCCTACTTATAGCGACATGCTTAATCAAGCTTAGATCCCTTGGGCCATCATTTTGCCCTATCATCTTTTCATACATGAAAACTCTTTTGGCTAGTTACTAGTGGAAAGTGGCTGGTGTGTTAAACCTTATTATTTTATGCTCCCAAAAATCCCAACTTGCTATAAAATCTAGGCGGATGGTAAGAGGGACTAGTGCAGTGAATACACGAGAGTGTTGGAATCTAGTAGAACTGCCTAGATAATTTGAAGGACTGAATCTTGTGTTGACCTTCCAATGTAAAACAGTACAATTACAAGTCTATAATAGGTACGATCTAACCAACTAATTTACATCGACCCAGTGTGGAATATGCCATAGGTGTACACGCATGCAGAAGGGAAGGCCTTTGACGTGACGACGCAAGAGAGGGGCTTCTAGAGGGGTTGTCATACCCCTCAGTGATAGAAATATTAATGGGTGTAGCCTCATCGGAGAGATGCATTGTAAAGACCTTTTAGTGACCTTCTTGATCCACATGTCTAAGGAAGCATGTGGAGTATGTCAAGCTGGTCGTCTCTTATGAGTAAAGTGTACAGTCTCTACAGAATGTAAACTGTTTGAATAGCCGTACCCATGGTCATGGACGGGCATGTGAACTTACTCGAGTCAGTATCTATATTCCAACTTTGTGGGTGGGGTGAAAAGTGATGGGCAGTAAAAGCCCTGAATTGTGTCGTCCCAATGGTGATAAGCAAATGTACCACTGTAAACTTAGCATATGGTACAGGTGGTATGTAATGATAGATGGAATCTATACCGCTACTATTATTGCAATCTCTCACATAATTTAGAAAATATGTTTTTAGTTAAAATGCTAAGTCATAGGGATTTCTAATTATTCATAGTCTTAAAATATTGGCTTCAGTAAATAAAAGAACCTGAGCCCTCCTTGATAAGCCTTGCATGTACAATTAATGTATTATATGTGTTGGCTCGTGGTGTACTGTTGCTTGTGCTCACACTCGTTCGTAAAATTCTCAGAACCTATAGACCAAGGGCATTACGCCTATTATGACAAAATCTCCGTCGCTGATGCCTTCCCACCCTCACTGGCTATGGCTAGAGAAGGAGACGGAGGTAGTGGACCTGGCAAAAAGACAAAAGGAAAGACTGGGAAGGCGTTGCGATCTACGAGGGATTTGGGAGGAAGGTGGATGAATTTATATGCCAACGCTTCTTTCTTCGGTGAGAGGGGAGGGAGAACACACCGTTACTAACTCTATTTTTTAAGTAGTAGAAGTATAGTCCCCTAGTTCTCCTTTGAAGAGAATAGAAGATCCTACTTAAAAAAAAGTAGAAATCCTAATTCTATTATAATTCATTAAAAAATTTATATAGCACAAGATCCTAAAGGGTGACCACTAGGTCTAAAAAACAATCTCGATGAGCCTGGGCTACGGTCTGACAGCCATAGCCACGATGGTGTCGGCCTTTGGCCCACCCATTTATAAACTGCCTCTAGCTCTTCTATATTTGGGCTTTAAGCCGGCCCAATTAAGTGCTTCCATGACTTCCATGAGCACGCTGGACACGGACACCAGTCCAAAGCTCTTGCTCAGCCATCAGATTGTTCAACGTTTGTAGGGGTTCTTTTGAAATTATTTATTTAGGTATTGTAGGCTTGAATATAATTCCGTTGTGTGTGGCAAAAGGTGGCAGCCGGTAGGCGCCTCCAACCATGACGCCAATCAGGTGACTCGGTCGACTGTTTCTTCTGTTCCCTGGCTAAACGCGAAGTAAAAAATACGGCATTATCTACGTGTCGCCAGCAGAAGAACAAAGTCAACGTGAAGAATACCGGTCTATTCATATTGACCGCAACGGTATGTGACCTACCATCTTATCCTGAAGCAAAACGAGAACAAAAAGATGAAGAAACCGTTTCGAAAAACTGAATATTTATATTAATTTCTAACTTCTCTAAGAAAAAACTAAGATATAACTAATGTTAGCAGCCCCTACATACGTACATGCATTAGCTAGCCTTCGGTATTTCATCTGCTGCTACTTGCCAATGTTGACTTTGCTCACACTGGACGGGCAGCGACCACCACCGGGCTCGCTTGGCTGCGCTCAAGATAGCCATTGCGGCAGCCTTCAGCGATTGCTTCGGCTTTTAAATCACTATAGATTATTTGTCTTTTTTTTTAGTTTTTGGTATTTTGGTATTTTATTTTTTCTATATTCCTTTACATTATCCACGATGAATTAATATGTCGTTTTTATTTTTACATTTTTTTAATTTAATTATGCCCAATAAACCAACTCAGCTACAGTAAAAAAATCAACAAGCTACAGTAAAATTTCAGCTAAAAGTCATCGTTATTCCGAACGTACCCTTAAACTTTCTTGAGAAGTGCATCGATCGATGCATGATGGACAGACAGATCAATCAAGTTCTTCAGATTCTCAATCGGGCCTGTTTGAATCGGAGGATTCGCAAAGGAATCTCAAGGAATTTGTATTGCTTTCTACGAAATTCCTATGCTGCAAATCTGGCCTCGGTGTGTCTTACGCGAGAGAAACAATTCATATCCATGTTGGTAAGTTAATGTCACATGCCGGCACTTAATGCAATCACCGGCTAGTTGCTTCTTTCTTCTCTCCTCTAACCGTGTCAATTTACTGGATTTTACGCTCACGTTGGTTTTTAAGCCAGTGAGTCAGCGACTACGGTTGGCTTCCACTTCTTTTGCACTGTTGCATTTTTATTTTTTGTTTTTGTTTTTTCTATTTTTTGTTTTTTTGTTTATTGTGTTCTTTTGTATTATCTATGATGGGTTAACGTATTTTTTCTATTTGTATTTTTTTTAAAATTTAATTATGCTAAATAAATCAACTTAGTTATAGTAAAAAAAATTATAAATCACTGCTATTCTGAACATCCTTAGTCAAGTTTCTCGAGTTTGGAATGGTCAGGTTGACTTGAATCATTCTACGAGGCTGCAAAAAAAACTTACACCACGCCGTGTGATAGCTCAGCGCCATCATTCTTGATGACATGTTAGTATTATTTTTATGTGATCATTCTATGGCTCTGTTCTTTTACGACTTCTAAAAGTTGTTTTTAGCTTTTACTATAGTAACTAACTTTTAAACGGATTATTTTTTTAAGATGAGATCTACAAGTTAATTGTAGTGCACATTAAAAAACTAATATCTGTACCATCAAAAATCATAAGTGAGTATCTCTCTTTCCGCAATCTCTGTTGTAAACAGCTAAAAAGCCATCAACCGTAGCCAAAAGCCATCAGCCGCAGCCAAAAAGAACAGATCCTATATATTTTTCGTGTTATTGGTACGGCGCACCATATATTTAAAGTGACAATGTATTAACAGAATATATGTGTACATATACAGAAATTATATCCTCACTGCAACACTTGTTTGTTCCTGTCACATGAAACTTTCATCTCAGCCTAGTAGGCGGTAGCTATATATATATTCCATATTTTCCCCCAGAAACTCTACTACTATATAGTGACAACTCTATTATAGATTTATAGTGAGAGTAATAACATCAACACGAGATCGATTAATCAGACTCGAAAAAGGATAATGTCAGGGTCTACTCCCTTGGGCACACTGACAACCTGCTGATCATACGTATCCGGCAACGAGAGCGCGATCTTGGTGGCACTCTCCAAGTAGCTCTCGAGCTTGTCGCTGACGTCAGCCTATCCTTGCACCCTTCGTCTTCGTCGTCGTATGGACCTTGTCGTCATCAGCGGCGGTGTTAATGGTGGATGTTGGATACAGGCTAAGGAATCAAAGCACTCAAGCAATTGCACATGGGATGTGTTTTCGGACTATGAACAGAAAAATCAGAGACGAAAAACAGAGTTCTCAGGAACCGAGAGTTTGGGGCAATTTTTTCTATTTCTTCTCATACTTAAGAAACATACTTACATGCTAAATATAGAACCTAACAATTAGGAATCGTGCTTAACCTTTGTCGTTCGCACATATATTGGCCTGTTGCTGCTATCTTTTTTTCCTGTTGCATCCTTTGCACAGGAGGTTGTGTCAGAAGAATGTATACAAAATTTCGTAATTTTTAGAGATCGTTTACTATATGTAAAAACTCCTACAAATATCATAATTGTATGAATTTTTAGTCAACATTCACAGTGGGTAAAATTATCAAAATATTATACAATAAAGTACATTATGTCAGGAGACTGTATATAAAAGTTGGTTATTTTTTGAGCTCATTTGCTATATTTAAAATTTTGAATAAATAGTAAATAAAAATATTAATTTAGCAGGTAATTAATCCAACTAATTAGATAGCTTAATTACCTATTGTCTAGCAACAGGGTGGCAGGTCGGGAGCTGCCCTGTGGCCGGATGATAGAAGCACCATTTCTGCCTTTTTCTGTTGCATACAACTATTTTTGTAAATACGGAATAAAATAGTGCTATATGTGCCAAAAATTCTCAAAACTTTTGGCTCTGTACACATACGCATGCGTACATGTAGGAAGAGATAAGGCAATCGCATTGAAGCGTCGACTCTAACCTAAGGGTGGATATCGAATCAGACATTTGTTTTATCGAGTTTTTTCTAAATTTGATTTAGTTTGATTTAATATTATTTTATTGATAGTTTAGAATTATTTTTATCATCGAGCTAACAAGTCGAGTTGATTCGAAGCAAAATTTGATTTCATCCAAAATCGATACATTCAATATTTAACCAATTAACAAGTGTAATTGAAGCAATTTTAAACTGAGCCAATGAGTCTTGCTAATGAGCTTTCCAGGAAAAATTAATTGAGAGTCTTAAGGATAGCAAAATTCAGTCTTGGCCTTTTTCTCTTCAGAAGTTCAGATAGGATATGATTTGTCAAGTCAATGCCATTCGCTGTCGAGGTGAGCTACTAACTGGACTTCCTGCGATCCTCCATTAATTTTCTTGTTTTCATTTACTAGAATAAAGATATGATGGGCAAGGAATTGAGATTGCTTCAACCGTGAGGAAACAATATCAACAATTAAGGCCTGGATGATTTCTAGTTTATTGTGTGCGATACATTTTCAAGTCACGTACGAATGCAAATTTGTATTGTTTTGGTATAACATTTGGGTGATGCAAGTAATCGCATCAAGTCAAAGTGACGGTATCACGCAGCATGCTTAGGCCCTGCTCGTTTATTTTTTTTTCGGTTTTAACTTCTAACTTCTGCTTTTTTTTTTACTATTCAATATTTCGTCTTTTTCTGAATTTGTTTAGATATTTTAGGTTTTTTTGTATTTTCTTTTTTTCCCGTGTTTCTTTGTATTGTCTCTAATGGGTTAACATGCTTTTTCTATTTTTACATTTTTTTAAATTAATTATGTCCAAAAAGCCAAATCAGCTACAGTAAAAAAGCCAGCTACAGTAAAATTTCAATCAAAAACCAAAAATTATCGCTAAGACGAGCGCCCCTAACTAGGCGCCCAGCAGATGGCAGGTGGACTGCGATGCAGAAATTTCTCAAGCTTGATGCATTTCAGGATCAGTGGAAGAACTAGATATCTGTTTCTTATGAGAGAGGAAATCTGATCAGGAAACACGCTCTCTCTCTCTCTCTCTCTAGGTTAAGTATTCAAACAATGCTGCTAAATTACTCCCCAATTCTTACCGAGAAAAATTAAACACTGTGGATATGATCACCGGTTGGTTCATATATACTGTCAAATTAAAGCCATGCTGATGCCTCATGCATGGTACCATTTTCTACGAAAATGAGAGTTCCTTGCAGCACTTGCAACGCTCCAAACTACGACTATCCTGGCATTTGAGGCTTGTGTCACTGTATCCATACTTTATCGCGCGTAGTAGTTAGCAACAAAAAATATAGTACACAACACAATCGACATTAATTCTCTA
Source organism: Melocanna baccifera (assembly GCA_036346265.1). Lineage (NCBI taxonomy): Eukaryota > Viridiplantae > Streptophyta > Magnoliopsida > Poales > Poaceae > Melocanna > Melocanna baccifera. The sequence goes on along the minus strand of CM070707.1, from coordinate 17,282,307 downwards.
TAGTTGAGCTGATGCATGTATTTGCTTTAGCATTAACTGTGTGTTCTTTTTTGTTACGCCTCATAGCTCTGATTTATGATTTTTGGTTCTAATATAAGTGTTCGTGCGAATAAACTGATAAACCGATTCTAAAAAGCTATCCTAATAAGTTATTTTGAAATGACAACAAATAAATCGTTCTATTTATTTATTCAAAGAAAATCACAAGCTATAAATTAAAAATAACGGAGCTACCGTCGTTTAAAACTTCAGCCACTCATATGCATAAAAGTTTTTAAATTTATCATATGAAAATAGTATTAATAGATTTGTCATCAAAAGCAATTCCTATTGTAATTCAGTTGTTTGGGGACAGAACAGAAACTACCCCATTGTAATTCAGCTGTTTCTCGCGGGAAAAAAATTGCTCATTTAGATAACTAACGGTGTTAGCTAATGGTGTAGTTAATAAAATAATCGCTCCTCAAATTCAATTAGGATGTGTTTGGCTGATGGCGGTTGAATAGGATGCGATTAGTTAGCAAGCTAAAGTTTTCGCCATTTTACGTGATTAAAAATAAGTACTATATAAATGGCTACATCGGGGCATTTGGGGGGTGATTCTGCCTGTCTCCGTCCCTATGTATATACAGATATTTGTGACTTCTTTTAGGTTGTAATTTTTAGTTTAAAATTTTGAATTCTGTCTATTCGTAAAGAAGAGTACGAAGAGAGATATTCGTGTGTAATTTTGACCGATATAGATGGAGTCGGAATAGTATCTACTACAATTGACTTGTAGATTTTATCTTAAAAAATACTTCGTTTAAAAATTAGTTACTGTAAAAAATCAAGTCATAAGCTTAAAAGAACTCACCCGTAATTTAGCTATTCTCGACAGCAAAGGCCGACACTACTATAAAACAGTTTATATTAGACGTCTCATCACAGATGGTTCATAAAAACCGTCTGTATTAAATGCAATCACAGACGATTCTTATTTAAGAACTGTCTATGATATGTTTTCCGTCTTACACATCTCTAAAATTTCATAATTTTCCACCTGAGTTCGAGTAGGATTCTGTTTTGACATACTTTCGATAAAACGGGTATAATTTTTATATATGTTGTCCGTTTTCGACGTTTTTGTACTCGTTGGAAAACTAACGACGAGCCCGATCCAAAAAAATCGACCTGCTCACACTCATCGTCCTCAAAGACCTTCAAAATCGGCCATCTTTAGCCTTAAATTTATATTGCAAGTTTTTTATTTCTGTTTTTGCCAAAATTTTCGATCTTCCCTTCGAAATTTGGGGTTTGTCTTAACTGCAAAGTTGTAAATCTCGTCGAAACATTTTAAATGAGTATATATAAGCCATGTAGAACTTTGTTATTTTATATTTTGAGACTAATTGTTTATATTGTATCAGTATATATATAGCCAATATCACAGACGGTTCTTAATAAGAACCGTCTGTGATGCTTTTATAGACAGTTCTTATCAAGAACCGTTTGTGATAAATTAGTCTCTGACCGCTGAGTCCATCAATCCTCCTCAACCCAATTCCAGCCAATAGAAACCGACCAACCCACACCCCACAGATCGTCCAACCTCTCCATCCCCTATAAATACTCACCTGAACCCATCTCTTACCCTTTATACGCTCAAAATCTCTCCAAGCTCCTTACTGTCTCCTCCTCAATCGATCTCTTTGTGGTTAGGGCTCTCTCCATTATTTCTTCTAGTATTTGATTCTGTAACTTTGTGTTGCTATTTTGTGACGTTTAGGGCTGTCCGGGAGCTTAATTACAGTGAGGCATATCTGAGCTACTTTGTGGGGTTTAGGGCTTCCTCTCTCCATTGTTTCTTCTACTTACAGTGAGACGGCCACCAAGAAGATCTACCCGAGCTGCATCAGGGACAAGAGGCATAGCTTGTGATATTGTAATGGTGGATTGTAATCTTGTGATATTGTAATGGTGGATTGTAATCCTATAATATTGTAATGGTGGATTGTAATATAAATAGAATGTTCTCTGCTATATTTGCTATCGTATTTGCTTATTTTCAAACGGCATAGCTAATATTTTCTGAGACTAATTCAAAAATAAAAAAAATTTAGGTATAGAATGAACTATCACAGACAGTTTTATAGTATAAACCGTCTGTGAAGAACATCATATACGGTTCTATATATCACAGAGGATTCTATATGTAAAACCGTCTGTGATATATGAGTATCATAGAAGTCTGTGATATTATTTTTCACAGGCAGTTCTAGTTACAAACCGTCTGTATTGCGTTTATCATAGACGGCTCATAAACCGTCTGTGATAACTTTCGATTATCACTGATCCATAAATTCAGACGGTTCAGAAAACCGTTTGTGATGATGTTTTTGAATCGTCTGTGATGATGATTTCTGTAGTAGTGCGAGTATTTTACGGCTTATAACTTATCACTTTTTTAAACAAATAAAGTAGACGGTTTTTTACCACCGTTTTAAAGCGGTTTATTAGGACAATTCTTTTAAAATAGTTCATCGGTATTTGGTTTATTTATACAAATGCTCGTACTAAGACTAAAAACCATAAATTATAAGTCGTAGCAAAAAAAAATTCTACCTATTTTGTGTGTGTATACACACACTTGATGTAGCTCGCCGTCCTCCTCACCATCCTCGACGTCCTGCTCCCGACGTAGCCATACATCCTCCGTGTACGTGTTTCCTACACATATCACATGTACGGGTCGATGGTGTTATCATCTTGCTAATCCACGTAGCAATCTCCATGCATGCAAGCAAGAGTAGTCCATCATTGAGCTGCTGACCGTAGAAGGGGAGCACGTGTTTGAGGATGTAGTCCTCGATGTAGCGGAGGCTGCGGCCGGAGGCGGTGTGGTCGGCGTAGACGAGGGCGCGGCGGCCGAACGGCGTGTCGAACTCGGCGTCGCGGCCGACGAGCTGCGAGCGCACCCGCTCCACTTTCTCCTCCGCCTCGGCGCTCCGCTCCGACTTACGCGGAGCAGGCTCAGCAGGTCGTGGTTGCCTTCGCCGCCATCGACGCATCTCGCCGTGGCCGGCGCCGCCTCCTTCCATGGCTGTGAAGGGATGGCATGCTTAGTTTGCCTGCTTGCAAATGCTTACAAAATGCTGGGTACACAAGGCGTGTGTATGTACGGCTATATTATTTCTTGGTATTGATAAATATCATCGGATATTTTTCTTAGATTATCATTCAGATTTGTCACCTTTAGATTAAATATCTAACGATCACAAATTCTCTCCCTCCTCAAAAAACATCCCCATAAAAAAGGGGTTATTGAATCTGTAATCCACCATTTCAAAATTTAGATGATTATTTAGAGAAAAAAAACATCAAACTGATGCTTATACACACCCTTATTTCTTTGTCTTGTGAGCTAATCTAACCTTGCATGGACATGGCTATCTGCATTTATGTAGCTCGCTTTCAGAATCATTGCATGATCAAATAATTAATTAAAGAGGTGAGAAAAAAAATGAGATCAGATGGGATGACTTACGGGCCATTGGTCAATGCAATTTTGCTTGTCATGGTTGCCAAATTGCAGCTGTTTAACGGGCTACCGATTGCTATGCTGAGTTGGTGGATTGATTATGGGCCATGTTGCGTCAGCTCGAACAGTTTCCTATGCTTAATTTACGCGATCCAAGTCGCAGGTAGGTGTTTTCCATGCTTCCATTTGGTCGGTTCTCGGTGTAGTTACATCATCAAAATGAAAGTTTCATCACGTTAAACCGCCGGAGCCGCCGGCTATTGGCAGGGCTGCGGCTTTTGATTTTTACTATTTACTATAATAACTTATTTTCAAATAATATATATATTTTTAATGTAAAATTTATAAATTGATTATAGTAGATATTATATCAAATTCAGCTATAATGATTAAAATAACATATGACTGTTTCTCTCTTGATACTGTCTCTCATGAATAGCTAAAATTCGAAAGGCATAAATCAAAAACTAAAAGTTACAGTCTAAAAGAATCCACCATGAGCCGATGGACAGATGTCGTACATCCATCATCTTGTTTATCCAGCGGGGCCAACATTTTAATTAAGTGCAACATGGATGGGTTTGCATATACACGATTTATTGGATGGGTTTTGGATATATGAGATTTGAAGAAATCTTTTAAGTGCTAAATGGATAAATATTTTGTGAATAGCCCTTATATATATATATATATATATATATATATATATATATATATATATATATATATATATATATATATATATATGGGTAATCATTTGTGAGGGGCTCACACTTTTCAAATTTTGTCCAAATTTATTACCGATCAAATCCCATCCATCAATCCATGTACACCCCGTTACTTAGTAAGCAAGCCTAATATTAATGTACGTTTTTGTGGAACTTGTGCAATATTTGGACTCCAAAATAGCTAAATTCATGGCACCATTTTTTTCTGTATGTTCACGCGGATCTGGGAGATTTTTCATCCCAAAATCCAGGTTCGTTCGACATGAAATTGGAAGTTGAAAGTTTTTAGGGTCAATTTGGAAGTGCTCAAGTTCTTTTTTTTTCCAATCTCAGTTGAAAGTCCCCACATTTGAAAGGTTTTGTACTTGATTGAAAGCTCTCAGATCTTCGGTGAAAACCTTGGAGTTGAAGTTTTGACTAAGCACTCACCATCTATATCTGACTGGCCATGTTTTTTTTTTTCATTTAAGCAGATCTGTTCTTCCAACCATACATCGAGGAAACAAACCTAGACCCATTCTTAGCTAGGTTAATTAGTATACTTGATTTCTAGTGTGGAAACATATAAGGCCAATTTTCTCGTCAACAAAATTTTTACATAAACAGTCTGGCCAATTGGCCAATTTTTACATAAAAAGCAGGAGCAAGCGAGCGAGCAGCACCCTGATTCCCCAATCCACAGCCACTTGCGAGCCTGATTCCTACCACTGTTGCGCCTCCACCCTCCCCTACCTTTCCCCCATTCCCCTTTGGTGTCGTCAATGTCGCGCGCATCGTCAGCTTAAATCGATTTGTCACAAACTTTTAGTGCACTTAAATACTAATTATAAGATACTCTAATGCGATTTGTTTAATATATATATATATATATATATATATATATATATATATATATATCATTTTCTATATATAAAAAGAGTACAACGTAAAATTATCCATAAAAATCATTAGAATTCTCCAAAGAAAATAAATAAATGAGTTCCTAAAAAGAACTCATGATAACTGAAACACGCACATCTCCTAATACATCTAACGGCTATAAATTTGACTTAGCAAAAAATTAAGTGTATGACAACTATCACAAACCAAGAAAACACTTTTCTCAAAAAAAATATACCGCTCTTGGGGTACTTAGTTTTTGTGTCATGCTAACCTTTGAGGCCTCCACCTCAAAAATACTAGGTACTTGATCTTAAAAAAAAAAGGAAAACTGGTTTTGGTTCAATTTTCAACCTTAAACTCTTAACATGTTTGATTCAGAACCTTGAACTAACGAAACCATCCATTTTACCCCTTCCACTCAAACCTGGGTGCTTTTGATCTGACATGGTATCCCAGTAGGCAAGTCTACCTTGAAGTGGCATCCTAGTGGAATTCTAATCAGTAGCAACAAATAAACAAAGATTAAATAGTATTTTGTGGTCTCACATGTCATACAAAAACCTCCTCTTCTTCCTCCTCCTCATCGTTCTCCCTCTTCTTCTCTCAAGCTGATCGGGCTAAGCTCCACTCTCTGTCGACCACCACATGCCAAGGCTCACCGTCAACCGCTACTTGCTGGAGCTCGCCGTCAATCGTCTTCTCCTCCTCCCTCTCTCCCTCCGTCCCCCTCTCTCTCTGCTCAGAGCTCCAATGAGTAGGTGCTCGGTACCAAAGTTGGCGGCAGTTGGAACTAGAAGAACATATCTTCTATTGCTGCAAAAATGGGTTAGCAGGGTCCTAGGAAAGCACTGCGAAGTGGTGACTATGAGACCTAGCTCAGTTTGAATTGAGCCCGTGTGCAGCCCGTGTAGTGGTATGAGTGCAAATATTGGGGATTTAGTTCCATCTTACTAGTTGATTATGAGTTGCACCAGCATATAACCCCTATTGCTAAATGTATTTCAACCCCTAGGCAAACCCTTTTACACAAAGCGAGGACAAAAATGTAAGTGGGGTTAGTGTGAGTGCGTGATTTGTCTGGTGTGCAGGTAGACCTGAGCCTATGTGGAGTTGGGGCGTTACAAATGGAATCAGAGCTGACTCTCGCGGTTACATGGATGCGTGTGAGTCAGGGGAGCGGCACGTATTGGCCCTGGGTGAGCACATAGTATGGCATGTGTGCTGGCACTAGACACATGAACATGTGCTAAGAAGGGCAAATCCTGATCATTTGCCCAGTATGAGTATGTTGGACTTGGACTAATGAGGACATTAGGTACTTTGTGGAGGGGTGTATGCAAGACCCGACCCAGTTTGAATTGAGCCCATGTGTGGCCATGGTATGAGTGCAAGTGCTGGGGATTTAGTCCTACTTTGCTAGTTGAGTAAAAATTGCACCAACAAATAGCTTCCATTGCCAAATGCAATCCAACCTCGGGTTTACCTTTTTATGCGAAGCGAGGATGAAAGCATAAGTAGAATTGATGCAAGTGTGTGGTATGTCCACAATGTGGGTAGACCTGAGCCTATTTGGAGCTGGGGGTGTTACAGCGATGCGAGCAGAGACTCGTGGTGGTGTGCCGACGATGACCGGCGGCGGTTGATGCGAAGGAAGAAGGATGATGAGGGCCTACCCTCCTTGCTTTTTGAATAATGGTGCGTGCACGAGCAATGTGACATCAAAGGGAGCTCACCGGTGCAGGCTGCATTGCCGAAGATAGTCGGAGGCAGTGAGGCAACGGTGGCCGGCTTCATAGAAAAAGGTGGTGGTGGTGGCGACGTGCTACGGTGGGTTTCCAGCAAAGGCGAGGAGAGCACAAGATAAAATGCGGTACAGGGGAAAAGATTATGAGGTTGATGATGGAAGGGGCTTACTGGAGACAACAAATTTGGTGATGATGGCTCTCATAAAGAGGTGACAAAACTGGGTTCGATTTTCAGTGAAGTACTACGATAAAATGGAATTAATTGACGGGAAAGATTCATGAGGCTCGAGAACACGTAGTGACATGAACAAATTCATTCAATGGCAGAAGCTCTTTCGATAAACACCCTTGAAAAATATATAGAAATAATACTCTGTCGCCAATTCATCCAATGGCAGAAGCTCTTTCGCTAAATGATTTGGCAATAGGAGCTCTATCGCCAAATGAAATGGTGACAGGCTGACGAGGTAGCTTTTGTAACCATTTCAATTGGCAACTAGTTCTTTTGCCAATTGAAAAGGCGATAGAAGCTTGTTGGCCAAATTAATCTGTTGACCAAATGATTCATCAACATAAGCCTATTAGCCAAATGGTTCTATCACCAATTGAAAAGGAGCTAGAAGCATGTTGTCCAAATGAATAATATGTGAACCAAATGATTCATCGACACAATTCTGTCAGCCAAATAATACCGAGTTGCCAAATAATTTAGTGACAGGCTGACATGGATGCTGCTGTTGCTAATTGAATTGGCGACAAGTCCTATTACCAAATGAATTACCGACAGGAGCTACCACGTCATCTTGTCGTCAATTCAATAAGTGACAAAAGCTTGTCATCAAATCAATGTTATTCTTGTAAATTTTTGAGGGCATTTATTTTTATCATATTAATAAAATAATAGGTTATTTGAAAAAAAACTACGAAGTTGCGGTTGAAAATTGAACTAAAGTTAGAGTCCTAAAGTAGATTTTTCAAAAAAAAAATATGTACTTGATTTTAAACAAGAATGATGCTGCCGCCTGTATTGTTCCAATTTTATCATCAGATGTCTATATCAGAAATACACATTAAAGGGTGCGTTCGGAATAGCGATAACTTCTGGCTGAAATTTTATTGTAACTGAGTTGGCTTATTGGGTATAATTAAATCTAAAAAATGATAAAAATAAAAGCGGTATGTTAACCTATCACGTACAATACAAAGAAATACGAAAAAAAATAAAACACAAAAAATAAAAAAAAAAGATAAAATACTACAGTAGCTAGGGAAGCTGCCGCCCAACAGGCAGCCGAGTGGAGCGCGGCCAAAATCGTAACGATCACAGGTACTTCTCCCTCAAAATCTGGCGACAAGAACATGAGAGTCGCTAGCTGCGCCAGTCACATCGACACACCATGATATGATATGGACCGACAACGCCACAGCCACATGCCGTGTCGCTGTTCGCAAATCACAATCGACCGCGACGGCGCCGGCCGGCCTCGCTCATTAACGGCCGCGTTTACCGGTGGTGTTCATGATTCCATCATACGGCCGGCCATCACATTGGTCCTGTTTTTTTTTCAGCGTTTTTTTATTTATCTAAGTAATCATTATTTATTAAATTAAAAAAACTACAGTTAAAAAGGTATACGTCGTAGCAATCGCTATTCATTAGACAGCGCCTCCCGTTAGTACTCCAAAACCGTTCGCTGCAAATTAAGTCCAAATCGTGACCGTGCGCGTGCGTATTATCAGAGAATTATATGATGTAACCACTCGATTAATATCTAATTAATCGGTGTCCGCGATGCAGCTAGCGTGTGTATATGTCCTTGTGCATGTCACCGATTTTGCACTCGAGGCTTGAATCTGTCGGTACTGTGGACAATGCAATGCGGTTCATTACTAGTGGCTATGACAAATTGGCAATCCCAACAGCTTGAGCATATACGGTTGAGACCAGGGCATATCTGTGGGATAAATTCTTACATGCCGCAGCCAAATTTTCCAATACCATTATGGGGGTGTTCGGAATAGCGATGGTTTTTGGTTTTTGCTGAAATCTTACTATAGCTGGCTGAAATTTTACTGTAGCTGAGTTAGTTTGTAGGCATAATTAAATTTAAAAAAATATAAAAATAAAAACAGTACGCTAGTCTAGAGCGGACAATGCAAAGGAATACGAGAAAAAAAACAAAACGCAAAAAAAACCCAAAAAAATTTCACTACGTGACAAAATTGTTACAGTAATTTCGTCGCTGCTACAGTATTTTCAACGCTGAACAATGAAAAAATCTCTAAGTTGAGCGGGGCCATATATGTCATCACTTATTTCACTGACATGCCATCGTGAAAATTTACAGTGGCAAATAATGAAATAAGGAATTGCCCCACATAGATGGCCCGCACATTTGGAGTTAGACTTCTGATTTATTTTTTATTATTCATAATTTATCTTTTTATGATTTTTCGGTATTTTTGAGCTTTTTGACCGGTTCTTTTTTTCCGTATTCGTTTGTATTATACATGATGGGATAACCTATTTTTTTTTCTATTTTTAGATTTTTTTTAAAAAAAATTAATTACGTCAAATAAATCACCGCTAATTGCAATATAATTTTAATCAGTTTTAATGTAATTTTAATCATAAGTTACTAAATTTTAGCTCGATCAAGCGGCCTCTGGAATCTGGATGCATGCTCGAGAAACTACCAAGAACACGACATCTGTAAACGCCCTGGTTTCCTCAAACGCTGCGTAGTACCTTTCCCTCACAACGCTTTTCTTGACGGACAACAAACACCTCAGAATTCGTAGACGCACCACATGTTAACCATGTTGTAGTGAAGTTGTCATGGAATCGTTGCAGTTAAACATTTGGAACATTGACCATTGCCACGTATAAGAGTAGTACCACAGAGTAAAATTGTCATTAAAAATACATTATATTATATAATTTTACTAATATTTTTTTTAATAAAAGCGATGATCAAAGCCTTGTATTAATTAATGACGGTGAAAAGTAATAGAAAAGTAACTTACATGTTGAGACGAATAGTGCATTACATACAAGGTTATCAAGTTGACAAATCGACACTACCCTACTAGTGACCGACTAGTCGACTAGTCGACAAGTACTGTTTATATGACAGTACCTTATATTATATAAGTCCAAAGAATACTTACATGCAGTTATGCACAGACTTATATGTACATTGCTGATTGCTGAAGTGCTCAACTGCTGATATATATATATGAAGTGCTAAACTGCTGAACTACTATATGTACACGGCTGGGGAGGAGAGCCACTGCTGAAGTGCTGAACTGCTGATATACATGTACACGGCCGAGGAAGAGGGGGCCGGGGAGGATGGGGTCGGGGTGGAGGGGGGCCGGGGAGGAGGGGGTCGGGGCGGAGGGAGGCCGGGGCGGAGGGGGCTGGGGAGGAGGGAGGCGGAGGGAAGCCGGGGCGGAGGGAGGCCGGGGAGAGGGAGGCGGGGGCGGAGGTTACCTGGATCCGGCGGCGGGCGGCGGCGAGTTCAAGCCGGATCTGGTCTGGATCTGGCGGCGGCCGGCGGATCCACTCGGAGCTCTGGCTCGCTCGCTTCACTCGGAGCTTCTTCACTGGCCCGCACTGTTGCTCTGCTGCTTCCCCCAAGTTTCACTCTCGGTAATATACTGGCATACTGCTCTGTTGCTCTACTGCTTCCCCCAAGTCTCACTCTCGGTAATATATTGGCATACTGCTCTGTTGCTCTGCTGCTTCCCCCAAGTCGGGCGCCTTGCCGTCACCTGGTCGACTAGTCGACGGGCAAGTCGATGACTAGTCGACCAGGCGCCCGACTTGTCACCGCAAGTCGAGTCGCCGGCGCAAGTCGGTCCTGGCTCACCGACTCGTCGACTAGTCGACGACTTGATAACCATGATTACATATTTTTTTTGGTAGAATTGTCTGAACGCAAGCGTTCGTTTTAGCGATGGCTTCTGGTGTTTGGCTGAAATTTCATTGTAGCTGGCTTTTTTTACTATAGCTGATTTGACTTTTTGGGCATAATTAAAATTTTAAAAATGTAAAAATAGAAAAAATATGTTAGCCCATCATGGGCAATGCAAAGGAACACGGGAAAAAAAGAAAAATGCAAAAAAATCCAAGAAATCTAAAAAAATTTAGAAAAAGATGAATTACTGAATAGTGAAAAAAAAAGCTGAAACTGAAAAAAAAAATGAAACGAACAGGGATATTCTCTGGGACCAAAATACTGTACGCTGTAGTCATTGATCTGCTTGGGCATGTGAAGATTGTCCCAAAAAATTCATGTTTGGGACCAAAGGTACCTCGGGATGAGAGGCTTTTAGGAGTAGTCAACACTCCACGGTTTCATCAGACGCGTATATTACAATTTAATTGCAGTTTAAGCCGATTCATTAATAGCCGCCTGATCAGCTTTGGTTAGCAACTTAGCATAGTTCAGCACAGATCATTGTTTGGGTAAAATGAAAAAACTGGTTGGCCGGACCATGGGACAATGGTTTGTTGATTTTTAGAAAACTAGTACCATTTTTGGGTAAGGGTTTTGAGAAACCTCTGGTCACAACAAGAATAGGTATCCCATCAGTTCTTGTTTTTAGATTAATAAACCTGACAGTTGGGAACATAACAAGCATGCCGAAAGCTATCACAATTCGTAAAGGGAGAGTAAAGTATGAAATGTGTTAAATTTGTAAGTCATATAGGACCCTCTGCCTCCCCCCTCACCCATCCAATAAAATCGATGATCCTGATCAATTTACAGGTCCTGTTTAAAAATGATGTGGTTTTTAACTGATTACAAGAGAGTAAAGAACAATTGCGTTGAGAAGTCACTCCGTTCAAAGTGGTTCTTACATAGACTCCTACAAACAATTTATATAAACCATCTTGAGAAATCACTCTATTCAAAAGCTAGCTTCTAAAATTTCAAAACTAAAGGCTATTTAGAACAGGCCTGCAGTATTTGTCCTACGGTACCTAATGATGCCACACCTTCTCGTAGTGGGAAAAAAACTGCACCTTTATTTTCTATCCAACGGTTGTGGGAGAAACTTAAATTTGTAAGGCCGTGCCTAATTTAATTTACTACAGTAAAACAGATAATGTGATGAGTCCTTTGCAACAGCATTGTGAAGCCCCCTTACCTTCTGCTGCACCAAGCAAAAGTACTTGGTGCAAATCTTGACAAGAAAACAAAATGCAACGACTGGATTCTCAAACATCAGATCTAGAAGCTGGAAAAAAAAAATCAAGATCTAGGCTGTGATGCATAGGACAGGTCGACAGAGTCGCATGTGCAGGCACACTTCTTCCTCTCTCACAACAGTTAAAATTTGCATTGTCCAGGGACAGCCCAATCAATGCAGTACCTCTTTGCAGTCGCATGCTATGCAAAACTTCCTGCCCTCCATAAAAACTCTCCCTACTTCCCTGCCAACTACCTGTAATGGGGCATGAAAACAAAAGCAATGCCAGTATAACATTCCTGAACAGCCTTTCTATAAGCAGAGCAGTACACCTTTATGCCGAGTTTGACAGATATACAGACCTATTTGCATTTTGCAGCATTAGACACATTTAGCACTCATAGCTTGGGATGCACATGAATACAAAGGGTCTGTCCAAATTGATTTTTGCTGATATCTTTTTGGCTGCGACTGATAAATAGTAGCGGCTAATGAATAGTAGTGCATTACGTAAGAAAGACGGTGCAACAAAAAACACTACAATATTCGGACCGCCATGCGACTTATGAAATTGTGACATAATAAAATATAAAGTATGTTACAATATATGAAAGCGTATATTGTAGTGGTTGATAGAAGCGGCTTATAGAAGTTAGGATATTCGTATTGGTTTCTACTTCTAGAAACAGAAATAACTTATAGAAGCAAATATGAATAGGCCCAAAGTCCTCTTTACAATTGCATGATTGGTGTATGTTATGTTCCTCGTCAAAAGGTTTGCAAATAAGTAAAAAAAATAGGTGTATGTTATTAGGGATGAAAACGGATCGGATAGTTTCTGACCGATTCGGACGAATACGAATACGGATTGTGTCGGATCGGATTTTTTCGGATAATTCTCGGATCGGATACGGATACAGATTTTTTTTATCGGATACGTATACGAATACAGTAAACCTAGTATCCATTGAATACGGATACGGATAATCCGGATAAAACGAAACCGGATATCTGGGATTTTATGTAGCACCCAGGGCTTTGGGCCGTGAGCCCATTTAACATTAACCTAACCCTAATCTCCCCACTAAAAAGCAATACAACCAAAATCCTTCCCCAGGCAGCCGCCGCACGCCTCCTTCTTCCTCCTCCAGGTGCTCCCCAGTTTCCTCCTCTCCTCGTTTCTCTCTCCTGTTCCATCTCTCTCTCTCTCCCGGGACTCCCTCCGGCGATGGCAGGCGCGCGCAGGGAAGAGGCGCGGCAGCGCGGCCCATCCAGGCGACGTGGCGAGGAGGCGTAGCGAGCGCGGAGGCAGCAATGCGCAGGTGGCGGCGGCCGACAGCGCGCGGAGGCGGCGGCGGCACGCGTCGCGGCGCGGCACGGGCAAGCGCAGCAGTGGCGGCATGGCACGACCAGTAGGCGCAGGTGGTGATGGCACCGGCCAGCACCGCAAGCCGGGCAGGCGCGGCGCGCACGGCGGTGGCGTGGCCTCGGCATGGCACGCAGGGCAGCAGCGCGGCCTCGGCACAGTGAGAGGCGGTGCGACGGCGTGGCACGCAGCTGGGCAGGATAGATGAGGAAGGAGTGGCCAGGAAGGAACCATCGCCAAGGAAAAAAAGGAAAAGAAAAGAGAATAGGAAGGAAAAGAAGAGGGAGGAAGGAGAGAGATTAAGCGTGCGCGTTAAAATTTTGATAGTATAGTTAATTTATGTATTTTTGTTAATTTTAGATGTATAGTTTAAGGGGTTTTTATGTTTCGATAAATATTCGTAACCGTATTCGTTTCGATTCGTATTCATGACTTCTTGTATTATCCCGGAGCAAGATAGGAGTAAAAGGAGTGGAGAAACCACTTCGAAAAGCTGGATGTTTATTATATTAACTTTTAACTCCTCCGAATAAGAGTAGAAGTTAATACAAACAGGACCACAAATATTTGGCACCTCTTGAAATGAAACCAGCACTTTCTTTACAAAACCCAAGGACAAAGATGAATAACATCTCCACTTATGCATATTGTATACATACATTTATATAAAAGGCCAAATATATCTCATACCCTATAAATTTCACTTTGAGCGGCAGCAAAAAGAAAACTGCCCAGGTGCTAGAGCGTCTCCTGTGACTCTGACCACTCTGAACCTTGTGCAATTTCGCTCGCGCATGTGTGAAGCACATGAATGCACTTAAAATCTCCTTTTCAGTGAGATCTACACAACTGCTGAGTAATTGAAGAACAAATGCCATGGAAGCACCGTGCAACCAAACCATCCATGGGAGGCATGGGCCAGTGCTCAGTCCAGCCGCGCATGCAATGGATGAATTCTACCAAGCATCGACCGACAGATCAGTTGAACTTGGAGCAGACCTTCCTGACCTCCCCCTTGCCGCCGGTGAGCACCCCGATGCTGCCCATCTTGACCATGGCGTCGGCGAAGTCCTGCCGGAAGTATGGCCCGAAGAGGGTGCTGAGGAGGCCTGAGTAGGAGTCGACGACGCCGACCATGTTGGTGTCGTTGTAGAGCGCGGCGTCGGAGGCGATGACGGCGAAGCCGTTGCGGATGTTGCTGAGGATGGAGGTGTCGAAGACGCGCTCGCTGCCGCGGTCCAGGGGGAGGCGCGTGTTCAGGTCCCCCGGCGCGCACCTGGACTTGAGCTCCGCGAGGAAGCCCTCCGGGATGGACGGGTCCGAGCCCCGCCCGCCGCCGGGGAACGGGAAGTTGTACAGCCGGTCCTGGATGAAGAAGCACGCCGTCGTGCCCACCGTGTGCGCCGCTGCACCCATTTTACGTCGTGTACTCGTGGCTTAGCTACCGAAGAAGAAGAAGAAGAAGAAGAAGAAGAAGAAGAAGAAGAAGAAGAAGAAGAAGAAGAAGAAGAAGAAGAAGAAGAAGAAGAAGAAGAAGAAGAAGAAGAAGAAGTTTGTTCGCTTACAGCTGAGCAGGACGAGGTCCTTGTCGTCGAGGCCTGCGGCGGCGAACTTGGACCGGAGCACGTCGACAGAGTCAAGGACGTCCGGCAGCACGTCGGCGTCCCGCAGGTTCGATACCGTCCCGTCGCGCCGCCCCGTCGGCACGTCGAACGATGGCCCTCCCGTCTGCAACTCCGGCCATGAAACTAGTTAATTCCAACCTCCAGGCTCAGTCAATGGACCATGCGGCTTGCGTGGTTCTTTGTACGTACGAAGGCAACGGCGTCGCGGGCGGCGAGGATGACGATGTCGGCGCAGGAGACGACGCCGGGGCACTCCGACTCGAGCTGCTCCTTGGCGCTGTCGATGACGTTCTGCCCGCGCAGCCCCTGGTGCTTGTTGTTGTCCACCTCCGCGCTGTTGTTCCCGCCCTTGATCAGCACCGACGCGTCGCACCCCTAACCCATCCATTAACTTATATTATTAGTATCGTCGCCAACTTCAGTAGTTGTCTGGCTAAGCGCCAAAATGCAAGTAAATTGCTCAGACATAGGTACCCTGACGAAGCAGTCGTGGAACTGGAGGCGGAGGAGGGCGGGGAGGATGGTGGAGTCGGCGGCGGCGGCCTGCCGGACGACGGAGGAGACGGTGGACTCGGCGTTGGGGCAGGACTTGGAGTAGAACCCCACCCGAAGCTGGCCATTGGAGACGCCCAGGAGCAGCAGCAAGGCCAGGGCAAAGCCAGTGACACCAGTACCACTACTGCTACCGGCCATCATAGGAGGAGAATTCAGAGAGGGGGATGGCGAGATGGCTAGCTGTGCATTGCGTTAACGAGCTTTTGGAGGCTCTCTCATGGCAACGGCGCCAGTGCTCTAATACATGTGTGTGTAGTGTACGTGCTTGATTTGACTTTCACCAGAAAGAGCAGGTGAAGCATCTAGTGGCGCAAACCGCAGAGTATAACATTCATATAGTAGGTTGTGTCCAGGGTGGCAATTTCCACATGTTAGGTTGTGTCTAGAGGTGGCAATTTCTAGTGCGGGGAATTTCTCCATCAGGACGAGGGCGATCTCCCCTTACAGGGGAACAGGGAGGAGCTTGTTACGCTAGTAGGGCAGGGACGGAGTCGTCTTTCATATGTGGAGATCCGATAAAAGTAAAAAAGTTTTTATAAAGAGGCTGGAGTTGAGCCAGCCTCTTTGATTTCTCAATTTAATCTTTGATTTCTCAGTACACAATTCTGGAGCCAGAAATTTCCTCCGGACCATGGTCGTTACTTGTTAGGCCACACATGCATGTGCACAGGTCACCGGAGTTATTTGGGACTCCAGTGGCACAACTCTACGAGGTTTTTGGACCGATTGACACTGCACAAGGGCATGCGGCAAGGGGGAGCTAGCTGGTCAGGCGCATTCAAAATAGCTTCTGGTTTCTATTTTTTAGAAATCAGAAACCGTTTCAAACACGTTGGTTTTTTTAACATAGTTTTTTCTTTTTCTTTTGCATTGTCTGTGGGGATACAATTGTTTTTCTATTTTTCTCATTTTGCTTTAATTCAATGCTTCAGCCAAAGTCTAACAACTGCTATAGTGTTCATTTCAGCTTAAAGCTAACAACTACAACAAAAAAAACTATAAGCAAAAACCATTTTGAAGAGTAAATAATGGCCTAGGAAGGCAGCAGTAAATTGAGAATCGCTATTACCCCAGCCTGAATAAGGCTCCGCTCATTTGGGCTTAGGTTTCTGGTTTCTAACTTATTTTTTACTATTTATAATTTTCATCTTTTTTTTGGTTTTTCGGTATTTTTTGAGTTTTTTTTACCGGTTCTTTTTTTCGTATTGGTTTGCATTATATGTGATGAATTAACCTTTTTATTTCTAGATTTTTAAAAATTAATTACACTAAATAAGTCACCATCACCTATAGTATAATTTCAGCTATCTATAAATGCAATTTCAACCCAACCGAGCGACCTCTAAGTCATATGCTTGATTTACTACTACTCCAGCCTGAAAATCCAATGGGATGGGACACATGAAGGTTTCTTCTGAAATCATATGCTTGATTTACTGCCGAACACTGGTCACAACTCACAAGTGTATTGCCTCAACTATGAAAGTGTGTGCAAATTTAAGAAGTGCATTGCCTGAACTATGAAAGTATGTGCATTCTCCTTCAGAAACAAAAGAAATATATAGGAGTGCTGCTCCCTGTTCATTCCAATCATTTTACTACTGGGAGAATGCTTGCGTGGAAATCATGTCATGGAGGCAGACTGGCAGAGAGAAGTAATGGCCTGGTTTTACGGTTAGAGTTGTCTCTCCCTGACACATGCTTGGTTTTTATTTTATTTTATTTGTTTGTTTGCAAAGAAGGCACATGTTTGATTTTGACTGCATACTTTAGCCCCGCTCATCCGCTCATTTGGTTTAGTCTTCTGATTTCTAGTTTATTTTTTACTATTCATAATTTTTTGCCTTTTTATAATTTTTCGGTATTTTTTGAGCTTTTTTATTGATTCTTTTTTTCCATATTCATTTACATTATACGTGATGGGCTCATTTATTTTTTCTATTTTTAGATTTTTAAAAAATTAATTACGTAAAATAAGCCATCACCAACTATAGTATAATTTTAACCATCACAATGCAATTAAACCGGTTCAAGTATATATATATATATATATATATATATATATATATATATATATATATATATATATATATATATATATATATATATATATAGGAGCACTAAATTGCATAATTTTTAGCACTTTCCTGTCACTAAATTGAAGGATTATCTTATTCAGGGCCTCCTAACCTAATTGAAATTCAATAATTACCTGCACAGTGTACTTGAACCGGTTTAATTGCACTAGGGACATGGTGCCAAGAAAAAAGTCCATCAATTTTTCAACAAAAAAATTACTGGTACAAGCAGTCCTTTTTTTTTTTGGTTTTAAGCTCGGCCCACTGCAATAAAAGACATGGTACAAGCAGTCCTAAAAGATACAGCTTGAGCTCACAAATAAGAATCATTTATGACCTAGAAAATGAAAACAAGAAACATACTAAAACAAACAGAAAAGGAGATTAACCAGAAATTAAAGAACTAAACTCACAAATAAGAAACATTTATGACCTAGAAAATGAAAACAAGAAACATACTAAAACAAACAGAAAAAGAGATTAACCAGAAATTAGGCTGTGCTAATTTTGGCTTAAAATTAGTTTTAGTTTCTGGCTTCTGCTTTTTTTTACTATTTAGTAATTACGTCTTTTTCTGTTTGTTTTTATTTTTTTGGCTTTTTGTCTTTTCTTTTTTTTCTGTATGCCTTTGTATTGTCTGTGATGGGCTAACATGTTTTTTTCTATTTTTATATTTTTTAAAATTTAATTATGCCAAATAACTCAACTTAGCTACAGTAAAAAATAAGCCAACTATAATAAAAAAAAATTATAAACTAACGTCAAACTGAACACTACCTTAACTGAACTGTTATGACTGCGAATCCAATTATCCAATCCCTAATAGCTGTGATGATTGGGACTAGGCAACGGCAGACATGTATTTATTGTGTACAAGATTGGAGTATTCGCTAGCTGCATGTGTGCGCTAGCTTGAGCTGGGTCTTGCAACTGGAGCGAACTGACTAAGCACACACTTGATCACTGTGCAGGCATGCATGCGTTGTTCCTAGCTACTTTCACCGGTTGAACGGCCATTCCATTTATTGCCCACGTTGCACGTCTCCAAGCATCAATAAGCGATGTGGGCTACACTTTTCTTGCAACACAATTTGGATGAATGGATCCTAAACCAGTGTGGTTATTGCTAGTGATACTTAGGAAATCAATGACCAAGACGACAATTTGGGGTAGAGTTTTTACTCATCTTTCAGGAAGAGCAAGTTTTTCTTGAACTTGCATGCTCGATCGGTTTTGAGTGGTTGATTGGATCGTAAGTAGCAATATATTTTGAGAAAATTCATAATTCTGCAAGTTTTAGCATTTAAATTATTATTTTGTTAGGGTAGCATCTAGTGGAAGTATGGTTTGGCTCGAAATGGTTGTATTCTGTTAAAAATAGGTATTAGGTTATTCTACTATTTCTATGTTTGAGTTTGTAAAAACAGGTGGGATTGGTTTTTTCATACGGTTATATATTAGGGGTCGCAATGACGACAATCAAGCACAAGCACATGTACAAGAAGTAGAAGAAAGATGTAGTCCCAATACCTCCTCTCAACTTCATGGATTAGAATTTTTGTGTGTACAAAATCAGTCCCCTTGCTCCCCTATTTAAGAGGGGAGGAGTGGAGAGGTAGATGAATAATTATCTATGTGGGATTAAACTATTCCTATTATGACATATGGACTTGATTTAGGTACAGTGTCTACATAATGAGGTCCTTCAAAAATACACCAAACTCTCCCTTGGACACTTCGCCAATATCATACTCATGCCTTATTAAAAACCCCTTCCGATAATCTAGTGGGAAAAGGACAAGAAGAAAAGAGCACATAACTCACGTCCTTGTTATAGCACATGTTGGCTCATTAAAAACCTTCAATTGAGAAAACCCATTGGGGCAAAACTCAATCAAGGAAAAAAAAGAGTACAACTCCCACCAACCAAGTATAGCCGTTACATAAAATAAACCTGAAAATCAGAGAAATCGGTAGTACCGCTGTGTAAAATACGGAACTACCATATTGTACTATAGCAACGTATAACGGCTATGTCAGAATGTCAGAACTAACCGTTTGAAAGTCGACGCGGTACTACCGCCATTGAAATTGCGGTAGTTTTGATTTTTGGTACGGTCCTACCGTTTATGGACCAAAAGTTAATCCTTTTTTGAAAAAATGTACAACACGAATTTTTAGAGCTTCCGAGTTCCAGTAGTTCCGATTTGAAGTGCGGTCATACCGTTGTGCGGTAGTTCCGCCGTTCAAATTCCGGTACTACCGATATAGACAAACCTAAGTGTTGAAAAGGGTTCTCTCTGGAAAAAATATACCACTCAAGGTACCGGTGCTATCGAGTTTCGGTAGTACCGCAGTTAACAGTCGGTACTTCCGAAACCAGTAGTTCCGCAACATACACTCTGGTACTTCCGATTTTCTTGATAGTGTACAGTTGGCTTTTAAATTTAATTTTAAGTATATGCATAATCATAAATTGATCTAAATGGTACAAGAACACGCTTTCAAGTTACTTTCTATGATCCCTTTTAATAGTACAATAATTAACCTATAATCTGGTCTTTTAATATTTCTCCTAAGACCGACAAAAATCAAAAAGAATTCTATATTACTAGTACCTTTGTCGTAAACCATCTTGATCTTTATTTTGATTTTTAGTAAACACTTTGACATGCTCAATTAGGGATTTGACCTATGTGATACTCAGCAAACACATTAGTCCCACCGGTCCTAAGTGTTGAAAAGAAGGTTGTGAAAATACCCAACGAATTGTGAGTGGTGTGGTGCTCGCTATCTTCGGAGTAGAGGAAGAGCAATCTTAGTGGATTGAGGTGGAAGGCTTAATTCGTGGAGTTAGTCTAATTCATTTGAGCTTACCTCAACGTGGACTAGAGGAGACCAGTAAGTCTCCGAACACCACGATAAAAAGACACTGTGCCATTTATGGTTTATTCTCTTGTGTTCAATTTACATTCATAGAATTAAATTAATTGCTTTTTATCATAGGATTGCAAAATTTTGACATAGACTTAGATTGTTGGTGCACTTAGGTAAACCTAGTTGATTTAGACTTTATTTGTGTTAAACCGAATTAATTTACCTTCTGCATTATAAACTTGATTTTAGTCAAAGAATTTTAAAACCGCATATTTACCCCCCTCTAGTCGGCTTCCTCAATCTTACAGCCGTGCAGGTAAATCCCAGCAATGTCGAGCTGATGCGTGCAGACAATATGATTTTTTTAATGCATATCAAAGTACTGGTATTTAGCTAGTTTGCATGGGCATTCGTCTAATTAGAAAAAACTAAACTAACCATGTGTGTCGAGTTGGTGCTGCTCGGTAGGTGTTGCCGAGCCTAGGGAGCTCAGTAGCGTCGTGGGCCTTGTCGTCTGCAGCATTGTTCGCTCGTCTACCGTGCTCGCTTTGGCTGCCGTGCCCGCCCACTCCTGCTGAGATCTGGTGGAGCGGTAGGTGACAAGTATTGTATGCCGTACCTTTCGAGTTCGGAGACTGAACTACTTTTTAAAAATGCGTTTGAAGTCCAAATTGAAAAACAGCTATAGCAAGAAAAGCGTGAACAATTCGTCCATGCAGATATTGATACTGTACATCGTCACAAAAACCGATGTTCCCATGTCCTAGCTTGGCTCGTTCGAACGATACACGCAGTTACGCACGTACAAGGTCTTCCAGCAGGTGAGATACATACATGTACTGACAAACCGCGTGCAAGTAGCCACGTCATATGCACGTCGAGCTAAGATGCTTTTGATTTAAGCGACTATTATATTTGTGTTCTACTACTACAACGTACGGATATTTTCTTCTGAACCTCAATATTAATTAATCTTGGCTCCCTAGCAAAAGGGGGAAAAAATGGTTAACCTGGGCTTGCAATTTCGTAACGTTTGTTAATTTCTTCGGCAAACGGCCAATGCAGTTGATCATTTCTGGCACATATATGGGCCGTCCGATTCCACAAGGGGCCAGAAGGAAAGAATTAACGGTGATCTTGGCCCATAGTCTTCAATTCCTTAAGGCCGATGAAAAACATGGGGAGGAAAGATACATGGACAAAGGGGTCAGAGAGCGTTGTGCCGGCCCAAATAAAAACATATACATCCTTTTTTTTCTTTTTCGAATAAGATATTAGTTAGTTTGGGTCTGTTCGAGAGCATGTTAATCTATCTCTTCTTCTTTACCTTGATAGTGTTTGATTTCATTTCTGTGGTATCAACTTCCCTTGATCTGTATCCATAAGCACGAAGAGATGAGGTTTCTTTCCAGGGCAAACGATATTCGCAGGTCAATTTCCCGTCTTCTTTTTTTATCCTCGATAGAATCATCAGTACATAAGGAACTAATTAAAGAATTACACTTGCCATCGAAGGCATCAAGAAATGATCAAGAGCTAGCATTCTGCAGATTAAACAGGCAAAGTCTGGTGAAAGCACTCTGACAGGCCTGAAACTCCCCTCTTCCAAAAATGACCAATTAATGGAATGGGGATGGGGATGATCCGGAGCAATCCTTTCAGAGCAATCCGGGGCGAGAGTGGAAGGGGAACTGATGCACCACGATGGGAGGAGCTCTGCTCCTCTTCTTCTCCTTCCTCGCAACCTTAATGGCCTCGCCTCCCATCTCCTGCTCCTTCTCTCCAACACGATCACTGGACGCCGCCTCTCTTACCACCACGTTCTGCTTCTTTGCTTCTTCATCTGCTTGATCTCCTCCTCCTCCTCCTAGCTTCTGCTTATTTACAGGCGATACCTTCCTTCCAGCTCCAGGAACACCAAAGCAACCCATGCCCAGCACCATCTCTCTCTCTCTCTCTCTCTCTCTCTCTCTCTCTCTCTCTCTCTCTCTTGTCTCTCTCTCTCTCTACCGGTTCATCCCTCGCTTACTTTGTGTTGCTTGCTGCTACGATGATCATGTACTGCAATTTATAGGGAGGGGGTTGGAGAAGAAGGCTTGAAGCTTCGTCCAAGTCTTGCTGCTGCTGCTGCTAGGAGGGAGCACGGGGTCAATTAGCTTTGTTGACTTGCTGCTGCTGCTGCCTTCGTTGCCAAGGTACTTCTTGCTGAATTATCTGAGGAATCTTTTTGCTATCTAGTCAAATCGACATGTGGTTATAAGGGGATTTTTTTTTCTTTTCTAGTGGCAACGGATGCAGCCTAGGAGGGAGGAATTTTCTTGCGCTAAAAGACGAAAATGACACTGTTAAATGAAAACGATTCCGAAAAAAATGCTTTTGTTGTAATCTAAATTTAACAATGTTACAATGACCACGTATCCGTTGGTCGTTCCACGCGCACATGCCATAAAGTGTTGTATGTGCCAAGGGGCAAATCAGGAATTTCGCAATTGATAAAAGGAAAAATAAAAATAAAAAGAGAAGAGAAAAGAAAGAGAGGGGCCCACCCGTCGGTGGGCTAGATTGAGGAGATAAGGGGAGGACGTCTCCTCCCCATCTCTTGTGGGTGGCCAGGGGGAATCCGAGCGGACGATTTGGGGGCGACAGCGCGGGCAACCCCGGTGGCGTTGACGCCACGCCCAGCGGGCCTGGTGGCGCGGTTCCCTCGTGTGTCTGTGCATCCCGCTCCCTCTTCCCTTGCGCCCATGCGACCCGCTCTCCCGTGAGGCCTGGTCTTCCCGTGTGGCGCTCTCCCATGCGCGTGCTCCCGATCCGGTTTGTGTGGTCTCCGATCTGGGAGCGGTGGCTTTGGCGGAGAGGTGAAGGGCACAGGCGGTGCCGAAGGCCCAGCCCCGGCCGTTGGCAACCACGCCCAAGCTCCTCTCCCTCCTAGCTATTTAAGCAGGCTGCCTCCTCCCATGAGTGCATCCCAAATCAGTGAACTCCTTCTCTCCTCTCTTTGAGTTCTAATATTGCATGTGGTGTATGGCTTCGGTGTGTTTGCTTGACTTCTCGACGCCGAGCTCGGTCCTCTAGTGCTTGACGGCGAGGTGCTAGGCCGGCATATCCCCTGTGCTTGTGCGGCATTCCCTCACCTTGACTTTGCTGGATTGTGAACATTCAACGGCAAAGGTGGGGGCTTTGTATCTCCGTTGCCTACTACCCTATCTCACAGTGGTGTGTAGGGGCAATAGGTTTTCTAGGACAGCGCTATACGGCGTGGCGTGCCTAGCTCCGTAATCTTCTCGATGATTTTGAGTATCACCGATATTGTGAGTATACGGCCTTTAAATCCTTTACAATTTACAGCTTCGTATATATATGTGAATTCTAAGGAAACAGTGGGTCAATTGCTCTATGAAGATATAAGCCATATACTGAGATTGGTTAATTTAGTCTTTGAGCTCTAGTTTACATTTTCTCTGTCATTGCAATTTACTGTGTGCTTTGCTGGTCATTCTTCAAACATTGATATATTGTTCATGTGTTACTCGGCTCATGCTATCACTAGAGCATAGCAATTCCATACATGTCTGTTAGAAGTCATATTTAATAAGTTGAGTTTGACTTGTTTGTGGATAGACAGTATTGGAATTGGTCTACTTAGGCCATATCTTGGCTGTTTTGCTGCTGGCCGAATTTGCACATGCTAGATATATTTTACCTTGAATGTAGAATTTGATTTTGGAGCTCAAAGATTGAATTCTTAGTTGAATAACCAATTAATGAAGAATATAAGACTTAGTAGCGGGACGGCCAAGTCTTGACTTGAGTAACCCTACTCCTGAGAGCACTAAAAACAATTAAAACTTGAGCTTGTTGCTAGTCTTAATTGATACATGATTTACACATAAGCATACATATTCACGTTTAGAAGATTATTTCTATTATCGAATATGTGTTATACTTCGAATAATATGATCAAATCATATGATTACATACATTATATCATTTGTTTTTGGATATATATCATTCCTTTGTTTACATAATTATATTGGTATTTATGCTTATATCGCAACTACTACAACAATCCAGAAAACCTACCTTTGAAATGGCTTCATCATCCGATGTCGTTAAGCCGGAAGTGTTCGACGGTGCGAACTTTAAATATTGGCAGGCTAAGACGAAACTATGGCTAACTGATCTCAAACTCTTTTGGGTCATTTCAAATCCTCCGGTGTTTCCGTTGGAAATTCCTGAAATGATGCGGTGGGAGGATGCAAATAACTCAGTCTTAGCCCGTCTGTTAGCCATCTTGTCCAACCGGCTGTTCGACGTCTATGTCAACTTCACAAACGTCAAGCTTCTGTGGGGACAAAGTTGAGGAGAAATATTCTGAAGGGGATAACAGGAATTAATTGTTCGTGACTGCAAATTACTTGAACTACAAGATGGTCGAAGGACGGTCGGTGATGGAGCAGCTCCATAAACTACAACTCCATGTACGTGACTTAAGTCAGTACGACTGTGCTCTACGAGAGAAGTTCCAAGTGAACGTTATACTGGCTAAGTTACCGCCGTCGTAGCGTGACTTCGTGACCGCTTGTCGACATCTGAAGGAGTGCTTGACTTTCAATGAGTTGTTAGCAGCTATAAATGTCGAAGAACGTGCTAGAGTCGGTGACGCTGTAGGAAAGGCTCAAGTCCAAGATCATCAAGTACAAGTCAAGAGTGCTGGAAGCTTTGGGAAACCAAAATTCAAGAATCAGCCTCAAGTCAAGCTCCAGCCAAAAAAAACGAAGAAGGAAAAAGAGGACATTGTCTGCTTTATTTGCGGGGAGGCTAGACATAAGGTCAACCATTGCCGCAATCGCAAAGGCAGAGGTACTTCTCCTGGTCAGCACAAGAGCCACAAGGCTGAAGTAAATGTCGTATTGGCCAGCTCCAGTTTAGAAGAGTACGTACCTCAGGTCTTTATGGTAAGTCTATCAATTGATTGGTGAATTGATATAGGTGCTACCAGACATATATGTGCTGATCGATCGTGTTTTTCTTCATTTCAGGGTGAAGGTGGTGGATTTGTCCTAATGGGAAACGGAGCCGCTGCAATAGTACGTGGGATTGGACAGGTTTGCCTAAAGCTTACCTCGGGCAAAACACTCATTCTCAAAGACATACTGTATGTGCCTGCAATGACCTAGAACCTTTTGAACGGGTCGATGCTGTGTAGGCAAGGAATAAAGCTTTTATTTAAATCCAATAAGATTGTATTGACCAAGTTTGGAAAGTTTGTGGGCAAAGGTTATGATAGCGGAGGCATGTTCCGCTTATCGATTCTTAATTTCAATGATGTAACCATTTACAATATTTCTCATTGCAATAAAATCTATGATATTTGGCATTCACATTTGTGTCATGTTAACTTTAAAGCTATTATGCGGTTAAGCAAAATGAATCTAATTCCAAGTTATAATTATGAAAAGGGTTCAAAATGTGAAGTGTGTGTGCAAGCAAAACAACCCTAAAAACCTTTTCATAGCATTGAAAAACGGAGCACTTCTCCACTTGAACTTATCCATTCTGATATTTGCGAGATGAATGAAATATTAACTAAAAGTGGCAAATGTTATTTTCTGAGTCTCATAAATGATGTGACTAAATATTATTATATTTATCTACTTAAGTTAAAATATGAAGTACTTGAATACTTTAACTATCATGTATCTTTACTTTTCTATACCGTAGGAGTAGTCTCTAGTTTAACTAGTTGATCTAATCTATTCTCTATAATTCAATGTTGATCCATACTGCTTTTGTGTTGACATGTTAATTTTTATTGGTTTACGTCCATTTGAGGGTTGTTCCAGTTCGATATTACTTTGCATTCACATATTGTTCAGAATCGATTTTCACCTAAGTTATCTTGCTATCGATGGTCAGCGCCAGTTCGCATCTCCACGCTGATTTTCACCTCATCGCCGCGATCGACTGAAAAATCACTATGCAGCGTTTTGCAAATACTGTTCATGTTTTGTCCTCATTCAATTTTTTTGTTTTTTTCGAATTTTTTAGTTTTGTTTTTTTTCCTGTATTCCTTTGCATTGTCCATTCTAGATTAGCGTGCTGTTTTTATTTTTATATTTTTTTAAATTTAATTATGCCCAATAAATCAACTCAGTTATAGTGTTTTTTCAATCAATTACATTATTTTTTCAATAAAAACCAAAAACCATCGCCTCCTGACACACGCCTCCTGACACACTTTAATCCACCGTGTGCTTAACCTTTACACCGTCTATAGGGACGTCGTACTGTTGTCCGAAAATCTCCCATCGGCAACGCGCACTTGCACGCCCGACGGGACACGATCTTCATCAACCTATCACGATCGTCTACAACAAATGTGACAACGGATACAGCGTTTCAAAGGTCCCATCTCGATTTGAGTATTCTTCTACATATTTATATCATGATATTCATGTACGAGTAACCAAGTCCATGGCTGATCCAAATCATGGTTTAGTAGCTAGTCTTATATCTGCTCCTAGAGAAAAAAAAAACTCATCTATATACAGGTCTTGCTCATTTCAGTATTTTTTAGCTTCTGTTTCTAGCATCTGTTTTTTTTTTCATAATTTCGTCTTTTTCTGATTTGTTTAAAAAATTTTAGACTTTTTTGTATTTTCTTTTTTCCCGTATTCCTTTGCATTGTCCGTCATGAGCTAATATATTTTTTCTCTTTTTATTTTTTTAAAATTTAATTATGTCAAATAAACTAACTCAGCTATAGTAAAAAAATAAGTCAGTTATAGTAAAATTTCAGTTAAAAATTAGAAAATATCAAACACCCTGTGGCCTATTGATGCGTTGCGCGTACAAATCAGTGTACAGTTGGCACACCTGCCGATTGTCCAGATTGATGTACCGACAGAATCGGCATACTCGTCAGTACCTTTGATTCATCTGCCGCAGTTGCAAATTAAATGTGCCAATACAATCAGCATACCCACTGACTGCCCAAATGTCTCTAGATCAGGCATCACACTTAAGAGTACAATTGAAGTAGATATGAATATGTATAAGTTAACATATATCTTAATTTGCTTTTTTTAGAGTCAAAATTGAATATAGATAATGCTGGATGCATATTTCTCCGTTCTATATTTGTTCAATAAGTATTTAGATGGTTGGTTGGATAGAAATTATCCGTTTCTTTATACAGGACATTAGACAATAAGGTGTAATCCAAACGAACATCAAAAGACTAATCGTCGAGGTGTCAAATAAAGAGCACTTAGTAATCCCTGCTTGTTTAGGTATAATCCCCGCTTGTTTAGATATAACAATCTATTTATATGTTATCTTATTCTTAAGTAAAATCATAACAGATTTTCTTATATCACTTAACATATAAATATATATAGATAGATATCATCTATATCGTATCCTATTTTATATTTTTTTCTCATAACCAGCTAGATAATAATAGTAATAAATACTCATTTATCCCTTTTATATTCTACAAGTTTTCGACCGGTGAAACAAAAATGACCCGTTGATTGCACGCCTAGTCACGCTACCAAATTTACGCACATGTACGGATGCGCGATCGACCGACCGTGGAGTGCACAGAATCGGCAGGCACGCCGATTCCTCCGACTTTCGTGCCATCTGCGATATACGCGGAATTGGCTCCGTTGCCGATTTCTTGTGCACGGGAAACAGCACGATGCACTAATTCATGCATACATCTATAGATTATTTAAATCCTAGAAGTGTTCATAATAAAATTAGCTTATAACTTTTTTTATTATAACTTTTTTTACTGTAACTGAGTTAGTTTATTTAACATAATTAAATTTTAAAAAAATTAAAAATAAAAATATGTTAACCCATCACAGATAATACAAATGAATATGAAAAAAGAAAAGACAAAAAGCTAAAAAAAATAAAAAACTAGAGAAAAACGAAATTAATGTATAGAAAAAAAACAGAAGGCAGAAGTTAAATTGAGCGGTACCCTACTTTTGGCCTTAAGCCATACACAGATAAAGGCTATACTGATATTGACTTTTACTTCTTGCTTCTGTTTAAAGAAATTAAAAGTTAATATACATATCAAAAGTTAGTATTAATATAAAAGTTAATATAAAGACAATACAAAGGAATACGAAAAAAAGAAAAAAACTAAAAAAAGAAAAAAACAAAGAGATAAAAAATGAACAGTAAAACAAAAATCGAATAGTTCCTATCGCTGACGCTGAGAAGCTCAGCTGAGCGGGCCTAAGTTTTTTTTTTTAGTTGAGACCAAAGCAAATTATAATGCACTTTTGGGTAGCGCATAGATTCATTCCAGTAGTTGTGTCCCTTCCACTTTACATCAAAATCTTATTCAATGGACTGGAGACAAAGTCGAACTGTGGAGGTCGATGCAACAGCTTAATGATGCCCAATGGTCTTCCGTTAATGGTGATGTTGAAGATTCTAGCCTCGCTATTGTGTTGTAACTGTGAGTTTCGGTAATTAATAATAATATTTATAAGATTATTATTTTTTATGAGTTGATGAAATATGTTAGATTCAATGATGAGGATGGCTCAAAAAGTCATCATAAATTGATCATCATCGAGTTAAGGTTCAAAAAAGAGATATGGTCATCATGAGTTGATAAATATCAAGTAAAAATTCTTAAAAAAGATAATTATGAGTTGATCATCAAGTCAAACGAAAATTATTACATACTGATAAAGGACAAATGGTGGTTTCCATCATGTATTGATGCACGTATTCACATATTTTGTGTGAAAATCACGTGACTTGCGACTTGCGACACGTGTCATGACGTGACGCGCTACTTGATAGACCAAGTTTACCTTGTCGACTTTTCTTCCCGGCGTGCACCGTGAAGAAGGGGAGTAGTATTTTTGAACCGTTGCTACCGTGAAGACCTACACGAGGGTGGCAATAAGGTTTCTGAGCAGAGCACATCTATGCAACCGCTCGCTTCACTACGTCATCTACGTTCTGTACTGCGTCAAGTTTGCATTGCTTCATGTTCTTTATCAAGCCCAACAATAAGTCGTTCGCGCGTTCGATCGATTTTGATACTATTTTTTCCTTGCATATTTTCTAAAGTATAATGTGTAGTCTGCTGTTAGTTGTGAGTTTTGTATCACTAGTTTTTTTATTGTATGTCTTCTAATAAAATTTAGAATTAAAATATTATCTATATTTTCAACATGTGTTGCACCTTGTGATAAAATAGAGAAGTCTCTAGTTATATGTGTTACTTGTAGAGGTGAATTGAGTATCCTTTTATACATATATTACACTTGACGAGAGTCAAGCAAGAGACTTGACTTATTATTCTTGAAGGTTGCCAACTCCTAGAGACGTTGGATACATCATGGTCTAATGATCTTATCAAGAAACTTGTGAGAAAACCCGATGTATTGTGGAAGTTAGAGCTCACTTACCCATAGGGGGAAAGAGTTACCACCAATGAAATTAAGGTGTTTGGCTTAATTCATATAGCTTGTCCATTTCGTTTGGTTTTACTTCAACGTGGACTAGAAGAACCGACAAATCTCCGAACACCACGGTAAAAAAAGACAGTGTTAATTGTAGTTTGTTTTCTTGTGTTCATCTACATTCTTGTAAGTTACATTCTTAAAATTAAATCGTTTGCTTTACTCTAGAATTGCAAACCTTAATATTGACTTAGGTTGTTGGTGTATTTAGTGAAACTAAATTATTTAGGTCTTAATTGAGTAAAATCAATTTGATTTACACTTCTACATCTGAAACATGATTTTAGCTAAAGAAAATTTGAAAAGCACATATTCATCAATCTCTAGTTGTCCTCCTCGACCTTACGGATGCTTATATTGGAAACATATAATCAGCATGATGGCCGATAGTGTCTATCGGAATTTCTATCAGCACACGAAAAAAATAAAGATATATCCCATCACCACTGCATAAGGCTTGGTGTGCTCCCTATTATCTATATCGCCGACTTCTATTGAAGCACTCAGAACAACATACACAAAGACCGGTTTCCGATTTTTTCAGAAATGGTTGATCGATCAAAAGTAATTGGGCGATTAATATTGATGCTTGAAGTTAAAACCGATTTTCGAATAAATAAAATCGACGCTTAAAATTATTAATTGGTCGGTACTCACAATTTGTACATCGATCAGTATTGAGTTGAGGCATTACTTTCTTTCATAGTTATTAAAGTCGGACTGGTTATCAAACCGGTTGACCTTCTGGTTCACCTGTTCATCGGCTCAACTGGTGGTTTATCGGTCTAACCAGTGGTTCAATATGACCTAACAATACAATAAATTTCTTATCTTTACTAGTATAAAAGAAGGAGTTGGTGGTTGACCCGTCGTCACTCCTCTTTTCTCAACCATTCAATCTGAATATAAGATAAAATCCGAACCGTCTGTTCACCCCTCCCTCCCTCCCTCCCACCCCGCACGCTGCCTCCCTAAACCCTAAAATCCGAACCGCTCTCCCCCCGCATCCCCCTCGCTCTCCCCCCTCGCACCCCCGCCTCCTCCTCGCTCTCCCCCCGCCGCCCCTGCTCTCCCCCCGCCTCCCCGTCGCCTCGCTCTTCCCCGCCTCCCCTCGTTCTCCCCGCCACCCCGCTCTCCCCGCCTCCCTCGCGCCCCGCCTCCCCTCGCTCTCCCCGCCGCCCCGCTCTCCCCGCCTCCTCCCCTCCCTCCCACTCGCTCCGTCTCCCACCCGCGCCGCCGCACCGCCTCCTCCCCTCCTCCCCACCCCGCACCGCCGCCTCTTCCCCACCTCGCCCGCCGCCTCCTCCTCCCTCCCAACCCGCGCGCCGCCGCCGCCGCCTCCTCCCCTCCCTCCCACTCCGCTCCGCCGCCGCATCGTTCAGACCTTCATGCACTGCTCCAAGTTCACCGGCTCCTTCACCAACGTCAGCCTCGCCTTCCAGCGCAAGATCCTCGAGCGGTTGGGGCTTGGCGAGGACACCTTCCTGCCCCCCACCGTGCTCCGGGTGCCCCCCAACCCGTGCATAGACGAGGCGCGATTTGTGGGGATTTCTAGGCACTGGCAAGATCATTTAATCTTTGTAAAGAAACTCAGAAATTGATGCGATTAAGGGCTAATCGGTTTGGTTCTTGGATATGTGTTTGCAGCCGTGGTGGCATGGGAGGCCGGGAAACCGCTGTTGATCGAGGAGGTGGAGGTGGCGCTGCCTCTGGCCATGGAGGTGCATGTCAAGATCCTCTACACTGCGCTCTGCCATCGACGTCTACTTCTGGGAGGCCAAGGTGTGCACAGTTCCACATTTTATAATTTTCTCATAGGTTTATGTTTTCCGATTGGGAAATGGTGATGTAGACATGCATAGATCAGTGGCTAACTTTGTGTGATTCTGCTTGAACTCGTGCAGGGGCAAACTCCGGTTTACCCTAGGATCTTAGGCCATGAAGCTGGAGGGTATGCATCATCTTGCCTCCTCTGTCGCTAACCAGCTTTTATTCTAAAAACATTATCAGTTCTTCTACAATGCTACTTGAGAGGAGATAGGTTCAAGATCTTCGAGTATGACATGAAAGTAAAAGCTGCATGTAGAGATGGCAGTAGTCTGGTAAGATTTCGTGTTATGAAAAAGGTTAAAAAAAAGTCTGGTAAGACGATTTTGTGTGAATAGGGTGATGTCTTTATATATGAGGTTTTTTATCCCGCATTGACAAACTTCCAAGTTAGGGATTCATCATTCATAAATCATATCCTTCATTAGTAACATACTCCTTGTGCAGATTCAGGATTTACTTGGTTAGATACACCCTATTGTGTATTCTTGTAGACATGAGTGAAGTAATGCCAGCGATGTTTACGTCCGTGAGCTGGTACTATTTCTTTTGTCATTTTTTTTGCCTGAACTTGCCACCCAATATTGTCGGTGGGTGTGTATTTATGCTCACAAATGTGAAGTCAATTGGAGATAACTTTACTGTCGCAGTTCCAATTGTACCCTGCTATAAGAGTTATTTATACCGTTTTTACTCTTGCCAAAATGAACAGAAAAGAGTACGCTCTGTGCTCCTATGAAAGATTTGTGGGGATTTCTAGGCATTGGCAAGAGCATGTGAGCTCCTGTAAAAGATTTGCTGGGATTTCTAGGCATTAGCAAGAACATTGCTTCCACGTACCATCTTTCCTTTTCTGGTTTTGATGCATTTTGAAGTGAGACAATGATACCAAATTAATTGACTCGTAGGTCATAGTTATCAATGGGGATCTAAGTGCTTTCTAGGAGGATCTACAGACAGTTAATCTTGTAGTTCGAAATCTGGTATGTGCCAAGTGCTAGAACACATTTCTACCTTATTTGTTGGATATTAGTATCATGCACGAATGCACTCATGTACCGTTCTTGTTTCTCGCAGGAGTGGAGGCTTGGGAACCTTGCATACACACAGGTAAGTAGAAGTCCACAATACCACTGCCCCCCCCCCCACCACCACAACAACAAAACAAATTCCTGCATGTTCCTAATGTTATCCACTTGAATCTTGTTAGGATCGTACGGTGAATGGAATATCTGAGTTGGTGTCTGTGTTTACTGACCCTTGTTACCTGATTTCAGTATGTGCTTACGAGAGTTGTGGAGACTTTTGGTAAGTTGGATGGTATGAACAGCCCCTCCTTTGCAAGGAGGGTTTTGATTCTTGAAAACATTGCAGAGGTCTGGTCTTGTGTCTTGATGTTAGATCTTGACTGGGATGACCTGATATGGGACACATTTCACCATTTCTCATAACCATAAGGTATGAAACTTATTTGTCTGTTTTTTGTTTCATATTTTCTCTACATGTTGGGTATGCCAAATTTTTTTTCTCAGATTCTATATTTTGTCTATATGTTTAGTATGCCAAATTTTTTTCTCGGATTCTATCAAATGGATTAGCAGGAGGAGATAACGTAGTTGTGGTCTTGACTTTGTAAGATGCCCTATGAATGACTGTGTCACTTGTATGACATGGTTATGGTTGTAGACTACACTATTTGTCAGGGGAATATCATGTACATGTACCACTATAGCTTTTCTATGGCATTGGGTGTTATAATGTTTCAACTTTGACTTGTAATTACCAAACTGATTGGTCATACTGGCCCTACCACTGAAAAGTATTCGTATTTGATCTTTTACTATCCTCTCATAACAACATTATTACAGGTATAGCGTTGTTAATAACTTGTATTATGGTAGTAAAATTAGTGATTGTAGCTGCTTATTTAGGAGTTAAATTCAATAGGTTCAACTCTTTTTCTCTCATCTGATTTGGGATAACAATGTTCTCTGAATCCATAGGGTAAACAAGCCTATTGTATTAGTCACATCCTCAGTTTGCTAAAAAAAATTATTGTACTTTGCACTAATTATCTAATATCCTAATGATAGTATGCATCACTTTTATTTGGTTTTCCGTTGCAACGCACGGGTACCTTACTAGTATATCATAATATGTAACTTGCTTACTTGGTCACTAAGCATACCTTCGATCCAACCGTGCCGAAGTTGAGGCATTACTTTCTTTGCCAACATGCATTTACATGTGAGAATGCATGCATATGATGCAGGATATGAGAAGGTTGATTATATTCTTGGCCGACTAAAATGCAAGGCTAATTTTATCGGTTGCAAGTTCTTTTATGCGACCTCGGCAACGGAGACTTCTTCGTGGAATTCGATTTTCAGATCGACAATGCCGTCAAGTTCTGCTCAACTATATGTGGATGCATGGCTACCTCCTCGACGCTGCTGATTTGGGTTGGTGAGCTGTTCATCCGATGTTTCACATCTCGTTCTCTTCTACGCCAGCCGTTCCGGGCACAAACTGAATATTTTCTTATTAGGAGGGATCAACTTCACATCCACGCAGAGGTACGCTAATTAAGAGACTGTTCTATTGGGCTGAAAATTGATACTTTATGAGTGAAATTGTACTGTAGTTGACCAAAATTACACTGTAGTTAACGAAAAAAATTTGGCGTAATTAATTTTTTAAAAATCTAAAAATAGAAAAAAACATGTTAGCCCATTACGTATAATGCAAACGAATACGAGAAAAAAGAAGATAAAAAGCTCAAAAAATACAAAAAAAACTAGAAAAAGACGAAAATTATGAATAGTGAAAAATAAACCAGAATACAGAAATCTAAGCCTAAATGAGCAGGACCTAAATATTTCAGATCTATTAATGTTACGTCTTACTCACTCCCTCCACCTAAGTTTATAAGACGTATTTCCTTTTAACACATAAATCAAGGTAATAGTGAAAATAAATAGATTATCCTTAATTATTATCTCTAAACACTATGTTCAATGTATACATGTGAGAACAGCAAGTAAAGCTACATATTTATTAGGGATACAAAAAAACATCACACTAATTTTGCATTGAAATATAAAATACGATCTATATTTATGGATAAAACTATTTAAAAAATGCCCTATAAACCCGGACAGAGGGACTAATTTTTGTACATTGTCGAGCTATTTAGAGATGTTAAGTTTGCTGCAACAAATGATTAGGCTATTGATATTTGGCCAAGTACGTTAAAAAAATCAAGTTAGGCCAAATATTTTAGTTTCAGCCAATCATTTGCAGTTAGCAGCTAAGTAAATAGTAGAGTCTATAGATAAATCCATATCCTCTACCTTTATAATGTAATTATAAGTAACACCATAAAAAAACAGAAGATAGATGATAGACTAGAAAGTCTCCACAAAATGAACTGCTCATTTCAGCTTTTTTTAGTTTTTGCTTCTAGTTTCTACTTTTTTTACTATTCAGTAATTTCGCCTTTTTCTAAATTTTTTAGATTTTTTAAGCTTTTTGTATTTTTCTTTTTTTCTCGTATTCCTTTGCATTATCCGTGATGGACTAACATATTTTTTCTATTTTTAAATTTAATTATGCTCAATAAGCTAACTCAGCTATAGTAAAAAAATAAATTAGCTACAGTAAAATTTCAACCAGAAACCATCGCTATTCCGAAGGCCCATCCAACATGGAGAAGAAAGCTTGAAGCTTCGTCAAATGCGATCTATCGAAGATGGCGACTGGCTTGAAGCGGAAGCACGGGATCAGTTAGTTTTGTTGACTTGCTGCTGCATGCTGCCACGGGATCAATTGGGTTCTTTTTCTTGCTGAATTATCTGGGCGATCTTGTTACCATCTAGTCAGATCGACTTGTGGTTAATGGCAGCGGATGCTAGGATCGAGGGAGGAAATTTCTTGCGCAAAAAAGACGAAAATGACACTGTAAAATGAAAGACACACACACAAAAAAAAGAGAGGATTGGATAGTAATCACTGGATTGGATCGAGGGTAGACCGTCCAATCGAGCATCGGACGGTCTGGATTTAATTGGAGATAACTAATCGACCGGCGGGAATTAATTAATTTTATTCGGTGTGAGGGTTAAGGCCTATTCTTTTCGACTTCTATAAGTGATTTTTGACTTTTGCTACAGTATCTAATTTTCAAACGGAATATTTTTTCAAGAAGTGATCTATAAGTTAATTGTAGTACACATTAAAATCCCAACATCTGTACAATCTAAAATCACAAGCGATTATCTCTCTGTCCGTAATCTTTGTCACAAACAGCTAAAATTCAAAAATTTCAGTCAAAAACCAGAAGCCACAGCCATATCAAACAGGCTCTTAATATGTACGCACTTAATCCGACGAGATCTGGCGTGTCATCGTAACACCTTGGCCCAACATTGAGTCTAAAATATCACCTCTACATCGTTCACTCTGAACTTAAACCACCTTTTCTTACTGTTTCAGCAATACTTCCCAAAAGATACACTCCCGCGAGACTATATAATTATTAGGATAACACAATTTGTAAACATGAACAAAGGTCCACACATAGGCTTAGGACCACGTACTCAAAAATACTTAGGAAACCGCATACTCGAGAATATCTGAAACTATACGTCCAGAAGCACATTTAAACTTATAACTAGAAATCTTAGTAAGTCAACCATTACTACCATACTGATAGACTAACTATTACCGAAAAGCACTATAAAGATCAACATTAAGTTCTCATAGTACTATTGACTTTATTATGGTATAAAGCGCTACATTGCTAAGTGGTACTGAGATAGCTAAAGGTGAATAGCTATGGATTGTTTGTATGTGTTGTGTATATGCTATTTTCACCCTATGCATGATAAGTTTTAATGATCACTTAAAAACAACAATTAAGAAAGGGTAAGTCTGAGACTCGGTAAGTATATAGTAAAATAATAAACATCAACTTACACATGTCATCATTGTAAATCACATTTCATTAACCCCTTTTTTATCACTAACTCTTCATTATTCATTAGACTCTTGATTATTCATTAGTCTCTTTCCTACCATTAAAGCAATGCAAATGCATGTGCATATCTCTGCTTTTTTCTTTAGTTTATACTAGTATAATTGAGTGGGTACCTGTCGATGTACCACCCTTTATTCTCTACATCCCGTAGAGGTGTCTACTAAAATAGTTCTTTCATGTCCACCAAAGTAAGTCTTATTTATGCCATGAATGTGCACTTACTGCAATGCCATGAATATGGAAAAAGGGAAAGTTGGAGCAATGGGCAGACATTGCAGTCGCTATGGCCGGGAAGGCCACACTACGAGAAGATGCAAGGCGTCTGCCGACGAGTAGGAACACCAGCGTGAAGTGCAGCAACACTTCTTGTTGTGTGTGTAGTGGTATTAAGAGTAAAAATGCTATCATATCATAACTTTATTTGCAAACTTTAACTTAATTTGTAGTGTCAATCTATGAAGTGAAGGACCACTTCTTGTTTTGTGTGTAGTGGTATTAAAAGTAAAAATGCTATCAGGTTGTAATTTTATTAGCAAACTTTAACTTTATTTGCTAGCCTTGCACAATAATAAGACCAAACGAGACAGCTTTTATGTGGCATCCTGACCCAACCAAACGACACAACCTTGAGCAGTGACAAGACCAAACAATACAGCCTTGCCTAGTGACAAGATTAAATGAGACAGCCATGAGCAGTGATAAAACCAAACGAGGTAACTTTATGCAGCGATGTGATGCTACGCTGGTCTACGAATCGTCTGGTGTGCCGCTGCCTTACGGACACGAATTTGCCCAAACCAAATTGGACTTGTCAAGCGTACGACGCGTCGGTTTAGCCTATAAGTACTACCCTTTCCGTAGCATGTTTTCCTATACCACGACTGTAACACTACATCACTAGTATAGAGAAGCAATGGGAGAAGACCGCCTGACTTGTAAGGGTTGTTGCAGCACAGAACGAACAAACGAAGCGTACCAGGGGGCCACCTCCCCGAAGTGAAGTCTCCCATACCTCCAACTATAACCCATACCTCAACATTCTCACGGAGCATTTGCCAAAAGACTCGCCCGTGAGGGTGACACATCCCTCTGTTGGTGCAGGGACGCATATAAGATTTTCAAGTACAAGAAGCGGTTGAGCTTAGGCATGCGTTACTAAGGTTGTGATAACTTCGCCTGGAACTATCTCGATCAGTGTTGGGACATGGCCCGTTATTGACAGCCGGTAAGAATGGGTTACAGTACATTCCCCTACCAGTTCTCTTGTATGGCACACCCTAACAAGCTCTCCTCTCTTTCTGTAGTCTCCAGATCCACTATGCACTTACCATAAATGGATTGATTAGGAGATCCACCCACATGACTTGTGAATTTTGGACTGCAAGGAGTGTGACGTCCAGACAACACACAAGAGGATGAAGGTGTAGTGGCGCAGCGAAAAACAGAACGAGCATATCCAACGGGAGATGCAAGTTCACGTGGAGGCTTGTAGGTGCAGGAAGCAGGAGACTCGTGAGGAGTGTGAGAGAAAGCATGAACTTACAGCCAAGGCCAAGGCCGCCAGCAAGGACTATAATACCGACCTCGGGAAGGGCAAATGACCACGTTTCACGTAGTAGTTCGATCATCTTCATCCATATATCACATGTATTTTTAATTCTCTAAAGTCATGCGTATACCATTCTTGGTTCGTTAGCCCGCATGCCATGTAACCCTTATCAGATGAACTGTCATGTTGTTTTCCTTACGCCATTTATCCGAAGTTTTCTTCCGTGTATGAATCCCCTATTGCATCGCAATATCACATGCCTTTCTACTTACGAATCATTGCTAGCTCAATCGTCCTTATAATATTCTTCAAAAATTTATCGCAACACAACAACATACAATGATCACAAAATATTATTGCAAATCTAATAGATTTCATACCATTTAGAATATACGAAAATCACAAACGGACCAACCGACATTATCTGCTTTTTTATTTCAAAAACAAATAACAACCTACAAACAAGATTTGCTAAATATATTACCTGCAAAAATTATCATTTACTCCTCCACAATTATTTCCATCGACTTAATAAAAATAAAAATATTATTATTTTAAATCGCTCAACCATCAAATGACTATCTAAGTTGTTCAACCAAATTGACCGACTAGATATTTGTCACCCCACGGTTGGGCGATATGGGCAAATCGCCCAACCATTGGGTGACTTGAACTCGTGTCGCCCAACGGTGGGGCGACTAATGCCTAGTCGGTCAATTTGGCTAGAGCTACCATTGGGCAACTTGGCCTCGTATCACCCAACGGTTAGACGACTTATCCATGTTGCTTAACTATACGGCGACAAATAGCTATTTCTGTAAAATAAAAAATATAAATATATTACTGTAATTCAAAATAAAATAGATTATTTTTTTTAAAAATCCAAACATGGCTCTGCTCCAGTTCAGAGGACTACAGGCAAGTTCCAGCAAACTCAGCAAGATTGGAAACACGTGGAACGGCAACAAAATGACGGTAGTAGTCGTATAGTATTATGCCAAAGGATAGCTCCTAGAACTGTTCTGCCGGTAGATAATTACACACGCTTGGAAACTATACTACTGACTGACGACACGAGATTGGGTATGATTACAGAGAAGCGTATCTCACCACCAAGGCAGGTTCAGACTGCCACCTTATTACTCGGATCAGAAACCAGATGAGAAAAACCTAGTTCTCCATCCTGATGATGCAGCGGATGCCCTCCCCCTTGAGCATGAGGTCGAACGCCGTGTTGATCTCCGAGAAGGGCACGCTGTGCGTGATGAACTTCTCCACCTCCAGCTCCTACGAACACAAGCAAAATGAAGCATGAACACCAAGCTCTTCGGGACTAGCG
Organism: Melocanna baccifera; assembly: GCA_036346265.1. Classification (NCBI taxonomy): domain Eukaryota; kingdom Viridiplantae; phylum Streptophyta; class Magnoliopsida; order Poales; family Poaceae; genus Melocanna; species Melocanna baccifera. The sequence continues at coordinate 17,242,467 of CM070707.1, read as the reverse complement.
TTTCAACATATGTCATTTAACAAGCTAGCTTTTCCGTTCACCTTCTTCATGTACAGCTCCACGACATTGGGCAGATCGGTGCGCGGCTTGTAGTTACCGAAGAAGGTTCCCTTCAGAGTCCTCTCGTTCAGGAAGTTCATCGGGTGGGTCTTGAACTCGGCATCCTTGTGTGGCACACCAACCAGCACAGCGACACCCCAGCCCTGGATACAGAGCATGACTCTTTAGGATTCCATCTAAATAGAAGCAACTGTGCAAATGATCATTTAAATGGATGGTAGATATACTAAGATCGTACATCATGAACACATTCGAATGCCTGTATCATGGCGTTAATGTTGCCGGTGCATTCAACGCTGCGGTCAACACCACCATTGGTCATCTCAGCCAGTACCTAAAGCAGCATAACATTGGATATTATGATCCAGTGACATATGGGCATTAGGCGTAAACAATGTCTTTGCTTGAGATGAAGATACAAACCTCCTGGACTGGCTTGCTGTGGTCTTTCGGGTTAATAAACTCAGTGCAGCCAAATTTTTTAGCTGGACAAATGCAGAACAGATAAGCTTACTGAGTAACGAAAACCATCAAATAAACTGATGATTTGGTAAAATCAAGAGGACTTACCTTCTTCAAATCTGCTGGGGTTCAGGTCAACACCAATGATCCTCGATGCTCCTGCAATCCTTGCACCTTCTGCAGCCTAATAAGGTAAATATGTAGGGTAACTAAATGCAATCCCAACGCAGATTCCCATTGCGATTGAAGAACACACGAGAATAATTTGGACACTTACAGCAAGGCCTACAGCCCCTAGACCAAATATCGCCACTGTTGAACCCTTTGGTGGTTTCGCAACATTGATTGATGCACCAAGACCTACAATGAGAAATGATAACTCAGCATCCTAAAGATATATCCTAACAAACATACCAAAACAATATAAATCAACTTACCAGTAGAGATACCACAGCTAAGAACACAAACTTTATCTAGGGGAGCCTCAGGGTTGATCTTTGCGACGCAGCCAACATGCATGACAGTGTACTCGCTGAAGGTGGAGGTCCCAACAAAATGGTATATCGGCTTCCCGTCGATAGAAAACCGTGACTTGCCATCACCAATCATCACACCCCGGTCAGTGTTAATCCTTAGTAGGTCACACATGTTGCTCTCTGCCGACTTGCAATGCGGACATTCCTTGCACTCCCCAGTGAACACAGGGAGGACGTGGTCACCAGGGGCAAGGTCAGTCACACCCTCTCCGACACTCTCCACAATACTGCAAACATAAATACAATTCAGGAGATAAGATAAAGATATTTGACTCGGAGAAAATAACGAAACGCTGCACACCACAATCTTCTGAAAAAAAGATATTTGGACACAGGTCAACTAAAGGGCCACACTAACTATTAACAAAAGTAAACATAAATACATTTCGGGAGCTCAAATAAACAAATTTGACTCGGAGATATAAAAAAGACTTCACACATGTACATGTACATGTTCATGTCAGCTGAAAATACCAACTAATTGAAGAAATTGCTACCTTGTATTGCTCCTTAATTCTATGGCACAATCAACACGATTTCTTATATGTTTCTTTCACATGTTTCCAGATCCCCAGTTCAAAAAAAAAAAAAGTTTTCCAGATCACATAACTGATTGTTCTACTTGTAGCGAGTCAATGAACAATGATCACCAATGAGATGATTATAGACTCAACCACAAAACGCAAAATTAAATGTATTAACAACATGCACGTACCCTCCAGCTTCATGACCGAAGATCCGGGGGAACACGGGAGTCTGCCCCTGAGACATTTGGAGCCACGGAGGCGCAAGTCAACCACAAACTGATGCGTGATTAATCTGACAAGATAATCGCGATGCGTGAGTACATACCTTGGCCTCCCAGAAGTAGACGTCGGTGTGGCAGAGGGAGGTGAAGAGGATCTTGACGCGCACCTCCATGGCCTGCGGCGGCGCCACCTCCACCTCCTCCATCGACAGCGGCTTCCCGGCCTCCCATGCCACCGCCGCTGCATCAAGCACGGATCCAAGGATTTTAGACGCCGACACCGCATCTAAAAGCAGGACAAAAAGGTCCTCGCGGAAATGATCCAAGAAACAAACCCCAACCCAGGAAGCACCACTAGTGTCTAAAATCTAAAACCCCGCATAGTGGTCGCTAATCACAATTGACAAGAAAAGCAAAACAAGAAGAAGAATCCACCGACCCTTGCACTTGATCACCTTCCCCGCAGTCGCCATTCCTCCCTCTCCCCAAAAATTCCCGGAAAACAAAATATCTCGCACCTATCAACACCAAACCAGACTCCAAGAATCAATCTCGCTTCACCGCCGATCAAATCGAACCCGTGACGAGCAGGGAGAGGAGAGCCCCGTCCATATATACGGGGCGCGGCTAGTCAAGTGGGAGGCGAAACCAGGGACACGGGCGGCGGCGTGGCACCCAAACCAGAGGGCTCCTGCCTCCACCTGTGACGCCGCCGTGGTTTTCTCTCGGTGGGGGGACACCCTGGGTGGAATCGTGGCCATCGGTGGCGCCGCATTATGCTTACGTCTTTTGGCTTTTTCTTAACAGTGCTTAACTTTTAAATATTATATTTTAAAGGTGATATTAATAAGCTAATTATAATAGATATTATACTAACTTTAGTTACATTGATTAAAATTATATATAACTATTATTTTATACTCTTTTGTAAATATATAGAATTCAAAAATAAAAAAAACCCCACTAAAATGGTGGTAGTGGAAGCCGCGCAGCGGCGCAGGACGGGTGCGTCGCGCGGGTTAAAGTAACCGCCGATGCACGGGAACACACGAGTGTGCGTAGAGGGGGAAAGGCGTTTCAGAAATTTCTAGACGCCGCGCGCGCGCGTGTGGAAAGAGAGCGAGGTGTGAGCGTTGACGCTTTGGTCTTCCGATTCTGTACTTAGCCGCCCCAGTTGATGACTAATGACGTTGTGTACTGTAGGCTCCGTTTTTTTGTTACGACCGATAGATTTGGGGGTTTTTAGAATAGTGGTTTATATTTTTTTTTAATTATAGTTAATTTATTTTACTATAATTAAGTTGATTTATTTGATATAATTAAATTTTTTTAAAAAATAAAAATAGAAAAAAATATGTTAATCTATCACGGACAATGTAAATGAATATATGAAAAAGAAAAGACAAAAAAATCTAAAAACCAGAAAAAAATAAAATTACTTAATAGTAAAAGAAAGCAGAAGTCAGAAATAGAAACTAACTTTAAACTGAAATGAGCATAACTAGCCACTGCTGATGGTTTTTTTTATGCTTCTAGAGATGGACGATATGATGCTAGAGATATGGATGCAGACGATATATATGGTTTTAGATTCAGAAAGTAGTTTAGAGAAACAGATTAGAGAAGTCATTTGAAAAAGCCACCCCACCATTTATTTTAACTTCCAGATAAACCGAAGCTACAAATCACAAAAAAAAAACATAGCCCGTAGCATTCTTTTTTTTTATAAATACCATTGCATTTCTTCCGTTCTTAACTACTAATTTGTTTTCGAACGATCTAGATCAGCTATAAAAACCGTATTACTAAGTTATCGTTAAAAATACTTTCATGACATTGTAATTTATTAGTTTATAATAATATAAAACTATAAAAAAAATAACTGCCAAATTCACATATTAAATATCGTAGAGGGAAATATGACAAATAAAAAAAAGAACGGAGCGAGTATCCTCTCACTGTCCCTTGTTAGAACCGAGAAGGAACTGAGCGTTAGCTTAGGGGGCACTTGTTTTAGTGATGGCTTCTGGCTTTTGGCTAAAATTTTATTGTAACTGGTTTTTTTCCTGTAGCTGATTTGGCTTTTTGGGTATAATTAATTTAAAAAAAATGCAAAAATAGAAAAAAATATGTTAACCTATTAGGGACAATACAAAGGAATACGGGAAAAAAAGAAAATACAAAAAAGTCTAAAATATCTTTAAAAAATTCAGAAAAGACGAAATACTGAATAATGAAAAAAAACAAAAACTAGAAGCAGAAACCGAAAAAAAGCTGAAACGAGCAGGACCTTAGTAGTGGGTTCGGATGTTTCAAATCTACCGGTCGTGAGTTAGATCCATAGATTGAAAGAAAGATTTTCTACTTATCTCATCAAACTATGTTCTAAAAAAGTAGAGTACATACGTATATAAATGTATTCAGTAGTTAAAATGTATATCTATACTCTATAAAATATATACCTCTACTCTAGTTAATCGTGTGCTAGCGTACATACATGATACATGCGAGTTGAGACGTAGGTACGAGATACACGCGTGAGTGCGCTTAAAAAACCGAGAGAGGAACTGCCACCCGAGTGCTGTAGCAGATGATGTGAAGCTTCTGAACTCATCCGACAGTAGCACCGCAGAGATCAATCTATGAGTCTGTTTGATATGGTTATGATTTCTAGCTTTTAGTTAAAATTTTTAAATTTTAGCTGTTTATGATAAAGATTACGGACAGAGAGATAATCGCTTGCGATTTTAGATTTTACAGATATTAGACTTTTAATGTATACTACAATTAACTTATAGATTCCGTCTTGAAAAAATATTCTGTTTAAAAGTTAACTACTGTAATAAAAGTTAAAAACTGTTTTTAGAAGCTGAAAAAAACAACCCTATAAACATGGGATTTTTGAAGTGCATAATGAATAGAGGCGAGGGCGAGCCAAGTTTTGTCAAGATCGGGGATCTAGGTAGGACCGTTTGTCGTGCTGATAGGATCATGGTAAGAATATCCTACCCAAAAATCTATACTCCAAAGACTTTAAGATCTGAACCATTGCTTTATACCGACAAGCCTAGGTAATAGGTATGATTAGGATGAGAACAGCTCAGAAGGTTCACAATCTTCTGTCATACCGATCGCTTTCTTAATAGATTATTTCTTATGATTTCTCTAAATAATTAAATAGAATAGTTTCTTCATCATTTTTTTAATAACTTATCGAGATAATTTTTTCAAAACAATTTATTAATTTATTAATATTTAATTTATTTGTATAAACGTGTGAACTAAAATCAGCCGTGGCAAATCTAAAGAGAACCCACCCGTAATCCTAACATTACTTGGCATGCGTAACTGTATGCAGCTTTTGCCGTACAAATACAATTGCTCACAAACGGCAGAGGATTCTTCCCCATCCCACAGGATTTACAGTAGACAAAAAGAAAATCATATGCACCGTAGATTACTTGATCAGACGCACGGGCCTCCGTTTCACTGATTGTAGTATCCATTTGAATATATTTATCCATTAAAAGAATCTACAGTATAGTTATTGTAATTTTTTCACTCACTAATCCTACTTAAATACTTTGAAAGAGATTAGAAAGTTATTATGTTATGTCATTTAACAGGGATATATATAATCATTTTTTACTAATTATTTTTCCACCACTACTAAGTAAATGCTTTAAAAAAGGTTCGAAAATTATGCTATATCATTAATAGAAATATATAGTCACTTATTACTACTAACTATTTATTAGATTTAGTACTTCTGTATGTATAGTGCGCCGTCGAGAAGTATAACGAAAGGGACAGGGTATTTCACAAGCTGGTGTGCCCGCCCGCATGCGGCCCAAGTGGCGTCCTTTTCTCAAACAACCTGCGCATTTTTTCCAAGGGTTTGCGCCCACAGCCTTTGAAGTTGCAGCAACCAGCAGCAGTTACCACGGGAGATGTCTACGGTGGCTTCTGGCTTCGGACCGGCCAACTTCGATTAGCCTATGGTGAGCTTATATATCTGTGGTATTTAGTTTATATTTAAAATTATATTATAGCGGTTGGTAGTTTTTTTTAGAAAAATAAGGACAATGAGAAAAAATATAAAATAGTTATATCATTATGGATAATGTAAAACAATAAGGGAAAAAATAAAATAAACTGAAATTAGTGTTACGAAATCTAGAAAGTTTCAGTATGAGCAAATATCATAATTGCCCCTGATAGAGAGGCTCTTGTACCATATAATCAGATATGAGAATTAATAAAGATTACTCTGGTGCTCTCTCTCTATTGATGTCTCCTGTGATTGATCTATTATGTTCATGTGATTGATTGTGTGGATTGCGTTGTCGTTCATATATTCTATATCGATTTCTTAACACGTTATCAGCATGAATCACTCTCCAAGAAGAAAAGTATACAAATCACAAATCGATCTATTACACATTGCAATTTATATTCGAATCTAAATTGACACTAGATCTATTTGCAATGACATATTTAGACCAGATATATTCTATTGATGCTAGTCTCATATTGATCTACAATTTATATGCATGAACAGTAAACCATCTAATCATGTAGAATTGGACATCCATATTGTAGATCGGTTTTAGCAAAATATATCAGAATCGGTTTAATTGATATATCAATCATGCAATGAACTAAAATCACACACACAGTCTCGGCGATGGGTTGTCACCAATGGTGCTCGAAGCCGTCGGTCGTCATGCCCCGCTTTCAAAGCGTCGACCGCCACCACTGCGCCCTTTGGCCGCCGCCCCACGGCTTTGGACGCCGCCGATCCGCCGCTGCCTGGAATTGTGCCGGCCTAATGTGCTCCCGAAGCACACCTGAGATACCTCTGCCGTGGACTCAGACGCCACCACTCGGTGTTTTCCCAACTCTAGCCGACGTATTTGTCGCCCGAAGCTCGAGGCCGCTACCCCGGTCAACTGCGATATCGTCGTAGCGCCTGAAGATCCCACTACCCTCGGCCACCACTACGCCCAATCGACCTCACGCTCGGCCACTGGTATGCACGAAGGCGTTGCACCCACGCCTGAAGCTCAAGGCTGCCGCCGGGAGCCGCCGGCGCCCTGCTTCTACCCGACGGGAGTCACAGGTAGCCCTGCATGGCTGCCGCCACCGCTCGGCATTGCATGGCGCCGCTGCCGGCCCCACATGGCCGTCGGCCCCGCCGCCATCGCCCAGCAGCCCTACATGGCCACCGTCGCCACCCGACAGTCTCGCATGGCTGTTAGATTAATCTTGTTGGTCTGCATGTCTGCCTTTCATGAAGAGTCTTGATGCAGTGCATGTAGTGTGCATAATGGGTCAGTTTCATGGTAATTAGTAATTCAGTTTCTTGGTATTTAGTGGTTCAGTTTCTTGGTATTTAGTGGGTCAGTTACTCCTGTTTATTTGCTATATAAAGGGAGGAAGTAAACCTGAAAACTGCAAGTTCTGCAGTGCCAAAATACCTTGTGTTCTTGAGTATACGTGTTCTTGTGTTCATTTTATCCAGAAGGGGAGGGATTTGGGGCTTTGAGGCCAACATTTGGTATCAGAGCCTTGTTTGTGAGATGCTGAAGATTATGTCTATGGGCGACGGCACCGGCAAGGACGTCGACGGCAACCAAGGCGGCCACGAGCTAGTCGTGCAACAAGTTAAGGAGGCGGGGGTGACAGTGTGTTATCCCATGCTCTTGGAGAACAACTACGGTGTGTGGGCGGTAAAGATGAAGATCTTCATGCGTGCACAAGGCGTGTGGGCGGCGGTGGAGGGCGATGAAGTGGTCGATGAGAAGAAGGACCAGATGGCTCTCGCCGCCATCATCCAAGCTGTATTGGAGGCTGTGATGATGGTCATATCCGACAAGGAGATGGCGAAGGAGGCTTGGGACGCTCTAAAAAAGATGCACGTTGGTGAAGATCGTGTCAAGAAGGCCTGAGTACAGACTCTCAAGAGGGAGCTTGACGGTATGTACATATGTGAATCTGAGAACATTAATGAGTTTGCCTTGAAGGTCACTATTGTGAACGAGATACGTTCACTCGGCATGAAAGTGAAGGAGAGTACCGTGGTGGAGAAGCTCCTACACTCCGTCCCCAACAATTTCCTACCCATTATTAGTAGGAATTATTCATCATATACCCTCCTCTTAGACTGAAATTCAGGATTTACCCTCCGCCCCACATGTCAGTGACTCATCCCGACCCCACGTGTCAGTGACTCGGGAGGGTAAATCCTGAAACTCTTAAATGTGAGGAGGGTATATAACGAAGTTTCCCTTATTAGTACAATTGAACAATGGGGTGATGTGATAGAGATGTCGGTAGCTGAGACTATCGGGCATTTACGGGCGTTCGAGAAGGCTTCAAAGGGGCGACGTCGTGAAAGAGAAGGCGAGCAGCGACTACTGTTCTCGCATGGGGAGCCACTGCTCACACGTGCCGAGTAGGAGGCCAAGGTCGCTGAAGAGCAGAGAAGCAGTGAGGGCTCCAACAACGGTGTCAACAAAAACGGTGATAAGAAGAAGTACCACAACAAGTTCGACAAGTCAAAGATTGATTGTCGCAACTGTGGTGAGTTTGGTTACTTTGCCGACGAGTGCGATAAACCAAAGAAGGTGACCAAGGCAGTGGTGCAACTTGGCATTGCTGATGCGGATTATGAGCCTGCACTGCTTTGAAGCCCGACGTGAAAGTGGAGAATAAAGCAAACAAAATTAAAGGGGTGATTGTTAGATTAATTTTATTGGTCTACATGTCTGCCTCTCATGAAGAGTCTTGATGCAGTGCATGTAGTGTGTGTAATGAGTCAGTTTCATGGTAATTAGTAATTTAGTTTCTTGGTATTTAGTGGTTCAGTTTCTTGGTATTTAGTTGGTCAGTTACTCCTATTTATTTGCTACTAGTAAGGTGCCCGTGCGTTGCAACGGAAAACCAAATAAAAGTGATGCATACTATCAAATATGATCTCAAACTGAATAATAAATATCAACTTTAACATATATGTTCATACTCGTAAATAAATCAAGCATCATATTAGTGTATCTCATATTAGATAGTGTTCAAATTCATAAATTAGTTCATTTTATACATTTGAAAGTTAAAACTGCTTACATCTACCTATACTTTTTTCACGTCTAATTATGTCCTCTTATCTTGCTATTATACAGATATATTCCAGAATTTTTATATCAATGCTTTCAAATTTCCATTGTTGTATAAGCTGAAATGCACAAACAATTTCATCGTTCCTTCTAGACATTTAATTCCTAAACCATGTTGATGTGGAGTATATAGCTGATATAACTATAGTGAAGTATCTTACCTAAAACGATCAGCAAACATCTACATCAAAAACTGTCTAATGCTATTGCGCATAATTACCCAAAGTCATAAATAAAGGTACGCCTGGTTTCAAGTTGGCAATAGCTAAAGGGAAAGCTTAGTAAACATATGAGTAAACATACATATTTAGTAAACAGACAATATAACTTAAATTACATATGTATGTTTACTCATATGTTTGTTTGTTTGTCCTTGGTGTGGCTAGATATGTATGTATTCATAACAAGAGCTAATATCCTCAACTCCACAATTGGCTTCAGAAGCCCCAAATCAGCAAAATACCATCTAGGTTAAACTCAATGCGAGGCTGTTTCTATGCATCACAACCATCTTGAATTGTTGAACTCTTTCAGGGTTCATCACCTTTGCAATAGGCATAAAATGTCCCATCACAAACCACAATTAGCACTACTGAAATTACTGAACAATTACTAACACAAACAATACAGAACATAGATTACCATCACAGGAAGAATTCCACATTGCATAATTATTAATAAAGCTAAACAGTAAATAGAATTGAGAAGGTAGGAGGAATGTTATTAACCAAGTAGGGGAAGAAGTGGCAGGGGCTGAAGCAGATGTCGACGAAGAAGTGTCACGGGAGCAGCTCGGTGTAGAGGAAGAAGGAGAGGTGATGCCGGGTAGCCTCCGTCGGTGTCACCAGAGTTGGGAGAGGTCACCGCGCTCAACGGCTGCGCAACGTCGCAGCTAATGCTGGAGGAGCTCTCGACGGCGGAGACGTGCGCCGTTGCTCGCGGGAGACACGGTGGGGATGGCTGGACCGGCGACCGCGGCGGGCGATTCACGTTGGTGGAGGATGCGGCGGCGCGGGGGTGGCGGTGGAGTAGCGGCGGCGCGAGGGGGTGAGGGTGGGAGCGTGGGCTGGCAAGGAGGGTAGGGCGCGGAGGGGGTGAGGGCGGAGGCGCCCGGGGGGAAGGAGGCGGCGCGCGCGGGGGCGGAGGTGGTGAGGCGGAGGAGGAGGAGGAGGCGAGGCGGCCCGACGGCGAGAGGAGCGATGGAGAGGCGGAAGAAACTAGGCGAGGAGGCAGGCGCACGGGTTGGGTGGGGAGGCAGCGCATGGGTTTTAGGGTTTGAGGGGTCCACAGGCGGTGGCGGAGCGGAAGGGTGGGGGGAAGGAGGCGGCGGCGGCGCGGGGTGGGAGGGAGGGGAGGAGGCGGCGCCGCGGGGTGGGGAGGGGGAGGAGGAGGCGGCGACGTGGGGTGGGGGGAGGAGGCGGCGGGGGGAGAGCGAGGGGGAGGCTGGGGCCTGGGGGAGAGTGACGAGGAGGCGGGGGCGCGAGGGGGGAGCGAGGCGGATTTTAGGGTTTAGGGAGGCGGCGTGCGGGGTGGGAGGGGAGGGGTGACAGACGGTTTGGATTTAATCTCATAATCAGATCGAATGACTGAGAAGAGACGAGTGACAACGGGTCAACCACCAACTCCTTCTTTTATAATAGTAAAGATATAAAGGGAGGAAGTAAACTTGAAAACTGCAAGTTCTGCAGTGCCAAAATACCTTGTGTTCTTGAGTATATGTGTTCTTGTGTTTATTTTATCGAGAAGAGAAGGGATTTGGGGCTTTGGGGCCAACAATGGCCACCATCGCCGTGTTGTGCTCCCGCATGAGCCTTCCGAGCTTCCCACGCCGCCAGCCGTATGCGCTGGCTCACCGTCGGTCTGAACGCCAAAACGTGCTGCCTCCCACATTTATTTGCATTGGATATTACAATTGCTCGAATCTGGTCACCTTTTCTCTCTATTACAGGTTTATTTGCTCTATTATTCACCGGACGAAGAGAGTATGAGAGAGCAATGAGTCACTTCTACAGTGCTGGCAATAATTTAGCTCAAATGAGCTACTAAGCCAACTCTTCACTACTGCACAGCTATTTAGCAATAATTTTGTGTTTGTGTGTACTGCAGTGGCAGCAGGCCGCAGTGTTCATTTATGTGAAATTCTGAATGAGCCCCAGGGAAAAATTTGCCACAAAACTATGTGCTTTTTTTTACTTAACGCTAACACCAATGCCCAATTTGTTCACTAATGTGATGCTGTCCTTCACATGAGTTGCATCATGCAGGTACTTCTGCTTGTCCAGAAGGCAAGTTCTATTGCAGAAATATTGGAGACACCCCTCGTTTCTTGTTCTCTTCTTTTGTGAATGATCAATTATGCGGTATGCTATTGCTTTTGTCGACTACGAATTTAGTTTCATGAGATTTATAGTTTCCTTTATCCTTATTTTCAAAACTCCCACTTTTAACATGTGCAGCTAGTTTGTAACTTTTTATTTACTATGTCATTTCCTTTTGTTAATAGCATAAGTTTTGACAGTGTTTGTATGTTCCTATAGATTGTTGTGATGGAAGTGATGAGTATGAAAGTGGCATCCGTTGTCCGAACACATGTAGGAATAGAAAGGATGTTGCTGGGGCTGATGATGGTGGTAGCGAGCTGTCAGTAGCACATTTAGATGATACAAATGTATTTAGTAGTAAACATGCACTTGATATAGAAGATCTTATCTAGAAGCTTAGACGTACTCTCTGTTCAGAATGTTATATTTATATGTAGCTGTTACTAGAATATGATATGTATTCTTGATGTGATTTCAATTGCCCTGTTTGCAGGATTAAGAATGATTGTAGTCATTGAGGAGACAATACATTTTGAAATGTAAGTAAGCTTTGATCCCTGTACTTTTCATCAATGTGTTCTTTCTTTAGTAGAAAATTTGGAAAATAGCACAATCTATAACCTTCTTTACTAGCTCTAGAATTCATATGTTTGATTCTCCTTCCACTGGCTTTATGATTTTGAATTTTTTTTGTATGTGTTTTATTACAAATAGTACATAACCCAGTGAGCAATTTGTTGATACTGTCATTTGTGTAATATTTCTTACCTTTGGCCAAATTTGTTTGCATCATTAGTAAAAACATAGTTTACAATAATGTGCTATACAAAGCTAGTCCATATTCTACTGAGGTACTTTCGTCGTATCTCTCTCTTTTTCTTTATTTCTTTTCTATTCATTTATGAATTTGAATTGCACAAGAGTAGAATACTACGTTTATGATGATCTAGTTTAGCCCACCCTCGATTTTGTTTCTAGCTTCGCCACTGATCCCAATCAAAACCTCCAATCAGTTCGCATTGCTTGAGCGAAACTTGATCAGACTCTTCAAGCGGTTGGAAAGACCACCAGTAGTCGGACCCAACTAGATTCGGATCTCTTTAGAGATAGGCAAGAAAATGGTGGATGGAAGGGATGGTCAGCAGAGGAGTGACGAGTAAGGTTTTGCAGCAGCGGTGGCACGAGGGAGGAGAGCACAAGGAGGAGAGGATGGTGAGTCGGTAGGCCTTGTCGGCTAGGGAGTTGGGTGACAGTGATGGTTAGGATTAGGGAGAATGGTATTTTTGATATTGGCAGTCTTAAAAATATAACATAACCACCATTTTGCATTGCATGTTTTTGCAAAAAAACTAATAAGACTATAACGTTTTAAAAGTATGTCTGTGGCAAACCAACTAACAGAATTTTCATACAGTCAATATATCCACAGTATTCTATTGGTTAAAGTTAAACAATTTGACTCGCATGAAGTCATTTTTCTATGACAAGGAGGGCGTGCATATTTCAGTTTTTTCTACAACATTCAAAAAGTTTTTGATATGTGGATCTTTCCCTTTGTACGGAGGCTTCTATTTCTACAGCCGTTGGTCCCGAAGTAGCGTGTCTAGCACAAGTTAGCTCTGTTAATCTGGGCACATTAGGTCGCATCACGCACTAATCAGATCCCCTGCTCGTCGTCTTAGCATCACGCACTAATTAGGTCGCTCAGTTGCCGCCATTTGGAAAACCATCACCTGCAGAATCGTACGACAACGTAGATCGCATGGCTACACACATCCTTATTTATTAGTTATTTGAACAACTGCAGCTGAGCCGACACAAAGTGGAAGGGGGTTGTACAGAGCAGAACACGATACACCGATGCGTCTTCAGAGGCAGAGAACAGAGCACTCACTACTGCAGCTAACACCATTCGTCTTCAGAAACAACCGCAGACCGCATGCCTGCGGCTCGGCTTATTGGTCGGAAGCACAGCTCGGTCGGCTTCTTCCTGCGCGGGGTCGCCGTCCGTCGCTCGCCGCGAGGCGACGACGACCGGTCCTCTCGGAAGCCTCCGTCTCTAGCTGGCTAGTCCTGCATCCTGATGATGCAGCGGATGCCCTCCCCCTTGAGCATGAGGTCGAACGCCGTGTTGATCTCCGAGAAGGGCACGCTGTGCGTGATGAACTTCTCCGCCTCCAGCTCCTGCACACGCACGCGCGCACACACCATACGCACATATCGATAACCAACCTCGTCAACGAAACCAATCCATGGACACCAAGATGCTACAGAGCACAGACAGACATCGATCGTCAGGTGAATCCTGCTGCTGCATACCTTGTTCATGTACATCTCGACGACGCCGGGCAGGTCGGTGCGCGGCTTGTAGTTGCCGAAGAAGGTTCCCTTGAGCGTCCTCTCGTTGAGGAAGTTCATCGGGTGAGTCCTGAACGCGGCGTCCTTGCCGGCCACGCCGACCAGCACCGCGACGCCCCAGCCCTGAGCCATCGACGTTGCAGGATTCAGAAAAGCAAGCTGAGTTAGGATCCTTCTGTGCGATCAGATCGTTCGAGGCTGACTGAATTTGACGGGAAATCTCTCGTGTTTCTGCACGGTTGTGTACTACGATGAAGATGGATGGGCGATGCGTACGTCGTGAACGCACTCGAAGGCGGAGATCATGGCGCTGGCGTTGCCGGTGCACTCCACGCTGCGGTCCACGCCGCCGTTGGTCATCTCCACGATCACCTGAATTTGTAGCAAGAATCAGTGGCCAACGGCGTGAGGTCGAGAAACATGCAGAGAGTACCTCCTGCACGGCCTTGTCGTGGTCCTTGGGGTTCACGAAGTCCGTGCACCCAAATTTCTTGGCTGGAAATGCAGAGACAAGCACCATAGATATCACATCGAAAACCGTTCAATATTTTTCGGTCAAAACGGGCATCGTTTCCGAGAAATCAAGGGGCGAATTACCTAGCTCAAATTTGCTCGGGATCACGTCGACGCCGATGATCCTGGACGCACCTGAGATCCTCGCGCCTTCCATGGCCTATGATCAATTCATCAAGACATATCTTTTCTAATAAAAAAAGAGGAACCAGGTGAGCGGTGCCAGTGATTGCTCGTCTAGCACAAGTGCAGACGCTTACAGCAAGGCCAACGGCACCCAGGCCGAAGATGGCAACGGTGCAGCCCTTGGGCGGCTTTGCCACGTTCACCGTCGCGCCGAACCCTACAGAAAAGAAAATTTTTACAGTATGTTCTACTGATAGTAAAAGAGTGATAGTAAAAATTATATCTAACCATTAATTTACGAGGGCAAAATAGACTTTTTTGTAAATCTATTTTTTGTGAGGGTATTATAGACTTTTTCTCTCAATCTTTTATTAATGCTTTCCATCACCATCGAAGCCGCCTCTCACCCATTCCCTGCGCTGCTGCCGTCTATCGTATGCGTGCTGGCATGACGCTTATGGAAATTACTCTTACACCATATGTTCCTTTTACAATTTTATCTCTTTCGGGATTCTATTACTAGTACTGACGATAGTAGTATAACTAAATCTTAACTAATCTGATCTATTAAATTAAAAAGAATATACAGCTCATAATTATGTAGGGTAATATAGAAGAGCCTACAGACAAACATCGTTACGAATAGTGACTGACAAGCAGACCCAGCTGAACAACCAGTACATGTAGCACTGCTAATTTTACCGGTGGAGATGCCGCAGCTGAGGACGCAGACTTTGTCGAGCGGCGCCGCTGGGTTGATCTTGGCGACGCAGCCGACGTGGACGACGGTGTATTCGCTGAACGTCGACGTGCCGAGGAAGTGGTACACGGGCTTGCCTCTCACGGTGAAGCGCGGCTGGCCGTCGCCGATCATGACGCCGCGGTCGGTGTTGATCCGGAGGAGGTCGCACAGGTTGCTCTCCTCCGACAGGCAGTGCGCGCAGTCCTTGCACTCGCCGGTGAACACCGGCAGCACGTGGTCGCCGGGAGACAGATCCGTCACGCCCTCCCCGACGCTCTCCACGATCCTACAGGTACAAATTAAGCCTAAATTTCATAGTGCAGTTAATTTACACTATCATTCATCGTTCCTGTAGTTTTCGCAAGCCATCATGTACTGCAGCAAACATCACATGATTTTTCTTTTCGGCATGATCTCTCACAAGGAAGAGCAATTTCTTTTTTTTTTCTATCACTGCAAGTTAAATGATGTGTATGCACAGTTTTTAATTTCTTACCCTCCAGCTTCATGGCCGAAGATCCGAGGGAAAACCGGAGTTTGCCCCTGCAAAAAATTCAGCACGTCACCTTTCAGCTCCAGGTCCAAGAACACATCGAGAGAAAATTTTAGTCCTATCAAGTAGTCAATAATTGCCTAGGAAAATTCAAGATACCAGGACACACTAACCAACTAAAAACATCACACTAGCACCTTTTGGCACTGTACTGCACATCTGATGATCTAAACTGTTAAGACGACCAAACTTTCAGAGTTCATAAAATTCGCATAATTCAGATACGAACAGTACATTTCGACAGTCTCGTCTTCCTGGGTATTCAGCGACGAAGTAAATCAATCAGCTGTCGATGGATACCTTGGCCTCCCAGAAGTAGACGTCGGTGTGGCAGAGCGCGGTGTAAAGGATCTTGAGGCGCACCTCCATGGCCTGCGGCGGCGCCACCTCCACCTCCTCGATCACCAGCGGCTTCCCGGCTTCCCATGCCACCGCGGCTGCATGTGTCCAAGATACTCCACATCAAACACGCACACTTCAAGAACCATGTGCCGTGTTCAAGTCCCGGTAGGATTGCCCATCTTTCCTTGAAAACTTAAGTTTGGATAAACGATTTGCACAGTACTCTGCGTTCAGGTGCAAGTAAGATCGCTCGCGTTTCATTCGCAAATAAAGATGTTTTTGGATGAATTAGTCCGTGCGGTGTTCCCTACTAGTGTCAGCTATCACCAAAGTGTCAGTGTCCGTCTTAAATCACTATGTCAATTGAGATTTCAGAACAAGTCGGTCGATGTATGTGTGCAATAGTTCATACGCCTTCTCAACATAGTTGGGGCGTGAAACCTGAGCCGTTGGACCGCGTAAGTGTTAGTATATCGCCCGCCTTTCCTTCACATCGTAATAATTTTTTAGGCAAATTGATTGATGTATACAACTTAATACAACATCAGAATCAAGAGATCATGAATTCAAAGACTCAGCTAATGTAATTTTATAAAGATAATTATAATCTACTTCTATTTCACATCTTAAATCTAACGGAGTCCAGATGTAAGAAGAAATATCGACGTATTCATTAATATATTATCTATTTTTCCCTAACAGCTTAAGCTTTTGCATCAACATGGATGCAGCACACACAAACCTTTGCACTTGATCACTTTCCCGGCGGTTGCCATCTTCTCCTTCCAACCGAGGGGGCACCTGAACTAAATCTTCGCGATGGCACGCACTGCTCCAAAGGAGAGCTAGCTCACTTCACTTCACTGGGAGTGTGCGAGAGGCTGTGTGCGCAGAGGCACCATATATGTAGGCGTGCGGCCATGATCGATGCACCTGGTCCACCAGCGAAAGCCGCTGCTGCTCTGGGTTGATCCTGTCCTTGGACTGGCTCAAGCCTGAGATTATTCAGGGCCCGTCGTTAGCCGCAGCAAAATAGTCAAGAGATATGACATGAAGTGACAAGACATGGCTTATCACTCCTTTTAACAGGTCACGGCGTGCAAGAGCTCGTGGCATGACCTACTGTTGAACATTTTCTCCTTAAAAATTACTTTTTTATTTCTTATAAATAACTTTTAAATAAAGTAACTTTTTAAAATAGAATATATAAGATAATTGTAGTAACTTCATTTATATTAGGTAAAACCACGCGTAAGTTTCTGTTACTTCGTACTCTCTCACGAACAGATTAAAATCAAAAATCGCAGCCATATCCATTTTCTTTCCCGGTGTGACAATTTCTGATTCTGAATTATGAACAGAGTTTTACACATTTTGCGTCACGGCGTTAATTAGTGTCTTGTCTGACCGGAATAGGAACATCCAGAGCTTATTATGCTCGATCACGTGAATTTCAGAGGAGTTTTATAGCCGTCCTAAAATTCCTATGGCAATATCCAAACATCAAAGGAATTCAGATTCAAGAGCTAATTTTTTTTTGCGATTATGAGACGCATACATACATATATACGTGAGTGTACCTTCTTAGCATATGCTTAGACAGATAGAAACCATATCTCATAAAATACCTACTAAAGTACACTCACATATATATATATAATAGATAAATATTAGGATTTGTATTCTGGTGAATAAAATCTTACACCTGTGATGGTTCTCTGTCCTGGAGCTTCTATTGTCGCGTCGAAACTTCATTGCGGCCACCTTTCACGTCCCTTTCGGACCACGGTAGCGCGGAATCACGAGGTTGGATTTTTCAACCGGGCCTACCTAGGATAGTGAGAATTCACACGAAATGCTTCAGTTATTTCGATCATAATCCGATAGCATCGTACATCGCCAGCAAATAAGACGAGCAACATGAGAGGCAAAGTTGAGTGCCACATCTTTGCAGAATTCCCTGGTTTAGGACAGACAACCCTGCTTGCTTACCTCACAGAAATAAATTATGCATAAAGAATTCTCTGGTTTAGACTAAGCTCATTTCAGCTTATAATCCTGTGCACACCAGGAAAGAGATGGGACACGGAATTGAGGATGAAGACGGCTAGGTGTAAGGCTGAAAATGAGCCAAGCCGAGTCGGTTCGAGTCAGACTACTCGACCAAACTCGGTCAGAGCTACGGTTCAGCTTGTTTAGGAAATAAAGCTAGAAATTCAGCTCGACTTGGCTCGTTTTCTGACTTTAGCTAGCTCGAACGGCTAGTGAGCTGCAGCATGCTTTTCAACCCTGAGCTAGAAGACCGGGTACGCTTGAGGATCACTCGAAGTCATTTCTGAATCACAGCAAGCTCGCAGTAAGTAGAACACGGCATGGGGAATTAAGCAAGCCATTCTTTGAAGCAAGAACCGGCAAACACTACCATGTGATCAATTTGTGGGTTCCTAATCTTTATGCATGTCATAGGATCTGCTAGTCTAGTGCTAGAACACCTAGTATTGAGGGGGGATCGTGTGACTTACGGTCGCCGATGAACGCCATGAGCGAAGACCCATGCCTGCGTGATGCAGGTGTGAGGAAGAGTTGGTGCAGTCGTCAAAGTGGTGCAGAGGGTCGTCGCCGGCGAGGTCCTGCAGTGGTGGCGACGGCATTTCCGTTGCTAGCAGCGCACAGTAGATCGGGTTTCCTTTTGGGTTTGTACAGGGTTTAGATTCTCACGAGAAAAGCTTAACCACGTAAGAGAGCCGTAACCCCCTTTTATATTGCGCTGCGCAACGGGGGACCGTAACCAAAGTTGGTTAGGCACCCCGATCGTACGCTTAAATCGTGGACGTGGTTTCCCACGTCTCTTTCATCTCGGCCGTTTGGCCAACGATCACAAATCCAACATTCTCCCTCTTGATCGTAAGGCTAAACATCATAAGCCATTTCTCAATAAAAGTTCACACCAAAGTAATATGTTACAACAGATAATTAAGTACCGCTTGACATCAGTACTTATAGTGCTTCATTCTATATTGATTGGATAACATAATACTTCATGGGAGTTGGTTACTTTATATGGTCCTCTTATTCCAGAATCACAGGCTCTCCAATAAACCCATGCCGGCAACATGATCACGAAAAATATTGGGTGCTAAGCCTTTTGTGAGCGGATCCGTGAGCATAAATTTAATTCCAATATGCTCAACCTTAATTGTTTGATCCTAGACTCTATCTTTCACAACATGATACTTTATGTCAATATACTTGGCAGCCGCACTTGACTTGTTGTTACTCGAATAGAAAACTGCGGGTTGATTATCGCAGTACAAAGTGAGTGGTCTAGAAATACTGTCTACCACTCTTAATCCCGG
The DNA here is from genome assembly GCA_036346265.1 of Melocanna baccifera. NCBI lineage: Eukaryota > Viridiplantae > Streptophyta > Magnoliopsida > Poales > Poaceae > Melocanna > Melocanna baccifera. The sequence goes on along the minus strand of CM070707.1, from coordinate 17,223,175 downwards.
GATAAAATTCTTTAGCCATATAGCCTGCCTGGTAGCATCATAACATGCCACAAATTCAGCCTGCATTGTTGACGATGCAGTAAGTGTTTGCTTTACACTTTTCCATGATATTGCTGCTCCTGCGAGGGTGAAAATATAACCTGATGTGGACTTTTTAGTGTCTTTACACCCCGCAAAATCAGCATCACAATAACCGACAACTTCAAGGTTATCGCATTTTCTATATGTGAGCATGTGACGTTTAGTGCCTTACATATAGCGTAGGACTTTCTTAATGGCTTTCCAGTGGTCTGGTCCTGGATTTGATTGATATCTGCCAAGCATCCCGGTAACAAAAGCTAAATTAGGGTGTGTACATACTTGAACATACATAATACTTCCGACAGCAGAAGCGTAAGGTATAGCCTTCATCTGATCAGATTCATAGTCATTTTTTGGGCATTGAAATTTCCCAAACTTATCGCCCTTAACAATAGGAGCAGACGAGGCAGAGCATTTATGCATATTGTATCTCTTTAGTACTCTGTCAATGTATGCCTTTTGTGATAAACCTAATGTTCCTTTGGACCTATCTCGGTAAATTTCAATACCAAAAACATAGGATGCTTTACCGAGATCCTTCATATCAAAATTGGACGAGAGAAATCTCTTAGTTTCCCGCAGCATGTCCACACTGCTGCTGGCCAATAATATATCGTCCACATAAAGGATTAAGAAGGTGTAATTACTCCCCCTGAACTTAACATATGTACAATTATCGACATCATTCTCCTTAAATCCAAAATTCCTTATGACTTTATCGAACTTAAGGTACCATTGCCTAGAAGCTTGCTTCAGGCCATATATGGATTTCTTTAACTTGCATCCCAAATGTTCCTTGCCTTTCACAACAAAACCTTCCGGTTGTGTCATGTAAATGTCCTCATACAAGTCTCCATTTAGGAATACAGTCTTAACATCCATTTGGTGCAACTCTAAATCAAAATGTGCTGTGTGCGCCATTATGATTCTAAATGAATCTTTAGTCGAGACAGGAGAAAAGATTTCATTATAGTCAATGCCTTCTCTTTGTGTAAACCCTTTTGCTACAAGTCTCGCCTTAAACCTTTCGATATTCCCTTTGGAGTTCCGTTTGGTTTTGTAGACCCATTTATAGCCTACTGTTTTGGCTCCATTAGGAATTTCTACTAAGTCCCATACATCATTATCGCCCATAGACTTAATTTCATCTTTCATGGTATCTAGCCACTTAGACGAATCTATACTCTTCATAGCTTCCTTATAAGAGCTAGGATCATCCATCTTACCAAGATTATCTTCATTCAAGTAAACCTCATAATCACTTGGGATAGCAGATCTCCTCACTCGTTCTGATCTCCTGACAGGTATAATAGTAGGCTCATTAGGCTGTTCATTAACTGTCACAGAGGGCTGTGAAAGCTCATCATTAGGTACAGCACTAGTATTTTCAGAGCCCTCAATAGAAGGAGTAGCCACAGAATTAACTGGAGACGCAACAGGAGTTGCAACTACAGGATCAACTGTGGGCACTACCACTTGGGGTACAACCACTTGGGGCATAGGAAAAATAGTCTGTTGGATTAGCGGTGAAGGAATATAAGTCCGCTTCTCCTCAAGATCAATTTTTCTGGACTCCAAGTTCCCACTGATGCCATCATTTTCCAAGAACACTGCGTGTCTTATTTCTATGAATTTTGTGGTACGATCTGGACAATAGAATCAATACCCTTTAGACCTGTCAGGGTAGCCAATAAAATGGCAACTCACAGTCTTGAGACCTAATTTCTCAATTTGTGGGTTAAATATTTTAGCTTCAGCTGCACAACCCCACACATGGAGGTAGCTCAAACTTGGTTTTCTCCCAGTCTATAATTCATAGGGTGTTTTAGGCACTGATTTACTGGGAACCCGATTGAGTATATGTGCAGCGGTCTTTAATGCTTCCATCCATAACTTTACTGGCAAAGTGGAGTAGCTCAACATACTTCGAACCATGTCCATAAGTGTGCGGTTTCTTCTTTCTGCTACTCCATTTTGCTGGGGATCACCAGGCATTGAGTATTGGGCGACTATATCATTTTCTTGTAGGAACCTGGCAAAAGGACTAGGAACCTACCCATAAGTTGCGTGTCGCCCATAATACTCTCCCCCGCGATCTGAACGCACTACTTTAATCTTTAGATTGTGCTGATTTTCAACTTCAGCCTTAAATATCTTAAATTTATCAAGTACTTCCGATCGCTCTTTAATGGGATAGATGTAGTCACAACGTGAGCAATCATTAGTGAATGTAATGAAAGAATTATAACCATCCACTGATGTCACAGGGAAAGGACCACATATGTCAGTATGAATTAATTCCAAAATTCCTGTGCTTCGAGTAGCACCTTTCTTTATTTGCTTTACATACTTACCTTTGATACAATCAAGATAATGATCATCCGAATCATTAAAGTCTAAAGGATGGAGAATTTCATCTTTAATAAGACGTTCAATTCTCTCTCTCGAAATGTGGTCCAAACGACAGTGCAACAATTTCGACGAAGTCTTATCAATTCGCTTACGCTTTTTATTCACATCACATACATTCATGGATATAAGAGAATTTTGCAGGGATAACATATAAAGCTTGTCGTGTCGGATGACATGACAAACATTATCATTATTGAAATAAACAAGATACTGTCCGTGTCCAAAATTACATGAATATCCATCATTTTCTAATAATGAGACAGAAATTAAATTTCTTCTCATCGAGGGAACATAAAGAATATCATTGAGTTTTATTACAAAATCATTATTCAAAACAAAGGAAACTGATCCAATGGTTTTAATTTCAGCTTCCATTCCGTTAGCCACTCTTAGGCTTCTTTCCCCTCTGAGATTTCTCAACGTATGGAATCCCTGCAAGGAATTCGTAATGTGCACAGTGGCACCTGAATCAATCCACCAAGAATTTATAGGAAAATCAGCATAAAATACTTCATCAACAAAAGTAATTTCATAAGTACCTTTCTTGGCGAGCCATTTTAGCCATCTAGGACAGTTATCTTTGAAATGGTCCTGGGTCTGACAAAAATGGCATTCATCATTTTTCTTTTGTCCGTTTGAGCTCCCAGGATCTGAAGCATTTTTAGGCGCTTGAGGACGCTGTGGATGCTGTGACCTTTTATAAGGAGAGTATGGTTGCCCCTTCTTGCCCTTTCCTTTATAACCTACTCTATTTCTAGAGGGATCAGCTTTATTTGAGGAGTTGATGTGATTTACAACATCATCAGCTCCCTCAGCCTTGAGCCTCTCTTCCTCCTGAGAAACATTGGCGATCAACTCACTCATTGTCCACCTATCTTTAATGGTGTTATAATTCACCTTGAAGACTTCAAATTGTTTAGGAAGAGACATCATAATGTAATGGACAACAAAACCGTCAGAAATTACCATGTCCATTGTCTTAAGTCTGGCAGCAATATTAATTATGGTCATAATGTGCTCACGGACATTTCCAGTACCATTGTACTTAGTGTTCATGAGCCTGTGCATTAGTGTGGTAACATAAACCTTGGAGGATCCTTTAAAATGATCATCGATGGAGGATAAGTAGTCCTTCACCCTTTCCTTTTCAGGGATTGCTCCCCTAATAGCCTCACTGATGGAGTTTTTCATGACAGCAAGTGAAACGCAGTTAGACCGCTCCCACTTTTCAGCATTAATTTTGTACTCTTTCATTTTATCATCAAATTTGTCATCTCCTTCATTAGGAGCGACAGGCTTATCGAACCTAAACGTATAGTCCAGGTCCAAGAGCGGGAAAGTCGTCATAAGTGTAAACTTCTATTTTTGAAAGTTGCTACCATTAAGTGGCTTAATTGCATTAACCTGAGCCGAAACAGAAGCAGCTGATAAAATTTAAAAAATTTTACATTAGGAAAATATATAATTGATTCTCATGAAAATTAATCTTACGTTGGTATGATTAACAACATGCTCATAATAATTTTTTGTATCACCGTTGGGCAGAAGACGAAAAATTTAACATAATTTAGTGCATGCAATTACAATTAACGTTGGTCAAAGAGTAATAGCATGGCAAAAATAAACATATCAAAGTAAACATAATCGATAACATGCTATTACAATTAACGTTGGTCTAAAAGTAATAGCACATAAAAATAATTATACCCCTCTAATTGAATTTCTCGTTGGTTCCATTCAATTAGGGGAGAACATCACGCAGCGAAAATGATATAAAATTTCAGCAGCTTAAAACATTATCCAATAATATATTGCATGAGAGACATCAAATAACAATTAATTAAAGAACATGAGGCATATCATAATACATGAAATATATATACTGAAATAAAACTTAACAGCATAAAAATACACCATGAAACAATTTCGTGTGTATATATATATATACCTAAAAAAATATGCATGAAATACATAATTTCCAAAAATATTAAGGGGGCTTTTGAAAAGTTTTCTTCCACCAACACCTTTGGTCAAAAGGCTGTCCACCTTCCCACAGAGAAGAAAGCCTCATATTGCTCCTGGGAAAAAGCTCCACCACCCATTCCAATCCTCTCCCCAAAATAAGCCTCCACTCTCCATAATTTTCGGATCTGGGCGCATGCGAGGTGCAAGTGAGCAGGTGCTTGGGCGCCTGTGCACAGGGAGGGGCGGCGGCTTGCTCCTGCTCGGCCGCATGCACAGGAGGCCGGGGCGCAGCTTTGCGAGCGGCAGCGGCCGGACATGCAGGGCGCAGGCGGCGGCTCAAGGCGGGCGGCAAGCACGTAGGCGCAGCGGTAGCCCAGACGCAGCGCGCGCACGCGCAGGCCAGCGGGCGGCGCGCGCGCAGGCGCCGGCAGCCGCAGCGCCGGCCAGCGGCGCAAGGTATCGGTGCCCAGCGCCGCACAGAAGCGGCGCCGCCGATGGCGGCATGGCGTGCGGGGGCGGCAGGCCGGCGCGCGAGGAGGCGCCGGAGCACGCCGCGAGCGCCGCAAGAAGAAGGCGCGCGCCAGCGCTAGTGGCAGCGCAGCAGCAGGTAAAATTTTTTTTGTTTCTTTGCCCCGATTTGTGTTTGATTCGCTGAATCCCCTCCTTCTTGATGCTAGCCTGAGCCATTAAACGTTAAATTGCGCACATCAGTGGGCTAGGGTTCTAGGAAAACTAGCAGTTGCTTTGATACCAAAATGTGGGTTCCTAATCTTTATGCATGTCATAGGATCTGCTAGTCTAGTGCTAGAACACCTAGTATTGAGGGGGGGGGGGGGATCGTGTGACTTACGGTCGCCGATGAACGTCATGAGCGAAGACCCGTGCCTGCGTGATGCAGGCGTGAGGAAGAGTTGGTGCAGTCGTCAAAGTGGTGCAGAGGGTCGTTGCCAGCGAGGTCCTGCAGTGGCGGCGACGGCCTTCCCGTTGCTAGCAGCGCACAGTAGATCGGGTTTCCTTTTGGGTTTGTACGGGGTTTAGATTCTCACGAGAAAAGCTTAACCACGTGAGAGAGCCGTAACACCCTTTTATATTGCGCTGCGCAACGGGGGACCGTAACCAAAGTTGGTTAGGCACCCCCGATCAGGGCGCTAAAAATCAGGGACGTGGGTTTGGACGTGGGTTTCCCCACGTCTCTTTCATCTCAGCCGTTTGGCCAACGATCACAAATCCAACACAATTAATTAAGGAAAGACAAGGATTAATCACATTCCTCATGAAAGGTAAGAACTTGCTTGCCAAAACAAAAACGAAAGAAATGGATTAGCAAGAACGCATCGAATCAATCCCGTGAATTACTGCACCACAGACAACATATTTGCCACTGAGAGAACAAATCAAGAACTGAAACGCTGGGTTTTGGAGGAGTTCCTCTCGCTAGTTATTTCCTAACTGCAAGCATTTGTGCAAACACAGGAGCACCATTTATTTAGCAGCATTTGTGCGGGCATAGACAGGGACTAGATAATAATCTCCGTGACTAGTGCAATGGGAATGGAATTAACACGGTAAAGAAAATAAGAACTTGCTCGAACAATCACAGTAACTAGTGAGATGATCACATGATTTGCCTCTGAAGGCTTCGTCAAACAAAACCGGATTTTCAAAGTTTTTGAATCTTTTTGTTTGATTTTGGTTCTATGTAATCCTTAGCCAAATTCCTCACTAATACCAGCCATCCACGATGCAAATTCACTGCCGAGCCATTCACACCATCCATTCTTCATGCCAACACTATTCACGGTCTAAACACGCAACCGTTGCTCGATGTTTTGCCGCCGCCACATCTCGCCCCTTCGCCCGCCACTGCTTCGCCCCTGCCTCCATGTCAGAGGTCATGATACGGGGTCACCCGATCTTCTCGACGTAGGATGGATACTCGCAGGAGTCTTGATGAATCGTAGCTATCCTCCAATGCCAATGCAAGGGACGAACACTCTTTAATCCGCCAAAACACACTTGCGTCGATTTCGCCGACCACCAAGCGAAGATCTATCGTGCTCCCAATTTTCAGCGGAAAGGCTGAACGATCTTGATTGAAGAACACTCCTAATTCCCTCACGGAATTTCGGCAGCAATGATAAACTCGAACAAACTTTATTAGATTGATTATTCTCAAAGGTGATCTCATCCCTTAGGCTGCCAATACATGGCTTATATAGGACCTTGGGACGTCTATAAAGTCCACAAATCTAGTACAACTCAACCCTACATGGTTTTAGATACGAACTCTCACAAAAAGGAAACTAGATTTTACAGCCGTCATATTGTTTCGGCCATAACTTTTGATCCGTGATGAATTTAATTCTGGTACTAGATCCATTGTGTAGCCCTTGAAATTATCTTTCCAACGAGTACAAGAACGCCCAAATCGGAGTCCGATTGTGAAAGTTATGACCTTTTTAGTAAGCGTCTGTCAGGCTGTCCCGAACCGAATCCGAATTGAATTCTGAGTTGAATCCGAGTTTGAATCCAATTGGCCTTGTGGGAGGTACGAATTTTGCTTGAAAATCTTATCCAAAACTTGTAGTTTAAGTCATTGGGCTTCTCCCTTTTGCTCTCCCACTGTATGGGCTTTCTTTCTTCATGTCTTTGGCACCTAATGTCGTTATCTTCTTCCTTTTGTCTCTCCATTCCTTTGCCATTGACAAACCTAAGAATGTACCATTTGATAACATGAGGTAGTATTTCATTCTTATGAATAATAACATAATATTTTATTTGAAATGAGTTCACCTGGCAATGTTTCATGCGGCTCAATAGTTCCTTCCAGTTAAATAATATATTTAACTGAAAAGTAAAAGACACGTGCGTATCCGCATCATCGAATTAACACGGTAAAGAAAATAAGAACTTGCTCGAACAATCACAGTAACTAGTGAGATGATCACATGATTTGCCTCTGAAGGCTTCGTCAAACAAAACCGGATTTTCAAAGTTTTTGAATCTTTTTGTTTGATTTTGGTTCTATGTAATCCTTAGCCAAATTCCTCACTAATACCAGCCATCCACGATGCAAATTCACTGCCGAGCCATTCACACCATCCATTCTTCATGCCAACACTGTTCACGATCTAAAAACGCAGCCGTTGCTCGATGTTTTGCCGCCGCCACGTCTCGCCCCTTCGCCCGCCACTGCTTCGCCCCTGCCTCCATGTCAGAGGTCATATGCCTCATCTGCAGGGCCTCTGACAAGCATTAAATGCTTCCCTGCCCACGTGTCGCGCCGACGCCTTACTCCGTCTCACGGCCAACCTCCCTCTCCCTCAGTTGACCTGACACTCTTCTGTAGTTTTTGACCGCCACAACGCTACCCCGAGACAACCAGTGCATCTCCCTCAGCCGACTACACTGTGCCTCCCCAAGCCTTCCCGAATTCAACCGCGTCTTCTCGCCGCCGTGACCAAGGCATTGCCCCAAACTGCCTTCCCGCCCTATTTAAGGCCTTGGACCCCTCCGTAGGAAACCACAGGCACTCAGTGAGCTCCACCCACCCCCGATTGCATAGAAACCCGTCACACCGTCGGCAATCTCCGGAGAACCCGAAGTAAGCCCCATCTTCCAATCCTGTGATTTAGCCAATTACTTTTCAATCGCATTCGTCTGTAGCTCCCTCATACCCCCAGGAACACCCTCGAAGCATCGTGGTAACCTCCCGAAACCCCTACTACCTTAGCAACTAGCGTCGCTGCCTGATTGAAGGAGGCCGTTGTGGATAGCCCAAACTGACAATCCCCTAGACGAGCTGCCACTTACTAGAGCTTCCCCTACCCCTAAGGATACTCAAACCCTAATGCTAGTGTCCCAAAAGCTCTCCAATTAGGGATGTAGGGCGGAAACTAAAAATAGTATGATGTAGTGAAAGGGAAAAAGTCTTATATGCATCCCACCAATTACAAGGTCAAGCCGCAGCATGGTGGGTAAATTACTAGACCATGAATGAAGAAAGAGAAATCACATGGGAAGAATTTGATGAAGCGTTCCATCAAGCACATGTCTCTACAAGAGTAATTGAAGCAAAGTGACGAGAATTTCTTGCCCTTAAGCAAGGAGGATGCACAATTATGGAGTACCTTCATCAATATAACCACCTTGCTCATTACGCCTCAAATAACGTAAGAACTGAAGCCAAAAAAATGGAATGTTTTAAAGAAGGACTGAACAAGTCTTTGAAACATCATATTTCTGCAATGGACTTAAAGACTAATCGTAAATGGTGAATAAGTTGATCATGTCGAAACAAACTAGAAATGAGTTAGAAGATTCTCGTAAAAAAAGCCATACAAAGGACATCACCATTAGGTGCACCCTGTGGACGAATGGTGATACCCACACGATTAAGAAATCAACAAAACAGGTGAATGACGTTCATCCCAAGGCCACAGTACAAGCCCAATCAGACTACTACGGCATCTCAATACAGTATTTCGCAGCCCACATTGACATGGTGTTACACATGCAGAGGAAATCACCACCAGAAGAACTGTCCACAAAAGTCCAGTACATGTTTCCACTGTGACCAACTAGGTCATTTGAAAGATCAATGCCCAAGGAGAAATTTACCTTCTAATGTGGCAAAAGCCCAAGTTAAAGCCCAAACACTAGCCCCTCGCCAGATCATAACCATACCAAAACAATAAGGAGTTAACCCAGTATGATGGTTTGTAGTAAGACCTGTAGGAATTTCAATTGAAGCACCAGCAGCAACACCAGTAGAAGAAAAGGAAAAAGGTATATTGAGGCCAGTCCAAGGAAGAGTCAAACATATTTCAGCTGAAGAAGCAGCGGGAGCCAACGACATCATCGTTGGTACATTTCTAATCCATTCAAAACCCTCATTGGTTTTATTTGACTTTGGAGCTACACATTTATTTCTTTTGCTGGCCTTTGTCGTGAAAAACCAATTGCCATTTACAACTTTGCAAAAGTTTTATATTTTTCAAACACCTGGTAGTAGGATGGAATCTCACTTTGGGTGTAATGACTTGGACTTAGAGATCCATGGCGTTAAGTTCAAGATCAACTTACTGCTGTTAGAAATGAAAGGATTGGATATCATATTGGGAATGAACTGGTTAACCAGACACAAAGCTAAGGTGGATTGTGAAAATAAGTCAGTCACTTTAATAAGTTCAGAAGGACAAAAAGTAACAGTGAAAACAGATTCAGCTTTAATAGAGAAGATGAAGATGAGTGTTCACAATATAATTGTGGAAGGAGTTTCTCAAGTACCGATAATCCTAGAATATCCAGATGTTTTTCCAAAAGAATTACCTGAAAAACCACCTGATAGACCAATAGAGCTCGCTATTGAGTTAGTATCAGGAACAAATCCCATAAAGAAGTGTCAGTATCGAATGTCCGCTCAGGAATTAAAGGAGCTTAAGAAACAGATGGATGAATTGATGGGAAACGAATTTATACGACCCAATGTATCCCCTTGGTCAGCCTCAGTGTTGTTCGCCAAAAAGAGAGATAGAAGTCAAAGAATGTGCGTGTACTACAAAGGAATGAATGAGGTAGCTATTAAGAATAAATATCCGTTGCCAAGAATAGACGACTTATTTGATCAACTTAAAGGAGTCAAAGTATTTCTAAGATCGACTTACTATCTGAATATCATCAGCTCAAGATCCGAGAACAAGATCGAGAAAAGACAATCTTTACCACAAGACATAGTTTGTTTGTGTTTACTGTGGTACCATTTGGTCTGACAAATGCACCAGCTTATTTCGTAAATTTGATGAGCCTAGTTTATATGGAACAACTCGACCATTTTGTGACAGTCTTCATTGACGATATATTGATATACTCGAAGACAGAGGAAGAACATCGACAACATTTACATGTAGCTTTGAGTAAACTGAGAGAACATCAATTATGTGCCAAATTTCCTAAATGTGAGTTTTGGATGAAAGAAGTAGCATTCCTCATTCATATTGTTATAGAAGGAGTGAAAGTTAACCCCCCAAAAAAGTAAAAGCCATAATGGAATGGAAGCAACCAACTACGGTGATAGAAGATCGAAGTTTTCTCAGATTGGTAGGTTATTACCACCGATTTATAGAAGGATTCTCGAAGATATCAAGACCTCTTACTTAGCTTCTTAAAAAGGATAATCCATACAAGTGGACAGACAAATGCTAAGAAAGCTTTCAAGAGTTAAAACCTAGGTTAACTACAACCCCTGCTCTTATACTTCCTAATCCCGAAAAGATTTTCAAATCTACTATGACACCTCAAAACAAGGATTAGGATATGTGATAATACAAGATGGAAGAGTGGTAGCTTATACTTCAAGGCAGTTGCAACCTTACAAAGCAAATTACTTGACCCACGACTTAGAATTGGCAGCTGTAGTACATGCATTAAAAACTTGGAAACACTATTTTTTGGGTAATCATTGCGAGATCTTCTCTGATTACAAGTGTTTAAAGTACATATTTACTCAACCGGATTTAAACCTGCAACAGCGAAAATGGTTAGAATTGATTAAAGATTATAATATAGATCTTCAGTACCATCCTGGAAGAGCCAATGTTGTAGCAGATGCATTGAGCCAGAAAGCATATCATGGTATAACTTCTATTCTGGAATGCTCAACTCAATTGCGAGGAGAAATTCAACAATTGAACATACAAATAGTTGAACAAGGATATATAGTAGCATTAGAAATTCAACAGACCCTGACAAATCAAATTAAGACAGCCCAAGAAAATGATGAAGAAATACAACAACTTAAGAGGAGAAGTCAAGAAAAGAATTCAACAGAATTCGCTGAAGATGGACAAGGAATTTTGCGATATCGTGGTCGCCTTTGTATACCCAATAACAAGGAGTTAAAAGATTTGATATTACAAGAAGCTCACTCATCATAATTTTCTATACACCCTGGAGGAACAAAAATGTACCAAGATTTGAAGAAGAGATATTAGTGGAGTAAAATGAAAAGAGAAATAGCAGAATACATCGTGCATTATGATATGTATTAGAAAAATCAAGATAGACCATCAAAAACTGTCAGTACTATTACAGCCTTTACCAGTCTCGGAGTGAAAGTGAGAAGAGATTGGTATGTATTTTATTACAAGACTCTCCAAAACCCGAGATGAATATGATGCTAATTATAGACAGATTAACAAAGGTGGCACATTTTGTACCAATTAAACAAACCTATGACCATAATAAGGTCGTAGAGTTATATCTGACCAAAAATGTGATGTTACATGGAGTTCCAAAGAGAATAGTCTTAGATAGAGGAGCACAATTCACATCCACATTCTGGAAGAAGCTACATGACGCAATGGGAACAAATTTAGCATTTAGCACTGCTTATCACCCGCAAACCGGAGGACAGACTGAGAGAGTAAATCAGATACCAGAAGACATGTTGAGAGCGTGTGCCATAGTTTATGGAACCACATGGGATAAATGTCTACCGTTTGCCGAATTTGCATATAATAATAGTTACCAGGCAAGTATTAAAATGACACCTTTTGAAGCTTTATATGGATGAGAGTGTAGAACACCATTAAACTGGACAGATTTTGGAGAACGGTAATATCTCGATCCATATATTGTTCAGGATGCGGAAGCTCATGTTATAATTATCCAAGATAAGATGAGGATAGCCCAAAACAGATAAAAGAGCTATGTAGACAACCGCAAAAAAGACCTAAAATTCAAAGTTAGAGATTATGTATACCTTAAAGTCACACCCTTCAAATATATAAAGAGGTTTCAAGTAAAAGAAAAGTTGACCCCAAGGTATATTGGTCCATATGAAATTATTGAAAGAATATGAGAAGTGTCTTATAGGTTACAACTGACACCAAACCTGGCCAGAGTACATAATGTATTTCATGTGTCACAGTTACAAAAGTGTCTACGTCAACCTACAGAACAAGTCCTAGTGGAGAAATAGATTTACAAGATGATTTGACTTACTATGAAGAGCCAATACAAATCTAGAAACCACCGAAAAACAGTTAAGAAGCAAAAATATCAGGTTTCGTAAAGTTCAGTGGCAGAACCATATAGCGGACGAAGCAACGTGGGAAAGAGAATCAGATTTGCAGCGAGAATTTCCTAACCTACTCCTTGAATCAAGTTAATCTCGAGGGCGAGATTCTTTTAAGGGGGTAGGTTGAAACAAAACTGGATTTTCAAAGTTTTTGAATCTTTTCGTTTGATTTTGGTTCCCTGTGATCCTTAGCCAAATTCCTCACTAATTCCAGCCATCCACGATGCATATTCACCATTGAGCCACCCATGCCATCCATTCTTCATCCAACACTGTTCATGGTCCAAAAACACAGCCGTTGCCCGATTTTTTGTTGCCGCCACATCTCACATCTCACCCCTTTGCCCGCCGCTGCTTCGCCCCTACCTCCATGTCAAAGGTTGTACGCCTCATTTGCAGGGCCTCTGACAAGCATTAAATGCTTCCTTGCCTGCACGTCACATCGCCAGAACAATTTCGGCCGCCGCCACCTTGCTCTGTCTCATGACCGACCTCCCTCTCCCTCAGCCGACCTAACACTCCTCTGTAGCTTTTGACTGTCGCAACGCCACCCCAAGACAGCGAGTGCATCTCCCTCACCCAACTGTGCCACGCCTCCCCGAGCCTTCCCAAATTCAACCGCGTCTTCTCGCCGCTGTGACCAGGGCATAGACCCAAACCACCTTGCTACCCTATTTCAGGCCTTGTACCCCTCCATAGGAAAGCACAGGCGCTCCGCGAGCTCCACCCACCCTTGATTGCATAGAAACCCGTCGCACCGCCGGTAATCACTGGAAAACTCGAAGTGAACCCCATCTTCCAATCATGTGATTTAGCCAATTGCTTTTCAATCGCATTCCTTCGTAGCTCCCTCATACTCCTAGGACACCCTCGAAGCATCGTGGTAACCTCCCGAAACCCCTACCACCCTAGCAACTAGCGCCGTTGCCTGACCAAAGGAGGCCACCGTGGGCAGCCCAGCCCAAACCGGCAATCCCCTAGCCGAGCCGCCACTTCTCAAAGCTTCCCCTACTTCTAAGGATACTCAAACCCTAATGCTAGTGTGCCGAAAGCTCTCCAATTGCTCCTATGCCATTCAAAAGCTTCGCAGAGAAGAAACACCACTGTCAACGATCGCTGGATTTTCCGCCGCCCCCGACCCCAAAAATGGAACCCTCAGACCTCCAACAACCCGTCCATGGTCTCAAAACCCGTTGCAAATCACTATAGTACCACCGGCTGCCGCCGCTCTCTTGATCTGTTTTTCCGTCGCGGTGTTGAGCGAAGGTGAATAGTGTCTACGCGGTACTATAGCAAGCGGATATAGTGTGAACAGTGACCCGACCCGCATGGAACAGTAAACCCTACCTGTTACTATTCACCAGACCCAAAAATGCATATATATATATATATATATATATATCTATTTTGATCGTTTTGAGCCCGTCTAATCATTTTTGAGCTCTGTTTTCCCATACCAAACCTCTAAAAACCCTAAACCTATTTTGTTTGATTTTTTTAGATTTTATTGTCTTTCTTTTAATCCTAGCTCATTCCTTCGAGCGTGGATTTAAATTGTTTTCTGTTTGCGCTAGCTCTCAACGTCGCAAACCAGCCGATCCAGGAATGAGAAGCACAAGTTCAAGCCCAAGACCCAGAAGAATACGAACTTATAGAATACATTAATCCACAAGGGAAGTCACATATTTTTTATCATATTGAATCTACATTCCTTTAATTAATTATTTATCGGTATTTTCATTATATTATTCATGCACTGTTATTTCTTGTATAGTGAACGTTTGGAATGACATGTTATTAGTTATGTCCTACCACTTGATAAAGCACAGTTTGATTTGATATCCATATTCACCTTGACAAAACTTAATAGTACTAAACATACTACTTAATTAATCATGGTAGACCAGGAACTCAATTGTTTATTACTACTAAGAGATCTGACATTTTGCTAGTAGAATTTCAAAAGTGGTAATAGGCTAAGGAGATATCACGGGAAGCCAAGAGATGGTTTGGTCCACTGACCTTATCCTAGGGTGGAGGCTTGGACCGGAAAGGGTTGCAGTATAGATTGGTACTAGCTCAGTGCTGGAAAGCACTAGAGCATGAGTTTGTGGATGGAAGATGCCTCAGTGAAAAATATGAGGACTAGAACCTTATGCCAACTAAAGAATATAGTGACCGTTCAATCACAAGTGTTGACTTGTCAAATCTGGTCTAGTATCTGCTCAGATCGATTAAATATCTACAGGAAAGAAGAAGTGGATGTGGCATGGTATGGAAATGGTACCATACCTAACGAATGATAGATCCTCACAAATCGGGCAGGTGTGTTCCGACTTAGTCCGTTGGATACCTGAGTTTGTGTAGGCCAAGAGTCTATTAGGTAGAGATTATATAAAGACTTGAGGAGTGAAAAGTCTTGTTTTCTTAACTCTGTTGTGGGGATTAGGAGATCTTGTGGGTAAAATTGAGTAGCTCTGCAGAGTCAATTATAAATGGTATTCAAATACACCGTACTTTCAATAAATGAAGCTGTATTTAACGAGTGATTCCATTAATGAAGCATAAGTAGAGTTGGAATTGTTAAGATTGGTAACAAGTTGAAAAGCCCCAAAATTCTATAAGTTTATGTTTTATTATTTTACGCTCAAAAATGTTTTCAAAGAAAATTGTATCCATGTAATATAATAGAACCATGATAATCCCATTACATGGAAATTCTTGCATGTAATTAAATAGTATTTTCCCATGTGACTTGTTGAGTACGGTGGTTTGTACTCATACTTGCTAAAAACATTAACAAAAAATGTTCCGCAAGAGAATGAAGAGATCTATGAAGACAAAGTTGATGGTTCGTACGACGAAGTTGATATTTGGTTTTAGGGTTGTTTTGCGCTCAGACATACCTGTGGTGTTCTTTTGTATTGTAATATCTAAGGGCCCCTACCTCGCTATAAGACTCGGCCGTTAGGCTATTATATTGTAATAAAGTTTGGCTTTTGATCTTAAGTTTGTGTTGGCAATGATGTACACTCGTCTACAGTACCTCATAGCTGAATAGTCCTGAGTAGCTGTGGGAGGAACAAGACGCCCCTAAAAATGGGAGCGTTATACTTCGCAGTTCTTGCGAAGATGAGAAGCCTTAGATTGGTGAGGAAAGGCAAGAACTTGCGGGATGAAACAGGAACGCAAGCAATGGATTAGCAAAAGCTCATCGAATCAAGCTACCAAATCGAGAACCCATTGGAACACTAAATCCCCTCAACAGAGGCATGCCACGCCCGCATCAAAACCATCGAAACACTAGAATCCGCACACCAGAGGCGAAAGACCAAATCAAGAACTAGAATCCGATGGTGAACAGCAAACCAAGAACTCAAGAATTAGAACCCACCTCAAAATTATTCTGATTCCAGGTTCTAGCCCACGCCATAGTGAGAACTACAGGGCGATTTCTTGGAATGCGGCAAGGGATCCACTCTCGAATCACCCACGCACCCGCTGCGGTGGAAGAGATTGGGCGGGCAGCGCGGTGCGGTTGTGGAAGGGGATCGGCCGAGTGGGGATTAGGGAATCAAATCGGGATGACTGCATTACGGTTACACACAGGCAACTAGGCTGGGCCTAGGGGTGCTGCACGAGAGACTAGGCTGGATCCTAGCTCAGGCTCGCAAGCGGATCAAGTTTGGCTCGATTTTTTGTAAGCTTATAAAGAGGCTTAATTGACTCAAAATTTTACGAGCTCGAGCTTGTTATGAGCTGAGTCGGCTCTGTTGGGATACAGGTAGACTACACTAGCGTAAATTAAAATTTCTACCGCATAAACCAAGAAGTTATACGAGTAAGAGATCATAGATCGTTACTACTAGACGCGCAGTGCAGCGGAAGTAGAGTTGAAGCAGCTGATTCAACGAAGAGTGCGTCGGTGTAGGCGAAAGTAGTCGATCGTCTTCCAGCCAACCGTCTCCTCCTTGCGATCGTCCCGATCAGCGTTGCAGTCATAGCAGCACCTCTACCGAGGTCTATACGTCTAGGGAGGGAACATCGTACGTTGGTGTGCTAGCATCAGCGTGCACGGCAGGGGTTATGAGATATGGTGGCTAGGGTTTTTTTGGATGTCGCCCTCAGCCCCTTCACCTCTTATTATATAGCCTCCAATCAGATCCTTATCTGATACGAGTGGAGATTGAATCCCATTCGGAAACTATCATCCAAACCCTTATCGTTCCAGTCCATTAAGTGTGTGATCCTGTAGGTTCATGTACATTTAGCTATAGACCGAAAACTCCTTTCCGGTCTATAGGTCGGTAGCGGTCCCTTGTAGGACATAACGACCCCCAAATATATATAAATATCAAATCGGACGAACCTATATAATATTTATGTACCGACCCCTTTGCTTCACGATACTAGATCGAACTCAAGGCGAGAAGCGTGCTATCCTGTGATAGCTCGATCATTTACTCGAACATGTGATTGATTACTCAGTTGTGATTGACTCTTCAACCATATTCGGCATGACCATGCACTTTTTTAATCCAACCACATTGAGGGGCTTAGAGATATCTATTTTGTTATATAGAAGGGGCAAATTCCATTTTAATCGCTTATATTCCTCCGTATGTTTCATAGTAAACTCGAAAGCTACATTTATGACCATCCAGTCACGGAGTAGTGTTTGGTAACCCCTAAGTAAACTATTATATATGTAGGGAACAATAACGATCTCAAGTCTAAGGATCATACATATACTATATATGAGACCAACTGATGACACTTAAGAATATAACAATTCTCGCAGTATCTCATGGTGGGTTAATCCAACATCATATTCTCTAACATGTGTCCACATTATTGATTTTATATCATATATACATAATTCGTGAAACATAATCATCAATCAATACATGTGCTGATCTGTAAATCATAATTATCCTACATGATGATATAAAATTAGGGATAATTTAGAATAATATCAAAAACATAAATAAAGAGTTTCACGAACAAATCATATATTTATTGATCAATATTAAAGACATTTATTCAAGTGATAAAATAATATATTATTCAAAAGATCATAAATATAGAAATGAAACAATCAACTCTATGACTACCTTTAAGGCATATCACTAACAGGTTCATGAGTCTTGAGCTATTTTTTTAGCCCTAGGTGATTTTTCTGTAAAATTGGCACCGTTACGACTTTTGGCGAACGTTTTTTTATTTTAAATTTCTCTCGGACGAATACAATTCCTTATATTGAGATCCTTTGGCCCAGAAGCGTCACGTACGTGCCTACAAGAACGATCCGTGTGCACATTATATGTTCCCTTTTATATACAAAAAAAGGACGATTGCTTCCAGTTCTTCAGCGCATATTTTCCCTTGATTTACATGGCTTTCCAATCCGGTGACGTAGCTTTTTTTTTGTCTATTTTGACGCGAGTGAATTTATAGTTGTCCTTAGCATGCGTCAATTTTCTGTGTCATTTTAGTCATGATTCTCCGCTGATAATGGAGTTGTCACGTCTAGGTTACGGTGTAATCTTGAATTACTCAAGCGTGTGGTTGTCATGGTTCGAAGAGCTTGTTCTTTATAGCTATGACTTATGATTTTTAGTTAAAAATTTTAAATTTTAGCTATTTATGATAGATATTACGAAGAGAGATACTCGCTTGCGATTTTAGCTAGTACAGATGTTAAGCTTTTAATGTGTACTATAATTAACTTGTAGATCATATCTTAAAAAAATACTATATTTAAAAATTAGATATTATAATAAAAGTTAAAAACTGGTTTTAGGAATCAGAAAGAATAGACCCTACTTTTAACAGTTCTGTGTACAGCTTCGGTCTATTCGTGATCTGCATCTAGAGGCAACTTGCACAAAAAAAAAAAATTGATGAAAAGCAGCACTGAATTGTATAAAATTAATTCTGGTACTATATTCGGCGGAATTACTTGTTCTAAGGCCTATTAAAAGGGCAAACATGTAAAGAAACGATGCATTAAACATTTCATTGTTCCTTTTTCAATGGGAGGGAGTACTACTCTTTAAAAAACCTTTTTGTTAGGCTAAGCTCAAACAGACAACGCCACACACTGTGTCAGACAGGGCCATTAGACAGCCCCAATGGCCCTGTCTTTTTTTTTTTTGTCTTTTCGTGGTTTTTGATTTCAGCTCCTATAAAATCCAAAAATATAGAATAACTTTTTCAATGAATTTTTAAGTTATTTTTCAAATAATTTTTTAAATTTAAAATCATATATACCGTCCATCCATACGATTTGAACTTATTTGGTATAATTAAATTTAAAAAATTTAAAAATAGAAAAAAATATGTTAGCTTATCATGGATAATACAAAGGAATACGGAAAACAAGAAAAGGTAAAAAGTTAAAAAAATAAAAAAAGATAAAATTAATGAATAGTGAAAAAAACAGAAATAAAAAATCAGAAGTTAAATTGAGCGGTGCCATTATTTTATCCTTAAAAGCAGAGGTTCTCGCTGTATATTCCTGCGTATCATGACCATGGATTTGCTTGCTGACTAAATGGTGGCCAGTATACTCGTTTTGATTTGAGCACATACTATATGTTTTTTGCACGTGTATTTTCGATGTTTTCTTCATGGATGACTACTATAGTGGCTTAGATTTTTCAAAAAAATTTATTTGTGGACGATTGCATCAATGCATGTCTTCATATAGAAACATTGCCGCTGTCTCAAAGAGGCATCCTTGCATAGGTGCATTCACCACAATGTGCAAACGTGCAGGCTTGCACAACTGGCTGGTATGTACTTTCTGTTTCTATCACGTTTGGTTGCTGTCCATTAAATCAAAGTTGCAGCTATTTCTCTACATGTGAAAGGCATAATGTAGAATTTAAAATTTTCATATCCTTACTTTCATCTTTTTTTAGTGATCAATCATGATTTTAACTTTTGAATCCTTGAAGTTTGCAATCCAGAAATTTCAAATTTTGAATTAAAAAATTTATGTCCTAAAGTTTAAAATTTTGAACTCTATTTTTGAACACAATTATGAAGTCCAACCTAATTATAATGGTTTAAGCGATTTAGCTCAAATCATTTTCATCCCCTAGAAATCACGGACTCTCTTACATCTCTCACATTAGTTAAAAAGTACCACAAGTCATACATTATTTTGAGAAAAGAAGTTTCGCTATTATAAAAAAGTTTATATTATACGTTTCATCACAGACAGTTCATAAAAACCGCTTGTATTAAATGCAACCACAGACGGTTCTTAATAAGAACCGTCTATGATACTATCACAGATGGTTCTTATTAAGAACCGTCTGTGATATGTTTCCCGCCTCACACATCCTTAAAATTTCATAATTTTTCGTCTGAGTTTGAGTAGGATTCCGTTTTGACACATCTTCAGTAAAACAGGTATAACTTTTGCATACAGTGTCTGTTTTCGACGTTTTTATACTCGTTGGAAAGATAACGACGAGCCATATTGTCTCTGACCGTTGGGCCCGTTAATCCTCTCCAACCCAATTCCATCCAATAAAAATTGACCAACCCACACTCCACAGATTGTCCCACCTCTCCCTCTCCTATAAATATTCACTTGAACCCATTCTCTACCCTTTATGCGCTCAATCTCTCCAGGCTCCTTACTGTCTCCTCCTCAATCGACCTCTTTGTAGTTAGGACTCTCTCTATTATTTCTTCTAGTATTTGATTATGTAACTTTATATTGCTATTTTGTGGCGTTTAAGGCTTTCTCCCTTCATTATTTCTTCTACTTACAATGAGACGATCACCAAGAAGGCCTACCCGAGCTACATCAGGGACAAGAGGCATATGTAGTTTGTGATATTGTAATAGTGGATTGTAATATTGTGCTATTGTAATGGTTGATTGTAATATAAATAGAATATTCTCTGCTATGTTTGCTATCGTATTTGCTTGTTTTCAAACGGTATAGCTAATATTTCCTGAGACTAATTCAAAAATAGAAAGAATTTTAGGTATATAATGAACTATCACAGACGGTTTTGTAGTATAAACCATCTGTGAAGAACACCACAGACGGTTCTATATATAGAACCGTCTGTGATAACCTTCGATTGTCACTGACCTATAAATTCAGACGGTTCAAAAAAAGTCTATAATAACTTTTTTTGAATTGTTTGTAATGATGATTTCTGTAGTAGTGTTTTGCAATACATATGGTTGTCTGTAACTACAATGGCTCAAAAAATTGAGATCATATATATATATATATCTTTACTATTATAAAAGAAGGAGTTGGTGGTTGACCCGTCGTCACTCCTTTCTTCTCAACCATTCGATCTGATTACGAAATTAAATCCGAACCGTTCATCCCACCTCACGAAACCGTGCACTGCCTTCTCCCATCGAATCTTCCTCCCCCATCTCCCCCACGTTCTCTGTGTCTCCCCCGGTCTCCGAGCCGCCTCCTCCCCTCCCTCATCCGCCGCTCCGCCCTCGCCTACTCCTCCCCATCCCGCGCCGCCGCCGCCTCCTCCTCCCCCCACTTCTCCGTTTCATCGCCGCCTCCTCCCCCGCTCCTCCGCTCAGTAGGGTGGTGCGGCTGCGCGGGGTGGTGCGGGATAGCGTCGGGAAGCACCTCTACACGTCCGCCATCTTCCTCGCCGACAAGGTGGCTGCGACCACGGGCGATCCCGCCGACGTCTACATGCTGGCCCAGGCCCTCTTCCTTGGCCGGCACTTCCGCCGCGCGCTCCACCTCCTCAACTCCTCCCGCGTCCTCCGCAACCTCTGGTTCCGCTTCCTCGCCGCCAAGTGCCTCGTGAGCTCTACTCCCCACCTTTCCCCCCTCCCTCTGACATTTCGTCGAACGCGTTGCGTGCATGCCGATTAGCCCGGTTTCGCTTCCCCTGTTTGTGTCGCTGCGCGCGGCCGCGTGCTCGAGCTTCCTTTTTAGCAGCTTGTTTGGCCTGAACATTTCATCAGTTCGGCGCATCGTGGTATTTTGATTCCCGGTAAAATTCTCTTGATTCGCTTTCAGCGGGAGGAGTGTGAGCTGGATTTGGATATTTTGTTAGACACATTGCGCCCCTAATGGCTATAGCCGCGGGTTTCGTTCTCTGCTTGTAGTCAAATGCCTCGCAAGTGCTTTGAAATGACAAGCAGTATACGCTTTCCTTGTTTCAATTATAGGTTTTTTGACGTGGTATTCCTAAACATATTGGGTGCTTGAGCTTGGTTACGATTAGTGGTTTGTTTTGAGCTTTTGGTTGAGCAGATTGCATGCTTCTGCTTTGGATTGCTAGAGAAGAGAGAATTTGTCTTTGAGTGGTATATGTGTCAATATAATAAACTATTATGCGTTTTGACTTCTTATTCGATCAATCACCCACTACTTAGAATAAAAGTCCAATTCCTTGTGGGGATCAAAAGACTGCATGGAATTGGTGTAGGTTGATGTATTTCTTCTAACAATGGAACAGTGAAGCATATACAAAGAGTTTGTGATGCAGTACAAAATTGTCGATTTATGATTTGTATAAAATACTTTATCGTTTATTGTGCAAAGCCAAAGGCTTTTGATTTTTCTATTTCTAGGTTATTTTAGTTTGTTAGCAACAAGTTTTATCTTTGGTATTTTCATATCTTTGCATCGCTTCACGCTTTTTCATTGGTCGAGGAGTTGAAATAATGGCATCAATGTTTAATGATGCTTGGGGATGCCAAAGTAGATGAGCATGGAAATGTTCTTGATCGGGATGATGGCGGTAACATCTATTTTGATAAGGATGCCGAAGATCACGAGATCAATGTGTGATGACTCTCTCTTGCTCATTTTGAGTAAGTGGTATGATGATCACTTATTATTGTGATTCGTGCTTGCGGATAATCAGCTATATGTTTCTTACGTGGCAAGGCATATGAAGCATTTGGAAAATCGTGATCTTGCTCGGCAATGGTGAAATCAAGAACTTTCATCTATTTTTCCTTTGATTAAATGCTTGTATATTTGAAATAGTATCATCATCTTCGATGTATTCATGGCATTGACGATGCAGTTCTTTCAAGTGCTTCTTTTTGTACACCTTTTAAGTTGAGTTGATTAGTGAACATAGTTGAAATAATTGTCCAGTACTAGGAAATAAAGCTGCTTGTGCCTGATAGTTTTCTTTATATAAAAATAAAATTGACAGTTTGGTTAAGCTGGCTTCTGCTAATCAGTGTTTATGTTTGGTTTGCTTGTAGCTAACTATGTAATCTTCTACTGTATAAGCTTATGTTACATAACCTAAGAAATTCACTCGACAGAAAATCTGAGGTAACTACAAAAACTTTGAGATTACAGCTGAATAGAGATATCTAACAACTAAACAAAAAAATTGTTGATAAAAATCACACCGCATGTGTCTATGGTTTCAATGTTTGTTGAGCAATATATCTTGAGTTATATGACATATACATTATTATTTGAGATATATATGTATAAGATGTTCCGTTACAGCATACGGGCACTCAACTAGTGTGTATATATATATATATATATATATATATATATATATATATATATATATATATATATATATATATATATATATATAGAGAGAGAGAGAGAGATATCCTAATTCCTCATGGAAACTGACCATGGATGTCAATTTAACTTCCTCAATTTAATGTCTTTACTTATGGCTAATGTATTTTGATATATATATATATATATATATATATATATATATATATATATATATATATATATATATATATATATATATATATATATATATATAGAGAGAGAGAGAGAGAGAGCATATTGATCTGGAGATATCCTAATTCCTCATGGAAACTGACCATGGATGTCAATTTACCTTCCCTCAATTTAATGTCTTTACTTATGGCTAATGTATTTTGATATCTTTACTTATGGCTAATGACCTAATGTATTTTGATTTTACTTAAGCATGTAACTTAATTATATTGACGCTCCTCTAAACAACTTAATTATATTGATGCAGAAAATCCTGTTGAGATTTTTTAGTTCAAACATACCAGCCTCTCTTACTTAAGAGTAGTGTACTATTTCTAGATTAATTGGTACTTTCTATGATTTGATTGTGACTATCGTAGTATCGTTTCTGTGGCTTTTAGGGACACCCTTGAACGAAGGGTGATCGGAATAGCGATAGCTTTTGGCTTTTAAAAAAAACATCAGTAATGTGGTTGAAAAACATCAGAATGAGTTAGTGGATAGTGTAGTGAATAGTGAAAAAAAAGCTGAAGCTAGAAGCTGAAGTCGAAACGATCACCCCCTTAATAAGAAAACAATTTTAACTAGAAGAATTACCATGGTCGTAAATATGCTTTGGTAAATGCATGTCCATCAATCCATTTACATGCCAATGTTTTTGTTTTGTTTTTTCTGGACTCTTTGCAATTCATGATTCAAATTTAGTGGAGTAAGCAACAAAAATATCACTACTTGATAAAAAAAAAATATCTAAAATTGTTAGCTCATGCAGATGCACTGGTTAGCGACTAGTCTGTATAATCAACAACTAACTTGGGTACAGATGTTCGGGTTGGGGTTGGCGACTAGTTTGTATAATCAACAACTAATTTGGGTACAGCTCGTAGCCCATGTGGGCTTTTATGCTTCAGTTGACACGGGACACGGGCCGGGTTGGGCCGGGCCTAATTTGGCTTTTGTAAGGCTCGTCTCGTTAAACCTGTAACACCCCCCTTACAAAGCTTAACAGCACCGTAGCGTTTAAAGCGGCGGTTGTCGAGATGCCGCCGCCCACCGCCGGCCACCTCTCGAGCCTGCTCCGGCGCTGCGCCGCCGACCGGGCGCTTCGCCCCGGCGCGCAGCTCCACGCGCAGGCCCTGGTCGGCGGGCGCCTCCCCCACGCCACCCTCGAGACAGACCTCGTCCTGTTGTACTGCCGCTGCGGCGCGCTCCCGCTCGCCCGCGAGGTGTTCGACGCAATGCCTGCGCTGCCCACGCACGCATACAACATCCTCCTCTCCGCGTCGCCACCCCGCGCCGCGCTGGGCCTCCTCTCCCGCCTCCTCGCCGCGGGGATACGCCCCGACCGCTACGCCGTCCCCGCCGCGCTCCGCGCGTGCGCCGAGCTCCCGGACCCGCTTCTTGGAGCCGCGCTCCATGGCTTCGCTGCCCGGCTCGGCTTTCTCGCCAATGTTGTTGTCTCTGGGGCGCTTCTGGACATGTATGCCAAGGCTGGTCTCCTGGACGATGCGGTGAGGGTGTTCGACGAGATGCCAGAGAGAGACGCTGTCGTGTGGAATTGCATGGTTACCGCGTACGCAAGGGCCGGGAGTGCAGAGAAAACCTTGGAGCTCTTCAGGAGGGCACAGGTGGAGGCGGTGAACATGGCAAGGGATCTGCGGGCTGTGCCAAGTGTGCTGAATATATGCGGGAAGGAAGGGGAGCTGATGAAGGGGAGGGAAATCCATGGTAGGATGGTGCGGTGCCTTGCGTTCGATTCGGATGTCCCAATCGGGAACGCGCTGATCGACATGTATGCAAAGGGCGGGCATGTGGATTCGTCGCAGGCAGTGTTTGCAGGCATGCAGGAGAGGAATGTGGTGAGCTGGTCGACTCTGATATCATGCTATGGTGTCCATGGCAAGGGGAAAGAGGCATCGAGGGTTTACGAAGAGATGGTGTCTCAAGGAGTGAAGCCGAATTGCATCACCTTCACGTCGATCCTGTCGAGTTGCAGCCACTCAGGGCTTGTGACTGAGGGCCAGGCGATCTTTCAGTCGATGAGTATGGTTCATGGAGTAGAGCCCACTGCTGAGCACTATGCATGTGTGGTTGACCTCTTGGGGCGTGCTGGAGCCATTGAAGAAGCTGTTAGGCTCATAAGGAAGATGCCTATGGAGCCTTGTGCTAGCGTGTGGGGTGCTTTGCTCTCTGCTTGTGCCATGCATAATAATGTCGATGTTGGAGAGATTGCAGCTTATAGGCTGTTTGAGTTAGAAGAAGACAATGCTAGTAACTACATTACTCTATGTGGCATTTATGACGCAGTTGGTCGGTCTGATGGTGTCGCAGGGTTGAGATCAAGGATGAGGGAACTTGGCATGGTGAAGACACCTGGGTGCAGCTGGGTTGATGGGAAGGGAAGATCTCATGCCTTTTACCAAGGGAGCATCCCACGATATTTGAGACGAATGCTTTGGATTTTAGATATGGGTAATTCAGAACCTGAATATGTGCATGCGGACCTTTCTTGTGAGCTAACCTAGCACTGAAGTTCTGATGCTAAAGTCATGTATTGTTTTGATCAATTTGGTTCGAGGATAAAGCAACGGTCTTCCTTAATTGTTATCGTGGTTCACATGCCTAGAAAACTTTCATGGCCAATATCTGGAACAATGTGCTGCAAAATGAAGTGGCGCTAGGGTGAGTGGCACTCTGATTCATCATTTGAGGCTATGATTATCTGCTCAAAAGTGGCTGCCGCAGTGGTACTACACATGTCTGATGCCATCTGATTGTTCAACGCTTGACTCAGATCAAGTGCTTCTGAACATATGCGACAAAAGGAGATGCAAGAGAAATCGTTAAGTTCTCTTTCAAGCAAAGCATCCCTTTGTTGGTCCAACTGCAAGGGATGAGCTTAGTGACAAACTAAGATGCATGAAGAACTGCAATTTCTTTTCCAAGGGTTACTCCCAAGCATCCTTTTTTATTCAACTGCAAGGGATGAGCGTTATTTACTCAAGTTACTCGATGAGTGACCATTTTGGTATCAAGGAACTTCAAACGCTTAAAAAACGTATCATGATGATTGCCATCCTTGGAGGGATTGCACTGTTGCCTGTAACCTTAATAAAGAGATTGGTACAGCCACCAAGAGAGGGTGTGCAGAGCATCATTTTCACCAAGCGCACAAATGAGTTTTTGTGCCTGGTACTGTGATTAGTAGCAAATCTATAACTCTAAGCTTATCATTGGTACTTGTGGTTAGATCCTCTCTGTATGGAAGTTCATCTTCTCGATGATTCAATTATAACAATTGTTTGTGATGATGGACGAAGAAATCAAGGAACTATCCCACATACTCATGCCCCTCGTTGCTATGTCCATGGTTGTATGTCACTCATCTGTTGGCTGGCGAGATAGAAGCAGTAATACGAAAATAGAGGGTACTCTTGTATTTTTTTATAAACTTTATTTTTCAGTTGTGTAATACATTCTCTTTGGATGTGTCCCTTCTTATTTATAGATTTATACAAAACAGTAAATAGTATAGCACTGAAATCCTAGTGCTACCAGAGATTCGTGGTTATCATTTCAAGACCAGGGCGTTAATATATAAAAAGGTAACTCCAGTTTGGCTATAGACACATTGTACTACATAGTATGATATTGGTATTGTTATGTCTGTACTCTATGGGGCAGCCCAAATGAAGGTACAACTCTTTTTGGTTTCATCCAAATGATCATTGGAGTGCTCCAATGCATAGTGACCCTACTACAAAATTGCTGATGTAAAAGGTGTCAAGCTTTATCAACTACAAGGTGCTAAACCTGGCACCTCGGTGATCTCGCTTGTTTCGGTTTTTTTTCGACTTCTGCTTCTAGTTTCTGCTTTTTTTTCACTATTCAGTATTTCGTCTTTTTCTGAATTTTTTTAGATATTTTAGGTTTTTTGTATTTTCTTTTTTTCATGTGTTCCTTTGTATTGTCCCTAATGGGTTAATATGTTTTTTCTATTTTTATATTTTTTTAAAATTAATTATACCTAAAAAGTCAAATCAGCTACAGTAAAAAAACCAGTTACAGTGAAATTTCAGCTAAAAATCAGAAGCCATCGCTAAAACGAGTGCCCCCTAAATACATAGTGACCCTACTACAAGTAGCATTGTTCTTCTTACCGTGAACTCACTTCATGACAACAGTTTGGGACAGCCCAAGAACAGCAAATATTGTTTTGTTCCCAGTAGCTACTGTCAGCTTTTGGCCTTTGGGGAGCAGAGAGACATCCAGCTGCCAACTGGGGCAGCTTCTATGCTGCGTGCTCTCCCCAGGTCTTAACCTACCCTTGCATTACATTCTTTGAGACTTCTGATGCAGATAAGCCTGAATATTTTACTCTTGATGCAGTCTTACTTTCTGGGCGTTGTGGTGTTACACACCGATCGAGCAGAATTTGTTCAGAAATAATAACTGTAATTAAGGTAAGGAATTGGCCCTGCCGACTGGCACTGCGGTAGTTGCGCTCAACACGGCATTGGGACAGGTAACATTAGTAGAAAAAGTATGTTACCTTCTCTCAACAATAAAGCTTATGGATCAAGGTGTTACTACATTTGTTCCACTTTTTCAAGAAGATTCTCAGCATACCATTATCAGCAGTAAACTAAACTCAAGTACAAAGAATCATAACACTTGAACTGGCAACCATATCGATGAATGAACCTTTGCCATCCGTTTGGACTAATGAAATGCTTTAGACATACAGTTGCAAATTGCACTGTGCCCCCAAACTAACTACACTGACATAGTTACTTACACAAATTGCTCTTACACAAATTGCTCTGTGTTCCAGACTTCCAGGAATGCAATCTAATAGTCCAAATAAATAATGATATAGAGAATACTTACTAGTTTTATTTTTCTGCTCTGTCTAAAGAATCAAGAACCTATTGATCATCTCTTGCATCCTTATGAACTTATCTACTGTAGCGAAACTGAAAAATCCTAAGCTGTTTGTTTCTATCTTCAGCTCCTTTTGTAGGTGCACTTAGTCAATAGGTGGATGGGTTGTGTTTGGGAGTCTCTGTCCCAGTACAAATGATCGAAATAATCCGAGTGCCCGGTCTGGCTGCGCAAATGGCACCATGTGAGATGCGCCCCGCACTGTTGCAAACGTCAGCACATTACCATACTCCGTTACCCAGCCTCCAACCTTGAATCAAAGGGCAACAGATGTTTCATTGATTAGCCAACTTTCACAAGTTTGTATTCATGTTCTGTAGTGTGTCAGCTAATTTGTCAATAGTAATGCAACTCGTAGTCATAGAACAAGAGTATACCTGGCCTTTGCGGAACCAAGTACTGTATGGGACTGTGACATGCAACCCCATGGTGTGGGCTAGCTCTCGCACAAGGGTTCGGGAGCCCAAGAGGGGCACAACAGAGTCTTGATCTCCACTGTAGTGTTGATTGATATTGTCATAACATGTTGCATGTGAAGCAAAACAAATTATCTGAAATAAAAGAGGAAAAGTTACATTACCTGAATACCCAAACTGGTATTTTCTGCTCCACAATTCTCTGAAGTAAGGGCAAGATGTTGATGTTGCCATCCTTATTGCTGTAGTTCAGCACACTGGCACATGATTTAAATGATCCATGTGAGTTTGAGTTGCAAATGCAAAGGGACCTGTTCATTTACTCTCTCATTTCTAATTAACAATATTTGGCAGCTCTACACACCACAACAATTATTTATAGAAAGTTAGCAACTTTCGTCAACCATCAGTACTTTCATTTGAAGGGTCTTTTTGAAACTTCACTGGAGAGAACCACAGTTAAAAATCAAACCATACTTATAGCAGCATCTAAAGTAACTGGCAGAAAGGACCCATATTTACTGGAAGGACCAAAAATAATAATTGGCAGAAGTAGCAATAGAAATACTTACTCACTGCACATGCTCCAGCCATATGGCAAATGCGTTCTATTAGCATGAAGAGCATGCTGCACTTCTGGA
This sequence comes from Melocanna baccifera, assembly GCA_036346265.1. Lineage (NCBI taxonomy): Eukaryota > Viridiplantae > Streptophyta > Magnoliopsida > Poales > Poaceae > Melocanna > Melocanna baccifera. The sequence goes on along the minus strand of CM070707.1, from coordinate 17,193,901 downwards.
ATATTGAAATAGAAGTACCTTTCATAAGTCATGCAAACATCCACTCCTACACTAATTTTAGTCACCTGCATTGGACAAAAAAACCAGGCACATGTCAGGAATCGAAGGTTCTGAAGTATAACGTTGTGACTCATGAGGGAGCAAGCGTACATATTTCCGCAACCGTAGCTCCTGCATCACAATTGACGGGTAGCAGACGTCGAGAATAACATCGTAATTGTTGACATATTCCCCAACTATGCCATTTGCCTCGGCAATGGCGTCATTACATGACTTGCTCTCATTGTGGGGGTCACTAAAGGTATAATCCTCGAAGTCGCAAGCGTGGGTGATTGCCAGAAATATTTCGTCAGAGATCATGCCATGAGACCAGAAGTACTCATAGGTGGCAGGGACATCCCTATCAAGCTTGAGAAGCGGATTCCCAATCTATCCAAATGCATATTGGACTTAAAATTAGTAAGAAGAAAAGGTTTATTCCAGAAAACTTTAACCAAGATATGTTTTGAGTTCTTACAGCAACTCCCTTGATGTTGAACTTGAAACCCTTTGATTTCTCGTTATGAGTGAGAAGTACATCAGTGAGTTGTGGTATATAATGCCCTGCATTATTATTTATAAAACCACTCACTATGCAAGGCAAACAAATTAAACATGAATTTGTAAAAAAGACCTTGCACTAGAAATACTATTCCACCTGCATAGCTCTCTCCAGTAAGAAATAGCCCTCTTGATCTGTACTCAGGAAACTTCTTGTACCATCCCAACAGAAATCTGTACATATCACTAGCTGCATACATACAGTCAGATCAACCTTTTCAGGATAATAGTTCCTCATGATGTACACAATATCATAACAACTTACCTGTCCGCTTATCTCCAGTATTGTAATCCGATGATGTGTTCGAGTATGACCATCCAACTCCAGCCGGTGATTCAACAAAAAGAAGATTGGACACTACAATATTAAAGATTAAACAACTTACTTAGAGTAAAACACCCACTCTTATCTTTCACTGAAACATGTGATGGAGAGATGACAACAAAAAACTCAACCTTTGTTCCATGACTTCTTGTTTAATCTGAGGCCTCTGCCATCTCCTCTAGGATAAAACGGACCTAGCTCCGTGAAAGCCCCACCTCCGACCGAAGAACAGCCAGGACCTGAAAATCAGATAGCTATGACTATAAGAGGTGAATTTTCACCGCACCTATTAGCATACACAATCCCATCTGGAGACTGGAGTATTGAGTTCTTCATAGACTCAACGGTGTAACAAGGAATTATTCCATGAAGGAAGGTTTTATTGTGTCTTTCCCCCCTTTCATCAATGGAAATGGAAATCAAATGATGCCTAACATCTTTTTAATTCCTCAAGGACCGCAACACACACAGCCCAATGAGGTAAGGCTCCAAGGAAACAATGGTTACCTCAGATACCCTGTTTCTGCTTGAAAGGTAAAAAGGGTACCGATGCAAGTTAATTTACTTTAACTTCCTTTTTCTTGGCATCTGTGAAGCAGGTGACGAATAACAAGGTAGTTCTTTATGTTTCCAGTTTAGGAAACACTATCTGTCATCATAGTCCCCTGATGAACAAACAGGGAAGATAGCGAAAAATACGGCAAAATTGCATGAGCCTGTATATGGTAGATTACACTTCACTTCCTGGCTCCACTGGTCCAATCACAGAACGGTAAAAGCTCAGATCAAATTATCAATGGAACAGTACAATTGACAAGGACAATTCTGATTCCAGCTGTCCAGGAAAAATCATATTTCTAGGAGCCCTGGAGATCCAAACAAAAAAAAACGAGAGTACTTAGGAGGAACCTCCTAGGTATCTGTTTAATCAAAGAAGAAAATAGCCACCCAAATTCAAGCCGAAGAGGACTTGAACCCACCAACTGAGGCAAACAGAATCCAACAAACAAAACAACCATGGTGAAAGCTAAAATGGCGGAAAAAAGATTATGGTAACAAGACGAACTATCCATTGGGCTTCTGTAACAACAATGCATCAAAACTCGAGACAATAACATCCTAATCCCGCTAAAGACAAGCGGGAAGGCGTGCATACAAAAGAAGCGATTCCTATCAAAGAACAGTGCCACTGCCATCTTTCTACGAAATCGGCGTCGCCAAGGAAATTCAGATACAGTCATCCAGCAGGAGAGCTGAGAACGAACGAATGCGACGCAAAGAAATATCAGCAGAGAAGGGAAGATCGCACACTTCACCAAAATCATCGCTCCAGCAAAAGCCACACCATGGACACGCCGGCAAAAGCAGGAAAAATATCAATACAGCGGCTTCAGGAAGATATCCAAGAACACGCATCAGACTGCGCAGAACAGCCAAAATCAAGAACTCGACATACAAAGGCAGAGAGGTGAAGGCAAAAGAAGCGGCTGTGCTATGTATACACCGACCTCCGTTGAGCCAGAGCGTGAGGGGCTTGGCGGCGGCGTCCTCCTGCGCCTCGGCGAAGTAGTAGAAGAGGCTCCGCCCTGCCTTCTCGTCCACGTCGACATACCCGGCGAACTGCCTGAACGCCACCATGGGCTGTCCCGGCAGCCGCCTCACCAGATCCTCCTCAGGGAACCCCCACACGCAGCCACCAAGAACCCAACCAACCATCGCCATTGCCAGAGCTGCAACCCTCCAGGAACCCGCCATTACTGCGAGAACCCGAGAGAGCTAACGGAATTGGGAGGAGCTGGTTGGGGTGTGTTGGGGGGAAGGTGCCCGAGTTGAGAGGGATGGATGAAGAACAGTTGCGCAAGCTTGGGGGCTTTATACTGGGGGCGCGTAGCCTTTTGGGGCGTGGAAAAGCCGCGGATAATTAGCCCGTCAGTTGTTGCGGGTTTAGGTTTGGTCTTCCAGATTCTCGGCAACAGATCAGATTTTCGAGCGTTAAAAAAAGTTTAGATGTGAAATATTTTGTCACTGGCCGGTGGATCCCTGAATTTAATCGAATAAGCACATCCCTATATTCAGTTCTTTTTGGGTTTTTAGCTCAATAAAGTTTTTCATCTGTACATATAGTAGCATCTAGAGGATATATCTAGACCAGGAAAAGAAAAATCGGTCGGTAACCGTCGGTTACCGAAAATCTTAGTGATACTGTGAGGGAAAAAATCGGTCGAAATCCTGGTAGTTATGAATGCACTTTATAAATTGGTTTAGCTCTTTTTATGCTAAATTAACTATTGTATGAACTAAATATACATAAATATGTTAGTCCTGATATTTTTTGCTAGGTTTTCTCTGTTTTTAACAGTTTTTTGATTTTAAGCAGTTGTTTCTCTTTTTTCTGTAACCAGAACGGTTGTCGGTTTTCAAACTGTCTAAATTTAAAATTTGCAACGTAAATTTTATCTGATTTTTTCTTGGGTTTTTCGGTAACCGGCGTGTTACCTTTACCATCCGTCAGCCAGGTTTTGCACCGGTTCTGATATTTCTATCTTGACCCAAACAACTACAAAAGAGAATTTGATGCATCTGGACTATTTTTTTGTTTATAGAAGTGGATCCCTGAATTTAATCGTATATATACGTCCCTACGTTCGGTTTTTTTTGCTTTTATAGCTCAATAAAGTTTTCCATCCGTACATGTAGTAGCACTCCTAGAGGATGTATCCAGACAACTGCGAAAGAGAATTTGATGCATCTAGACTATTTTTTGTTTATAGAAAGTTTATAATAACTTGATATTATTCTTTGTCCTTCTACATGTGGTTTTGTTGTGTAAAGCATATAATAACTTCTTTGAAATGTGTATCCAAAATTTCCATTTTGTGATAGCTGATACATCAAGCTTTCCTTATTTTACAAAATACTGGTGATATGAAGTAGCATGCAAAACTAAGTTTGCATTAAGAGGTGGTGATGGGGCATTTGGAATAGTGATGACTTCTGACCGAAATTTCATTGTAGTTAGTTGATTTTTTTACTGTAGCTGAGTTGGTTTATTGGGTATAATTAAATTTAAAAAATGTAAAAATAAAAGTAACATGCTAATCTATCACGGACAATATAAAGGAATACAGAAAAAAATAAAACATAAAAAACCAAAAAAGAAAAAAAGAAAAACAACAAAAACACTTCAGTGATTTAAAAGCAAATCTACATCAGAAGCCACCGCCCAACGCTACAGCAAAAACCGGATCTCGGAAAATTCTTACCGGCCGGTATGGTACCTACTAGTCGGTATGACTGATTACTGCCGATTTTTTAGGCACTTTTCTCATCAGAAAATACCACAGAGTTACAACCGTGAGATCCATAGAGATAACCCTCGCCCAAGGAGCTTAGACCCTGAGCCGTAGCTTCATCCTTGGGATCGGACACAGTGCATATTCAGTAGTACAACGTGTTCCTATATATATTCTAGAGGATACTGAGCCTCTTTAATTTCTAGCGTGCGTAGAGAAAATATACATATGTATATACGTATAATACGAGTAGAGAAATTATGTGCGTCTATCTTGTACCCTAAAAAAATAAGTTAGACCTTGAGGTCTGTTCTTTTTGGCTGTGGCTTATAGCTTTTGGCTGAAATTTTTAAATTTTAGCTATTTGTGACAGAGATTACGGAGAGAGATACCCGCTTGCGATTTTGGATGGTACACATGTTGAGTTTTTAATGTGTACTATAATTAACTTGTAGATTTTATCTTAAAAAATATTCTGTTTAAAAATTAGATACTATAATAAAAAATCAAAAATTATTTTAAAAACTGAAAAGAACAGCTCCTTATCTGGAGTTAGGGGAATTTCTCATGTTTCCCGTTAGAACCAAATATAAAGAAGAATAGCAGAATAGGTAGCCGTTGGAGGGAGGGCCAGAAAGGGCTAAGAAGCCATTTACTCCTGTTTCAGCTGGGTCAGCCAGGACATTCAAGCCGTGCGTCAGGCTCAGCTCAGGGCATAGCGTGATTGATGGCCGTCCACCCTGCCCCAGCTAACGCGCATTCATCGGCCATCAATACCTAACTATCCCGGCTGGCCTCCTGCCAGCTCGTCCTGGATCATCTCTCGCAGCATGCTGGGAATCGTGGCGTGCGTTTAACTTGCGAGGCACCGGTAAAATAGATCGTCCCCTCTTTTTTTTTTTTAACTTGGCGTTTTTAACTATTTATGGTCTTTAGTATATGGCTTTAACTGCTATTTTTTTTATAATTTTATATTAAAATATACCAATAATGTTGTAATGTTATTAAGGTATTTTTGAAGATAAATGTAATGATATAATTTTTTGTATAGCCAAGCTACATTGTATTAAATCTATTGGTGCTTAAATTTTCTAGAAAATTAAGTAAAAAAGAACTAATGGAGTGTCATCGAAAGATTTAGGCGTGGAAATATTTTTGAAATAGTGTTGCAGCGTGGATCAGAGCCTAAATATGTACAAGTACATATGCATACGGGAGCATAAGAACTCCCAATTCAAGATATCCGATCATTCCATAACACTCGCGTGTACGTGCATTGCATGATTGGAGTGTTCTTTTCGAAATAAAACTCTTGTTTCATGGTTAGAGTCTTGGGTCTGGAATTAATTGCCTATTTGCATATATTAAAATTTACATCCCTTAGTTTCCAGACTATATTAAAATTTATATCCCTTGGATTTCAGACTTGGTTAAAATATTGTTAGTAATGATGTTATTCCAAATATGGCCTAATGTAAGCTGCAATACATGAAAATTTGGTTAGAACCAGACATTGCTATCGATTTCTTTTTAGATAGTAATTAAAACTCATGTTTCATGGTTAGAGTCCTTCGGTTTGGAATTAATTACCTGATTGCGTGTATGGAATTAATTACCTGATTGCGTGTATTAAAATTTATATCTGTTGGGTTCCAGACTTGGTTAGAATTTTGTTATGCAGCATGCCACCTATATTACCATTGTTTGCCCCGTGTACATCTATTCACTTTTGTGTAACCTCAATTATTAAACTTACTCCGTGTAATGATGTTAGCAGCCATGTCACTAACATTTTTTTATTGTTCATCCTGTGTTTTAATTACCCAGATTTGCTTAGATATTTTTTAACTCAAAAGGTGCCCGCTCTATTGGATTTTTTTATGAAATATTCATGTAAAAACCTATGCTATGCACTATGTTATGAGACCACATAAGAATGCGTCGCTTTCCTATTTTATGCGTCCTTGTATTCTATTAAAGAACTATTAAAAATTCAATTCATTTTTTTTCACAATTTCTATGAATTATGACTTGGAGTTGTTCACCCACCAGTAATTAATTATTGCTGGTCATCATTTCAATAGTAATTAATTATTGTTGGTCATCATTTCAATAAAGAATTTCAATTTTGTTAGTAGTGGATGTAGACAAGCAGCCAGAAATCTCTATTCGTTCAGCGCGTTCCTTTGACTCCCACGTCTGAATCTTCTGTGGACACTGCCTGGTGGCCCCGATTTACAACCAAGCTAGCATTACACCAAAGGGGCGCATGGATTGGGCCCAGCCGCGCTCAGTTTCGCTTCTCCTGGCGCGGCCAGCTTTTGCTCTCTTTTTTTTCTGTTCATAATTTTTTTGTGTTCTGTTTTTTTCTCGTATTCCTTTTTATATTACCTATGATGGGTTAATATATTTTTTCTATTTTTATTTTTTTAAAATTTAATTATACCAAATAAGCCAACTCAGCTACACTAAAAAATTAGCCAGCTACAGTAAAAAAAACTTATGAACCATCACTCTTTTGAATGCTTTTTATCTGAATCGAATCATAAACCATAAGCCATAAGCTAGCTACAGTAAAAATGTTTTTACCTGGGTCGAATTAGTGCAAGGAGCTACCTTTGGGCCTATTCTTTGCGACTTCTAAAAGCCGCTTTTGACTTTTGCTACAGTAACTAACTTTTAAACGGAGTATTTTTTTAAGATAAGGTCTACAAGTTAATTGTAGTACACGTTAAAATACTAATATCTGTATCATCAAAAATCGCAAGCGAGTATCTCTCTTTCCGTAAACTCTATCGCAAACAGCTAAAAAGCCATCAGCCGCAGCCAAAAACCATCAGCCGCAGTTAGAAAGAACAGGCCCTTTGTCATACCCTGACAGGATGCTATTGCTGCTAATCGATACCAATGTCCGGCTCTAACCAAATCTTTATATATGAACGAAGCATGTCTGTTTACACATCAATGAAGCACATCTTCTTGTCTTGCTTAGTATTGTCAATTTAACCAGCTTACACAAATGATAGATGGTTTAAATAGCAAGACATTGCTCGTTTGGTTATTGCAACAGAAAAAATGGAACATATGGTCTTCTCACTGCTATTGTACTAAAAAAAATTATCAAAGGACAATATGCAGCGTTATGTGTTATTAGTAATTTTTCAGGAAACAACACCCCATGATGGACACCTTTTTACTGTCTTGTGTTTCGCCATTAACTTTAATTTTGCCACCATAATTAGGAATTAGAAGACGATAATTCTAGCGGTGAACTTCAAGCTTGTACGAAACATTGCCATGTGATTTGCATACAGTAGAGTTTCTGTTACAACGTACAGGCACTCGGTAGAGTGCTTGTGTTGCAATGAAAACACAAACTTTGCGCAAGATAACATGAAGCAGGTGCCATGACTGCTGCTCACCTTTGATTGATATAGTTAGTGATTTCTCCTAGATTGGTTAGATGCGCATGTTCACAAAATTTTTTGAGCTCATCAAATTACAAAAGTTGTGAGTTCAAATCAAATCACAAAAAGGTGGCTTCATTCATTCACAATGATATCAAATTTTATGCTTTACTTTGTTATGCAAATTATATTCACACTTGTTCATAATTAATTTTCTATGAATAATTGTTTAATTATACCCATTCCTTGGCTTTGGATATAAACCATTGTCGCCCTAGAAAAAGTGGTAAACATACTAGTTATAAGTTGTATCTAAGCACCATGCTTAGTCTTATTTTAATACATTAAATTGCCCTGTCATCAATTTCAAACATGAAATTGGTTTTGGGCAGTCATTAGAGAAAAATGGCTGGTATGTTGAGATAACTTAGTTTTATACTTCTCAAAACCCTAAAACTTGCTTTACATATCTGTGAAGATGGTAAGAGGTGTTGGTGCAGATGTAATACAAGAATATTTGGTTTGTGGTAGCACCGCCCAGATAACCCCAAGAATTGAATCTTGTGACAATCTCCTAATGTAAATAGTGCAACCATTAATTTATAATGATACGACTTAGGTAAATAATTTACCAAACCTTAGAGTCATCTCGAATAATGGAGAGGTGAAGATGGTGCATGTGGATTCTGATCCAGTTTGAATGGGACACCAAGGGAGGGTGATGTTTTTCGTTGCGCTAGTCATTGGGGAGCTTCCATGTTCCCGCTGCGCTAATCATTGGGGAAACTTTCTACACAAATATGGGTGCTTCTTTGGAAGGGATAAACCTATTGATCGAGATAATGGAGAGGCAAGGTATTGTAAAGGTCTTGTGGCGATCTTCTCAATCTGTAGTCTAAGAAAACATGTGGAATATAACAGGTTGATTGTCTCTTGTGGGCGAAGTGTACAACCTTAGCAGAGTGTAAACTGTTTGAATAGTCGTGCCAACGATCGTGGGTGAGCAAGGGAACTTACTTGAGTTAGTGTCTATTTCTAAAACTTTATGAGTGGGATAACACTCATCGGGTGGATGTAATCCTGAATTGATTTTCCCTAGGTAGACGTAATCCATTTGACAGATATGACAGCTAAGTCTTAGAGAGTTTTCTATTTATTGTAACTTTTAAAATGATACCTTTAGCAAATAAAAGAACTTCAAGCTTCCATTTGACAGCCTTGCATCTATTACTATTACATTCTGTGTAGTGGATCTATTACTATTACATTCTGTGTAGTGGATTGCTGAGTATCTTTGTACTCATTCTTGTTCAATTATCGTTATTCAGTCAGTAAGAAGGATAAAGTTAAGCCCTGTTATCATCTAAAGGAGTCAACATAACTGGAAGATGATGATGCCAAGAATTAGGTCGCAAACTCTAGTTGATTACCTGTGAGTGTGTCCTGAGCGTCTCATTTGTGTAAAGTTTCCTTTTCTGTTGCTGTTTTTTTTTATTGATTTCAACATGATCGGCTTATGAGTCAATCCACCATTATATTTATATTTTCACAAGATATGACTTTAATATACAGTAATATATTTGTGAGGATTATTTACTGATCTAATAAATAGTAAGATAAATCGTAGAAGATTCTGGAATGACAAAATTCGGGTCCGACAGTCCCCGTTAATGATGCCACGCAGATTCGGCTGAGGCAGTGATCCTCTACGGCAGGACAGCCAGCATTTTCATTTTCCTTGTGTTCTAAGAGAAGATGACATTGCACTCTGCCTAGGCTACTAATAATTATCTACGAAAGATGATCGTTTCCGTAATTCCGTTATAGCTTGGTCCTCTGCTAGCGTTTTGCATATGTGGGTGTGTAGCTGTACATGTGATGCAACTTGCAAGTTGCTATGATGTGATTTTTGAAGTGAGTTGGCAAGGCAAAAAGATTAAGACAGTTATAAAATCAAGATGAAGAGAAGAGAAATAAACATGCTGTTTCTACTTAAATACTATGGAATAGGTGAGAGAATAGTTATACTTATATAAATATAAGAGAGCAGGCGTGACGAATGTAGGCAAACATGAAAAAAAACATCAACTATTTGACATTTTTGTGTTGTGCTATGCAACAAGATATATGTTGGGCACGTAGAAATAATGCAATTATATTTTTTTCATTGGATTTTTAATACATTTTTTGCCTAGTGTTATTACAAAACCAATCCTTGATTTTTTTAGACCAAGATATCTATTCTTGAACATATAGTGGGGGTAGATAAGCTGAAACCATACCCAATCTTTTCTCTTTTATACTGTAAAGATCATGTAAAAGCTATTTCGTACCAATTATAGTGCTGCTTTTATCCCACAGGCCAGCTCTTAGATGAAGGATTTCACTTTTTTCTTGGTGTACTTGAGGACCTAGTGGTACAGACCGTCTCTTTTTTTGCTGTATGCTACTAGTCTTCTACAGCTCACTAATCCATGATAGCATGGCCATATAAAAATGGCTAGAATGCAAGAAATGTTCAGGCTTATGAAAGCATCTAGATCTCTAAAAATTATTTTAGTAATTAATGATAATATATGAATATAGAACTAATGTGTTTGCTAAGTATCACATAGGTTCAGTTCCTAATAATGAACGTGATAAAATAAAAATATATGCTAATGGTCAATATAAGAATCAAGATGATTCAAGATAAAGGTATAAGTAGTGTAAAATCCATTTTATTTTTACTGATCTTGGGATAAAAGTTGGAAGACTAGATTATAAATTAATTGCTGTACTACTAAGAGAGATCATAGAAAGTAACTTGAAAACATGTTCTTGTGCCATTTGGATCAATTTAGAATCATGCATGTACTTAAAATTAAATTTGAGTCAAATGTGCTCTGTCAGTAAAATCAGAAGTACCGTAGTGTGCTTAGCGGAACTACTAGAATCCGGAAGTACCAACGTGTACATAGCGGTACTACTAGAACTCAGAAGCACCAGTACTTTGAGTGGTACATTTTTTCCAGAGAGCACTCACTTGAACACTTTGCCTCTTTGATATCGGTAGTACCGAAAATGAACAGTAGAACTATTACAAAGCGGTACGACCTTACTCTAAAACGGAACTACCGAACCTCGGAAGTATCAAAAATTTGGACGGTATGTTCTTTCCAGAGGACCAACTTTTGGTCTCAAAGAAATCGGAAGCATCGTGGCATAAATCAGAACCACCGCGATTTCAATTGCGGTAGTACCGCGCCGATTTTCAAATGGCTAGTTCTGACACTTTGACATAACCGTTACTACTTGCTATAGTACAATACGGTAGTTCCGTAAATTGCACAGCGGCACTACCGATTTCTCTGATTTTTCAGGATTATTTTATGCAACGGCTATATTTGGTTAGTGAGAGTATAAATACTCCTGCATCAAGTCAAGGATAGTAAGAAAAGACTTTGATAAACATTTTTGAGCATTGAGCATTCTTTTCACACCTCAATTTCACATTGTGCATTCATTTGAGGTAGTTGAGCCATATCAAGTGTATTTCATCTCTAGATTGATCCTTGGCAGTTGATCGTTGTTAAGCGAAACTGTGATCTGTTACTCTTGGTGCTTGCCAGTACCTAGACGATCTAGTAGAAGATTGCGAGGTGACATCTTCAAGAAGATTATGAAGAGCCTCGACGCCAACATATGAGTGGTTTAGTGTCTACCATCTCTAGAGTGGAGGAAGGACAACTACTAGTGGATTGAGGAGCTGAAGCTTAATTTGTGGAGCCAGTCCAAGTCTTTTGGGCTTTCCTCAATGTAGATTAGGGAAAACTAGCAAATTTTCGAATATCACGGCAAAACATCGTGTGTTAATTAGTTATTTCTTTGTCTCTCTTTCCGCACTTGTATTTCTAGCATATTGTGGTAATTGTGACTGCTTATTTTGTTTGTGCTAGAGATACTTGTAGAGACTTGTACTTGTGGTACCTTAGATTTAATAAAATTGTGTATGTTTAAGCTGAATTGACATCTTGCCTAATTTCAATTTGTGATAAATTAGTTTTAGAAGGCAAGAATTTTTATAACCTTATATTTACCCCTCTCTAGTCAATCATTGATCTTATAAGTGGTTTCGGAGCTTGGTCTCTAATTTATTAGACTTAACCATCTAGAGAGAAAAGGATAACTAGTGAGGGAATTGCTAAAGGAAAGACATCTCATTTAGATGGCTCAAATTACCCTTGTTGAAAAATTAGAATGTCTATCTATTTTAAGGTCATGAGTCTGAGTATATGAAAAATTATAAATGAGGGTTATGTTATACCTCTTGATCCATTACATTTCATAGAACAAGAGAGGCGTAATGCTCATTTAGATGCTCAAGCTATGAATGCTTTATTTGGTATTTTAAACACGGATGAGTTTAATAGAGTGAGCAATTTGGAAACTACTCACGATATTTAGATCACCCTCTTGGAAATACATGAGGGAACATCCACAGTTAAAGAAGCTAAATTGCATAGGCTTTGGATCAAATATGAGACATTCACAATGTTGCCTCATAAGAATATAAATGAAATGTATTCTCGTCTCAACAATATTGTAAATGAGTTCAAAGGCCTTGGCACATCATTAATGGATGTTGATGTTGTAAGAAAGATGCTTAGGACGTTGCTGGAGAAATACGAGACATTGGTGACACTCTTCCTCAACTCTCTCGAGTTGGCATAAATGACACCAACACAACTCTTCAAAAATCTCATCACTAATGAGTTGTGGAAGAAGGATAAGGAGGAACTCTTGAATCAATCCTCCTCCAAGGCAAAAATGATCACCGCATTCAAGGCCAAGGTGGTATCTAGTGATGAACCCGAGGTTGATGAGGAGGACTCCGAGGAGGAGTTAGCTCTCCTTGTGAAGAGGATGAAGAAATTCATGAGGCGCTCATATCGAAGCGCTAGCCATGAGAAGGGCAAGATAGGGCGATCCTACGATAACAAATGCCATAGCAACATTCGTTGCTATGAATGCGATGATAAGGGTCACATTGCCTCTCAATGTCCCACAAAGAATGATGACAAGAGTAAGTCATTCAAGAAAAGGACTTCAACGGTAAGAAGTTTTTTAAGAAACTTCACAAAGAGAGTAAGAATGAAGACCATATTATAGAGTGGAACTCCATAGAGGAGTCCCCCCAAGAAGAAGGGACTAATTGGCATTGCTATCAAATAAGCTCTATCTCTCTTCTTATCTCCAACATGCCTTATGGCAAAATGAGAGAAGGTAAAATCCTTGGATGATGATGAGCCCTCTTATGATGAACTTATGGATATGCTAATTGAATTCAATGAATTTCTTAAAAAAGAAAAGTCAAAAATCAAAAGCTTAAGGAGAGAGCATCTCTCCCTTAAAAATTCTTATGAGGAGCTAAAGGAAGCTCATGATTTGCTTATCCAAGAAAATTCAAGTAAATCTAGTACTAGCATCGGAATTACATGTGATATTTATAATGTTATGCCTAGTGTAGAAATATCTAGAATTAGCATTTCCACTTCATGTGATGATTTACTTGAAATGCCATATTGTTCTAAAATTACCTCAAATCAAGTAAATACGAAGTCATGTGATGCCAAGCTCATTGCTTAGAATAATGAGTTAAAAGAACAAGTGATCAAGCTAAACAAAAGCTTAGAAATATGCTTCATGGGTAAGGATACTCTTGACAAACTATTGAGTGAGTAAAGATGCTCATTCAATAAAGAAGGCTTAGGTATGTACCCAAGAAAGATAAGAAACCAACAAACAAACCCACAACATTTGTGAGGCAAAATGGTAAGTATTACCAAAAGTGCTAGGAAATAGAACATGTGGAACAAAATTGACCTATGAGTAATACTTCTTCTATTAAAATTATTTGACTCTTGCTAGATGCTTAAGAAATTCTAAAATGGTAGCATTATTGCGAAATTTGTTGGCACTTCAATCTTAGACACTAAAAAGAATACTATTTAGGTGCCCAAAGTCTTAGTCACTAATCTTGAAGGACTCAAATAAATTTGGGTACCTAAAAAAATTGATTTTATTTTGCAGGTGAATTGCAAGACTGGTAGAAGGCATTGGATGCTTGATAGTGGGTGCACTGTACACATGACTGGAGGCCGAAAAATGTTCACCATATTTGAGAATAGAAGCAATAAGAAGATCATATTTAGAGACAATAGCAAAGAAAATGTATTAGGATTAGATAAAATTGCTATCTCTAATGATCTTTGTATTTCTAACGTATCTCTTGCAGAAATATTAAATTTTAACTCACTATTCGTTGCTCAATTGTGTGATCCAGGATTAATACGCTCCTTCTTTAAAAATGATGTTACCATTTGAAAAGAAAAGAAAAATAAACTTATTTTCAAACGATTTAGGTTTGAAAATCTTTATTTAGTAGATTTCTTCTCTAGTGATTCTTGTTTGAATTATTTAATGGTAAAAACTTCTTTAGGTTGGTTATGGCATAGAAGATTGGGTCATGTAGATATGATTCAACTTAAAAAGTTTTTCAAACATGATTTAGTTGTTGACAGGAAGTAAGTGGCAAATTGTCATCCTTCCAAAAGTATCATGTCAACTTTTAGACCAATGGAGCTCTTACATAAGAATTTATTTGGGCCAACAACCTATGAGAGCATCGGAGGCAATAGTTATTGTTTAGTCATTGTAAATGATTACTCTAGATATACATGTGTATTTTTCTTAAATAACAAAGGTGAAGCTTCTGAAATTTTCAAAAGCTTTGCAAAAGGGCCTAAAATGAATTGAATTTTAAAATAAAGAAAATTAAAAGTGACAATGGTTTCGAGTTCAAAAATGTTAATATTGAAGGTTTTTTGCGATGAACTTGGAATAAAATATGAACTTTTCCCTACCTACAGTCCGGAGCAAAATAAAGTAGAATAGCTTTATTTTGTTAACATTACTTATTTGTGGCTACTATTGAGCCAAAAATTATAGATGATGCTTTAGAGGATCTGGAATGGGTGAATGCAATGTACGAAGAACTCAACAACTTTGCCCAAAATGATGTTTGAACTTTGTAGAAAGACCTAAGGAGCATAATGTAATTGGCACAAAATGGGTCTTCCAAAACAAAAAAGATGAGAATGTAATTATGGTAAGAAATAAAGCAATGTTAGTTGCTCAAGGTTACACTCAAGTAGAGTGTTTAGACTATGATGAAATATTTACACCCGTAGTTAGACTTGAGTCAATTCAAATTTTACTTCCCTTTGTTTCAAATTTTGATATTAAGTTATATTAAATAGATGTAAAAAGTGCATTCTTAAATGGCAAAATTATCGAACTTGTATATATTGAATAACCTTCTAAGTTTGAAGATCTTAGAAATCCAAATCATGTGTATAAACTTTCCAAGGTGCTATATGGCTTAAAACAAGCTCCTAGAGTATGGTATGAATTCCTTTGAGATTTTCTACTCTCTAAAATATTCAAAATTAGAAAGGTTGATATAACATTGTTTATTAAAATTATTGATAATGATTTATTTGTATGTAAAATATATATTGATGATATTATATGTGGTTCTACTAATCAAGAATGTTGCAAGGAATTTGGTAATATGATGTCTAGAGAGTTTGAGATATCCATGATTAGAGAATTAAGCTATTTTCTTCGATTTCAAATCAAGCAATACAAGGATAGGATTTTCATAAGCCAAACAAAGAGTGCGAGAGACTTACTCAAGAAATTTAGTATGGAGGATGCAAAACCCAATAAGACTCCCATGGCAACGAATAGGCATCTTGATCTTAATGAAGGAGGTAAATTTATCTGTTGTGGTTACAGGACAAAATAGTGGAGAATAGTGAAATTAGAGAAAAATGTTGATCGAAGATCGTCCTACCCCTGGGATCGCCCAGAGGGGACTATTTATATGGCTATTATTTTTTCGTTACAATATTACCCCTAGGTAATATGTACTGCCTTACGACATTTTTGTCTTTTTACATACTCAGATAGGCCTTTTGGGCCTGACCCATTGAGACATTACAACACTATCAAAATAATCAGACCGAATAGGCCTAAGGTGGAGGCCATCTCCACAACATTATCGATTTAAACCTTTACAGATCCATAATAGGTAGTTTAGTTTATTTTATCACATCTAGATCCGATATCATGTTTAGTGTTTGCATGTGTGTACGGTTTCAAGCATTTCCAAAAAAGTGCCATTTGACGGTCGTAAAGAGAATTCTAAGATATTCAAAATATTCTTCTAACATAAACTTATGGTATCCCAAATGTGTAAAATTTGATTTAATTTGATATTCTGATTCTGATTGTGTGGGTTGCAAAGCAGATAGAAAAAACACCTCGGGTAACTATCAATTGCTAAGAAGGTCATTAGTGTTAGAGTTTTCCAAGAAATAAAATTCCGTAGCACTTTCCACTACCAAAGCCGAATATATTTTCGCGAGTAGTTGTTATGCTCAATTGCTATATATGAGGCAAATTTTGATAGATTGTGGAATAAAATTTAACAAAATACATTTTTGTGTGATAATGATAGTGCGGTGAAAATAGCAAATAACCTGGTCCAACAATCAAGAACCAAACATATAGATATACACCACCATTTTTTGAGAGATCATGTAAACAAGGGAGATGTTGTAATTAGTCACATCCGAACCGAAGACCAATTAGTGCATATTTTCACCAAACCATTAGATGAAAGCTATTTTTACAAATTGAGGAATGAATTAAATATCATAGATTTCTGAAATATTGCTTGAAAATTTGCCTCATGTTTTCATGTCCATTTGGTGTTATTTGAGGTATTTTTGAAGGTTATTTTTAAATATTTTGTTAAAATCCTCTATGTTAATAATGCATAATGATCATGAATGATTCTCTTTTGAGTGCAAATCTAGGTATTCTCTCAGATCTTATTCTGTTCTGAAAAGTTTTAGAAAAATTGAAACTGCCGCTATGTATTGTGTGGTTCTACCGACGTTATAACCACGGTACTTTCGATTTTCGGAACTACCATAATGTTAGCTGCGAAACTTCATATTTCGGTTGGTTTGCGTGTTAACTTTGGGGCCTGAGCCTTTTTTATCTCTTTCTCTCTCCAGTGTCTCCACTCAACTAAATGGCTTCCTCTTTTTCCTCTCTCTCCCCCTCAAGAAACAACCAAAAATCCACTCCTTGATCTCCAAATCCCGTGAGGATTTCTTCACTTTTTGATGACCTCACACATCAAAAGGGTTCAACTCTTTCAATCCACAATGTAAATGGGATCAAATATCTCATTTCATCTTGATTCTAAGAACCCTAGGCTGAGGTTAGGTTTTGATTTGAAATGTGAACGATTTAGAGTTGTTTTCTTGGGTAAATGACAATATTTGGTGGTGTGTGATGTCTACTCATCTATTTCGTGGATTCAATCCAAGAAAAATACCATTTAAATTCATATATTGTCTCCCTAGAAAATATCAGGAAAAACAGAACTACCTCAATAAACACGGTACTACTGCAGAATGGTCATATCAGAGTTTACATGCCTATACTACCGCATCCCGGTACTACGCACTTTTGGTACTTCCGATTTGCCTGATAAAATAGCAGTATCATTTCATTCATTTCAAACCAAAATTTTTTGATCCGTACCTTATCCTTGATATCATTTCTTCCTCTTTTGAAGATACTGAGGACTAGAAATGCTGCACGGAAAGTGTATGCCAGAAACGACAATCCATCTGGACAAGCCTCATCTCAACAAGGGTCTCACACCGTTTCGGCTTCACCCTCAGTCCAGATGCCACCAGTTGCTCAAGAAGAGTCTACACAGAAGGCAAGAGAGGATAAAAGAAAGGCAATAGCCTCTGATTCTGAAACTGATATTGGGCAGCAGGAAAGTCCATCCCATGAGTCTTCAGACGAAGAGATGCCTGAGCCAGAGGAGGAGCAGATTGATCTCAGAACCATCTCTAGTGATGATTACGCTATTCTGAGACATAGAAATCAGTTCGTGCTTCCTAGAAATAGTCAAAATCCTAGATTCCACACATTGTATGTGGATTGGGATCATCTGGCTCAAATTGAGAAATATGATGGCACCTTTCGTCTATGTCAATGAGCAGGTATCCATCACATTGTAGCATTAAAATCTGATTATGATGAGGAGATCATAAGATAATTCTATGCTACACTATACATTTCTCCAAATTATGAGCATATATCTTAAATGACTGGACATCAATACCTGGACATCAATGCCAAGTTTATTTTTTAATATTATGTAATATTGTTATGGTGTAATGAACTATGTGATCTTTTCAGAACCATATGATGTTTTTAATTAAATATCATGCTATGACTTTGTTGAACTTAAATTTGTGGTTATTATATAATTTGAAGTTGAACTTCAAGTGCAACTTGTGCTCATTCATTATATAATTTGCAATTGTCTATTTCCTCAAAGTTCAACAAACAAAGAAAACTCCGCCAAAATTTTCCCTTAACACGTACTTACAATGCATCTTGTTGTCTATATGCACACATTTAGGGAGAGGTCTCCGAAATTGACCTTTGAAAGCAATTAATTCTTTAACCTCATTTAAGTTCATTGCAAGAATTAATTATTTTTCAAAGTCACAAAAGAATATACAACTTGTTCTCAAACTAGTGATATATTAAAAACTAAAATCCTCTCAAATAATATTGGTGTTGTCATCAATTACCAAAAAGGGGATATTGAAAGCATCTAGACCCCTAAAAATTATTTTGGTAATTAATGACAATATGTGAATATGGGACTAATGTATTCGCTGAGTATCACATAGGTTCAGTCCCTAGTGATGAACATGACAAAATAGAAATACATGCTAAAGGTCAGCATGATGATTAAGATGGTTCAAGATAAGGTACAAATAGTTTAGGATCTCTTTTGTTTTTACCGGTATTGGGAGAAAGTTGGAAGATTGGATTATAAGTTAATTACCGTACTATTAATAGAGGGTCATAGAAAGTAACTTGTAAGTATATTCTTGTACTATTTGGATCAATTTAGGATCATGCATGCAGGTAAAATTAAATTTGAAAGCTAAATGTGCTCTGTCAGGAAAATCGGACATACCGGAGTGTATTTAGCGGAACTACCGAAATCTAGAAGTACTGGCGTGTACACAACGTTACTACCAAAACTCAGAAGCACCAGTATTTTGAGCGGTACATTTGTTCAGAGAGCACCCACTTGAACACTTAGGCTCTTTGATATCGGTTGTACCGAAAAATAAACAATGGAACTACCGCAAAGCAATATGATCGCACTCTAAAACGGAGCTACTGAACCTCGGAATTACCAAAAATTTGGGTGATATATTTTTCCAGAGTGGATCAACTTTTGGTCTCAAAGAAATTGAAAGTACCGCACTATAAATCGAAAATACCGATAATCAGAACTACCACGATTTCAACGGCAGTAGTACCGCGCCAACTTTCAAACGGCTAATTCTGATGCTTTGACATAGCCGTTACTACTTGCTGTAGTATAATACGATAGTTTCACAAATTGCACAGTGGTACTACTGATTTTCCTGATTTTTCATGATTATTTTATGCAACATCTATATTTGGTTGATGGGAGTATAAATACTCCTCCACCAAGTCAAGGATAGTAAGAAGATATTTTATTCAATATTCTTGAGCATTGAGCATTCTTCCTACACCTTAATTTCATATTGTGCATTCATTCGAGGTAGTTGAGCCATATTAAGTGCATTTCATCTCTAGATTGATCCTTGACACTTTATTGTTGTCAAGCGAAGCTGTGATCTGTTACTCTTAGTGCTTACCGGCATCTAGACAGCCTGGTGGAAGATTGCGATGTGACCTCTTCGAGAAGATTGTGAAGAGGTTCAGCACCAACTTATGAGTGATTTGATGTCCACCATCTCTGGAGCAGAGGAATGACAACCACTAGTGGATTGAGGAGCTGAGGCTTAATTCGTGGAACCAGTCCAAATTGCTTGGGCTTTCCTTAACGTGGATTAGGAAAAACCGACAAATTTCTAAACACCACGGTAAAACATCTTGTGTCAATTATGATTGCTTATTATGGTAATTATGATTGTATTTCTAGCACTTGTATTTCTAGCATATTATGCTAATTATGATTGCTTAATTTTGCTTGTGCTAGAGATTCTTGTAAAGACTAGTACTTGTGGTGTCTTAGGTTTACTAAAATTGTGTAGATTTAAGTTGAACTGAAATCTTACATAGTTTTAATTTGTGCTAAATTAGCTTTAGAAGGCAAGAATTTTTATAACCTTCTATTCACCCCCTTTAGTCGGTTATCTTTGATCTTATAGCTTGTCTGCCTTATTTTGTACACTTTTTTTCCCTTTTAGATATTAGGCTTAGTTACTTAGTTCTTGGTTTCTCTCTCTCATTGTTACATCAGGGTAAAAACCTTGATGCACCAATCTCTCACATGTATTGGCAAACAAAATGCTTTCAGAATGAACCAATCCTATTCTCACTCTATCGTGGTCTTTCAAGAATTCTCATTCTATATATCATATTGTTCTCACATATATTTGAATTTCTTTATCTAATAATGTGAAGACCCTATTTGAAACGCATGAATTTCACAAAAATTTTGCAGGATTTTCATGTAATAGTAGGACCGAAGATGACAACAGAGGGGGTAAATGGTACCTTAAAATTTTTTCCTCAAATATTCAACAATCTTTTACTCTCATGTCTACCAAGCTATGAAGACTATGATGAAAAACCTCCACAAAACAAGCAACTAAATTTTTGAAGAAAAATCAGTAAAATCGGTAGTACCTTTGTTATAGCTGCGGTACTACCTTTATGTGGTAGTACCTTTGTTATAACTATGGTATAACCGTAGTGCGGTAGTATATTTGTTTGAACTGTGGTACTAACTTTTCTCGATGAACAGTGATTTAAGGGTCTGTTCTTTTTGGGTTCGGCTTATGACTTTTGGCCACGGCTTATAACTTTTAGCTTGTTCGTGAGAGAGAGTATAGAGTAGTAGAAACTCATATACGGTTTTGGCTGATATAAATGAAGTCGTTACAGTGTGTACTACAATTAACTTGTAGACTATATTTTGAAAAGATAATTCATTTAAAAACTAGTTATTATAGAAAAGCCGAAAATCAGTTTTTAGAACATGAAAAGAAGAGACCCTTAACACGATTTCAAAAACTAAAAATGACGGAACTTTTGATCCATAGATCTAAATGATATGAAATTCTGCAGGAATCTTCTTTAGGGTATTATGAACCTATTCTAACAAACGATTATAGAAATTGTGGCCAAAGTTGTGATATTTTTAAGTTTGAAGGAAGGGGGCACCGAAGCCGATCAAAAAGCAAAATCGGTTAATACGACTTGCTTACGGGTGGATGATGATCAAGATGGGTCTAAATGTATTCCAACATATCACAACAAGTTAGAACACCGAAGAAATGAAATAAAAGAAATCCTCAGAGGGGCCAAAATCCAGTAAGAACGGGTTTTCTCAAGAACTTCCTCTAGATCATACCTAGATGGATACGATCTTGTCTCTAGAAGACATCTCCACCTATTATACATTCTTGGCACTAGAAAAACTCAAGAGAAAAGAAATCTATACAAGAAAACCAAAAAAATTAAAATCACATAAGGAGAATCATGGTATAACTCATTTGGGTAGAGTTTGAATGTTTATTTTACTTGGAGAGATATGTTTTATAGCCAATCCCTCAGAATAGTAGAGCTCTAAGTCTAGAGTATACATACAAGGCTTCAACCCAAAAAACCCTAATCTCACATGGGAAAGAGGAAGTGCTAGCCACCAAAAGGTTTAACCAACTTCCTCAAAACCTAGCCTTTGCCTCCCCTCCCCTTATATAGCCTCACAACTTGAACCAAAACCTAATGGATCCACCCATTAGACCAAACCGAGGATAACCCGTTAACCCCACGTAACACCGGGTTTTACCCTCTCATGCACGCTTCTCAAAGCGGCTTGCAACCATTAACCTATTAGTGAATCAACGCTTGATCCACTTCATATTTTTAGCACATACAATACTTAAACCACTTAAGCCAATGTCACGGTTTTGTAAACCGTCACTTTTTCGATATTGGGCAATTTACCAAAATGCCCCTCTTCCGCCTTCCTCGAAGCTTACCGCTTCCTTTGCCACGAAGCATTGTCCACGCTTCATCATCTTTCATGTCGCACCAATGACTTGCTGCCAAGTCTCTCACGCGTCTGAATCCGACTGAACCATCCTCGCTTGCAAACGACCCAAGTCACTTAGCGCACCACATGCTTCTCCTTGTGCATGATGGCACCTGACTTCCTTGACTGCACAGGACCTCAGCTCCTCCCTTAGTCTAGTCCCGGTCCACCTCACCGTTGATCGTCATGATCACCACTAGTAGCTCCAGCTCCGGTCTCCTTCCTTCTTGGCTTGTAACCACTCCACGAGTCTTAGACATCTTCGGCATCTCTCTGGTCGTTCTGGACCTCAACACCACCCTATGCCTAGTCCTGGTCCTCCTATGCCTCACCATGACCTAGCTTCGAAGTCTTACAATCAACAACAACAAGCAAACAGTCATGTAGCACCGCACAATACACAAAGTCATTAATTGGCTTAATTAATCTAAACAATGCACAATGCAAAATATATGCAACCAAAATGCAATGACCTAGGTCACCCAACTCAATCTATGACTCAAAACCCAAAATCCTATTTTTCTGCAAAATCCGGTAGTACCTCATGCAACATGTTGGTACTACCGCTCCCCAAACTGGTACTATTGCACCTTCGCACTGGACCTCTCTGGAAATTACATACCGCTGTGTAAAAATCGGTGTTACCATATTACGGTATGATTGCACACGTCCAACGGTACTATCGTCTTGCGGTATGATCACACTAACACCTACGGTACTACCGCCCTACAGTATGACCGCACTAACACCTACGATACTATTGTTTTTCCTAGAAGTTCTAGAAAACAGCCCAAGCAAAATACAATCTTTGTAAAAACTACTTAACTACTCAATAAAATTTGCAATAGTTCATCTCAACATTAAATAAGACATTCTCACATGGTCCTTCAGTGATATAGTTCAAATCCCACATAATTCAGGAAAAAAAATATTACATTCCAAACAAGCTAAAGGGGATATGAGCCGACAAAAACGATAGTGGGCCCAGTGCAAATTACAAGCATTATGTATTGTCTCTTCCTCTATTTCGTCGTCTTCTTCGAGATGAACATTATGTACATCTACTCTAAAAGACAGGAACACTATGTACATCTCTTTCAAGGAGAACGGTTGGTACTCTAAAGAGAAGAGATGGGGGGCATCGTACGAATTGTTTTTTGCAGATTTGGCTTTGCTTGTTGGAACTAGGCAAGTGGCTAAGCTCTGCTGAGTTCAAGCCAACCATGAAAATATCCTAAGCTGAAAGATTATTGAAAATAAGATCCCCAGGTCTGGACATACATGTCTGTAACTGATTATTCCAATGAGATGATCTTTGGGGTATTAAAAAGATAAAGTATTAAATAATACATTGCACGCTTGTACCATATGCTGTCAGAATCTCATATGGTCCATCCAAGCATTTTCCAAATGGAAAAAACATATAGATTTGTTCTCTCGAGGAGAACGACATGTTTGGCTACATATGCTCCTGTTCCTGCTAATGGATAGATTAACACTTCCATTAGTCCTTGATCACTAGGGTTAATCGGGTGTTCCAACGCAATGAGCTGTAGGAAAGTAAGAGACATGCATGACAACCTTGTACCTAGGAAACTACGACTAACATTGACTTGGAAGTAGTCATCAAGAAAACAAAATAAGGGCATATATAATATTTTATGTTTTAAGGTTGTCTCTAAAATTTTTACCTCACCTAAAAACAGTATTAGAGACAACATCTCCAGTAGTAAATTATTTCTCTAAATATTTTTTACTATTTTTATCATAATTTTTTGCCCCACACCCTCTCACTATTTACGTTGATTTGCACGTTCAAATCGTCTCTTACATAAGAGATAATATATTATCTCTCTTTACTTTATCTCATCTTTATATAAGATTTTACTTATTTAATATAACCAAAAGATCGTTGAGATAGCACTATTGAAGATACCCTAACTATATTTTATTTTTGACATGTGGGCAGTGGTAGCATAATCCTTGCAGTGCTCAGGAGCCCTTGGATTTGAAATGGATGCTTGAGATCAACACGGACGACATTACGTAAAATTCTGAATTTGTCGCAATATATTCGCCTCGATTGATCTTAGCCATCCAAATTATATTTGCTAAATATGATATCAAAATGAATATATATATTTTGTAACATCCCAGCTCAACCTTTGAGTCTAGAATGCTACCGCTACATACTTACCGTCTCAAATGGGTGCTATTATTAAAAATTTCGGCAACACCTCCCCTATTTATACGGCTACCCACAGGGAGCAATAAACAGATATAGAATAACCACACTAAGATATAGAATAACTGTACTAAGATAACTGATTCTATATCACAGATAACTATAGCATAATCAGAACTTAGGGTTCCACGCCCATGAAGACTCAAAACCGAGCTCAAGAACACACTATAACTAATGACGAATTACATAAGACCTTCATATGGAATCAACACTGACAGAAGAATCTCATTATCTGCTTTAAGCTATGGGGGACTGACTGCGTCCCAGCAAACCTGCAACATTCTTAAAGTGAACTCTAACCAAGGTTTAAGTAGAACAACTTAACAAGAATTTAACATGAATGCTAAGCGACTAGCTGAGTTGTTATTTAATAAGTGCAGTGCAAAAGGTCTATCCCCATTCAATGCATGCTGTCAATATCAGGATTACCTAAAAAATCAACAAAAGAAGCGTGAATTTAATGACTCACCAAGTACAAAGTAAAATAGTAAACAATAGATACACGTATCATTCTTTATCCAATACAGCCTCTTTAACCACTCCTATTCATTTAAACTCTTTCATTTATCATCAACCATTCCTTATGCATTTGCACCTTATCTCCGATATAATAGAATGCATATGCACATACACGTCTCTCTTATCTTTTTAGTTTATACTGGTATAACGGAGTAACCACCCATCGATGCTCACTCAAGTCCGCCCTCTTTCATGCGGGGGCCTCAATAACCCGTCCTTTTTCATACGGAGACTCAACCTCCACTCTCATGGATTCCCTACTGAAGTAGGTCTTCCACCACTCCCGTGGGGTGCTTATCAAAGTAGGTTTTTCTCCACTCCCGTGAAGTATTCACACAAAATAGACCATAGATGTCACAAATGCTATCTATTTCCATGGTATGAATACATGCAATGCAACTTCTCCATTTAAGAATATGGACATGTCATGTTCCAATAATTATTACCCGACAACATATCAACATCAATAGTCTATCTCATGTATCATTACTTATCAATCATCATTATGTCAATATGTAAATAGAATAATCAACTCATGCTAGCATGGTAAGTAGTGCATAAAAAATCCAATTTATAGCAATTACTACCCGAATTTACTATTTTACTATGCACTTACCTGTTTAACCTTGTGAACGATGTGTGGATAGCACCAAACCTAAACCTCCACTTGAACAAGCATCATCTCACCTTAACACATCATTGCAACATATGCACACATACGAACGGCGTCGTTCCTATGTGCAAATCGGCGCATACAATACTATTCAATCGGACGCCCTCCCGCTAACCCGGTAGTTAAGAAACCATAGAGTTTCATATCAAAACCTAACATAGCACGGCATCCAAGCTCTGAAATCTACACGAACCTACTCTCGTAGGCTTAATTGTCACAAGTTACATACTACATCAGTTAGACCATTGTGTTTAGTCCTGATAGCCGTGTTGTCCCATACCGGTAGCAGCCATCTCATAAGCTTATCTTCCAAGCCATTCCACCAAGCTCAGGGTTTTAACATACTATAGGAGCTAATAACATTAGCTACAAGTTTCTAGTATCCCACATTCTGAAATTATTACTTTAATATGCCAAAAACCTTCATAGAGGGCACATCACGCGAAATCCGCCTAATGGTCATGTTCTAACCATGTCATACCTCAATCTCAAAATTTAAAATTTAAGCTTCTACACAAATCAATAAATAAGCGGGAGAAATGGTTTCAAGGTGTTACCGTAGCTTTGAACAACTGGATCAGAGCTTGTTCTTTCTTGTCTTGGCCAGATCTGGCAGATCAGGCGATGGATCAGTCTTCCCCTCCTCCTTTTCCTATTTCCCCCCTTTTCTCCCTTTCTTTTTTTCTCTTCTTCTTTTCTTTTTTCCTTCTCTCCTTTTTCCTTCGGTCGGCCGAGTCTTTCCTCTTTTCTTCTCCTCTTCTCCCCTCAACTGGTCCGGCTCCTTCCTACTTCGCTTCCCTTGGTTGTCAACATCTCTCCCCTCACGACTACCCCCACTCCCCTCTCTACTTGACTGACGAGGGGAAAGCCGACACTGGCGGCCATGGTGGTGAGGGAGCGTGGTGTAGGGACCAAAGCAAGGGTGATGGTGGGTGGCGTAGGGCCAGAGTTTGGGTGCGACGACTCCCATTCTCGGGTGGTGACGCGGGGCGAAGCCAAAGAGCAATGGCAAGGCTGCAAGGCAGAGCGGTGACGACGGCCCATAGGGACACGTGTGGATGCACAAGGCAACGTCGGCAGCAGGATGATGACAGTAGCTGGCCACGACGACGCGCGCTAGGGTGGGGACGGCGATGTGGACAACAGCAGCAAGGAGGCGCGATGGAGTCAGCACACAAGGAGTGGATCGAGAGACCCTCCCTGGCTAGGTTTTATGAGAGGTTGGCTTGGGCTGGGCTGGGCCGGGCCGAAGCCGGCCCAAGCTCCCTCCTCCCTCTGATATTACATATTTCAAGAAGATTACAAGGTCATAGCTTTAACTGACTACCTCACAGAATGTGATCTGCTTTGCAGGCTTGCAGCTATGGCCCTTGTCCTGTACTCAGGATCTAAATGGACTTTTTGCTTTACTCAACTATTCAGTCACTAAACTAACATCCACAGACAGCAACTAACAGGAACAAGCAAGCAAGCATCAATCAAAGTCAGTGAGACACCAGATTGATTCTACTGTTCTGAAGTTTCTAGGGCACCGACTCTTTGCATCTCCATCACATCAGTGGATATGCATCACTCGAAAAGCACTGGTCCACAAGAACGCATTGTTGGAGACACTTGAGCTCATTGCCAACACACACGTCTCATGGGATCTGATTTCCCTGTGGCCTGATAGCAACAATGGTATCATATCTGATCTCTCTGCAGCATCATAGAAACAATGGTATCATATCTGCTCTCTTTGTAGCATCATAGCAACAATGGTATCATATCTGATCTCTCTGTAACATCATGCCATCAATGGTATAATAATCTGATCTCTCTGTGACATAACAGCCACATCACATGATCGTTGAATTATTTCTGCTCTTAGGGAGTGTTCTTATATACTGAAATTCTGAGACACCCCACAACATGCTGCTGATTTAAGATAATTCATACCATTTCCATGCATAAATAAAAACAATGGTATTATCCAGAAGAGAGGCATACAACATCTCTCGAATGAGAATACAAACATAAATACAGATCATATATCCCCCTGCTAAGATTTAATCTGAAAGGGCGACAGCAATCCCACCCAGCAATTCTCGATAACGCATAACTACAAACTAACATTCAAATACGCTAAATATAAACATATCTTAACTTTGTGAACGAAAGGAAACACTGTAGATTCTGTATGACGAACTAGGTGCTAATTGTCACTGAAGCTCTTTGCTTGGACAAATAGCCATCTTCCTCTTGTCTGCATATACTGTATTACCAACAGATTCTCGACAATCTTCGTCCTCAGGATGTGCCACCAGGGAAGATGAAACTCAGTAATTTGTATATAGTTAGATATTGTATGATGTTGCCTAGGTAAGTAAGAGAAATAAATTGATAAGTAACAACAGGCAAGAACATAAGAGAAGGTGAAATGATTTCACAGGCAAGAGCATAAGAGAAGGTGAAATGATTTCATAATAAGCACCAATCTTCCATTACCTGATAAAAACTGCATATGCTTGGTGCAATCTTGCCATCCACCCTACTCAGCAATTTTGGTATTCCTATTCCTGCAGAAGCATAAAAAGGGCAATAAGATCACAATTTGGCACACAGGAAATAAAGACAACAGGAGAAACATACGCTTGGAATGAATGAATATCCTTGCGGAAGTTCTCTAGTTCCTCTAGATCGAACATGCCATCCTTAGAATAAGTCATAAAGATAAAACAAATTAATAAAACACTTGCAAGGTACAAAAAGAAAAGTTGTGTAAAGGTGGAAATGTGTGACACACCAGCTGGGTCAAATCTTCTCCCAGTTTTTTATTTTGAAGAAAACAGTGGATAAAGTAAAGAACATATATACCACATTCTTCCCCATTTTGCTGTGGCACCTGCAAAGTTGTTTAAGTACCATGATAAGAAATTCATATCAGAAGCAATGATGTAGAAGCTAAAAATACACTTCAAGATGTTAAACACCATACCTCAGGAAACTCAAGATGGATTTCGTTTTTGAACTGCTCGATCTCTTCCCGCTCTTCGTTTTTCAAAATATCAGCAATGAATCTGGTATACCGGCAAAGAAAAATTAATAAGGCTAGGAGATTCTACACATACTACAATGTTGTCATTTATGTGCTATCAAAAGTATAGAACTGTATAATTCAAATAATTTTTGCGAACATAGAATTAAGACCTCAGCAGGAAGCGTGCTGAGGCGGCAGCTTGAGGTGGCCAGAGGGGCAGCTCGAGCCAATGACTGGCAGCAAGCATCCGCTCCATTTATGGATGAACATGGTGTCCATTGGATATAGCCCATAACCCATCCGATTAAAATCCAAGCATCCAAAGCCTATATTGGGCCTTATTTTGGAATGTCCAAGTTCAATAAGATCCAATCCATTAAGGTCTAAAGAGAAAAAGGTCCAGTAAGTCCATGGACTCATGAAGTCATTCCCAGTTTCCCACCTCTAATCTAAGGCTCTAAGTACATGACGCCTGTTTGGTTGTTTCAACAATATATTGCAGCATACCAATATAGACCAAAAAGGAACAACATCTTGTTTTTAATATTTCGAATTGATTGTAGGCATAGCCATACTATAGCAAAATATAGAAATATATTATCAAACAGACAATTTTTATAATTATTTTGGGGTTTAGTGAGGGAGGAAAATCAGACCTTTTGATGGCTGATCGCAACCTCGTTGGATTTGTCGTTTTAAGTGAATCCAGCAGCAGCATGCGTGGGTTTGCCTCACCGAAGTTGCATAAAACAAGGAGGTTCCAGTGTCCCCTATAGTAAAGAAAGTGGAAATTTCATATATATATATATATATATATATTTGACAATCATAGGTAATAATGAGAGTAACCTACCAACAAACAATAGGCACAAAAACATATTGTCTTGAAAATATTTTCTTAGCCTTGATCCATTTAAGGACATTTGATTTATTATGCCCGCTGTTGTACATGTTAAACCATAATGAATCGAAGTATGTATACGCACTCTTCTTGTGTTCATCTATGCGCTTCCAGAGATCCCTACGCACAAAGTTATAGCAGCAAATAAGAAGACCAACTAATCGACAAAAAAAGGACAAAGGCAGGACATACTCCAAGTACAATTCAAAAACATCGGTATCCAACTTGTCGTTATTTGTTGTGTCCTTCCTGCTACTTGCAATGCGTTTTGAGCTTCTTTCTGGGGGGAGGGCATCATAAAAGGAGGGCAATACATTTTTGGAGCTCTCGGGCGTCTTCACTTCTGGCCTTCTACTTGTTCGAGAATGCTTGCTTTTGCACTCTATACGCAGAAAAAAAATAGAAATAACATTAGAACTCAAGATACACACTCATAATCTATTAAGCATAAATCTCATGTAACAAAGTTGTTACTTGTTAGTCCTGCTAAAGTGTAGCCAGAAGCTCCTCTGACATTCATCATATACTTTGAATATCGCAAGTAGATCCACCATCAATAAATCACATGCATTTAAAGTTAATTCCTCTCCTTTTGTTTTGTTGCTCAGTTTAGGAAATCATCGTAAAAATAGCATTTAGTGGCGTGTTAAAATCAAATAAGATATAGGACTAAGCATTTAGCGCAATTAGCAACCAGTTACAATGCTTATACCAGGCAATGTAAAGAATGCAGTACTTTATGACTTTAGAGAGTCAAGTTTTTTTCTATTAAAAGAAAATGGCAAAACTCTGGTTCATACATTAAGGAAAATAAAACCTTTCCAGTTTCAAACAAGAAATATTCCTTCCGTAGGTTTCCTCCCTTCTATCCAAATGTTATCTTTTTTTTAATCTTTGCAACCTTCCATTATAAAAGTCCTCACCATGTTCTGAAGCGTGACAAACACTCATCCAGGCTAAAAGACTGTTCTATTATGCTGGCCAAGTGGACATACATCCAAAGCAACAAAAAAAATGCAACACAAGCACACCATCAACAATGAAATTGATCCTACATGCAGGAACAGAATGGGAAGGCAGTGAAGTAATCAGCTACTGCACTAAAATGATAATAATGTACTTAGCACAAGCATAAAGAGCATAGTTATGTGACACTCTAGAAACTAACAGGAAATGAGCAATAAATAAACTAATAATATGATCTGCTTTCCCAAGACACAAACATTTATCCTAGCTACAACCTAGTAGAAGAAATACAAGAAACTAGCAAACTAACAATCTGATCCTCTTACAATGCATTACGATACAAATCCTATAAACCAACACAAAAACCAAACATCTAAACCCATAACCTGCAGTAACCATATCTTTTAGCAAAACATGTGTTAATAAATTAATAATTTAGCCACCATGCAAGAATGTGACTACAAATCTAAGCAACCATTAAACTGTTATAATTAGTGTGTGTATTCATAAGACCCAATGAGCAATATATATAGAGTTCAAATGACTATACGCAAAGGCGGTGACCTTGCCGTGCGCCTGGAGACGCATGGAAGAAGCAACAGGTAATTCTTATTAGATTCCTTGTATAGTATTTCCTTATATATACTTTCCATATATACGCTTATCTTGTATACACCTTCTATGTATGCGCTTACCTTGTATACACTTTCCATGTATGCGCTTACCTTATATACTTGCATCAGGTAATATATATACAAAGCCACCCCAGCCCTTTGTTGTGTGGTGTCTGCCAATCTCTCTTCACCTTTCTACATGGTATCGGATTTCTTTTGAAGCTCCTGAGCCTCTCTCCGCTGCTACCTCCTCTTCTAGCCGCACTACTGCCTCCCTCCCTCGAGGCCGACCCTCCAACCTCCAACCGGATGCCGGTGCCGCCCCGCTCCTCCTGCCGCTACGTCGCGCCCTCGTGCCGCTCGTTCGCCGGCCGCTTCCGTGCCGACGCCGCCCCGCTGGCGCCGCGCGCGCCAAGAACCCGCGCCACCGCCGCTGCCGGCCGCCCACCGCCGACCACCGGACGCCCGCCGCCCGCGTCAGCCACCCGTGCCCACCGAAGTCCTCGCAAGTGCAAGTGCTCAGATCTCAGATCCAGATCTGAGTAAATACCTTTTATAGGTATAAAAAAAATCTCATTCCGGTCTTGTGCCGCGCCTCCCCGACCATGGCGGCTCCTCCCGTCAAGTCCCATGTGCCGACCACCGTCGATCTGAAGACACCAAACTACCTCCAATGGTCCAAATTCTTTCGGATCATGTGCGCGAAGTTTGGCCTCCTCTCCCACATTGACGGCACCGACACGGCGTATCGCAGCAACGCCAACTGGGCCCTCGCGGACTCCGTCGTCCTCAGCTGGATCTATGGCTCCGTCTCCGACGACGTCCTCGACTCAGCGATGACTGATCAGGAGACTGCACGTGACCTTTGGGTCGCAATCGAGGCGCTGTTCCGTGACAACAAGGAGTCCCGCGCGATCTTCCTCAACAACCGATTTCACTCGCTCGTCCAAGGTGACCTGTCCATCGCCGACTACAGCCAGCGGGTGAAGGTCCTCGCCGACGAGCTACGCGACATCAGCTACCCCGTCAACGACACGCATCTCATTTCAACCTGTTGCGTGGCCTTAACCCGTGCTTCTCCACCACTGTCGACGACATCGCCAACTCTGTACCGTTCCCTTCCTTCGCCAGGGCGTGTTCCATGCTCGCTCTCAAGGAGACTCGCCTCGGCAACGAGGCAAAGATCGCCACCGCAACGGCTCTGCTCGCCTCCGGTGGCTCCTCCTCCGGCTACAACCCCACCGCGATGCCATCAACCACCACTCAGGCCGCCAATGCTCGTGACGGGCATCGTAGCGGCCGCAACTGCCGCGGCAAGCAGGGCGGATCCGGCCGTGGCGCCAGGGGCAGATTCCAGGGTGGCCGTGTACCACCATCTCCACCGACCGGTCCCTGGTTTTGCTTCAACCCATGGACTGCCCCTACTGGCTGTCAGTGGCGTCCCTCGCCCACTCCCGGCCTCCTCGACGCTCCACCTCAGACTCATACCGCCTTCACGCCGTCCCAGCCTTCCACCCCGTAGACCTGGGATCAGCAGGGCCTCATCACCGTGTTGAAACAACTGGCTGTCCAAGGACACGGCGGCTGGGTCATGGACAGCGGCGCCACCTCCCACATGACGATAGACGACGGTACACTCCTCTCTTCCCACCCCCACCTCATTCGGTCGTCATTGTTGGCAACGGTTCCCGTCTCCCTGTCGTTTCTTATGGTCACAGATTCCTTCACACACCATCCACTCGTTTTCTTCTTCACAACACTCTAGTTGTTCCTAACCTAGTCCACAACCTTCTCTCTGTTAGACAGTTCACTCGTGACAACCATTGTACCATCGAGTTTGACGCTTTTGGTTTTCTATTAAGGATTCCCGGACGCAGCGTGTGATGCTTCACTGCGATAGTGCAGGCGACCTTTACACCATACCTCTAGTCGCCACCTCAGCTCCACCCAGCACCCACCTCGCCATCCCCTCCCAGTTAGGGCATCAGCGTCTTGGTCATCCCGACGTCACCTGTCTCGACACCCTCAATAAAAACTCACTCATCTCATATAATAAAGTAGACCGCTCGCTTTGCCAGTCTTGTCAACTTGGCAAACATACGTACCTCCCTTTTGTTACTTCTTCCTCGCACTCTTCTGCGCCATTTGAACAGGTTCATTGTGATGTGTGGACATCTCCAGTTCCTAGCATATCCGGTTCTCTATACTATTTGGTGATACTTGATGATTTCTCTCATTATTGTTGGACCTTTCCTCTTAAAAAGAAGTCAGATGTTCCCCAGCACATAACAGATTTTACCGCCTATGCTAGCACACAATTCGGTCTTCATCGCTCCCCACCGTAGTATAGTCATCTCCGGGTTTTTGGTTGTCTTTGTTTTCCAAACCTTTCTGCCACTTCTGCTCATAAATATGCTCCACGTTCCACTGCCTGTGTCTTCCTCGATTATCCTTCTCACCATAAGGGGTACCGCTGTCTTGATCTCGCCACCAAACGTGTCATCATCTCCCACCATGTTGTCTTTAATGAGAGCATCTTCCTGTTTGCCAGTAGTCCCCAGCTTAGGTCGTTCTGGCGAACTATCGTAGCACCCTCGCCGATCTCATGGACAACAATATCTAGCGACTTGTACCGCGCCCACCAGGTGCTAATGTCGTCTCCGGGAAGTGGATCTTCAAGCACAAGTTCCACTTTGATGGCAGCCTGGCCCACTATAAAGCGCGCTAGGTTATTCATGGCTTCTCTCAGCAACACGACGTCGGCTACGACGAGACGTTCAGTCCGGTGATCAAACTGGCCACCATTCGAACTGTCCTCTCCATCGCCACATCCCGCTCCTAGCCGATTCATCAGCTTGATGCTAAGAATGCTTTCCTCCATAGCACTCTTAATGAGACCGTCTACTGCCAGCAGCCTTTCGGTTTTGTGGACCCTGCTCGTTCCACCCATGTGTCTTCTCCAGAGTCCCTTTATAGTTTGAAGCAGGCTCCCTAAGCATGGTACCAACGGTTCGCCTCCTACATCCGCGGCATCGGTTTTGTCGCCTCCTCCTCTGACATGTCCCTGTTTGTCCTCCATCGGGGGACTAACATGGCCTATCTACTGCTCTGCGTCAACGACATCGTCCCCACAGTTTCCACCCAAGGTCTCCTACAGCACCTCACAGGCTTGCTCCACTCGGAGTTTGCCATGACGAACCTTGGTGACCTGCACTTCCTCGACATCTCCGTCGCACGCTCCTCTGATGGCCTCTTCCTGTCTCAGCGATAGTATGCCGTTGATCTCCTGCAACGCGTTGGTATGGCTGAATGTCACCCTACAACCACACTAGTGGATACTCACGCCAAGCTATCCGGCCACGACGGAGCTCCAGTGGTCGATCCGTCCGAGTATCACAGCCTTGCGGGGGCCCTGCAGTACCTGACACTCACACGCCCTGACTTAGCATACCCCATCCAGCAAGTGTGCCTTTTCATGCATGATCCACGAGAGCCCCACCTCACGTTGATTAAACGCATACTGCGGTACGTCAAAGGTACTCTCGACGTTGGCCTTCACATCGGCCTCTCCCTGGCGACCTCCATCACCGCCTACTCCGACGCCGACTAGGCCGGCTGCCCAAACTCACGGCGCTCCACCTCCGGCTACTACATCTATCTCGATGACAATCTTGTCTCTTGGTCCTCCAAGCGTCAGACAACCATGTCTCGATCAAGTCGCGGCCGAATATCGCACGTTGTTGCCCATGCCAGTAGCAGTGTCTTTGGCTGCGCAACTTTTCCAAGAGCTTCACGCCCAATTGCTTCGGTGACCGTTGTCTACTGCACAACATCAGCGCTATCTACATGTCGACTAATCCAGTCCAACACCGGCGCACGAAGCACATCGAGATTGACATTCATTTCGTCCGC
This sequence comes from Melocanna baccifera, assembly GCA_036346265.1. NCBI lineage: Eukaryota > Viridiplantae > Streptophyta > Magnoliopsida > Poales > Poaceae > Melocanna > Melocanna baccifera. Next base: position 17,159,167 of record CM070707.1, on the reverse strand, counting down.
GAGAAGGTTTCGCTTGGCGAGGTCCGTGTTTGGCACGTGCCATCCTCTCATCAATTCGCGGACATCATGACAAAAGGTCTCCTGACCTAGCTTTTTAAGGAATTTCGATCCAGTCTTTGCGTCCGGACTCCCGCTGCGACTGCGGACGGTATTAGATTCCTTGTATAGTATTTCCTTATATATACTTTCCATATATACGATTACCTTGTATACACCTTCCATGTATGCGCTTACCCTGTATGCACCTTCCATGTATACACTTATCTTGTATACTTGCACCAAGCAAAATATATACAAAGCCACCCCAGCCTTTTGTTGTGTGGTGTCTACCAATCTCTCTCTACCTTTCTACAATTCCGATTTCTTGATTTCTCCCAAACGTCCAATAGTCCTCATATATGGGACAGCCTAACAATCCGATTCTAAAAAGAATAGCTAACTGATTAGGAAACCAACTCTATATATATAGCATATCTATTACTAACAAACCAGGAAAGCAATCTTTTTCAATTTGGAAAGCACTAGAAGTCTCAGGGCTATTCTGAACCGGTATCTGCAGTCGGCTGTAGCGCATCCGGCACAATGGCCGTTGGAGAAGACGAAGCCAAACCCAATCGTCAACCGCAAAGACCACATCCCGGTGCAGTTTGTTATATTGCTGTTTGGCCGTCTGCTGAGCTTGAAGAAGCCGGTCATGAACTTCTGCCAAAAAATTGTCACGATCCTGCATCATAGCCTCCACAGTTGGCACACGAGAATCACCTTTTTCATAGGTGCGGAGGTAGGGGGATCACAGTCGTAGACCACACAAAAGGGTGTTGTCTAAAGTGTCGAATGATAGGATGTGTTGTAACAATACTCCGCCCATGGTAGCTATTGAATCCACTGCCGCGGCTGGTCCCCTGTGAAACAACGAAATACATGGTGATTGTTATGAATAGTGCTTGTATATATCATGAGGTCAATGGGCCAATATATATACACGTACAGGTATGTCATATATGCAGAAAACCCCTTATACAATAAGGTAATTGCACAACTATATGGGATATATCTAACACCCGCCCTCAAACTTAAGGTGGATCAACAACATGAAGTTTGAAGAGATGAAAACTATGCTAAGCTCTGGTACGCCTTTGTGAAGAAATCTGCTAACTGAAACTCGGAAGACACATACTGAAGAGCAACTACCTGATCCTGCACTTGTGTCCGCATATATGAAGCATCAACACCAATATGCTTTATAAGTTCATGCTTCACTGGATCTTTAGCAATGCTAATAGCACCTGTATTGTTAGACAAAAAAAGGAGTCGGTGCAAAAAAAGAAACACTAAAGTCCTCAAGTAACCACCGTAGCCAAGTAACCTCCGCAGTCAACAACGCTATCGCTTGCAACTCAGCCTCAGCACTCGAATGAGAAACTGCGGTCTATTTCTTAGTCTTCCAAGCAATGAAAGAATTACTAAGAAAAACACAATAAGCAGAGAGAGACTGGCGATCAGAGGGATCACTGGCCTATGTGGCATCAGAATATGCCTGAAGCTGTAAAGAGCTGGAGCAAGGGAAAGACGACGAGAGTTCCATGAAGGTATCGTAGAACACGGAGATGACTGTAGTGGAGCTGAGTGGGAGCAAAAATAAACTGACTCAAAATATGCACAGTGTACGAAATATCAGGATGAGTAACACCAAAATAAACAAGACTCCCAACAAAGTGACGATAGCGAGTAGGATCAGGAAGAGGCTCACCATTAGTAAGACGAAGATGGACATTAAGCTCCATAGGAGTCTCAGCTGTGCGCTGATCAGTAAGAGAAGCACACTCAAGAAGATTTTGTATATACTTTTCTTGGGATAAATAGAAACTTCAGGGGTAAAGATAACCTCAATCCCAAGAAAGTAGCGAAGTGGACCCAGATCAGACATAAAAAACTGCTCATAAAGACGCTCCTTAATAAAAGTGATGTACTAAGTATTATCTCTAGTAATGATCATATCATCAACATATAAAAGGAGAAAAGTCCGACCACGAGGCGAAGTATGAATAAAAAGAGTAGGATCATGAGAAACTAACTACAGTGACAATAGAAGAGAAATGATCAAACCAAACTTGAGGAATTTGCTTGAGACCATAGAGAGCGGCGAAAGCGACAAACCATACCCTCAGGAACAGAATAGCCATAGGGCGGCTGCATGTAGATATCACGCAACTCGCCATTGAGAAAGGTATTCTTGACGTCCAATTGAGAAATAGACCACTGGCAAACAGAGGCCACAGCAAGAAGAGTGCAAATAGTAGTCATGTGAGCAATAGGAGCAAAAGTCTCATCATAGTCACGACCATGTTCCTGCTAAAAACCATGCGGCACAAGACGAGCTTTCTAGCGCCCAAGAGAACAATCAGAGCGGTCTTAACCTTATAGACCCACTTGCACGTGATAGGAGTAACATGCGCAGGAAGAGGAATAAGATCCCATGTGCCATACGCTCAAGGGAAGCAATCTCCTCTGCCATCGTATGCTGCCACTCCTGATGAATAACAGTATCACAATAAGTCGGTTTAGCAAGAGCAGCGGTAGCAAAACCAAAACGCGAGGAGGCCGAATAGACTGGCAATCGCGAAGAGCATAGCGAAGAGAGGCCGAAGAGGATGGCCCATTAGAAGAAGAGGGCACATCAGAAGAGTCCTGAACTCACAGACGATGAGTATAGTAGAGAGGATAAGAAGGAATAATATTAGAACTAACCTCAGGAGAGGATGCCAGTGGTGAAGAGGGTGCCGACTAGGAAGGAGGCACCAGAGAGACTAAAGACTCTGGTGGTGGAGTGGCGACTATAGGAGTGGAAGGAAAAGTCAGGAAAGAAAGTGGCTTGATAATAGATACTGAAGTGGAGGAACAAAGGCGTGGATAGAAAGGACAAGACTCATAAAAAATAACGTCCCGAGAAATCCGCATCCATCGGCCAACAGGATCCCAACAGTGATATCTCTTGTGCTCAGCACTGTAACCCAGAAAAACGCACTCAATAGACTGAGCGATCAACTTGGTGCGCTCACGATGTGCAAGAAGAACATAGCACACGCACCCAACGAGACGAAGACTAGAATAATCAGGAGTCTTGCCACATAGACGCTCGACGGGAATCCCTCCTTGAAGAGCAGTGGAGGACTGAATATTGATAAAAAAAGTGACAGTGGAAACAAGCTCAGCCCAGAAGTGTGCTGGAACATTAGAAGCAAGTATAAGAGTATGAACTGTCTCAAGAAGATGACGATGCTTACGTTCGGCCACACCATTCTGAACATGAGTACTGGGACAAGAAAACTGAGGGAGAGTATCTTGCTCAGCAAGAAAACCACGAAGAGCTTCCGATAAGTACTCCCCAGCAGAATCATCATGAAAAATACGAATAGAAGAGTCAAACTAGTACGGACCATGGTGACAAAAATTTTATAGATGGATAAAATATCACTACAAGATGATATAAAATATATCCACGTATGCCGAGAAAAATCATCAATAAAAATGACATAATATCGAGGACCTTTTGAGACAAAAGGAGCTGATCCCCACATCAGAATGAACAAGATCAAAAGGACGCTGAGATACTGACTCGCTAGAAGGATAGAGGAGTTGAAGTTGAGGCCACGATGAAGTAAAGAAGACATACGTGACCCACAAAGATGTCCCAAACGATGATGCCATTGAGCAAAAGATACGGTGGAGGCTGTAGCAAATGCGGAGGCAGTGGTGAAGGTGACTAGATTGACAGGGGCAGCGGAAGGAAGACGAAGCTAGTCAAGCTCCTAGAGTCGTTGGGAATCACGATGGCGAGGGCCAGTACCAATTAGAGTCCCCGTGCGGTAATCCTGAACACAACAAGAATCAAAATCGAGAATGACACGACAACCATGATCGGTGAGTTGGCCGGCAGATATAAGCTGCATGATTAGTTTTAGAACATGAGAAACATTATGAACAAGAAAAGATGAATTTGAAAGAGTGCCTTGTCCTGTGACAGAAAGAGAGGAACCATTTGCTGTTTGAACAGTGATAGGAGCAACTAAGGGGCTAATGAAAGTAAAAGTGGTAGAATTAGATGTCATATGAAAAGAAACTCTAGAATCAAGAATCCAATGTGATATACCTAAGGAAGGTCTCACCTGAAGACTGAGTAGCAGAACCAGCAGTATCTAACCATGCAGAAGCAACCATGCGACCTAGCAATTGTAGAAACTGCTGAGTGTCAGAGGCACCAGGACTCCGCTAAGAGGAGGAACCTCCAGTGCCCCTCAGAGGACGAGCACCACGACGAAAATCCTTCTTCTTGTAGCAAAACTGCTCCACATGTCCATCCTTATTGCAATAAGTGCACTGGAGTCCCCTACCAACAGCAGCTATCACTATTAAGGCGCAATCGGTGAAGAAGTAACGGGCGACGCAGCACGAGTAGAAGCTGAAGCCGCCAAAACCAAAGAAAACGATGATGATGATGACAGTAGACCTGCACCACGAAGGCGAATCTCCTCTGTATGAACAGTTGTAAGAGCCTCTAACAGTCACACGAGGGTGATGAGCCAGCAACTGAGCACGGGTCTGCTCAAACTCTGACCGGAGACGTGTCAAGAAGTTATAGATGCGACGAAGCTCTAGGTAAGACTGCTGATGCTGACAGCACTGATAGGTGCGACAAACATCTGGCCCTAAAGAGTCAATCTGGCGCCATACCGCATACAGCTGAGCGCAGAACTCGTCCACAGTGGCATCTCCTTGCTACAGCGACTGCTCTTGATGCACAACAGTAAGATACAAGGAATCATCAAATGGCTCATAACAGATGCGCAGATGTGCCCACATCGCCTGGGCAGAGACCAGACCAACAACATCACCAGTGAGGTGCACCTCCATGCCTGCAAAAAAAGACATTTTTTCTTTTTTATCTCTCTTTTTTTCTTTTTTTCTTTTTTTTATCTGGTCGATTTGTTAAAATCAACTCTTACCGACCGGGCGGAGAACACAACCAAAGAAAGAGGGGAACCGAGACCAGTGACCTGACGACCGACGACCACCCCAGTGACCGACGACCACCCCAGCGACCAGCAACCACCCTGACACCCCGGCGGCTATCTTGGCTCAGGAAGCTGGACGGCGTCTGGATCCCGAGCGACGGAGAGTGACGAGCCTGGCGTCGGCGGAGAGCCCTCCTGAGAGGCGACGTCCAGATCCCGAGCGGCGGGGAACCCTTCCGAAAGGTGGTGTCCGAACAACAGCCGACCGGCCTCACCGACAGCGATCTGAAGAGGATCTACCCAAGAGGCCTCACCGACAGCCTCACCGAACGGCCGGCCAACACCCGAGAGGCGGAGTTTGGATCCCGAGTGGCGGAGAGCCAAGGCGGCGTCCGGATCCCGAGCGGCGGATCTCTCCTGGTCGGGCGGGCAAACGGCGGAAGTCGCCAGATCTGGTTAGAGGCGGACGGACCGGCGCAGAGAAGGCTGGCAAGACCGCTCATGATTGGCGACGGCAACAAGGGAAGAGCCGGCGTCCGGGCGCGGATCTGAAAAGCTGGAGAACCAGCGTGGCAGCAAGCGCGGTGGAGGTGGCGGCCAGGCAAAAATCCCACGTATGACGAAACCCTAGGTTTGGCTCTGACACCATGTTATGAATAGCACTTGTATACATCATGAGGTCAATAGGCTAATTTATATACACGTACAAGTATGTCATATATGCAGGAAACCCCTTATACAATAGGGTAATTACATAGCTATACGGGATATATCTAACATCAATCACCATGTTAGCGGTTTCTAATTGTCCATTCGACTGAGGATGGTAAGCCGAACTCATGTGTAGGGGCACGCCAACCAAACGAAAGAGTTCCTACCAGAAGGAGCTGGTGAAAACCACATCGCGATCACTCACAATCGAGATCGGCATGCAATGTAGCTGTACAATGTTCTCAAAGAATACCCGGCTGATTGTAGCTGCTATATAAGGGTGAGCGAGCGGGATGAAATGCACATACTTGGAGAAGCGATCAATAGCCATTAGAATGACCGTTTTGCGACCTACTTTAGGCAGCCCCTCGATGAAGTCCATGGCCACATCAGACCACACCTACGATGGTACTGGCAGGGGTTGGAGAAGGCCAGCGGGGTGGAGATGTTCTGTTTTGTTATGTTGACATATATCGTATTCTTTGACAAACTGTTGGACCAATTGACGAGTGCGAGGAATATGGAAGTCCGCGTGGAGCCGTTGCAAGGTTTTCTGCACACTTCATGCCATGTGCTGTGCGCCCCCGCCAAAATCGACTATATGAGAGGTGACGAAGGTGGTACATACACCCAGGCTTTAAACATTAGCAGCCCATCGCGGATTTCCCAAGGCACCGTGCGCTGGCCTATCGCAATCTTGTCGTGGAGGGTGACCAAGGCTGGGTTGGTGAGGCCAGCCTGGCACAGCTCAAAAAATAAGGATATTGTGGGAGCCGAGAGGGATGGAGGCTTGCTGCTGTTGGCTGCAGTGACATCTCCTCTGTTATGAATATTGTTCTGTTATGAATATTGTCTGTATATTGAAGAGGCACAATGGACAATATATATAAGGAGTAAAAGAGGATATTATAGGGGAATATGCCATATACGAATAAGAAAACCCAGACATGTAAGAAAACAACTAAAACAGTCTTATTATATCTCTAGTACTCTTAACACCCCCTTAAAATACAAAACATATGTAATAGCATTACATTTGAAAAGAGTTGTAACTAACATAGTAAAAATCCGAAGTCTGAGTCTTGATAATGTCATCGTAGTGTTCAGGTCTTGAAAAAACTGTGACGGATTTAGATGGACACAATAGAAGACTTAAAAAAAGACTCAACAGACTATAGATATTGCCAATAGCTAACTTCTCATCCTCAAGCCCCCGAAAATCTCCACCCGACCATCCTTTTCATCACAAAAAAAGACTCAACAGACTATAGATATTGCCAATAGCTAACTTCTCATCCTCAAGCCCCCGAAAATCTCCACCCGACCATCCTTTTCATCACAAAGCCACTAACCACTCCACTCCATCCTCTCTCCATCTCTTTCCCCGTCTCTCCCTCACACAGGTGAGCACGAGGGGCGACGCTGGGGTGGCGGCTGGACCCAGGTAGGGAGAGCCCGGTGGCGGTGGCTTGGTGACAACACGGGCTCTTGGGCAGTGCCTCCAGGCAATGGCGTGAAGAGGATGGGCAGCAGCGGCGACCGAACGCGGTGGCATGGCGCGACAGGCGCAGAGGACAGGAAGACGGTGGCAGCTAAAGGGGAGGCTAGGTGGAAGATGGCGGCGACTTCGAAGCATTATCGGGTAGACCGGATCTAGATGGATCCAGCGGCGGGGAGCCCTGATCCCGTGGCGAGAACCGATTAGATGGCCGGGAGGATGGAAGCGCGGTGCGGGCGCCAATTCGGGCCAGAGGTGCCCGGACCATCGGTGACTGGGCACGGGCAAGACGCCGGAGGTGGTGGCCAAAGGGGAGCCCGACGGCGGTGTGGAGCAAGGGCTTGTGCTAGAGACGCAACGTCAGCAAGGAGGCCGGAACCAGTGTGAGCATTCAAGCGAGAGGCGGCGACGAGATCTGGCGGCGACGGACATGGAAGCGGCGGCCGAAGGGCGGCAACAGCAGTGGCGGCCAGGACGTGGGAGTCCTAAGGTGGCAAGGAGGGCGCAGACTCAGGCGGGCGTATGCTGGTGGTGCAGGGCGCTGACGCGGGCCAGCGGCATCAACGGGAGACGGCTAATTTTGGCCTAGAGGCGGCTAGATCCGAGCTCCACGCTGTCGGAGGTGGCCAGATCCAGGTGGCGGTGCGGTGCGAGCGAGAGGCACGCGCGATGTCACAGGCGGCCGAGAGATGCGGAGGCCAAATCGACGGCGGCGGACAGATCCGAAGAGGTGGCCACCCCCGAGAGCGGAGATCGATCCTCCCAGAGGCAGCAACAACGGAAGTAGATCGAGATCGACGTTAGGGTTTTAACCTAAACTCTGATACCATGTTATGAGTATTGTGTGTATATTGAAGAGGCCCAATGGGTAATATATATATAGAGTACAAGAGAATATTACAGGGGAATATGCCATATATGGATAAGGAAACCCAGACATACAAGGAAACAACTAAAATAGTCTATTATATCTCTAGACGCCCTAGCCGATACTCCACCGCAAAATCATATCCCACAAGTTTGCTCGCCCAGTGATGCTGTGGGATTGTAGATAGCCGCTGATCCAAGAAAAACTTAAGACTGTAGTGGTCGGTGAGAACCAAGAACGAACAACCCCATAAATACAGGCGCTAGTGGCGTATTGCCTGGACCAAGCCAATCAGCTCCAGCTCATAAACCGCTAGTTTTGCATGATGTGCTACAATGGGTAGACTGAAGAACGCCACTGGTCTGGTGCCTTGATGAAGTATTGCGCCAAACCCGGAGCCGGATGCGTCGGATTCGACAATGAAAGGCCTAGTGAAGTCAGGAAGCTAAAGGACCAGGCCGAATGACAAGGCACGTTTGAGTGCGATGAATGCCGCTGATGCCTCCTCGGACCAACGAAACATCTCCTTGCGTAGTAGGTGTCAGTGGTGCTATGATGGCACCGTAATTCCAGATAAACCGGTAGTAATAGCCGGCCAGGCCGAGGAAGGTGCGTACGACGCGCACTAAAGTTGGAGTCAGCCATTGTTTGACGGCTACCACCTTTTGCGGGTCCATGGCCACGCCGGCTGCGGTGATGATATGGCCCAAATACGACACCGAGGTTGCACCGAATAAGCATTTGGACCGCTTGAGGATGGGGTGATGACGACGCAATTCCTGAAAGACCATGCGGATATGGCAAAGATGTTCAGCCCAAGAAGTGTTGTAAATCAGAATATCATCAAAAAAGACGAGGACGAAACGCCGGAGAAATGATCCCAAGATGACGTTCATGAGTGCTTGAAAGGTGGCCAGTGCGTTCCTCAGGCCAAAGGGCATGACGAGGAATTCATAATGGCCTTGATGTGTGCGGAACGCCGTCTTTGGTATGTTGTCCGGGTGCATGCACACTTGATAGTATCCCGAACGAAGATCCAATATTGTGAAAAATCACGCACCGCGTAGCTCGTCCAATAGCTCCACCACTGGAATGGGAAATTTATCTTTGACGTTCTCATTTAGGGCACGGTAGTCTATGTAGAAACGCCATGAGTCATCTTTCTTGCGCACCAAGAGGGCCGGTGGCGATAATGCCAATGTGCTGATGCGAATTATGCCCTGGCATAGCATGTCTTAACACTGTCGCTCAAGTTCATCCTTTTGCAACTGGGGGTAGTGATACAGCCGCACGACCACCTCGTCTGTATTACTAAGGTGGATGCGGTGTCATAAGGTCGTGGGGGAGGCAAGCCAGTAGGCAATGCGAACAGATCCTAGAATTCATCAAGAATGGCTCCGAGGAGCGTACCATCACTCCCTATCATGCTGCGGATCGTCGGGCCCTATGTAGAATTGCCGTGGAGTGAAACGTGCCGGTCTTGGTGCCAGAAGGACATAGATAAGCAGTTGAAATCCCACGTGATTAGGCCAAGAGTAGCAAGCCATTCAACACCCAAGATGACGTCAAAGCCTGCCAATGGAATGGAATAGAAATTCATGGCAAAGGCCTCCGGTCCAATATGCCCAGGCAATTGCCTACAAGTCCCCTCCGTGGTGAGATGGTCGCCGTTCGCCACCGCTACACGCATGCCGTGGAGCACCGGCCTACCCCACACCAAGTCAGGATATGATTTCACATGGGTTATCTTTGATCGATTAACAAAGGTTGCCCATTTTATCCCTGTAAAGACCACTTACAAGGGAGACAAGTTGGTTGAATTGTACATGGCCCACATTGAATGCCTATATAGAGTACCCAAAAGAATAGTTTTGGATCGAGGTTCCTAGTTCACCTCGCATTTTTGGGCTAGTCTGCACGATGCCCTTGGAGCTCACCTTAATTTCAGCACCACCTATCACCCTCAAATGGATGAACAGACCGAAAGAACAAACTAAAATCTAGAGGACATGCTCAGGGCTTGTGCCCTAGAGTTCACTACGGATTGGGAGAAATGCTTGCTCTATGCCGAGTTCTCTTACAACAACGGCCGTCAATCCAGTCTCAAGATGTCACCCTTCGAGGCTCTTTATGGCAGGAAATGCAGAACTCCCCTACATTGGTCAGAGACCGAAGAATGTTATATCTTTGGACCGGACACTCTTAAGCAAGCCGAAGAAAAGGTCAGGCTAATTAGAGACCGCCTTCAAGCTGCTCAGTCCAAAAAGAAGAGCTATGTCGACAATGGTCGCAGAGAGCAAACCATCTAAGTTGGGGATCACGTCTACCTCAAAGTGTCACCCCTCGAAGGAGTTTGAAGGTTCAAGGTGAAAGGCAAGCTTGCACCTAGAATATAGGCCCATTTTCAGTCATCGCTAAGTGCGGAGAGGTCGCCTACAAATTGAAGTTACCCGCAAGTCTGGCAGATGTGCACAACGTGTTCCACGTCTCACAACTAAAAAAGTGCCTTAGAGTTCCTAAAGAGCAAGTACCACTTGAAACCATCGAGCTTCAAAAGGACCTTACCTACCCAGAGCATCCGATCAAAATTCTCAACACCATGGAGAAGCAGACCAGACACCAAACCATCCGCCTTTGCAAGGTTCAGTGGAGTAACCACTCAGTGCGAGAAGCAATTTGGGAGCACAAAGATCAGCTTAGAATAGACTTCCCCTTTTTGTTCCCGGTTCAGCTCGAATCTCGAGATCGAGATTCTATTTAAAGGGGGTAGGATTTGTAACATCCCATTTTTGGGTATGTTATCGTTGCATGAAATTTGGGGTTTTGTTTGAATTTAAAATTCAGTCTTGTTTTTTTATCTTGCCTGTTTATCCTTTCTTTTCCCCACCAAAAATTCAAAATTTCCCTTGTGTGCCGGCCCTTTTTCCTTGTTTGCCCAACCGGCCTTTTTCCCTTTCCCTGCCTTTCGGCCCAACCGGCCCAGCCAACCTAGCGTCCCTCCCCTTCCTCCTCTCTCCCCCTTTTCCTCTGTTCCCGCCTGAGCGCAAGCGCCGCTCGCGTAGCGACGCCACCCGCGGTTTTCTTTCCTCCCTCCCCCCAACGCTAGCCTTCTTCGTGTTAGCTCCATCACCTGGCCCGTACCTTCCCTGCTAGGCCTAGATCCCTGCCTCGCCCGCCAGCCTCGCCGCGCGTTGACTCCCTCCGCTTTCGCACCATGACACCACCGAGGCCGCTTCCGGTTTTGCCGTCGCATCCGGGCCAACTCAGGGCATTGATGCCCTGCATTTGCTCCAGCTGTGCCAAATCTACATGCCTCCCAGCTTAGCCTACTGATTCCCCCACCTAGCTTCGCCGCCGCGCTGCCGTACTCGAGCGTCAATTCTACTTTAGCGTTGCCTCTTTCCCGCGTACATTGACTCCTCAGAAGCCATTGCATGGCCAGCGCCTTCCTCCCCCTTAGCCCGGCGCTAGCTTCGCCCCTCCCCACTTGAGCACACAGTATGCCCACTACCACACCTGCGCCTTAACTCTTAGCCAACGCTCCCCACTTCATCTCCTCTCCTATAAATTCTCGATCAATTCCCAAACGCACTTCACCCATCTCCTGCTCTAATTCCCACACTCAAATTCACCGCCGCCGAAAGCTCCTTTGGCCGTCGCCGTCGGTAACCCTCTCTGGAGTATCACAAGCGGCATTGACCCTTTCCCTAAGCTTCTCTTACTCCCCTAATGCCCCCATGAAGCCTCATTGGATTCTTCTCCTTTGCAGCTCGCCGGAGCTCGTTTCTTCCTCAATTCTGGCAGCTTCTACTCGCCAATGACTCCGACCGCCGTCACCCGATCTCATTCGCCGGTAGCATCCTCACCGTACAGTGAAGACAACCATGATGCCAATTTGGAGTTCCGCCACCCTCTCCCCCAACGCCGATCGCTCGCCTCCGCCGTTTGAGATCGTCGTCGCCAGCCCGCCTTAGGCCTCCCCAAGCCCTGTTTCTCTTTCGGTGAGTTACTGTCATTCCCCAGTAGCTCCTCTCCTATTTATTTTGTACTCTCATTTTCGGTATCGCCACTGCACCCCTCCCTGTTCTGGCACTACCATATGGTCGCCGCCGACCGCCACCACCAAATTAGTCAACGAGACTAGGGCCGAACGTGCATTTAGGCATAAATATCCTATTTTTGAAATGCTCATGTCTGACCGTCACCTCTATCGCCGGCAATGAGCTCTTTCGTTACCGGCCAAAAAGGGGTGGGGGCCATGCGTTGACGAAGGTTGCCATTCGGACAGTCCAAATGTTCACCCACGGACGATTGGACGGTCCGAACAACACTTCACTGATTGGGCGGCTCGCACGTCCCAGCTGCTCAGAGAGTCCGAACTTTTTCATGGACGATCAGACAGTCCAAACAACCATTCGTTGATCGGGTGGCTCACATGTCCTAGCCGTTTGGACAATCCGAACTTTTCCACGGACGATTGGACAGTCTGAAAGTCCCTTCAGCTAATCGAACGGTTCGAACATCCCGAACGACCGAACCAGTCTAAACTTAAACCAGGCCCACATGTCAGAGAGAGAGCTCTCTCTCCTCTCTTTATTTTTGGGATTTTTCTGAAAATAAATTTTGGAGAGCTCGTTCACCCTCGTCGTAACACGGAATTTAGCGAAACTTGTTTTTAAAATTTTCTAAATTCAAGCTCTTTCTATTGGTTCTAGTTTTGTCCAATTTGGAGTTCATCTAAATTTTATTTGGGTATTTATTTGCTCTTGCGTGTCAGTTGCATTTTGGCGACTCCTTCCGACTAGAGTTCGAGGATGCCCCCAAACCGCAGGTCGACGCTCAGCAAGACCAGCAGGACTTCCCAACCTGAGACCCAGGCGAGTCAGCATTTTGATCATTTGTTTCATGCAAATCATATTCGTTTAAAATTATTCAAAAAGCATGCGTTACTTTATGTACAAACATATGTCACTTGTAAGTTAGCTATTACCTAAATTGCTAAATTAGCACTATATAGCTATAACGTTCTTGGTAACTTGATAAACCCATAATCCTTGTCACCATAGGAACTATGTCTAAACAGAAATAGCTATAAGTATTAATTAAAAGCCATGCTAGTTGAGTCAAAGCTAGGGTATTAGCTGCCCTGAACACCATCCTTTAAATATAAAATCTTTTTTTGGGAGTCATGGGATGTAGATGACAGATACTTTGCTATAACTTATTCTATACTTCTCAAAACTCTAAAAACTTGCTACGCCTATCTAGACAGATAGTAAGAGAGGTTGGTGTGGATGTAACACGAGAACTTGTGGTTTGTAGTATGCACCGCCCAGACAAATTAAGGACTTAATCTTATGATGACCTCTTCATGTAAAATAATACAACCACAAGCTGGCATATTGTAGGCATTGCTAACTAATTTGCATCGCTGGTAGGGGAAAACACCATTGGAGTGACCCACGAGTCGTGGTGCTGGATTTAAGCCGTCGTGGATATGAGTCATGTTGCTGGTTTAAGCCGTCGTATAGCACAAGAGAGGGTTTGGGTGGGGCGAATATAGCCTCCCCCAGATGAAATCTTAGCGGGTGCAATCCTTTGCTAGATATATTGTAAAGGCCATGTGGTAATCCTCTTGATCTGTATGTCAAAGGAAACATGCGGAATATAGCAATTTGGTTATCTCTTGTTGGTAAAATGGTACAATCTCTATAGAGTATAAACTATTCAAACAGTCGTACTCACGGTCAAGAGCAGACATGGAAACCTCCTTGAGTTCTGTTTCCAAACCTTTGCAGGTGGGAGAAAACAAAACGAAGGGATGTACTTCGATTTTAATTTTTCCTGAAGGGATTTACTCTAACATGTTAAGTATGGTGGATGTAACCTAAAAATTAAAACTTTAGCATTGGTGGATAGAACTATGTAACTGGTGGATAGAACCTACACTGCAATAATTATGGCATATGTTTAAAAAAAAGCATTTTTTGTCGAAATGCTAGGCTGTAGGAATTTTACTAATAGTATTTACAAACATAGCTTTCTGCGAAATAAAAGAAACCGATCCTTCATTGATTAAACCTTACATCTTATTTAAATGCATCATATATGTTGGCTCGCGAAGCACGGTTGTGTATGCTCAATCTTGCTCTCAATTCCCCACAATTTGAGAACCAAGATAATACGCTTTTTACGAGGACCAAGGCACAATAGAGGTGAAGACAATGGCAGCCTAGCCTCTCCTCACAGTCTAGTTGACCATACTAACTTTTGAGTAGGCCCAATATTGGTTAGAGCCTAACCAATATCAATTCCACCTAGGTTGTCCGAGTCGCTGCCTATAGAGTGTTGTACCCTCCTATTTCAGTTTCCACTTCTTTTGTAATGTAATCATTTGGCCTAAGGGCCCGTTTGTCAATGAAACCCGGCATAGATTAATTAAACTCTGGTATGGTATGTATTATTGTTATGGTCCGTATCTAGTATGAGATGAATGAGTCATGTATTTGTGACTACTATCTACTGATCCAGATAATAGTGCAGATTATTCACAGAGGATTTGGATACGCTAAATCCGGGTCTGACAACATCTAAACCCAAACAGAACAGGGAGCCTCTATCTAACCAACCAAGCAAAGCGCAGCACTAACCATCAGAGTGGTACCACGGAACCAACCGACAAACAATCAAAGAAACCTAACCCCAATCCCCACCACCACCGCAACAAGCAGATCAAGAAACGGCCCAACAATCACAACGAACGAGCCTAAAAACAGTACAGAAAAGAAAAGAGGCCTCGGCTCACCATCGTCGCTGTCGAGGTCGATGGTCACCTCCCTGCGGCCGCGGCCACTCATGGCGACCGATGGATCCATAGGGTTTTGTTCCACGGATTCGGGGGAATAAATAGGCGACTGGGGGATTTGGGAAGTCGGTGGGAGTGAGGGAGCGGAAGGGGACGAGTTCTTGCTTCTTTCCCCTTCGATTCCTTTCGTGGAGCAAAGGACGTTTCGCTCCTGAGGGACCGGACG
Source organism: Melocanna baccifera (assembly GCA_036346265.1). Classification (NCBI taxonomy): domain Eukaryota; kingdom Viridiplantae; phylum Streptophyta; class Magnoliopsida; order Poales; family Poaceae; genus Melocanna; species Melocanna baccifera. Next base: position 17,144,047 of record CM070707.1, on the reverse strand, counting down.
AGTGGCGACGTGTCGACACGTGGACGGAGTGATGTTGTTGGGTTTTAGAGATGGTACGCGATGCGAGCCGTTGGATCTGGATCCGGAAACGGCATGACAAGCCCGTGTCTGCGGCGTGTAGGGCTGTAAAAAAAGTTCGAAGCTCGCGAACTACTCAAGCTTGATTCGTTTTAGACTCGACTCGAGCTCCAAACGAACCGAACGCGAGCCTGATATTAAACTCGCGAGCTATTTACGAGCTTGTGATATTTTACCCCAAATCCCCCATATCCCATCCCGCCCCCCCCCCCCCCCGCCCGCTCCTCCTCTCCTCGTGCCCCCCGCCCGCTCCTCTCCCCAGTCCCCACCCCATCCCCTCCTCTCCCCCCGGCCCCCGGCGGCCTGGCCCCCTCCTCGCCCCCGTCGCCGCCCTCCTCTCCCCTATCACCCTCCTCTCCCCACCTCGTCCCCCCTCCCCGCCGCCCCTCCTCCCCCCATCCGGCGCCCTACCCCGTCCCCCCCTCCTCCTCCCATCCGCGCCCCACCCCGCCCCCCGCCGCCTCCTCCCCGCGCCTCCTCGCCCCGCGCGCCTCCTCCCGCCGCGCCTCCTCCTCCGCGCTCGGCCGCCCGATGCCGCCACCGCTCGGCGCCCCTCCTCTCCCCCGCCGCCGACGCCCCTCCTCGACCCAGACCGGCCTAACAGGTACCGAGTTTTGTCCGAGCCGAGCTCGAATGAGCTTGAAATTGTCAAGCTCGGCTCGAGTTTCTACCGAGCTCGAGCCGAGCCAGGTCAAGCTCGCTCGAGATCGGCTCGTTTACAGCCCTAGCGGTGTGCTTAACAGGCTGACTGTTCATAAATATGGTACTGTAGTTTTTTCTTTCTAATTTAGCATTCGAATGTGTTTTTATAAATCTAGTTATTTTTCTGAGCTAAATAGCTCTAACAGACAGCATACATCATCTACCACACTATAGTGTGCTAAGGAACAATGGCTCAGTAGGCAAGCAGGTGCTCGGTAGGTAATTAAATAGTGTTAAATAATCATGATTAACACTATAAGTGTCATACCATCCAGATGTGTGAACAGTTCTAACAGGCTGCAGCGTACGAGTTGTTGGGCCGGTTGAGGGGTAAAATTGGGAGAAACTCTATCTGCAAAGCGAAAGGAGCAGAGATGATTCGCGGGGAAAAAGACAAGAACTAGAGAAGGCAGAGAGGTACGGCGCCGGCGCCGGCGAGCGCGACGCGGCCCGATTATGCGGGGACTGGCAGGGGCGCTCGCTCGGCTGCGTCGCCCGGCGGCAGCTCTTCGGTCGTTTCCTTTCTCCGTCTCTCCCAGGCCTATCTGTAAGCAAGGTGGCGGCGTGCAGTGATCGGGTGTTAGTAACGGGATGATGGGCTGGCCTAGCACGTGGCTGTGGTGCCATGTTTGCAACCATATATCTCTTCCTTCTTATTCTTCTTCTTTCTATTGGTGTTACATTTATATTCAAGGTAAAATTAATGTAGATAATACCCTAGAATTCAGAATGCAAAGGTGGTGGGGCGGGCAATATGCCAACAAGAATCAGGAAAAGGAGTACCACCTACATTTTTTCTTATCAAAAACTAGCTGAAACTAGCTGAATGCCCATGTGTTACAACAGAGAATAATATTTAGGTACAAATATGTTACAAAACTATCAATTACACCAGCGATACTATAACCATTTCAGTCCATGATCTTTTCTGCTGTTGCACCCTCAATCCTCGCATACTCATCTTTCCTACAAGGTGGGAAACATTTGATGACATTTCATCAGTGTCTTGCATGTTTCAGTTATCAGAGGCGCCAGGAATAATCGAAGAGGGGAGACTCAACTTGTGATTTCTCTCTAGCCGTGCACCACAATATTACATAACAGGATCATACAGTATTCCATCCCAGATATTCCTCATGGGTTCATAATAAATTGTTTGTAAGACTGCTGATAACACATCAACGAATTATCATATATTGCAGAAGAATGTGCTGAGAATATTTTATCTCACTTGCCTTTTTTTTTTTTTTGGAATAGTAGATGGTGTCTCAACCTTGCCCTTAAGTACCGAATCCTTCTTACTGCTCACATTGTCAAGCTGTAAACTTCAAAACCATGTAGGACAGGTTATTAAAAATTGAAAATGGGTAAAAAGAAGCAGGAAAGTAGCTCCCTTGTTAGAAAAACTCCGTCACAAACAGAACACACCTTAGCAGCTTCGCTTTTCAATTTTGCAGTAAGTTGCTTCTCAGTCTTCCTGCCAACAATAATTTATGCAGGTGATTGCTGAATATTTTATAAACGAAAACCCCCTACGGGATGATTTCATTATCTCGACATCCAGGTGATTGCTGATATCGTTAAATGTGTCACCCATTAAGGCATTCAGTGACCTAGAATCATTAGTTGCAGCTTCTGAATACTCTGTATGATCTCCACCCACCAATCAATTACTGATACATGTGTAGATGGATCAAATTTGGTATCAACATGGCAAATCTATAATAAAAAATATATAATTATTCAGATTTTAGACTAAAGTGAGGATCAAAGAATGATTCATGAAAACACATATACTGTAGTTGGAGGAAATGTGTACATATGACATCAAAAGGGATGTAGTTGCAGATCAACTTTGTAACTGTCTTGCTATTTGAGGGAACAGAAAAAACAGTTACCGATAGAAGTTCCACAAGAATGTATCTTATTTTCTTATTAGTCTTTGAATAGTTTTAGTTCAGCCAAACATCATTGATGTCATAAATTCTTTTCCTTTATCAAAATAAAACCAGAAAATCCTTTTATCATTTTCTGTCTCATTTTCTTTAAGGTTTAAACTTCTGAAAGCCCATTCTCCTTCATTCTAGCTTCGATTGAACCCGTTCAAATTTTTAAATTCATATAAAATCAAGATCAATCCAAATTTGTAATATTTTCAAATTTTAGAGTTATTTGAATTTTATTTAAATTTAGAGAGTTATTTTCACGTGTAGACTACCACGATTCCAGAGAGTTTTACGACGATTATTCGTATCAGACTACAAAGCAAGGCAAGTCACGCATTCTTAACCATATTGATCCTAATTTATAAATAAAATTTATATTGTTTCAAATTATATTGCATGCTTAATTTTTATTCTTTTATATTTTAAATTTAGTTTTACTTTAGTTAATTCCCGCTTGTTATGACACCATTGGCTTTGCAAATTCATGTACCTTGTTACCTTATATCAAAACTCTAGTTAGTACATAAGTATGGCTAGAGAACTTTTATAGCAAATACTTAGATCTGTATAGATATAACTTAGGTTAGGATAACCTTTTTTACATAAAATGATAAGCTTTTATAATATATTCTTGACTTCGGTGAGTCAAAAAGGTCTATGGAATATTTTAAACAAAATATAAAACTTGATTTAGACTTATACCATGGATAGATGGTTGGTGCTTGCTAGTATACGTTGTAACTTGATAGCTCGACGTGGATACTAAGCACGAGTATATGGTTAGAGCCTAAATCAATTAAGGACCAGTATGTGAGCTACTACTGTAAAGCCCTATCGTCCTATAATAAGGTTGGTATGGGACAATCTTGACTGACTAATTAGCGGGTCCCAACTCGAGTCTTGCTACAGTCTAGATGTGAGTGTGGCGTAGGTCATGAGAAATCTCACATGGCACAATAGGGAGTCCTAATCTGGTGGATTCCTTATTAAGGTGAAATCTTAGTGGAGACATGATCAGGTTGAAGGTTTAGCTTTGTAAAGACCTTATTATGGTTACTCAATCACACGTCCAAGGAAACGTGTAATGGCTGACATAATGAGTTAATCATATATTGTGGATAAAGCCATACAACCTCTATAGAATGTATAAACTATCCTGGATGGTCGTACCCATGATCATAAGCATGCTGAGTAAAGTTTTTCATATATTAGACTTTATTTTTGTAAAAATGGTTTTAGATGAAAATATGGTATCTTTTAGAGAAAGATAGTCTAGGTGGGATATCTGTGGTTAGGTAGTACTAGGTCGGTGTTTGCATTAACGATATTACTTTATTTAAATGTATGTCTGTACTTATAGTATTAAATTTAGTAATTTTAATTTATTTATTGTATTTCATTTAAATATTATTTTATGCTCAAATAATCATATAAGTCTTCCTTTAGGGTCTTACATTTTCCTATGTGACTTACGGAGTACAAGTTTGTACTCACCTTTACTATTATCATCTTAGAGGAGGACGACTTCGAATACGGTGAGGACCAGGATGAGTAGACCATATCTAACTGTCGTTTGCCTGTGGGCATGCACTACCACACAGAGCGTCATCACAAGCGGTTCGGAATTGTCATCACAGACGGTTTTCTGAACCATCTGAATTTATGTGTCAGTGATAATCGCAGGTTACCATAGACGGTTTGTGAGTCGTCTGTGATAAATACAACACAGATGGTCTGTAACTAGAACCGTCTGTGAATAACAATATTACAGACGACCTAAACCAAAAACTATCTGTGATACTTTCCCATCATAGACGGTTGGTAGATAGAACTATCAGTGATATGCAGGTATTACAAATGGTTTTTGGTTAGAGTTATCTGTGATAATCCTTCATAGACAGTTTATACCACAAAACTATCTCTCATAGTTCATTCTATACATAAATTTTTTTCTATTTTTTGGCTTACCTTTGAAAATAAGCAAATACAGCAACAAACAAAACATCACATTTCATTAATATTAGAATCCACCATTATAGCATAACAAGATAACAAGCATATTACCCAACTAATATAGTAAGAATATGGCAACAACACAACTCCTAATCCTACGAACTCAACTCTTTAACATGGCAAGAATATATAAGAAGCATAGATCCTACCAGACAGTAGAAGCTGGATGTAGCTGGATGTCCTTAACACCTGCCATCAAGGAAGAGAGGGGAGGGGATTGGATGGCGGTCGGATATCACAAGCAATAAAGAAGAGGTACTGGCGGTAGCGTCACCTTTGTGTCACAATGGTGACAATGCACAAGACACTCTTATGACACTTATGACAAGAGTGTCTTGCGTACTGAACCGTGGTGTCACGACAGAGGCAGAGGAGCTAGCTCATGGCAGTAGTCTCGGCGTTGTCGAGGGGAGGATGTAGGAAGCTAGGAAAGGGAGTGGGGGATTAATAGGGGCAAAAGGTGGGAGGAATCGGTGCTTGCCATTCAATGTAGAGAGAATGGACGTGTGAGATCGAAATCCTAGGGGATATACCATGGATCAGTGATATGTCATTATCACAGACGGTTTGTTATACGAATCATCTATGATAATACACATATCAGAGATAGTTTATTATACAAACCGTATGTGATAATGTCCGCCGCTTCACCTTCAGCAGCCAATCCCCGAGCGCCACAGTTGCTCTGTTCGGACAGTCCGAATGTCCTTACTAGAGATGGTTTGTTATACAGACCGTTTGTGATAACGCTCAAATATGCGCGCTACTCTTGCCTATTAAAATTTTGATGCAAGCAACCCTTAAACTTCCACACCGTTCTGGCTCAAATATGCGCGATGTATAATTCTTTGATACCATAAACTCAATCTCTTCTAAACTGTCCTCTTCCTGATCATCTTCTTCACCAGATTTCTCAATAATGGCATCTAATATTATTTTGATCTCCTTCCTCTCATATATCCATTATGAGTTGTTCGGCCACAACCTTACACAGATGGCTAACAACTTATGTTTGGAGCAGCTCCTCCACTCACGCCCTACTCTCCTTCCTCGACTCGCTTCCATCCATCAGCTGGATCTCATTATCCACCGTCGATGGAGGTTTCTCATTTTTGCTCAGGAAAGAGAAACCACCCTCAGCCTCGTTCTTCTCTTCAATGTGCGCAAAGCGGAAGAAACTCTTATGACAGTGGAGAGACACATGAATAACATTGCCGATCAAGCAGATGTGGCCAATTTTGAGGAAGATTACCATAGCATCCTCTTTGATATTATAAACCATGCTAATGATTTGCTCGAGCTAGAGGAGGAAGTAGAGAGGGCAAGGATAATCTTCACAACATTCGAGAACGCAGGCGCTAATTCTCCAACTCCAAAAGTAGAAGAGGAAGCATATAAAACCCAGAAGACCAAGATCTGAGAATCTCTTTTTTGGGACTTTTGTAATAAATTTGACTTGAATTTGTCTTTTATAAATTAAAGTGACTAGTCACACTTATCTGTTCCAGCTCAGTACGTAGCTTCTGCATGTAGTTCATATATATATGAGATGGCTGATGAGTCGTAATTCTTCAAGCAGATTATAAGTTTTTGTTAGTTATTTTGATCATATTCATTTAGAAAATATCTACTTAGTCAGTTGGTCTTAAGGACTAGGCACAAGATTTAGGTGGTGGTTGTGTAGTGTATGACACAAGATAAAATACAAATGGTTGTAAACAAAAATTGTTTGTGATAGTTTCATAAACAATTCTAACAAAAAGCCATCTATGATAATGAACAAAACACGGACAGTTGTATGTAAAAACCGTCTGTGATATTTTATAGACGGCTCTAATTAAAAGCCGTCTATGATAATAGGAGATATCACAGACGGCTTTTAAACTTAACCGTCTGTGATAGTTTCAAAGAAGGTTTTCACCATGAACCGTCTGTGATGAGGTGCCCAATATAGCTTGTTTTGTAGTAGTGATGCTTGGGATTTGCTTTTATCAATTTACTTTCGCAGTGTTTTTCCTTATTATTATTGCCAATAAGCACTGGTATAAACTTTAGTCATAAGACCGTACTCTTTTAATTAATAAAGTTTATCATTTATGCTTGATATACATCCCTGATCCTGGACTAGTGCGATTTACACAGAGAATCTGGAGTCATCACTCTGGGGTCCAACAAAGTGGTTCTTATAGATAGGGGAGTTTTAATTCTTGCTTCATTTTTGCATTATGTATATATCGCATTGCATTGTAAGATATGTACTTTGGATTTGAGCTTTGACTATTACTCATTTGTGATGTAATCTTAGCTTGATGTTCCTCCTTGTCATGTTATACGTATTTAGCTAACTTTTTCATGATTTTGTATGTATGATTAAATGTTTGTCATCATAGCTTAATTTTTCAACCTAAACTTAATTTCACAGGTGGTACCATTTTTGCAATTGGTATCTTTTAAATTTGCAAGGATAGATTTTTTTGACTAGTTTATTCTCTAGTGATCCTTTTATGATATATGCCATATCAAAAATGCTCTATTGAATTCTTTATTGTGCTTTATTTAGTGCTATGCTAGTTATTTTGAAATCATGTCTTGCTCTTTGAATTAGTGCTTGGTAAAATGACCACTTTTGTACAAAAAGTTGGATTTCAACAATTCTTCTTCATGAGACTTCTTGTCATTCATATGGCATAAACTCAGGGAGAGTTTTGTACGATTAAGACCTTTTTTAAGTATAATGCTTGAAATGGTAGATAATAGCTTGAGATCAATGAAAATAAAGAAATGATGAAATTTGGTTGAAGCTTAGGGGGTAGTTGTAAATTACTCCTAGTCTAATACTTACTTCACTGAGATAGGCCATAAAAATATAATAAATGACAGAAGCTTAAGAGGCAATTATGGATGACTTCTAGTTCAGGACTTGCTTTGCTAATATAAAGCCTAATTGATTTCTAAAACATCAAGAATGACTTTTATCTGGTACTTAAGTATAATTGACTAAAATTGTTCTTCTAGCACTTTAAATGATTTAACTTGAGTTTCTTGGCTCCATTTAGCCTTCTTGATATGGCTTAGCTCATATTTAGATATTTTTAGTTAAACTTTTTAATTTTGAAGCCTTGCTTAACTTGAAACTAAATTGAATGTTGTAAATTGTGCTATCTTATCTAGATTGGTTATATATGCCTTATCATGATCTAAATAGTTTTGTATGTATTTTATGGATTCAAGTGGTGTCTTTTATCTTTAACCCCACTTTGGATAATTTTCAAAGCTCATTTAGGTTATGCATATTCATTCATTCATGCATACTCTTTCTTGCTCCCTTATAGTTTACAAATGGTGTCACACATCATTTTAGGGGGGAAAATGAGTATTTGTGAGCTTGCATTGCTTCCATGATCCTTGATAACTATTTTGCCAAAAGGGGGATAATGTTTGAGGTAAAATTTTGCATTAGTCTAAATAGGGTGAATTTGATAGGAATGAACTTAGAAAGGGGAGAACGATTAAAAAGGTTAAAAAGGGAGAGAGTGAGCTTTGTGAGGTTGCATTAGAGCAAAATGACCTTTGATGTGAGAAAAATGTATTTTGAGTCATAATTGATTTTTTGTTTTCAAGTGTATTGCATTTGTTCTTGCTTGCTATGAAATCAATCCTAAAGAACAATTGATTTTTTATTTGGACTATGAGCAAGATTGTCCTATTTGAGGTATTTTAGGTGTGGATAGAGCTTTTAGTGAAAACTTGTTCTTTCTGATCTTAGCACCATTCCACATCTTACCATTGTAGTTATGTTCCTTCTTTCTCTTAAATCTAGACCGTTAGTGGCTCTTGCAGCTTATGTGCTTTAAAAGTCCAAAATTCAAACTCAAATTTTTTCCTTTAAAGTGTTTGTCAAATTACTTATAAGGGGGAGATTGTAAGACCATATGATGGTAGCCCCATGTGAGTAATGAGTATTTGATATTGCTTGTGCTTTGCGTTTGTTAATTGAGTTTGATTTTTGCGAAAATTTGAAGTGTAACCTATGCTCTGTGTAGCACCAGTCAAACCAGCCTAGAATGGTGGTCTAATTGCTGAGGAGTGGCGGTCAAACCGGCAATGCTTGACGGTCTGAGCGGCTTGCTAGCCGTGGTCAAACCGACCCTCTGTCAAGTTGTTGAGTGTGTTCTGTCATTTTGGTTATGAGTCATGGTGGTGTCATACAGTATTAGTCATAGTGTGTCCATACAAGTGTTAGTCATGGGGTTTTCATGCAAGGGTTAGTCATGGTGTAGGTCTATACATATGTTTTACTAATTGAGAGTCAAGTGCATGTTATTTATAATCGGATCGATTACGTTGTCTTTGATATTAGGTGTTTTCATGATAGATTGTGGTCAGCGGTAAGACCGAGGTTTGATGGCCATGGAGTGTCATGTAAGTCTAGGTGAAGCATCATCTCAAGTTGAGAGTATGGGAGAAAGACAAGAATCGTGAGGAGGTAATGCGTGTATATGGTGTACCAATTGGTCTTGTGTGTTTCAAGTGTGACAGTTTTTGGAGTAGACGTATGATCTTGATAGCAACCAATTAGTCAGGGTTTTGGTGTATGTGAATTTGTATTTCTATTATATGTTGTTTATATTTGGGGAGAGATTTTCACAAGTCATTCACTCCCCTCTGACTCACCATACTCGATCCTATAACAACAAACTAGCAACATATGGAAGCCTATCAACATGGATACGATAAATCCTTAAAAGGACTCAAGGCAAAATAGGAAAAACGACATATCGAAAGGCGCTTTTTATTTCCCTATTCCAAACAACCCATACCTTCAACGACCTTTGCTTGATCTAAGATGCTTCAACTTGCATTTGTACATTGCAACACTGATTAAACCATTGAGTGCTTCATAATTAACAAGACATTGCAACAGTGAAATGATTACAAGGGTGTTCATGAGGTGAGTTTGTCGAACTACTACAAAATCCATACGCCTAAAAGTCTCGAGTATCAAATAGAAAAATGTCTATTAAAATTTAAAGTAACTTGATAGGTTATCAAAATACTCCTGAACTACTTTTGTTTTATGCAAGATTTGGATAACCATGAATAAAAGCACCCAATAGCCAAGTAGTACACATCAAGAATAAAAAGATACTTTACAAGTTTTTTCACATGAACAAAATGCATGAGATGGCAGTTCCAGGTAACACAGATTTAATTAATATGACATAAATTAGCATTACAATAATATTATTCATGCAATCCCTTTTAGCTTTGGATCAAATATCTTAATGTCTGATTGCTGGTCCACATGTCAGAAGTGAATGAGAACATGCAATCCGCATTTTTGAAGATCTCCTGAAGTGCCAACTTCTGCTCTTGAAAATCTCTCAAGTAATTATTCCCAACTGTTGTTCGAGAAACTACCTTGAACAATGGGTTTAGACTTGCCACAAACCTTCTAAACCAATCGTATTCCAAAAAGCTGAAAGGAATCTCATGCAAGAAAATCATTCTCATGAGCTCATGCCATGAAACATCTAGGTGAAAGCTCCAATCTCTAAAGTGAACACCACCAAGAGACCGAATTGTAGAAGTCAGCCTCCCTATGACCTTGAGAGTGCTTGTCCATTTCGTACATCTCCTTAAATGCTTCAACAGTGAACTTGTTCCCACTCTACGCTTGGCGATAATCTCATGCTCACAATGCTTGCACCTTCCTTTCACAACTTTTTCATCGATAAGTATTGGTACATAATCTTTCCAAGCATTTGATCTGCCTTTTTTATTCTCACTTCAATAAATGCCTTTTTTTATTCTCACCTCAATAGATGGACCAACACTAACAATCTCGACTTCATTACCGTCATCATCATTCACTACTAAAGAAAGCCTAATACTATACGGCAAATCATAGACGATTTTGTGAAACCGTCTGTGATGTACACTATCACAGACGGTTTTAATTTGGAAACCGTCTGTGCTGCTGAAGGATTATTACAAACAGTTCTTACAAATGAACTGTCTGTGATAGTGGACTATCATAGACAATTTTTCAGTAAAATCTGTCTGTGATAATCTAGAATATCATAGACGATTTTTACTAAAAAACCGTTTGTGATAGTCCACTATCACAAACGGCTTTTAGTCAAAAACCATCTGTGATAATCTAGACTATCACAGACGGTTTTTGACTAAAACTCATCTGTGATAATCCTGCTATGTATTTATTGCGCCGCTCAGACCGCATATGCATCTATCTTTATTTCGATCCAGATCTAGCCGGTGCTGCAGCTGGAGGTGGCAAGGCTTTCAGGCCATTTTATTTGCATGGTAGAAGGAGGCTTATTTGGCAGGAGTGCTTTGAAGATTCATTGAGTTCTTGGTTGCCCTAAATATGGTTAGTAATGAAATTTGTTTTTGGTTGCAATATCAAAATTGATCTAACTAATTAATTTTCGGTGACTGTTATATATACTTTGAAGATCTAGCTAATTTAGATTTAACTAGCCTCAATGCATTTGGTATATATGTAGTAATAATTAATTAAAATAATTTTAATACTAAGTTGTTATATATGTGCATAATATAGGACCGAAGCTGGATGTATACCACAAACCGTGTGAGTGAAGAGTACATTAATGGCGTGTTTGCTTTTACAAGAGCTGTCGAGGAGGATATGTTGAAGAAGGGGGTGGAATATATGTATTGTCCATGCACTGACTGCGAGAATTTAAAGATATTTAAGAATCGAGAGAAGATTGAAGCGCACTTGATTCGGAGGGGTTTCAAAAAGGGGTATACGTGTTGGACCAGTCATGGCGAAGTCAATGATATGCCGCCGGATGACATCGCCGGAGAAGTCAATGATATGCCACCGGAGGACATCGCTGGTGAAGTCAATGATATGCCGTCGGACAACATCGCCGGTGAAGTCAATGATATACCGCTAGATGATGATTGTGGTCGGATTCGGATAGGCTGCACGATGACAATCTGGATCAGATGCTTCGTGATGTAGAAGAGAACTATGATGAGAGAGATAGTATATTAAATTCCGAAGCTTGATGGAGGACTCGGAGAAACCTTTATTCACGTGCTGCAGATCAAAGTACACGAAGTTATCAGTTGTGCTTGAACTGTTGAAATTGAAGGCAAGTAACGGTTGGTCCGACAAGAGTTTTACGGCGCTGCTAGGTCTTTTAGTGGTCATGCCTCCAGAGGGAAATGAGTTGCCTAAAACCACGTATAAAGCCAAAAAGGTTCTCTGTCCATTGGGAATGGAAGTAGAAAGAATACATGCATGTCCGAACGACTGTATCCTCTACCGTAAAGAGTATGCAAACATTCATGTCTGTTCGGTGTGCAACGCATCCCGATACAAACCTAATAATCAATCAGATGATGATAGCGAGGGAACAGAGGTGAAAAAAGGACCTCCTGCAAAGGTGGCATGGTATCTTATTATAATTCCCCGTTTGAAGCAGTTATTTGCGAATCCAAAGGAGGCAAAACTGTTGCGATGGCACTCAGAGGAGCGCAAGAAGGATGGAATGCTAAGACACCTTCCTGATTCCACCTAGTGGAGAAACATCATAGGTGTTTTGCAGATTTCGGTGCAAAACTGAGTAATATAAGGTTTGGATTAAGTACAGATGGAATGAATCCTTTCAGTAGCATGAGCAGTCGACATAGTACTTGGCCCGTGACTCTGTGCATCTATAACGTTTCCCCTTGGTTGTGTATGAAGTGAAAGTATATTTTACTATCGATACATATCCAAGGGCCAAAACAACCTGGGAATGATATTGATGTGTACCTAGCGCCGTTGGTGGAAGATCTAAAAGTACTGTGGGATGAAGGGGTACAGAAATGAGATGCATACAAACGAGAGAACTTGACTTTGCGCTCCTTATTGTTCTGCACTATAAATTATTATCCTGCCCTTGCTAACCTATCAGGCCAGAGTACAAAAGGCGCCCCAAATTTTGTACTCACTGCGTAGATGGTACCGAGAGTGTGTGGCTGAAACACTCACATAAAATCGTGTACAGGCGTCACGACCGGTTCCTTCGGAGGGCTCACTCATACCGCAAAATGAAGAAACAATTTGACGGAGAGAAGGAAGACGGTTCAGGTCCAAGGCATTTAAGCGGAAAAGAGGCTTATAATATGGATAAGAATTTAGAAGTTGTCCTCGAAAAGGGACGTAAATGAAGGGCTCGTGAGAAGAATATTTGGAAGAAAAGATCAATATTTTGGAACTTACCTTATTTGGAGTATCTAGATGTTCGACACTGCATCGACGTCATGCACGTAGAAAAGAATGTATGTGACAGCTTGATTGGTCTCTTACTGAACATTCATGATAAAACAAAGGACGGCGTCAACGCACGGCTTGACTTGGCTGATATGGACATCAGGCCTGAGTTAGCACAGAGCAAAACAGATAATGGACAAACATACATTCCCCCTGCGTGTTACACTCTGTCTAAGGTCGAGAAAACAGAACTGTGCCAGTGCTTGCGTGGTGTCAAAGTTCTATCTGGTTACTCCAGCAATGTGAAGAAACTTGTTTCGATGCAAGATTTGAAATTAAATGGCATGAAATCTCATGATTGTCATGTGCTGATGACATAGATGCTCCATATTGCAATTAGAAATATTTTACCGATCAAAGTCCGAGAGACAATCATGTGACTATGTTATTTCTTTAACACAATTGCTCAGAAGGTCATCGATCCCGAAGGACTAGATGCTCTGCAAGACGAGGTGGTGATGAGTCTACGTCATCTTGAGATGTATTTCCCTCCTGTAAGTTCAAGCTCTATTATGTTGTTTTTGATGATAAGACAAATACTATTGTGAGACTAACATGCTTATTAGTAATGATATGATTTAGTCTCATTTGGATGAAAAGGTGAAATCAAATATGTATGCATTCGATACTTACATTCATTTATATCTTAGTGCATTCTTCGAATCTAAAATATAGATTAAACTCCACCAAAAGTCTAAGATGAATTTGTGCATATGTTTTCATTACACATTCTTATATGCACACATTTAGGGGGAGTTCACTCTATGTTTTGTGGTTTAACTAATATTACTTTATACTCAATTATTTGTGTACGGGACTAATGTTATTATCAAGTGTTTGAAAGGTTTAGTCCCAGAATTCGTTTAAATATTTGAAGATGCATGCAAAGATTGATAAGAAGATCAATATGGCTCAAGATAAAGGTCAGCATGTATTTGAATTTAAAGTATAAAGTCAACTGTGCTCTCTTAGGAAAATCGATAACACCGCACCCACCTGAGGTATTACCGCAGTGCGGTAGTACCGATTTTTGTGTGGTATGTTTTTTCCAAAGAGCACTCTTGACGGAGCTTGGACTCACCGAAATCGGTAGTACCGGATTTTCTATGGCGGAACTACTGTAGTGCGGTAGTACCGCACCGATCAGCGGAGCTACCGATGCTCGGTAGTACCAGCATCCTGAGCGGTACTACCGGAGAGCGAAACTACCGGTCTTATAACGGCGGTAGTACCACACTTTGAGTCTAAAGTTTTATTTTCAATTATTTGAAATTGAGGTGGTTATCATCAGTTACCAAAGGAAAGATTGAAGAATCTAGACACACCATTATGAATTAATAGTATGTTTTGATAATTAATGATAATCATACTGTGGGACTAACATTTTCTATGAGTTGGATGAATATGTTATGTTCCAAGATGATGAAGACTTTGAATGGTTTCATATGTTGAAGATCATCAAGTAAAGGTTCGAGATGGAAAAATGGTTTCATGAGTTGAAGATCATCAAAAGAGGATGCATCATGTGTTGATGCATATCAAGGTCTCAAAAAGGAGATGATAATGAGTTGATCATCAAGTCAAGAAAAGACAATGACCCAGACTTGAAGTAAAGATGTACATCATCAAACTTCAAGGAAATGCTTAAGGCAAAGGTATGACAAGTTAGGGTTAAGGATGTGTTCCTAGTCTTTTACCGGTCTTGGTGTTTGGTTGGATGACCGGATTGCTAGTATAGGTTTGCCGTTCTATTAAGAGGGATCTTGTCTACTAGTTTGAGTCTCATCATATGTTGATATCTCAATCTCGCTTACCCTAACTCTCCATGGCATGATACTATTATTTGCGAATATGTTTTGCAAATAGTTTAGGCTCATGCATCTAATCCTTGCAACATGTGACTATACTTTGTAAATGTATTTTGCAAATGGTTGAAGTCCATGTACCTTGTCCTTGTGGTATGATCTAAGTTTGCAACTATATTTTGCAAATTATTGTAGGTCATACAATATCACTTGCCGTGGTCTAAAATTATTTTCTTGGATATAGACCGTGATAATGACTCCATGGATCTCTTATGATTTTTGTATTTATCTAATATGTTTCAGATCATGCCAATAGATGGGTTGTGTAGCCCTCTGAATAAGCTCTCCACAGAATCCAAGATCACTCAATTCCGACATCAGAGTCAAAAGTTGTGATCGTTTTTCTGAATGCTGTCTGTGCTGAAAAACAGAAGTGCGGTAATACCGCGATTTTTACGGTAGTACCGCACTCCGGTAATACCGCACTTATAACAGCGGTAATACCGCAAAAACTGAATAACGGCTAGTTTTCTGACGTTTTGACATAGCCGTTAATGTGTGCTACAGTACATTGCGGTAGTACCGCACTTTGTACGGCAGTAATTCCGATTTCCCTGATTTTTTCAGGGGTTTGGCTCCAATGGCTAGTTTTTGTGTGTGAGGTATAAATACCCACTTGTGGCCGGTTGGAGAGTAATCTTTGATACCTCATTTCAATTCTTTGAGCTAGTGTAAGCCTCTTCACTTTATTGTGCATGTGTTGCATCTCGTGAGTAAGGAGAGAGGTTTCTAGTTGCATGTGTTGCATCTAGAGGTGGATTTTGCATCCACTTAAGCTTGTTCATTCGTTGCACGTGGTGAGAGTCAAGCGAGAGGCTTGACTTATTACTCTTGGAGTTTTCCAACTCCTAGACGTCGTTGGAGACGTCGTGTCCAGTGATCTTCTTAAAGAAGCTTGTGAGAAGACTCGGCGTGTTGTGAAGGTTGGAAGTCACCTCCGAAGCGAGGAAGAGCTACCATTAGTGGAATTGAGGTGTTTGGCTTAATTCGTGGAGCCGGTCCAATTCGTTTAGGCTTACCTCAACGTGGATTAGGAGAGACCGGCAAGTCTCCGAACACCGCGGTAAAACATCGCGTGTCATTTGTGGTTTGTTTTCTTGTGCTCAATTTACATTCAAGCAATTTACATTCATAGAATTAAATTGATTGCTTTTTACCCTAGGATTGTAAATCTTTGATATAGGTATAGATTGTTGGTGCGCTTAGGCGAACCTAGTTGTTTTAGGTAATATTTGTGCTAAACCAATTTAAGTTAATCTTCCGTATTATATACTTGGTTTAGATAAATAGATATTTTTTTTAATCAAAAGAGAATTTTTAAGTCCACCTATTCACCCCCTCTAGTCGGCCTCCTCGATCCTACAGCTCCTTCATTTTTCGATATCATGGTCCATCTCATTGTTCACGTTGTGTGGGAGATAAAAATATACAGGCCCGTATTCCTACGTAGCATGTACCCATTTGAGAGGTTCATAGGAATTCTCAAGTTGTATGTACGGAATCGATCTCGGCCGGAGAGCAGCATCGTCGAAAGTTATGCAAGCGAAGAGGTCATTGAGTTCTGTGTCGATTATATGGCTCAGATTCAACCGATAGATGTGCCTCAATCTCGTCATGAGGGGAGGCTCATGGGTATCGGAACTATCGAAAGGAAAGCAATCACTCTAGATATGAACACGTATGCTCAAGTCCATTTCACGGTCTTACAACACATGACTGAAGTAGCCCCGTATGCTTCGGCAACAGAACCCGGAGTGGCCGGATGTTTAGATCATGAGACAACACAACAGCCGATTCAACCAATGGTTGAAAGAGCAAATCGCTAGGAGCTCGTCAAATGAGATGCTGACATGGTTGACAAAAAAGACCAACATTTACAATTATGACATGGTAAGGATATGACATAAATGGGTACATATTCTATACACAGGCTCAGGATATAAAGAGTACTAACCAGAACAGCGGTGTCCGCATAGATACGTTCAGTACCAATGGGATGAGAGACTCGTACTATGGGTTCATAGAAGAGATTTGGGAGCTCGACTACATGGCTTTTAAGATCCTCTTATTTCGCTGTCGTTGGTTGCATTTCCCACAGGTGAATATTGACAAGTACGACGTTACTACCGTGGACCTCCAACGTGTCGGGTACAAAGACGAACCATTCGTACTCGCCAACCAAGTTGTTCAAGTTTTCCATGTAACCGACCCGGCAAATAAGAAGCGACATGTAGTTCTTCATTGGAAAAGAAGAATTGTCGGAGTAGAAAATGTAGTGGACGAGAAAAAATACAATCAATTTGACGAGTTTCCTCCTTTTGGAAATAGCATAAGGGTCGACGACGAATAACATAACAAAACTAGTTACATACGCATTGATCATCATGAATGGTTAATTTTTAAAGGAAATAAGCAAGTGGAATGAGAATGTGTGACATATATAACAATGCATGTATGTGATGTATATAGGTGAATTGGCATTTATGTATATAACAATTAATGCATGTGTGTGATGTATTTGTGGATTTGTATTTACATATGTATATGTAAAAATGTGTGATATATTGGTGAATTTTGAGAATGAGTCATACAAATATATCTCTATGTTCATTGGGATATTTTAAAGAAATACACTGGGCTGTTGTAAAGAAATACACTCTCTGTGAGATCTTATTGAATACTGGTTGGTGTAGTTAGTTATATTAATTAAAACAGCTGAGGCGGGCTTATTACAAATGGTTATAAGTTTAGAACCGTCTGTAATAATATATATCACAGACGGTTCTACACTTAGAACCGTCTACGATAGCTATACTATCACAGACGGTTCTAAACTTAGAACTGTCTGTGATAATATATATCACAGATGGTTTTTAGTTTAGAACCGTCTGTGATATTATTATCACAGACGGTTGTAGTTTAGAACCGTCTGTACTAATATTCCTATATATACCCCAAACTAGGGTTTTATACGTACTTTGCAGTTATTTGCATACCAACCAGCATAGAGCCAAACTAGGGTTTAGTCGCCCCCGAGCCCGCCACCGCCGTCCCCGAGCACGTCGCCCCCGAGCCGCCGCCGCTGTCCCCGAGCACGTCGCCCCCGAGCCCGCCGCCCCCGAGCCCGTCGCCCCCAATCGAGCACATCGCCCCCGAGCACGTCGCCCCCGAGCACGTAAGCGTTAACTGGCCGGCATCGTAATGGATTTAGATCATCTCACTGGATTCTTGATGGATAGAGATTTGGATCTGTAGAATTAGTTGCTTAGTGAGTATGGATAGAGAGTTGGATCTGTAGAATTAGTTGGATCTCATTGGGTTATTTAGTTGTTGCTTAAACTAATTCTGAGTTCATGACATGGTGTGATCTTTTGTCTTTTGTTTAGTGAGTATAGTTGTTGTTTGACTATTAAGTCCACTTCCGTTGCTCACTATTTTTGTCTACATCGGTTGCTCACTGTTTTGAGTACTTTATATCATGTGAATCCACTGAAGTTGACTGTCGACATGAATTGCTAATGTAGAAAAAACATGCAAATATATGAAATTTCAGTCTTACCAATACATTTATTAAGCAAATATATGTTTTTCCCTAAAGTATACATTTGCTATATATACCCTCCTCATGTCTCATGTTTCATATATTGATATATATGCTACATTTGCTTCCTAATCATGTACTTTCATATTGATATATATTGATATGTATATATATATTGATATGTGTGTATATATATGCTACTTTGTCATATTGATATGTATATATATATATTCATATATTGTTATGTATATATATATATATATTACTAATGAACATATATATGTATATCTATACTTATATATATGCACTTATACCGCACTATTTACGTATATACTACATTGTGCTTTCTTTTCATATATGAGAAGGTCAACATGTCATCCGTGCATTCTTCAACATCATCGCCGGATGCGTTCGCTTCAAAATCAACACGCAAAGGAAGAGAACTATCGAAAAAGCCTGAAGGCCGATTTACCATCACAGAGGTCGATAGATCTAGGACTCCTCTCCTTCCTCACCGAGCAGCGTCCGCATTTCGAACAACGATCGGAGTAGTTGCACGAGAACGAATTGAGATTACATTCAATTCGTGGAAGAGCGTGAGTGAGACTCGGAAACGTGAGCTGCTGACAGAGATTTTTGCATCGTTCGAGATCCCAGAAGAACACCACGACTCCGTGCAACGACATGCATTGGCAGTGGCGTGCAAAGCATGGAAAAACTTCAAGAGCGTGCTTGTCAAGGACTATGTGGAGAAGGATCTAACGCCCTTTGACAAGTACCCATTCCTGAAACCACAATAGGACGAGTTTAAAGCGATGAAGACGATTGAAGCTTTCAGAAGTGCAAGTGCGGCGCATAAGACCCATCTAGGCAAAAAACACACATCCTCACAGACTCGGCACAGCTGGGTATGCGGCTAAAATGCCGCAGTGGAGGCAGGAGGACGAACAGGCAATCCTACGGAACACCGCCCCACCATGTGCCACGATCCCGGATGAGCGCGCTTAAATTGGATTAGAGTGATGTCATCTACCACGTCTTCGGGGGACATCTCCTTCCGGAAACCTGCAGACCAGGAAGTTTCCCACCGCCTGGTAAGATATCGCACTACGTAGCTTGTATTTACTCCACAACTTCCCTGAAAACTAAATGACATGTCGGGCTTTTGTAGGATACACTGAGTGTCGAATCTTCCCAGGGATCATTCCAGTCAATTAGGGAGAAATATATACTCTCCGCAGTACTGGAAAACAAGGAGCACCCGGGTCATACGAGAGGCCTTGGGTTTTATGTTATTTGGAAACAAGGTTTCTCAGATAACTCCGAATTGTATCAGAGTAGGAAGAGAAACAAAACCGAGCGTGATACACGACTACGAGAGGAGATTAAGGTATCTCTTAGAGAGGAGCTTGCTGATTACGTCAGAGATGAGGTGCGAAGACAAATAGAAGAAAATCAGCAGGCCGCCGTCGCCACCGCTCCTGTGCTAGCCAACCCCCCAACTGTCGGAGTAGCTGCGCGTCCAATCCTACGACGGAAAGTGAGGATAGATTTCCTGTAGACGACATCCTGGAAGCTACGAAGTGCAAACTCCAAGTGAGATATGCCTCCGTTGCCTTGTGCGCTGCTTGGGGCCTGGCATATCTGTCCGGTGAAGGGGTCTTGGTGCACCGTGCACCTTTAGTGCCAAGCTTCGGAAAAGTGACTGTGGATAGTGTGCATACCAATTTCGAGGTCGTCCCGCTACCGAAGCCACCCAACGACGAGATCGTGACTCTAGGGCAAGCCATTGGAACCTTCATCCAGTGGCCCAAAAGAGACATCTGCCTGGAGGCTTCTTCACCGGTGACAGGTCCACAAGGGCAATACGAACCAGAGCTACTTGCACTGGTGCCATCTCCACAAGGTCTATCTCCACCACTACTACCTGCACCAGTGATGAGTCCACAGGAGCTATTCCCAGTGCAACAACTTTCACTGGTGCTACCTTTACAGTCGACCTACAGCCGAGGTAGCAAGGACAGCTGAGGCAGCAAGGGCAAAGCAAAGAAGACCGATGATGATATCTTGTACCTGCCATTGGCCTGCAAATTCGTGCTTGGCCAGCCGATGATCGACCCGATGAAGTGCCTCCCATTCCTACCAGTTAGTTGCAAGAAATTACACATTTGGTATATGGAACAATCCAATAAGCCAGAGGGAGAATGGCGCTCAGGTATCACTGTCAAATTCAGGTTGCATCATTTCCAGCACGAATTTCAAGATGGTGTCTTCGTGGTGATCTTCGAGGATTTATTTGATCTTTTCACGCTCAACGCTCTCGACGCCTCACTCGTTCGATGCTAGACGGTGTAAGTGTGTACAATCACATTCTCTGTTCATGTCATACCGATAAATATCATATATAATTTGTTGCTTTCGTGTGTGTATATATATAGACACATGGTGACTGAAGCTAGATCATCCAAATCATTGGTTAGTTTCTTGGACCCACACTTGATCGCTAGTCATACCATCAATGAGAATGCTGGCTTCATCGAGAGGTATATTGCAGCATCACTGATGGCTTACCGCGATAAGAAATATTTACTGATGCCCTACAATTAGGAGTTTTATTGGATTTTAATAGTAATTGTACCAAAATGGAACAAGGTAATATACCTTGATTTCCTAAGTAAGAATAAAACTGACTACACAGTTGTTGGCCAAGTCCTCGATAGATAAGTATATTTTCTCCATACATACCTATATTGTACTCTTTCTTTCCTTCCGAATGACTAAGGTCAACTTTTTCGAATCACGTAGGGCATTCGCGACATACGTTCAAATGGCAAAGCTCTCGACGTAAGGGGCCAAAGCCCTGACACATGATCGAAATTTTAAGGTATTCGCTAGTACATATTAATTAATCCTATGCAACAGTTGGTAGTAATGTCTCTTGAATTAACACATTCTATTTTTTGCAGTGTCACCAGCAGCAGTCGGGCAACACGTGTGGATTCTACGTTTGCCACCATATGAGACTACTCCTCGATTCCTCGAGGATCACCAATTCCAATTGTAAGGTTTGTCAATATTCCTATAATTACTTCATACTTATCAAGTTATATATATATACGCACATTGATATTCCTATTGACAAGCTGCGTCTATCCCAAAAACTGCATTGAAACAGGCCAACCTTGAAGCAATTCTAGGAGAGTGCGTGTACTTTTTTGCTGGTTCAAGTCATAAATTCAAAGAGAGAGTTCCACAACGTACAATAATTTTTTAATTACTCTTATCACCCAGGAATCAAGGTCTCGCGAAAGAAATAGATCCATAATCAACGAACTTGTCATGCTGCACAAGAAATACTTGGATGGCAATCATGCACCATCCAAGTATTGCTTGTGTAGCCTAACAAGTTCGTTGATTATGGATCTGTTCCATTTGCGAGACCTCGATTCCGGAGTGATAGAGTAATAAAAAATACAATGTTACCATCTAAGTGCAAATGCAATGTAGATCTTTGTAATTGTGTATTTGTTAATGGATATTTTACTTCATTTCAATTAATTGATTTGCGAAATGGATGTTTTTTGTTTGTGAAATGAATTGAGATGTGAATTGGATGTTATATGTTTTTGAAATGAATTGAGATGCGAATTGTCTGTATACATGTACATATTGATCTGCTTGTTTCACAGGGTATTGATAGTATTTTCTGAGGCTAGCCAATAAACAGAAATAGATTTAAAGGTAGGAAAGAATATCACAGACGGTTTGTAACTAAAAACCGTCTGTGATAGCTATCATCGCAGATGGTTTGTAAGAAAAAACCGTCTATGATATAGGCATATCACAAACGATTTTTAACAAAAAATTGTCTGTGATATCCGTATCACAGACGGTTTTTGGTCACAAACGTCTGTGATATTGATATATCACAGACGATTTTTTCTTACAAACCGTCTACGATGATAGCTATCACAGACGGTTTTTAGTTACAAACCGTCTGTGATATTTACTCCACAGATAGTTTGAAAACCGTCTGTGATAACCTTCGATTATCACTAACCCATAAATTCAGATGGTTCAGAAAACCATTTGTGATGATGTTTTTGAACTGTCTGTGATACGGTTTTCTGTAGTAGTGATTATTACCATCAATGCCATACATTTTATCATCTTCAGTGAATCCTGTCAACAAGAATAAGGTATAGGAATTTTAGTATAAACATGTATTTCTCAAGCAATCATACCATCAGCAAGTACTAGTATAAAAATGCACACACACTTAAGCAGTACATTGATGCAAAATAGATTAATATTTTTGTAATGGTTGAAGTAAACAGACCCATGTCTGCAATGTTAATGACGCTACCTTGCAAAACACTGCAAGTTAAGTTCATTAAACTCCGAACAAACACAGCCATGCTTCCCATTCATTACTACTAGACAATGAAAGCGATTAAAGTCCTTTTGGTGGCAACATTTACATTGAATTTGCAAGCTATTGGAGAGTGTGTGCCTCCAAACTATACTATTGGGTTTTTAGTAGAGCTCGGTACATTATTGTCTTAGGACAATTATGAAATATGATTGGGTCAAAATAAGTGCTACTCAAAATGGTTATAATCTGAACCTCTCATTACTGAAATCTACTTTATAATTCAAGTTCAAAATTGTTGTTGCATAGAAAACACAAAAAGCACATCCCTCATCATTGTTTTCCCGTGCTAGAATTCAGAAAGCTGCTCCAAGTTAAGGTCAGTATTTGCATTTCAGACATGTTAGAGAAAAAATAAAACAAGTGAAGAACCTCAAACCATCTAATAGGCATATACAATTCTACTGGATGAAAGGGAATTAGCAACATGCATAAGCGACCCAATTGTACATAAGTTTTTTTGGTGCTAGAAAAGAAGAATGATTCATCAAGAAGAATATGTTAGAACCAAAAGAAGTCGAGTTCTCGCTATGAGAGGAATCAATGCCGAGAGTTGCCATAGGTGTTCGCAATGCCTCTGACTCCATCATTATAGGTGACCTCATCGCCGAAGAAGTGACTACTGTCGGTGAAGTCACTGCCACCGGGGATGTCGCCACTATTGCCAGAGAAGCGAGAGGCAATCCTTCGTGTTTCATTGCGGTATGTGTTGAATCTTGCATATCTGGACTTGCCATGGCAGTCGGTCATCGATACGAACTCGAGGACGATGGCCAGGATGAGCTTGAGGCCGGTGCTTTGGAGTGGTAGTGACCGCGCATGGGATCCGGATCTTAGACTGTCACGTGGAGCCGCGACGGAGGCTATCAGGGTTCTCTTTGGGGTTGGATGTGGATGGGGTTGGCCGTGGGGAGGAGAAAGAGGAGGTGCTGTTATCGCCATTCACCCCGGCATTGTTAGCGAACCCCTACTCCACAGCGGAGACGAGCTCAAAGACGGTGACCGAGATGAGATTTGAGGTCAGCGGTGGGGATGAGCTAGAGGCCGGCGTGGAGCTTGTGCTAGGGTTTGGCGAGGTTGGCCCGCAGAAGGTAGGTATGAGCTAGAGGCCGAGGGGAGGTAGCATCGATGCCCATTGGCTATGGCAGAGGTGCAGCGAGAGCCCGAGACGTGTTGTGTGCCGTGCAGCCGAAGGACAAGGTCCTTTCGACCCTAGGTGTAAATGGGATCTTGGTCCTATTGGACCTCTTTTTTGGGGGCCAGCCCATTACCCTTTGGTGCCAAGATTTCAGGACAGGCTATATGGGCCAACGGGTTGAACCGCCCTCCTTGTATCCTTATGCGGAAAGTTACACCAAAATGCTCCGGTGTTGGAACATTCCATTTCAAACAATAAACCGGAAGGTCTCCAAAATGGAATTAATATGTATGGCGTAGGGTCCCAACTCCCACCATTTTAAGGCCATGTTCCGACCTGCTGTGGCTTTTAGTTGAAATGGTACTGTAATAGTTATTAGCTTTTTCTAGGTATTCAATTAAAAGAAAATAAATAAAAATAAAAAACACTATTATATATCCACATATAATGCAAAGGAGAAAAGAAGATAAGAAAAGAAAACAACGTTAAGAAACTAATACGTTCCAAACGACTTTTGCTTCTGAAAGTCAGAAGTCATCGTTGTTTGGAACAGGACCTAAATCTAGTGTGAGGGTGGGAATTAAGAGGGAACTGCTCTTTAAAAAAATGTGGATGCATCTTAGCCCTTCATCAAGACCTATCCTTCAATAACTTGCGAGCTAGAAATTAATTCCTCGTAACATCCCATCTCTTTTGCCAAACAGGCTAATGAGACTAAAAGGCAAACTTCTGTGCCCAAAAATCTCTACAAACTCCCTCCTCTGAACTTAAATTCCTCTTCCATTGGTTGCCAAACCTGCCGTAAGGGTTCATGTACCAAGAAAAGAAGAAGAAATAATTATCTTAAAAACGAGAAAGAAGAAGAAGAAGATGTTTTCCTGAAAAAAGAGATAAAATGTTGGGTGCATCCTGGTCATATCTATGCTTCTCGAAGTTTGATTCGAGTGGATCCTTAGAATGTTTATAAGTTGATCATGTACGTAAGAGAACTGTGCTCAGTTAGTTAAAAAAAAGATTATGTTCTTTGCCGTTTGAACAGTGTCTTGTGAAGAAATAATCCGTGTCGTACAAAGTTTTAAGTTGTTCCAGAATCGACAAAGCATACATATTGTCCGCGTGAATTTAAAATTGCTAGGTTCATAGCGAAATGTACTGTGGTTACTCCAGTTTAGGCTCCCCGTAGACCGTGAGAATTTTTACATTCATATGAAAATTGAATTACAGTGAAATTCTTGGGTCCCAAAACGGCGGTCTTATAGTTTGTGCGATAGAAACAAGCAGTACTAAGCAAATTTGGCCTAGGTCAAGCCTGGTTTTATGTTTATGGCAGGTCTGTACATGGAAATCAAAGCCTGTGTCCCCCAAAAAATTGAGAATTACTAGGGAACCATATATACCATCCCTAGCCTTTTCTCTCTCGCTCAACCGCCCCCCCTCTCTCGCTCTCACGCAACGACCGATGGGAGTGGTGCCACCGCCACAGACGGGTTCATCATGCCCCTTGCTTGCAGAAGGAGGCCAAGACGGTGGTGGGTGGCAGCGACGGGCGATGGGCGGCAATGGAGTGTGGTAGGTGGCGTTGGAGGGCAGATCAACAAGGTGAGAGTTGAGAGAATATTATATTGGAATAGGTGGCCAGCTCCAAGGGAGAAGGAGCCAGCGGTGAGTTTGTCGCTAGCCGTAGGGGAAGGCAGGGGCGGGGACAGTAGAGGAGGCACGCGGAGTTGTGATGGTGACAATGACAGAGGAGGGAGGCAATAGAGATGAGGGAGAGGGAGGAAGATGGAAAGGGAGGAGGAGAAGAGCAGGAGCTATAGCATCTTGTAGGACTTAAAAAAAGAAAAGGCCTACAACCCAACGCTTCCAGCAGACTATGCCTGCGCAAGCTTTAAAGGGCTTGGGCCAAGTCCCGTACCAAGGCGGAGTTTTCCTCAGGCAGACAAAGACTACCTCTGATATATAGTAATTCTTTTCTAAAACAAGTATAACACCATAAATTGGAATTTAATTTCAAAGATATGCTGCTATGAGAATTGAGGCTTGCTCAGTTGGCAGGAGTGTGTGGCCGCTCCACTGCCCGTCCGCATTCGAGCTTTGCTCGTTGTGTGGGCTCACCTCGAGGGTACTATTCAATGAATAGTACCCTCTAAGTGGGTACACATGTGTGCGTGTTTAGTAGTATTGCATGTGTTCGCGCCCCGGGGGCTATTGAGCCTCCATTAAAAACTCTTAGTGTATGTAGGAGATATACACGCATGTGTGTGCATATAGTGTTAGTGAGTGTGTATGAGTTATGTGTGCATGTCTTGTATCTCTCAAAAAAATATACTGCCACTAGAATTCTAAGGGCATGTATAATATTATAGATAACTACTGTCTATAATACCATCTATATTATCTATAGACGGTACTAATGATAACTCTTATAATAGGTTGCCTTTTGAATGTTTTCATAGATAACTTCTCTATGTATAATATCTTGTTTTTATGTTATAGTCGACTACTACATGAGAGATAACATAATTCTATGTACTCCCTATCTTTTTTCATATCATTTTATATCCTACATGATAAAATTTATAAATAATTAATATCATAACATTGTACATGCTAACCATAATACAAGAACTACAAGCAATTCTTAACTTACACCCGTCATTTATCTGGGTCCAAGCAACGTTCTTCCCAATGCTCCTCATGACAGCACACTTGCGCCTGACATTCTTGCCCCTCGTCCCCTCTGCCACCAGCCACTGGACTCCGGCGAATCTCCGCCACCGTCGGTTCTGGCCTCCTTCTGTCGTTTCTCCTATCCGCCCGTGTTAGACTATGTGGTTAGGTCTAGTATTTTTATAGTGATGAATAATTGACAACTTTGTTTATCAATATTCTTTGAGATGTGTGGTGTTGCGTGGACTAATCTCGGTTAAATTAGGAAGAATTGTGCTGGAAAAAAATATTAGTTTGGTCTTTGTATGTGCAGGATAAACTCGAAGGCGATCATGGTCTACGGCGAGGACCGGAAGATGACTTAGTGAGAAGTTATGGTCTAGATGGTCAAGGATGTCGGAGGAGACGGTTAGAGCTGGACGAAAAGCTCGAGGCTCGCGAGCTACTCGAGCTCGTTATAGGCTCGGCTCGACTCGGCTCGGGCTCGGAGCTAAACTCAACGAGCCAAGCCTGTGTTTCAGCTCGGCTCAATAACGAGCCGAGCCCGAGCCAGCTCGCGAGCTAACGAGCCGGACGCCACAACACGGTCTCCAATCGGGCGCGCAGCGCTACTCGCATCCGATCTCAGATCTATCGGCTCGGCCACCACTCGCTCGCTCTCCCACAGTCCCACCCTTGCATTCTCCGCCCGCGGTCGCCACTCGCCACTCACCCCACGCCGCCGCCTCCCTCCCCGTTCCCCCGCCCCCACCCCGCGCCGCCGCCTCCCCCCCGGTCCAGCGCCCCCACCTCGCGCCGCCGCCTCCCTCCCCGCTCCCCCTCCCCCACCCCACGCCGCCGCCTCCCTCCTCGGTCCCCCGCCCCCACCCCGCGCCGCCGCCTCCCTCCCCGCTCCCCTGCCCCCTTGTGCTGCCGATCTAGGCTCCCTCCCCACTCCCCTGCCCCCTTGTGCCGCCGATCTGGCCTCCGTCCCCGATCCCCCAAGCGGAGCTACATGGACCCCCCGCCGAGCCGTGAGTCTCGTGCGCGTGGAGAAAAGAAGTCTACCGCCGTTGGCCTCATGGATCACCCCGCTGAGCCGGCAATGACCCCCGAAGCCTCGGTGAGTCTCACTCTCATACTTATGCTATGGTTTACCAACTTACTGTAAATCTGTAAAGCATCATAGAGCAAATCATATACATTTCTTGCTCAATTTGAATGTTGCATTGATCTGTAGATGTCGGGTGAAGATGTTGGTGCTGATTGGGGCATGAGTGATGACGCAATTTCGGTGGATGAGGAAGGCGCACCTTCGCATATTTCGGTGGAATCTAGTGAACAAGAAGCAATTGAGGACAAAACTGTGTCTCAAAAATCAAAGAGGACAAAAAGGAAGAAAGGTTCTCCAAAGGCCCCATGTGCAACTGGTAGAGGAAGACGTTCAAATTGCTGGAAGAATTTCAAGGTGGTGAATAAGCCATCTAAGAAGAAGAAAGGGGAGACCGAGACAGCGGCAAAGTGCCTGTTTTGCTTCAAAGTCATGTCGTACAAACAAGGGGGTGCTACTTCACATCTCATGAGGCACATTCCAAAGTGCGCACCATATGTAAACAAAGTGGCTAAGATGAAGGCCCAAGCTAAGCTCAGCTTTGATCCCACCAATGCAGCTCTGATTGTGTTGCCGAATGGAAGATAGAGGATAAGATTATCACAATAACTCTTGATAATGCTTCCTCCAATGATGCTGCTGTGCGTAGTCTAATGCCCAAGTTTGCTGCGAGAGGATCAGCTCATTTCATATTCAAATATTTTCATGTCCGTTGCTGTTGTCATATTGTGAACTTGGTAGTGAATGATGGCCTCGCAATGTTAGTACCTTTGATAAGCAAGCTCAGGGAGACAATCAAGTACATAAAGAAGTCTCCATCTCGTATGCACAAATTAGTAGAAATTTGTAGATCTCTGTCATTGAAAATTGGGCCTGGGTTGAGTCTTGATGTGTCCACAAGGTGGAGTTCCACTTATAGAATGTTGTCCACTTGCATTCAATATAAGCACGCATTGGTATATTATGCTGACATAGATGCAAACTACAAGTGGCAGCCTACAAATGAAGATTGGGTAATATATGACAAAATTGCTTGAGTGGTGGAATTTGAATACACATAGATTTCCGGTAGTGTCAAAGATGGCGAAGACTTTCTTGACTGTGCCAGCCAGCTCCGTGTCTTCAGAATCAACTTTCAGTGCTGGAGGTAGAGTTTTAGATGACTAT
Source organism: Melocanna baccifera (assembly GCA_036346265.1). Classification (NCBI taxonomy): domain Eukaryota; kingdom Viridiplantae; phylum Streptophyta; class Magnoliopsida; order Poales; family Poaceae; genus Melocanna; species Melocanna baccifera. The sequence continues at coordinate 17,115,091 of CM070707.1, read as the reverse complement.
CGGAGTTCCTTAAGGTCGGCAATGGTTGAGTGCTTGGTGTGTGCTTCTAGCTGGCTAAGAGGAGGTCGAAATGACACACGAGCTCCAATGTCTGTGATATGTCATTTGCATACTCGCACACGTCATTTGCACTCTCTTTTTTATTACATCATGGCTAACATGATTAGAATGTCTCATTCCAGGAAGAAGACGATGAGGATGATGTTGAAACCGTCCTATTTCCTCGAAGCGTCGTACAAAGTAACTAGTAAGTTTGATATTTTTTGACTTACTGCCATATTACACAAATGTCTGAATGCAATTTTTTGTAACTTGTAGATCTTTTGGGGCCTGCGAGGGGAGCTATCTTTTGGGGCTTAAGTTTGAATGCAATTTTTTGCTGCTGTTGATGAATGTGCTGCTGCTGTTCTGCTGCTAGCCGGCAAACTCGCTGAATTCTGGCATTAGGACGGTGACTTGGAGACAAGACTTGTACATGACGCCTCCTTCTCGATCTGCTTTTCCTGTTTGTGAAGGGTCAGAATCAATTTGCTGTCGTTCTTGAGCCTGATCATATGATATGATGCATGTAAGAGGTGAATGCAGCATGTACCAGCATCCAGCATCCAGCTAGGAGTAGCACGATACTAAGCTGTCCTATGTTTGAATGTTCTGCATTTCTGCTTCTGTTGATGAATGTGCTATTCTGCATTTCTGCTGCTGTTGTTGAATGTGCTGCCGCTGTAATGTTGAATGTGCTGCTGGCTGTTCTGATGAGGTGAATGTTGTTCAATCTATTGCTGTGGATGAATGTGCTATTCGCATTTCGCCGTTGTTGAATGTCCGCCATTGCTCGATGAGGTGAATGCCGTTCAATCATTCTTTGTTCTTTGTTCGCGCTAGCCGGGCCGGCTCTGTTGAATCTGTTGCTGGCTTGCTGCTGCTGAATGTACAGAGCCGGCTCACGAGCCGAACCGAGCCGGCTCGAGCCAAAATCCGAGCCGAGCCGAGCCGCCCTTCTGGATTGTTTCCTAAACGAGCCGAGCCGAGCCGAGCCGCACTTCACACCGAGCTCGACCGAGCCTGGCTCGAGCCAGCTCGGCTCGGCTCGTTTCCAGCCCTAGAGACGGTCATGCTCAAGCTGGGGCATAGGGAGATCAAAAATGGATGATACGTGTTGGAGCTATAGCGATGCGGTCCGTAGGCTACGACATGTGAGGGAAGTGAAAAACCTGTGTTATAGAAGGGTTTTAGATCCTTTGAAAAGTAATGAGTTAAAAACCTAGTTGAGATAAGAAGGTCTAAGTCCAGTTAGATAAATTGTATTAGGGTTTTGAGTAGAGACTTGTATTATAAATATTGGTAGCGGCCGTATGTATTGCGTGCGGTGATTTTTGAAAGAAAAAAAAAGGTGTCACGTCTTGTTTCTTTTGCTTCTCCGACGCATCGTCGGCTTCGGCCGCGCTCAACAACGCGTCCAGACGCCGCGATGGGCTGAAATTTTACTGTGCAGCGATTCCCATGTACTGTTCATGTTTTGTCTTTATTCAATTTTTTTTGTTTTTTTGGTATTTTTGAGTTTTGTTTTTTTTCCTGTATTCCTTTGCATCGTCCGCTCTAAATTAGCGTGTTATTTTTATTTTTAAATATTTTAAAATTTTATTATACCCAATAAGCCAACTCAGCTACAGTATTTTTTCAACCGACTACAGTGTTTTTTCAGCAAAAATCAAAAACCATCGCTATTCCGATCACCCCCTTCATCTCTGACTTTGAACGCGAAAAGAAATCACGGCGTCGTTTTCCGCGCGCGTCATCGAACTCGGTCCAGTTTTCTAGCAGGGTCGACGTCTTGCCGATTGCGTGCGTCGCCGAATCCAATCTCTTGCGCGACGTTGGAGACTTCTGGAGCTGTGGCTGTCGTCGATCCATGTGCAAGATGATGCACCTTCAGCGGAAGCAGCAGTAGCAATGTCCAGGTGCCCTACGGCCGCGCGTCGACGAGGCACACAGATCTGGACGGAGCAGAGCCATCTCAATAAATCAGCGCCCAGGTTAGAGAGCTCGGCGGCGTTCCATCATGTAAGCATCCCTGAATTTTGATGTTGATTGTTTTTAAGAAAGAGAACTTCTAGATCCAATTTCAGAGGACAGCTAAACAGAAATCTTGGATAAAGACAATAAAAATCGGATTAATTCGGGGGAAAATCGGATAAAGACAATAAAGTCATTTTCATATCCTCTCTTCGTACATGTAGTTGAAGTTTACTCATATTTTTATGGCTAAAATTTTGTACACGGGTTTACCGAAAACTGGAAGAACTCATGGATATAGATTCCTAGACGAACAATTTAGGTGGTGCTCTATCTAGTCCTTTAAAAATGGTTTTTGATTTTTGCTATAATACTAACTTTCAAATAAAATATTGTATTAAGACAGGGTCTATAAATTAATTGTAGTACATATTAAAAATCTAATATCTATACTAGCCAAAATCGTAAGTGAGTATCTCTCTATAATCTCTGTCATGAACAATCTAAAATTCAAAAAATTCAGTCAAAAATCATAAGTTAAAAAAAGAACAAACCCTTAAATTTGTGGCTACGGCTTTTAGTTTTTGACTAAAATTGTACTGCAGCGGATGTTAGTTTTTTTTTAGAAAAAAGAGAAAAAAAAAACTAAAAAAACTCGTTATATCGTTACGGACAATATAAAGGAATAAAGGAAAAAAATCAAAAAAACAAATCAAAATTAAAAGCCAATGTATTCCAAATGACTTCTAGTTTTTATACATAAAAGCTAAAAAAGGTTAGAAGCTAAACCCGTTTAAAGCAGGTCGTATATGAATTGAGAGTGCACTTACGTGTTAGAACTCTAGATCATTGATTGCAGGTTCAACAATTTCGACAAAATTTTGGTATTTTCGTTCATTTCTATGGGCAACGAAAGAAATATAGTTCGGTCAAATAAACTCGTAAACATTTGAATTCAAGGGCCGGCGCACACGACCCAAGACTCCCCTGTCCCCCACAGCGCAGCCAGCCCACATGAAAACACCCACAGCCCAAGCCTAGCAGATGCCTTCATCTGGTCAAGTCTCAAGCTACTCTAGCCACTAGAGCTGTCCAACAGATCGTGCTGAACCGGTATGGCATGAGCCTGAAGTAGACACGTCTTGTTTAGACACGGATAATAAACGGATCGTATCATGACGGCTAATAGGTCGAGGACTGAGCCCAAGCACGACCCACGACCTACGGTGCTGGCACGGGCACGATTAGGGCTAAATGGGCCATGCCGGCACGGTTGACCCATTTAGCCCAGCAAAATTCAAAAAATTACAGAAAATTATAGAAAAATATAAAAAAATTAAGGAAAAAATATAGAAAATTACAAAAAAATTGTAGACATTGTTAATCATCAAGATAATTATTATTAATGATATAATGAGTTTTATTAACTTGTTAAATTATATTGCATGACTATCTCGTTAAAAACTTTACCAAGTAAAAACACAATTTGAGAAAATCTTGGTAAAGAAAAAAAGAGTACAGCCTATAAAGCTCACTAGTGACTACATTTGAAGAAAAATATTGAAAATCCTATTCATTACTATCTAAATACAAATTATCGAAAGATTTTTCTAAATCTGTATTATGTACAGTATGTTGGAGTCTTGATTCAGCTTGTTCCAAGTCTTTAACGATTAGAAGGATTTCGACCATCTCGTTCGAGAGACTTGTTCGTCGCTCCTCGATTATTCTTCCAGATAGATTGAAGACTGACTCCGAGGAGACCATAGAGATAGGAACAGTCAACACATCTCATGCTAATATGGATAGCATTGGATATGTTACTTTCTGGTTTTGCCCCCATGAAAGGATGTTCAACTCTTACTCAAAGCTGACGCTATTACTGTTGAGATAGCTTGATAGGTCCCCAGTGCTTTGTCGTTTTGCTCCTCCTGACTGATGTGTATCTGCATGAAAACCTCGAAAGGAAGAACTAAAAATCTTGCCCCATTGCATAGTCCCCACAGAGGTGCTAGGGGTTACCTGGGGTCTTTCCAAACGCACAGACCCAAACTTATTTTCATATTTCTCGTATACTTTATGTAATTTATCGTTAACTATTCTGTAGTATGTACAATAATCTAAACTAGTAGCATCAATTAAAAGTTGTAATACATATATAAATCCTTGGAGTTTGGTCCTAGGATCCAAAATAAAGGCGAATGCATATAAATTAGGAATTTTCCTCTAATATTTTAAAAACTTCGTTTTCATGGCAACTATAGTATCTCGTAGTACAGGATTATTTTCAAAAGTCTTTACGTGAGTGACAATTTCAAGAATGTTATAAACAATTATAGGAGAGGTTGGGTAGTATACTCCGAAAAGACAAAGTGTAGCCTGATGAAAAAATTCTAAAAACATATTTTTTTCACCAATAATCTAATCGTCCTCAGTAAGTTCGGGGTCTCTAACTTGGGTTCTACTGGAGGAGCTACGAGATTGATGAACTTGGATGTGAAGGAAAATAGATTATGTGCTCTTATATGACAATATATGTTTAAGTATAATGTAAGTAGAGTTCCATCTAACAGGTATATCTAAGCTAAATTTTCTCGGACGGACATTTATTGCTACGCAAAAACTCTTATATATAGCTATTTGTTAGTTAGAACAATTAATATATGAAATTGCAACCGTAAAAGAATCAATTCAAGCATTTAATCTTTTTTTAACCAGATTTAACAATAAGATTAATAATATGAAAAGCACAACGTTGATGCAGTAACAAAGATTGTGCATAAGTATTAAATAAAGGAGAAATAATTTTCATAGCCTTAGTGTTTGCAGTTGCATTACCTAAAGTTATAGAAAAAATCTTATCTAAGGCCAAAATCTTTTACAACTTTAATAATGTATTTTGCAATATTTTCAGCAGTATATGAAGCATTAATTAATTAAAATCCTATAATTCTTTTTTTCATTACCCAACCATTATTAACATAATGAGCATCAACACTAATATAATCCTTCTTACCTCTACCACTCCACATGTCTGATGTCAAAACAATAGAGAATGTATAAGCATAAAACATTTCTTTTAATTTTTCACGATAGTTGTTATAATATCTGATTAAATATCTAGTTGTGATTTACCTAAATACAACACTAAATTGAGGGTTATGAGCAGTCCTAATATATTTTTGAAAAACATCAGACTCATCAAAATTTAAAGATAAATCTTGAGAAGCAATTAATCTACAAGGGATTCACGGCTACCTCCGGATTGTACTCCCAAGTATATACCGAGCCGTTGGGGTTATATTGCAGCTGCGTTTGGCGCATTTGTATTCCCTACCTTTTTTGTAGCTTGCAGCATGCCTTGCAGGTGACCCATCCCACCTGAAAATTTTACAGTCAATTTATTACTATAATTTTTACAAAACTGCATACCTCACCGAATTTCCATCATCGTCGGTCCTAAACTTCCTGTCAAAATTATTCCATACTCCTGATGTAGTAGCTCTTGATCTTTTTGAACCTGTGCTACGGGTTATAGATACACTCGTTGAGCCAGCAGAAGATAGATTGATTGGACCCCGCGCCGCTGGGCCGACCGTTTCTTCTGACTCTACAGTTTGTTGTGGATGTGAATTTTCCGCAGATGGATATCCTTCTTAAAAGGATTGCATATCCTCCACCGTGAGGCCGAATTCGGAGAGTTGAAAATCATATTGAATTAACTGCAAATTGAAATAGTAAAGTACAATTAAGTGATTAACTTACTATTTAATCAGAAAATAATATGAAAAAAAATTGAAATAAGACATCACTATTAACTTTCTATTCTTTGAAATTTTTTAATTTTCTGAATTTTACACGAATTTCTCACTAATTTTGCCAAAATTTCACAAACAATATTGAATTTTTCACAGCTAAATAGAGAGATGATAGTGATGTTTGAGGTATGGAGAATGGAGACCGGATACCCCTATTTATAGAAAAATTTTCATATATTTTTTGAATTGTTTGCTATTTTTAAAAAGTTTTTTACACCACAACGGTCAAAAAACGGTTGAAAATAGCTATTTTTAACCGGGTCGTGTTGTGCCCCATTTACACCTGTTGGTGCCCCTTACAGTGCCATGCCATGCCATGCCGACATAGCCCGTGACCTAAACAGATCGTACTGGCCGCTCGGCCCAAGCACGGCACAGTCCGTTGGACCGTGTCGACACGGCCTATTGTCTAAACGGGTCACGTCGTGCTCGGGCCGACCTACAGTGACGGGCCTCAGGTTGGCCCGTAACGGCACAACCCATTTGGATAGCTCTATAGTCCACCGACCAACCCTAATCCCCATTTGTCCCCATCCCCAACCCCAAAGACGGCGGCCAAGGCATGCGAGAAAGAGCGGCGGCGATGGGTGGCGGCCAAGGCAGGGAAGAGCGGCAACTAAGGCGAGCTCTTCGGCTGTGGAGTGGCTGCTGTGCAAGGATCCTTGAACTCTGCGTTCTTCATATTGCTATAGCAGAGATGACATCAAAAGAAATACCTCACAAAGTCGCCAATAATGAGGTCATTATTTTCTCACTATGTCCTGCATATTTTTAGTTTGAGCATGTAAACATATGAAATATCTCTTTCCTCATGTCCGTCGTTCAGACGGTAGACCTGGCAAAACGGTTTTGTGATAGAGGTGCTCCTCGGGTAATCAACGGATGCCTTGGAACATTTGTAAAGGATGACATGAACATTGGCACTAGCCAGCCAACTGAATCAAAACCGTCAGAAAGGTGAACATTTGGAACGGTTTTTTTTTTTGCAAATACATATCGTACATCAGAAAGGTGGTTGAAACTTGAAATAGCAGAAGATTGGAGAAAACGCCGCTCTCTTGGGCCAATCTTCTTCGGTTGTTTTAAGATTGAATGATGGAACTGAAAGGAGGCAAACATGCTGGGCTCATGCAAAGATAGGAAAGTACTGGTATATATGTTCGAGTTTTAACTGGTGATTGCGCCAAATATACTTCGTTGTATGCTGATGACGCGGACTCATCCGAAGCTAGCAATTGCAGGGTAGTGCCTTTTGTTTTGTTGTGGGGACTCTGAATTTTTAGGCGAAATTTCAGCAAAATTTCGTCCATTTTTCGTCTAGATTTCATCCAGATTCCAGCACAAGATTCAAACGGCGTTTCAAAATTTCGTCCGAAATTTCGTCGATTTCGTTGCTTTCGGTGCCTGGCAAATTTTTTTTCCAGTCCGAAGGAGTTTTCCCTGGTTGGTTGTTACCAATCAATGTTAGGATTTATCGTGGAAGTTAGGTTGGTGGTTACCAATCAGTGTTAGGTTTTATGGCAGAAGTTATGAATTGTACTGCGTGTTGGTTGTTTATATACTTCTCCAGTCACAATAAAAACATGTCATTTTGGGTTATATATCACTACTACAGAAAGTCTAATATTAGACGGCAAATTACAGACAGTTTTATGAAACCGTCTGTGATGTACACTATCACAGACAGTTTTAATTTAGAAACCGTCTGTGCTGCTGAAGAATTATCACAGACGGTTCTTACAAATAAATCGTCTGTGATAGTGAACTATCCATATCACAGACGGTTTTTGGTTACAAACCGTCTGTGATATTGATATATCACAGACGATTTTTTGTTAAAAATCGTATGTGATATACCTATATCACAGACGATTTTTCCTTACAAACCATCTACGATGATAGCTATCACAGACGGTTTTTAGTTACAAACCGTCTATGATATTTACTCCATAGACGGTTTTCAGACGGTTTGAAAACCGTCTGTGATAAACTTCGATCATCACTGACCCATAAATTCAGACGGTTCAGAAAACCGTCTGTGATGACATTTTTGAACCGTCTGTGATACGGTTTTCTGTAGTAGTGTGTAATCAAACATTTGAAACTTTAGCTATGGATATGTTTTTTTAAATATTTAGATTAGATATATGAAAATTGTATACGTGGATTTGTCTCAAAAAATACTTTCATAATATTATAATTTTATTGTAAATATATTATAATAAAAATTAGTTATCAAAATTACTTTTTAGAACCTTATCAATATATAAAATGACATATTTTGTCACAGATCATTTGTTGGTGGTTACAATTCATTGCTACGATTTATCGTAGAAGTTATGAATTGTACTGTGTGGTGGTAGTTTATATACTCCTCTGACTACAACAAAAATATGTCATTTTGGTTACTGCAGTCAAACTTTAAAATTTTAATTATTGATATCTTTTTAACTGGCTCATGCAAAGATAGGAAAGTACTGGTATATATGTTCGAGTTTTAACTGGTGATTGCGCCAAATATACTTCGTTGTATGCTGATGACGCGGACTCATCCGAAGCTAGCAATTGCAGGGTAGTGCCTTTTGTTTTGTTGTGGGGACTCTGAATTTCTAGGCGAAATTTCAGCAAAATTTCGTCCATTTTTGGTCTAGATTTCACCCAGATTCCGGCACAAGATTCAAACGGCGTTTCAAAATTTCGTCCGAAATTTCGTCGATTTCGTTGCTTTCGGTGCCTGGCGAATTTTTTTTCCAGTCCGAAGGAGTTTTCCCTGGTTGGTTGTTACCAATCAATGTTAGGATTTATCGTGGAAGTTAGGTTGGTAGTTACCAATCAGTGTTAGGTTTTATGGCAGAAGTTATGAATTGTACTGCGTGTTGGTTGTTTATATACTTCTCCAGTCACAATAAAAACATGTCATTTTGGGTTATATGTCACTACTACAGAAAGTCTAATATTAGACGGCAAATTACAAACAGTTTTGTGAAACCGTCTGTGATAGTTTTTAAAACCGTCTGTGATGTACACTATCACAGACGGTTTTAATTTAGAAACCGTCTGTGCTGCTGAAGAATTATCACAGACGATTCTTACGAATAAACCGTCTGTGATAGTGAACTATCCATATCACAGACGATTTTTTGTTAAAAATCGTATGTGATATGCCTATATCACAGACGGTTTTTTCTTACAAACCATCTGCGATGATAGCTATCACAGACGGTTTTTAGTTACAAACCGTCTATGATATTTACTCCACAGACGGTTTGAAAATCGTCTGTGATAAACTTCGATTATCACTGACCCATAAATTCAGACGGTTCAGAAAACCGTCTGTGATGATATTTTTGAACCGTCTGTGATACAGTTTTCTGTAGTAGTGTGTAATCAAACATTTGAAACTTTAGCTATGGATATGTTTTTTTAAAATATTTAGATTAGATATATGAAAATTGTATATGTGGATTTGTCTCGAAAAATACTTTCATAATATTATAATTTTATTGTAAATATATTATAATAAAAATTAGTTATCAAAATTACTTTTTAGAACCTTATCAATATATAAAACGACATATTTTGTCACAGATCATTTGTTGGTGGTTACAATTCATTGCTACGATTTATCGTAGAAGTTATGAATTGTACTGTGTGGTGGTAGTTTATATACTCCTCTGACTACAACAAAAATATGTCATTTTGGTTACTGCAGTCAAACTTTAAAACTTTAATTATTGATATCTTTTTGAAAAAAATTCATAAATACCCCTATAAGTTATCTGCTTTTTCAATTTGCCGCCTTTGCCGCCAATATCTAGTTATCGTTTACTTTGACCTCCATTAGTAAAATTGGTGTGTAAATAACTCCAGACCGTATGTTAGCACTGCCTCTTGTGGTTTTTACCATCTTTGGAACTTGTTTCAGTGGTGTCAATACTAGTTTCAATGATGTGAATCCTTATTTCAATTATTTGGGTGGTTTCGTTACTTGTAATACACCATTTCTATACTAATGTTTCAATGATGAAATCATGTATTATATATATCAAAATCACTCAAATCATTGAAAATATATTGATATCATTTAGATAAGTACTAAAATAATTCAAACAAGTGCTAAAGATAATTAAAACCGCAAGAAAATAGTGTGAACATGTGACCTACGTGGGCATTTGCATGCCAATTTAACTTATGGGGCAAAGTAAAAATAATGAGATACGGACGATAAATTGAAAATACAGGTGACTTATGGATTTGTTTATAGATTTTTCCATCTTTTCAAATATATAGATTGTATATATAGAAATCATATGTACAAAATTTATCTTGAAAAGTATTTTTATAATAATATAAATTTATTAGGTTTTATAAATACATTACAATAAAAATTAGTTGTTAGTGTTGTATTCTAGGATGTGTCGATATATAAAATGACATATTTTTTGTGACAGGAGAGAGTAGTCCGCTGCGACACTTTAGCATACTGGAGTTTGTCACAATTTTTCAGTGATTTGACATATGTCTTTGTGCGACGTCATAGGAATTGAAGTGGCCAACTATAGAATTACCACACTTAATTTTATCCTTAATGGGACCCATTTTCTAGAATTATTTTTATTTTGCCATAATTAATTACCACACTTAATCTTATCCTTATCTAGCCACTGCCACAAAGAGAACAAAATATTATCCTTATCTAGCCATTGCCACAAAAAGAACAAACAAAAACGTCAAAAATCATTTTATTATAAAAAACTGAAAATAGCCCATCGATTTTTTTAAATTATCTTTTATGGGCCAAGATGAATTGTCATCACTAGAAATGGCATCAAAGATGCACATGTAGTGGAGTGATAGTGTTCCTGCTGTCGGTAGGCATGTCAAGCTGCACTACCAAGTAGGTTGTAAACGTGGTAAGTTCGAGCGAGTCTGATCTTCTAGGCTTGAGTTTGATAGAAGCCTGAGCTAAGTTCAAGTTGGGATCCAAGCTTGAACCTAGACTCGAGCTCGGCTTGGTCAAAGCTAAGTAGGCTCAAGTTCGGCTCGTTGAAATTCGATAATAATTAAAATAATTTATTATACACTAATTTTCAATAATAAGAAAAGTTTGATTTCGAGCTCGGCTCGAATGATCTTGATAACGATCAAAATAATTCAAATATGTACTGATTTTTAACAATAAAAAAAGCTCGAGCTCAAGTTCGACTCGGGTAAACTCGGTAAGAGTTAATATATATTACTATTTAAGCTCGAATCGAGACTTGCGAACTATTCGAACTCGGCTTGGTGAAGCTCACGAGCTCGAGATTAAGTTCGAATTCGGCTCGAGCTCGAGTCGAGCTCAAATCGAGTTTAGAACAAACTGAACTTGAGTAATTCACAAGTCTTAAGTTTTTTTTACAGCCTTACTACCAAGACTCCGTTTTGAACGCAAGATTTTCTTTAAACATAATAATAGATTTTTTTCTCAATTTCCGTAGAAAATAAACCGTTTATTGTTAATTCTTGTGTTCCAAATATGCCCTATATGCATACACCAGCTGTGGAGGTTTTTTTTCCAGGGAATTGTGTTATATTAATTGTACATTTCTAGTGAAATCATAGCGGTACTAATCGTACCTCAATATTATGTCTCTTGTCTGATTTTTATGATTAGTTCGGATGGTCAATTTGAAAAGTTTGAGTAGGTTCAGTTTTGAATTTCTTATGAAATGACAGTTCTATGAAAGATTCTAATTAGATATCTAATACTAGTATATATATATCAATCCACACTCCAAGCGCGAGTAACCACACACAAACCAGCAAGCAGCCATACATAGCCCATAACAAGCTCATGGCCTCCCTGTCTTCCCTCCTCCTCGGCTCCGCCTTCCTCCTCGCAGCCGCCGTCTACTTCCACCGCTACAACTCTGGCGGCAACAGCGGCACCGCCACCACGCACCTCCACTTCTACATGCACGACGACTACACCGGCCCGCGCCCAACCGCCATGCGCGTCGTGTCCGGGCGCCGCTCCCTGGTCTCACCGGCCAGCGACAACGCCACCGCCGGGAGTACGACGTCCTCGCCGTCAACGCCGCGGCAGTTCGGCGACATTGTGGTGCTGAACAACGCGCTGACGGAGGGGCCCATCGGCGGCAGCGCGCGCGTGGGCGCGGCGCAGGGGTTCGCCGTGCGGGTGTCGGAGGGCGGCGTCGTGTCGGACCTGACGCTGCACCTGGTGCTGGAGGCCGGCGAGCACCGCGGCAGCTCGGTGACGGTGAAGGGCCGCATCAACATGGACGCGACGGTGCGGGAGTCGGTGGTCATCGGCGGCACCGGCCGGTTCCGGTTCGCGCGGGGGTACATGCTGACCAAGAACTACGACTACAGCCTCGCCACGGGCGGCGTCGTCGAGATCGACGTCTACGTGCAGCACTAGCCGCGATCGCGAGCGCGCTCTCGTGCATGCATGCATGTGCACGCTTTTGTTCAATTTGCGCGCGAGACGAGATCATTCGTCGCATCGCATGCTTGCTTTGCTATGTATCTCCGTACCTTACGTATTTGAGGTTGCACTCCTATAAAAAGATTTATATTAGATGTTTTATCTTAGATGGTTCACAAAAACCGTCAATGTTAAATGCAATCACAGATGGTTTATGGTGAAAACCGTTTGTGAAGTATCACAGATGTTTTTCGCCTCGTAATCCCCTAAAATTTTATAATATCTTATCTGAGTTCGAGTAGAATTTCGTTCCAACACACTTTTAGTAAAACGGATATAATTTTTACATACGGTGTCCGTTTTCGACGTTCTTGTACTCGTTGAAAAGCTAACGACAAATCTGATCCAAAAAAATATGATCGGCTCACATTACTCACCCTCGAAGACCCTCAAAATCAGTCATCTTTAGTCTCAAATTTACATCGCAAGTTTTTTATTTCTGTTTTTGCCAAAAAATTTTATCTTCCCTTTGAAATTTGGGGTTTGTCTCAACTGAAAAGTTGTAAATCTCGTCGAAACCTTTCAAATGAGTATATATAAGCCACATAGAACTTTACTATTTCATATTTTGAGACTAGTTGTTTACATTGTATCGATATATATAGTCTTTATCACAGATGGTGTATGGTTCAAACCGCCTGTAATAATTATGTTTCACAGATGGTTTATGGTTCAAACCGTCTGTGATAATTTGGTCTCTAACCCTTGAACCCGTCAATCCTCCCAACCCAATTCCAGCCAATAGAAACCGATCAACCCTCACCTCACAGATCGTAGCTCCCACCTCTCCCTCCCCTATAAATACTCACCCAAACCCATGCACTCAAAATGTTAGCTATGCGCTCAAAATCTCTCCAGTCTCCTCACTACCCTCCTCTTCGACCCCGACCTCTACTTCATGCGCTCAAGTCAGCACCTGCAATGATGGTCAGCGTCTGCGATGGTGGGTGTCGGGACGAGAGGGCTTAGGCATAGAGACCTCATCGGCGCAGTTGAGCTTCCATTAGGATGTCTATTTCTTCTATGTTCTTTCTTCTCTGTTGCTCGATTTGTAATGGAAATGGGATATTCTCTGCTATGTTTGCTCGTGATATTGTAATGGTGAATTGTAATCTGGTGGATTGTAATGGAAATAGAATGTTCTCTGCTATATTTGCTGACGTTATCTGTTGTGTTTGCTATTGTATTTGCTTGTTTTTTAAAATACATAGTTAACATTTCCTTAGACTAACTAAAAAATAAAAAAAAATTGTAGGTATAGAATGAACTATCATAGACGATTTTGTGGTATAAACCGTCTGTGAAAAACAATATCACAGACGGCTCGAAACAAAAACCGTCTGTGATACTCACACAACACAGACAGTTCTATTTACGAATCGTCTGTGATAGGAAAGTATCACAGACGGTTCTATATACCAACCGTCTATAATACACGTCCATCACAGACGATTAGTAGCTAAAACCGTCTGTGATGTGTGAGTATCACAAATGATTTTTGGTTAGAGCCATCTGTAGTAATGTTCTTCACAGACGGTTCTAGTTACAAACCGTCTGTGATAACCTTCGATTATCACTGACCCATAAATTCAGATGGTTTAGAAAATCGTCTATGATAACGTTTTTGAACCGTCTGTGATGATTATTTTTTAGTAGTGTTCCTACTTCTAATTAAGCAACACAATCACTATGCAAATTTAGAATTCACCAAGATCAATTTCATGTTGAGACCAAAGTGACACTTCACTACAAATTAATTCAAGGACCTTCGATACGATTAATATAATCTTTCACCGAGCCATTAGGAATTAGCACGGCCTGGTCTGGCTTGGATCTACATGTACATATACATTTGACCAATTTGATCAACAAACCTTAATTAGCTTCGGTACATTATTATATATCATTTCACTCAGCTATTATTCAAAATGGGGACAGATTGGAAGGGTGCCTGCGGATCAGCAATGGAATAATTAATCTCATGATCGATCAGCGCTTGGACCTACTTGCATTTTCTGCTGAACTCCGGAGGGTAATTTAGAAATTTCCCAATTTGATGAAGGATCGGACCATCCGATTGTGCGTGATAGAAAGGTTCGGGCCGTCCGTTCTAGTGGAAGCTTTCAAACCATCTGATCATGTGCACTCGGGAGAGATCAGACCGTCCGAATTTGTGCGAGCCAAAGTTTGGACTGTCCAAACTTGGGCCGAAGGGATAAGGGTCTCCTCCTTGAGCGGCGCCTCACCCGAATCTGAACTTAGTCTTGACAGTTCTTCGGCGAGCAATTTGGGCGGCGAGTGGGGGGATGGCGACTGGAGAGGTGGCGGCGGAGGCGTGGGCTGGCCCAGGCTTCTCGGAGTCGGCCGCTCGTAGCCACCACGTCTCAGCCCCTTGCCTCCTCTATTTAAAGCCGCCATCTCTTCCTCCATGAGTATCTCATCATCGGATCTCACATCTCCTTCTCCTCATTTTCTTCCTTGTAATTTTCAAATTTGGAGAGGATTAGGGGCTTTTGTGCCATCTCCTCTTGGAGCTCTTTCCTTCAGATTCTGGAGTGCCCTGACTCTGGTGGGGTGAGTGGGGAAATTCAAAGGATTTACTCGAGAAAGGAATAAGGCAGTAGTGGTCCTCTGTTATTCTTGAGTGCACTCGGCCGGGTGTGTTTTGGTGGTTCTGTGCGACATCTCCGACTCTCGACTTTACTCTTTGGTTTGCCAAGGTGTGAAGGCCGGCATTGTATCTCCATCAACCTTTGTCTTCTTGGTCGGCAAAGCGAGGTACTTGGTTTTCTAGGATAGCACCTTAAGGCATGCCTTACTCTGATTTCTTCTCAGTGGTTTTGAGTATCACTGGTGTTATGAGTATTGTGACATTCGTTTTACTTTGCTCTTGTTCTTGACAAATATCTATTCTGAAGAAAGTGCAAAGTGATTTTGTGGGCTAAGTATAATTGCTCTGTGATAAAATGACATATTTCTAAGAGTATATATGAATATGATGATAGATTGATCTTGAACTTTTAGCTAGCTTTACTATTATATTTGCTCTAATCGTTGAATAGGATGTACTTGATATTATATTAGTTTAGGAATTAGCTTTTAATTGATCTAGCTGTAGCCGTGTTTTGTTGCTTTGTTATAATCAATATTTTTCGGTCTATTTGAAGGTTAGATTGATTATAGCATTCAGTTATACTATCCAACAACATTTGCTTATGATCCAATGATCTCCTTTAATAGAAAGCTTGATTTAGAGTATAAGATCTAATCTACTACTTTATATATAATCAAGATTAATATTTATCATGTCGAAGATGACCAAGAATGAATTTTGTGCAACTAGCCTTCTGAGAGCAGAATATAACATTAAAATATTAATAACATGTCAAATTTGATCCTACATGTTATATTTATTTTGTTATCAGCATTCAGTTGGCATAACTTAATTTGTCTATATGTATATATGCTGATTATAGACTCTTACATGGTATATTTATTGAGCATTGTTTCAATTGGATGGCTTAGAAAATTCATATGCTTATATAGTAGTCAAGTCATTTATAATACCTTTTATATCATGATTATATTTTATCGAATATGCTAAAATTAAATCTAAATATATACTTATAACGTAATATTTACACCATTTTTCACGTCCGTGACTGAAAAAATAAGGGTACGTATGTACACGTACGTGCCAACCGAAGTTGGAACTTTTGCATGTGGCCCCTGGCGTCGCAATCCCTAGTATAGCCCTCCAAGCTAGTATATTCCAATTTCGCCCCCTCTCCAACTACGGGAGCATGTGAGACATCCCGCGGCCGGAGAGCGCAGCAGTGTCTGCTACGGTCGGGCACCGCATGTGGAGGCCTACTGCGCCCGGGGAGCGCATGACCAACGGTACCACCGAGCAGACCGCAGAAAGCGAAGAAGATGAGTTGTGTTGGTGACCACTCAATAGAGGCCTCACAGACAAACTCCCAGTTCCCATTCATGCGTCGAGCACGGCTCTCTCTGCACAGCTGCACGGCCTCCCACAGGAATACACTTACTGCAACTGGGACCTAAATCGATCAACAGATCAATACATATGGTTAGATAGTATTAACATGAAAATGGTTCCAATGCAAAATGCCTAATCCCTTTGCGAGCAGTGCTTCTATGCTTTGCTGTACAATGTGCAACAGAATGAACACCCAACTTTCAATGTGCAAGCGAAGGAAGGTTTGGTGGACGTTGTGAGGCGTTCAAAAAGTGGCTGATGGATGGTCCAAACATGTAGGTCTGACGAAGCTTTTTACATGGTCTGAAAAGACATATGTAGGTCCGTGGCAATGATATTTGCTCAAACATAGACAGAACGATAACATGAGAAGGTTACTGTGACAGCTTAAGAGAAAGGACCAGGCAAAAACTAATTGTATTAATTAAAAGCATCTAACAGATTAAAAAACAGTATAGATAAATTAGTGGCAGGAGGCAACATGATTTCTCACCTGCAGAATGTTGATCACCCAGTAGGAAGCGCTGCATGATTTCGAGTTATTCTGCATGGAAACAAAAACTTACAGATGTTAGTCACGACTTTGAGCCAAAGGAGGTCAGGAAAGGCCTATGTGTAAAGGTAGAATTGTCAAACAGAGGAGGAGGAACCTCCCTGGGCCACGAGGTAGTAATAAACACTGACAAATAGGCTAACAAATACACGTGCTCAAGAATTATTAAGCCATGAACAGTCAGCATGTGCATATTTAGAAAGATATAATCAACCTATGGCTGTGACTTATTGTGAAGTAATATTTTTTCTTACGGCTCTCAAGTTTGTCATGTTTTTTGGCTTGTTGATATCATATGAAGGTATCCATCCTGTGTTCTGATAGATGTTACTGCTGTTAATGTTACGTTATTGACTCAGCTTTTCAGAGCAACTGAAAAAATTGTATGGAAGTTGTTATGAATATTGTGTGTGTATTGAAGAAACCCAATAGGTAATATATATAAAGAGTACAAGAAGATATTACAGGGTAATATGCCATATACGGATAAGAAAACCTAGGTATATAAGGAAACAACTAAAACAATTCTATTATATCTCTAAACCCTTAATACCCCCTTTAAACGCAAAGCATATGCAATAGCATTATATTTGAAAAGAGTTATCACTAAAATAGTAAAAATCTGAAGTCCGAGTCTTGATAATGTCATCGTAACGTGCAGCTCTTGAAAAAACTATCAAATCAAGCTGAAGAGGAATAGATAGAAGCATGGCGGCGCAGATCGAAGCTCAAGACGTCAGTGTCGTAATGCACAAGGTGCACGAGAAGCACAGCGATCTTAGAAGCTCAGGGCGGCGGCTAGAGAAGCGACAGCATCATAAAGACTTTTACGAACTGCACACGGCCCAAAGAGAAGAACGGCAGCTGGTGTTATACAAAACAAAATTCCTACACTTCTATGATTAACAATAAATTTGAGGACTCGCATGGCTTAGACGAACTGAAAAGTAGAGACTACGGATTTGAGATGGACACAAACGAAAAACTCAAAACGAAAAAGGACTCAAAGATAGTAGACTCAACAGCAAATACTAATACTAGCAGTAGCTAACTAGAGGCTAACAAAAGTATCCATTCGGCCACTGCCCAGACCCATAGCACAAGTCCCCTCTCCCGTTCTGATCGATCGCGAGAAACCGGCGAATAAGATGAGCTACTACGAACAACAGCAACCTCCCGTCGGCGTCCCGCCACAGCAAGGCTTCCCGGGGAAGGACGGCTACCCGCCGTCGGGGCAAGGCTACCCTCCAGCCGGTTACCCCCTACCGGCGGCGAATCCAGGAGGACGCGGGGCGCGGCCATGCATGCGGCGCGGCGGCTCTGGCGCTTCGGATTCGGACAACGGCCATCTCCCGACCAGATCCGATGGGTGGAGATCAACAACAGCGACGAGCATGGTGTGAGGAGCCGGAGGCCTGGGGTGGCAGCAGCGTCCGAAGGCGTGGAGGCGCGGGCACGACGGCCAAAAGAGAGCCCAGATCTGGCGGGAAGGCAAGGATCCAAGGTGGCAGCAGCAAGATCCAAGGCACAACGACGAAATCCATGGTTGGCGGTGGAGGAGACGGCCAGATCCGTCTGGGCAGCGCAGATGGAGGTGGTGCAGATGGCCCGGTGACGGAGTTGGCAACAAAGAGGGACCGCCAGATCCAGGCGCGTCGAAGCCGGATCCATGCAGTGCCAAGCCAGCGGCGGTCGGATTCGAAGCGGCTGCGGCTGAATCCAAGGCGGCGGCTGGGCTCGGCAGAGAGGCGAGTGACGCGTAGGTCAGCAAGCTCAGATCCATGTGGATTCGGGGGAGAAGATGACGGCTGCCACTGGTGAGGCTGGCGGCGACCCGAGAGCCAACGTCGCGCGTGTCGAAGCATGATCCGGCATTACAGCGGCTGGATCTGTGCGGTGCCCAGCCGGGGATGGCTGGATCTGGGCGGCACGATGTGGATTCGGAGCGAAGAAGTCACCATCTGCGGGAGTGGAGCTTGATCTTCCTGGGGGCAGTAGCAGCGGAAGAGCAATAGAGGCTAGGTATGCAACCTAGGGTTTGATACCATATCATGAATATTATATGTGTATTGAAGAGATCCAATGGGCAATATATATAGAGAGTACAAGAGGATATTACAGGAGAATATACCATGTATGGATAAAGAAACCCAGATATATAAGAAAACAACTAAAAAATCCTATTATATCTCTAATACCCTTAACAGAAGCAATGATGTAAATGAAAAAGGTGGTGGGCCCAGGGGGTGGAACACCAAATGGACAGCCAAAGAACAAAGGACTCTCACAACAAATGAGGATTTCAGCTTACCAAAGGTGCTTGAATGCTCTGCGGAAAGTATTTTCACAATTTGTTGGAGAAATAATCGAGGCAATGGCTGGGTATATATACCCCTACCAGCAATCATGGCAAAGCTATTGTCTGACAACAGAAGCCAAGAGTTCGGTGATTTTAAACCTGTCATACATAGAATGTTGTCTATGTATCTTTATGAAAAAAGAATAACGGTATGCCCATATTGATTTAATTTCATTTGCCATTTAATTTGTAGTTATAGCACACAGGCAGTTTGATGTTCTGTAAAACACGATATAAAATCATTGGGCAAAAGAGAAGGGTCATTGATAATGATATAATCAATTACATACTCCATTGCAATAGAAGAAAGACAAAATCTGGATGAAATTTTAACAGGGCAGCAGGTTGACTCTGAGCAGTCAAACAAAAGACAGAGCAACTTACAGCTTGATCTAGTAGAAGTATTCGCAAGTAGCAAGATCCAAAAAAAAAAAAAAAGAGTCATGTCGTATATTTGCGGCGCTTTCCAGATTACCTTGGCACCAACCATCCAGCAGATCTGGTACATATATTCCAAGTCAACCTCATGGAACAGCACCGATTTGCATGGTAAGACAAAAAATGGTGAGCAGAGTTATCACATGGGGGGCAGACATAGTATACAGCCGAACATACCTGTTGAAAATGGTGCCGCTCCAACCCGACGAAGGATGTGTTGCACCCTCTTGGAGGCTTGCGGATGGTAGCCTATCACCATCTTAAGATGGTTTTTGTTTTTGGTGGCACGCAAATGAAGAAGAAGATGTGAGGGAGAAATGGTCAGTCGTGTGGTATTAAAGAGCAGCGGCACGAAAAAAATTGGCGCCTAATGAAAGCTTTCGAAATGAAAATATTGGGCCATCAACTTCAAGCTGAAACAAATTTCGATTGGCCATGTTGGTATAAGATAGAATTAGCGTTAGAGAAGTTTGTTAAGCTGTTGAAGAAGACGGGTAATATTCGGGAGATTTTCAGGGGACAAACCTCGACCATGCTGCTGCTCTCCCACACCACCGGCCATCCACGCGATCTGCCCTAAAAATCGACGTCCCCAGCCGCCTTGTTGCCGAATTCGGGGAGGCGGCGTAGAGGGGGAGAAGCCAAGGGGCAGAGGGTGGAGTCACCGGCGGGGGAGGAGCAGACGGGGGGAATCGGCGACACGGAGGGGTGTCGGCGGCGCAAGTGCACGGGCTAGGTCTTGGGAAAAGATTTGGAGTATTGGGGATAGGGAATGGGAGCGGAGGACACGGCCACAGAATTGTGGTCGAAGCCGCTTCTGGATTTTATCTTGACGAAGGGCCTGTTTGGTAGAGCTCCAGATTCTCATTTTTCAGCTTCTTCTTCAGATTCTGTAAGAATCCACTTCTCTAAGAATCTGGAGCTACCTCTGAAAAGTGTTTGGCTAGTGATTTGGCTCCAGATTCATAAAAGAGAAGATTTGAGGGAAATAGACCATATTACCCCTAGTTATAACCCTTTTATTTATCTATTGTTATGTTGTATACTGCAGTGTTGTAGTCGAGGGAAATGACGTTTGAATGTCATATTTTCTTTATATGACAGTAATGATATGCAATGTATGTTATAGTTTATTCGCTATTATGTATGTGAAAATCGAAATTATACTTAGCAGAGGCCAAATTTCATACAAAATTTAATGATATAAACCTAACTAAAATTGTATTCGTACTTAAGTTTTTTAAAAAATTATATTCATACTCGTTTTATAGATTTAAGACATCATAAAGCACGATATGCATAGGGAGATCTGATGGTTATATTCAGACGATATGCATCAATCATCATCATCCTATTCAGACAAAGTTATCATATAAACAGAAACATCTGTATACGCTAGCTTGGCGCTGAAGAGAAAAAAAATATATTTGAGAATAAGCTCGATGATATGTTCCATCGTCCAAGTTCAGAAAATGGTGGCAAAACAAAAACACCATCTGGAACATACTAGCCAATTAAATTGCTCGGTATGAAATAATGATATAGAGGACATCCGACTGAAAATGCATCCGAGTTCATACAAAAATCATGACTCGACTTCGCTTTTGTTTCCAATTGTCATCTTTGCATCGTCGCTGATCAGCAATCATTGACTCGAAAACATCTAGGAGATCATCCAATCCCTTCGCATCCTCTCCAAGTTTCCTTCTCTGTATAAGCAATAGAGCACTTATCCATGTTTTTCACAGTCCAACTTGGAAGTGCTGCTCCAATAAAAGGAAACAAATGAAACAAAACCAAAATCTTGATCAACGTGCTCTCTTTGACCAAGAGCTGAACATGTTAATAATGAATCCATAAGAAAAATAACACCTGGAAGAACAAGTACTGTGCAGATAAATTATTGAGCATCATACATTTCTTTGTCCCTAAATGATGAGGTACTACATTTGATGCGTGCTCAAATGAAAAATTCAGAAATCTGAGCACTGCCAACAGCTTCTGAGACATGCTATGTAGCCCCTTCCTATCAATTAACCAAGCAGATAACATATACCTTGTCAAACAGGAATTCCAATTCTCTGCATACATCAAACTCAAAAATCAGAAAATTGAGCTCACATATCTCAAACAAGAATTTCAATTCTCTACATAAATGAAATTCAGAAATCAGAAGTGGTGGAGGGGGGAGGCTGCGGCCTGCACCGTGCGGCGGGAGGAGGAAGAGGCCGGGGCGGCGCCGGAGCTCAGGAGGAAGGGGCGGCGTCGGGGGAGGCTGGGCCGGCCGAGGAGGGAGGCTGCGGCCTGCACCGTGCGGCGGGAGGAGGAAGAGGCCGGGGCGGCGCCGGAGCTCGGGAGGAAGGGGCGGCGTCGGGAGAGGCCGGGGCGGCGTCGGGGGCGGCCGAGGAGGGAGGCCGCTGCGCGAGAGGGGCAGGGGAGAGGGGAAGGCGGCGGCGCCGGAGCTTGGGAGGAAGGGGCAGCACCGGGGGAGGCCGGGGTGAAGCTGGGGCTGGGGCGGCGTCGGGGGCGGCTGAGGAGGGAGGCGGCGGCGCGAGAGGGGCACGGGAGAGGGGAAGGCGGTGGCGGCGTGAGAGGGGAAGGGGGGAGGGGAAGGCGGCGGTGGCGCGAGAGGGGAAGGGGGAGGGGGAGGCGGCGGCATGAGAGGGGAACTGATACGGGGTCGCCCGATTTTCTCGACGTAGGATGGATACTCGCGGGAGTCTTGATGAATCGCAATGATCCTCCAAAGCCAATGCAAGGGACGAACACTCTTTAATCCGCCAAAACACACTCGCGTCGATTTCGCCGACCACCAAGCGAAGATCTGTCGTGCTCCCAATTCCCAGCGGAAAGGTTGAACGATCTTGATTGAAGAACACTCCTAATTCCCTCACGGAATTTCAGCAGCAATGATAAACTCGAACAAAGTTTAATAGATTGATTATTCTCAAAGGTGGTCTGAGCCCTTAGGCTGCCAATACATGGTTTATATAGGACCTTGGGACATCCATAGAGTCCACAAACCTAGTACAACTCAACCCTATATGGTTTTAGATACGAACTCTCACAAAAAGGAAACTAGATTTTACAGCCGTCACATTGTTTCGGCCATAACTTTTTATCTGTAATGAATTTGATGGTGGGACCAGATCCATTGCGTAGCCCTTGCAAATATCTTTCCAAGGAGTACAAGAACACCCAAATCGGACTCCGTTTGTGAAAGTTATGACCTTTTTAGTAAGTGTCTGTCAGTCTGTCCCGAACCGAATCCGAATTGAATTCTGAGTTGAATCCGAGTTTGAATCCAATTGGCCTTGTGGGAGGTACGAATTGGGCTTGAAAATCTTATCCAAAACTTGTAGTTTAAGTCCTTGGGCTTCTCCCTTTTACTCTCCCGCTGCATGAGCTTTCTTCCTTTATGTCTTTGGCACCTAATGTGGTTATCCTCTTTCTTTTGACTCTCCATTGCTTTGCCATTGACAAACCTAAGAATGCACTATTTGATAACCTGAGATAGTATTCCATTCTTATGAATATCAACATTATATTTAATTTGAAATGAGTTCACCTGGCAATATTTCATGCGGCTCAATAATTCTTTCCAGTTGAATAATATATTTAACTGAAAAGTACAAGACACGTGCGTATCCGCATCAGGAACGGGAGGAACGGGAGAGGGGAAGGAGGAACGGGGGGCGAGAGGAGGGAGGGAGGGCGGGGGCAGTGCGAGAGGAGGGAGGGAGGGCGGGGGCAGTGCGAGAGGAGGGAGGGAGGCGGCGGCGGGGCGAGAGGAAGGAGGCCGGGAGCGGAAGGGAGAAGGGAGGCGGTGCGAATGAGGGGGAGGTGGGCGGTGTGAGAGGGAGGTTGGCGGGGTAGTTGAGTGGCATTTTGCGGGTAATTTTGATGAACTTTAATGGGCAGATTTGTATAGGGTGGACAGCTCCTCACAAGAATCCACCAAAAGGCTGCTTCTCCTGGCTAGTTCATTTTGGACTCTGCTCCTCGCAAGAAGCAGAATCTGGCCATTTTGGGAAGCTGGGTGTTTGGCACAGCTCCATGAGAATCTATTGAGAAGCTGGGAGTAGGAGCTGTACCAAACAGGCCCGAAGACTTGCCAAAGCCGAAGCCGTATCAAACATCCTCTAAGTAGGAAACACACTCAGTTGCTAGAAGGTTCTAGAAGGAACTCGAAGATGAATCGGTATTTTTTTTAGTTACATCCCACTTTCTGGTATGTGAACATGTAAGCAAAACAATGCACACAAAAAAGTACCCAATGAGCCGGTATACATTATATTCACGGTCCTTAGGAGATTTACTTTTCATAATCATAGGCCATTTTAATGCAGTATACAACATCATGATATGATTTTTGGACAAAAAAAGAAGGTAAAAGAAAAAAAAAAGAAAAAATAGAGATGACTACGCATCTGCAGATAAGTGGCTTGCTCAACTACCGCCTATTGATGCTCTTGTAGCATTCTCACAACTAACAATACTTCAATACAACTCTATTAAATATTCCACGTTAGTAGCAGCGTAGGACTCAAAGGAAAGCGAGTAGTCTCACAATTCATGGCCTCTATTCAAATAATTATTCTTCATGTAATATGAAAAAGGAAATAAAAAAGTCTCACAATGTTCACATTGTCTTCCTGCATTTTATCTTAGCTTCATGCGGCAACCATTTAAGCCTATGATGACAAGCAGCCTCACAACTTCCTCTTGAATCGAGAAGAGAACATATCATCGTCGGAGGGGTAGAGAGGTATCCCCAGCATGTTGGGCCAACATAAGCTCCACGTCTATCGCATTCTTCCAGAACCCCTGGACCGCCAAACTTATCCCATTGCACAATCCATTAGTAGGGTCAATGTTTCACGGTAGTATCATAGGATAGTTAATCTTGAGTTTGAATACATGCAGAGGCAACCCGTTAGGGGTCAAGGTGTTTAGGAACTCGGGGGGGAGCTGTGTGGATCTTCCTCTGCTTAGTCGAAGCTATGGTACACCATCTCCTCCCAACAAAACAAGTTAATCATCTTCATATTGATCCTGTCAATGTACTCATTTCGGGTCGACAGGATGGCTTGAGATGTGATATAGTTCAGGTTTGAAAGATTTTCATCTAGCATAGGAAACACACTCTATATGAGTTTATCGAGGTCGGCATCCTTCCCGTTATGCGACATGCATATCTTGTCTGGAAAGTCGTATGTAGCCATCCTGATTGGTCTCCTTGGTGCCATTTCTGACCCAAAGTAGGAACTCTACAAACTTCGAAACGCTCTAGGCCCTCATGTTATGGATGAGCCTGAGCTAATGTATGCATTCCCATAGTTATGACATATGTAGCGTCTGGTTAGTTATCTACGGCATCGTGCCTTTGTGAACAACAGAAAGCAGCTACTAGAAGTCTCCATTGAACACAACTGTCTTCCCCCAAACGGTAGGTCACGTCAGCCCATGATGTCATACATGCTACTATCTAGAGCCTCGACCACCTACCACTTTGTCATCAAGGCTTCATCCCATATGATGAGCAAAGTCCGTTGAAGAAGTTTAGCAGTACTGCTCTACTTCGTGAAGCTGCAAACCACCACATCTTCAATGTTGAGTGTGATCTTAAACCTCGAGGGCGTTGTCATGCCTCTAGGCATGATGGAGGCAGTGACGTTGGACGTCGCAGTTGCCATTACTATCTTGCCCTTGCCTCAAACCCTTGCGAGCAATACTTTATACAAGAATATCTTTATCGTGCCACATGGGACATCTGTGAAGAAGATACCTCTGTCGCCACTATCAACCGTAGATAATATCTCGTTGTAGGTGACCCTCTACTCGGGGTTGAGAGAGGATGATAGAGATACATGCTCATGGTCTACCTCTATCATTGACTCCTCAAAGATCTCCCTAGAGCCAATGCTGTCGTGCAACTCATCAATAGCAGAGAGAGGGAATGATGTTATGTCCTTCCCCATCAACTGTAGCATATTTCTAATATCCAACAACATCATTTGCATGGACCAAGTGCTTGCTCGGTTGGCAAAGATGCTAGTGGGTAGCTTGCCCGCCCAACTTCAAGCCTGTGGTGCGCATTTTTGGGGAGGGGGCACTGTTCACGTGAATAGTACCCCCTCTGACAATGTTCATATGAATAGTATCATCTGAGTACACGCGCATATGGGTGCTTTCAGTGGTCAAAGCGTGGCCCGCGCTTTGTGAGACTCTTGTCTCGCTCATCTCAAGTGTGTGCATTAGATGCACCCATGTGGGTGTTTATATGCGTGCATGATTGCACCCCTATTGTACTCATGATCTAAAAAAACAACACCATTTGCTCGACCGTGTATGGGCATGCGTGGGATGCTTTGCATACTGGACAAATATATAAGCTTTGATACTCTTTACGGTAGAGGATACAATTATTCAGATATGTATGTATTCTTTCTACTTCTATTCCAAATGGATAAAGAACCTTCTTAGCTTGGTAAGTAGTTCTCGGCAACACATTTCCCTCTGAAAGGTGTTCGCGAAGAGACCTAACAATGCTGTGAAACTCTTGTTGGACCAACCATTACTTGCCTTTAATTTCAGCAGTTCAAGAACGGATGACAACCTTATGTATTGCGGTTTGCAGCCTGGAAACAAAGGTTTCTTCAAATCCTCCATCAAGTCTTCGAATTTACCAAACTCCGTTTTACTATAGTTTCCTTCTACATCGCGTTACATCTGATCCAGATTATCATCATGCGGCCTATCCTTATCGAAAGCACAGTCCATAACCTGTATATTGTTGTCTCCCTTGATAATATTATAATTACCTTCTTGTATAATCTTCTCTTCACCGTGACTGGTCCAACATGTATACCTATTTTTAAAACCCCTTCGAATCAAGTGAGCTTCGATCTGCGCTGAGTTGGTAAAATCTTCAGATTATCATAATCAATGCATGGACAATATATATATATATTCTATCCCCCTTTTCAACATATTCTGCTCAGCAGCTTTTCTAAAAGCTGACACGTCATTAATGTACTCCTCACTCACATGATTCTCAACATACATCCAGTTTCAGTCCATTTATGCTACACATGTAACAAATTAACTAGTGTCAAATTGGATTATTAATGATACTATAGCTACCCAGTTTATCTACTTACAAACATAATTATCATTCACCTTATAATAAATTGTCCATATCTAAACTAAGTAGCTAGCCACATATTCATGAAGTAATATATATATATATATAGCAAGAATATGTTGAATTAAATTAGGAGTACTGATCCATTATTAAATTAGAGTAAACTACCATCTCTCTCTAAACCTAGCTAGGTATGTAGCTAGATTTAAAAATCTAGCTATCATCTCTCTATACGTACAAGGCATATAAGTTATTAGAAGCAAATACCAATCTCTAATCACCAAGAACAAATCAATCTACAAGCTGTATATTTTCATCAAACTCTCCAAAGCCAGTCGTCTCCTTCAATGCAGCGCAATGAAAACAGATCTATCGAGACCACACTGGATATATAATAATAACATGGCGTATCTCAGACGGTTCTAACCACCAACCGTCTGTGATATGAAACTATCATAGATGATTTGTATTAATAACCGTCTGTGAACTATCATAGATGGTTATTTATACAAACTGTCTATGATATCTGCTATTATTATAGACGGTTCGTATAAATAACCATATGTGAAAATATAATAGACAGTTATTAATATGAACCGTCTGTGATGGCTTACATTATCACAGACAGTTCGTATAAATAATCATCTATGAAAATATAACAGAACGTTATTTTTATGAACCATCTATAATAATTACAGCATAAACAATTCCGTATGAACCGTCTGTGATGTAGCCGTCTAGTATAGCTTCTTTTGTAGTAGTGCATCAACCCCATTATAAGTCATTTGTGCGATTGATTGACTCTATTATAATATTTTTATCATGCATTTTCTAAAATATAATACGTTGTCTATTGCTTCGTTTCGTTTATTATATCTTTAGTCTTTTTTTGTTGTATTTATCTTCTAAAAAATTTAGAATTAAAATATCACTAATATTTTCATCGCTTTTAGGTTCTGTTTGTATTGCTTTCTACTTCTGTCTTCAGCTTAGAAAAGCCAAAAGCTAATGCGAACACCTAACATCTTCACTCTTCTCGCTGTCGTCTGGCTCCGAGAATAAGACAGGCGGGTCACAGGTGTATCATGCACCCTACTCCCTTCGCTGTCATCATACGCACATATCTCTCCTTCACCTTTTCTACCGCTTATTCACTCTTTTTGAAAATCACTTCTTTCAATCATTACTATTTATTTTTAACTAAAAACTATAAACCACAACTAAAACCCATGTAAAACCAATACAAACGCCACTTCAACTCATTTAGGGCCTGTTTGTTTCAGCTGTAGATTCTGAGAAGTAGCTGGTGAGTATCTAGCTAGTCAGAATCTGGAGAAGCTAGATAACCCCAGTTTCTGGCTACTAGTTCATTTTCTGGATTCTGTAGCTTCTGACTACTTAGAATCTAGATGAAAATCTAGACTGTTTGAAGGAGCTGCAGATTCTAAGAGTAACTGCAGCTACCAGAAGCTAAAACAAAGATGCCCTTAGTTAGCTAGCGAGAGGCACTAGATAACCAAGCATCACACTCGACTCGATGGCGTCGCACGAGACGCCACGTGGCGCGGCTCAACGGGAGAAGTGGACACCGGGTGAGCCCCGCTTAATGCTGTTACGAAACAATTAGGGTTTGTGGGTAAATACCCAAAATACCCCTGGAGGTTGTGTTATAAATAGAGGTGTAATCTCCATTGTAAAGAGACCCCCCAATTATTAATGAAAGTTACCTCCTGGTGTTCTATTACTCCTGTGTGCTTGATATTCATCTCTTGTTGATTGATTGTCCCCGTTGGTGATTGGATTCGTCGATTGTATTGCCGTGCTCCTACTCTACCTTATTATTTCGCAACAAATGCTACGACCAAACCTACGTTCCCTACGGTCTAGACCCCCGGCCGACACCAACGGTGATACGCGCTGCCACCGCACGCCTTTCCAACGCCCTGGAAGGACGCCATACCGTCCGATCGATCGACCAACCGAGCATCCCGTTGGCCTCCCCCGAAATGGGCCCGCGCATAAACATTTCGTACGCATGACACACAGCTCATCCTAACAACCTGACGGTGGGCCAGGTCTTTCCGGGGCCCCAGCACCCAGCGAGACAGCGCTCACAGAGGCGGCGAGGGGTTGGCTGGGCTCCCCTGTGGGGCCACATGTCAGTGACCCTTGTCCCCGTCGTGCTCGGTTCTTGTCTTTCTTTCTTTCTCCTCACGTCTTGCTCGCTTCCCTCCCTCTCTCGCCTCGTCTTCCTTTCGGTTTGGCCGCTCGAGTCGAGGCGATCGCGTCGCATCCGAGAGAGAGGCAAAACCCTAGGAGGCAGGAGCTCCTCCCCTCCAGATCCCTCCCGAACCTTCGAGAAGCTCCCGGCGGCGGAGGAGATGCAGGGCGGCAACCACATGCTCCTCGAGGAGCCCGTCCGCCTCGCTTCTGTCCTCGCACCCGCCAAGCCCGTAAGCGTCTCCTCTCCATTTCTCTCTGCCTCCCGATCGATCTCGAGCTCTCTGTGCCCGTATCCATGCGGGTGCGGGCGCGGGCGCGCGTGGTGGATTCGGGCCTGTTCATCTGGGTGTGGTTAATCGTGTGTTTGTTTTGGGTTCGTTCGTTCGATCTGATTTGGTGTGCGGAGAGGCGGGGGCGGGCGGGGGGTCGCGGAGATGCGGGTGGTCCATTTCGTCGGAATGCCAGCGATTTGCGTCGCGAACGAGAGAGGTTGCGCGGCATTGGGGAATTTGGGGTTTAGTGTTGCGTGCGGCGGCCTGTGAGGGCACAAATTTGTGAAACGGCGTGGATTTTTTATTTGCAAAACGGATCGTGTTATTTCATATTTGCAATTGGGAGGATTTGGATGCGTCGGATTGTCGCTGAAAAGGAGCATTGTTTATTTGTTTTGGTTTGGTTTTTGGGGATGGTGGATTGTGACCCTTACCCGCCTGCGTGTGCTCTTGTGCAGAAAGTATTCCCATCCCTTACCAAGATTGTTGGGACGCTTGGGCCCAACTCGCACTCGGTCGAGGTTATTGAAGAATGCCTCACCGCTGGGATGTCAGGTTCGACCACAGCTTTCGTTGTAGTAACTCGATTTAGTGCAACGGGTCTAGTCACCATTTTGTTGCTTTTGCTATGATAATGATGAAGATGGCCTTTGTATATTTCCTTCTTGCAGTCGCACGGTTTGATTTCTCATGGATGGATGCTACGTATCATCAGCAGACCCTTGACAATCTGAGGAAAGCTGCACAGAATCTCAAGAAGCTGTGCCCTGTAAGTTGACAACTTCAATTAATAGCTTCTCTGGAAATGTTGATGATGTATCTTTTTTACTTTAGTCAATAGCTTCCTCACAAAGAAAGAAAGAAAATGTGCCTGTGTGATCCTTCATGTTACTTTGTGAGACATGTTTTCCCACTTCCATTCATTTTGTGGGATCTGTTATGGTTTACTTGTTCTGTTGTTCAGAATCACTTTCAAAGTGATATGTTTTTATTGTTTCAGTTCAGTTTCAGCAGTAAGCATTGAACATTTGGAATATATCTGTAATGGTATCTTTGAACTCATTTTGGTCTGTCATGTTCGGACGCTGCTACGTGCGCCGTAGTGCACAGCCGGCCACAAGCACCCAAGGGCGAAAGGCACAGCGGGCAGCAGAGCAAGCGCCAGAGCCTAACGTGCCAGATGGGGCACAGCCCGGCGCAGGTTTGGACGGAGAGACCGAAACCGGATTGGATTAGCTGGGAGTTTCCTAATAATAAGATTACTTTCCTAGTATTATATATGGTATTAGAGAGAATCGGATTCAGTTTAGATGGATTTTGTTAGGGGCCAACCCATATATGGGGTAGCCGCACCGTTTGCAAGAAACCAAGAAAAGAAGTGCTTTTACCCTTTTCTTCCTCCCTGCACATCTGCTCTGAAACAGCAGAGGCAATGACATCATTTGTGGCACTGAAACGGGCATTATCCTCGGCTCCTGTCTTGCAGTTACCTGATTTCAGTCGCCTGTTCATTATGGAGTGCGACGCATCGGGCTCCGGAGTCGGCACGGTGCTCCACCAGGGCACTGACCCTATTGCCTTCTTCAACCGCCCCATCGCTGCTCGTCACACCAAGTTAGCAGCTTGTGAATGGGAGTTGATCGGCTTGGTGCATATCGTCCGTCATTGACATCTATACTTGTTGGGACACTCGTTCCTCATTCACACAGATCACTACAGCCTGAAGTTCCTCCTGGACCAGCGTTTGCCCACCATTCCGCAGCATCAGTGAGCAAGCAAATTGGTCATCTACAACTTTTCTGTGGAGTACCGGTCGGGACTTCTCAATACGGTGGCAGATGCCCTATCCCGCCGCGATGGGGAGTTGGCCTCGTCTCCTACTTCTGCCAGTCTTCATGCCCTTTCCGGCCCGACTTTGAGCCTCTTTGAGGAGCTGTAGCAGGCAAACACAACCGATCCAACCTTGGTGGCTCTTCAGGCGGAGATTGCTTCAGGCAGCCGTGAAGCGCCATGGGATGTTCGGGATGGGCTGGTGCGGATGCATGGTAGGGTATATGTGCCCTGTTCATCAACCTTCCATCTATCCTGACAACCGCTCATTCCACAGGCCACGAAGGTGTACAAAAAACCTTGCAATGACTTTGTGCCGACTTTCACATCCCGCTTGCCTAACAGCTTGTTCAAGAATTCATCAAAGAATGCACTACTTGCTAGCGTGACAAGATAGAGCATCTTCATCCAGCTGGCCTTCTTCAGCCCTTACATGTGCCATCTCAAGTTTGGTCTGATATCGCTATGGATTTCGTTGAAGGTCTTCCTAAAGCGGGCGGTAAAACGGTCATCTTGACAGTCATCGATCGCTTCTCTAAGTTTGCTCATTTTATTCCATTAGCTCATCCATATACAGCAGTTTCTATGAGCCGAGCATTTTTGAAGGAGATTGTCAGGCTACATGGCATCCCCGAGTCCATCGTCAGTGATCGGGATACTGTCTTCACCAGTATATTTTGGCAAGAACTTTTTTGTTTGGCGGACATACGGTTACATATGAGCTCACCTTATTATCCGCAATCGGATGGTTAGTCGGAGGCCGCCAACAAGGTGATTGCTATGTACCTCCACTACTTCATGGGCGATTGCCCTAAACAATGGTTACGGTGGCTACCATGGGTGGGGTATTGTTATAACACGTCATACCACTCTGCACTTCAGATGACACCTTTTCAAGTGGTCTATGGACGTGACCCACCTGTGCTTGCGTTCGTATGAGAAAGGTGATTCTAGTGTCCCAGCCATTGACAACATTATGCTGGATCGGGATAGCTTTCTGTCTAAGGTCCGTGATAGCCTTCTTCAAGCACAATAGACCGTCAAGCATAATTACGACAAACTGCACCGGGAGGTGGAGTATGCAGTCGATGATTGGGTATGGCTGCGTCTCCTGCATCGCCCGGCTGCCTCCCTATCGGTGTCACCCTCTAGCAAGTTGAGTCCGCGCTATTATGGGCCATATCAAATTATTGAACGCATTGGTTCCATGTGCATATGCCTTGCCATACAATCGCCTTGAATTTCTGCAGTGATTTGTTAGTGAAACGCTAAATATAGCTAACTTTTTCCATTTGAGATATATACTATTTGGAAATGCCTGTTTAGATTTACTTTGCCTATGTGCATTCTGCTATCCTCGTTGGATTTTTAAAAAGTATTCTGTGAGTTAGTGTATTGAATACTGAAGTTTAAATGCGATAAAATTCTTTAACACCTGGTGATTTGAGGCGGTGACTATCTGCTCTCATATTGCAATTATGCACTTATTTTGGAACAGTTGCAAATTTACAAATTCGTATTTCAAATGTTCATGCCTTTTCATTATCGTATTTTGGTTGGATTTTGTGCATTATTCTAATGTGATTGTACTGGTATGTGATGCTTTTGTTTTCTACTTTTGAGTTTGGTGCTAAGAGGCATATCCTATTAACATCTAACTTGATCTAATTATGCATAGGTAATGCTGGATACACTGGGTCCAGAAATTCAGGTTCACAATACAACTGGTGGACCAATTGTGTTGAAAGCTGGAAATCATGTCACAATAACACCAGATCTTTCTAAAGCTCCCTCAGCTGAGATCCTACCAATTAAATTTGGGGATCTTGCAAAAGTAAGTGGATAATTTGGAAATTTTAAGATATGAAGTATCACTATAGTACTTATTCTTGAAATATTTTGATATTTATCTCTATGCATTTCTGTTGATGTGTTTCTTTTGCTTTTGCACGACTGCATCTAACATTCTGGCATTGAAGTAAAATTCATGCATATTTATGCAATAAACAAAAACCATTTTACTTTTCTATTGTGCCAGTGAATATACTTCGTATTTATTTTTCTTCTACTTCTGAAACTCAAATTCTTAAAGTATTGCATATTTGACTGTATTTTCCTTTTCCGTGAATTTAGGTTGTGAAGAAGGGTGATACTCTTTTCATTGGTCAATATCTCTTCACGGGAAGTGAAACAACGTCTTTGTGGCTTGAGGTGTGCGAATTTGTAAATTCTCCTCTAATACATGCCATTTTGCAATATTTTCATTTCCTCATATGCTGTAATATGCAGGTTCTGGAAACTTCTGTTGAAAATGTGATTTGTCTTGTGAAGAACACAGCTACGCTTGCAGGCCCCATTTTCACTCTGCATGTTTCACAAGTCCATATTAGTTTGCCCACTTTGAGTGAATACGATAAACAGGTATTGTGGAGTACCTCTTAAGTTTCTTTTCATTACTGCGCTATATGTTGTCAATAATTTGTCGCTTTACGTTTTGCCTGTACAAAATATTTTGGCTAGCGATTTTTTGTAAAACAGCAATGGCAGTTCTGTTTCAGGTCTCAAGTTATGTAATGATTTTTCTTTTGAGAGTTTCTGGCTTAACTGCACTCAACCTGATAACGCTATATGACTTGTTCAGTGAAAGAGAACCCATATGCTGATTGGGCTATTACAAGTTTAAACACTGCAAGTGTCAAAGAATTTGTACTGCTGTCATGTTACATGTGTTAAAATCACTTTCTTCAAAAGTTAAACACTTGCTACCTCCATTCTCTTTTAATTATCATCCTAGAATGCATGCAGTCAACCTTTTAAAATGTTGGCCACTAATATACAGAAAAAAATACTTAGATTTGTCATATGCAAATGTTATTAGTAGATTTTTCATCAAAAGTACTTCATGTCATTATTTTTTTTAATATTTTTTCGTTAACATATAATTAGAACAAGTTAGGGTTAAGGGTGTGTGTTGGAGACCATGTCCAAGTCCAAAACAGCAAGAAAGAATGGAGGTTGTAACTTTTTTCAAGATTACTATGCCCTTCCCCAAGTTGCATGTGAAGATACATACTTGATGCATAATTTGATATTGATGCTATATATTAATTCATATCTTTCCAAAATTGTCCTAAGTACTGTTTTCTTGCAATAGGTTATTTCAACTTGGGGGTTGCATAACAGTGTTGACATTATATCACTTTCCCATACCCGCTCTGCTGAGGATGTCAGGGAGGTAAGTTTTCTTTTCTGACTCTACCACTCTTGCACCTGAATTGCACATTCAGTTGATCACCTACCTGCTTCTTGATCTCCTTTTAGTGCTTTTTTGTGCTGTTGTTGTCACTCACAAAAATTAAATTGCAAGAACCATTTTGATGCACATTGTCAGCCATTTGAATTGATGGGTTTAATGAAGGAGTGTCTCTGTATGTACCTACAGACCCCCCTTATTAGTTCATTATAAGGGGCATGTATTGTAGAACGGCAGTGGCTATACCCAAGATAAAAGCTGATGAACAAGTATAATTGGTACATAAAGAAGAATATTATGTTGTTATTGAGCTGTTTCACTGTTTGATCTTTGCATATTTTTCGTTGACGTGGTGGTACTGTTTCTCCTGTTATTCGAGGCCACACATTCTCTGTACAATGATAAACTGTTTGCACTTTTTTTGATCTGTAGCATCGGAACACTTTTCTTGAAGTAGTTATTACTTATTAGTTAATGATAGTTGGGACACTGCTGATCCTTAGATATTTGTGGCATGCAGTTAAGAGCCTTTTTACAATCTCATGACGTTCAAGACACACAGATATATGCCAAGGTTGAAAATGCCGAGGTAATTATCATGCTTTTATGACGATACTGTTGTCTGTTTGTTTCTCTGCTATATTATGATTAATTTCATTGTGCACTTCTTTCTAGGGTTTGGAGCATTTTGATGAAATTCTCCAAGAGGCGGATGGTATCATTATATCTCGAGGAGACCTGGGAATTGACCTCCCACCAGAAAGAGTAAATTTTGATCTTTCTCAAAATCCCCAGTTCCACATTGTTTGTTCCTACTGTGCTATCAAATATGTTTATATTCATTCCTGCCACGATGCTTTGTCACCATGACGTGATAATATTTAATTAACACAGCAATGTAGTTACAAGACTATCTTCATTGTTATGGTGCAAAAGTTTACCATTTATATGCTTATCAGTTTACAGTTAAAGGTGTCTCCGATAGGCTGGGGATGCTTCTAAAAATATCAGCACCGTTTGTGTTGTGTACATAATTTGCACAAATGTCATGGTTACATGTCTTTCTTGCTTCATGTCATGACCTGTCACTTTTGACTCTTCAGGTATTCATGTCCCAAAAAACAGCTATTCAGAAATGCAATCTGGCTGGCAAACCTGTGATTATCACTAGAGTTGTGGACAGCATGATTGACAATCTACGTCCTACACGTGCAGAGGCGACTGATGTTGCAAATGCTGTCCTAGATGGTCTGTAAACCTGAACTGTATTCCAAGTTTCCGACTACTTGCTGATTTATGACTTATTTCGTATGCTGCTCAAATTGCAGGAACTGATGGTATTTTGCTTGGTGCGGAGACACTTCGAGGGCTGTATCCTGTTGATGCAGTGAGTACTGTGGGCAGAATATGTGCAGAAGTATGTTTCTACCTGTTTTAAGAATAAATTGTAATAGTGCCATCTGAATTTGCTTGGCTGATCAGTGATACATCATTCTTCTAGGCTGAGAATGTGTACAACCAGTCACTTCACTTCAAGAAAATAGTGAGGCATGTAGGTGAACCAATGCCCCATGAAGAATCTGTGGCGTCATCAGCGGTAAATACTGTTAAATCATTAGGAACAAATACAAATTTTCTAATCTAGAATCTTAGTGACCATCCATTGTTCACATGTAGGTTCGTTCTGCAATGAAAGTAAAAGCTGCTGCAATTGTTGTGTTCACTTTCTCGGGGAATGCTGCTAGGTGCTCTATACTACCACAAGATCAGCACTTCACTGGACAAGTTTCCATCATGCAAATGTAATTCACTTTATACCTCTGTCTACAGGTTGATTGCCAAGTACAGGCCCCCAATGCCAGTTCTAGCGGTTGTGTTCCCACGTGATGTCTCTGATCCATCTAAGTGGCGTTCTTATGGCACAACACAGGTAAGTAACATGCATATCTATCCATATTAGCTTAAGAATCTTTTGTTCACACTTCACAGTGAAGCAGGAGCTGTAAACTTATTTTTGACTACTGTTGAATTACTTTCAGGCGAGGCAATGTTTTGCTGTAAGAGGTGTCTACCCGTTGATGGGAAGTACTGACGAGGTATGTATGCAGTTATTACTTGGCAATATCAGAGGCACCTTCAAATTCTGCTTTTTTGCAATGTTAAACTTACTGTAGCTCAGGATGCAAATTTTGTTTGAAGTTCTACGAAATGACTAAAGGAGAGCTGTGTTCAACCCTCTTATTACAGAATGGAACTTTTTAAATCCAAGCTGACTCTTCACATATCCTTGAACTCTGTAACAGGCCGAAACCGGTGGGCTCAGCAAGGAAGAGTACGGGATAAAACTTGCTCTCAACTATGGTCGGTCAGTCGGAATAGTAAAGCCTTTCGACAGGGTGATAATTTTCGAAAGGATTGGCGATTCTTCTGTTGTCAAGATCATCGAGTGTGACGATTCTTAAAGATGAGACGCTCACATCCCACGCAACAGTTTCAACCAATGCACGGGATTACTTTTGTTTTTCTTTCACTAACCATAACTAGAGAGTACAGCACGACCCCGTTGTCCTGTTTGGCACTTTGCCCCTTTTTAGGTTCACACCTTGCTGTTCTAATAAATTCAAGAACTTCTCATAGACTCACTGCAACAATCAGGTTTTGTGGACAAAAATATTGGATTGTCGAGACTACCTATGAGTGATTCCTAGCTTGTATTTCGCATTGCATGGTGACTGTGGCTTCGATCTGCTTTCTGTTCTTCTAGCTGCTTGAGCCAGTAAATTTGGGCCTGTTCAACTCATTTTCTTATGGCTTTTGATTTTTAGCTGAAAGGATGTTGTAGCAGCTATAATTTTTTCTAAGATATTTAATTAAAAGAAAAAAATAAAAAAAATATCGTTATGTCTTCACGGCAATGTGACTGAAAAAAAAGAAAAAAAGGGAAAAAATCGTATTAAGAAGTAAACGTATTTTAAAAGTTTTTAACTTTCAAAGCTAGAAGTGCTAAAAGATATTTGGAATTAGGCCTAAGCAGACAAATGTCTGAAAATTTTCAATTAGGAAGGAAGAAAACATGCATTGGAATTGGAAACTCAACTGGTAGTGTGACTCGGACGGGTTGTTAATGAGGTCGGCGAACCTCCCAACGACTCCTTCCTGCCGCCGCCGGCCGTCGTTACCTTCCTTCTTGGCCTTCCCTCCTATCCACCCTTCGTCCGGATCGGACCATTTTATCCTCGTGTCCACCGTCTTCTTCTTCCCCTGCCCCGCCGCCGCCGGGGATGGTTCGGCGTCCGACGGCGACCCTTGTGCGGCGCCGGCTGCGGGCTTGGTGCCCGTGGAGGAATGGCACGAAGGGGCGAGTGAGAAGCCGTCGATGCTGACATGAGAATGAGGAGAAAGTAGAGCGTGCCGGCGCGCAGTGCAGGGGGAGACTACGGAGGGAGCTTGGGGGTGTGCATGCGATGCGAGTTGTGGTGGGAAGCCCATGAGGTGGGTCCCACCTGCCAGCTTGGCAGCACATCGCACGTGAGCAAGAAAGGCTCAGACACGGTGATACGGTAGGGATGGAAATGGATAATATATTCAAGTACAAATACGAATCTATATTTTAAAAATAAATATAGATATAAATATGAGTTCATATTTTTAGATTGAGTATGAATTCTAACATTCTTAAATACGAATCGTATATCGTAATGAATACGAATTCAAAGCAAACATGTATTTAATTCGTTCAAATGTAATATCCTAAAATATTTGTAACAAATTTCGGTAGAACAAATTTATGTAACATAACTACGCGTCTACACGAGCTAGCAGTTAGCATATAGAGCTGAAAATTATTCTGAAAATTATACAAAGTAATTTTCACTTTTTGCTTGTGAATCTTGGTTTATTAGAAAATTACTTCTAACAATCATCCTCAGGGACGTCGCCAGGGATGAAAATGGATTGAATACGAATCGAATAGTCTCAAATACAAATATAAATATGAACATTCTTGAATATGAACATGAAAATTCTCAAATATGGATACGAACATTCTCGAATACAAATATGAATATTCTTGAATATGGATTTTACTTACCACATTCGTGTTTTCTTGGATACAACTATCAGATAAAAACAGATTATCCTTTACCGTTTTCCATTCGTAGATACGAACAACCTCATTGTGCCATGCTGCCACTGGTTGCAAAAAAATGATGCGTAACAGAGGAAAAATAGGCACAAAAAACCATTCAGGGAAAGAAACTTCTGCTGATCGATCCTACTTATGCTTGATACGATGAATCAAGGGGAGACTAGCGTCCGAACGTTCGATCCACATGTTCACATCATACGATCCTTTACGCCGTTTGATCTACAACCAATCATCAGATGCATTACAACTATCACCTGCTTCTCTTCCTCTCCATCCATCTCCTTCCCATAGCCACCTGCTTGTCTTCATCTACCTCGATCTCCTTCCCTCAGGCACCCCTTTCTAGAAAAGCATCCTCCTCTCCCGTTTTAAGATTCACTCCAACTGCAATCGCTAACCTGGTTCAACAAAATCACCGGCAACCAAAGCATCCAGTACAACATCTTAAAACAAGATCTCGTTCAAAAAATGATGACACAATGTTGCAAATACTTAAAATTATAGATGCAACCAATCAAAAAATATGTTGCAACAAAAACTGAAAGAGGTACATCAATTTTCTCGGTGCAACAATTAGAAATTGCTAATACAATAAAAAATAACTTTGATGCAACAAATAAAAAACATGTGTGCAACAAAAAAAGACATACATCAATTTCCTCGGTGCAACAATTCAACATCACAAATGCAACAAAAAATAATTTTGATGCAACAGTTCAAAATACCAAATGCAACAAAATACTATTGCAGTAAAATATTAGAAGAGACATTGAAACAAAATCGGCCACTTCTTGCAACAATCAAGAAAAATGCTATGACAAACTAGAGAAACATCTGTAATAAAAGCTTACACGAGGAAAACACGAGGTGACAGCGGTGGCTAGACCTCCCAAATTCGGCAAACTGCAACCACTCCTCCTCGGAAGGGGAGACATCGGCACGAGCTCTAAGTATGGCGGATGGACTCGTTGAGTGTGAATAGCAACGAGCTCTGACCTGTGGTCCATGGCACCCCCACCCCCACCTCCTTGTCACTGTCCGACATGCAAACACGACGTACGTCCCTTCTCCTCGCCATTTCCCGTGGGGGAGAGAGAGTTGGCTATCTGGGCAGAGGCTTGGATAAGCAAATGGAGATGGGAGGTACTGAGGTGGTAGGGAAAGTGGACAGAGAAGACGAAGTGGTTGGAGGCAGTAAAAACGGAGTTACATGAAGCGGTGGAATGTATGGCCGGATGGTACATATGCGTGGCAGCGATTCCCATGAATCAATGGACCATCACACTTTGGCCTTGTGCAAATGCTAATCAGCTAATGTGTTCCGGTTTGATGCAAATTAAAGTCGATCAGCAGAGCAACAAGATTGTTACGGATGTGCTTTCTATTTCTTCAAGACCTGAAGTTGATGTTCGTTGCCATCGCAGAATTACCTGTGAATGGTGCTACGAATGGAAACTGTAGATTTTTCTGGGTGCCTATCCTCTGGCAAAAAAATAGTCATTTCTCTGCGCCACGAAAACGCTTTGCATCGGTTAAGTTTGCATGCGACTAGGCAACCGGTTCAGCCACACATTTCCTTTTGTTTTTTCTTGGCTTGTTGCCATTGGAGAAGTGGAAATGACAGTGAAGTTTTGCATATCCTCCGACGTACCTGCTTTGCAGGATGCTCATCTCTCTTGTAACTTCTATTGTAATTTTTTTATTAGAGTAATGAAGATTTTGATTTTCAGGAGGGCCTAAAACCCATCCGTTACTTCTTCAAATTTTTTTTGCATATCTTCAGTTCAGTGGCGGAGCTAGAAAAAATAATGGAGGCGCACACTTTATACACAATTCTTATACAATCGATTGATAATAGAGAAAGACTAGACAACGGTATACCATACAATGTCCTTTATAATGGATTAATAATAGAGAAATACTAGAAAAATGGTATACAGTGCCATGCGATCCTCAGTATAGGATCTAGCTATTGAATCCAAGCATTGCAATGACTTTAAGAACTGTTTGTGAGGTAGAGATATGCTTGGAGCCAAGGTAAGAGTTGGCGACAACGTTGTGGGCGAACTCGGTGGTGAGCTGCAGGCAAGTAGACATGTACCGAGGTGGACAATGTGTTCAGAGCTGAAGCGGGAGTGGGCTAGTTCGTGGTGAGCCATGGCCCACGTTGGCGAACTGAGGATGCGGTGCAAGCGTGCTCTCAGCTTTGGCTAAGTTAGAGCCCAAAACTTGCTTAAAACTTGTGAAATATATATGGATTTTTGCCTTGTGAAACTTGTAATATTCTTAAACCTACTTGAATTTGGTTGATATTTTCTAAAACTTGCTGAATATTTTTTAACTTCTCTTATTTTGTGAGGAACTTGACCGAAACTCTCAAAACTTCTAAGAAAAAGGCATGTACCCTCTGGTACATATTGGTTCTCAAGTTTTTTGGGTGTACCGGTGCATACCGGACACTAGGGGTGCAATCAGGTAATATTCGGATGGATATTGTTTGTACTGTATCCAAACTCATATTTTTTTCCTGAATTCGAGGTCGGATATAGGTAAGGATGGATATGAATATGAATTTGGAGTTTCGGATATAATACCATCGGGATGGATACATGACGGTTTCGGATCAAAAATGAATAATATAGATAGATAGTACACATATACGGAAAGGAATATACACTAAACCATACCA
The DNA here is from genome assembly GCA_036346265.1 of Melocanna baccifera. Classification (NCBI taxonomy): domain Eukaryota; kingdom Viridiplantae; phylum Streptophyta; class Magnoliopsida; order Poales; family Poaceae; genus Melocanna; species Melocanna baccifera. Next base: position 17,073,856 of record CM070707.1, on the reverse strand, counting down.
CTATCACTTCAAGACTTAAACTATTAGTCAAAAGTACATAATAATGATCATAAGTTATAAGTAGGGATGGCAACGGGGCAAGGGGTCGCGGGAGGCAGCTCCACGCCCCCTCCCCGATCGCCACGATCCTCCTCCCCCCTCCCCGCCCGCCCCACCCCGTGCGCCTTTGTCCCCGTCCCCGTGGGGCCCCACTCGCTATGGGGATTAAAAATATTATATATATTTTAAAAATGTTAAAGTGGCTTTATTAATTATTTTATATATAGTTTTTCATGAAAATTTAGCTTCAAAACATAAACTGTTGTGGCTACAGACCAAACAGAGAAAGAGGTAGTGGGGAGCTAGGTATCGAATGACCTCTGCCCTCCTCGAGGCTTCGTCATGCTCATACATATACCCCCCGAGGAGTGTCTTTACAAATGCCCCTTACACTCGAGTTCCTTTCCGAGACCATCATGCCATCGTACACGGGTTCATAACTCGCTAACAGGCTAGCTGGGTTTAGGTGGGGGCCACCCTTATGACAGGAGCCTCTCATGGTAAAGGGCTTCACAGGCCGAAGCCATGCCGCCGAAGTCCTTTGGCCCTCCGTCCTCGCGCCTGTGACGTTGTATGACCGTGAACGAGGCGGAGCCGAAGCCGAGGGCCCGCAGCGGGGTTATTGTGGCGGGCGTAGTTATATGTGCGCTGCGAAGACGGGAGCTGGGATGGTTAAGCTTGCGCCGGTTGGTGCGGACTGCCAGCGACTGACCCGCTGCGTTGGCGCTCTCCGCGATCTGCGCCTACTAAAAGGCATGGGACACATTTAGAGTATGAAAAGTAGTTGCAGTAAAAGTGGAAAGGTATATCGTGCGGCAAAGGCGCAAAGGGCTTATCTATGGCGTTGTCGGAGTCGCCCCCCCGATGCGAAGACCTCGCAGGCTCGGAGTGGTGTGACTCCGTGTGGTGCCGGTGTGGAATAGCCACGACAGGTCAGCGTAGGCGAAGTCGCCCGATGTAGCGGAAGCGTTGCGCGGACAGCTCAGCTGAACCACGTATCGCTCCGCTGAGTTGCCGGCGATGCCGGGGGCGTAACTCAGATCCCTTGATCTGGGCCGTGCGCAGACGTTGCGTGCGCCTGAACGGTCGCGGCCGCACGTCTTCTGCCGGTTGTGGCGCCCTGTACGCAGGCGGCCGCGTCGCCTCAACTCTTGAGCTTCCGCCCAGCAGTCGCGCCTATTGGACTTCCGTCGGTTGCGCTTCCTGATGGAGCGACCGCCGGTACGCATATATATATACCCGTGGTGTAGCACTGTGCTTGCCAAACCTGCACCCCGCGCTTTCACGCTCTAAGATGGTCTTGTTCTCGTAAATAGACCTTCGTTGCTCCCGGCGCCTATTTACGAGAACAAGATCGCCTCCGAGCATGAGCAGTATGCCCTATGGACACTTCGTTGGTAACACCGCACCCGAGTGGCTCTCTTGCTATGGGTCGCTGCGGAGCCCCGGTCCGCAGTGCTTGGCGAGGCCGGGGGCGGATCACTGCCTCGCGAAGGCGAAGTTGGCGTCGAAGGAGGAGCGAGGTTGTACTGCCTGGGCCCCAGACGCGCCACGCGGCAGGGCACCATTGGTGTGTCGTGCGGCGTCAGGGCCGTTGGATTGGGCGCCTTGACCGGGCCTGGCGCGCGTGGGTGGGAGTGATGCGACGGTTCTGGCTGCAGGAAGGTGGGCGGTTCGCCTCCGGCATTTACGTTGGGTGGTGTCGTGGGAGGTGAAGGGGTTATAAATACCCTTAAGTTAGACCACCTCCTTTGCACTGCCCGAGCCCTTGTTGCCCGCCCCACTATCTTATCTTGCAGCGCCCTTCTTCGCGGGACGGTACGAGGTAGGAGGATGATGGCGGAAGATGAGGTGCGCGCCCAGCCAGCCGATGCCGGCGTCGTCTTCAGGCGGGAGTTGCCGCTCGAGGTGGCGTACACACTCGTGGAGCGGGATTCGACAGATGTAGGCGAGCGGCGGGCGGTGGTGGGGAGGATGGGTGATCCACGCTCCCGCGTCCTGGGCCCGACGCTGGTGACGGAGGAGACGATTTGTGGGCTTTTGCGCGAGGGGAAGCTGTTGGACTGTGGGGAGGTACGGCTGCCTGCGGGCGACGAGACCGAACTGCGTCCCAATACGGCGGAGGCGATCGTGTTCGTCGCCTTCTTTGATGTCGGGTTGCGAATTCCGGCCGCCGAACTTGTCGGGGGCGTCTTATGGGCCTTCGGGCTTGAGTTGGCGCAGATAACGCCGACTGTGATAGCCCGCCTTGCGGTGTACAGTTGGGCCTTGCGTTCGGAGGCGTGCTGGCCGACCGCCTCGCTGTTCGCATTCCTCCACGACGCCCGGTGTGAGCCGAGTGGGCGGGGTGATAGCGCCTGTGCGACTTCGGCTGCGTCGACCTCATCCTGCGCGCGGGCTGTGAGAAGATTTTTCCCGCGGGGTCGGGCCAGGTAGAGTGGGAGCCCGGTTGGACGAGGTGGTGGTTCTACCATCGCGTGGCGAGTGGTAGCGGCCTTGAGTGTTCGGGGCGGCCAGTTGTGATCAACCCCGCACCCGACACTCCGCTAGGTACTGAAGACGAGCGGATAGCACGAAGGCTTGTGGGGATCACCGCCCGCTTCAATGTGCGCGACCTCATGGAGGAGCTTGTCATGTATGGTGCGGCACCCCTCGGTGACGGGTGACGCCTTGCTCTTGGGAAGCTTCGACGTGACAACGTACGCCCGGGTGTGTGCACGCTGCCGAGACCCACCGACCGCTGTAAGTGTCGGGGCTCGGTTTTTTATGCCGGGTGCTGAGCATGTTGTGTTAACTTCCCCCTTGGCCACTCGCAGGGGTGTCTCTTGAGGACGCGGAGCGCATGGTGGGCGCAGTTCTCGGGCCTTATACGGCCAGGGAACACGATCGCGGTGGTCGCGCGACCAGCGAGGCGAGGCTTGGGCGGTTGAACCGCGTATGCGAAGCTCTAGGCGTGAAGGTGCCCGAACGCCCTGTCCGGGTCCCGAGCCTGCCCCCTTGCGGTCTCCTGGGGGAGGGAGGGCCCGCCGGCGCGGGCCCCAACTTGGTGGAGCACGCCGTCTCGGAGGCGTGCATGGACCCTGCTTTGCGGGCCGCCGTCGTTGAGACAGAATTGTCACCCGCGAAGGATGTGGGGGCGGGGCGTGCTTCCGCCGTGGTGAGGCCTCCTGCGAGCTCTTCTGATGCGGAGCCGGCCTGCCATTCCCCACAGGTGAAGAGGCCCCGCATACAATCGCCTCTCGGGGCTTCATTGCGCGGGCAAAGTCGAGACCTGTGGGACCCGACGTAGGCGCAGAATGTCTGGAGATCCCCGCGGGCGTGGTCGGATGCACGACTGTTGAGGGCGAAAGCTTGGTGGGCGAGCTCGGCACGAGGTTGCCGTGCCCGCGAAGAGGTGGAGGATGCGGGATCCGGTGGACTTGGGCGGCCGAAGGTAAACGTACATTGACGGTGCCCTGCATACGCTGAGAGGGTCGATCGCCATGACCCCTTGCAGCAATGCTAGTCTCCGCACGTAGGCGTCCCACGGCGCGCGAAGGCGTCTACTTGGGAAGGACGTCTGATGACGGGGACGCCGTCGCTGCCAGCGCCGCATAGAGTTTGGCGGATTTTGTCCCCGGACCGGTGCTTTGCGGCTCGCGAAGCGGCGGATAGTGCCGCGGCTTGGACCAACAGGCGCTGCAGGCGTGCGGGGCGGCAGGGCTACTAGACAGAGTATTGGAGGTCTCTGAAATGAGGGTAAGCCTCCGTCCTATGGTAGCGCGAAGCTCATGGATGCTATACTAATTATTGTGTTGCGCAGACCTTCGCCCTTAGCCAGGCACTGCAGGCGGCGCATATCCGGGAACGAGAGGCCTTAGAAGGCCGGGTACACGCCGCGGAGAGGGCTCGCTGCGTCGGAGGAGGCACATGCGGCTAAGGACGCCCGCTGCGGGCTTGAAGCGTCATGCGGGGCTATTGGTTATGCAATGAGCTTGCGCCCGTGCTCAGCAGAGGCGCCGAGGAGCGGGATGGCTGCTCCGGCAAAGTTGCCGTCCGGAAGAAGAGAAGGGCCATCTTTGTGCATCTCTGCGAGAACGAGACCAGGCGCTAGGGGAGGCCTGGGCGACGGCATGGGAAACCATGCTGGCCGTGGAAGGCCTGGTTGAGAATCTCGCGGTGAAGTGCGCCCTCTCCTTCGGGCCGGAGGAGCTTTGCGACCCTTCAATGGATCGGGAAGCGCCGACCTTGCCCGTGCCGCCACGCCGCTTTGGCAACCATTGCTCATACGTGACCGCCGGCCTGGCGTGCGCTCTTCTCCATCATCGAGGCTGTAGTCACGTCGCCGAACTGGGCGACCCGCACCGAGATACTCGCCGGGCCGAGTGATGTCCGTGTTTGTGTGAGCCGTGCAACCCACCGTTCGAGTTTTCCACGAACGGATCTGGGAGTACATCGGAGAGGCTGCAGCAAAGGTAGAGCTGCGGCGGAATATGTACGGCGGGGGAAGCCTTGGCGAGTGGCTGGATGGAGTCGCTCGGCGTGATGACGATGGCGCCGGCGGCTCGAGGCAGGTGTGACCTCGGGGTTCTTGTACTTCAACGTGTGTTGTGACTTATGTACCCTCATGTTATAAGGGAATAAAGTCCAAAAGTACCTCGTTTTCCTGACCGCGCGCGCCATTTCATTCACAGCGGCTGAGCGATGAGGGCCGGCTGCTGGTTTCTGATATTGTGGCTCGTCGACGTTTACGGCACTAGTGGCGGGCGGAGGAGGCCGGACGGAGTCGAATGAGTAGCTCTTGCTTTGTGGTCGTGACTTTGTATGTATCGGTGTGGTATATAACCATGATCGTCCGTTCCCGCCATGTTGATGTGCTCCTACCCTCCGAAGTGGCGGCAGCGGAGCTGGCGCCTAATTGCAGTAGACGCGCGCGCGCTCCGTCCCCTACCCTCCGAAGTGGTGGCAGCGGAGCTGGCGCCTAGTAGCTGTAGACGCGTGCGCGCTCCGTCCCCTACCCTCCGAAGTGGTGGCAGCGGAGCTGGTGCCTAGTCACGATGACGCGCGCGCGCCCGCCCCTACCCTCGGTGGTGGCAGCAGAGCCGGCGCCAGTAGCCGAGACGCGCGCGCGCTCCGCCCCTACCCTCCGAGTGGTGGCGCGAGCCGGGCGCCTGGTCGATGTAGACGCCCGCCCCTACCCTCCGAGTGGTGGCGGCGAGCCGGCGCCTGTCGATGTAACGCGCGCGCTCCGCCCCTACCCTCAGAGTGGTGGCGGCGAGCCGCGCGCCAGTAGCCGTGAGACGCGCGCGATCCGCCCCTACCCTCGGTGGTGGCGGCGAGCCGGCACCTGGTCGCAGATGAGCGCGCGCTCCGCCCCTACCTTCGGTGGTGGCGGCGAGCCGCGCCTGTCGATGTAAACGCCCGCCCCTACCCTCGGTGGTGGCGGCGAGCCGGCGCCTAGTCACGATGAGACGCGCGCGCTCCGCCCCTACCCTCCGGTGGTGGCGCGAGCCGCGCCTAGTCGATGTAGATGCGCGCGCGACTTTGTGCTGCCGGGTGGGGTGAGGGTGACGTAGGATGATGGAATGCCAGAGACGTAGCTCCGTAGGCCCTGTCGGTAACCGCAAGTGGGCGGCTTCATGGGCGACACTGCTGCGCTGTGTTTGTAAGCGCCGATTGGACAGGTGAGGCGGGATCCGTGGTGGGCCGCATGTGGTGTGGTACGGCTGCGGGGAGGTGTCCCTTGGCCATCGCCCACAGCTTTAGACCGCACGGAGTAGGGTTGGGTACGCGCGGCGCGTGGCTGACAGAGCCCTGTGAGTGGGGTGGGGGCACAATTGTCGCGCCACGTGCCCCTGGGGTGGTGACGGGACTCTTGAAGCATAAGACCCGGGTCTTGCCTCCGGGGGCTCTTTAAAAAGGGGGCGGGTGGGCGAGCGAAACGGCACTCGCTTTCCCAGACCCCGCACCCCACACTCGCCTTGCTCGCACTTCGAGCAGTAGCGTGGGGGGCTCCGGCATGCGGCCAACGCCGCCTAGGCAACCGCAGGGTCGAGCATCCCGTCCTGGTGGGGGATGCGAAGCCGCGGTGTGCTTCGTCCACGGCCGCTCGTCAGAGAGCCGCGGTTGGCGTGGGGTAATGGGCAATTCACTTGTACTTCATTCGGGTTGCTTGCCGCTTCGATAATGGACTGTTATAGCGTGTTGGGGCAAGGCGGCGTTCCACCCTGCTGCCCCATGCCAGCGCCTGTTGGCTCCCCCCGTCTCCTTCTCTTGCTACCAGGCGCCTGAGATGGGGGGTTGCGGGCTCGCGGTGCTGGCGGTGTTGCCGAGAGCCACGCTGCTTCGCGGGCAGGCTCCGGCTCCTTCGGCTCGAGGCGGCAGGCCCCGAGGGGAGTCCTGGGCGCTCTCCGCCTTGTAGCGCCTTTTTGGGACGACGCCACATCCTGTGGGCGACGCCGATGGCGCCAGCGCCCGCTCCGTCTTGGAGGTCGGCGGCACGCACTTCCGCCGAGGGCGCTCGCTTCTGCTCGCTGCAGAGGCGCTAGCCATCGAAGCCGCCGCGCCGCCGCTTGATCGGCATGCGAGTCGTGCTCGCCCACAGTACTCGCGGCGGTGTCCATGCCCGCGCGCGCGCGCGTGGTTTGCCGGGCCTTCGCGAAGCCTCTGGAGCCCTCCGCGCCGTTGCGTGTGGCCTCCGTCGAGTGCATGGGATCAGCATCCACGTCATGTTTATACTCCGAAGAGTACGCGTGATGTTAACACCAGCGCGTGCGCGGGACTTCTGCGTCTTGTTTAGACTCAGTAGAGTGCACAGGGAAAACATCCGCGTCTTTGTTTGTACTCCGGAGGGGGCGTGGTTTTACAACCACAGCTTACCGGTCACTCGCGGAGGGTACGCCATCGCGTGCGCGGGACATCCGCGTCTTGTTTATACTCAAGTAGAGTGCGCAGGGAAAACATCCGCGTCTAATTTGTTCTCCGGAGTATGCGTGGGACTATCAACCACGGCTTAGCTATTCTCCAGAGGGTACGCCAACGCGCGCGTGGGACATCCGCGTCTTGTTTATACTCAGTAGAGTGCGTGCGGAGGCAAACCTCATCGCTACGTCTTATTTATACTCCGTAGAGTGCGTGCGGAGGCAAGCCTCATCGCTACGTCTTATTTATACTCCGTAAAGTGCGTGCGGAGGCAAGCCTCATCGCTACGTCTTATTTATACTCCGTAAAGTGCGTGCGGAGGCAAGCCTCATCGCTACGTCTTATTTATACTCCGTAGAGTGCGTGCGGAGGCAAGTCTCATCGCTACGTCTTATTTATACTCAGAGTGCTCGCGGGCGCCCCCGCGACGCCTTATTTATACTCAGAGTGCGCACGTGAACCCGTGAGGCGGAGACCGTGCGTCTTATTCTAGTTTAGACTCGCAGAGTGCGCACGTGAACCCGGTGAGGCGGAGACCGTGCGCCTTATTCGTCTTGCGCTGAAGAGTGCGCGCGGGACTCGCCGCGCGCTTTGCGAAGAAATAAACAGCTTCGCAGATGGCGAACTTTATTAAAGCCCCGTTTGCGCGGGTAGGCGTTTACAAACGGCGAGGAACTAACCGTTTGACCGGACGTCGCGATGGTGAGGTATGGGGCCTCCGTCTCTTGGAGGGGTGCGCCGAACTTAGGAACCGCGCCGAGCTTCCTGGCGCGAGCCTCTGGTGCCATGCTCGATGTTGCGGGCCATATGTTGGTCACCGGGGACAGTGATGATGTCCCTCGGGCCTGGCAGCTTGACGCATAGGAAGCCGTGATGTGGGACTGCCCCCAAGGAGTTGAGGGTCGGTCGTCCCAGTATGGCATTGTAGGGGTACTGAATGTCAACAGCGTCGAATGTAGAGTCCGCCTCCGCCACGTTGTCGCCCCGTCCGAAGGAGACCTGCAGACATATTTGACCGAGCGCTAGTAAGGGCTCACCTCCGAAACCTTGAAGCGGGATCTTTGAGGGGCCTAAGCGGCCGCGAGGAATCGCCATCCGTCGAAGGTCGCTGCGAACAAGACGCTCGCGTAACTTCCTCCATCAACTAGGACTCGCCGACGCCGCACCCGGCGATCGTGGCCTGGACGACCAGGGGGTCTTGATGAGGGAACTCCACGCCTACAGCATCGGCTGGGGTGAAGGTAATCGTGTATTGGGCCCAGCCGGTGGCGCGCGCGGCGGGTAGGCCGCTAGGTGGTGTAATCGCCGCACGTACGCCTTGCGTTGTCGCCCGGCGAACTCCAGGATGAGCCTCGGAGATTACATGTATGATTCTAGTCGAGCGCCTTCTAGGACGTGGGCGCGCAGCGCTCTCGAGGTCGCCAGACTTGGCCGGCACCGCCGGAGACCTTCATAAGCTGCGGCTCCCGGTCTCGGATTCGCAGGGGTCGTCCGGGCGCTTGACGTGTGCCACGACGGATGGCGCGCCTCGGCCGCTTATCACGGGCGCGCTGCCGAGCGCCGCGATAGTGGTGCAGGAGCGGGTGTCGTGATTGCCTTGGCCGTGCACCTCGCACCACTTCGGGCGATGCTGATCGCCGTGCTCCGGCCGGGCCCACCCGTCGCGGCCTCTGCCCCGGCCCCGGCCACGACCTCGGCGAGCCCTACCCCCGCGGCCGGTGGGGGCATTGTCTTCCGAACCGCCTTCAATGTCAAAGACATGACGGGCTCGGCGGGACGCCTGGCGACCACGCTGAGGCTTGTCGGTTGATGCGCTCGTGTGGTGGGAGGCGTCCTTAGGCAGCTCCTGCCGACGCTTGCTTCGCAGAGAGTTTGCCTTCGCCTGGTCGGCGCTTGTCACCGCATCGTCCGCTGTGTTAGCGCCGGCGTTGCTACCTCGGCGCCACTTCGCGTCGTCTTCCGCCCGAGCATATTCCTCCATCTTGTCGAAGAGCTTTGCCACCGTCTTGATCGGCTTTCGTGCGTTGTACTCGGCGAGAGGCCCCGGGCGGAGACCTTGTAGTGCCGCGTTAATGATCGTGGTCTCGTTAACGTCTTGGACCTGGCAACGGACCTTCGCAAAACGTCGGAAGTACTCACGGAGCCCTTCCGACGATTGCTGCTTGATGGCAAAGAGCTGGTCCGCGTGGACACGCTCGACATAGTTCCCCTGAAAGTTGTTATAGAGGCGGTTGCGGATCTGCTCCCATGCGTAAATTGAGCTTGGCTCCATGGTGAAGAACCAAGAGAGCGCCACCCCCTGCAGGGCGAGCGGGAGCCCCTTGGCCTTGGTGGTGTCATCACCGCCTGCCGCCTCGATGGAGGTCTCGTATACGCGCACGAACTCTCGGGGGTCCGTGTCGCCTTTATACGACGTGACAGAGCTGGGAAATTTGAAGTCCTTGGGCCATGGCGCCTGCTGCAGCTGCGGACAGCGGGGACTCCGGATCCACACGACGAAGCGGGCACGGCCGACGTGGGAACGCCACGCTGTCCGCCTTTCGGGCGTGTTGCCGCGCGCCATCGGCGGGCCTGCAAGCTCCGAGCCTCTTGCATGCCTCGCACTGCACCCCGGAGGTCCGCTAGCTCCTGTTGGAGCGTGCCAAGGACCGCTAGCAGGGTGTGCTCTACGCCTGGCGTGGATGTGGCCATAGGTGCGGCCGGTCGTGTTGCCGGTGTATTCAGGACCACTGCGCCTGGTACAGGGACGGTGGCCGTGGCCCGGTGGGCACCGATGCCACCGTCTTTGAGCGCCGGAGCGGCACTGCTGGGATCGGCGGTCGCGCCATGCACGGGATGGAGCACCGCGTGGAGGGTGGGCTCAACCGTCGCGCCAGTTGTGGTGAGGCCAACGGTCGCGTCACCAACGGTAGGATCGATCGCCGCGTCGGTGGTGTCGGGGTCGGTCGCTGCGTCGGTGGTGGCGGGGTCAGGCGCTGCGCCGGTGGTGGCGGGGTCGGTCCCTGCGTCGGTTGTGGCGGGGTCGGCCATCGCGCGATGAGCGTCGCCGTTTTCGGCCCCGACCGCCGATGCCGAAGCTCTAGTGTTGATGCGGGGCCTTGCCGCGACCGCCTCCTTCTTTTTCGCCGCCGATGACGAAGCTTTCTTCGGTGCCATCCTTTCTCTCACGGTTTCGAGGCTCTTTCGTCGTCCCCACTGACGGCGCCAATCGCTGTGGCTGCACCAAACAGAGAAAGAGGTAGTGGGGAGCTAGGTATCGAATGACCTCTGCCCTCCTCGAGGCTTCGTCATGCTCATACATATACTCCCTGAGGAGTGTCTTTACAAATGCCCCTTACACTCGAGTTCTTTTCCGAGACCATCATACCATCGTACATGGGTTCATAACTCGCTAACAGGCTAGTTGGGTTTAGGTGGGGGCCACCACTACGACATAAACCATGATGTATAAATGTACATTTTATCTAAATATATAAGAAGAATACACATTCTATATTAAAAATCTACATTACATAAATAAATAATATACTTTCTTTATTTTTATCGGGTCCTCACGGGGCCTATGGGGATTCTTTGGCCCCCGCCCCCGCGACTCCGTGGGGGAATTTCTCCCTGCCCTCGGCTCCCATGGGGATTATCCCCACAGGGTCTGTCTCTATGAGAGAAATTGCTATCCCTAGTCATAAGCCATCAGCTGAAGATGGTGACATGGTGTCACTCACTGTAGATGGAGGTGGAGGTAGTGGCACACCGATCTTCAAAGATGTCCAACTGTAAGAAGACTGTTTGAAATTTCTAAAATTTTAGTTGGGTGTTAAATACTATTTTTGTTATTTAATATACATATATGTACAGGTAATAGATCACTATAGCCGTTAGATCAAACTGAATCAACGGCTCTCATGAAAGGTGGTGCACCGTAAAAAAATCTTAAAAAGCTTAGTTTGCTTATACAGTAAAAAAACACTACGAGGCACTTCCAGCGGGCTGTAGAAGACACCATCTGGAGCATAGTTCCACACGCTGGAATATGAGACGGTGATTTGATACTGAGTAGTGTATGGACATAAGCTAGTCTATTAGAAAGAAACCGAACAACATTTTCTGACTGAAAATTCAAAAATGAGAATGGTAATAACATTTTCTGACTGAAAATTCAAAAATGAGAATGGTAATAGTACAGCTCAATGGCTGCCAAGAAACGCCAACACGTGTCCATTGGCACACAATCGGCAGCTGCCCCAAAGCGGCTGCCAGTAAGGAGTGGTGACTAGCGAGTGTATGTGTGTCGCATGGGCTAGCAGCAGCCGGTCTCTTGGCCAGCAAGTAGCAGCGGCATTGCGTGGTCTATTTGGCCCACTTGCAATAAGTTATATCCGACAGAATATTTATCTGATATTCGGATATCAAGACTATTCAGTTAGATAGTAGTTCTTCCGATTTTGTTACCAAATCCGTCATGAGTTATCCGGTATTGATACTGAATCTGATTAGATACCAAATTTTCTTTCTGAATTCAATACCAATTAGATTCGATACTAGATCGTTCGAGATTAACCTAATCTATTTGCACCTCTACCGGACACCCCACCTGCCCTCCGCCCAAGCCTCAGTTCGTCCCTCTACACTGACGATATGTAAACAGCCAAAGAATGGCACCGTAATAATTCTTGTTTTGTTTTGAAAGGATCTTCTTTCGTAAACAAAAGGAAACCCATGAAATAAAACACGAAAAGTGTTTGTACGAAATCATGGAGACAGGGCAAACAAAAAAGATACACAGAAATGAAATGGAGATGCGGGGGATCGAACCCCGTGCCTCTCGCATGCAAAGCAAGCGCTCTACCATTTGAGCTACATCCCCTTCCGCTTGATGGGGCTATTTATTTATCCTTAATTGTGATAATATGGCCTTAGACGACCACTAATACTACGTTCCTTTGCCTAATGCTCCATATAGTTGCCCATCATGACAGTGTAAGACAGAGAGACTTTACACTGTCATGCATGATATCACGTCTATACTATTGGAAATGGATTCTTAAATAGTTCGCTGTATGGTTCTGAAATTACCACGGACCAATGTAATGAAAAAACGAACACAAATGTGACATTATGACCTGACCACACCTAAAGTAACACCAAAGTATCTGTAAACCAAATTACTGATCCTAAGTATGTTTGTACGCTTGCTGCGTGCACCTAATGCGTTCCAGATTACAGGCTCATTTCTATATACAGGTTCCTTTTCCGCTATACAAATGGCATGTGCAGAGCTGTCGAAAAGATAAAACAATGCATATGTTGCAGGTTTTACTATACAGCAGTGCATCAAAAAAGAATAGAAAAAATGAATTGTATAGAACAAAGATGAAAGCCTGTCTATCTATTTAATGCAGATTAACTCGAGGAAACATGCTCTTGATTGCAGGTCCTTACTTCACTGCTTGCGGTTCTAGCTGTCGGGATGGTCAGTATTGGCGATCTGACAGGATGGAGTCACTCCACGAAAGCATAAAATCACGTGCGACGGATGGTAAATCTGCAAAGATGAGTAAGGTATATACACATGAATGGATAAGCAGAAGAAACGTTAGCAACAAATGACAAGATGAAGTAAACAGAGTTTGATTGACTTACCTTGGAGAACCTCAAGAGCAACTGAAGGTATATCTATTTGATCTTCGACCAGTCTGTATACATCGAAAAGCTGAGGAAGAGAGAACTGAGTTAAAAGTAATCCATCCAGCAATCTATAGCATGTTCTTTTTTACTGCGGCTTATAGATTTTGGCTGAAATTTTTAAATTTTAGCTGTTTATGACAGAGATTACGGAGAGAAAGATACTCGCTTGCAATTTTGGATGGTACAGATGTTGGGTTTTTAACGTGTACTATAATTAACTTGTAGACTCCATCTTAAAAAAATATTCCGTTTGAAAGTTATGTACTATAGCAAAAACTAAAAGCTGTTTTGAGAAGCTGAAAAGAACATGATCTTTTATCTTTCATCGGTGCATTCCCAACTTGCAAGAACATCGAACAATCTATGCAGAGTACCTCTTCCACATGCAGCTTAGAGTCCTCCGTGAAAGCCATTATAAGTTGTCTCCTGATCCCAGCATCAATAAGGAACATCCGTGCTCCATCTTTTATTGTTTCAGTGAGATCTAATTTCTTCTCCATTTGTCGACTTCTCACAGTTTGCCTGGAAGCTCACAAGATCAGAGTTAACACTTTTAGGAAGAAGATATATGAGTACATGGCAGAGCCAGTGGTTCCAATACTGACAAGCTATTCCTTTTTAGTGCAGGATTGCTGCTCATCTTGGACACATTTTCCTTGGCAAGAACTATAAGGTTTTCTAGTCGTTTCCACTGGAACAACCCATCTTTGAATAATACCTTCATAGAAAGAAAAGAAAAGGTGAGGAGATAGTGGTAATATCTCAAAAATGCCATAAATAATGGTAAGGTCACAAAATGGTATGCATAGTGCATTGGACCGTCCCTTTCAAATTATTAACTGTTAAGTGATAACTAATAGGTATAACAATCCAAAGGAAAAACTTGCTGCTTTTCCATTTTTGACAGAATAAACTTGCTGTTTTTTGGTACCGATGCTTCATTTCACTCTCTGTGTTAGCCTGACCATTTGGTTACCAAACACCTTATCTCCTCGTACTTTATGCTCAACCTCTTGAGTTCATATTAATCTTATATTGTGTTTACATTAGTCTTGTGTTCACAATAGTCCTGTGTTTCCATTAGCCATACTAGGCTATATATATGTGTAACTCTTTGTGACTTGAATCAATCAATTGCATGATTATCCTAAATATTCCATGCTCTCACTCTGGCTCATAGAGTGGTGGATCATAGAAACTACCAATGTACCGTAGTATTTGCTGTTGTGTTAAGAGGGTCTTCACGAGTTACCTGTATCAGGCGTTCACGCAGAGCAGGGTTTGGATCTGTCAAAAGACGCTTTGCTACATATGGATATGCAACCTAAATATGAGTAAACGTACAGTGAAGGGTGTAAGTAAACAAATGAATGCACGTTATAGTTTACTTGAGAGCTGAAAAGGGTAAGCACATGTCATACCTCAAGAAACTTAAAATCGGGCTGTAGAGTAAAGCAAATTCCTTCCTGTGTCAACAAAGAACGAATGACCAACGAAAACCTTTCTGGGATGCGGATGGGGTAATTGTACACGAGATGATTAAACTTCCCTGTGATTTTGATTTTCATTAGACATTAGCAAATGAAGTATATCTGAACATACAATGCAGTTCTACACTACGCATTCATCATTAATGGAAGCAAAATAATCAACAATATTCTTCAACATGACTGAGCATCCACAAGGAATGCCTTCAAAAATAATATTCATGAATCACACCAAGAACTTCCATTCCAACAAACATGTAATCTGACCACACATCGAGAAAATATGCTGATATAGAGCATGAAGAACAAAGCAATCATGCATCCATTTATCAGCATTATATAAAATGGTAAGCAAATCAGCATTACCAGTCACACTCCGGAAATTGAAGTCTGCCAAGCCTTTTCCAGCTGAGTTTTGCCAAATGGCTTCCAGAACTGGGATAATTGGGGATACATCTGTTCCACTAGCAAGAAAACCAAGCCTTGTGAAGTCATTTGCCATTTCAGCATAGTCCTCATTTACAGCATGAACGATGGCATCAATCAGGATTTGTTTGTTTTGCTGCATATAGGACAAACAATGACAGAGAAACATGTTAACCAATTTCTTATCTGCCAATGCAATGCAACACACTACAAGAATGCATTCACTACACATAGGGATATGATTTCTTGTTTCTTGCTAAGACATTTTTATGCAGTGTCAAAACTACAAGAAGCCAATGTACATTTTTAGTTTTTTACCACCTAAATGAACAGTTTTTCCTACTAAAGACTTATTGGTAGACGGCCATGCAAGATATACTATTAATCATATTGACAGGAAAAAAAGAATCTGATCAATGGTAAGTGCAAAGATGGATTCTGCCACTGTCAAATTTGCAGACCTGGCTAAGGACGGCCACATTGCCAAAGTCAACATAAGCAATACGACCATCACGCATCGCAAAAATATTTCCAGGATGCGGATCTCCATGGAAAAGGCCAAATTCGAGCAACTGACGCAATGCTGCACTCACTCCCACTGTGAGAAAGCCTTCAACATCAATCCCAGCTTCTTTTATAGCCTGTGTGAATGAACTTGTGTACTCAATGATGCTACAATGAACTATTCCACATTAGAAATAAGAAAAAATAAAAGATATGATGAATGTTACCAACCTGTGGATCGGTGCATCTGATTCCACCTATCCATTCCATCACCAAAACACGAGAACCTGAAAACTGCTTATATACTCGAGGGATCTTGACAGTTGGATCATCCTTAAAATTTTCTAAGAAGTCCTCGATGTTTCTAGCTTCCTAATGTGTTGCAGAGAAAAAGAAACCCATTAACTTTCCATCCATCATCAAAATAAAGCATGAAGCATAAAACTTTGTTGCTGAAACAGAAACACCTCTAGTACGTTAAGAACACATAAAAGGTTGCGATACCTCCTCGCAAACAAAAAAAAGGTTGTGATAGGTGATTCATTATTTAGGTAACTAGACAACGGCAGTAAAAAGGCACCAATAAAATACTTACAAGAGTGTAATCAAGTTCTTCCAAAAGTTTTTCACCGAATTCATCAACAATAAGCTCTGCATTGCAGCCTAGTTTTTGAAGGCTAATCCCATTCAAAAATGAAGCCAGGGTGCGGAACAGAAACAGATCTCGGTATATTATTGGCTCAATTCCTGGTCTCTGAACCTGCGATTTTGAATCACAGAAATTAAAGAGATAAGCATAACAAAAATGTATTTCATTCTGTATGGAAATGAAACAGATGATATAATAAGAGTACAAGACAATCCTGGTATTGTCAGCAACTGGACATTCTACTGGAGAATATATATAAGCATTTGGATCATGAGTCACGAGGTGTAAAACAGACATGAATTTCATCAGGGTGAGAGAGGAATATATATAAGCATTTGGATCACGAGTCACGAGGTGTAAAACGGACATGAATTTCATCAGGGTGAGAGAGTACATTTATACTCATCCTTGATAAAGGACCACACTAAGAAAATCGATGCATCAAGTCATAAAAACTTCTGAGTATTTCAATTAATAAAAGAAGTAAACTAATAAAAGAAGATGAAATGAATGGAAACCTTAATAGCAACATCCTCGCCAGTTTCTCGAAGTGTGGCTCGGTAAACTTGGCCCAAACTCGCAGCTGCTATGGTCTCTGATGAAATTCTGCTGAACAAACCCTCTAGAGGTTGTCCAAGTTCCTCCTCAATTATGGCAAAAGCCACCTACCAAGTGTCCCGCAATAAGCAGAGATTAGTTAATCATCCTGATTTCATCTGCACTACCTTGATATGTATAATACGCCAGATCTATCTGCAAGAAATTTATGTTGTAACCATGTACCTGGTTAGGAAATGGAGGAACATCATCTTGCAAGATGCACAGTTCGTTCATATAATCCTCACGAATTATATCAGGCCTGTTAGCTAGAACCTAAAATAAAAAGAATGGAGCCAAACAAAGTTAGGACAGTAATATAGAAAAGATAGCAGCACTGAAGTCATATTTCCCAATGAGATTTTATCAGGAAGAGAGAAGAACACAACCTGTCCTGCTTTTATGAACGATGGCCCCAGATCACATAAAAGATTGCGGAGCTGGCGGGCACGGAATGGAACAATCTCTTCATCCCGTCCGACCAAGCAGTCATACATTAGAGCTGACCAGTAAAGGCCTAGGTTCCAAATTATCTCCACCCCCCGACTAGCGAGGGACAGTATGGAGCCTCTTGATTCCAAGACTTTATTCCTGACCTAGCAATTGTCAACATGAGCATAATTACATCAGCTTCCAGCAAACCAATCCTGTTAACATAAACACTCAAGAGTGCTCCGTACCATTTCTGGAGTGTACTTCCGGAAAGGGATACAGACGCCACGCTCGATATCAAGTTGTTCCAGTGCACTGCTGGGCTGGTCGCTGGATATGCTTTTGACAACTGCGCCATTCGTTCGTAGAGGTTGGCGTGTGTTCTGAGGAGGGAGCGGGGCACTAGTTGACGCAGCATTCATGACATGTAGTGATGACTGCCTCCTCCTTTGGGAAACCCAGGAACTTGAGCTCGCAAATCCATGGCATGCCGCTCGACGGTCAAGCGTTGGTGTATGAGAACGCTGTGCCAAACTCGAGATAGAAGCTGTGCAGAGCTCCATGCTCAAGGAGCTGTAAGTAACCGCTGATATCTGGACGAGATAGGAAGCTGCATCAGCGCTGATATCTGGACGAGGTACGAAGCTGCATCAGCACACTTCGATTCCTACCTAAGTGACACCATTACAGCACTACTTCTCAAAATTTAACTGAAAAGAAGAGTTCTGAATATGAATATCACTCCCAGAGCTCTATCGGCTCTTCATTCTTTCTTCTTCTTCTTTTGAACTAATCCCCCAAGCAGGTCTAATCAACCAAAAATTGGGTTCTTGGTGGGCATCTTTTAAACACCAAATCCCATGCTTCTAACCTAGATATGCAATCCCCAATTCCTCCATAGCACGCATTATCTCATACCATCTCTCACGCAAAAGGGGGAAACGATTTTTGGTCAAAATTTCCAAGGCAAGGTCACCAAACCAATCTCTAACAAGCACCGAGAAACCAAAACAGAGGAAGCTACTGATACTAGTGAGCTAACTTTCAACACATACAATGGCGAAATTCCCATCCCCAATCCCTACACGATCCTATCAAGAATAATCAAGAACCGCAAAATCCGTGCAGAATCGAAACGGAGAGCGACTCCAAGAGGACGACACCGGCAAAATCGACGACGCGGGGGTGGGCAAAACCTCACCTTTCCGACGAATTCGCGGTGAGATCCAGGATTCAGGGACTCCTCCTAGCTGAGCCCAAGTGCTCTATATATGCCTCCTTGATTTGGGCGGGGAAAAAGTGTATTTTTGTGGTGCGAAAGAGACGAGTACACGTAGCCATGCAGGTAGAGAGACAAGTGGAGAGCCAACGATGGCTATCCATTGGCGGCCACGTCACGCGTCTCCAAATGGGAAAGTTTGCTATCCAGGGGAAACAAAACGTATACCAATTATGCGTATTATTTAATTATTATATTCGATATAACATAAATACAATATAAGTTTTTTATCTGATTAATAATTTCTCTCCTATTTATATTTTTATTCAAATTCATATAAAAACATAAATACAAATATTACCATCCGAAATATTATTTTATCCAAACTATTCATATACGTATTCATATTCAGCGAAGCAATATACATATTTTATTGTAATACGACTAATTAGCTGGACAGGGATTTCTAATTCAATGTGAATTCGTTTTCTTTTTCTTTAAGTGAAGTAAATGAATTACAATGATTAAGCGTAACTGTACAAGAATAAAATATCATTAATATCGTCATACTACATAAATTATGAAGATATCTGGATCTGACATAATTGAGTAGATATTCGATTCAAATTCATATTTGTTACAATATTTGATTTATATTCGTATTTGAGAATATTTAAATTTATATTCGTATTTGTTTTTAAAATAAAAAATAAATACGAATATGATAAGACCACTATTCAATTCGTATTCGAACTGTTTCCACCCTATCCACAGGTACGGAAGCTGCTCATCTGTGATCACTTCATCCATGGAAAATTGCCAAAATGGGGGAAAAAAAGGAAGGTGTTGAGCTGGAGCTTGTGTCCGCAGGGGTGATACTGATAGATTATCTCCAGATCTTTTCGTGAATTATTATTATTGCATAAAATCCTACGAGAAACAGAGGTAATGTAAGAGTTTACCATTTGATTTGAGAAATAGTTGAGTCTTGATGTTGCTAGAAGCTGCAGTGGTATGTAACGGCGTGTTGTTTAGCCCAACCAGTGGCTAGTCCAACCGCTGTGGCACCCCTGTCGTGTGGTTAAGGGTCAGGGTTTGATTCATATATTGGTTTATTTGTGGGTTTTTCTGAGTTTTGATTCCGTGATCACTCGATGTACAGTATGTACTATCTTCTTCTCAGCACATCTGCTAATGTCGTATAGAATACATGCTAAGATCTAAGACAGACGATGCAGGTCATTTGTTTATGGCAGACAATTTTGTCGTAATTGAGCCATTCCCACACGGGGACAAGAGCAGAGAGTAGTAAGCGGTTCGGAATCTGGCAGATAGAACCAACGACAGATGCAGTTACAGTTCACACCCAACTGCGAGAATCCTCAGGAACTTCTGTTTGTATTTGTTGAAGAATCATCGTTGCTGAGTTCAGTCTAATCAATCTTTTTTAAATAAAAAAATAAATCAAAGATAAAATAATACAAATAATAGATTGAGTATAGAAAGATGAGAGGAGAACTCATTTCTTTATTGCCTTCTCTTTTCAGGTATAAGTACAATCATTGAGACCCCTATTTATAGACTAAGTGGTAATGTGTCCACCATAGGCTAAGGCCTAAGTATTAGAATTATTAGATAGATAATCTTCCTTATTTACGCTTTCCATGTATGCGCTTTCCTTGTATATACTTTTCATGTATGCGTTTACCTTGTATACACTTTTCATGTATGCACTTACCTTGTATACTTGGATCAGGCAATATATATACAGAGCCACCCCAGCCCTTTGCTGTGTGGTGTCTGTCAATCCTTCTCTACTTATCTACATGGTATCAGAGCCTACCTGATCCTTTCCGCTGTTCCACCTGGGCCGACACCGCCACTCTCCTCCTCCTCCAGGACGTGCCACCACTTCCTCTTGGGTCCCTCTAGGCCGGACACCGTCGCAGGACCCGTCTTCCCCTCGTAGGATTGGAGGGCCACCGCCTCCCCTCAGCGCCACCTCCCCTCGGGTCGCCTCCAGTCCAGCCTCCTCCACCTGACCGACGCCGAATCGGGCTTCGGATCCAACCCCCCAGGCCGCCGCCCTCGCTGCCGCCTCCTCCTCACGCCGGGACGCCGCCGACCTCCCCCCGAGCCGCCTCCCCACTCGGGCCGACCGCCGCCGCCTGCTGTCGAACACTCGCCGTCGTCAACCTCCTCCTCCACGCCAGGACGCCGTCGACCTTCCCCCGAGCCGCCTCCCCACCCGGGCCGAACGCCGCCGCCTGCCATCGGACGCCCGCCGCTGTCAACCTCCTCCTCCACGCCGGGACGCCGCCGACCTCCCCCTGAGCCGCCACCCCACCTGGGCTGACCACCGCTGCCTACCGTCAGCCGCCTGTGCCGTCCCTTCTCCAAGCCAGATCTGATCTAGATCTGATCGGTTGAAGTGCCTTTTATAGATACGTAAAAAAAGAGAGACAACCAGTTCCAGCCTTGCGTCGCGCTCCCACCTCATTCGGTCGTCACTGTTGGCAACGGTTCCCATCTCACTGTCATTTCTCGTGGTCACACGTTCCTTCACACACTATCCACTCATTTTCTTCTTCACAACACTCTAGTTGTTCCTAACCTAGTTCACAACATTCTTTCTGTTAGACAGTTCACTCGTGACAACCATTGTTCCATCGAGTTTGATGCCTTTGGTTTTTCTATTAAGGATCTCCGGACGCAGCGTGTGATGCTTCGCTACGATAGTGCGGGCGACCTCTACACCATACCTCCAGTCGCCACCTCAGCTCCACCCAACACCCACCTCGCCATCTCCTTCCAGTTATGGCATCAGCGTCTTAGTCATCCCGGCGTCGTCAGTCTCGACACCCTCAATAAAAATTTGCTCATACCATGTAATAAAGTAGACCGCTCTCTTTGCCAGTCCTGTCAACTTGGCAAACATACGCGTCTTCCTTTTGTTACCTCTTCTTCGCACTCCTCTGCGTCATTTGAGCGAGTTCATTGTGATGTGTGGACATCTCCAGTTCCTAGCATATCTGGTTTTCTTTACTATCTAGTGTTACTTGATGATTTCTCTCATTATTGTTGGACTTTTCCTCTTAGAAAGAAATAAGAAGTTCCTCAACACATAGCAGATTTTACCGCCCATGCTAGCACACAATTCGGTCTCCCTCTAAAATCCATACAGGCTGACAATGATACCGAATTTGTGAACCACACCAACACATCCTTCCTTGCTTTTCACGGTATTACCCTACACCTCTCTTGCCCATACACTTCCCTGTAGAATGGCAAAGTGGAGCGTATCGTTCGCACCCTCAACAATGCAATTCGCACACTCCTGCTCCACGCCACTATGCCTCCTAAGTATTGGGCCGAGGCGCTAGCAACTGCCACCTATCTCATCAACCGTTGCCCATCCTCTTCTGTCAGTGGTGACATTACCTATGCCCTTCTTCATCGCTCCCCACCGCAGTATAGTTATCTCCGAGGTTTTGGTTGTCTTTATTTTCTGAACCTTTTTACCACTTCTACTCATAAACTTGCTCCACGTTCTACGGCATGTGTCTTCCTCGGTTATCCTTCTCACCATAAAGGGTACCTCTGTTTTGATCTCGCCACCAAACGTGTCATCATCTCTCGCCACGTTGTCTTTGATGAGAGCATCTTCTCGTTTGTCAGTAGTGACCGATCTTCACCCCCTCTCTCTTGCACCAACTTCGATTTCCTCGACGTCGATACTGCCATGCCGGTGCCTCGCACTACTGTAATGGCACTCCTACATGTACCTTAGATGACTGCTTCACCACTTCTTGGTGTCGAGTGATCACCTCCTTCATCCACGGTGCCATCCGTCGCTCTACCACCGCGTCCACCCATGCATCTGGTCTGCTCTAGACGGCCACGTGTGGCTCCTTCCGACCCAGCTGCACCAACACCATTGCCTGTGCTGGCTCCAGCTTCTCTGACTCCTTCAGCATCCGCACCTCCCCAATTGGCTACTCCCTCGGGCCATCCGATGGTGACACAGGCTCGGTCTGCCACCAATCCCTCTATAGAGTTTTTCTCCCTAGAGACCAAAGACTACCCAGCTTCGGCCGTTCCGGCGAACTATCGCAGTGCCATCGTCGATCCCAATTAGTGCACCGCGATGGCCGAGGAGTATAGGCCCTCATGGAGAACGACACCTGACGACTTGTACCGCGCCACCAGGTGCTAACGTCGTCTCTAGGAAGTGGATCTTTAAGCACAAGTTCCACTCTGATGGCAGTTTAACTCGCTATAAAGCACGCTGGGTTGTTCGTGGCTTCTCTCAGCAGCACGATGTTGACTACGACAAGACGTTCAGTCCGGTGGTCAAACCGGCCACTATCTGGACTGTCCTCTCCATCGCCGCATCCCGCTCCTGGCCGATTCATCAGCTTGATGTCAAGAATACCTCCTCCATGGCACTCTTAATGAGACCGTCTACTGCTAGCAACCTCCCGGATTCGTGGACCCTACTCGTTCCACCCATGTGTGTCTTCTCCAGAAGTCTCTCTTGGCTTGAAGCAGGCACCTCGAGTATGGTACCAACGGTTCACCTCCTACATTCGCGGCATCGGTTTCATCGCCTCCTCCTCCGACATGTCCCTGTTTGTCCTCCACCGGGGGAATGACATGGCCTATCTACTACTCTACTTCGACGACATCGTCCTCATGACTTCCACCTAAGGTCTTCTCCAGCACTTCACAGGCTTGCTCCACTCGGAGTTTGCCATGATGGACCTCCGCGACCTGCACTTCTTCCTCGGTATCTCCGTCGCACGCTCCTCCAATGGCCTCTTCCTGTCTCAACGACAGTATGCTGTTGATCTCCTGCGTCACGTTGACATGGCTGAGTGTCACCCTACAGCCACACCAGTGGACACTCATGCCAAGCTATCCAACCATGACAGAGCTCCCGTAACAATTCCATTAGAGTATCGTAGCCTTGCAGGGCTCTGCATTACCTGACACTCACACGTCCTGACTTGGCGTATCTCGTCCAGCAAATGTGCCTCTTCATGTATGACCCACGGGAGCCCCACCTCGCGTTGATCAAATGCATACTGCGGTACGTCAAGGGTACTCTCGGCGTTGATCTTCAAATCGGCCTCTCCCTGGCACCATTTATCACCGCGTACTCTGACGCCGACTGGGCCAGCTGCCTCGACTCACGACGCTTCACCTCCGGCTACTGCATTTATCTCGGTGACAACCTTGTTTCTTTGGTCCTCCAAGCGCCAGACAACCGTATCTCGATCAAGTGCAGAAGCCGAGTACCGTGCTGTTGCTGGCTGCGGCAACTTCTCCAAGAGTTTCACGCCCCAGTTGCTTCGGCGACCATTGTCTAGTGCGACAATGTCAGCGCCATCTACATATCAACTAATCTAGTCCAGCATCGGTGCACAAATCACATCAAGATTGATATTCACTTCGTCCGCGAGAAGGTTTCACTTGGTGAGGTTCATGTTTTGCACGTGCCATCATCTCATCAATTCGTGGACATCATGACGAAAGGTCTCCTGACCCAGCTGTTTCAGGAGTTTCGATCCAGTCTTTGCATCCAGACTCCCGCTACGACTACGGGCGGGTATTAGAATTATTAGATAGATAACCTTCCTTATTTCCGCTTTCCATGTATGCACCATAACCTTCCTTATTTCCTCTTTCCATGTATGCAACCTCCTTGTATATACTTTTCATGTATGCGCTTACCTTATATACATCTTTCATGTATGTGCTTACCTTGTATACTTGCACCAGGCAATATATATACACTAAGGCACAGGCTCAAGTTTCCTAATACCTCCTCTTGGTCACTTATCCGATACGTTCATGCCTCACCAAAACTCCATAAAAATCTAGTGAAAAAAATTTAGAGAGAGTACATGATACATGTTATGCTGTATTGTACGAATTGTCTCATTAAAAATTTTGGTCGAGAAACTTCAGGAAAGCTCGTCAAGGAAAAAAAGAGTATAATTCACTCAATTTTATTTAATCTATAGGATTTGTTTTTTGGGTACTCAATCTTCATTATCAAGTTTTCATAATGACCTCGAGAAGAATCAACAACAAATGTAGTTACAGTTCACACCCAACTGCGAAAATCCTCTGGAACTCCTGTTTGCATTCACACGGTTGTGTCAGAATCGTCCACGTTGTGTAACATGGTAACATCTGACAGAAAATTGTGTGCAAAATGATCCCCAGCAAACCATCAGACTTTGGAGAAGTTATCATGCAGGATAACACTGATGCATCACCTCACTGCTATGCTGGGGCTGCAATGTATGCTGGGTACCAGAGGCACCGACGCCACCCTCTGTTGGCCAAAATAGGCTACTTTGAAGCCCAGCAAACTATCTTCAGCTTTCCGAACACCAACAGAAAACTGTCAGCCTCTCAGTCAAGCAAACATTAGTTCGCTCCATCGGCACAGATATGCTTGGCTTGAACACGCAGCCAATTTCATGAGACACCGAGGCAACAGAGAATAATTTAAGGTAAGACATCAATAATCATTACTAAACCAACAGTAACATCCAACATATAAGAAGAAATCAGCTATTATGTACTTTCATAGCTTGACATGAATCAAGAATTAGAGACGGCAAATTAGTTTGTAGGTAAACTACTACTTCAGCATATTACTTCAAAAACTACTTCAGCATATACTCCTACAAATGTATTGTTGAGCTTAAAACTACTCCATATAATACCGAAGCATGGCACCTATTCTGTCAAAAGGCAATCCACTCTCAATAGTTTTTAAATCTTGTTAGAGGAATTCCTAGTCTTAAGATTGAAAAATCAATGGATCTAGTTTGTTCACCTTATCGACATGGTAAGATGGTCGCATCGTCTCATCCCCCACTCTCGCTAGTTTTGACTGATTCTCCTGGACAATTATTACACATGGACACTATGAGTCCTTTTAGGGTTTAGTTGGTTGAAGGTAAATGGTATGTTCTTGTTATCATTGATGATTACTCTAGATACTCTTAGATTTATTTTATGGCATCTAAGAACGAAGCTTTCTGTCACTTTAGAGAGTTAGCTCTTAGACTTGCTAATGAATTTCCTGGAGCACTTAGAACTATTAAAAGTGATAAAGGAACTGAATTCAAGAACACGTTATTTGCTTCTTTTTGTGCTAAAAGGGTTTAGACCATCAATTTTCGTCAGCTTGAGTGCCTCAGCAGAACGGTATGGTCGAACATAAAAATAGAACTTTGGTCGAGATAACTAGAATAATGCTAAATAAACATGCTAATCTTGAGAAATATTGGACTGAAGCTGTTTCGACTGCTTGCTATATTTTGAATAGAGTTTTCTTGCGAGCTAAATTGCATAAGACTTCCTACAAGCTTTGTTTTGGCCGTTCTTCTAATATTTCTCACTTTATGGTGTTTGGATATCGATGCTTCATCCTTAAACATGGCAATCTTAATAAATTTGAAACTAAATCCTCGGATGGCATCTTTCTTGGATATGCAGTTCACACTTGGGATTATCGGATACCCAACTTAGAAACTAACAAAATTATTGAGACCTGTGAGGTCACATTTGATGAGGCTAGTCATGGTACTAGACCTAACAATGCAGGTATATAGGTCCCTGACGCACTCAAGGACATTTTCTATGACTCCGACGATGACAGCAGAGAGTACCTGGGTCACACTGTGACACCCACAACTACTCCTACGATCACGCATGATGTAGAGGTTCCTATGACTACTACGACCACCTCTACGATCACTCCTACTTTCATGCAGGAAGTAGAGGTCACAACGACTACTACAATTACACCTACGATCACTTCTACGGCCACTCCACAAGCTCCTCTACATATTCAACGATGTCGTCTCCTAGAAGAAATGTTCGGTAAGTTAAATGAGAGAGTTCTTCTCAGCAAGTATAGCTCCAATGCTTCATATGCTCATTCTGCTTTTGTCTCATCTTTTGAACCCCAAGATGTAAGTTACACTTTATCTGATGAGTCTTGAATTAATGTTATGCATGAGGAATTGAAATTTTTTGAGCAGAACAGAGTCCAAACTTTGGTCTCACCTCCTCATGGTCATAATATTATTGGAACTAAATGGGTTTTTAAGAACAAACAAAGTGAGGATGGCGTTGTTGTTCGAAATAAAGCTAGACTTATGGCTCAAGGATTCACCCAGATAGAAGGTCTTGACTTTGGTGAAACATTTGCACCTGTTGCTCAGTTAGACGCCATCAGAATTATGTTAGCATTTGCTACATCTAAAGATTTCTGACTATATCAAATGAATGTAAAAAGTGCTTTTCTTAATGGCTATATTGAGGAGGAAGTGTATGTTAGACAACCACATGGTTTTGAGAATCCTAAATTTCCTAATCATGTCAACAAATTGTTCAAATGTTTATATGGTCTAAAACAAGCATCCAGAGCATGGTATAATAGAATTAAATCTTATTTGCTAAAAATAACTTTGAAATGGGAAAAGTATATAAGAATTTTTTTACTCTCAAGCATGGCAATGATCTGTTACTTGTTCAGATTTATGTGGATGATATCATCTTTGGTGGTTTTTCTCATGCTCTTGTTTCTAAGTTTTCAGATACCATGAAAGGAATTCAAGACGGGCATGATAGAAGAGCTCATATTCTTCCTAGGCTTTTAGATCAAGCAATCAAAGTTGGGTATTTTTGTTCATCAAATTAAGTACATCAAAGATCTACTTTATCACTTGGACATGGGGACAGTCAAACCAATTTCTACACCCATGAGATATATGGCTGTATTGGATCCTGACAA
This sequence comes from Melocanna baccifera, assembly GCA_036346265.1. NCBI lineage: Eukaryota > Viridiplantae > Streptophyta > Magnoliopsida > Poales > Poaceae > Melocanna > Melocanna baccifera. The sequence goes on along the minus strand of CM070707.1, from coordinate 17,047,094 downwards.
AGATGGAGAGCCTGTTGATCAAAAAGAATACAGAATCATAATTGGCTCTCTTTTGTATCTCACCGCTTCAAGGCCAGACATACACTTTGCTATGTGTTTGTGTGATCGCTTTCAAGCTTCTCCACATGCTTCACATCATCAAGCAGTAAAGAGAATCTTCAGGTATCTTTAGTCAACTTTGAAATTTGGTTTATGGTACTCTTCTTTTTCATGTCTTACCCTTAGAGCGTATTTAGATGCGGATTTTGGGGGTTGTAGAATTGATAGGAAGAGTACTTCCGGCATATGTCACTTTTTAGGTATATCTCTTATCTCATGGGCTTCTAGAAAACAAGTGTCTATTACACCTTCAACTATTGAGGCTGAATATATAGCTGCTGCATCTTGTTGCTCTCAATTGCTTTGGATGACTACTACTCTTAAGGATTTCGGCTTAAATTTGGATAGTGTTCCACTTTACTGTGATAACACTAGTACAATTAGTATTGCTAAAAATCATATGTAACACTCAAGAACGAAACACATTGTATTCGTTATCATTTTTTAGAGACCATGTGGAAAAGGGAGATATTGTCTTGCATTTTATTGATTTCGATTCTCAAGTTGTTGATATCTTTACCAAACCGCTTGATTCATCTCTTTTTGCGCATTTGTGGAGTAAGTTGGGTGTGTTGCATTCTATGGGGATTATTCTGATAGGGAGCTTGGTGTTTATTTTTTTGGAAGCTTTGTTTATTATACTTGTCAAACAATTTATTAAGTCCAAACCATTGAAATCAAATGAGTAATGAAGCTCTCTTTATCATATTCACTCATATGTTGTGTAGCTGTAATCATGACTGGTTATAATTAACTTACTACAATTGAACTAAAATATGACATGGTGGAATGCATTGAATAAATTGATTGGAGATAGTACTTTGTGATGTTCATCTAAAACGATTAGCTTGGTTGTGAATCTTATTTTAAATTTTAGCTATGAGGCTTACTTGTTTCATATTGCAATCTTTTTATGTTCACTCAAGGATTGACATGTTACATAAAAAAGGAGGTTGAAAATGTGCACAAATGAAAAGATGTATGCTTCAAACATGCCATGGTCAAACAAAACAAAAAGCACAAAAAGTGCACGAGTGAAAAAAAAGTATGCTCCAAGCATACCACCATTTAAAAAAAATACTACAAACATGAAAAGAAGTATACTTCAAGCATGCCACATGCTTTTAAAAAAATTGAGTATAGAACAATAGGTTGTTACATGAGATTGCTAGCTCACCAAGATTTAAAATCTGCTTCACTTTTAGGCTTTGACTTTTCGGTGTGATATCTCATTGTGCTCTTTCTAAATTGGTTTGGTCATTGTTGAGATGCTTGTTATTGATATAAAATGCTTAATCCTGCTAAAAGATTTGTTTTGACATTGCTATATGATATATGTCTCTATGTGATATAGGTAGCTCTGCTCAAATAGATGGCTTGATCAAACCATTAATTCAATGTAAACATGACTTAGATAATCTACAAAGCTTCTTGAGCTTTACTCTCACTGCTACCTCTTAGATTTTATCCTTTTTCTGGTGCTCTTGATGATTACATTGCCAAAAGGGAGAGAAAACTTGCAGAATTTGGAGAAATTTGCTAAAATTGGCTTCTCTTGTGTTGAGGGGGAGTTTTTCTGACCTTTCAAGTGTTTTCTTAACTGCTTTCGAATCGATCCGAGCTTTCTTCGAGTAGTCTCTGCTTTGAAACTTTCTTTTTGCAGAATTTCCTTTTCCTTCAAAACTCAACCCATTCGAGTGATTTTTGAGGTGTTGTCAATGTATTCATCAAGAGAGAGATTATTAGACCATGTGGATGATCGAAAGTTTTGTGATGATGAATAATTAACATTTGGATTGCTTTGGAATTTGCGTTTGTGAAAGTTTTGGTCAATCGCCATCAAAGGTTGTGGTCCAAGTGGTTTTGGTCTCGTACGAGTGGTTTCAGTCGTCTCCAAGTGGTTTTGCTCGGGTCCGAATGGTTTTTATTTGGTTCGAGCAGTTTTGGTCTGCTTCGAGTAGTTGAAACTAGTCCAAGCCTTTTCGAGTACGTTTGGACTAGTCCGAGTCCTTTTGGACCACTCTGAGTGGTTGTAGTCGGGTCCGAACGGTTTCGATCGATACAAGTTGAATCGATGACATTTGAGTGGCATTGATGCATCGAACAACTTCCGAGTGGTATTAAAGGATCGAACGACTTTCAACTGCTATCGGAGTATTGAACGGGCTTCGAGTGCCATAGGAGAATTGAATGATTTACGAGTGCGATAGAGTTATTAGACGGTGTCTGACTAGCATCGGAGGATTAGACGGTGTACGAGTGCGATAGAGCTGTCGGATGGTGTTCGAGTGGTATTGGAGGATCAGACGGCTTTCGAGTGTTATTGGAGGATCGAACGACGTTTGAGTAGCATCTGAAGATCGGACGGTGTTCGAGCAGAGTGTTTGAAGCTACAGGGTTTTGTATGGATGAAGCTACAGTGAACTAGTCGCAATTGTACGGTCGGATGAACAGTACTCGAAGAGCATTGTAGTAGTGGTTGGTACTCAAGGAGTACTGTAGAAGTGATCGGTACTCAAGGAGTACTGTAGTTGTGATCAATACTCAGAAGATGGAAGTACTTGGTGGTTAGACGGTCAAGGTACTCGTAGTCAGAAGGACATGGTTCTTGGTAGTCGAAGACTTTGCTGATTGGTAGTCGAAGGCTTTGTAGTCGTAGGTTTCACAACTGTGGTTGGTGATTGGTGGTCGTAGGCATTGTGATTGGTACTCGATGAGTCTGTGATCGGTAGCGATGGTATTCCTGAGTGTTTTAGTGGAGCGATCGTATTTCCTTAGTACTTGTGGTTTTCGAGTACTCGATGAACCAATGGTCGTAATGAATGTCTGAAGTTGGTGCTTTGGAAAGCGATGGAATTGGTGGTCATAATGAGTTGTCTGAGAGAGATTTCTGGTTAACAGTGTGTCGGGACCCGGAACAACAACTCCAAACCCCTCTGTGTAAATCGCACTATCCCAGGAAAAGCTAGTGTACATAGGGTTAACAGTAATGTATATCACGCAAAATCACCACAAATTATTATTAAACGAAATTACGACCTTACGGCCAAGTCTTACAATATAGGGGCACAAGGCCAACAAGAGAAAAATAAAGCAGCGAAAACAGTAAAGGTAGTAGAACAGCCCATCAAGCCTCCCACAGGCGAATGACTGTAAGACGCATCCTACTCGCTGAAGTAGTCCTCACCGTCGTAGTCGCCGTCGAAGTCTGACAACAGATTTAGTAAGGTGAGCACATAAGTACTCCCAAGGTAAGCACATAAAGTACTTACGCAAGTTACACCAGGAATATAACAGAGTTAATGCATGCATAGGAATAACAAAAGGGAGGCTTATTAAGTTTATTTATGCGAAGAACAGTACTCAATTTAAATACAATAGCATAAGTATGAAAGGCTGAATTTTCAATACATCAATACTAACATCATTTTTGCAAAGTAGTATCGTTAGTATAGGCTCCGACCTACACTAACCTAACCACGGGAATCCACCCGGATCATTACCAAAGCCACTGTGTTTGCCAAAAACTAAGTTTTATAAAATTCAAGTCTAATCTGTGAAGACTCTACTCAGCATGTCCATGACCGTGGACACGGCTATCCAGGATAGGTTTTAACTCTGCAGAGGTGTACAACTTTACCCACAAGATATTCCCTCTCACTTGAGCTACGCGATGAACACACTGCCTTAGGTGTGCGGCAGAGAGTTCATGACAAGGCTATTCCGATGTTCCATAGCCAAAGTAATCATGCCGCCACTAGGTTTCACTACAACTCGAATCCACGAGTTGGAGCCCCTTCTGGTGCCATGTAAGACTTCTCGCGGCCTACGTCACGCTCACATTCAACCTATAGCGAAAATATATTTAGAACTTCACAAATTACTTAGCTAGGTCCGTCCTATACCGGACTTGTGGTAGTACGAAGTGACTTCGTAAAATAATTCACAGAAACGATCCTTAAGTTGATTTAGGCTCAACCACATTCCCCCATGCACGACAATCAACCAGGTGTCACCAAACACGAGGCATGCCGGCACCCATCACCTAACCATTAGCCTAAGTCCAAATCAAAAGTTTCTATTTTTACTTTTAAATCATTTTCATAAACTATCCTTGACTCACCGAAGTCAAGATTTCATTTTCAAATCGTCATTCCATGTGAAAGATTTGATCCTACCTAAAATTACACTAAGTCAGGCTAAGCATTTCTATAAAATTTCTAGTCAATACTATGATACTAACTAGTTTTCAGCTAGGGTGACAAGGTATATGAATTCGAGATTCAAAATTGGCTATAGTTAAAGGATCATGGGCATAACTAAAGTTTAAACTGAATGTAAATTAAATTTGAATAGAAGTACGCATGCATATACAGTAAAACAACATAACTAAATTTAAAATATTAGGTTCAACATGGTCAAAGGTGTAACTTGCCTTGATCGAAGTCTTGTTAAGAATCATCGAATTCGAACTTTCCGGAATCGTCAAAATCTAACGTGAAGAGCCAATTCAAAAGAAATTCAAAAACAAAAAATTCAAATAAATTCAAAATTTCAAAATGATGCCAGAAATGGATAGATTATAATTTTAGAAAAATTTAGAAATTTTAATAGGTCAATTTGGAGTTAAAATGAGAAAGTTATAGCCCTCTAAAGTTTTAATACAATTAAAAAGAAAATACTCAATTTCTGGAATTATTTTTAAACCGAAAAGCATTTATGACGTCAGCAAGAATTATTTTTCTAAAGGACAATCTGAAATATGACGTCAGCAAGATAAATAGGTTTTCTGCCGAATTATTTTTATATTGGAAAATCAATTTTATTGCGTCAGCATGACGTCAGCAGGAAATTTCGGATTTAAAATAAAATTGGTAGGGCTGACGTGGCAGGGGTGCTGACGTGGGCTCCACGTGGCTGCCACGTCACGGCAATATGCCAACGTGGCTGCGCATGCGTGGGGTGGCGAGGAGGCGCCCGGGTGGCGCTGGCGTGGCGCCCAACTGGCGGCCACGTCTGCTGCCACCTCAGCCCGACGGCTGATGGGGCAGGCCGGCGGCAGTGGCGCTCGGGGCCCGATGGTTGCCGGAGCTCCGGCGGGCGGCGGCGCCGGCCGATGCGTGGGAATTGACGGGGAGGGTGAGGGGAGTGTCCTGGTACCTCGCACGAAGTCCGAGGGTGGTCGGAGAGGAAGATCGGCGGAGAGGGGCGGCGGTCGGAGAAGGGTTCACGGCGGCGGAGGGGTTCCGGTGGCGCATGTGCTCGGGAAGATGGTCGCCGGGGATCGCCTGGGCACCAGCAACGTCGGGGAGGCATCGGTGAAGCTCAGGGAGGCTTGAGGCGACGACGATTGCTCGCCGGAGTTGTCGGATCCGCGGAGAGGAAAATCGGTCTCGAGGAGGCTTCGACGCTCGGATGCTTCGATTGAGAGGTGAGGGAGAGGCGGTGTGGGTAGAGGGTGCTCGGGGAGGTCCTTTTATAGGCCGAGGAGGGCGGTAACGGCCGTGCACCTTCACACCGGCGGCGAAACGGTCGGGAGCTTCCATGCGACGGCGATCGGGGGCTTAAATGAGGAGGTAACGCCAGAAACGGATGCGACAGAGGGGTGATTTCAATTTGCAAACGGCGCGGGGAATCAATTGGGAAGGAAACCGAAGCTTTAAAAGCTTCGGTTTCGGCTCTAATGGCGCCAGCGGGGCAGTGATCGCGCAAGGAAGAAAGGCAAGCCGCGGGGAAGACGGGTCTGACACGAGGGGCCCACCGGTTAGCGAGAGAGGGAGAAGGGAAAGAGAGAGGGCGGGCGGTCAGATCTTTGACAGGTGGCAGGGGGGTGAAGGCGGGGTCGTTGGATCAAGGGCGAACCGGTAAGTGAAGGAGAACGGCCATGATTCTATCCAAAAATGGAGATTGAATCCAAGCCGTTGGGTGTTTCGGGCGAAGGGGTAAATGGCTGCGGACGGGCGAGATGAAATCTGACAACGGCGAAGGCCCCGATCACACCACGTGTCGGATGGAGCGGAGGGGAAGGCGGGGGAGAGGGTTTTAATGAGATCGGACGGCTGAGGTTAGATCCGGCGGCGCGGATCGGCCCAATGGGTGACACTTGTCACCCTGGGAGGGGTTTTGGATTTTAATTTTTCTTTTTGATTTACAGAAATGATAATAAGCTTTAAAAAACTCAGAAAAATACCAAATAAATTTTAAAAATTCCAGAAAAATTCAGAGAACCTCCTGGAACTATTTTAGACTTAATAAAAATATTTTCACCTCATTTTGATAATTGATTTTTACACCAACACAATTTGACTTTAAAGGGAAGGTTTTTAAATCTTTATAATTTCCTGAAAATTAAGGTAATCATATATTTGACTTTAGGAAAAGAAATACATTTATTTTGACTTCCAAGAAATGCAATAAATTCTCTTTGGCTTTTATAAAAGAAAAATCAGGCTTGGAATAAAATCCAGGGAAAATCCAATAAATTTCAGAAAATAGTTTAGTAAAGGAATAAAATTTTTAGGATGTTACACAGTGAGATTTGTGGTCATGGATGACCTAATTGGTATTGATGGCTTGTTGAGATTGTGGTTATGTGTGTGTGTGCTGATGATGGTCAAGTTGTTAATAACTTGAGATGGAAAAATGTTTATTTGGTCTTTATATGTGCAGGTGAGTGTGGAGACGATCATGGTCGGTGACGAGGAGGACCAGGACTAAGATGGGAGATCTGAGGTCTAGACGGTTGAAGATGTCACGCGAGGTGGTTGGGCTAACCCTGGAGCACATGGAGATCAAAGGTGGTGATGAAAGGAGAAACTACGAGAGGTGCGATCCTAGAGGTTTCGACAGAGAAGTTGATGAGGCATGATGAAGATACGGGAGTTGTGATCCTGGAGGTTTCGTCACGTATTGTGTTAGGAGTTGTGGATGGAGTCTATAACTGGAAAAATTGTGAGTTTGAATAAAACCCATGTTGGAAGGGTTTCAGGTTCCTTGATTTGAGGAAGAGATAGAATTTCGTGTTCGTGTTTGAATCGAACACAGTTTAGGGTTCTAGCATACAAAAGCAGGTAGAGGCTAAGGGTTTTAATGGGGACTTTGGAGGTGGCTTTGAGGAGGGTTTTTGTGCTAGAGTTTTAGGGGTGCCATGAGGGCGCTTTGTAACCACAGACATGACACAAAAATAATAGATCAGATCTACTCCAGGAAAAGTTAGTCGGCGTCGGCGTCATGTTTTTTAAGCATTGTTTTTCTATGTTCTCGCTGGTCCTCGATTCGAGTAGTTGAAGTGCTTGTGTGGTCGGAGTGTTCAAGTGGTCGAAGTGTTCGAGCGGAAGAATATTTCGACTACGTGCAAAGGCAGTCGAGCGAGTGGTCGAAATCTACATATGGTAATTTAGATTGCTTTTCTGGCTTGAGTTTTTGGTTTTAGGTTTCAAGAAGCAGAGGCTATCGTTCATCCTCCTTTGATTACGCCATATGATCCTACATGTTCTTTTAGAATTGACATGATTGATTCATTTTCAAGCACATTTTGATGTTATTTAAGCCTTTTATATGCAAATCAGCACATGCAATGACTTTGTTAATAGACAATGTCTTTCTTGTACCTAGGCACCCGCACACATACAGGCTCCCACTCCCTGCCCTCTCCTACTCGACGCACGCCTTGCAGAACTCGAGCACATGTCGTTGCTCTTCGTCCTGGCAAACCAGCTCGCATGACAGCACCATGGCCACATGCAACGCCTCATAGACCCCATGCATCTACGCAGGAACTGCATGGCACAATGGATTTTCCGTCAGACCCCAAACAAAACAACGTGGCAGCTAGCTGAAATGGGAGTTCAGAGACTTTCCTCGCAGGTTCCACTTGGGCTTCTCAGTCGCGACGAGGTCGCCGTAGTGCCGCTTCCTGGAGGACTTGGGTGACGCCGATGGCAGCTTCGGGGTGCCGACCTGCGAGATCGAGATCGGGTGACTCGACGGCACGACGAGGGGTCAGGCGACGCTTGACGCTGCACGAGGTGGTGGCCACGGTTGGGGAGGGGGTGGCCAACGGAGATGGGCTCGCCGTGGCGCTATGAAGCATCGGCATTGGTAGACTTTGGGAATTGGCGGTGGGATTTGGAGGTGGGGAGGGGGGATTGGGACTTGGGAGGGAATTGGGGAGGAATGGGGCGGGGGGCTGAGGGGGCGATTAGGAGCCATATTTCCATGAGCAGTGATGGGCCAAGTGGGTCGACTACGACGAGGAGTGGACAGGTTGAAAACCTGAAATCACTTGGGCTACCTGTGCTGGACCATGAGAATGCTATCCCGGATTAGACTGAAATTACCTAGACTATACATTAGATATTTTTCTAGACCCCGAGTTTAAGCCGATCCTACCATGGGCCTAATTCCGGCCCCTGACACCGACGATCCTTTCTTTGTCCCTGAGGTTTACACAATACCAGCATTGCCTGACTACCAAACATGTAAATATAAGTATTGCACATCTCCAATTCAACATGCAGGCTTTGGTGGTTTCTAAGAATTTTTCCTGTTTCAACATTTTTTTTGCTCCCTGAACAAAACAAATCGCAAAGTAATGGATTTATCAGCAAAATATGATAAACAAGGACCACATACGAGAGACAATAGTTTGAAGAAATAAAGCTAGAGTGCGGCCATTTCAGCATTTTCTATGGGTGTTGTATTCCCTGAAACAGGCCCCACAGACTCATGGAGCTGCTTTCCTAATGAATCAAGTAAGGGTCATAAGCCAATTAACATAGAACACACCATAGCTCCAAACATTATTGAGTTGCCAAGACAGATGACCACAAACACAGCTACAGATGAAGCCCCTGTAAAAGTGCAAAACTGTACTGTCAAACGCATATAAATAGCATATGGTGACTGAAGTTCATTCTCCACAATGGTATTCTACTTGCAACTTAAATCAGAATCCATATAGGATATTCATGTATTCATATATGACCATGAATACAGTGATATGGATTTTTCGCATAGGATGTTCAATCAACTATGTAATAAGATGTCAGTAACTAAAACTTGAGCAATTTCGTGAATGAAAACTTTTCAACACGTAGGTGTACATGTTGCAAAACCTTAGGCTCGGGAGGAAAAATAACTATCCCTTCATGCATTTGTTGCACTGGGTAAATTCCACTGCATATATTTTCAGTCCTGTAGGGCATATAATGGTATATTGTTTGGTGTGCTCAAGATTCCTATTGTGTAATATTCTCTAATGTATAATTTAATTACAGACATATATCATGTGATTTCTGCCAACCCACTTTCAACGAGCGATGATACAATATTCTGAGTAGCTAAGCCTTATTATCCGGATAATGCATATTTTTTATGGTAAGAGATAAGTTGACTTGGCAGAAAGGAGTACCACATACCTAGCTGTAATTCTCTCCTAAACAGTTAGCTTCCTATTTCATAGGAACACATGTCCTCTCTCAAGTAGTTAAGCCACAAATTCATTTCTTTCAGTATACTAGTAAGGTGCCTCTGCGTTGCAACAGAAAATCAAATAAAAGTGATGCATACTATCAAATATGATCTCAAACTGAATAATAAATATCAACTTTTTCTTATATCACCATGTATCAAACAAAACATACATGTTCATACTCGTAAATAAATCAAGCATCATATTAATGAAGCATGATAGAACAAGCACCACATACAACAATCATATTAGGGGCGGAGTAAAGAATGTTTGCACACTGAAATTTCATAAAATGCCAGAAATCATCACGATAAGGAAAATAACCAAACAATCAAAGATTAAAAAAAATATGCCATTAACTATGCAGGCTTCAGAGTTTGTACCTTGATGTCTCTATGTATTATTGCATTGCTATGCAGATACTTCAACCCTTGCAAAAGCTGCTTAGTATACTTTCTAATGACCTGATCAACATATACAATGGATCAGTGTCCCTTCCGCAATGAAATCCACCCAAATTGCAAACCACACAGATTGAAGATTACTTACAGCCTCCGGGAATGAACCGAGCTTGCTGCGAAGCGACTGAATGGACCCTCCGGGAACAAACTCCAGTAAAATATTCAGTGTGTCTTCCTCCCGGACCGTCCCAAGGTACCTCTTCTTAAACCACAGAAAGTAGATATATGAGCAAGAGATGGGAGACTGAGAAGAAGCTAAGGAGAACGAGAGCAATAAATAGGGAAGCATGCTACCTCAACGCAACTGCCAGCCAAACACATCCACACTTGCAACTGCCAAATCTTTTGCCACGTTCGTCCACAGAACTCCTCACTTTGTAACCGCCGAGGCTGCAGCTGCTTTGGCTCCACCTTGCTTTTAGCTGATGCACACCACAACCCAGGCCGCATTTTTGTTGCCATGGTCGAGTGGGAGGGGGAGAGACGGGGGAGGGGAGAGTGGCGGCCCGGAGAATGGGGGGAGAGGACTCGGCGGCGGCGCGGAGGAGGAGACAAGGGCGTACCAAAGGAGCGGGGGGAGGAGGCGGCGGCGTGGGGTGAGGAGGAGGAGGCAGCAACGACGCGGGGTGGGGGAGTAGGAGGCAATGACGTCGTGGGGTGGGAGGGAGGGGAGGAGGCGACGCGCGGGGGGGGGGAGGAGGAGGTGGCAGCAACGTGGGGTGGGGGGAGGAGGCGGCGCGCGGGGTGGGAGGGAGGGGAGGAGGCGGTGGCGCGGGGTGGGGAGGAGGAGGAGGCGGTGGCAACACAGGGTGGGGGGAGGAGGCGGCGGCGGAGCGAAGGGGTGGGGGGAGGAGGAGGCGGCAGCGCGGGGTGGGGAGGAGGCGGCGGCATCGGTGCGGGGTGGGGGGAGGAGGAGGCGGCGGCGGAGCGGAGGAGGAGGCGGCGGCGGAGGAGTGGGGTAGGCAGCGGCGGAGGAGGGAGGGGAGGAGGTGGCGGAGAAATTAAGAGGGGAGGACCGCACGGGTTCGGTGGGGCGGAGGAATTAAGAGGGGAGGACCGCACGGGTTCGGTGGGGGCGGAGGAATTAAGAGGGGAGGAGCGCACGGGTTCGGTGAAACAGCGAAATCCATCAGTTAGCATAGTTCTTTTATGAGAAGGGGTGGAAAAGACGGTACCAACCACCAACTCCTTTTTAAGGAGTAAAGATTCTTAGTCCATGATGATGCCATTCCATAACGGTGTATCTACTGCTGTTCTCATTTGCTTGGACAGTCCAACTAACACTGAATATATTTCATGTGTTTCCGGATGGGAGCTATCGCCTGCGACAAACTCATGCGTCTTGTTTTGCAACTCAATCCAACTTTTCCCAGGTTCTTTCCTGACTCCGTTTATTTTCATTGTATGCCTAATTTCCAACATGCTGTCCCGTTTTCCTGATGTAGCATATAGATTTGAAAGCAACACATAAGCACCAGAATCAGCAGGTTCCAGGGCCAGTATCATATCCATGCACCTTTCCCCCCTCTCAAGATCCCCATGGATTCTGCAAGAACTCAGCAGCACCTTCCATATGAGCGCATCTGCTTCGAAAGGCATCCCTTTGATCAGATCTTCTGCTTCTCGCAGCCTACCTGCCCGTCCTAGCATGTCAACCATGCACGCATAGTGATCAGGAGTAGGCTGTAGCCCGTACTTCGTCTGCATCATCTCGAAGTACTCTGCAGCTTTGCTGGTCTTATTGGCATGGCTACAAGCCGTCAACAACTGGATGAATGTTTCTTCATTTGGAACGACTTTACTGTCCTGCATATGCGCATCAAACACATCGAAGGCCTCCTGGAAGCAACCATTTTGTGCAAACCCCCCGATCATCGCTGTCCATGAGATTACATTCTTGCAGGTAAGCCCAGAGAAAACCTTGTGTGCTTCCCTTACAAAACCGGCTTTACTGTACATGCTTACCAAGGCATTGACTACGGCTGTGTCTGTCCGGAGCTCAGACTTCAGAATCATCGCATGGATTTGCATACCTAGTTGCACTGCTGCTGAATTTGCAGAAGCTGCAAGAACAGTAGCAAAGGTGAAGTCATCCGGGTCCATTTCTTCTGTCATCAAACCGAGGAAGTTCAGTACTTGATGCAGATGGCCCGACTGAGCAAATGCAGAAATGACAGAATTCCAGGTGACTACATCCTTGTACTTGATGCCATCAAATACCTTTCGAGCATCGTTTATTGTAAAAGAATCCGCATACATGTCGATAAGTCTACATCCTACAAAGGCATTTGATGACATTCCTCTCTTGATCAGATCACCATGTATTGCTTTCCCGGTTCCATGCCACTCTAGGGAAGTGCAAGCAGCCACAGCACTTACAAAGCTGAACTCATCCTGCCTGACCCCAGCATGTTTCATTCCAATAAAGATGCTTAGAGCATTCTCAAATTCCTCATTCTGAATGTAGGACTGGGCCATGGAGTTCCAAGATACAGGATCTGGTTTTCTGATGGTATTAAAAGCACGCTGGGAATTTTGAAGCTTACCGTGTTTTGCATACATACTGATTAGGCCATTCCCAATCATCGTACTCCAATTCAAGCCCATCTTTTCTGCAAGTCCATGAATCTGCATTCCTAAGGAACTCTGTGAGGAACTGGTAGCTGCTTTCAGCAGTATCGATATAGTATATTCATCTGGAGCTAAGCCATGCTTTTGCATTTCTAGAAATAGCCTAAGGCCTTCATCCAGTATGTCACTTTCGACGCAGGCATCCAAGATGGAATTCCAGGTGATGATGTTCCTACTTCCCATAGAGTTGAAAACTTTCATGGCAGACTGGATATCTGAATGTCTGGCATAGGCATCGAGAAGCGCGCTTCCGACGACAACACCGTTCAGAAGCCCTCTCAAGGTAAGCTGTGCATGAATTTGCTCGACGATATCTAGCTCATCTGTTCTGAGAAAGCTCAGGTAGGTAAACTCATCTGGTGCCACACCTTCTCTCTGCATCTCCACACACAACTCGATGCCTTCACCGATGTATCCACCCTTCGCTTTTGCTGTAATAAGCGAATTCCACGATATAAGATCCTTCCCCATCATGCTATCAAACACTGCCTCGGATTCCCCTGGCTGTCCAAGTTCAGAGTACATGTTGATCAGAGCATTCCCTACCTCAGCTCGACCAAAGCAACCAGATTTGATGGCCTGCGAGTGGATCTGCTTTCCAAGACCAAGGCTCCTCAATCCAACCGAAGCTCGCAGGGCGCTTACGTACGTGACGTTGTTCGGCGCCTCACCGGAGTCGACCATGGCGCGAAAGAGCTGGGCTGCGTCAAGAAAGCAGCCATTTGAGCAGTAGCCAGCAAGGAGGACATTCCAGGAGAAAACATTCCTCTGAGCCATGCTGCCAAAAACCTCCCTCGCCATGGCAATCTCCCCACACTTCGCATACAGGTTGATGAACTGGTTATCCAAGAACGTGTCCCTCCTGTAGCCGGATTCGAGCATCGTGGACCGCAACCGCTGCCCCTCATGGAGGTCCTTGTTGGATATGCAACGCGAGATGATCTCCTTGAAGTTGGCCAGCTGACCTCTCCCGTCCTTTGAGGCAGAACCTCCGGACAGTGCAACCGCATCTTCACATTGAATGGTTCCTCTACTGCGCAGCTCTCGTTTCCTTGTCGGGGTAATGGAGTTGTGTGTGCTTGTAGGAGACGACGTGCAAGTATGATGCGGCCGCAGCTGCGCAGCTGCTGGACAAGCCACCATGGGATGAATGAGCTGTGTGCTTTCCCCCTTCGTTGGTGACTTAGCCTGGGTTTGCCCTTCATGGCGCCTGAGCTGTGAGAGGATAAGGGGGACAGCTCTGGCCACAAATAATAGTTTTGTGATCGCTAAATTGAATATCTACCCACCAGGAAGTGAGTCCACATGTGATTAAGCATGGATGATTTGCCCAATTTTAGTGCAAGTTAAAACTGGAAATATGTTGATTTTAAGTTCTGAATTTTCCCAGGTCCAACCGAAAACCACGCATCTTGGCCCATCGAGCATCTTTGAAGGAGAGGGAGTCAAAAGAGAATTGAGGCACCATCCTTGAATGCAACTGAGGATTCACCAACATACAATCAGACTGATATCCCAGTCACCGATCAAACTGGTTTGTGCGGAAATAGCGTCATGGATGTCAAACAGAAGGAAAGAAATCGATACGTCTAGAACCGGTATGACAGCAGAAATGGTGAACGATGTCTTTAAAATTTTTCTTTGAGATTAGCCAATCTCTCACTCTAATAGCTACAGAGCTATGAAGATTTAGAATAAAAATCAATACAAAACTCAGCAAATCAAGAAGCTAAAAATACTATAAATGAACAGTAAAGTCGATGGTGACGCTACGCTACAATAAGTAGCACCGCTATCATGAATTCGGCCAGATGAACAGTAAAAATAGCACAATTTCAAAAACAAATAGTCCATGTAATTTTTGATTCGTAGATTCAAATGATTTGAAATTTGGCTTACAATTTTTTTTAGTATGCTACGATCCTATTCCAACCAACGATCAAGAGAATCGTTGTCAAAGTTATGACCTTTTTTCGTTTGAAGCAAGGATGCATCTAAACTGGGCAAAAATAAAAAAACGATGAATACGACTTGTTTATGGGTGAGCCAAGATAGTTCTAGATGTATTTCTATATATCATAACAAACTAAAACACATAAGGAATCAAGCCAAAAAATAGTTAGATCAAGAAATCACTTAGAGGCCAAATCAAACAAATATCGGGTAACTTCAAGAATTTGCCAAACCTGATATTAGATGATTGGGGATTGATTTACATGAGATATCTTCATCACTTACACGTCCTTGGTATCTAACAAGATCAAGAAAAGAGGAAAGAAAATCAAATCAAATCAAGAATAAATCAACCAAAATAAGAGGGATTAATAAGAGATGAAAAAAAGTTGACATATTGCAACTAAAGAATGAAAATTTTATAGTCACTTCACTTGGAGAACAAGAGAACATAACACAACACTCACCTTTCTTAAATCCGAACTTCAGAACACTTAGCTTTCATAAGTACAACTAGAATGGTTGGATGGTTATCTAACAAATCTCCATCCCAACCCGTTAAATAGCCAAGATAGCCAGTCACATCTAACTCTAATAGATACTATCCACTTAGTATAAATAGAAAAACCCATTAACTCTACACAACACGGGTTTTACTCACACACTACACTTATACACACTTTTCAAAGTACAAAAACCCGAATCCACTAAGTCCTTAGTCTTTGATCCAACATCATCTTCTCAGTTTCTCCTTAACTTAAATTATTTTCTTAAGCACCATGATTTTTTATCCAAGGTATTTTTGGGTATTTTGGTCAACTTACCAAAATACCCTTCTTAACCCGGTCTTCATCTTTTATTGTAAGTAATCATCATGCTTGCCACGTATAAGTGCACCATTAGTTTGCTATGCATCGTTAAGTCTCTCCTGTTCCAGTTCCATCGGACCACGTCTCACTTGGATCGATCAAGCCATATAGTCTAACCCGTCGCTCAAAATTCCCTTCAACATTTTCTGATTTCCTCATGCCATGCTTGAGCTCAGCATGTCACATGACATTCTTGATTGTTTTGGGCCTTGTTTCCTCTATGAGCGTAGCCTGATCCTCATTGTTGACCATGCTTGATTCCATATGAAAGAATAATTATTTTATTTGATCTTAGTCTTGATGAGAAGAGATAAAAAAGAATCATAGCTAGACAAAAACTCCAACTTAGCAACAATTTACACAACTCCAAATCATACTCTAGAAATATATTTTTAGCAATCTTCCCCCTCTTTGATAATGAAATCATCAAGATGCATATAAGATAGATTATGAATGAAATGAAGTATCTGTATTTTATTTTATTTTATTTTTAACTTAAAGAGCCATGAAAATGATCTAAAGTGGCTATACAAGTATCACACCAATCTATATTATATGAAGAAACTATCTAGATTATAACATACTATATATAGCTAGCAAAGCTAAAATCTAATGAGCAATAATATAAATTTAAATGGATTTTTAGTATGTTAAGTTGCTCAAGATCATAGTTTAGCCAAAAGTATCCAAAAATAAGTCAAAGCATATCAATAAATTAAATGGTTAAGAATCGAATCATTTTGTTCAAGCACTTATTTTTTAGTATAATTAGCACAATTGTCCATTCTTGAAACAAACTTTGGTCTTATCTTAGTAAAGTAGGTTTTGAACTAAGAGCCATTTATAACTGTTTTCTAAATTAGAACCATTTTGATATTTTTATTTTTTTTAGTCATGTACTAGATCTTAAGTCTCACTATGACTATCCTAAGCAAAAAACTTAAAAGAGTGGTCTTGATCATCTAAAACTCTTTCAGAGTTCATGTCTAGTGAAATGGAAAAATTGGTAAGAACAGTTTTTTTTACACAAAAGAGATCATTTTTTTGGTTTTCATTTTTAGTTCAAATACAATGAGCTACTCCTTTAGAAAAATGAGTTTGTGGAGAGGTATACAATTAACCAGCCTTCTGAAAAATGAATTTGTGGAGAGGTATATCATGGGCAATGATATAATTTGGTGCAACGAGATGTACTAAGAATATGTTACCTTGTGTAATACATATGTATGGTACTTTGCAATGTAGTATTCGCCTTATGAAAAGTGAGTTAATTTGTGGAAAAGTATACCATGAACGTCTCCAATTAGGTGTGATGGAGATGTACTAAGAATGTTATTACCGTGTGTGATATCTAATTTATGTATGGTATGGCGGCTTTGCTATGTACTAGTATTCTCTATTATCCATTTGAGTATACATATACATTCCAATGTTTGTTTGAATGCCCTTGGTATGTTTCCGCTTGAGAGTTATGCTCACACATTTGGAAGCAGTTGAACTGAACTGAAATATCTTAATGTAATGCAGTGAGTTCATGTAAATTGTTGGATCACATGTGGTACATATATAAATTTCCATGAATTTCAAAGCAATAGCAGTTAGTTATTGTTAACGTCAAATCCGTTATTTGACTAAGTATATGTCACATGTGCTATTTACTAATGCAAAAGTCCACTCTTGGTCCTTTAACTCTTTGTATGGTTTAATTTTTGTCCATCATCTGCAAAACCTGGTAAAATACATTCTCTAACTCTTAAAACTATTTAAAATCCATCTCTCTGGCTATCAAAAGGCTGCTTTGACTGTGTTTGACTCACGTGGCATGCCACATTGAATCTCAGCTGGTCAAAAAGAGGTGGAGCCCACCTTCATTTTTTATTAAATATTTAAAATGTTTAATATTTCAATGACACGTGGGTCTAGTTTACCCCGTGAGTTGCGTGTGAACTCAGTGCAACATAAAACACTAGTCCTGCCTTGTTTTAGCTAGCTCGGATTCAAAATAGCATGCCATGTGGGTCAAACTCGTTGAAAACCGTCTTTTGCTAGCAGGAGGGATGGATTCTGAATGGTTTTGAGAGTTCAAAAACGTGTTTTACTAGGTTTTCCAGATGGAGGATAAAAATTAAATCACACGAAGAGTTGAGAGATCAAGAATAAACTTTTTCCTTTATTAATTAAGTACCAACCTATGAACAACTAATCAACTGGCACTTATATTTTGACTAGAAGGTGTTCAGAATGGTGTTGGTTTATGGTTTTTTTATTGTAGCTAGCTTATTTTTTTACTGTAACTGAGTTGGCTTATTTGGCATAATTAAATTTAAAAAATTAAAAATAGGAAAAACATGTTAGCCCATCACGGACAATGCAAAGGAATACAGGAAAAAAGAAATAGCAAAAATAAAAAAAATAGAAAAAGACGAAATTAATGAATAGTGAAAAAGTAGAAGTCAGAAACTAAATTGAACAATGCCTTGCCACTCGGTGAGAAATGACGGAACTGGTGCATGATTAATGTAATATTTGATATTTTATGATAATTACAAATTTATTGTAGGATTTGTTGCTTGTCGATTGAGTTTTTACATGTCAGCAAGTAAGCTGTCGAATGAGTAAGGCATGAGGGATGCCTCTATACGGGTATATATGCAACACACAATTGTGTTTTATCACAAAATGGTCCTATTTCTTGCTAGCATTTTACTACCTTCATTCGGGAAAAAATCGAAGCGTAACAAAATGATAAAGAGCCAATTGAGGGACAGTCTAACCAAGCCTTAGGTCCTACTCATTTGGGCTTAGATTTTTGGCTTATTTTTTTTTCTATTCCTAATTTTGTGTTTTTCTGATTTTTTTGGCTTTTTTTTGGCTTTTTTATAGTTATTTTTTCCTCGTATTCGTTTGCATTGTCTATGCTGGGCTAACATGTTTTTTCTATTTTTAATTTTTAAAAATTAGTTATGCCAAATAAGTCACTATTAGTTACAGTGCAAAATAAATTAGATACAGTACAAATTCAGCTGTAAGCTATCAAAATTCAGTCTAACTGAGCACGTTCTTAGTCTTCTTAGACATGTAATGTAACTGCACATATTTGCTGAATGTTGTTGCTAATTGTTGCTTATTCTTTTGCAATACCTTCCGATGATACTGGAGCTGATTTTTCTTGCTTTTCGAGCTTTTATTGGTATTGGCGGATTTGGAGGGATTTGTTTCTTATGTCATCATGACCATGCCAGCCATAATGGTTAGTACTGACAGCCTTTTTGAGGATAATTTTTAAATCCTTAACCATATCATAGACTTCTTTTCCACTTAAATGCCTTGGAGGTGAATTGTTCTCCTCTCCGTCGAATTATTTTTTCATCCTACGGTATAAGTGAGCTCTCCGAAGGAATTTACGATGACATATGTACACAGTTTTACGTGAATGCTTCAACCACACACTCTCAGTATCATCTAAGCAGTGAGTATAGGCCTTGGTCTCTTCTGTACTTTGGCCCGATGGTTAGTAAGGGCAGGATAATTATTTATGGTGCAGAACAATAATAAGCGTAAAGTGAAGTTTTCTTATTTGTATGCATCCTATACCTGTACCCCTTCGATTCATAGCATTTTTAGATCTTTCACCAACGGTGCTAGGTACACATCAATATCATTCTCAGGTTGCTTCGGCTCTTAGATAAGTATTGACGACAAAATATACTTTCGCTTCATACAGAATCAAGAAGGAAGGTTGTAGATGCAGAGAGTCATAGGCCAAGTGCTATGTTGGCTGCTCATGTTACCGAAAGGATTCATTCCATCTATACTCAATCCAAATTTTATATTCATTGGTTCTGCACCAAAGTCTGCAACCTTCTATCGATGTTTCTCCACTAGGCAGAATCAACAAGATGTTTTAGCGTTCCATCCTTCTTACGATCCTCAAAGTGCCAATACAGTAATTTTGCCTCCTTTGGATTCATAAAAAACCATTTCAAAGGGCAATTACGGGAAGAAACTATGCCACCTTAGCAGGAGATCCTTTCTTTATTTTTATTCCCTCGCCGTCATCTGATTGATTCTTACGTTTGTATCGAGATGCGTTGCATATCAGACATACATGTATGTTTACATATTTTTTTTACGGTAGAGGATACAATCGTTCAAATATATATGTATTCTTTCTACTTCTATTCCCAATGGACAAAACATCTTCTTGCCTTTGTAGGTGGTTTTGAGTAACTCGTTTCCCTTCAGAAGCATGTCCGCTAAAAGACCTAACAGCGTTGTGAAACTCTTATCGGACCAACTGTTGCTTTCTTCAATTTCAGCAGTTCAAGTATGTCTGACAACCTCGTGTACTTTGACTTGCAGCACGTGAACAAAGATTTCTTCGAATCCTCCATCAAGCCCCAGAATTTAGCATACTCTCTCTCATCACAGTTCCCTTCCGCATCAAAAAGCATCTGATTCAGACTGTCATCGTGCAGCCTATCTGAATCGAAACTGCAATCGACATCATTCGGTGGTATATCATTGACTTCATCGGCGATATTATTATTACTATCTTCTTGTGTAATCTGTTCTTCACCATGACTAGTACAATGTGCATATCCTTTTTTGAAATCCCTTCAAATCAAGTGTGCTTCAATTTGCGCTCGGTTCTTAAACACTTTTAGATTCTTACAGTCAATGCATGGACAGTATATATATTTCATCCCCTTATTCAGTATATCCTACTCGACAGCTCTTATAAAAGCAGACATGCCATTAATATGCTCTTCACTCACATGGTTCCTAGCTGTTTTTATTCTATTTTCACAAAACCACATGCATTGAGGTCTTACTTAACACAAGAGTCATCTTCCCTAGAACCAATTATAACCAACTATTTTGATCAATTTAGCTCACATGACAGGCATTGACATGCATGACCAAGTAGAAACAGACTATGAGTTGAGTAAATCTTAAACCATACTAGATGTAAATAATCTATTCTCCACATCAAACTAACTAGATCTAAACCATATTTAATTCTCCTTTCACGAAAAGCTAGTTCTATATTATAATGTAATTAAGAACAAATTACTAAGCATAGGTAGTCAATAACTTAATGGATTTATAATCACTTTTGCAAAATAGTTTTCTTTCACCAAATGGCCTTAAAGCCTCGTCTTCAGCTCAAAGTAGCAGCCTAAATATGGAATTTAAGATAGAACATCGATGGGGTTTGCGCACAATTAATATAGTAAAATTATTATAGACGATTTTTTTTTAATATAAACCGTCTGTGATGACTTAATTATGATAGATGATTTGTAATATAAACCGTCGGTTCAAAGAAAAAATCGTCTGTGATATTTGGTAATATCGTAGATGCTATGAACCGTCTGTGATATTACATTTTCACAGACGGTTGTTAGCACTTATAGCAATACAAATGGCTTCTAAATTAAAACTGTCTATGACGGTATTTAATACTGACGATTTTAGAAAATCATCTGTGATATGGCGTGTAGTATTAGACTTTTTACAGCAGTGTTTCAAAGTTAGGCTAAAGTCTCGTTCTTTTCAGTTAATAGATTATGGTTTCCCTCGAATAAATAAATAGAACGGTTTCTCCATTGACTTTTCAAAGTGGCTTATCAGGATAGCTTTTTCGAAACAGCTTATCAACTTATTGGCATTCGGTTCATTCGCGTAAACACTCGCGCTAGGACCAAAAATCATCAGCCGTAATCATAAGCCATCAGCTATAGTCGAAAAGAACGTACCATAAAGCTTTTGAAAGGAAATGTTAAAAGCCATATGGAATAAACAACAGATGAACTTGAAAGTATATTTTGGGCTATCGTCATTGCTCGCGATTGAAAGGAAACAAAATATAGAGGTGAAAGCTTGGGATCCCGGATTGAAAGTTTGACTTTGAGGTTAAATTTCGAAAACTCCAGGTTGAAAAATCTCTCGTATGGCTCATCTCTATACAAATTAAATAGTCACAAAAATAAACTTAGACATAAGAAAAAAAAATCAGATAACGTACAAACAGCAAAACCATAGTAATATACATTGGTGACGGTGTGTGTAGCTGCATGCAAACGAAACCCTCTTATCACGTCGTGCAAACGGCAGAGGCACACGTGCGTGAGACCTAGCTTAGCTGTGTGTGACACGTGTGGCGATCTACATTGCCACACACGGTCACCAACCCCTTGTGTCGGTGCAGTTGGCATGCAGAAGCAATTCTTGGATCTGGTGACTGTTGTTCTGTACCTGACAAGTCTGCACATGATGATCTGCAGCCAGTGGCGGAACCACCGTCGGGGCAAGCCGGGGCGGCTGCCCCGGGTCTCCTGGGCCGGGCAAGCCCCCCCCCCCCCCGGGCGGCCACCGTCGACGGCTCGGCGCCCGCCGCCCCTCCGGCCGGCCGGCCCCCCCTCCCCCAGCAACAGCAAGCTTGGCGCCGTTCGCGGATGGGCCTCGCCGCCTCGGCCATGGGCCGCGCACACGGCGCGGCCCAATCCAGTGGGCAGTGCGGCAGTGCCTAATCCCCAGACCCCCCCAATGGCGCGATGCATTCCTCCGCCGAAATCCCTAACCCACTTACCTCCAGATCCAAAATCCCCATCGCACGGCGGTCGGCGGCGAGGCGACTCCGCCCTCCGCGCCCGCGGCTCCATCGGCAGCGAGGCGACTCCGCCCTCCGCGCCTCGGGCCCTCAGCGACTCCGCCCTCCGCGCCTCGGCGACTCCGCCCTCCGCGCCCGCGGCTCCGTCGACGCCTCGGTGGCGAGGCGACTCCGCCCTCCGCGCCTCGGTGACGCCGCCCTCCGCGCCTCGGCGACGCCGCCGAGACACTGAGGCCGCTGTGCGGCGTGCGCCCGTGCCCCACGGCCCCCCCACTGCGCTGCCCGACTGGGACTGGCCGACTGCCCGAGTCCCCGAGAGGCCGAGAGGACTGAGGTGGGGTTGAGGTGAGAAAAAATTTATATTGTTCTAGAGTATTGTTTTGAACTTTTGATTATTAATTTCCTAGAGTACAAATCACAAATGTGCAATATTACTATTTGTATTTCTTGTAGGAATTGTATAAGAAAATGAAATCAATACAAACTTATTTTAGAACCACAACAATTGATGACAATTGCCAAATAGAAGCGGTTCAAACATCTAATGCCGTTGCCAACAACACCGCAAGGTCTGCAACCACAAAGAGAGCTCGTGGTAGTGATGTGTTCAATCCAGACGACATTGTTGCAGATCCGGGCCTACGGAAACAAATTGAAGAATATGCTACCCCGGAAATTAGAGATCAAGTAAGAAGAGTGTATTTGTTGAAAGGTCCATGCCAGCCGCGAGGTCATGTTTTTCCTCGTAAAAATAAGGCGAGGGCATTTAGAGAAGCATGGTATGATCGGTTCGACTGGTTGGAGTATAGTGTAGAGAAAGATGCAGCTTATTGTTTCTACTGTTTTCTTTTCAAAAAGCCAGCAACTGCTGAAAAGTTTGGGGGTGATGTTTTCTCAAAGACGGGTTTTAAAAATTGGAAGAGAGCAGTTGAATATTTCAATACTCATGTAGGTGGACCAAACAGCTTTCACAACAATGCAAGAAAATATTGTGAAGATTGCAAAAATCAAAAGCAAAGTGTGTCTTATGTGTTTTCTTCTCACAGCAACAAGTCAGAGATTGCGTATGAAACTCGTTTGACTGCTGTTGTAGGTGTTGTAAGATTTCTTGTTATGCAAGCTCTTGCTTTCCGTGGGCATAATGAGGATTCTAATTCAATTAATAAGGGAAATTTTCGCGAGTTATTGAATTGGTACGGTGAAAGGGTTAAGGATGTAGGAGATGTGATTAATGATAATGCTCCTGGGAATCATCAACTGACTTCTCCAAAGATCCAAAAAGAAATTGTGAAAGCTTGCGCACAAGAGACTACACAAGTCATCCTTGCCGAGCTTGGGGATGGTCATTTCTCTCTACTTATTGATGAGTCCCGTGATGCGTCAGTTAAGGAGCAAATGGCTGTGATTGTGAGGTCAGTGAACACTCATATAAATCTAACTATTTAGTCATCTATCCTCATATAAATCTAAATTCATATTTCTTTTGCAGGTTTGTGAACACTCAAGGAAAGGTTTTGGAAAGATTGCTTGGTGTTGTGCATGTTGTTGATACTACGTCCGCCTCATTGAAAAGATCTTTGGATGAATTATTTGTTCAGCATAGCTTATCCATATCTAGATTGAGAGGACAAGGATATGATGGAGCCTCAAATATGCGTGGAGAACTAAATGGTTTAAAGAAATTGGTGCTAGATGAAAACCCTTATGCTTTTTATGTGCATTGTTTTGCCCACCAGCTTCAATTAGTGGTGGTTGCTGTTGCAAAAGGCATTCTAGCCGTGAGTGATTTTTTTGGGTATACTAATATGATTGTGACAATGATATGTGCTTCCTGTAGACGAAAAGATGCATTGTTGCAAAACCATCATGACAAGATTGTGGACAAACTAGAGAATGGTGAGATTTCTTCAGGAAGAGGCAAAAATCAAGAGACAACTTTAGCAAGACCCGGTGATACACGTTGGGGTTCACACCATACAACTTTAATCCGTCTCTACCAAATGTGGGATTCAGTTTTGGATGTGCTAGTGGCTATTTCTCATGATGGGTCTTCTCCCGACGACAAGGGCAAAGCATCAGGTTTGATAAAATCAATGGAAAGCTTTGAATTTGTTCTTATCTTGCATTTGATGCTTAAGGTGTTTGGTTTAACTAATGATCTATCACAAGCATTGCAACAAAAGAATCAGAACATAGTTAGTGCAATGACTATGATTGTGTCTGTCAAAAGTCTTTTACAACGTTTGAGAGATCATGGATGGGAACCACTTTTAGATGATGTCACTTCCTTCTGTATTACTAAAGAGATTCCAGTGCCAAATATGAATGATAACATTCCTGCTAGAGGTTATTCAAGACGTTCACGCAAAATGGTTAGTTGCTTTCATCATTATAATGCTAAGATCTTTAATGAGGTGCTTGACAAAGTTTTAGTTGAGATGCATAGTCAATTTAGTGAAACTTCGACAGAGCTATTGAAATGCATTGCAGCACTAGATCCTAGAGATTCATTTAGAAGCTTTGATCATGAGAAGCTAGTTGAGCTTGCAAATATATACTCTGTGGACTTTTCTCTACAAGATCGTTATCTGCTGAATGATCAACTCAACATATACATTGATGTCATGAAAAGAAGTCCTGATTTTTTGAGTTGTGATAGCCTTCCTGAGCTTGCTGTCATGTTGGTTGAAACTAGGCAACATTTGATCTTCCCATTGGTTTATCGTCTCATAACACTTGCACTGATATTACCTGTGGCAACCGCATCAGTTGAGAGAGTTTTCTCAACCATGAATATCATAAAGACAGACTTACGAAATAAGATAAATGATGAATGGTTGAATGACATGATGATATGCTATGTTGAGCGAGAGATATTTGCGGCAATTGATGACAACAAAATTATGCGACGCTTTCAAGATATGAAGGAGTGTAGAAACCGCTTACCTCGTGTACCTCGTGTAACTTAGTGGTACAATTCTTTTCCTATCTGGAGTTTCAAATTATTATTGCATTGGTATTGAATTCAAATTCTTATAAATTTTGTTGTGTTAACATGTTGTAGGTAACTATTAAAGTGCCGATGTTCTGGATATCTTAATCATCGATGTGCACGTGCATCAGGAGTTCTTGTTAGTACTTTATATGATCTCTTAATATTGTATTATATGCTTGTTTAGTTGTATTAGTTAGATTTATGTTTGTTTGGTTATATTGGTTAAATCTTGACAATTTAGTGCGTTTGACATTATTAATTATATTGACTATTGAATCACATTATGTCTTAGTATTTTTTTCACACTACCGGTTCGCCCCGGCTCTTTTAAATTCCTGGTTCCGCCACTGTCTGCAGCAGCAGTAACATCACACATAAACAGGGAATTAATTAGTAATACAGTAGCCATGTAGAACTAAACATGGGAAATTAATTGCGTCTATCTAATAGAAGCAAGAGGTAATATATTAATATGAACCATCCAATCTTCCGTTAGCCTGATGTTCTTTGCTCCAGCCAAAAAGAAAAAGGAATGAAGGGAGAAGGGGTTCAAACTTCAGAGTTTGCAGTTGGTAATTTGGTACTGCATGTCTTCCTGTTATTGCTGTTTCCTGAATCCAAAATTGCACTGAAGAAGCAACCATTTCTCTTACCTAAAGAGACAAGAATTCAAAGGTTGAGATCATCAGGATACATAGACATACGTTACCAAATTTCATGTGCAAAGACAATCTAATTAGAAGCTGGGAGATGACTAGGAAGGGGGTGGCCTGGCATGGCGGATGAGAGCCACTCTGGCTAGCCAAGAAGACCGGCCCATGCAGCCATGTGAACCGCATCCATCACAAGGATTCGTCCACAGAACCCTTGACATCGCCATGGCTGCTGATGGATCAGCTAACAGAGGCCAAAGCATAGGCAAGGCATTCTTGGCTACCAAAGGGAGGAGAGGCTCTCCATCTCCATGCAAGGCTTCCCCTCTTCTTCTCCACTTGCTAGCTCCTTCAGTTATGGCTTCTCCTTGGCTGTGTGCGGCATCACCGATATCTTACACCAGGTATTTATAACGTGGACAAAGAGAGGGGTCAGGACAGGTGGTGCTTGAATGCCACATTTTCCTTCATTGAATGGTACAGGGTATGTTCTTTTTGGTTTCGGTTTATGATTTGTTGTTCATGAGAGAAAGTACAGAGTAACAGAAACTCGTGTGCAATTTTATCTGTTATAAATAAAGTCGTTATAGTGTGTATTACAATAAATTTGTAGATTTATCTTGAAAAGATACTTCGTTTGAAAACTCGTAACTATAAAAAAAAATCGAATTTGTGACCGGTTGATTGAAAATCAACGGTGGGGGTGGAGATGGGCGAGAATTTTAGACCTATGGAGCTTGCTCGTGAGACACACTCGTTGGACATATGAGCCTTTAAAATGCATCTGCAAGTCACTATAAACTACAAGTCACCATAAACTAAGGGCTGGGTTTTATTCCCTACAGCTCGATAGTTGACTTGCCTCAAAATCTTCTGAAATCCCGTGCTCATTCATGTAACTTGTGTGTGAACGGATTGAGATGCCCAACGCTTAGATGGATCGAGGCATCTGAACGGTATAGCCTCAAAAAGGGGGGAAATCTGTAGCGAATGTCAACGAGCATCCAACTATTCAAGAGTTATCTTTTCACACAGAGAGAGAGAGAGAGCACGTTGTTAACATTGTATGGTATTGCGGATTCTATGCTCCTTTTGCTATACTGTTTGACATGATAAGCATTGCATGGTATTGCGGATTCTATGCACCTTTTGCAATACTGTTTGACATGATCAGTATATCTTTACTATTATAAAAGAAGGAGTTGGTGGTTGACCCGTCGTCACTCCTCTCTTCTCATCCATTCGATCTGATTACGAAATTAAATCCGAACCGTCCGTCTCCTAAACACTAGCTCTCCCCCACCGCCCACCCCCCTATTTCACTGACGTATGGACCCACCAACTCATTCCGCTCTCTACGCTCCACATCCATTTTTCCCGTGCGGGCGCATCCACCTCGTTTCTTCCGCTCTCCATCGTTCCTCTGCTCCCTCCTCTGCCGCCGCGCCGCCCTCGCCTCCTCCCCTCCCTCCGCCCTCACCACCTCCGCCACCCCCCCACGCACCGCCGCCACTCCTTCGCGCCCCCACCCTCCTCGTCAGCCCGCGCTCCCGCCGCATCCTCCTCCCCCCACCCCTCCGCGCCTTCGTTGCCTCCTCCTCCCCCACCCCTCCGCTCCGCCGCCTCCTCCTCCTCCTCCCCCCCCCCCCGCGCTCCGCCTTCCTCCTCTTCCCCCCCCTGCGCTGCCGCCTCCTCCCCTCCCTGCCCCCCGCCGCATCCTCCCCTCCCTCCCACTCCGCGATGCCGTCGCCTCCTCCTCCCCCACCCCGCGCCGCCGCCTCCTCCTCCCCCCGCTCCTCCGACCGCCTCGCCTCCTCCCCTGCTCCTCCGCGCTGCCACTGAGTCCTCTCCCCCCATTCTCTGCCGCCGCCTCCCCCTCCCCCCGCTCCTCCGTGCCGCCGCCGAGTCCTCTCCCCCCATTCTCCGCCGCCGCCGCCGCCGCGGGCTGCTCCAAGGAGCACCAGAAGATCTACGCCGACTGGTTCTCCCTCGCCGACCCAGGTAGGTCGTCTCGCTCTCGCTCCCGCATCCGCCCCAAAACCCCAAGCCTTGATGCTTACTTGCTTCTCCGGTTCTTCGCCATGTCCGGCCTCTCCCGCGCCGACCTCAAGCAGGTGAGGCAGCCACCCTCGCCACTACCCGATTCCTCGGGTCCCTCGAGTGTCGCTGCTGGTTGGTTGATAGAGCCTATCTAATCCCTTCGCGTTTCGGCAAATCTGTGTGGATCCATGGTCTGGGCGATCGCGGACTCCAAGCGGCAAGGGTACCTCGGTTTCGGCGAGTTCATCACCGCTATGCAGGTCTGCTCCATTCCTTTTCCTCTCCTCTCTTGTTTGTGCATCAATTGTAGCCTATGCCGCTGGTAAGGAAAGATTTGGATGCGCTTGTGCGTTACTTATTATTGCGTCTTTTCCAAATTGCAAACCGCAGCTCGTATCTCTAGCACAAGCGAGGAATAAGATCACCCAGGACAGTCTGAAGCGTGAAGGTAAACTAAGATGTATCCGTTTTCCCTTTTTGTTCTGTGAGTTTATTTGTGTGTGGGTATATGAACTAGATAGCTTGTGGTTGTTCTTGCAGACCTGAGTAGCTCGGACCCGCCTGTGATGGAGGGTCTCGATGAACCTTCTTTGTAAGTATATAGTCTCTGACTTATGTGCCGATGGACCGCATTTTTCACTTCTCACACTATGATATTGCAATGGATTGTACAAATTTTATATTTGGGCCATAAGATGATAGGCTACAAGAGCTTGAAGGTACAAAACAAGTAAATAATTTATGCAAGTATGTATGTCTTTCATAATTTAAATATTGCTCCCTTCAAACAGAACTGCGCCAAGAAGTGTTGCATGATTTGAATGTAAGGAACTTTATCATGAATACCATTGACGCAAGGAACGATACACTTGACAGAATGATTCGACATTAAATAACGTAAGGAATTCACTAAATCTTTTCGTATATTTTATATGTAATATACAATGGATTTTTGACTAATGAATTTTTTATTGTCCTATCCAGGTTCTTTTGTTCACATGGTCTCTGGAACTTCAAAACTTGGTGGATCTGAAATAGTTGAATATTTGAAAGGCCTTGTGTATCTGTTACTTACAACATAGTAGGGGGATATAAGATACAGTAGTGCCTAATTGTTATTGTACAACTCACGTTACAGAGAATTTTAATGTGTTTTTGCGTTTTGAGTTGCATAAAATTACTAATGTTTTTGGACTTGCAAGTGGATTCTTGTACACAAGTTTTGGTTTATAAGCATCCTTATTTTAGGTTTTAACATGATGATTTTACCGTTCTTCCTGTTTAACTCCAAAATTTCTTTCGTTGATCAATTTTTTTATCCCTAATCCTGTTGAGATTGTGTTGCGTCTGAATGCACTCATTGTGTGCCAGAATCCATAGTTCTATCTGCGCACAAGGGTCTACTGTTGTATAGTATGCATCACTTTTATTTGATTTTTCAGAGATCAAAGGCCATGGTAAAGCGAGTTCACCCAGAAGACAATGGTAAGAAATATGCTCCCGCCTGGCGAATCATGTATTGGTGAGTCGGCTGCGATGCTAACCATTTCTTTCGTGCGAGCACCCTCGAGTTCAAGCACCTTCTACCAATCACCGTTCATTCAAAATCAGCAAAGAAGGTACTAGACTTACGCAGCATTTCAAGATCGTGTACATGTTGTGAGGTTAATTGACACCGTGTCTATTAGCAGGGCAAATATCATGTTGCCCGTGTCTATCAGCAGGGCAAATATCATGTTGCTCTTTTGGCGAAATAGCTGAACTCTTGTAGCTTGTTGTTGAGTCATTGAAATTGTCATAGTTTTCTCTAATGCCAAGTAGAGCATTGCAGTTCAACAATTGAACCGTTTTTTAACTTTATTTGGCTCTTTGCAGGCGCAGATGCCTCTGACTGCTGTTACTTCTATAATTGATGGCTTAAAAAGACCATGCATCGAAAAATTGAAGCCTTTGGAAGTTGCATACCGGTTCAACGATTTTGCCACCCCATTACTTGCAGAAACAGGAGGAATTAGTTTATGTGACTACTTATGATATTCTCTTTGGTCAGGTTTGGAAGATGCTCCTTATGCAGAGTTATGTTTCGCTTTGACACGGGTGAAACAAAATTTATATTTATTGTAAATTTTAGAATCATACTGATATTATATATCACCTTTTTTTGAGAATTCGTTGCAACGCACGGGCATTGTACTAGGTGCAATACAAAACACAAAGGCATTCTAGATCGCTTTGAGTCCGAGACCGCACGAGTGTAGGACATGGTGGTAAGGAATTTGAGCATTCCCTAAAAATCGGAGTTATTTGCTCTGCGATAAAAATCTGCCCAACCCTATAGCTATATTAGCATATCCCTTCCGGAGTTTGGTTATGCATCTTGGCATTGGGTCTTCGCCATCCATCTCAACTAGATAGGTGTGCAATATGCAAATGCAGGATGTGTCTCATTGTGAACAACTGCAAAGTGCATGTGACTCATGAGGGTTTTTCTTCCTATCACATGTTATTAAAAACTAAACTTAAGTCATTACTGCTATCGCTTTGTCGGCCCTTGCATTGCAATCAACCCCATGAGGACTTTTTCTATTTGGGTAGGATTCAATCGTGCGGAAGCATCAAATATAGCTACTCTGAATGGTTGAGAGTAGTGAAAGAGGTCGCAATCCGAGAGCCTCAATCAATCGTCCTCCCATGGTTTCGCACTATCAACTGCTTTACGAACTTGCATTGTCAATGTGCTTCAGGTATTTGTCATAATCTGCATGGTTCATGATTCACACTTGTTCTTATGAGATAATCTGTTAGCCTCCTGCCTCCCACAAAAAAATACCGATCCCATAACCCAGTTGGATCGTTGTGCATTTCTTATCATTGGTGCAATTTACATTATGTTTGCACCTAACAATAGTTGGTCAATAGGTGTGCAATCAATAACTTCCATGTGTTAACTGATATATGGTTCTATGCTCTGTGGTGGTGATATTTGATATCCCCACTTCCATTTCTGTAATCAGGGCAATTAAGTTTTATATTGTTTTTTCGTATTTGTATCTTACAGTAGCCATTACTTTGCGATAATGCTTAACCATGTGTGTTATTGGAGCTGCTTTCTTATATAGCTCTTTCTATGCTTGGAGTGGGTACCGAGTGCATCCTTTTTAATCTATTTGTGCTCTTCATTTATTGTTTTCACCTTCTATATTTCTAGGGAACCATCCATTGGGGCAATGGAACCACGAAACTCTAGATTAAAGGAGAAGAAGAAAGGTGGAGGGGAACAATTGGTCAAAAAGATATTTGTCCAAAATGTTATTGAAGACAATGAAGTGCTTAGTTGTCTTCTGAATGATGGGTCGTCTTGTATTATTCTTCCAATAAATGCCCATGATGGTACTGTACTTTCAGCTTTACGCTCAAGACCCCAATCAAAAACTATATCCATATCAGATGGCCTATGCAGTAGAGCAGAAGCTCTAGAAGCCTCGGGATGCTTACCACTGAATGGGACACTTGATTGGAATGGTGAAAGAAACTGTAGTGCTTTGTCTTCATCCAAAGAAAATTCATTCAGTCTGCACTGGAAAGAAATTCCCACCCACAACTTGTATGGATGACTGTAAATATGTCTAGCTCATCCCATGCACAGGATGCAGAAGGTGATAAGGGGGATATAATCGAGATCTTTGGTTTTTTAGATCAGGGTTTGTTATCCTGTGTCACTTGTGGGATTCTAAGTTTTTCATGTGTGGCTGTTGTCAAACCAGGAGAGTGTGCATCAAAATACTTGATGTCTTCTGATTATAATTTGATTAATGATCAGCTTGTTGGTTCTAGAGGGAGTCATGTTTTGTTTGATATATGATGACATAAGAAAAAGTTGATATTTATTATTCAGTTTGATATCATATTTGATAGTATGTATCATTTTTATTTGGTTTTTCATTGCAACGCACGAACACCTTACTAGTCAACGATGATGAATGGGTTCATCGAAACTAAAACGAAAAATATCCCCATGCTACTACTGGCATCATCAACCGTAGGCAGACAGCACGAATTCAATGATACATACGCAAACATAACATCCATGAAAAGCAAAGAACGTTCCAGATTCCGCAACGCTTAAAAATGTCTTACATATGGCTCAAAAACAAAATTCAAGTCTGCATCCATTCAGACTGTTGGTAACGCATAATTCTGGAATTTGAATGCAAGCAACGAGTGATAGTAAAGCAGTGCCGTTGTCTATTTTTACAGGTGGGAATTTCTACATTTCAAGTAGAGCAACTAATGCCTTGCTTCTTCCGTGAAACTCGCATCAAGCCCTTACTGCCTACCCTGCACAACAGCACAACAAAGAAGCGTCAATGATCAGCAATACATAAAAGCAAGAACAAAACCGTAGGCATAGGCATATTCGGAAGAGAGCGGAAGCAGCCCAGGCCTTCATTTTGTTGTAACCTAGGTTGATGTTTGCTCCAGGACCTACTGACATTTTTCATTAGTTTTTCCTTTGTAATAATTGAAATAGTATCTGCACGACTGCGTTTATAATTCGTACCTTGGCTGGTTGATTTCTCTGCTCTAACAATTTTACCTAATGAAGCGAGTGGTATGGGAATTGAATACCAACAAACGAGTTCACTAGCCTAAAATTTCAATCCATAGGCAGAAATTTTGTAGCCATATCCGACCAACACATGGTCACCATACCAACTTCAATCTATCACTAGACAAGCATATTACAGGCAAGATTGACTAGGCAGCGCGCTAATTGATGCATATTTCAGATCTATGGACAGAAAGAAATCTAAAATTCTGATTGATCTATTTCAATCCAATTATTATACCACTGTAAAAATCATATGCCAAATGCTTCTATACCTGCCAGTTCCCTTGCTGTCCTTCACTTGGGCTAGGATATTGACCAGAACCCCCTTGCCAGCTATCTCCTCCATACACAGGTCCTGCCCCCTGTTTGTTGTCTCCGCCATAACCAGGATTTACACCAGGACCCCCTTGGTTCCCTCCAGGATATGTTGGTGCAGGTGGTTGCCCATAATTTCCAGGTGCCGATGGTTGACCATAAGTTCCAGGTGCTGAAGGGCCACCAGGCCTGAAATCTCCTGCCTGTCCTTGTGAGAAGTTCTTGTGCTCTTGTGGATTGTAGTAACTTTGATCTTGACCAGCTTGATTTACTTGTCCTTGGTACTGAGGTGATGGACCTTGGTATCCACCAGGCGGTCCACCGTAACCTGAACGGTATGCATAATCATTCCTCCCATAACCTCTACCACCTTGTCCAGCCTGTGCATAATTCTGCTGTGGAGCATAGCCTCTCCCATCTTGCCGTGGTGGGCTGTTCTGGTAATTTCCTTGCTGCGGAGGGCTGTTCTGGTAATTTCCTTGCGGTGGAGGGTTGTTCTGGTAGTTTCCACGAAAGTTACGGTTCCTGTCAGTCCTCGAAGGTTTGCTATAATGAACAGGTGGTGGTCTTGGAGTGATGACACCATTGTCATATTTGTCTCCTGATGAAACAAATCCACACACACATGATCAGGGATATCTGAAGTTAATGAGCAGTAAATTCAAGAAACAGAAAACAAGAATAAAACAAACCTCCATACTCCTTTGTCTCTGGATATAGATATGAATCAGGCAAAATGAAAACAACTCCAGGCAATCCTGATCAAAATGGGAACAGGCAAGTGAATACTTTAAAGTCTATAATCCTAGATCATTGCAAGCAAAACATAAATTTAGGTATCATGTCATGTCCACTCACCGCGGAATTTTTCCGACATTTCCTCAGTCATTACGGCTTGAAAACCAATATATGTTGTTGTACTAAAAGCATACATCCGCTTCTTAGCCTCCTCATAACTACAAGAAGCTCAGAGCTCAGAAAAATGAGGAAAATTATATGTTCCAACTGCTTGAATTTAATTGCTTATATCGGTCAAAACAAAATTCAAGTCATAAGAGCAATGACTTGACTAGCTAAGAACAGAACCAAATAATATATACAATAATGGCTTCAAGCATTATAACAGCAATGACATGACTAGTCAAGAGCAGAACCATAAAATATATACAATGACAGATTCAAGCATTATAAGTACGAGCAATGACTCGACTAGCTAGGAGTATAACCATCAAATATATACAGTAATGGCTTGGGGCACCATTCGCCAAACATAGTTCCTTGGCATAATGATTCCAGCTAGGGACAGAGTTCTTTCCAAATACTTCAAATGTTCAGAACAAAAGCTTTATGAACAGGGTAATAACTGTAGAAACCATAATAGATGATGTGATCCTTGAACTGGAAACTTGATTCAACAAATGATGTATGTTTCCTAATAACTTTAGTTTTATATTACTAAAAAGTCATTATATAATCACCTATCCTCCAAAGTCAAACCTTTCCATCTTCCCTTTCTATAACTATCCTAATCTAACATGGAAAACAACAAAACGGGAGCAATGCAAACAACTCTGAGCATACACATCTTAGTTTGAGATGGATCTTGAGGTGCTACTTTCAAGATTTGTCCTCAGGTGGGCCATATCTGGTTTATTTTTCAAGGGACCTGACTAAAAAAGCAGAATGATTCAATTATGAAAAGATTTATGCTATTCAATTTAAGAACTCACAAACTGGAGTGGAGTTAGAATATGTTGACACTATAGAGCAGCTTTCTAAATTCTAATCCCTCACCAAGCCAACCCAGTAGTATGTAATACATCAAATAACTTCTGACATCCAATATTCTATTACAAATAACAGCAAAAACTTACATACTCTCCCTCAAATCACCCATCACTAAATGCAACTGTAAACTCCTCCATACCACAACCATATCAGAAGAAAATGACAGAATTATAACATATTAGTCCTTTTCTTTAATAATTAAGATCAGAAAAATTCATAACAAAAAAACATACATTTTGTCATCATTCACAAATCACAACATTGGAGCTCAAGCAAAACAGAATTTTTAACCAACCATTATCAGAAACAAGAAGTAGAACCAGTCCCTCAATTTATCACATAAATTGAACACTAGTGACATAATTTACTACTAGAGACACCAAATATGTATGACCCTGACCTGCAAAGCTATCACACGAAAACACAGAATAAATCCCCCCCAACCCCCTAAAAAAATACGAGTAGACAAATAAAACAGCACAATTACAATTCATATCAGAACTGCGTCTGCTACAATACCAACGCCACACATGCACCACCTTACATCAAAAACCAGATTCATCCCCGATCACTCCAATGACAAAACGCAACAGATGAAGCAAGCGTACAGTTCGGCGTCACATTTCACCCCACGGAGATCAATTCCACGCGACACCGAGCCCAATTCCTCACAAATTCACACGTTTCTGATGCGAAATGAAATTTGAGAGATTCTCTTATACCTTCCGACGACCTTGGCGAGGGTCTGGAGGTAGGTCTCGATCATCTCCTCGCGGGAGGGCTTGGGGTCGGGGAACTCCATGGTGATGAGCCAGTGGTTGTAGTCGCACCCCTCGAAGAGGATCTCGTCGGGGGAGATCTTGCCGTCGTCCCCTCCACCCCCGTAGTCCCCTCCACGCGCAGCCGCCGCGGCCGTCGACCGGAACCCAGCGGCGGCAACCGGATGATGCGGCCGCGGGAGTGGCAGGGCGAGGGGGGCGAGGGGGAGGGGCCGGGAGGCGGCGGCGGATATGCCTGGGCGAAGGAGGGGGACGGAGGTGGAGGCGGCGGCAAGGGCTCGCCGGAAGCGGAGCGCGAGGGCCATGGCGGGCTAGGGTTTCGTTGGGGAGGGAAGGAGAACCTTCTGGGTTTAGGGGTTTATGTGAGGAGGGTGGGGAGCGGTAGTAGTAAGGAGGTAGTTGGAGCTAAGTCGCTTGTAGGTGTGTCAGGCAAGTTGGGTATGTTTGTCAGTGAGAGCAGGCATGAGGGTGCGGCTCTTACAGGTGGGGTCTACTGAGACTGGGGCCAGGTAGCTGACAGGTGGGGCCCGTTGGCAGAGCGGAGGAGTGCATTAGGTTGGTGGGACGCCTGATTTTGTCGCGTTGCTACTTCGCAGGGGCGAGTGGCACTGGCTGTCAGATGCTTGGTAACCTTAATTTTTTACCTCCCACGAATTAGTTGGTTTACTCGCCTGATGGTTAGGGGCCGGTCCAATAAGCTGCCAGCTCATCTCTTTTAACTGAAATTAAATTTTAACGGTTAAAATTATATTGTAACAACTGAAAATTGTCCTATAACAACTGTTAGTTTTTTAAGTCATTCAATTTAAAAAATAAAATATAAGAAAAAACATCATTATATCATTCTAGATAATGCAAAGAATACAAAGGAAAAAACAAAATGATCAAAAGATCAAAAAAATTGAAATTAAAAAATTGACGTGTTATAAGTGGTTTCTGGCTTCTAGGAGCCAATAACCGAAGCTTTTAAGTTGGTTGGAATATTCCAGTGAAACATTAATAACATAGAGAAGGCCTCATGGTTTCACATCCATTATACATAATGTTTATAATTTTATTTTATATTACTAATTTTCCTACAAAGGTTTTCATTTTTTGCCTCCGAGAACCAGGGACATTTATATTGGTTTTGGTTTCTCGTTTTTATTTTTAGAAGCCAAAGCTAATATGAATACCTTAGTTTCTATAAACCATTTCTATCAGTCACTATTTTATGTTTTCACATATTGTAACGTACTTTATATTTTATTATATCACAATTCCGTAAATCATATGGTGGTCTAAATGTTGTAATCCTTTTCATTGCACTGTCTTTCTTATGTAATACACTACTGTTTATTAGCCACTTCTATCAATCATAGTAAAAAAACATCAACAAAAATCTATATAAATAGATACTGATCAATAAGTAACCAATATGGGAGCGTTCGTTTTAGCAATGGTTTCTGACTTTTGGCTGAAATTTCACTGTAGCTGATTTTTTTTACTGTAGTTGATTTGACTTTTTGGGCATAATTAAATCTAAAAAAGAAAAAAGAACAGTGGAACACTGGACAATGCAAAGGAACACTGAAAAAAAGAAAAATACAAAAAAGCCTAAAAAAATCTAAAAAAATTCAGAAAAAGACGAATTACTAAATAGTGAAAAAAAACTGAAGCTGAAAAAAAAAGCTGAAACGAGCAGAACCTAAGACTCCGAGGTAGAAATTAAATAGTAGAAAACAACTAGCACAAAGTAGTCAAATTAAAGAACGATTCCTCTTGCTCCCTTGCTTTGTCCGGTGCTCTTTTTTTTTTTTTGCATATTTGCCCTTCACATCCTTGTATGTTTTGACAATTTTGCAGACACGTCATGGCGTGAGCGCGTGACTCTTGCCGCCGCCTCCGGCTGCACCGGCGTGGTTTTGCCCGCACCAGCTCAAACTAATCCATATTACCAATATTTTTTATCTTATTTATTCCTGTTTGTTGCTGATGGTCTATTAATGTTGTTGGATAAGGAAGCTGCACTACCTATCTGGCCACTGAAGGTCTACCATAGAGCCCTGGGGATTTCGTTTCTCTTATTTGCTGATGATAGCCTGCTCTTCTTTTAAAGCCTGCCCTACGCACGTTGCAAATATAGGATCTATTTGATATGGTTGTGGTTTCTAATTTTTAGCTGAAATTTTTGAATTTTAGCTGTTTGTGATAAAGATTACGGACAGAGAGATAATCGCTTGCGATTTTGAATTGTATAGATGTTGAATTTTAATGTATACTATAATTAACTTGTAGACTTCTTCTTGAAAAATACCCCGATTATAAGTTAAGTACTATAGTAAAAACTAAAAATCACTTCTAAAAACCGAAAAAAACGGACCGATAAAATGTTCAGTTGTGTATGACAAGCTACCGGACAGCTTGTTAATCCGGCGAAGCGCTCCTTACGTATTGCTGAGAACTCCAATCCTGCTGTTGGTGAATAAATGGTAGGACGAAATTTATACCGTGTAGACAAAATTGCAATCCAAAGTAAACAGAAGACATACATACTAGAAAATTATTTTATCATATAAGAATCCCCATAACACTTATTGACAGAGCAATATGAAAAAGAAAATATACATAAAAAAAAGGCGGCTCTCAATCTAGGAGTTTTTAATCTTGAAAAATCATTCCGAAAATTGTTAGCAGAAGCGTCACTTCAAGTCAAATGTCAATGACATGCACACCAACTACGAAGACCATGTACAAATACAAACAACTAAAAGGGGCTTATATGCAAAAGGGGAGAGACATTCTGGTGTCGCATATATGCATGTCCTACTTCATAGGAACGAGACAAGATTGAGCTGCCCCTTCTGCTCCCCTGTTCTTCCTCCCTCCTCCCGAGGCGTCAGAATTCTCTGAATCTTTTGCCCGATTTCCCCTTCCCAGAATGGGCGAATCGGGCGCGCTTCTCTCCATCGTCTACGATCGCGGATCGCTTCGCCTCCTTGATCAGGTTCTTTCCTCTTGCCGTTTTTTTCCCTTCCCCTCCGTGCGAAGTGGGGATGAGTTCTTGATTGGGTTTTTGGTTTGGCTTTGTTGTGATGCAGAGGAAGCTGCCTCTCGAGGAGGTCTACATCGACGTGAAGGATTCCACCGATGGGTGGTGAGTTTTGTTTGTGTCCTTGTCAATCTTTCTAGTTCTTGATTCTTGTGGGTGCCCTGGGGGCTGGGGATGTTGAAGTCGTCTGCTTTAGATACTTTAGAACGCCTAAGCTCCTTAATCTGCGTTTGCACTTTCTGCTTTCTAGAGCGCTCTAACAATCGGGCCTGGGGTGCTACGTGATGGCTTCTCGGCATCCTAGTTAAGTTACTTCATCAATAGAAGGATAACGATATAATGTCATACTGAATCTGTTATCTGAAAAGTTCTGGCTTTCTGAACTGACACTGAAGAAATCAATCAAAGTAAAATACGAAAATATTTTTTTAAAAAAATTGACTACAGTAAATATTAAGGGCCTGTTTGGTAGAGCTTCAGATTCTTATTTTTCAGCTTTTGCTCCAGATTTTGTAAGAATCCACTTTTCAGAGAATCTGGAGCTACCTCTGAAAAGTGTTTGGCTAGTGGGTTGGCTCCAGATTCATAAAAGAGGAGATTTGAGGGAAATAGACTATGTTACCCCTGACAATGAACACGTATAATCGTAAATGCATGGGATAGTTTGATCTTTCAGAGCAAAAATCAAATGACTAAACCGAGTATTTGATTTCACATTCACTCGCAAAGAGGCAGGTTAATTTCATCGAATAATACATTCAGAATGACTATGTTCAGGTTTGTTGTTGCTCATGCAAGTGCTGCATGCAAAACAATTGCTGAAGATTACTTAAGCAAAGAAGCACAAGAATGTCATTATTGGTTTCTGGTATTACTAACCCAAGAATTACTATGTAGCATCCCCCGGCAGTGGAAAGAGCAAACAAATTTCTGTGCAGATATTTCTATACTACTTCAGAGATGCAGGTTTCTGAACTGATGAACCATCTGAACCTGAGAATGGAACTCAGAACAACACATCCAGAGGCGAGTGTAGTAATCACTTTTATGAGTTTATCCATCACAAGAATTTTCAGGTTGCTATCTTTGCATTTGCCAACCAAAGCATCTACAAATCAAAACAAGCTATGACAAGGATCATTCTTATATTCCATCGATCCATTCCAACCAAATTGGTTGATTGATACCTCCAACCATCATTCACTACAACCTTTAGAACGCTACGCAAAGCAAACTTCAGAATGCAGTCTTTCTCATTTGTAAATCATGAATTCACCAGTGCAGAAATTTCTCTCCAGGCCGACTGATGCAATGCAGCAGCACAGAAGATTCAGAGAACAATCATATCACACATGCTAACCAAGGCATTAAAAAATCACAATAATAACAAGAACCGGATTTCCTTATATGCCACTGCAACCAGATTTTTCATCGATATAACCATCCTTCAATACAAACTCCACTTGCCATCATTCACCAAAACCTAAACTAATCACCTACTAAAGCGAGATACTAGTAAAAGGGGGCTTCCAAATCAAGAGCAGACATGCTTTGACTTGGGCAGCAGCGTCTGGTGGATGTTGGGCAGCACCCCGCCAGCGGCGATGGTGACGGCGCCCAGCAGCCGGCGCAGCTCCTCGTCGTTGCGCACCACCAGCTGGTTGTGCCGCGGCACGATCCGGTTCTTCTTGTTATCCCGCGCTGCATTCCCCGCGAGCTCCAGCATCTGGTCGAACGACGGAAACCAAGAACCAGCCGCCATGAGATTGCGAAATCCAGAGCAAATTTGGAAACAAATGCGCAGATCTGGAGGGAGGCGGCGGCGCGAGAGAAGGGAGGGAGGCGGCGGCGCTAGAGAAGGGGCGATGAGATGAGGCTTACCACTCCGCCGGCGCGAGCGACGAAGGCGCTGGTCCGGGCGAATCTGGGGGACGAGGAGGCGGCGAGGCGGAGGGGCGAGAGGGGAAGGAGGCAGCGGCGCGAGAGGGGAATGGGGGAGGCGGCGCCGCGAGAGGGGAAGGGGAGAGGGGAAGGAGCGAGAGGGGAAGGCGGCGGCGCGAGAGGGGAAGGGGGAGGCGGCGGCGCGATCGGGGGGAGGGCGAGGGGCGCGAGAGGGGAAGGGGGAGTCGCGAGTGTCGCTCGGGTGGGGGATCGCGAGGGCGTTCAGGTGGGGGTAGTTCATGGCAAAAAGTGGGTAATTTGTGTTAACTTTAATGGGTAAGTTGGTTTTAGGGGTCACAGCTCTCCACCAGAATCCACTAAAAGGCTACTTCTCCTGGCTAGTTCATTTTGGACTCTGTTCCTCGCGAGAAGTAGAATCTGGTCATTTTGGGAAACGGGGTGTTTGGCACAGCTCCATAAGAATCCACTGAGAAACTGGGAGCAGAAGCTGTACCAAACAGGCCCTAAATTTCAACAACTTTGTTGTATGCTGAGCTTGCAATATGGCTATTCAAGTATAATCTAGTGATGCATAAGACTCGGACCACTAGTTAAACTAGGACTAGGAGAGTTTCCCTTGGTCTCCCGATTTCCTGGTTGCGCCACTGATTTTACTCTTTAACACTATTCAGGAATGCGATCAGAGACATGGTTGTCCGTGGTGCTCCTGCAATAGCCATAGCAGCAGCATTATCATTAGCTGTGGAAATTTTTTATCTGGATTTCACCTGTACACCTGCAGAAGCAGCTTCTTTCATCTCCAAGAAATTGGAATACCTTGTATCCAGGTAAACATAGTTCAACTATTGAACGTTTGGAGATCAGGACAAGTATAATCCGTTTACTCATTTCGTGTGACA
The DNA here is from genome assembly GCA_036346265.1 of Melocanna baccifera. Classification (NCBI taxonomy): domain Eukaryota; kingdom Viridiplantae; phylum Streptophyta; class Magnoliopsida; order Poales; family Poaceae; genus Melocanna; species Melocanna baccifera. The sequence continues at coordinate 17,005,979 of CM070707.1, read as the reverse complement.
AGTTTTGGTCACTTTGTTCATATTTTCCTTTTGACATGACATTTCTACTTCTATTCGTGCATAGCTAATCGATGCTTTTCTGAATTTCCATATCAGCCGGCCAACTGCAGTGAACCTATCTGATGCTGCAACGAAGCTTCAGAATTTAGTGTCAAGGACAGCTGAAACTGCAAAAGATGCCAAATCCATCTTTCAGGTGCTACTGCTAACCTAGATAAATAATTTTGGTATATCTTCCCGCTCCTAGTAGCTAAGTACCTACATAAACAAACTCATTGTGAAAAATTGTGTCTATCTACTGAATTGTTAGCGGTATATAGCCAATGTGTTCTGCAACTTGTGTTACTTCCTTCTTTTTAGTCTAATCTAGAAGTAACCAACCTGATGACAGGAGATGGCATGCGGCTGAATCCACAAATTTATAATGTCGAGCCAACTCCTTTTATAGCTGATTATATTCTTTAGCGAAAAAATTTCTTTAGTGTGCACCTTAAGTTTTCCTTCAAGCTTGCACCTACTGTCAGAAAATTACTGAATTATGGAGTCAAAATTATCTAATTGTTCAGTGCAGGTTAGGAGAAACAAGAAGAATTAGTTGTCTATATCAATCATGTTACTCTAGCATGTAAATGTTTCATACAGTTCCTTGAAAAAAATGGTGAAACCCTCAAAGTTTACCTGTTTGGTTGAGCTTCACCTGAAATTTCCTACAACATGCCAATTGGTTGTGAATTGTGATTATTAGCTGGTTCCCAGCAGAGTTGTTAGCGTCCCACCATTTGTGCTAAAATGTCTCGACTTCTATCAGACCGGTTACAACTGGTAATCAGCAAGAAACTAGCACTGACCACCTTTTGAGCACAATTTTCTCAATTACCAGCACACCAGTTGCAACTGGTAACAAGCATGAATACTGTTCATCATAACTTACCAGGTGATAACAGGTTACCAACCTCTGGCTCTGCCTCTTGATTGCTGCTCCATTTGAAAACTATTGTTCATTGTTGAATTTTTGAACCCTCATATATGGTCTAGTGTGATAAATTTTAACTACAGACATGATGAAATTCCTTATTAGATGAAAGTGTTGGGTGAACAGATTTGACCTGTATTTGCTAATCTGTTTTATTATCCTTTCTCCAACCAGGTCTTCATTGAGTCTGCAGAAGCTATGCTAGTTGATGATGTGGCAGATAATAAGGCAATTGGCATGTATGGAGCTGAATTTCTTCAACAGCAGCTCAAAAATTCAAAAAATATCTCTGTTTTAACCCATTGTAATACTGGCAGGTAAACTTGTAAATCGAAATGAATTGTTTCTTCTATTGGCGATGCTCAAATTCCTTGTGCGATGATACTTTATTGTTTTGTTTCTAACCCAGTCTTGCAACTGCTGGTTATGGAACTGCCCTTGGGGTTATTCGAGCTCTTCACTCTGGAGGAGTTTTGGAAAAGGCCTTTTGCACTGAAACTCGCCCATTTAACCAGGTAGACATTCCATCATTTGCATTATTATAGAACTTTTGTGAATGATTTAGTTTGTCATGTTCTCTTCCAAGACATTAAAGTAGATCACAAGCACTTGCATCTCTCACATATATAAGTGGCTAAACCACTGAGAATCAATTTAGTCAATTAACTTTTTTTAACCAACTGTCCAGATCATGTATCAGTCAATCATTCAGGTTCAAATATATTGTTAGAGATGAACTGGTTACTTCCTTTTCTTTAGCACTTACTCTTAAGATAAGCCCTGCAGTGTGTTTAAAGAAGTACAAAGCTCATAACAATTTGCTGCTAATTTCCAGGGTTCCAGGCTTACAGCTTTTGAGCTAGTTCATGATAAAATACCTGCGACACTGATAGCAGATTCTGCTGCAGCTGCGCTAATGAAAAATGGGCAAGTTCAAGCTGTAATCGTCGGTGCCGATCGTATAGCCACGAATGGTAAAACACCCACCACAATTATTGATCAATTGAAAACTAAAGATTCCTATGCTGACTGTGTCGTTATGGAATTTCAAGGTGATACGGCCAATAAGATTGGCACATACAACCTCTCTATTGCGGCAAAGCATCATGGTGTACAATTTTATGTGGCTGCGCCGGTGACTTCTATTGACCTCGCCCTCCCATCAGGCGAACAAATTATCATAGAAGAAAGGTCACCCAAGGAATTGCTGAACTCTGAAGGTGGTCTAGGAAAGCAAGTTGCTGCGTCAGGAATACCAGTCTGGAACCCAGCCTTTGATGTTACTCCAGCAAATCTAATAACTGCAATCATAACAGAAAAGGTATCTCATCACCTTTTTAAAATTCGGTTTATACGTGCAGAATCTTGGTTAACACTCTTTTTGAGTCCATTATAGACAAATATTTGTGTTGACCGGTTTCTTTTCTTTGATTTGCAGGGAGTAATCACAAAATCTGTTGCTGATGGGACTTTTGACATTAAAGGTTTCATTCAATCTGCAAAGTAATGATCTCCAGTGAGGCTCAAGCGCTAAAGCATCATACAACTGATGACTCAATGGTCATGTTGTAATCCAAACAATAAGATTTTGCTCCGAGTAAAAATGAGCAATAAAAAAGCCTTGGTCGCAACATTTTTTTAACTCGCAAATCGCAAGATTTGTGCTGTAGTATAATACTGTGAATTTATGACCATGCTTCTCGGGTGATGATGTTTATTAAGAAATTAATATTTCAATCAAGATCAAATTTATCAACTACTCCCTCCGTTTATAAGGTGTATTTTTTGATTGATCTTGTCCATAAATATAATACATATTCATATTCTAAGATAAAATTAATGATATATTCTCTCTATACCCCTAGTAAATATATAGCTTTATTTTATATTTTACACATACATTTAATATAGTGCTTAGAGATAATAATTATGGGTAGTCTAGTCATTTTCAATATCTCTTTGATTTATGTGCTAAAAGAAAATACACCTTATAAACTTAGATGGATAGAGCAAATGTTTACATAATTTCTTGAAAATTCCACATTAATATCTCTTGAGAAAACTACCAGTTTCAAGTATTGAGTGTGTTGCTCTCTGTAACACCTAAGAGTCTAAACTAGCTTAAGCCCACTTTCACTGGAAATAGTACCACACACACCAACAAAAATTGCATTTTTCTTAATTCATTCGTGCAAAATAGTTAACCAAGTGTTGTTTCTGTTGCACCCTAACTTTAATAGTTTATCTGTTGGTCATTCTTCCCAGATCGAGGAGGTTAACTAAAGAAAGGGTGTATAGATGGTTTAAAATACTTTTTTTTTTGGCTAAAATCAATTTTTATATGCGAAAACGTAAATCAAATCAGTTTTACATAATTAAACCTTAAAATGTCTAGTTTCAACTATATGCGCAACAACCTAAGTTTAAGTAAAAGTTTGCAATTTTATGGTGACAAGCAAGTAATTCAATCATAGGAATGTAAATTACAATAAAGTAATAAACAAGAAAATAAACCACAATGACACACAATCTTTTTACTGTGGTATTTGAAAACTTGTTGGTCTCCCTTTATTCACGTTGAGATAAATTTAAACGAATTAGACCAGCCTCATGAATTAAACCAACACCTTGAATCCACTAGAGTTATTCTTCCTCCACTTCAAAGATGGTGAGCACCAAGTTACTCACAAGCACTTAGGGCTTCTCACAAGCACCTTTGAAAAGACCACTAGCACAACTTCTCCAAGCTGTCTAGGTGTCGGTAAACACCAAGAGTAACAAGTCAAAGATGATCACTTTAATAAATCAAGTAACACAACTCAATGAATATGAATTCCACCATCTAGTGTAACACATACACAAAGATTTATTTCTCCTACCTCACTAAGCACAATACATGCATATAAAATAGGGCACTAGCAACCTTACCTAACCGGCCACAGAGGGTATTTATACCCTACATCAAGAAACTAGTCGTTGGACATGGTTGTAGCAAAAATCAGTCTACCAGTCTTTGCAAGGCACGTTTCCAAGATTTTAGGAGTTAGAAGGGGGAGGATATTCACTAGAATGTGCATCAAATCAGGGAATTTTTTTATTCTTCTGGTCCCCTTGCGCAATTAAAGTGCAAACATAGCCTCCGTGGCAATGCAATTGCGAAAAGGGCCCCTAGTGAGCTGGTTCCCTGCCTGGGGAGTGGGGTGTTGAGAAACATGATAATAATCTCTAATATATTTACGCATCTAATTAACAAAAACACAATAGATCAATCATCAAGAATATAATTTGAGACAGAACACCAAAATGTAGTCTTTATTAATCATCAGATCATATTACATGGTACAATAGTCTCTCTATTTATAACCTAAGCTTACTAGAGGCAATTCTGGTATTTGTCCACACCGGAACCTTTAGATTTTATAACACTCCCTCTTGGGCGCATACCACAGTATGCACATATCTTATTAAAAACTTCTTCCAAAAACCCAATAGGAAAAAAAGGATGGAGAAAAGAGTACATCGCATCTGTTCCTTGTGACACACTTGTTGACTCATTAAAAAACTTCCCGTGAGAAAATTTCAAGAAAAGCCCACAAAGAAAAAAGAGTGCAACATTTAGATTTTCAGAATCATGTAAGTCTTCTAATATTACATAAAGGCTATGGTTCAGGGAATTTACTCCCCCTAAAACTTGTAACTCTCTAAGTCGTCTCATCCTATGCCTTGAACACATTTATGAAAACTAGAGGCTAGAAGAGATTTTCAAGAATAAATCTGCTAGGTTATCACAAGACCTAGCCTTTAACACCTTTATCTCTCCATTTTTCTGGAGCTCATGAGGATAAAAGAATTTAGGAACAATATGCTTCGTGATATTACTTTTAATATAGCCCACTTGCATCTGTACCACATAAACTGCATTATCTTCATAGATAATAGTGGGGTTATCAACGATGTTTGTGCCACATGACTTCTAAATGTGGATAATCACTTGAGCCATGCACATTCTGGTGAGGTTTCATATCACGATATGCATATGTCTCGTTAAAAACTTTTTCGAAAAATCTAGTTAAAAAAAGAATGGAGAAAAGAGTACATAGCATACGCTAAATTGTATTGTAGTTATTGCCTCATTAAACCCTTAAAGCAAGAAAATCCAAATGAAAAAACTTACTAAGAGAAAAAGAGTACAACTCTTATATTTAGGATTTGCAATAATTATCTTCAGAATTTGTAAATTATCTTCACGATATATTATGATCTTCAAGACCATTATCATATGATTGGATTTATATCGATAGGTGGTAAAATATTCAAAGTCGTGATCATTAAGTCAATACCTTTTAAGTTTGACAAAAGTTAAGATTTTTTTAATCTTATACATAACTATAAAAGTTTAGCACATACTCCCCTAAAGACCACTTCTGGTGAAGTTTTATTATTCCAATGCCTTTAATACATTTTAAGAAATGAATATATGCCAATATATTTATCCTGATCATGATATGGGGGTAATCAATTGCAATATCACATTTCTTCAGGATGTGACTTATCAAAACCTTTTAGGGTTTTAATATTTAGCAACTATATCTGAGTAGTACCATATGACCAAAATTCTGTTATGTAGAACTAAAATCATGGTCATACCACCACAGAATCAATATAACTAGTCTTAATTTCAGTACTTAGGGGATTAATAAATTTATCCTTAACACCAATGTATATGATACTTTCATAGTAATAGAGGATATTACCACTCCATTAGCCTTTGGTCGGAGATGCACTTCTCAATGCTTATGTGGCGCACTTTTAGTGCTTAGTTTTCTCATTTCATTCTCTCGGGTCTTGGATGGGTCCTTATCCACTTATATAGATCGCACAATCGTTAATGTATTTTCGATCAACTGGTGAGTTAATTTCTCTTCAGAAAAATATTCTCTTTTCTAGGAAATATTTTCTCTTTTGGAAGACACTCTTTCTTCGAGTAAAAATTTATCAGGTATAAGTTTTATATGTATACATATTGCAATTTACTTTCTTGTTAAAACACCGAGTTCTTCAGGGATCGAGCTTTGGGTTCCTTCATGGATCCCATTAAAGGTTTTTCAGAATCTGATAACTGCATATTTTACTCATGTCATCTGTTAGAGTTATTACATAACGAAACATTATTTCATTCATAACAGGAGAATATCGATTTCTTTAGAGATCCTTGAAACATCACTTTCACCACCTCATTATTTCATAATGACCCATCAAATTTGAACGAATAGGTTTCAAGACTTTTATCTGCGATTATGGTTCAGCATCAATTGCATTTTCCTTTAGATTTAATTTTTAAGAGCTCATTCTTCTCCATCCTAGCTCCGATTGGCCCCATTCTTTTTTTGTAAATTCATCTAAAATCGAGCTATATCTTTTAGTTTCAATTTTGAATTTTATTTCATTTTATTTTGTACCTTGTTTATTTTCTTCGAAAGAGCGGAAGCACAACCAGAAGATCGAGAATTCATAAATGAGCAAGGCCAACATAAGTCATGTTCTTTGATCATATTGAACCTAGTTTTCAAATCTAGTACTTATTTATTTGTCTTATATTATCATGCATTGCTATTTTATTACAAACTATTGTATATGGTAGTTTTTGTCCAACTTAATTAATCCCACCTTGATAATTTCAATGTCATGATACCATTGTCATCATAGGATGGGTATTTATTTAGTGATGCAATATTATATATCACATGGGTTGTACATTTAATATACTGAGCTATGCTTATAGATCGTTGGGTTTATCATCACATATAATCAAATATATTTAATTTGACTTAATAAGATATTAAATCGTGGTCGGTACCAAAGTTATAAAATTTGTGTGCTATGATATTGGTGTTGGTTATACAAAATTGGTTTTCACTTGGGCGAGTAATTATGCAGTAAAGGGGGAAGTGTGGATTCACTTTGAGGAATATAGAAGTCTCGCCTAGATAATGTCTAAGGACTTAACTTTGTGCACTATTGATCTGAGTCTTATCGTGCAAATCACATGGCTAGTATGAGATAGATTTGGCTGAATAATTTATGATATTTTAATTTTGATTTCACCATTGAGTTAAACATGGTTGCTGATTTTCATGAGGCGCATGAGAGGGCAATTATCGATTAGGTGGTTAACCTACTGGACGGTGAAACCTTAGCGGGCGAAATTAAGTTGTGATTGAATATTGTAAAGGCCTTGTTATGATTTTCTTTAACATGAGGATGATCACATCGTGTGGATATAGTTATGTAACCTCTGTAGAGTGTAAAACTATTCAAATAACTGCATCCTCATTTATGGACAATACTCAGTGATTTCACATGAGAGATAGTTATTTCATAAATTTTGAGTTGGATAACTTTGGGAAGTGAATAAGAAATTCACTAGTGGTTTATTAAGTAAATGGTTAGTTCACTTATGGTCTATTTAATTCTTTTGATTATTTATTTATTATTGATGTATTTAAAGTTCACTTTCAATCTATTTATTGTATTTACTTTAGATTATTGCTTTCTGCAAAATAATTTTTTAGCCATCCATTGATAAGCCTTACATATTGTATTACATCTTTTTACAAACGACTTGCTGAGTACCAATGTACTCATGGATTTATGCCTACTATTGCTCAGTTGAGAAGGGGGAACCATAACAGTAGGAGCTACTAGAAGGATGATACTTCGACTACTTAGCGGATTTGGACTTCGCTTCCCAGTCGATTATCTGTGGGTATGTCAAATGGCTACTTTGCTTAATTTTGTTTCGGCTACTAGTTTCTTAAGTCTTTTAGGCTATTAATTGTAAGTTTGGTCATAAGGTCGTATTCTGATAATTATTAATATTTGAGTCTTTTCCTTTATTTATCACACATATGGTTGATATTTCATCTATGTTACATTGTGTGCACTAGTGTGATCCTGGACTAGTGCGGTATACACAAAGAATCCAGATTTGCATATTCGGGTCTCGACAGAGGTGGAGGGCAAGGAAGAGGCGGTTAGATGGGTTGCTTTGAGATTGGTGATTACACGTGGCTCAAATCAGAGAAGAGGCCTTTGGAGGTGGGGTTCAAAGGCCTTCCCTAGAGAATTTCTTTCCACTAGCGTAGTCAACTTAATGGGTGCATAACCCATAGGTTATGGGTTCAAATCCCAGACAATTAAAAGTAGAAAATCCACATAAATAATCCACCCAACATGTGGCTGATGGGAATCGAACTCTAATCTTTAGCTAGAGAGACATAATGCCACATTGCTAGGCTATACGGTTGGCTTTAATATGCTTATTAGAAATACTTACATGCATAGGAGTAGGGCCTGTTTTTTTTTTGGCCACTAGATTTGCTTGGAGATGTGTCATAGTCCGGTAGACCCGCTTACATATTAAACGAAGTGTCTTTTTAAGATGGAGTTGTGATAGACACTGTAGAGACTTTAACTGTATCGATCAAAACTACATGTGAGTATCTTTTACTCCGTACTCTCTCATAAAACAGCTAAAAGCTATTAACCGTAATTAAAAATAACACACTTAATATTGTTGATTAGAAGAGCACAGCCACTGGAACTTCACTGGCCCAGATGTGCGAAGCTCCTAGGTGGATATCCAAGTCCAAGAAAACACGTACCCCAAACTGGATGACGTGTAATGAAAACGGCATCACAGTCTCATTGGAGCGAGACTTGACGCCATATTTGAGTGCTCCAAACCAACTATTTCGAAAAGGACCCTCCACGATGGTTGCTACTTGGGGTTATCTTCTCACTTAATCATTGGGGTTATCTTCTCACTTAATCACACATGCATGGCTGCGTACGTGTATGTGGACTTGGACCACCGTGGACTGTTATGGAACAGGGCCATAGTCGCTCTAGGGTTTATGGCCAACTCTGTCTGGTACAGCTTGCGAGGACCGTTCATTGTAGATCCAATGCTTCCCATAATCTCAAATTTTGTTGTTGTAACCTAAATACTCGCCGTGTACATACATCGTAACTCTACATCTTCATATATCAATTATGAGTAATTTATATATGAATTTACCAAAATTCATTCCTCGCATATATGGTCATGTGGAACCGGTCTACAAGCGAATGAATGGCAAAAACTAACAGTGGTTTGGATGCGTCTAGTTTGCTCCTTAGCCTGAGAAGACATGCGCTTGAAATTAGAAGTTGGTCTAAGGCCCCGCTCTTTTCAGCTTTTTTTCAGGTTCAGCTTCTAGTTTCAGTTTTTTTTATTATTCAGTAATTTATCTTTTTCTGAATTTTTTAGATTTTTTAAGCTTTTTTGCATTTTTCTTTTTTTCCCGTGTTCCTTTGCATTATCTGTGATGGGCTAACATATTTTTTCTATTTTTATATTTTTTAAATTTAATTATACCTAAAAATCTAAATCAGCTATAGTAAAAAAAAAGTCAGTTACAGTGAAATTTTAACCAAAAATCAGAAACCAACGCTAAAACGATCACCCCCTAAACCAAATCCACCACACTTTTCCACGTGTTAACCAGCCAATAATTTCCACACGTCCCATCCAAATCTTGCACGGTTGATTAGAATGGGTTTTCAGATGATGCATGGGTTTGAGACCCTAGCTTTGGACTTGGATTGGATTGGCTTCGAAGGGAGGAGAGCTAGGGTTTTGAGATGGCAATGTGTGACATTGATGAGGCAACATACTCCCGACTGTGACCTCCAACTGGACAGCTAGCTTGTCCTTGTATTGATATACTGGCTGGACTCAAGCAGGATAAGGTCTATGTCACAAAATCTTTCTTGGAACGAATTTTGAAGATTTTTTTGGTTGAGTCTTATCTATCAACCGGTAAAAAACTTTAACCACCATGCAACGCAGACACATGTTAATTTGAGACAAACTTGGGATAATTCGAATGAAATGGGAATTGAGGCGTGTAACATTTTTTTTGAAAAATATATAGTTGCAGACAAACTTTATCTTTTTCTACGAGGCAGATCGACCTTGATGAGGATTGAACAAATACTTAAATATAATTTTAATATTTAATTAAGATCAAATGACCTCCGTGGTCGTAAGCCTCCAAAGGTTACTCCTCAAGTACTCTGGTCGGAGAAGCATCGTGCATCTTACCTGACCAGATACCACTCGAAGATTATGTAAATTGGTACCTGGACCTGATTCTAGAATATTCCTCTCATGTGATGGATAAAATATATGTCTTATCCACTTAAAACAGCATAATGTTTCAGCCCTGAGTTTCTAACAATAACTAACATGCAGTTGTTCCCATGTTCGTCTCTCACTAATAATAACCGATGATCAGACGTCCTTTCGCTAACAATAACTACCTCCCCAACTAGACACATTGGTTCTATAAGACATATTGGTTCATAATAATAAAGAGTATCTCTATTGTCTCTCATAAATATCAACCATCTTCTCATATCATTTCGTAAAATCGATGACTCAATCGTCGACAGACCTATTCTATGCAAAATAAGTGTTGGATCCAAACAGTAACTCGTGGAAAAAAGTATTTATATACACATCACATATTTGAAACATACAGACAGTTTTTTTTTAGAAACGAGGAATATAGCGCGTTTCTGGTGACGGCAATCTACTAACTGATCAAGATCATCACCACTAATAATGTTCTTTATGAGGTCTGATACAAATGTCCTTCATGAGCATTTGGAGAGCTTAGCAAGTATTAGAAAAATCGGGGAGTTCATTGGCAGTAGGCGGCAGCAGAGCTTGGAAGCTACGATAGTGGATGTGGATCTATCAACCTTAACAACTAATAAACTCGTAGTACGTACTAGGACGTATGAGACCCTAAATTAGCAACTGAAACAACCAGTTGCCCACAGCTAAAGTCACCCCAAAAAGCAGGGAAGTGTTGGGGCCAGGAACTGGTGCTAATGTTTCCAAACTCCTTTTTCCTCATAATTTTGATAAATGAAAACAGGAGCCAGGCCTTAATATAAAAGAAAAGAAAGCTAGAATCAGACAACGAGAAATTGAAAAGAAGAAGAAAAATACTTTCGAAGCAGAGGTTGATGTGGAAATGTATCTTCCTTTTCTTTAAAACTGTGATGCAGCCCATATTGTGTTTTCTTTTATTGGGAAATAGGTAAATGTGATAGTATTTTCTCTCTTTTTTCCCTTCAAATCCTTATACCCTTTCATATACGAAAGCATTTTAGCTTTCCACTTTTGAAAAGCATTGACAACTTATTTTTAATCGTACATAAAATTTTATTACAATATGTAAAGATCTTCTATAACTAACTCCATAGCCACCATGTAACTGAACAATCAAAATTGGCCTGGATTTATAAACAATTTCTGTAGTGCCAACTTCTATATGTTTCATACTGTTTGTTTTCTAGAACTATATTATGTTTTGTTTGCCAGTTGCTGTGGTATTCATTGTGCATCATCAATCATGTACTCCTTTTGTTACGTATTTTGTAGTGTTATGCCTCCTCCTTTTATTGCCAACAGGAGCTTCTTTTTGGGTCAGTTGTAGGGGTGACCCCCACCTAAACCTAGCAGGTCTGTTAGAAGGTTATAAGCCCCAAGTGGGATATGTACAATGATATGAATGCCCTTAAAAGGGATGTTTGGATGAAAATGTATAATTATAAAAACACTCCCCACGAGAGCATATATATGCAATACAGGCCATGGGCAAAGGGAGAGGGAACATTGCTCACATAACTCTCCACTACACTCTCTTTCTTTCTGTTTGGTCTGTAATCACAACAGTTGGCGCCGTCCGTGGGGACGACAAGAGCAAGCTTCAGGATCTCGAGAAAGATAGCACCAAAGAAAGCTTCATCATCGATGGCGAAGAAGAAGGAAGGGGATGCGGCGAAGTCCCGCGTCAACACTAGGGCTTCGGCATCGGCGGTCGTGGGCGCGAGCGACGACGCGGGCGCTGCAACCACGAGCGTCGATGCTCACCGCGTGACGATCGACCCCACCATCGCCGATGCAACGGCCGACCCCGCCCTGTGAGTGACGCCCGACTTCGCTGCTGGCGTGACGGTCAGCTCCGGTAGTACCGGCCGGGTGGTAGGGAGCGGTAACGTCGGCGCCCGTGGAGGCGCGACCGCCGTCCCTACACCCGGTGCGGGAGCACCGAGCGGTTCCGACGGTAACACAGGCCTCGTCATCGACGCCGGAGTCTACCACGCTGACGCAGCGGGCAACCCAGGAGTGCAAGCTGTGGTCACCACTGTTCCGGCAACGCGACCAGGTGCGTCGATCGCCTCGGCTACGCAGGCAGTGGAGATTGCCCTGCTGGCGGCCCTCGGCATGCTCTAGCGGGAGTTAGCGGATCTCTGCGGAGCCGTGCAGAGTATGCAAGAGGCTTGGGGTCAGCAGACCCCGTCGGTGGTCGCGCCGGAGCCCTAGCACCACATCATCAGCGTCATCTCCGGAGCCTCCTCGCGGGGGACCTCGGCGCAACCGCTTCCGGGAGTGGTGCACGACGAAGTTACCTTCACGCCTGCCGACGCCCGGGGCGTGGAGTTTCCCCACCAGGACCCTTTGGTCATCCAAGCTGACATCGCAGCCTGTGGTATGTCCTCGTCGACTGGGACATTTCCGCGAACGTCCTATTTGCGGAGGCCTCCGACCGTATGGGGATCCCTCAAGGTCGCTTGGAGCCAGCAGGGACCCCGCTCCAAGGTCTTGGGGGCCAACCGCTGAGAGCATTAGGCCAAGTATGTCTCCGAGTCCCCTTTCATCTTCCGGCAACGCGATCAGGTGCACCGATCGCCTCGGCTACGCAAACAGTGGAGAACGCCCTGCTGGCGGCCCTCGGCATGCTCCAACGGGAGTTAGCGGATCTTCACGGAGCCGTGCAGAGTATGCAAGAGGCTCAGGGTCAGCATACCCCGCCGGTGGTCGCGCCGGAGCCCCAGCACCGCATCATCAGCATCATCTCCGGAGGTTCCTCGCGGGGGACCTCGACACAACCACTTCTGGGAGTGGCGCACGGTGAAGTTACCTTCACGCCTGTTGATGCCCGGGGCATGGAGTTCCCCACCAGGACCCTTTGGTCATCCAAGTTAACATCGCAGGCTGTGACGTCAGGCGTGTCCTCGTCGACGGGGGCAGTTCCGCGAACGTCGTATTTGCGGAGGCCTCCGACCGCATAGGGATCCCTCGAGGTCGCTTGGAGCCAACGAGGACCTCGCTCCAAGGTCTTGGGGGCCAACCGCTGAGGGCATTGGGCCAAGTATGTCTCCGAGTCCCCTTTCATCTTTCAGCAACACAACCAAGTGCGCCGATCGCCTCGGCTACGCAGACAGTGGAGAACGCCCTGCTGGCGGCCCTCGGTACGCTCCAGCGGGAGTTAGCGGATGTCCGCGGAGCCGTGCAAAGTATGCAAGAGGCTCGGGGTCGGCAGACCCCGCCGGTGGTCGCACCGGAGCCCTAGCACCACATCATCAGCGTCATCTCTGGAGGCTCCTCGCGGGGGACCTCGGCGCAACCGCTTCTAGGAGTAGCGCACGGTGAAGTTACCTTCACGCCTGCCGACACCCAGGGCGTGGAGTTTCCCCACCAGGACCCTCTGGTCATCCAAGCTAACATTGCAGGCTGTGACGTCAGGCGTGTCCTCGTCAACGGGGGCAGTTCCACGAATGTCCTATTTACAGAGGCCTCCGACCGCATGGGGATCCCTCAAGGTCGCTTGGAGCCAGCGGGGACCCCGCTCCAAGGTCTTGGGGGCCAACCGCTGAGGGCCTTAGGCCAGGTATGTCTCCGAGTCTCCTTTCGTCAGGGTGATAATGCCAGGAGCGAGGACTTTGTCTTCGAGGTCGTTGATATTCCGAGCCCGTACGACGCCATACTGGGCTGTCCTATCCTCAACTCCTTCAGGGCGGTCCCGCATCATGGCTTCTTGTGTATGAAGCTCCTGGGCCCGTGGGGTGTCATCACCATATTCGGTGACCAGGATCTCACCCGATGCGTGGAGGCTCGTGCCAGAAGCCCGCACCGCAATGTGCACGCTCTCGCTGCCACTACTTCGAGGGGTAGGGGATGGAGCGCTCGCTCACCTACTTCGACGGAGCGCTCGTGTGCCTATCTCGCTTACAAAGCGCTATGACTGTCAAGAGAAGCGGAGTTGGGTCCAAGAGGCTAGCCTTCGTTGCATCAAGGAGTGATCACACGAGAAATAGTACACAACGACAGAGCATCCTGGGCAACTGTTGTTTCATTCATGCAAAAAGGCAGTCGCAGGGCACTAGTACAACAAGCCACACATAGCACAGCACACTGAGTCCCGGCATCACACCTAGGGGTCCGCGCCGCTTTCGTTGCGCCATAGGACCTCCTTGAGCCACAGGAGGAAATTCCCTTCCCGATGTAGCGTTCGCTGCAATATGACCTTGGCCGCATCCTCCCCGATGTAGCCCCAGATCCGGTCGTAGAAAGTCTTGAGGGCGGGCAGAATGGCACGGGCGGCACCAGACAACGCCCTGACTTTGGCTAGCAGATCCAATTGGGGATCGACCAGCTCGTTGGTATGCTCACAACCCCGGATATGGAGCATGGCAAAGGCGAGACAGGCGTCGGCGAAGCCGCAATGATCGCCGAAGGCTCTGGCACCGTGGAGTGCGAGGCTCAAGCCCGCTTCGATATATTGCAGGGTCTGCGCCTCATCTGTGGGGTTGTGCGTAAGGTCCGGCACGTCAATGGAAAGGCCCTGGAGGGCCCCCTCCAGTGACTCCATTGCCCTCCACGCCGCCACCGACGCGTCGCGCAGGGTCCGGTTCCTCTCTTCCAAGGCTGTGGCAAGCTGGACTTTCTCTTCCTCCAGCGCGGTGATTTGCTCAAGCAAGCCAGTGCACTCCTCCACTGCGACGCGCTAGGTCTCCTCCGCGGTGCGTTGCGCCACCGTCACCGCGCTCTCCGCACTCGCAACAAGTCTCCACGCGTCAGAAGTCGCCCTGATGATTTTTGCCTTCAACACAGGAATACGCTCGTCCTTGGCGGCATGAGCCTCGTCGATAGTGCGAAACTGGCCCTCTAGCGCCCTCCGCTCACGAGTGCAAGCCTCCTCCAGGGCCCGGCTGATGGTAAGCGTCTAAAAGGGGGGAGGGGGCAAGGGTTAGCTACATGCTCGACAAGTGGCGTAGACCACGAACTCAGGTACCTACTCTCATCTCTGAGACGCCCAAGCTGCCGTCGACGCACTCTGCGACCCCGTTAAGGACGCAAAGCGTCTTCAGTCGAGGGATAAAATCAGACACGACGAGCCTCTGGGCCTCCAAGCCAGCACCAGGCGCCCACGCCGCGTCCTGCGCAACAGGGTCGGCAACTTCGCGGACACCTCCGCTGCTCGATCCTTGGCCACGTCCGGGAGACCTCGTCTCTCCTAATTGTTGACGACGGAATGAGAGAGCAAATCGGAGAGAGCTTCGCGAAGTCGCGGGGGAAAAGGAATTATGCCTACCTTCAACACCCTCCACCAGGGCACGGGGGGGGGGGGGGTCCGCTCGGTCTCCGTCTAGGTCGCCGGGGCTTCATCAACCCGGGGAGCGACGACTCCCTTAGTCGAAGCGGCTTCCCTGTCGAACCCTAGGTCCCCGGTGACTGCGCACGCTACATTGAACCGCCTCCTCGCGGGTGAGGGCGATCGTATCCGGGGGCGCTTCGCCCTCGGGGACTTGGGCGACGCGTCCTCGGTCGCTCCAGTGGCCGCTACAGGTGGCGAGGGCGTAGGTGGCAGGTCCTCGCTGGCCGGTACAGGCGACAAGGCCTCGCCCTCGAGGATGTCGCTACCAAGGTCCGCCTCGCCACCGCCTAAGCCCTCCTCGTTGGGGGCAGTGTGCTCCCCCGAACTGGCGTGCTCGGACCCAGCGCCTGACATGCCCTCCGACCCGACGATGTCTATCAGAGATGCAGCCGGCGGGTTGGATATAGCGGCGCTGGACCGAGCTCTCCGTTGACTGGGAGACGCTCCCACCTCGCCGTCGCCATCGCGGCGACGAGTCGGAGTCTGCACCGGCACCGCGCGTGCTGGTACGGGGAGGCCTAGGACCTCGCACACCCGATTTATCCGCCCCAGCTTCGCAGGGCCGATCGCGCCTTCGCGTAGCGCGTGCTCCTTCGCTGTGTACGGCCCAAGGAACGTGACAACTGCACGCTCCGTGTCCTCCAATGAGAGCACTGCATGCGAAGCGGTGCTTTGTTCACAAAGCAGTTACACATATATAGACAGCATACGGCTGAAGTAATTACGAGGACCGGAGGGTTTTCGTAGGGAAGACACTGTAGGGCGGACGCCATCTCGCCGGGAGCGATCTCGCTCGTACTTCCACCGGGCGGAGAGAGGAGACACCCCACACATTGTAAACTCCTCGGTGAGATCGCACATGTTGAACCGAAGGGCAACACCGACAAGCCTCCGCACTGAAGGCCGTTGCTGCTTGTCACGTGGTAGTAGAACCACCGTTGCATCTAGTCGAACCCCTACTTCCCCCGTGTCGCCAGCGCGGGGAAAAGCTTCGCGCAGCTCGACCTTAGCACAAAGTTGACATTGTCGAAATTGGACAGCGCCCCTCTTCGACCTTCTTCGGCTGGCAGCGCACGTCATGAAGAAGGGTGAACAGGTTTGCGCTGGGACGGACACCTTTTGTTCGAACCGCCCAGGCAAAAACAGCCAAACGAACTATCGCGTTTGGGGTCAGCTGCGCCAGCTCCAGCCCATAAGCCCGCAAGACCTCGCCGATGAAAAGCGTCGAGGGCATCCGGAGCCCAGCCTCAAAAAATACGACAAAGACAATCGCCTCCGACTCTTGGGGGTGAGGCTCCACCTCGTCGCGGGCAGGCAGGCGAGCTCCTGCACGCTCCTCTATCTTCTTCTCCTGGAGGAGAGTTTGGATCATCTTCTCTGAAGCGCGACTCCGTCCTAGGACGCGGGAGCACTGGCCTCCCGAGTTCTCCATGGTGTCCCACCGCTTGTCGACCTGCGGCGGCTTGCGAGCTACCAGGGGGAATTCCACTGGTGGTGGCGTCAAGCCACGCTGGCTCGACAAGGTGCTGCCGCTAAGTTGGCGAGCGGGATCTTCACGGCACGCCATCCAACTCTGCAGTCGAAGGCTGAAGGAGCAGGAGCAAAGGCAGATCGGGGCGCAGCAGGCAAAAGAGTGCAAAGCAACGACACACGAGTAGGAGACGCGTTCGCATGCTGGCGGTGATGCTTTATGAAGACCCCTCACATCCCCCACGATCCGAAATGCAACCGGCGGGAGCCCATCGGTTCGGCTCCCCACGATCGGGAAGAGTAGCCACTGACAGCCGGAGGCGCACGGCGATAGGCTGCCGGGCAACGCACGACGCGCCGGTAACATCCCACCACGCATCCCGTCTCTCTCGGGAAGGGCCGTGGGATCGCGGTCGTGTGACCGCTGACAGCCGACGACGCACCAACCACGCCGCATCACGTGTACCTCTCCCTCGGGACAGCGCGTACGGCCACACCAGCCCCCCTGGCTTTTCAGCACTCGGCGCGATTCGCGCCACCATTAAGACTCCACCTCCGAACCACAGAGCTGTCGGGACATGACGACTCCGGACCGGGCGAAAACCCACCTGCCCAACTCCCTAGCACCACGCACAAAATCCTGGCCCGCCCAAAATGTCGGACACCTTCGACTCAGTAAGGCGACTCCGCCGGTAACTGTGCCACCGCGAGGGATGGCTCCAAGACCGGGGACGACTTCGGCAGCTCGCCTAACTCCGCGTCTTTGGCACAAAGCGGGGACGAACTACCAACTGTACTTCCATCTAAATAGCTCACAGGCTGCAGGGACGGAGAGGGCCAAAGGGCTCGGCAACATAGTTTCGGCTCGTGAAGCCCTTCACCATGAGAGGCTCCTGTTGTAGGGGTGGCCCCCACCTAAGCCCAGCAGACCTGTTAGAAGGTTATAAGCCCCAAGTGGGATATATACAATGACGTGAATGCCCTTAAAAGAGATATTTGGATGAAAGGGTATAATTGTAAAAACACTCCCCACAAGGGCATATATATGCAATACAGGCTATGGGGCAAAGGGAGAGAGAACATTGCTCACCTAACTCTTCACTACACTCTCTTTTTCTCTGTTTAGTCTGTAACCATAACAGGATCTTACCCAATTGGGTCAACGGGATGATCACAAGAGAGAAAGCATTAACAAAGGAAAAGCCAAGATAAACAACAATCGGAGATAAAACGAGAGAGGAGGGCGAATGAAGATGGAACTAAATTAATTAATTAATTAATAAAAAACAGCACGACACCACCAAGGCACCAAATCGTGGTGTGGTCGCAGCTGGATCCTGAGCTGTCCTGCTGTTGGCATTAGTTGTTTTTCTGTTCTCTGCTTGCTCACCCCACTACTGCCCAACATGGGCTGCAGGACAAGGCCACTCGTGTTGTTTTGTCACGTGTACCAACTGCCTGCCTTTGCTAGCTAATGATATGTGTCCTATTCCTTTACATTATGGCCATTGATTTTTTATTTATATTTTTTAAAACACCAGTGAATGAAAAAGTTTATATTGATGGTGCACATGATTTTATACTCAGAAAACCATTTCGATAATCCGTTTCAAAAAAACGTCCCGTTTATTTAGACTTTCAGAGAAGCTAAAGCCAAAAGCCAGACATTTTTTTTGGGTTATCAGCCAACTTTTGGCTTTAGCTTTTTTTTAATAATTACTATTTATTAGACTAATAAGTCACAACAAAAAAAACTATAAATTATTGTACAAAAGAACAAGCCCGGGCCGATATTTCTTCCTCTTGCATTTTGTTCCATGTGGATTTGTTGGAACTACGGAGGGATAAAACGTTATACGCAGACCTCTTTCAAAGAGTTATATGCTCTCTGTATAGAATTTTTGTTTCAGAGCTCTAGAGGCTCTTACTTCTTTATAAAATAGTTGCTACTAAAATAAGCTAAAAAAATTCAAAGGTCTCTTGACTCGTTTCAAACTTAAAACTAATCAGAATAGTGTTTGTTGTTATATTTAACATTAAGCATTTTCAAAGAATGCCATGTTATACTGCGGTGGAATGAGAATTCAGAATTAGGTGTACCTTGACATTAACCTAAACTTCTAATAGCATTGAAATCCCATTAACTGGCGGCAGAAGCAAATTAGTGTGAACAAACTATTCTATGTACCTTGCACTATCCATCACTTGTTAAGCTTATAATGTGTATATTATACAATGAGCCCTGCAGACTTAATGTGCCAAATTATACTACTCAAGTTTGACAACCGTCCATACGTATTTTTACAGCTGTGAATATACATCTACGGCCCATTATAGATACGAGATACTTTTCCATGGACAAACTCGCGAGTACTCACAGCATTTCTCTCGCCACTAATGTTGGGCTATTGCCCACCCGCTTCCCCTAACTGGGGAAAAAGTGTCATCTGGTCCAAACTTATAATCCTCCTAAATTTCTCCAAACTTATAATTTTTGTCGCCGTTGCAATATTAACTAACGACACTATTTATTTGATTTTTCTACCCCTCAGTATACGGATTCTCCATTCTACTCCTCCCTCCTCTCTCCCATTCTCCTCTCCTCTCTTCATAAGCTCTAATCCCCCAAGGATTAGCACCAAAAAATCCGAGATAAATCTGAACAGTTGTAGATTAGTATCAGGGCTTCATTACGGCAATCGGGGTGGGGTGATTGGAAGATTCGCGGCCGAATTGGTAAGTATTCCTTGGGTTTTTTGTTTTATTTCTCGCTCCAATTCTGGTCGGGTTTGCTCCTGTTCTTGATCCGCCTCAATTCGTACTGTTCTCTTTTTGCTGCGTTTCGTCGTCCAATTTACATCTTCCAGCTCGTTCTTTGATTGATATTGACCATTTCCTCGTACAATTCGATGCTTGCGCTAAGAAAAATCGAATCTTTGACGCCAATTCACTGTAAAAATCCGATTTTTGGCACGCGCATTTGCTGAGATCTGCGGGTTGAGCTGTGAATGAGCCCGCCTCGATTCGATGCAAGCTCGTGGTAGTTTAGTATTAAGTTCGCTCAAATCTTGAGTTGTTGTGTTACTGATGAGATGTTTGTTCTTTGCAGTTTGGTGGAGCAAATGATGATGGCGAACGCGAAGCTCCAGAAGCAGGCGCTGCTGCCGCCGCGCAGCCCGTTTCCGACGGCCGTGTCGCCGTCGCCTTGCGCCGACCACGGCCCGATCGCCCGACCCCAGGGTGCCACGCACCACCGGCACGGGCATGGCCACGGGTACCACCAGCGCACGTCGTCGGAGAGCTTCATTGAGGAGCAGCCGTCGTGGCTCGACGACCTGCTCAACGAGCCCGAGACACCCGTGCGGCAGCACGGCCGGGCCGGGCACCGCAGGTCGTCGAGCGACTCGTTTGCGCTCTTTGATGGAGGTGCTGCCGCCGGCGTGTATGCCAATGGTTTTGAGGGGATGGGGGGAGGAGGGCAGCCTGCGCCGTGGGGTGGCGTGCAGGAGTACTATGCCAAGGCAGGCTCCTATGGGAGGCCACAGGGCCGGCCATGGGAGCAGGGCATGCCGAATTCGGTGGGCTATAGGCAAGGCGGCGGCCCACCAATGCCGGCGAAGGAGAAGGTTGGTGGGCATCACGGGCCACCGGCACCGAGCGTGTTGCGGGATCCTGAGCATGGCATGGACAAGAGAGCTCCTGATGAGGGAGGGCATGATCAAAAGGTTGGGGCAGAGAGGAAGGAGGGTGTGCTGGCGAAGCACACACTGTCAGAGGCGGACACCAAGCGCGCTAAACAGTGAGTTATTTCTGTTCCACTCCAACTATCACTTTCGAGACTTATTGTTCGTATTCTAGAATTTCACACTTGCGAACCATTAATGACTATAACCCAAGAAGAGCAATCCATTCACTGTAATTTTAAGTACATAATACAAAAAGGGCCAGCCCTTCCCTGTAGGTTTGCTTAGATTTTACTATTTCGAAGTTCATTGCGAGAAAGCGAACAGTGTAGTCCTTGAATATATCTTCTGTATAGCTGCACAGCGCATTTGATCATGGTGGGCACCGGATAGGATAATGCAACCATGTATTTATTTCATACATTTGGTTGACCATATCTATGTTTGTTGCTTAATAAATAAGTGGTATTGAACAGGACCTAGAGGCTTCAAATGTGTGCATGCTGTAATGTGATAATGTCAATGACTATGTTCATAGACAATGGATAGTATATTAGATGTGGCCTGTGGCAACATAAATGCAAAACAGTATTTGAATGATTTTTCAAATTTGAAACTTGATGGGCCAGATGCCATCTATAAAACTAGCAAAAATCCTGAATGGACAAAGTGCTTAAAATTGCATAGTTATATTGGTCAAAAGTAAGGAACTATGCTTTCTCAGATGTTTTATTTAAATTATGACTTCATACATTTCAGTCTTGTCAAATGTGCATGTTGTTGTAGCCATGCATAAACATTTTCGTGTTTTGATGCATCCAAGTTGTTTTCTTATATTGTTTGCAGGCAATATGCTCAGAGGTCCCGCGTTCGAAAGCTCCAGTATATTGCAGAGCTTGAGAGAAAAGTCCAAGCATTTCAGGTGAGCTCACAACAACAAATGGTTTCTGACTTCTGTTCCACAGTTTAGTGTTATATTTGACACAGAAAATATTCATGTCTGAATAATGCAGTCAGAAGGGATAGAAGTTTCTGCTGAAATGGAGTTTGTTACTCAGCAGAATATAATGCTGGACTTGGAAAATAAAGCCTTGAAGCAAAGGCTGGAGAGTCTAACTCAGGAGCAACTAATTAAACGCTGTAAGTTTGATCCCTTGTGTTTTGATTTTTCTTGTTTTGGAGTTCTGCTCTCCAGAAAACTGCTAATAAAATCAGTTTGGTAATTGCATTAAGTTTCACTGAGATATTAATCACTATAACCAACATTTACATGTTTGCTTCAGACATGAACTCAAGTGCAACTCTTCAGTTAAGTGTAGAGACACCACTGTCATGTTCTGTTCATAGTATATATTTTTATGCCACTGTACATTCTGTGATGCTAATGAGGACCTGTAACATGCATTTCTTAAATAAGTTTGAGGATCTACTAAGCACAGACATAAATAATTTTTGAAATAATGTCTTGTCGATAGTATAAAAGTTCTTTGAAATGTAGACAATGTTCCTACTCCGAAGAGATGTCTTTACATTGTACTGTTTTCTCAGTAATATGTCTATGGTTGAACTTTAGACCGAGATATTATGAGAAAAGTTTGGTATCTCACTTTTAAATGAACTCAATTGACAAACCATTATTTGTTTAATTAATTCAAAGACCTAAGTAGGCTGGTATGTGCATCTTAGCCAAGATTTGCAGAGGAACCAAATAGTTCCGTATTCTCTTGCTAATTTCTCGAACTTAACATGCAATATGGAGAAGACTGGTGGAACCAATAACAGCTGAAATTCTCCATGTACAAGTCCTATGGTGTATATTTTATGACAATCAGTAAAAAAATTCTATATCCATATATTTGGATTGTATAGCACTATGTGGCCATTCAAATACATAATCAAGATGCTGCTTGTTCTATTTAATAAGGTTTGTATATGCTATTAACTTGTTGTAGCTACTTTACTTACAAATAGTGAATGCTAGCTAAGAAACTGGTAACCTAAGGAGCGTACGTTTCTTAAAAAGAAGTTAAGAAATTGTGGCCGTAGTGAGAAACTATGGTACGATACCAACATTTTCCGTGCAACGGGTGTAATGAATTGCTTTACTGAAATGCTGAATACCAGCTAGTAAAATGTTGTTCTGATAAGAAATAATTAAATTGTCTGAACATTTTTCCTCCAATCTTGCAGTTCAACAGGAGATGTTTGAGCGGGAAATTGGTCGTCTCAGATCGCTGTATCAGCAGCAGCAGCCGCCGCCACCGCAGCCTTCTACTCATGGTCGTAGTAACAGTAGAGACCTTGATTCGCAGTTTGCAAACCTGTCTCTGAAACACAGAGACCCCAACTCAGGGTACGACGCTGTCTCTGGGCCTCTTCGTACCTAGTTCTTTTCAACCTTTTGTTCTTGCGAGTTCCACATCAGTTGCCACCACTCCTAGACCACTCTTTGTGGCTGTCAATCTGCATCAAGAAAGGAGCAGCGCACTTGGAATTGCGTCCCCATCCCATGGTGAATAGTACTGGAGAGGCTAATAACTGGATCTGATCTTTGTTCATTCGGAATATGCACCTGGCGGTCATCCTCAGCTCACTTCCATTGTTGATGCTCGACCAGTCGGAGGTGTTTTAAGGTTTTGTTTGTAGCTAGATGCTTTTCTTGCATCGTTGTACCGTTTCGGATGCTAGGGTTCTAATTTGTTACTGTGGACCTGTTTTCTGTGCTGTCTTCTTCATGCATCTTAGCCATGTTTGGATTAGTCTGCCTTATCAATGGAATGTGGAGACCAGTCAACATCTGATACAGATGCTTTGAGATTGTGCCACATCCTTGAGAACTGTATGTTGTATTATTGGTATTCAATAAGCTAGTGCAAATGAAGTACTAGCGTTCTTCAGACTTCAGACCATCATTGTTGAAATGCTGCGAAGTTCTCGGTGAAATTCTGTCGATTGCTCTGCCATCTGCTCGTCAGAACAAGTTGTTCACATATTTCGTATGTGAGCATTGCTACTGTAATGATTTAAACTTTGCAAAATGCAACAGTGACCATCAGAATTTGTGCTGTTTTCAGTGGTTGTCCTCGAAGATTGCTTGTAGGTGTTATGAATAGCGCTTGTATTCATCATGAGGTCAAAGGGTCAGTATATATACACGTACAGGTGAGCCAAACCTAATACAACACGTACAGGTATGTCATAATGTAACTACACATAGATATAGAATATATCTCTAACACCCTCCCTCAAACTTATGGTGGAGCAACAACATTAAGTTTGGAGAGGTGAAAATTGTGCTGAGCTCTGGTCTGTGTCTTTGTGAAGAAGTCTACCAACTGAATCTCGGAAGGCACATACTAAAGAGTAACAACCTGATCCTGTACATATGTCCGCATGTATAAAGCATCAACACCAATATGCTTTGTAAGCTCATGCTTCACTGGATCTTTAGCAATGCTAATAGCACCCATACTGTTTGACAAAAGAGGAGTCGGTGCAGTAACAGAAACACCAAAATCCTCAAGTAACCACCGTAACCAAGTAATCTCCGCAGTCAACAATACCATCGCTCGCAACTCAGCCTCAGCACTCGAACGAGAAACTGCTATCTGCTTCTTAGTCTTCCAAGCAATGAGAGAACCACCAAGAAAAACACAGTAGGTAGAAAGATACCGGCGATCAGAGGGATCACTAGCCCAAGTGGCATCAGAATATGCCTGGAGCTGTAAAGAGCTGGAGCGAGGGAAAAAGAGACGACGATAGATAGTTCCACGAAGGTATCATAGAACACGAAGGAGATGACTGTAGTGGACCTGTGTGGGAGCAGAAACAAACTGACTCAAAATATGCACAGGATACGAAATGTCAGGACGAGTAACACCAAGATAGACAAGGCTCCCAACAAGGTGACGATAGCGAGTAAGATCAAGAAGGAGTTTACCATCAGTAAGACAAAGATGAACATTAAGCTCCATAGGAGTCTCAGCTGTGCGCTGATCAGTAAGAGATGCACGCTCAAGAAAATCCTGAATATACTTTTCTTGGGATAAATAGAAACCCTCAGGAGTAGAGATAACTTCAATCCCAAGAAAGTAACGAAGTGGACCTAAATCAGACATAAGAAACTGCTCATGAAGACGCTCCTTAATAAAAGTGATATACTGAGAATCATCGCCAGTAATGATCATATCATCAACATATAAAAGGAGAAGCGTCCGACCACGAGGCGAGGTGTGAATAAAAAGAGCAGGATCATGAGCACTGGCAGAGAAACCAGCTGCAGTGACAACAGAAGAGAAACAATCAAACCAAACTCGAAGAGCTTGCTTGAGACCATAGAGAGAACGACGAAGACGACAAACCGTACCCTCAGGAACAGAATACCCAGGGGGAGGCCGCATGTAGACCTCCTCACGCAACTCGCCATTGAGAAAGACATTCTTAACATCCAATTGGGAGATGGACCACTGGCGAACAGAGGCCACAGCAAGAAGAGTGCGAACAGTGGTTAGGGCTGTGCATTAGGTTTTTCGGTTTATACGGTTCGGTTTATATGGTATATATGGTAAATACGGTGCTAGTAATTCAGTTATATACGGTATTTTTAGAAATACGGTTTGGTTTTGGTAAATCCCAATTTATTTCGGTGTGGTATCGATAAATATCGTATTTACCAAAGTTAACACGAATTGCTAACGATATAGCGACTAGCGAGATGAGTAGACGATAATACATATACTACTAGCCAGCAAAAACCGATGGGAGTAACATATAATACATATACTAATAACATATACTACATATACCAAAGTATAATACATATTTACCAAAGTATACTACATATACTACTAACATACACTCAACTTGTACTAGTTCGGTTTTTTCGATTTTTAGCCGGTTTTTCCCAAAAAACTGAACTAAAAAAACTCTAAAATTTGATAACTGAACCGAATACCGAAAACCGGTCAAACTGAGTTGACCGGTTCGGTTCGATTTTTTCGGTCCGATTTTTTCGGTTCGGTTAAAAAATGCACAGCCCTAATAGTGGTCATGTGAGCAACAGGAGCAAAAGTCTCATCATAGTCACGACCATGCTCCTGCTGAAAACCACGTGCTACAAGACGAGCCTTGTAGCGCTCAAGAGAACTATCAGAGCGTGTCTTATCCTTATAGACCCACTTGCATGTGATAGGAGTGACACGTGGAGGAAGAGGAACAAGATCCCACGTGCCAGTACGCTCAAGGGCAGCAATCTCCTCTGCCATCGCATGCTGCCACTCCTGATGAAGAACAGCATCTTTATAAGAAGTCGGTTCGGCAAGAGTAGCAGCAGCAAAACCAAAACGCGCAGGAGGCCGAATAGACTGGCGATCGCGAAGAGCATAGCGAGGAGAGACTGAAGAGGACGGCTCATCAGAAGAAGAGGAAACATCAAAAGAATTCTGAACCCGCGGACGACAGGTATAGTAGAGAGGATAAGAAGGAACAAAATCAAGACTATCTTCAGGAGAGGATGCTGTTGGTGAGTAAGGTGTCGACTGGGAAGGAGGCACCGGAGAGACCAAAGGTTGTGGTGATTGGGTGGCAACTATGGGAGTGAAAGGAAAAGTTAGGAAAGAAAGTGGCTCGACAATAGATGTTGAAGTGGAGGAAAAAGAAGGGTGTGGATAGAAAGGACGAGACTCATCAAAAGTAACGTCCCGAGAAATCCGCATCCGTCGGCCAACAGGGTCTCAACAGCGACATCCCTTGTGTTCAGTACTGTATCCTAGAAAAACACACTCAACAGACTGAGCTGTCAGCTTGGTGCGCTCACGTGGTGCAAGAAGAACATAGCACACACTCGAGTCCTTATTCTTGCCGAAGGCCCGGCCCAAGCGAAGAGGGTGGTGGCGGCGGGCCGACGCCAGAGACCTCCCGTGTAGGTGCGCCGGCGACGAAGACCTCCCGTGCAGGTGCGCCGGCGACGAAGCCCAACCCGAGCGGTGGTAGCGGCGGCCCGACGCTAGATCCCTCGCCCGAGCAGTGGTGGCCCGTGTAGGCGCGCGGCGGCCCGACGCCGGATCCCTTGCCTGAGCGGTAGCGGCGGTGGCTCGACGCCGGATCCCTCCCGTGCAGGCGCGCCGGCGATGAAGCCCGGCTCTGAGCGGTGGTGGCGACCGCTCGACGCCGGATGGAGGAGGTTGCGGATCCCAAGAGCGGTGCGGCGGTGCGGCCCCGAGACCAGCAGCTTTGTGACGACGATGGAGATGTCACGTCGACGGATCCAGAGCGGTGGTGACCGATCTGGTCAAAGACAGGTGGATCCGACGCAGATGGGCAAGACGAAAGAGAGACCGGCGACGGGAAAGAGCCGATCGGAAAAGCTGGAAAGAAAACCAACGGTGACAGCAAGCACGATGGGGGTGGCGGCCAGTGAAAAACCTAGGTATGACGAAACCCTAAGCTTGGGCTCTGATACCATGTTATGAATAGCACTTGTATTCATTATGAGGCCAAAGGGCCAGTATATATACACGTACAGGTATGAGCTAAACCTAATACAATACGTACAGGTATGTCATAATATAACTACACATAGATATGGAATATATCTCTAACAGTAGGCACTTCATGGTAAAATGGTTAAACTAGTTCGATATACATCATGTATCATATGAGATGATTCTTACAAGTTCGTTGGATCTAAAGTTTGCTGTGCAGCATCTGTGAGGCTGCAATCCAAATTCCAAATGTGACTCATAACACATTAGGAAAAAGTATTTATCAACAAACTGCAACATTTCAGCGTTCAGCTAACAAAGCTAGTAACAGTACATGGACTGATTACAGCTCTAAAGACACTTTCCAAGCACTGATGAAGATTGAAGAGCTCTCTGACTTTCCACAAATCACTGATTTTAGAAAAACCACCGTAAAAGACAGAAATCACAACTAATCTGCCCTCTGGTAAAAAAATTGTTTGCATGCATCGTGTTGATCCCGACGAACAGCAGGATCCCAAAAACTTCATTTCTAGTTCGAATCAATGTCCATTTGTTCTGCAGGTTTCTTTGATCTAAAATCAGCCACTGCGTTGTCAAAAGTCCCTCTAACGTGCTGGCACATCACCATCAAGTCCTGTAAAGCATCTTTCAGTACATCCTTTGCTGGATCTCCTGCCACCATAATCAAGACGCGTCAGAGTGTGAGCACTATCTTCAGGGGATCAGAAGAATAATGAAACTGGTAAGTGGTTAGTGGGCAATGAGATGGCATCAATAATTTTGGTATTTGAGTCATCTTTGCTTTGAACAGAAACATCAATTTAACTTTTTCTATTAAAGTAAGAGTAACCCGTCAACCCCATGAAAGAAACAATATTATCTGATATTTAGATATATGGTTTCTAGAGTACAGAAAATCTAGCAAGTTTTCCATACACATTGGAGTATCCTATATGAAGATAGATTTACTGAATACTAGGTGTTAGAATGTACCCAAGATACAACTGTAGGAAAAAAGCACAGTGAATGTGATTCTTGTAAACTCATTCAATAAGCATAAAAAAGAATTTCTCAAAACAACGCGCAGTGAATGTGATTCTTGTAAACTCATACAATAAGCATAAAAAAGTATTTCTCAAAACAACAATTTCAGTCCACAGTGATCAACAAATGAATATCAGGATCATATACCACTTTACAGTACCTGTAGTCTGAACTCTTATGTTGACTTTGTTATCAGCAGGATGAGGGATGCTATATCCACAAAATGCTACCCTTGGACTGTGAAGACAGAAATAAACCACAGAGTGGAGAAATGAGAATCTTGAATTAAGATATTTACATCAGCAGTTTATAGACATCACATGGTATTTGTAACTAGTACAGCTACTTGTAGTGAAAGCACAAGAGATGACCTTTCACATTTTTCCGAACTCTAGTGCAACCAAACAGTTAAGCGAAACAATATGGTTTGTAATTATGCTTTCCAAGAGTTCACTTGGAAGTTATACATGTATTATATTTGTTAAGCAATAAATTAGAACCAGTCGTCCTCTTAACATGGACTTGGAAAGTCAAAAAGTGTTATCTGCACAGTGTAATGCTGACTGAAGTTCATGCATATGACTAAATCATCCAATAAAAGAAGATTAGTTTCATAATGGTGATTTGCGACAATAAAAAAGCTAAGCCATACAACTGCCTGACTTCTCGATACATGTGCCTACAATGTTTGGTATTCCAACCTTAGGGTGTGTAGCTTAGTATGTAAGGTCTGAAGGTCATGACTAAGTTGGTAATCTAACTACAGGAACAAAAATTGACGTCATATTGGAAACTATAACAACAGATTAAGATGGTTGTTTGCACTATTACCGCTTAAGCTTTTTTCTATCTCTGTAGTATTTGGTGATCAAAACCTGAAGTGGATGAAATTAGAGTATTCCTCTTGCTGCCTAGGAATTCAGATAAAACAAATATAATCATCAATAGCTATTCAGCAAACACCAGATCTGGCACATTACAGAATCACAAAATACATCCTGAGCTTACTGTTAGTTAGCCCGTTCATATTGGTTTTTGCTGATGAATTTTGGTTTTAGCTTATAAATAGTAACAACTTGTAGAGAGTCGTAAGGAGAAAGAGAAACTCACGTACGATTTTAGCTGATATAAATGAAGTCATTATAATGTGTACTGTTATAAATATTGTATGTATATTGAAGAGACCCAATGGGCAATATATAGAGATTATAAGTGAATATTACAGGGGATATACCATATACGGTTAAGGAAACCGATGCATATAAGGAAAAGACTAATATAATTCCTATTCTATCTCTAATACCCTTAACACCCCCTCAAATGCAAAGTATATGCAATAGCATTGCATTTGGAAATGATTGTCACTAAAATAGTAAAAATCGGAAGTTCGAGTCTTTGATAATGTCATCGTAGCGTGCGGCTCTTGGAAAAATTGTTAAATCAAGCCGAAGAGGAATAGATAGAACTATGGCGGCGCAGATCGAAGCTCAAGACAGTGGCGACTTAGTGCACAAGGTGTGAGAAGCGCAGTGGCCTTAGAAGCTCAAGGCGACGACTAGAGAAGCGACGGCATCATAACGATTTTTACGATCTACACATGGCTCAGAAAGAAGAGCGGCGGTTGCTGCCATGCAAAAGAAAACTCCTATACTTCTATGATTAACAATAAATCTGTGGACTCGCATGGCTTTGACGACCTAGAAGAGAGATACAACGGACTTAGATGAACGCAATCGAAAGACTCAAAACGAAAAAGACTTAAACAAACTATGGATAACTAAAAGTAGCAGTAGTAGAGACCCAACAAAAGCCACTTCACCCGTCCACCCGTTCCAAACAACAAGACAGTACTCGATCCCATCTCCTCTCTCTTTCTCCATCTCTCTCGGTGTTTGGTTGCCATCCCGTCGGCCTGAGCAGGAGGAGGGCGACGGCTGGAGGAGAAGGCTAGGCAAGGGTGCAGGCACAGCGAGGCGGCCAGAAGGCAGCAGTGCAGGCGTGGTGCGGCAGGCGCGGGCGGGCGGTCGGTGTTGGGTGCAGGCGGGCATGAGTGCGGTAGGAGCCGGAGGCCTGGGGCGGCGGCGTGGGTGCGGAGGCATGGCCACGACGGCCGGGAGGCAACGGCAGTCGAAGGAGGCAGCATCTGGGTGGCCGGATCCAGGTGTAGGTGGCCGAAGCGACGTTGGCATGACTGTCGGGCAGGGAGTTGGATCCAAGGTAACAGCGGCCAAATCCAGAGCGCTTGGTCCAAGGCGGGATCTGACTCGGGCTCGGGCTGCATAGATCTAGCGGCGGTGAGTCCGGATCCGGCGGGATCCGATGTGGAGGACCCCAGATATGGTTCGGGCTTGGGCGGACGCGGTCGATGGTGGCTTCGGGGTCGGCAACGGGAGGCGGCGGCTAGATTGGACACAGGCGCTGGCTGGCAGCTTGGAGCGCGAAGGAGGCCATATCCAAGAGAGGTGACAACAGCCCATCCAAATCGGATCTGGATGGCGTGAGAGCCTAAGGAGGGTCGACGACCCGAGGACGACGGCGACCGGAGACGAGGAGGCGGCGGGTCAACGCAGCCCATCGAGGTGGCCACCCCTAGGAGCGGAGATCAATCCTCCCAGAGGCAGCAACAGCGAAAGTAGATCGACGTTAGGATTTTAACCTAAGTTTTGATATCATGTTATGAATATTGTGTGTATATTGAAGAGGCCTAATAGGCAATATATAGAGAGAGTATAAGAGGATATTATAGGGAAATAAGCCATATACGAATAAAAATACCGATGCATATAAGGAAAGAAATAATATGATTCCTATTTTATCTCTAATACCCTTAACATGTACTACAATCGACTAATAGACCTCATCTTGAAAAGACACTCCGTTTAAAAACTAGATACCGTAGAAAAGCCATTTACTATAAAAAAACAGCTTTTAGAAGCCAATATGAATAAAGCAAGTCTTGGCACAAACTTTGCCTTGAACGTGAACTACACCCTCTGTCCCTACCCGATAACAAATGTTTGCCTGAGTTACACTGTCATGTGAATCATGACCCCCCAAAGACAGCTTGAACTTGTTTGCTGATTCCCAAAAGTGAAAACAACAAATTCTGGCAGCAAAAAAGGCTATTTCTTTTAAAGGCTCATTGCAATAGGAATAACATAGCTGCAAATTGGCGGAAATCAGGATCACGGTTCAAGTTCCAGCTAACAATTCTAGTTCCTCATATCCTTGTGCCAGGATTTACAGAGACATCAAGTAAAAAACCATATGGCGTCGATGACCATGGCCCTAGAAAGGATTCATACGTGGCCATCTAGCCTCTTGCTCTCATAACCCCAAAAATCAAAACATTGGTTAGTCAATGGCATTTTATTCGCAGTTCCTATTGAATTGGATATCCAATTGCTCTACCCAATCAAGTCACTCACTAAAATCGATGGAATCCCACAACAAACCCATGTCTATCCTTGTTACCACAGTAGTCCAACATTGCGAAAAGCTAGAAACAGAGAGTATTACTCCCAAGAACACTAATTTTCTCCTCTAATCACACTTTCACCGTGCAATTGTCCGCAAGTAAAGATGGATGCTTGTAGCTCAGGGAAAGGAGAAAAAGAAGAAGAAGAGATCAAGAAATCTCACTCACTCCTGGTTGAGGACAAATCTGGCGGAGTTGGCGAGGGTGTGATCCTCCTCCATGATGGAGAAGGTCGACGCGCTGGAGTCCGTCACCGACCCGTGCTCCATCGCCGCCAACCCCGACTCGAGCTGCTCTTACAGAGGACGAACAAGAACTCCCCCTCGAAGAAGTTTCTCACCTGGAGGTGCAAGAAGCGCACGGGGTTGGAGGCGGCGGCGGCGGCGCTGTGGGTGGGAACTGGGAAGCAATTTTTTTACCTGGAACTCTGGAAGGGCTTCGACCTGCAGCCACTTCTCCTTACCGTTGGATCGCGATGTAGATTCTATAGATGTCGATCTAACGGTTAAGAGAATAGGCCTCGATGGGCTGCTCCCTAGGGGTGTTCCAATATGAATCGAATAATGGTCTTTCTATATTTTTATTTGTTTAGGAAATTAGCATCAGTTTTATAGTAATATTTATGTCTCTTTTTCTCTAGTTTGTCATATAATCATTGATCATTAGTGCTATTTTGCTACTAATCCTAACTAATTCTAGATATATATTGCAAATAAATTAGTTATATATATATATATATATATATATATATCAATTTTGGCTGAAAAGAGCATACACAAAGTTTTATTAGGATACATGCAAAAAAAAACATGCCAAATTAGAGTCCACCGTGACGGAGGCCTCATCGAGATGATCGAAACATATGATATGCCCAATTTCGAGGTCAAATGTAAAAGATATATATTAGCTAGCTGCTTATATTATGTATGCCGAATCCGGATATTATCTGAGTTTGTATTCGATTCGATACCTATTTTACATATCATATTTATATTCAAAAAAGATTCTGGATACTATCTTGAATCAGATTCATTTTACAATACGAATACATTTTTGTTTACCGTATTCACTACCATTCGAGGTACCATCCGAATATGGATGCGGGATAAAATAGATAATTCGGATTTGTTTGACACCCCTAGCTCCTTCCCACATTCTAAATTTATTTTTGTGCTTGGAACGAAATCTATCCTCCCATTTTGTTGGAATATGCTAAACGACTATATATTAATAATTAAAGGGGGTTTTCAGGCATTAGGTCCTTTTTGGTATTACTAGGTACCGTATGTCCGATATCATCCGATACTAGCTATAATTAAAGCCTACCTACCTACCATAGGTACTTATCTGTATTTACCCATCCCATAGGAAGAGGATTCATTGACGTTGAGAAGGAAAGTCATACCCATCGCAAAGGAAGAGGATTCATTGACGTTGAGAAGGAAAGTTAGAGTGAATAATACTATAACTTTGGGTGACTATAAGCCGTTCGTTCTAAGATGGATGGACCAGAGTATATGCTACACTACCATGTTACAGTATCAAATAATACCAATGCTATAGTGAATTTTGCTGCTGTGCTCATAAATAGTGAAATCGCTACAGCATTTATAGTCTGTCCTCACTGTGCGTCACTATTGCCCTCTGACTTTGGTACTAAACGTCAGAGGTTTCGGATCCCATCCTGAACCACCCATTCTACCTCCCCATGAGTCCATGGTTGCTTAGTCCTCTTACGTGCTCTCTCGCTCCCCTAATCCATCCGTCTCTTCATTTTGCCCACCACAACAATTCATAATGCTCCTCGCTCTCTCTATATCTCTCTCTGAGCTCCCTTCTCCCCTTGCCTAGTACACACCATTTGCACGAGTGCTCCCTCCATCGCCCCTTTCTCTATAGGCCGGTGAGGATGGGGCTGTCATAGTGGCACACAAAACATCAATTAGATGAGTTAGAGACGGTGGACATGTGGGAGTGGTTAATGGGGGCGGTGGCCGGTGGGTGGTGAGCATATTTGAGCCTATGCTGCTAGCCAGGGCACCGTGGGCTTGACACCTTGCATGCTTCATGGCTGGGGCATGGAAGCTTATGGTGATGCACTGCCACCTTGTCCTCCTCCGATCTTACTCATCACTGGCACCTACTCCCCTTCCCATACAGTTGGTTTGTTGTGAGCATTTTCACAATTTGTCGCAACATCTTTTCTCAATTGTTGCTTGTAGTGCTTCATTTTGTTGTAATTTGTTTTCTCAAATATTGCAGCAAGTGATTTTTGTTGCAATTGAGGATATGATTTGTTGCACAAGATTTTTTTGTCATTGCAGAGTGGATTGTTGGTTTAATCGCACATATTTTGCATGAGGGGTTGTTGGCTTCTTGCAAAGGGGGTTTTGTTGTGCATTCATCGTGACGTTGTTGTGCCTCCATGTAAAATTGTTGCTAGTGTTTTCCTCAGATGTGACATAAACATTCACAAATTTTGTGATGGTTGTAAAAAAAGTAAATTTGTTTCATTTTGAATTTTTGTGCTATAACATCTTGTCATTTAACGAGATATGTAATGTCACGAGTGTTTTTTGTTGATAGACTATGTACTTTCCCTCTTCTGACATCAAAAACCTATATTTGTTGCAGACTTTCAATTAATTTGTTGCACTGACTATTCCAGGATGTTGCGTCAGAGTGTTTCCCATGGTACATCAGGCGTTAGTCACCTCCATTTGTTTCAATAAGCCAGGCATATTGTAGACCATTAGATCACCTGGATATTCATGTATGGCCTAAGCCTACTAAACCCATGTTTCTTACATGTCGTATATGATTTTCCACCTTCCACTTTATCCAGATCATCCCTATATTAGAGATGAGGGATTCATGGCTTCTCTTGCATCAACATCATCGTTTTCCCTCTCCAGTCGACGCATGCGCACGTTGCGCTCAAATGCTCCTACCAAGAGGATGGTGGCCTGCAGCTTCCTTGTCTTGGCCTAGCAGTGCGCCCATGTGTTCTGCTTTCTGGAGGAATCCGTTGATGGGTGCGCTGGCCGCGCTTCATTGCCCATTCCGATTGCTACTACGTGTTCAACCTCATGCGTCGGGATGGATTGTGTGAGCATGGCTACAAATACTCCTTGCTTCTTTGTGCCTTCTGGGTTTTGGTCTTTTGCTTTGGTTCACGTGATCCTCGCCTTGTGCTGCTTTCTTGTGGCTGTGCTCCTTTCAGTTTACATTACTTCTCTACTCCTTGCTCGCGTCAATCTATGACGGTGGAAGCTTCCATGTGAGGTACCGTTCTTCAGCGATTCTTACATTACTTCTCCAATCTTCGCGTGCGTTGATCTGCAACGGTGTCGATCTGCAACGGTGGAAGTTTCTGTGTGAGGTATCATTCTTCGGCGGTTTTCTGCCTCTGAACTCCTTACCGTCCTGTGTGTTGCTGCCGTTCTTTCCTTGGGTTGGGTTAGATCGAGATGTTATCCTTGCTGAGATTTTCTATGTGCGATGCGGTGTTCTCTCGCCAGGGGGTTTACTATGCTTCCATGTGGTTCTTGTCAGCCCTTTTGTTGGGTTCGACTGGGTTGACTTGAGAGCCTCGTCGGGGTTCCCTACGTTCTCATGTAGTACATTCTTTCTCATTTCAGTTGGCCTCAGATGTCAGCCTCGCCGTGCTAACGCGATAGTACCTGTACGTATGTGCTTCTTCTCTTGCTCATTTTTTGCCCTTACTCTTCGCTTGTACCACGTTGTTCTTCGCTTTGGATTGTGAACTGCTATCTTACTATGCGCATCAGACTGTCCTAACTCGGGCTAAAGCGTCAAATTAGCATGGTATTCTAATGCCACTACTTTGCGTTCATGCTTTCTAGATTAATTCTTTTTTTATGACTTGATAGATTTCAGGCCTGATGTTCCGATGCC
Organism: Melocanna baccifera; assembly: GCA_036346265.1. Taxonomy (NCBI): domain Eukaryota; kingdom Viridiplantae; phylum Streptophyta; class Magnoliopsida; order Poales; family Poaceae; genus Melocanna; species Melocanna baccifera. The sequence continues at coordinate 16,970,370 of CM070707.1, read as the reverse complement.
ATCGGTTTACGATCATGTTTTCTTGAATAATCCCTTTTTGATGCCTTGATCAATTTTCAAGTGCTTACATTCACTTGCTGCGTTCGCGCTTTGTTGTACTATGTTTGGGGCTGGTTTGCGTTCATGCTCTACTTATTGAATTGATGCTATTCATATGTGTTGCTCATGAGTCTACCTACAGCTTCCTGCTTCCTATGAGTGCGTTTGACACGGTTTCCTAAAAGTCTGCTCTGCTATGTTCTAAGCTTTGCACCTGCCGCTCATAAGTTCTGCTGGTTTCTTTCTTATGCAGGTAGGCCTCCACATAACTTGCTAGATTCTGATGTGAACTGTGCCTGCCTTGCCTGTGGCCTCAGGGTTTTTGTTCCACTTTGTTCTCGCTAATTTACGTTCATACAACACCTTTTCTTGTCCTCATCATGGTAACTGTTTCTTTCAGATGGTTTCTTATTTACATTCTTCATTTCCCTTTATCAAACCTGAATACATTGCCTATCTTACTTTCCTTACTTCGTAATGGCCTCCTTCCATATTAGTAGAGTGCTCGAGCATTGCAACGGATTTTAAATAAATAATACCTCGTGTTCTAAACTCACGTTATATTTTTAGATTTTAGATTATGGTACCATGAATCATCTACTAGAGCTTTGTTCCAATAGATATGTATTCGACCCACTCTCTCTTTTTCTTTGCCCCGGCCCAGTAGGGTGCACTCGGCTCATCCGATCGGCTTGCTCAGCCTAGCCAGAGCCAGACTCCCTTGACCCCTAACCCTAATTGATGAGGACATCCCCTACACTAGTGTTTCATTTACATCACATGGTCCATTAATTCGAGCTAGGGCAAAGAAACTACAATGATAGGTGAATATGTTCCTAAGTGATGTAAATAATGTTATTACTGATAATAATATACTACCAAGTAGCGAGTTATTACTTGTCCTTAGGTTTGTGCATGGAGATGAGGCACATATACATAGTGTGTGTAGCCAACAGGAGGAGAGGGAGGTAGGAAGCCAGCAAAGAACAAAAGGGAGCTTGCTGTACATCAAGAAAAAAACACCAAAGCATTGGAGATAGCTGTTGAGCAAGGAAAAGAAGAGATAATGAAAAACCAGAGAGGAGTCAGCATGAGAATAGGAAACATGGTATAGTCTAAGTTTCCACTAATCTGCATACATGTGGTTTTCCTTTTCTCGAGAAAACATATCAGTTTTTTGGAGAACCTTAAGAAAACTAAGTTACCACATGTGGTCATGTATGGTTTTCTTTTATTGAGATCGAACCATACTCTTTATTTAGGTGCGTGAGTTTTTTATGGGACCGAGTGCATTAGGGACTCGGATCCAACTTAGAGTCAGACACACTTGGCCTTATATTTGTTGTACATGACTTCCTCTGACCCTCAGACCATGTTTAATCTATTTATAGAAATTGCTCACGCATTGTTCTAGAGTTTCCAAGCCGCCAGCTGATTCCTTTCTAGAATTGTGTGTTCTCTCTACTGTCGTTCTTGCTGATCCTTTGTGATTTGCAAGGAGGATTGCATCCACTTTTGCATGGTCGAGTGGATAGTTACCAAAGCATGTGGTTTAGTGAATTCGTTTGTCACAAGTCATTGCTCTGACAGTGTACTTGACTCATCAAATTTGTTCGGCTACTAGAGTTATCAGATTCTACACCGTGAAGATCAAACACCCCGTATCACTAATCCTCTCTCTCCTCACTTCACTCTACTCCCTCTCTTAGCCGCACCCCTTTCTCCCCCCTCAACACTAAGCGGCACGCTGCTCTGATCCATTGCTACCAGTTCCGCCATCATCACTAGCTCTCACCATCGTCTATGGCCATGCCCTGTCTCATTCCTTACTGTTCCACCTCCCTCTAGCCCCAAATCGAACAAGCGCCACCTGAAATGCCACCACCTTGGTTCTACTACACCGCTAGCCTGATCTACCATCTCTAGTTTCCTCCATAGCTACCGGAAGTCTCACTTGACTCCCCTCGGCTCTCTGTACCCTCTCCTGGCCTCGGTTAGTGCCACCGCCTACAACCACACTACCGGTTTGATCTATAAAGTCTAGTGGTCATCACCATCATCAGCATCCTCCCCGGTTCCTCTCACTTCCCTCTACCTCCTTCTACCAGCTCCTTGCACTGGCTCTTCTACTTTGGCACCGTGGAACCTTAGGTGACACAGTCATCTTCCTTGGCTCTATTGGCTTCACCACCATCTCCAACGATAAAGGCTAGTGCCGACGCACCACCCTAGTCTTCACAGGGCTCCTACACTATCTCTCTCTTGGTGCAACTATGCTTGGTCAACCTATTTGTCGCTGTGGTTTGGCGGAGGCAATGTCAAGCATGCTAGGGACGAGGGTGATTGTGTAGGGGATGTGCAAAGTCCACAACCCATCGTGTTGGGTGGTGGTGGGGAGAGGATGGGCGGTGAGCGTATGGTAGAGGGTAGAGGCTTGGGCTGGTGAGGGAGGAGGACGGGTGAGGGAGGATGTGGGGAGAGAAGAGGTCAAGAGGAAAGGGATTGAGGAAGGGAGCGTGTTGTGGAAGGGGATGGAGGAACTAGAGCACGTCGTGGAAGCCCCCCACATCAACACATTGTTTCTCTATGAGGAGGGGAGAGGGGACGATATACCAACATCACCACCAACTCCTTTTAAGTAGTAGAGATATACATCGTCTTCAACTGTTGTTTCCCCTACGTTGCCTCACCTAGCACCTAGCCACCTCACTCGTAACCATCCGCAATATCAAAGAACATGTAAAAAGTACATAATGATGAATTAGGAAGATATGGAATGGAAGAATGATGGCTGTGGATTAGAACTAACTAGTCATCAACTCGTGCATATGCACGTGCTACTTATGTGCTTCAAGTTCAAGGAACAACGACTCCTAACCAAATTAGTATAAAATCTTGAGAAGCAAAACCTTTTACTAAGATATTAAACTTTATGTAATATCTCATTTTAACCCTCCCTAGGGACTTAATTGCAATCATAGAAAAAGAGATAAGGAAAATAGAATTTGAGAGAGAGAGAGAGAGGAGGGATTGGTTGGCTCGGCCCGAGCCCCACTCGGTCACCACACCCCCTTATAACTAGTAGAGAGGGGTACGGTGCACCCTAGCCGCCGCTGTCAAGACCTGAATATACAAATCCAGGCTCTTTATGTATGTCGGACCCGGATTTGAAATCCAGAATCCTCTGTGATTCCATCACACTATTCTCTGGATCAGTAGATAGTGCTCACAGTACAATGCTGTATCAACTCATACATCGTGAACATTCATAAAGTCATAATATATATACATCAGAGTTTAAAATATGTCACGTCGGGCGGCAGTTTTACATAACGGGCCACCAAGGCCAAATACTTACAGATTAAAAGTATAGCAGCGGAAAGCGATAACATCAGTGGAATCCAAAGCCATAGGCAAGCGACCGAGGGGTAAATATGTGCAGACTATATTGTGACCTCAGGCAATATAGGTGCACACCCTTCCAGCAGGCTACTTGCCTAGGACTGAACATTTTCCAAATCCACCCTAATTGCAATCGTCGGCTCCATTGCTCGGTGCTTCGTCGTAGGCATAGTGGTCTTGACATTCTGTCTCTGGATATGATGATGCGAGGGTGAGCACACTAACCATTGTGCTCTGTGAGCCAATACATAGAATGCGATTACTTAACATGCATGGCTTGTCAAAGGATAGACTCACGTTATTTTATTTGTCAGAAATTTACTTTTAAAAGATGTAACATACTTATATAAAAACTTCCTAAGACTTAGCCATTTGGATGAAAATCATAATGTTTGAAAAAAAGTTGTGATGATAGTATTGGTACAGATTACATCCACATTTACATGTCACCTACACCATATATTACTTTTTAGCGTTATAGCCACTTACATTATCATTGGGACGACACCCAGGGCAACATAAAATTAGGACTGTCCATCATCCTCCATTTTTCTTTCCAAGTCCCTCCCATAAAATTTGTTTTTGAAATAGAACTATATCTGAGTTAAGTTCTTATGTCCGCCCTTGACCGTGGGCACGACTATTCGAATAGTTTTGACTCTGTAGAGTGTGTACACTTTCACCACAAGAGACAACCAGTTTTTTGCCCCACATGATTCCTTAGTCATACAGTTGAGTAGATCATCACAGTAACCTTTCAACTACCTAGCCTCTTGTTCTCATCTCACCCTATGGGCTGCTTCCACTTGCGGTGAGTCCCATACGTTGCACGGGATGTTAATTACTAATACTAGCACCTCCAGGCTGTACTCCCCATAGTGCTAGTATAACAGGAAAATAAGTCACCCTACACACGGTGTCCCTTTAGTCACAACAGGCCCTGGCATTTTCACACTTCTCTCCCCCAACCTGTGAGATGAGTCTGAAGTTCGATAGGTTTACTCAGCCTGCAGACTTATGGCTGTACTGTTTTACAATGGGAGGTCCTGACCAGATTTGGTCTTCAGAGTTATCTGGGCGGTTCTACCACAAACCACACACTCATGCATAAAATAAAATAATGATCTTATAAAAAAATACACGATCTTTTCCATTTACATCCTCTCAAATTTGTTCTTTTATACTTGTTTGTGATGATCAAGGTCTTTTATCAACCCCGGAGATTAAGCTAAGCAGTGCTGAGCCGTATGCATATACATAGTTTATTTTTGAAATATTACCTTTATACTTTTTCCTAGGGTGATAAACAAGTTTTAAGGTTTAATGTGCCAGGTGATACACTAGTAGCACTTAAATAAAGGGACAGAAAACTATAATATCAAAATAGACATAAGCTTTCATATAAAATAACAACATGCATTTTAATAGTTCAAATGTAAATAAATTGCTAAAGGGGGGATTCAAAATAATCAAAGTATTAACTTGCCTGGGTCACAAGTGCCTTGGTCTTGCTGATCTTGACTTGCGTCTACCTCGGATTCTTCCTCTTGAGCCTCGTATGCTAATTTTTCATCGAACATGAATTAAAAGAAATAAAAAGAATCAATTTAACCAAATAAATTCTCATCAAAAATTCAAGTAAGCTCAAAAATCCATGATTTTGGTTCCACTGGAAAGGGGGTGAATTTAGATTAATTTAGCAATTTTTCTCACTTTATTTGGAGTTAAAATGAATTAGTTATAAATATTGAAGTTCTCAGCTAAATTAATTTAAAAATAAAAATAAAAAATCATTAAATAATCCTAAGGAGAGAGAAAGTAGGTGAGAAGAAAGGTGGGACCCACTGGTTATATTATTTTTCTTTTTTCTCTCACTGACATGTGGGACCTACTTACTTTAATAATCTTTTAACTGCCCAGAGATTGACACGTGGGGCCCACTACAGGGTTATTAATTCTTCTCGGTTTCACTGACAGATGGGGTCCACGGGATTAATTATTTTATCTGACACTGACAGGTGGGACCGAGTACCGGTTTAATTAAAACAGGGCCCACACGACAGTGACTCATTACACTAATGACTGTTATTAGCATTAATTAATCCCACGCTAATCATACGGCTTCGATGAACAGTGCTGTCTTCTACCTCCCGACGACCGCGAGGCTCGTCACTGGTGGAGGAGGCAGTGGCCGGACGTTAGTGTTCAAAAAATGGGTTCCTTGCCCTTGCGCCCACCTTTGTGTGAGTTCTCGCTAGCCGATTTGGCCGAGCCATCATCGGCGGCGAGCTCGGGCGGCGGCGGAACAGGACGGCAGCGGCTACGGTGATCTTTCGCACGAGAGTTCAATTAAACGCAGCTAAAGCATCAAGGAGGTGTCACGAGGCTAGCTTGGGGGTCGGAGGGGCTCGGGGAGGGCTGAGGTGCCTTATCGGCGTGCGGCGGCGGCGCTCCAGGGAGGGCTCATGGTGAGGGAGAAGCTCAGCCAATGTGAGCTTCGACCGATGCTTGGGATGGCTTCGCCGTGTGCTGAAGAGGCTCCTGGCCGAAGGAATTGGCTTGAGACGGGCTCAGTCGACAGCAAGCCCGATGGCCGGAGTTGGAGGAGAAGGTGTCGCCGACGAGCTACGGGACACAATAGTTCGATTGCTTGCGGTGAGAGGGAGAGGAGAGTGTGGGGAGTCTGTTGATGGTCTTGGTGGGCTTTTATAGCCGACAGATCACGCTGTTCGCACAGGGGTGGGTGTGGCGGCCATGGCGATGACGGTGGAGGCGGTGTGGCTACAACATCAGCTGTCCTGGGGTCGCGATGTGAGTCGACTGGTGACAAAAGAGGGTAGTGCTGGTGAGAGCGGGCGTCATCGGCGATGGGGGATGGCTGTAGCTGACGCGGGGGAGGGCGCGTCGGCGTGGGCGCTGCTGGCCGGCCGCTCAGAGGGGATGGGGGAGCTGGTGGCGTACCACAGGCGGGGCTGAATGGCGGCATGGGCAAGGGAACGCACTGGCTTCCAATGGTCCAAAGGGAGAAACGAGGTAGGGGCCACTGTGCGGGTTTTCGGGGGAGAGCACGGCCGGCGTTGGCGCGCGCAAGCGAGGCAGAGGGCGAGCGGGCGCAGCGGGAGGGGAGAGGAGAAGGGGGAAGGGGGTGAGGCCGTGGGCTAGCTGGGCCGCGGCTGAGCTCCTTTCCCTTTTCTCTTTTTTTGAACTTATTTTTATTTTCATTTTTGCTTTGAATTCTATTGCATATTTGAGGCATATATGATTATATATTTTTATACATAAAATTTCAGATGATGATTTCTCAAGTGCTATTGTCCTTCTTTTAAATTTCCATTTTTGTTTTTATTTGATTTCCATTTGTATTTTTGAGGCATAAGTGTATATATATTTTTGTATATCTATATTTCATGTATAAGGTTTCAAGACATCCAATCTAGCATTAACTCTTTTCATGTTATATTTTTTTTCCATATTTTGGAAGCCCTTTTTGGGCAAAGGTGTGGATCATATTTTCATTTTCACATTTTAATTCAAAATTTTCTTTTATGAATATATTCCTTTCTTTTTGGTGCTCCCTCTTCATTTTGTGCTTTGACATTATATATATATATATATATTTATTTACTGGAACCTCAATGAAAAACCATAGAAAATCCAAAAATTTAAAATAACAGGAAAGCCAAAATCCAAAATATCCCAGTTTACACAATATCTACAATTTCCAATTTTTGGGAATGTCACAATGTATACCGCACTAGTTCAGGATCACGCTAGTGCACACCATGTAAATATAGACGAAATATCGACCATATGCACGAATAATAAAGGAAAAATTAAAATATTATTAATTATCATAATATGATTTTATGGCCAAACTTACAACTTATTAGCCTAAAGGGCTTAAGAAACTAGTAGCGAAAAATAAAAATAAGCGTAGTAGCCATTCGATATGTCCACAGGCAATTGATTGGGAAGAGAAACCATAATCCGTGAAGTCATCAAAGTATCCTCCTTTAGATACCTTCTTCTGATATGGTTCTTCTTCAACTGAGCATTCGTAGGTATAAAGCTGTGAGTACATTGGTACTCAGCAAGTCGTTTATAACAAAAATGTAATATAATATGCAAGACTTACCAATAGATGGATGAAAGGTTATTTTGTAAAAAATAAAAATTTAAAGTAAATACAAATAGATTGAAAGTGAACTTAAGAGGAAATGATGGTAAATAATCAAAAAAATTAAATAGATCATAAGTGAACTGACCATTCACTTAATAAACCACTAGTGATCAAGAGATGGCGAAGCGAGGCAAGGCAATGCGACTTTGTGGCGGGAACTCACCGGCGGCAAGGTAGACAGCGGTGGTGACTGGACGACCGGCAGCGCATGTTCAAGAGTACAGACATGTCGGCGGTGAGCTTGTGACGAAGAAGGCAACTACCAATGTTGAGGACGAAAGCGAGACGTCGGTGCTTGCGAGGGATGCGAAGCTCGAGGGAGGCGGCAACTCTTAGGCATGGATGCCGAGGGTCTGGTTCGACCACGGGGCGGTGTCCAAGGCGGCTATGACATAGACTCTGAGAGACAGGAGCAAAGTAGGCGAGCGGTGGCGGGAGTCCAAGACAGACACAACGGCCACTCTCGAGAAGATGATGAACAGTGTCAGGACTATTGGATCAGCGACATGTGGCCATAGCAAAAATCAAACGACTAATGGCAGACCACACTGTTGAATAGTGACTTGCTTCACCGATGGTTGACACATGGCACAAGGGAATCGGACGACTAAGGTTTATTGGGCTGGGATGAACAGTAGTAGGTCTGACTAGGGGTGCAATCGGATCGAATATCTCCCGACCGACCGACCGACCGGATAGCTTCGGATAGGATTCGGGGAAAAATCTCGGTAACCGACAGATTTTTGTCGGATACAGTGTCAGAATCGGATAGTAATTTTCGGAATCGGTATCAGATTCGGGAGAGCAGTTTTCGACGGATATGAGAATATCCAAAAATTTATTCAGTATTATTCGAGATATGCAATCGGTATTATCCGGTAATATTCACCGTGAGGCGTGAGTCCGTGACTCCGTCCGTCCATCGGCCCGGCCCACTTGCGCTCAGCGCTCACCCCCCGGCAAAGCCAAAGTGCCAAACCCTAACACCCGGACCCGGCTCCGCATTTTCGCAGTCCGCAGACCGCACCGGCGCACCGCATCGACCCTAAGTCCCTAACGCTAACACGGTGGCCTCCCTCCATCCAGATCCAGCTGGCACGGTGGCCTCCCTCGGTCCCTCCATCCAGATCCAGCCGGCACGTCGGCGACCAGCGGGCGCCTCCCTTCAACGGGCGCACTTGCGGGCGGCTCCCTTGCTCCGGATCTGCTGCGCAGCAGCGTCGCCTGGACGGCTGGACCTGCGTGGCTGCGTGAGCTCCCCACTCCAGCCTCTGGCGTGAGCTCACGAGCTTTCCCCTCCGGCATCTGCTATGGTGCGAGCTCCCTCCCCCGACCCGCGAGCCCCCTCCGGCCTCCAGCGCAAGCTTCCCCCTCGGTCCGTGCCCAGTGCCTCCCCCTCTAGCCTCCGACGCCGTGTGCCGAGTGCCGACGCCTGGGTATGTAAAGTTGTAAACTCTAGTTTTGATGCCATAGTGCCATGAGTTGATGAGTATTACTTGAAGTGTTATTCACTAATGTTAATGAGCCATGAGTATCAGTGAATATAGTTATATTCACTGTGTTGCTCGAAGTGTTATTCAAGAACACTCGAAGTGTTGTTGGCAACTATATAACAGCAGTGACATATATTCAAGAGCCTGTTATATTCACTGATGTTACTGAGCCATGAGTATTATTCGAGAACACTCGAGGCCTGTTCGAACACTTTGAGCCTGTGCTGTTACTCAAGAACTGTGCTGTTATATTACTGAGCCATGAGTATTACTGGTAGATGATAATTGTAAACTATATGTTCTGTCATATATGTCACTGTTGTTATATGTCACTGTTGTACTGTGAATGTTGTTAATTCTTATATGTCACTGCTATACTGTGAATTTAGTATGTGTCATAATTTAGTAATTAGTATGTGGTCTGATCTGATGCATATGTCACTGCCAAAAAAGGTAATAAAAATTATTGATTCATTTACTTCATATTTTCATATGATTTCCAATTTACTAATTTCCTTTTGCCACAATAAAATGTTAGGTTCCAAGGAGAAAAAGATTGCATCACTCATGGATGAGTTCGACATGGACATGGTGGCTAAGGCTATAGAGCATGAGGTTTTCAAGTTTCTTATCTTACTGTTGGTTGGATTGCTTGTTGTTGTTCATGTTTAACTATATCTTTAAAATTTTACTTGTAGGATGAAACCTGGATTGATCCTGACAGTGATTGATGGATTGGGGATTGCTTGCTACTGCTATTGGACTGCCTGTTTTTGCTAAATGTTGGACTGCCTGTTTCTTATCTTATGTTGTTTGCTAAATGTTGGATGTGTATTGTCGTTGGACACTTGACTAGTTGGCTGTGTGCTAAATGTTGGACTGCTAAATGTTTGCTAAATGTTACTACTATGTGTTGATGATATTTTGATGCTGTGCAAACCTTGACGCTAGCTATGGAGTCTCTAGACGTTTTTCATTTGTCTTCTCGCGTGTTATCCGATGAAATATAGTTACCGTATCGAATCCGCTCCGTATTTGTTCTGTATTCGTGACCGATATTATCCGCGTTCGTATTCGTATCCGACACTATCCGTGTCCGACTCCGATTCTGAGAAAAAAATATAGTATAGGATACAGGATGAGCAATTACCGACCGTATCCGATCCGATCCGATTGCACCCCTGGGTCTGACCCATTACTATTTTTGGATTTTTGGGGATTTTCTATTGTAGATATTCAAACAAAATCAAAAGAGCTCTAGAAAATAGGAAATAAACCTAAAAAATTCACAGAAAATTTCAAAAAATTCCTTGAAATACAAGGAACCCAAATAAAATATTTTAGTAAATGTTAATGTTGAATTTATTCATATTAAATCCTTTTAATTATTAAAAATTTAATTTATGCTAGTATTAAATCCAGAAAAGTGCAAATGGTGAAATTTCTTTTAAAAGCTTCAAATAAACTCTGAAAATTAGAATGTTATAGTTGCCCCTACTGATGCTACTGCCGAGGGCTGCCGTAGCATGTATTTTGGTTGCCTGGTAGTGTTTTGTGCTGCCGTGGTAGAGCCGAAAAGGGAGGAAGAGGGAGAAGGAAGGAGTAAGAAGGAAGAAGAAGTAAGGAGAATAAATGGGCCAGCCAGGGGAAGAGGAGAAGTGAAAGTGAAGAAAAAGGGAAGAGAAGGGGAAAGAAGGATTTTTGTGTCCATACCAGTTTCATCGTGCTGGCAAGTCTTTGGGTTGTAGGTAAAATCATCCTAGACCTTGTTTTACCTATTTTAGGACATGATAGATTGTTTTAGAGGTTGTGGAAGTGCTGGTCAGTGAAGAAGAGTAGAGTTGAGGGCGAGTTGTTGATGTTGTTGTTCATTAAGGTTGTTTTCCTATTTTGCGTTTGGTTTTGGGATAGTCACATCGTGTTTCTCAGCTTGTCCACATTAAATCATTTGTATTTAATGGTATGAAGTTTTCATTGAGTGTAAGAACACGAGATTTGGTTAAGTGATTTAGAAGTTATGGCTTCAGAAAGACTGCTATCTAGAAATTTGTCACTACTGGGTGCAGTCATGGAAAACTGCAATTTGGGCCTAGTAGATGGCTGAATTAAATTATGAGCATAAGTACAGAAAAGTAGATAATTTTTGGTAGATTTTAGAAGTAGTATGTTTTGCTATGTTTAGGCAGGTAAATTAATAGATTTGAAATTGTTAAGCCTGCTGTCCAATAAGATATCTGAACGGTCTTTGGGGTTAAAAATGAAGGGTTAGACATATTAAATAGGGTTTGTAGAGAACTAAGAAAATGTGGAAAATTTTGTGTAGATTTCATAACATATATGGTTTTCCTTGTTAGGTCTTCTTAGTCGAGAGATATGGTATTTTCTTTACTTGGATAGTGGGGGAGGTCTGTCCGATGAAGGGATGATTTTGGTTTGGGAAGCGTGTATGATTGATGTTGTTTATTTGATGATTATGTACTATTGTGGCATATTGTTGAGATCGGGTATTTACTATGGGAAGAGTAACTTTGGGTTGGTATCGTCTTCACATCAATATGTTCTATATGGTTAAAATGGCAAGTGCACGGTAGAATAATAGATAGTTGTTTATTATTGTTTTAAACAATTGAATTTACTTGCCATACTATTTACATATATGAGTCTAGCTACATATGAAGTGATTGATGAATATGGAAAGATGATGTCTATGGTTATCAATATAGTGATTTGTGGTAATTGAGTAATGGAAATATTGCATAATATGCATTCGCATCATGAAAAGAGAAAAACAAGCTAGGACGGTGAGTAAGTCATATAGCTAGTCCGGAGTGTGTGAGCTATGTTAGTGAGAAAGCTATATTACTAATTCATAGTGCTCTTAAGACCTATGTTGGTAGACACCTCCACGGCATAGAGATAGAGGGTGAACATCGATGGGTGTTCTCTCAGCTATACCGGTAGCAGCTCAAAAGGTGCATGTGGACATTGCATTGTATTATTGCATTGCATTGTAGTTAATGATAAGAAAGGACAAAGAGATGGTATTGTGATAGATGTTGAATATCATGTGTGATGATGCTATTGTTTTATTGCATTGTGGTTTGTTGATGATATGAAAGGAGAAAGATATGGTATTATGGTAAATGTTCAATATCATGTATGATGGTGCTATTATTTTATTATATACTTGCTGAGTTTTAGACTTACCATTGCTTATGTTGTTGTTTTAGGTGATAGATGAAGGTGACATGTATGGGAAAGGAGTAGCACATGAATAGTTCATGCTATAAATATGGAATTAACCAAATAATAGTAATATGGTTTATGCAAACTATAACATTTGGTTAATTAGTTTTATTTAGAACATAAAGCTATTAGTATGGTATTGACCAAATAAAGTCACATTGGTTAAACTTAGTAAATGGATTGCCCCCGTTTTTTGCTATTGCTTCATTTCAATAATAGTCCTTGTTATATTTACTATTGGTCATGTTTATGTCTGAATATTGAATTATGAGGTGGTGATCAATGTTTGAGATTGGAAGTTTGTAATTGGATCAATGTGGCATGTTGTTGAGAGTAGACATTTACTATAGCAGGAGTAACTTCGGGTTGGTGTCATCTTCGCATCAATACTGTTGAGGAACTCTTGCTGGCGACCAGTCCGAGCAATTCCTCTGCTTAGAACAAGAACGAATCAATCACTGAAGACAGAATAATAGATTGAACACACAGAGAGAGGTAGAGAGAACTCCTGGTCTTTCTTTATTGCTTCAATTCAATGGGGTACAAAATCAGTCATATGGCTCTCTATTTATAGGGGGTGGGATGAGGTGCCCAATATGGATAGAGACTCGTTTAAACGGAAAGAATCCGTTTAAACGGAAACCCTTATCCCTGGTTTCCTAATACTTCCCCTTGGGCACTTATCCGACATACTCATGCCTCGTTAAAACTCCATAAAAACCCAGTGGGAAAAATTTGGAGAAAGAGTACATGATGCATGTTATGCTGCGATTGCACGAATTGCCTTATTAAAAACCTTGGTCGAGAAACTTCAGGAAAACTCGTCAAGAGAAAAAGAGTACAATTCACCCAACTTCATTCAGCCTTCAGGACTTTTATTCTTTGGATACTTGATCTTCAGGATCAAAATTCACTAACGGGCTTGAGAAAATTCTCCTCCTGGATTCTGCACTTCTCTAAGTCTCATCATACCAATCCATCGTACGCACCTTTCAAAGCTAGATACGGGGAGGGACTTTGTGAATAAATCTGCTAGATTTTCACAAGACTTAGTATCACGATGCTTTAATCTCGTCCATCTTTTGCAATTCATGAGCATAGAAGAACTTGGGGTTGATATGCTTTGTGAGATGACGCTTCACATAGCCCGTTTGTACTTGTGCAACGCAAGCGGCATTATCTTCATAGATAATTGTGGGGGTTTGCACAATGTTCATCCCACATGACTGCTGGATGTGGTGAACCATTCGGCGTAGTCAAGCGCATTCACGTGCGGCTTCATACAGCGCTATTATTTCTGAGTGGTTCGTCGAGGTAGCTACAAGGCTTTGCTTAGACGATTTCCAGGAAATTGCAGTTCCACCACACAGGAATACATAGCCTGTTTGTGACTTTGCGGTGTGCAGGTCAGACATGTACCCAGCATCTGCATAGCCAATCAAGTTCAGATCTTCATTCTTTCTGTAGAACAATCCAAGGTCCTTGCTTCCTTGGAGATATCGGAAGATGTCCTTTATGCCCTGCCAATGCCTTTTGGTGGGCTCTGCACTATACCTTGCTAACAGATTCACGGCAAGGGCAATATCCGGTCTAGTGCAGTTTGCTAAGTACATGAGTGCTCCAACTGCACTCAAGTATGGGAATTCCGGTCCCAGGACTTCCTCCCCCTCTTCCCTAGGTCGGAAAGGATCTTTTTCTTATTGTAAAGATCTCCCGATCATCGGTACTTTTGATGGGAATGCTTTCTCAAAGCCGAATCTTTCTAGCACCTTCTGGGTGTAGGTCGACTGATGTACCAAGACTCCTCCAGGGACATGCTCAAGCTGCAGGCCTAAGCAGAACTTGGTCTTACCTAAATCTTTCATTTCAAACTCTGACTCCAAGTAGGAGCTTACTTCTTTTATATCTTCCACTGTCCCGATGATATTCAGATCATCTACATACACTGAGATTATACAGAATCCATTCTGGGAGCTTACTTCTTTTGTTCAGAGATAGCAATTCGGTTGCTATTGCCTTATTCCAATCTTCCCAATCTGATCTTTTCTTACATTCAGCGAGCGATGCAGGCTCGGGATCAAGATCAATGATTATGGCAATTTTTTTTGCGAAGTAGATATCGACATTGGCTGTTGTCCTATTCAGGGACTCTCCCGTGTGCACATAATTTATAGCTATTTCTTCATGAGTTGCTTCTTCTGGAGCTTCATCTTGCGCATCGCTTCTTTCAATTGCGGTGCCAAGTCCCTTTAGTTTTTAGCTCGATGTGTGCGCACACATCTATGCCGACGGGATATTCAGATCCGTATGCCCTCTCGGAGGTGTCATACTTGTGCCAGTCTCAACGGCTCCCCTTCTCGATACGGGGACTTGGTGATGGTGTGATAAGTCCTTCTTATCCTTTTACGCGAGCGTCCCGGTTACTTTGGATTGAAGGGCGGAGTTCTCATCCTTTTATTTTGAGGCCTTTGGACGGGATTAGGGATACCTTCAATTTTCTTTGGTATTTCAACCCTCTCCGGTGCATTGCGTGCAGGCACATGCGACTTAGTCATGCTCTTCAAATCACTAAAGTGATCAGCGGTTGATTTGCTAATGCTTACAAATCGATGATCTTACGGACCACTTTTGATTTCACTAGTGCGCGGGTCATGTGCGGGAATTCCGTGGCTTCCCACGTAATTTCCGACATTTTTCATCAACGGGTTGATTTCCTCCCCCTAATGTCGGAAAATTATCCTCATCAAAAATGCGATCGTGATGGCGGCGGTATGCAAATCTCCGACATGGGTTCCAAATACACGATTATGGATGCGGTCTCATAACCAACGTATATCCCGATCTTACGGAGAGGACCCATTGCGATTCATTTGTGGAGGGTATAGGTATATAAACCTTGCATCCAAACCTCCTGAGATGAGAAATTTTCGGTGGTGACCCTTGCGCTAGTTGCATAGGTGAATGGATGTTGTAGGCCGAAGGTCTAAATTGATGAGATTCACTGCATGTAGGACTGCGTGTCCCCAACATGTAGCTGGCAAATTACAATTCTGCAAGAGGGGTCGGGCAATAAATTTAATTCTCTTGATTAAAGCCTCTGCCAAACCGTTCTGGGTATGGACATGCGGTACCGAATGCTCAACTGTAATTCCCATCGCCATGCAATAATCATTAAATGCCTTTGAAGTAAATTCTCCGGCATTGTCCATTCTGATGGACTTGATGCGATGATTAGGGAACACATTTCTGATGCGAATGATCTGCGAGATCAATTTGGCGAAAGCATGGTTTCTTGTGGATAATAAACCCACATATGACCACTTTGAGGAAGCATCAATGAGCACCATGAAATACCTAAATGGCCCTGAGATGGGCTGAATAGGACCGCAAATGTCTCCCTGGATGCATTCCAGAAATGTAGAGACTTCATCCTTCACTTTCAGAGTGGAGGGTCTAGTAATTAATTTCCCGGTGGCACATGAAGGGCACACAAAATCTTCATGATTCGGGAAATTCTTCACATTAATATTATACCCGTGAGAATTGTTAATTATATTTCTCATCATCCTAAGACCTGGGTGGCCTAATCTGTCATGCCAGAGACAGAATAGTTTAGAGCTTACGAATCTGTCTTGAGCGATTATGCAGCTGCGGCGCCTTAATGTTGGTATAACATAGCCACACGTGTTCATGCCATTATAAACTGAATAAATGAATGGATTATTTCAAAATCATCCAACCATTACGAGAAGACAAAAATAAAGTACCATCCATGCAAGATCTAACTTGTCCATTTAATGCAAAATAAATGACAATTAACGTCTCATGCATTTTGTGCATCAGACGGAATCAACTAGAAAGTCATTGACTTCTTCGGCTATGTTTTCAGGAGTGATGTTCTCTTCGAGAGAAATCATGGAGGTGGCTGCCTCTAGGTCGTAAGGGTCTGCTTCTGGGATGGACTCAACCTCCATCATTTCGAGCGGGCTCATGATGCTCCCCTCAACAAACGCAAAGTGAGCTTCAGTGCCCTTTGCCATTCTTCTTACGGGCTTGGTGGGCATCAATGACATCTTTGCGGTGCTTCTGGATCCGCGACCAATGCCCCCACTTGCCACATTTGTAGCAACCTTGGTTACGGTGGCCATAAGGTTTGCCACTCTCCTTAGCCCTTTTGTCACTTGGAGCATCGACTTGCCTTTACGGGCAACGGTCTTACCCTTCTTTCCCATTCTTTTCATCAAGGGCTTTCGCACCTTGTAGCTTCGATGTTGGCTTCATGGCGGTGGAGCTGCTCGTGGTGAGAGGCGTAATTCTTGCGGAGAAGTTCGTCACGAGCCTCGCAACTGCATCATATCAATCAATTCGGCGTACTCCTTGTAGCCGTCTTGACGATAGTTGCGGGACGGCATCTGACATTGGGGTGTAAGGTGGGCGGGTCTTCTCAATCTTCTGCTCATCGTGATCTGTTTGCCACGAGTTGAAGATTGGTACAAGTCTGTGCAAGCGGTGTACTCCCGATCGTCTTGAAATCGGCAAACCTCGATCCGATCCACTCCTACTCGCTTGAGTAAGAATGGTGTACTTTAGCCTCTCAAACCGCTTCTTGAGTGCGGTCCAGAGTGCTAAGCGCTTTCTCGCCATACACTCATTCTTGAGAGTATTGCGAGGTGGTGCTGAGAAATGAAGTGCGGATCATTTTCCTCGGATGTAGGTTTGGTGTCATGCCGTCGCCAATCCCAATAGCCGTGCGGAGCTTCACGGCTCCAAGTACTATCTCGACATCGGATGCCCACGTCGATAGTTCTTGCCATCTTTGGCAAGCTCCTCGAACTCCGATTCGTGATGCGATCATCTACATGTGATGAATGGAACATATAAGTTTAATTCAGGTAAACATGCATGAAATTATTTACTGCAGGTAAATAAATGGTACAATAAATTCTCGTAATGTTTCAAAAAAAATTTTATATACATTTTCCATAATTTACTACTAATTTTCAGTGATTAAAAGTGATTAAATAATTACAATTAATCAAAACAGTAAATAAATATAGAAAATATATAAAACAATAATGGCATAAATAAACAAGCCTCAAGTGCTGAAAATAATGCAAAATTCGGGTTCCCGCGACCCTTTTATGCTAGAATACAAATTTTCAGCAAATTTTGCATTTTCTGAGGGTCTATACGTAAAATTTTCAATTCAGAGAAATTTTACGTAATTTCTAGAATTTTCGAGGGGCTTACTGCAAATTTTCCCGGGCTACCCTTCACCCGCCGACCCCTGCCCCCCTTTTTTTCTTTGCCCGGCCCACTTTTCGGCCTGTTACCGGTCCATGCGGCCCATTTGGCCCGTTCACACCTGTGGCGGCGGCATGCGCGGCGCGCGGAGGCGGGCGACACCATGCGAGCGGCGAGCGGCCGGCGTCAAGGTTGCGCGTGCGGCGCGCGCGCGCGCGCGAAGGAGCAGAAACGCAGCGCGCGTGGGTGGCGCATCCGAGGCTTCGGCGGCTCGTTGTGCGAGACATGCGCGAGATGTGGCGGCGGCGCGCGGCGCTGCGGCACGGGTGAGGCGTCGCGGCGCACGGTGGAGGCGGGCGCGCGCAGCGCCATGCGCGCGCGCGGCGTGCAGCGGCCGGGCATAAGCGGCGGCGGCGTGGTAGGTGCCGTGTGAGAGACCGGTGGTAAGCGAAGCGCGTCTGCGCGCAGCGCGAGGAGGCCGCGGCGCGGCGCGTCGCGCAGTGTGCAGCGCGAGAGGTTAGCGGTGCGGAAGATGCGCCGTCGCGGGCACGCAACGGAGGCCGAGTGTGATCGGCGTCGCGCGCATGCGGCGCGAGTGGAGGGAGTCGAGCGTCGGCGTCGGCGCCGCGCATCTGGCGCAAGCGAGGAGCCGAGCGCGATGGCGATCGCGCGTCGGCGCGAAGCGAGGCCACGGTATGCGGCGCATGCGGCGCAGCGAGAAGCCGGGCGTTAGCGGCGCGCGCCGCGCGTGCGGCGCGTGCGAGGCCGGCGGTGGCGTGCCATGCGGGTGCGTCGCGCGGGCGCGCCGCGGCAGCGGTGGCACCGTGGGGCGGAGTGGCGCGCCGTGGGGGCGCGTCGCGGCCGGGCGATCGGCGACTCGACAACGGCGGCCCGTCGGGGCCGGTGTTGGTGCACATGCGGTGCGGCGGCGACCGAGTGTTGCCTCATGCGGAGACGGTTCTCATCTGAGCGCGGTGGCCATGCGGGGCGCCCTTGCGAATCTTTTCTTGTGCAATTATCGAGCGAAAAGATGCATAAAATTTTCGTTTCTAATCTACGATGCAATCAACATCTACCGTTTTCACAATCTACCGATCGACATTGTGCGGCGACTTCAGTGCGCTCACGGTAGATTAGGGAGGATTTGCATCGTTTCTCTGATGCAATCAACATCTACCCGTTTCGCAATCTACCGATCGACATTGTGCGGCGACTTCGTGTGCGCTCACGGTAGATTAGGCGGATTGCACCGTAGAAAATCAATCTAGAACGCGAAGAAAAAATGCAAGTTCAAAGCGATCTAGAAAACCAATCTATTAAGTGCTTCGATGATTACCTTCGTTCACCGGAGCGATTCGTGCTGATAATGTGTTGAGGAACCCTCGCTGATGACCAGTCCGAGCAATTCCTCTGCTTAGAACAAGAACGAATCAATCACAGAAGACAGAATAATAGATTGAACACACAGAGAGAGGTAGAGAGAACTCCTGGTCTTTCTTTATTGCTTCAATTCAATGGGGTACAAAATCAGTCATATGGCTCTCTATTTATAGGGGGTGGGATGAGATGCCCAATATGGATAGGGACTCGTTTAAACGGAAAGAATCCGTTTAAACAGAAACCCTTATCCCTGGTTTCCTAATAAATACATCCCTCGTGGTTAGAAAAGGCAAGTGTATGGTAGAATGGTAATACGAGTTGTTTGCTCTTGCTGTTTTATGTTAATAAAGTACTTAACATACTAATTTACATGTTTACACTTGCTTTCTATAATGCTCATATGATTATGGATTAAATGGTGATAATGATAAATGTTAATAAGCAATTAATGAATAAAAAGAATCATTGTATTTGAATAATGAGTATTCATCATTGGAAAGAGATGATCTCTGTGGCCCTCTAGAGCCTATTTTGTGTGGGCGACCAATAGGAGTGGGTAGAGAAAGACCTATTTTGGTGGGCACTTTATAAGGTGAAGTTGCAGTAGACTCATGCAAGGTTGAGGATGTGTTGGATTGGGAGCGGCCCAAGACCATTATGGAAGTCCGTAGTTTTCTCAGTTTGGTCAGATATTACCGTCGATTCATCTAGAATTTCTTAATCTGTTAAACTATATTCGAAACAACCATGTAAATTTCTCCTTTACCATAGGAAATGTTAATGCGAGATAAAAAGTGGGCATTCCATAACGCCCATTATCGGGCCAAAAAATATACACATAGGTCAGTTAAGCTTGCATGGTAGCAAATGTTGAAATGTATAGCCTCCTTAATTATGGTTCAATAATGGTAGTTACCATTAAAATTACGCGCGTAATTTGCTGTCACATTCAGCATAGTTCACAGTATGCAAGGGGCAAAACCACACACGGGGTTAAAGGAGATACGAAATGGATCAAAGGTGGTTTTGAATGGTATCGGCGGTTTGATAGACATGAGTACAATTAATGTGCATGGCTAGGTTTTGTGGACTCAAGATTTAGAGTTGCTATATATGCCATTTTTCCCCCTTTGATGTGGTCAAACCCAAGGGAGAATTTTGTAATCACTACTACAAAACGAGTTATCATAGACGATTCGGAACTGCCATCACAGATGGTTTTCTGAACCATCTGAATTTATGGATCAGTGATAATTAGAAGTTATCACAGGCTGTTTGTGAGCAGTCTGTGATAACTACAACATAGATGGCTTGTAATTAGAACCGTTTAAAAAGAACACTATCACAAACGACTCGAACTAAAAACTGTTTGTGATACTCGTACCATTACAGACGGCTCTACCTGGTACGAGTATCATAGACGGTTTTTGGTTCAAACCATCTGTAATAGTCCTTCACAGATGATTTATATCACAAAACCGTCTGTGATAGTTCATTTTATACCTAAAATTTTTTTCTTTTTTTTCGGCTAGCCTTACACTACTACAAAACAGGCTATACTGGACGGGTAAATCACAGATGGTTCATATGGAACCGTCTATGCTAAAACTATCACAGACGGTTCATACTACCACCCGGTGTGATACTGTCACAGACGGTTATTAACACGACCCGTCTGTGATGTCTCGATTATCACAGACGGGTCGTGTTAATAATCGTCTGTGCTATTTCACAGACGGTTCTTAACACGAACCATCTGTGATGTCTCGATTGTCACAGACGGTTGATATAACAAACCGTCTTTGATATTAATCGTCACAGACGGTTCGTGTTAATAACCGTCTGTGATAAATTGCACTATTAATACTTGGTCGATATCGACACAGATCTATCTTCATTAATTGCACTGCATTGGTGGAGCAAGGCGGCCGGCTTTAGGGAGTTCGGGGGTGAAAATATATCACCGTCTTCTTAGTGATCTAATCAGAGGTTAGTACTCAATTACTTTTAATTATGCTTATATACATGTTTTTGTAATGGAAGTCCAGAGATGATAACTTATATGCTATGTAGTAGCGGTAATAATCATTTTTCGCAACCATTTGTTACTTGTGTAGCTAACGTAAATGGATCGAAACTGGATGTACATTGAAAACCGTGTGAGTGAAGAGTACATTATTGGCGTGTCTGTTTTTAGAAGAGCGGCCGAACTGGATATGTTAAAGAAGGGGATAAAATATATGTACTGTCCATGTATTGATTGTGATAATCTCAAGATGTTTAGCAACTCAGCGCAGATCGAAACTCACTTGATTCGAAGGGGTTTCAGAAAAGGGTACAAATGTTGGACCAGTCACGGTGAAAAGAAGTGTACACAAGAAGCTGGCAGTTATGACATAGTCGAGGGGGACAACGATATGTCAGTTGTGGACTGTGCTTTTGATCATGAGGATGAATCGCAGGATGACAATCTAGATCAGATTTTACCTGATGCAGAAGGGAACTACAGTGAGAGAGAGTTTGGTAAATTCGAGGGTTTGATGGAGGACTCGGAGAAACCTTTGTTCTCGGGATGCAAGCCGCAATACACGAGGTTGTCATCAGTTCTAGAACTACCGAAATTGAAGACAAGCAATGGTTGGTCCGACAAAAGTTTCACGGCATTGTTAGGTCTCCTAGTGGACATGCTTCCAAAGGGAAATGTGTTGCTGAGAACCACCTACCAAGCCAAGAAGATTCTTTGTCCATTAAGAATGGAAGTAGAAAGAATACATGCATGTCCGAATGATTATATCCTGTACCGTAAAGAGTATGCTAGCTTAAATATTTGTCCAGTGTGCAAAGCTTCCCGATACAAGCGTAAAAATGACTCTGATGATGGAAAAGGCATCGAGGTGAAGCAAGGACCTCCTACTAAGCTGTTGTGGTATCTTCCTATAATCTCCCGTTTGAAGCGTTTATTTGCAAACCGCAAGGATGCAAGATTGATGCGTTGGCACTGGGAGCAGCGTAAGAAAGACGGAATGATAAGACATGTTGCTGATTTTGCCTAGTGGAGGAACATCAATAGGATGTTTGTAGATTTCGGTGTGGAACCGAGAAATATAAGGTTTGGGTTGAGTACAGATGGAATGAATCCTTTTGGTAACAACCTTTCTCCTTGGCTGTGTATAAAGCGGAAGTATATTTTGATGTCACTACTTATCCAAGAGCCGAAGCAACCTGGCAACGATATTGATTTGTTCCTAGCACCATTGGTAAAAGATCTTGCAATACTGTGGAACGAAAGGGTATATGTATGGGATGCGGACAAACGAGAGAACTTTACTCTACACACTATGTTGTTCTGCACCATTAATGATTATTTCTACCCTTGGTAACCTGTCAGGGTTGAGTATAAAATGAGCCAAAGCGTGTCCGCACTGCTTAGATTATACCGAGAGTGTGTGGTTGAACAATTCGCGTAAAACTGTGTACATGCGTCACCGTAGGTTCCTTCCAAAGTATCACCCATACCGCAAGATTAAGAAACAATTTCATGAAAAAAAAAGATGACTCACTACCAAGACCTTTTAGCGGAAAAGAGGTATATGATATGGTCAAGAATATAAACGTTGTGCTTGGAAAGGGGCATAAATTGAGGAAGAACATGTGAAAAAAAATATCAATATTTTGGGACTTGCCTTATTGGGAGCATTTAGAAGTTCGCAATTGCATCGATGTCATGCACGTAGAGAAGAATGTATATGACAGTTTGATTGGTCTCTTACTGAACATTCCTGATAAAACTAAGAATGGTGTTAACGCAAGACATGACTTGGTCGCTATGAACATCAGGACCGAGTTAGCACCGATAGAGACCGATAAAGGCCGGACATATCTTCCCCCAGCTTGCTACACTCTGTCTAAGTTCGAGCGAACTGAACTGTGCCAGTCCTTACATGGTGTGAAAGTTCCATCCGGTCACTCCACCAGCACGAAGAAACTTGTTTCCATGGAACATTTGAAATTAATTGGTATGAAGTCCCACGACTGTCATATGCTAATGACACAAATGCTACCAGTTGCAATTAGAAGTATTTTACCGAACAAGGTTCGAGTGACAATCATAAGGCTGTGTTATTTCTAACGCAATTGCTCAGAAGGTCATTGATCCCGATGGACTAGGTGCTCTGCAAACTGAGGTGGTGACAACTCTATGTCATCTAGAGATGTATTTCCCTCCATCTTTTTTTGATATCATGGTCCATCTCATTGTCCACCTTGTGAAAGAGATAAAAATATGCGGCCCCGTGTTTCTATGTCATATGTACTCTTTCGAGAGATACATGAGAATTCTCAAGTTCTATGTACGCAATCGATCTCGACTGGAGGGTAGTATCATCGAAAGTTATACAACAGAAGAGGTCATTGAATTCTGCATCGGCTACATGGCTCAGGTCGATCCGATAGGTGTACCTGTATCTCGTCACGAGGGGAGGCTAGAGGGTATCGAGATTATCGGAAGGAAAGCAATAACTCTGGATCAAAATACGTATGCTCAAGCCCATTTCATGGTTTTACAACACATGACTGAAGGGACCCCATATATTGAAGAGCACAAGAACATGCTACGTCAAGAGAATGCAGGCCAGTCAGAAGTTTGGATCACGAGACAACACAACCGTCAGTTCAACGAATGGTTGAAGGCGCAATTGACTAGGAGGTCGTCAAGTGAAACACTACAATGGTTACGAACCGTCTGTGATATTGTGTGTATCACAGACGGTTAGGAACAAGAACCGTCTGTGATATTGTGTGTATCACAGACGGTCGTTGTTTTTAATCGTCTGTGAAAGTCGACTATCACAGACGATTTTTTGCAAAAACTGTCTGTAATGTAAGTTATCACAGACGGCTCCCAAGCCGTCTGTGATAACCACCTATTATCACTGACACATAAAAATAGACGGTTCGAAAACCGTCTGTGATAATGGTTCCGAACCGTCTGTGATGATGGTTCCGAACCGTCTGTGATGATAGTTTCGAACCGTCTGTGATAGGCCTATCTGTAGCAGTGTTAGAAAATGTTAGCTATGCCCTTTGAAAACAAGCAAATACAGCAGCAAACACATCAGCACATTTCATTTCTATTAATATTAGAATCCACCATTACAGCATATCACAAGATAACAAGTAGGTTAAAAATCTAACACAGCAAGAACATGGCAAGAACACATCTCACTACTATAAAAAAGTTTATATTAGACGCATCATCACAAACGGTTCATAAAAACCGTCAGTATTAAATGCAATCACAAACGGTTCTTGATAAGAACCGTCTGTGATACTATCACAGACGGTTCTTGATAAGAATCGTCTATGATATGTTTTCCGCCTCACAAATCCCTAAAATTTCATAAATTCCTGCCTGAGTTTGAGTAGAATTCTTTTTTGACACACCTTCAGTAAAAACATGCATAACTTTTGCATACGGTATCCGTTTTTGATGTTTTTATACTCGCTGGAAAGTTAACGACGAGCCTGATCCAAAACAAATGACCTGCTTGTGCCAGTCGCCTTCAAAGACCCTCAAAATCAGCTATCTTTAGCCAAAATTTTATTTCTGTTTTTGCCAAAATTTGAATATGAAATGTAAACAGTTAGTGTCAAAATATGAAATAGCAAAGTTCTATATGGCTTGTATATACTCGTTCGAAAGGTTTTGATGAGATCTACAACTTTGCAGTTGAGGTGAACCCCAAATTCCGAAGAGAAATAAAAAATTTTGGTAAAAATAGAAACAAAAAACTTACGACAAAAATTGAAGATTAAAGATAGCCGATTTTGGGGGTCTTAAAGGGCAACTGGTGCAAGTGGGTTTTTTTTGGATTGGTCTCGTTGTTAGCTTTCTAACGAGTACAAGTACGTCGAAAACGGACACCGTATGCAAAAGTTATGTCCATTTTACTAAAGGTGTCTAGAAACGGAATTCTACTCGAACTCAGGCAGGAGATCATAAAATTTAGAGGATTGCGAGGCGAGAAATATATCACAGACAATTTTTAATACAAATCATCTGTGATAACTTCATTATCACAAACGGTTTATAATACAAATCGTCTGTGAAATATCATAGACGGTTTTAAAAAAAATCGTCTATGATATTTGGCGATATCACAGACGGTGCTCACCATGAGTCGTCTGTGATATTATCTCTTCACAGATGATTTTTAGCGCTGACACCAACACAGATGGTCTCTAAATCTAAACCGTCTGTAATTGAATTTAATACGACGGTTTT
The DNA here is from genome assembly GCA_036346265.1 of Melocanna baccifera. Lineage (NCBI taxonomy): Eukaryota > Viridiplantae > Streptophyta > Magnoliopsida > Poales > Poaceae > Melocanna > Melocanna baccifera. Next base: position 16,945,103 of record CM070707.1, on the reverse strand, counting down.
GGTGAACCGTCTGTGACGAGGCGTCTAATATTAGCCTTTTCGTAGTAGTGAATCTCTAAAACAAAATTTCTAGTAGCTTTAAGTGATAACCATAACGAAAATACACAAGTAATTTGCTATGTCATATTCGGTATAACTCGCTGTAAAGTTCGCCCTTATTATATGACTACAACATAGGGCAATCACACTGACCGGAAAATGTGCCTCCCACAAGACAACAGCTCCAACCATATGGGGCAATCACACTCGTAGTCGTTTGGGCCTCTACAACCTACACAGTGGTTGGGATGTCTAGAGAACTATGGTCCACGCCATCACAAGTGAGAGGGATCCAAAGAGAAACACTAGGGCATGTGAAATGTATTAACGCATCTCAGAGGACAAGCTCAATTAAAAGTATTTACACACAGATTGAGCGGCAAATTTACGATTTTCCAAAACTCCACTGCTAGCCGTGTCTTTTCGATATATTTGTATAATATATGAAGTTTCTCTTTTTCACACATTCAACCCATATATGTGCGCAGAGTGAGAGATGATGCCCTAAAATTAAGTTGGGCTTGTTAGATTTCCTTCGCCACTATTCTTTTCCTCTCTTTTGAAATTTTCATTTACCACAATTGGTCACCTGCCCAACCTCTATTGCATGGCCGAATGTCTCACAAATCAACTTATATGGTAATTATCCATCTTTATGTTTTGTGTGCCAACCATAAGTTTAACTTCTTCAATCTAGTTTGATCAATACAACCAATGTTATAAACAGCAACTAACTCTCTCTCTCTCTCTCTCTCTCTCATTGAATTAGCAGCACCACATACATAGGTAAATCTTGTGCAATATAATACATGTATTTTATGGTCTTGTGTGGCTACGATTAATCTTGTGCCCGCCTGTCCAACAGAGGCTGAGGTTAATTCGAGACTAGCTAATATTATTAATTCCACCCTTGGGCAGGATCCATATATATAGATTCTCGTTTAGCTCGCTTTCTTTGGTAGCGGATTAACGCATTGCAAAGTGATAAACGAGACACCTAGAGTTCTAGGGAGGATATATTACTGAGTTGCCAATACTCTTCTAAGCATACCTCCAATATTCGTATAATACGATGTTAATTTCTCTCTTTCACACATCTAACCCATTACTAGAAAATGGATCATTCCTCACGGTTCCAAACCGTCAGCAAAATACAAAACCCCGTCAGGTTAAATTTCCCTGACGGGTTCCCATCAGGCAAAACCCCTCAGGGCTGGCTGGAAAGGAAAATTAAATTTGGCTGACGATTACCCGTCAGGGAAATTTAACCTGACGATTTTACCCGTCACGAAAAATTGTATTTTCCTGAAGGTCCAAACCGTCAGAAAAATGTATTAACCTGACGGTACTAACCGACAGTCAGAAAAATCCGTTTTGCTGACGGTTTAGTCACCGTCAGAATAATTCATTAACCTGACGGTACTAACCGACAGTCAGGAAAATACAATCTGCTGACGGTTCAATCACCGTCAATATAATAGCTTGCCCCGCAACAAAAAAGGATTTTTTTTCTGAGGGGCTATGATGTCAGCAAAATGGATTTCATTAACTGTTTGTGTTACCGTCAGGAAAATACATTTCATTGACGGTTTGAACCATCAGCAAAATTGGCAGAAACTACTAACAAATCAAGCTGGCAGAACAAATTGACTACTCAGCTGTGATCAGCAGAACAAATTGATATAGAAATCACAACACCATCCTTGTATCAATCAAGCAACATATATGCATATAAAAAGTTCAGTTTTCATAAACAATCCCTAGATTGATAGTTCACACAAGCATACCAATTCATAAACTTCAGTTTTCATAAATAATCCCTAGATTGGTAGTTCACACAAGCATACCAATTCATAAACTTCAGTTTTCATAAACAATCCTCAGATTGGTTCATCCATCCAAAAGACATCTACAATGAAGTACCACATACAAGTCTCAAGTATCTATATTTCCATTACATTGAAGTTTAGCTAGTCAAAAGAACTACAAAAGATCACTGAAAATCACATGGCAGCATGGTTGTCGCCATCAATGTCGCCACTGCAATTGTCCATGTCGTTACCATCGACAGCACCGTCATCCGGTTGTGAGCCCACATGAGAGGATCCAGTTCCAAGCCCAGTCCCAGGTCCAGTCCCTTGCTGCAAGGTGAAAACATTATGTCAGAAGGAAACAGAATAATGAGTCTTGTACAACATGCACAGTAGCTAGTTTTCAACATAAAATTGTGCAAAGAAAAAAGGATCTAGTGTTCTTGTTAATTCAACATAAAATTGTGCAAAGAAGGTAGTACAACATGCACAGTAGCTAGTTTTCAAAATACCATAGCAACAAAAAAAGGATCTAAGTGTTCTTGTTAATTCAACATAAAATTGTGCAAAGAAGGTAGCTATACTTTTGCTAGCTGCAAGTTGGCATATACTCAAGATTAGTTTAGCCTCATAAACAACTCACAAGTATGGGTGTACCAACTAGTAGAAAAGTCATTTGCCACCTTACCATCAACTCTAAGTAAATGAGATTCAGGTTATGCCCATATTTAGAACATTCAACATGAGTCCACTTGCTCACTGCTGTATTGCTTGTTGATAGTCTGACACACCAAAAAAGATTAGTTGCATAGTACAATGGTCCTCCGTATGACAAAGGTGACAGATGGAAGTTGAACTCTAGAACAAGGCAAAATAATAGTTCGTAGGAAATATTGTTTGTACACAAAGCAATAATTGTAGGTATTAAACGGTATTACCTATGCTTGTGTAGGTGTTCCACGGCGTAGCATCTCTGGTGGTGGTTGTTCACCCATCTTCTCAAAAAGTATCTACAGTTAGAAAGTCCATTATTGTAAGGATTAGAACAAAGATCTTACACTGTATTGCTAACACTGTATTGCAAGGATTAGAAAGTACCCATCTTCTCTTGGCAATATTTTGCTAACTCTGTATTGCAAGGAGCTAAAAGATCTTACACTGTAAATTATACCACAGAGGAAAGCTTTTGTGTCACATTCAAGTGGCTGACTGAAACATATATTTCCTAAAGATTAGAACAAAGCACCCAGGGAACTAGATCTAGATGAACTGCCCACTGCAAGCTATAGCCATCTGCAGATAGTTGTTTGAGGATTTGAGCAACGAGAACATTTTACCAAGCAAGTTCGCGAATATCTGCCAGCTTCCTTATTTTCTAAAATACGTTCATCACTTCACCTGTGTGCCAAGTTCGCTCCTTGTGTATCTCTTCCAGTGCTAGTCCTGCTGTGTACAAACTGTGCAACATACTAACAGCAGCACCCTTTCTATCAACATACTGAGAAAACAGAATTTTGGTGCCGGCCTGAGAACCTCACGGCATTTTCTTCCTTTACTTATAAACTGCAAGCATTACACTTGAATAGGAAAGAGTAAAGAAGGAAACTATAAAGCATGATCTCAAGGATCTGTGCCATCCCACAAATCTTGTAATCACACATGGCTTTGCTACCAAATAAGGTTGCTCGGCTAGATCTTAAAACTGGGAAAGAAAGCAACACTTGTCTAACCGAAAACCAAACTAAATGGAAAGTAAACGTGCACAGGATTACTTGCCAACAGGCAATCAGATGCTAGGAGGTTTGGGCAGGCTTGGCACGCTGTCTCATGCTTATGTACAGCATCCTCCAGACATACCAAATAGCTCCATCTACTCCAGACATAATCTATCCAATTATTGCAGATATTATACTGGAAGATAGCTCCATCTACTCCATCTAGACCTCCGAACTCCATCTGGACGATCCAATCATGAGATTGAATTTAGAAATAGAAAGCAGGTCGAGCAAGTTGAAATCATGATGGTGACCTGACCTAACTAGGAAATACAAACAGCACATGTCAGGATTAATGTGGCAGTGTATAACACTTTTAATTTCAAATAAACATTCGTAGGAAAATGGTTGAGTCCTGTAGGGATAAGGATAACTACACATATTCTAAAAAAATGTATAGTTTAAGGGTTGATTAGTACTCACAGTATTGGTTAGCTAAATTCTGTACTGGACAAAGCAAAAATTATTTATTCAAAGTGTTCATATGCTATAAGCTGAGCCAGACAAAGTCCAAAATGATCTTTATTCGTAGTGATATAATCTCTCGAGAAAAATTGGATACATGCATCAATATTTGATGACTTATATGACAAAATTTACTAAGTATTTTGAAAAGCACCTATTGAATCTGGTATATACAAGCATGGTTATCATAATATCAGAGGCTCAATAAAAAAAATTGAAATGTGCATTGTTATAGAGATGCTAGAAGTGCAAAATCATGTTGGAGTTTGTTGAACAGAAGCTAGCCTAGCTACGTCCCAAATTAAGACCATTAAGCCAAATATTAAGCTTTCCCATTTAAGGTAGAAAAACCACTGCAGGAGTACAAAACAAAATGAATACAAGCAAATTAAGGATAGGAGTTGCTAGGCATTATTACCAAGATCATCTGGCGGTGAACTTCTTGTGTCTGGAGTAGTTCTTGATTATGACGAAGCACATTTCGATAAGAGATGGAATTGGATGGCTTGATGTTTCTTGATTTGGCAGCTGCTAGAACATCATCCTTCTTGATAGCACCATCCCCTATTGGTACACGGCCATGGGGCATGCCACCATTGATGTTGTACAATATGCTTGCATCGAGTGGTCGCTGCTCCCAATCATCTTCGTGTTGAGCCATAGCAGCAGCAGAGTAATCATCCTAGAACAAAAGCAACATTTAAGCATCTTTCCTAAAAGCTAAGTTCACTTGTAAGAATAAAAACAAGGGAGCACTTACAATGTATTTCTGTGCTTTCTGGCTACTGATTGGACCACTACTACCACTACTACCACTACTATCCACATTCTTCATGCCTGATTTCATAACAGCATATGTGTTTAGCCAAGTAGCCTTCTCCGGTCCATATTTGTGTTCCTACAACATGGTGAAACTCCATGTTATAACCTTGAATAGTGTTATAAGTTGTAATGCGACATGTTTTGTTAATTGTCATGGTCTAAAGAGCTTGATTCATACCAGGTATTGTTGGGTCTCCACATATGGTCGTGAACCTCCTCGATTTTGAGCAACATCGTCAGATTTCAACCGTGCTTCCTGGCCTCTCTTTCGTTTAGTCTTGAATTGCTCGGTGCACCAATGACGACAAAGATGTGGCCATACTATGTCATTGCACCACCAAATCTTACCATCCAAGTATTGCTCATACTGGAGTTCCCTTGGATGTGCCAACGTGTCGTCAATATCCTCTCCTTGTTTTCTGTAGTACTCCTTGACTGCATCAACACAAGCTTGATACACCATATGCTTCACACGGTCCGCAGCATAATTTTCAAACACAAGATCCGCTTCTTCCTTGTCGTTTGTGCTTACTTCGAACAAATGCTACATAGAGAACAAGGGTAGTTAGTAGCTAGTAGTCAACTAAAGTATTTATGTATATGAACTAACAAGTAAATATTAGTTACCCCAAACTCTCGCTTTACTCGATCTGCAGCGGTTATTCCCTCATCGTCTTCATTGACATAATAATCATCCCATGTCAATGCAGGACGGGGAAGATAGTACCATGCTCATCCTTGTCGTCCACAACACCGGGGTACTCATGTTTGATAATAACTCCAAGTTGTACTTGATATGTGTAGTCTTTCTTGGGCTGGTAATTGGTATACTTGAATTGCCTACATAGGAATTAACCACGGCAAGGTCAGTTGGCACTGTAGTCATATATATGTTAATAACAATTGAAGATTTATAATGCAGTTTGTACTCACTTGTCACCCTGAGGTATTAGGGCAATCTTGCTGGCACGCGACGGCATATGTAATTTGGTCCGTGACTTCTTCTTTCTCCCCCTTTGTTGAGCAACTTCATTGCTCCTTTGGGAGCCATTGCCACTGCAATTACTGCCAGCACCACTTCTCCTTTCCGAGGTACAACCTTCAGGTTGGCGACCGCCACGACGAATGGGACGAATATGATTCATATCCTGCATTGTAAAAATATGAACTTAGTGCCAATTTATCAATATTGACATATAGAAAGCATGAAATAAAATGCAATCAAATGAACATTTGTTACCACCACAAGGAAAATCAAAACAAAAAGATATCAAACAAACATGTACAAAAAGATATCACGAAACAGAGAACAAGTTAATTGGTAGTTCCAATAGTCTAGCTCCAAACATCAAACAAACATGTACAAACTACACAAGGTATTTTACAAGAAACAATTCAAGCACAACAATCAAAAATTTAGAAATCATTTGGATCATAAGTTGGAGGTTGGAGCTCCTCATCTTCATCCTCCTCATCTTCATCCTCATCATATTCATCTTCGTCTTCAACAATTTCTTTTTGAGGATCAACATTCTGGTGTTGCAAAAATTCCAAATCTTTTGGATTTGTTATTTCATCTGAGATCAATGGAAGTGTAATTTCCAAGTCATTCCCTAAGTCAATGACAAAGGTGCCTTGCAAACCATCCTTGATAGAAAATTTGTAGCCTCCTCAACTAGATAAGCCTCAACAATAGAACCCTCAACTCGAGCCTTATTCCGTACTTTCTTCCTAATTTTTTTGTATGTACCTACATGGAGTAGACCAATTAATTACACATATCATTAGGCTAGAAAGATAAAATATCGGTATTAATTATTTTACCTCTCATATGGGTACATCCAGCGGGTCAGGACAGGACCTCCTAGTCGAGCCTCATAAGGAAGATGTATGATTAGATGTTGCATAGGATTAAAGAACCCAGGAGGAAATATTTTCTCTAGTTTGCATAGAAACACTACAACATTCTGTTCTAGTGAGGTTATGTCATCCTTGCTAATCTCTTTAGCACACAACTTCCTATAGAAAAAACTGAGCTCAGCCAAACATAGCCATATATTTTCACGAAGGAAGCCATGGAATGCAATTGGTAGCAAACGTTCCATGAATATATGGAAGTCATGACTTTTGAGGCCAAATATCTTCCTTTGTAGAAGGTTAACGCCTCGCCTAATATTGGATGCATATCCATCACGAAACTTCAATGTTTGAAACCACTTAAGGATCGTTGTCTTGTCATTATTATTGATGCAAAAAGGTGCCCTAGGCTTGTGCCACTTCCCATTGTTCTTCAGCTCCAAGTGCAGTGAAGGACGGTGACAAATCTCAGCTAAATCTTGTCTGGCCTTCACATTATCCTTGGTCTTATCGAGTATGTTAAAGCATGTGTTCCATATAGTTTCAGCTACATTTTTCTCATTGTGCATCACATCAATGTTGTGTCGAAGCTTTAATTTATTGAAGTATGAAAGTTGCCAAAAACAGCTTTTGTGGGTCCAATGGTGAAGTTTACCAAAGTTTTTCGTATCACCTATAAACTTGTCTATTTGGGCTTCGACTTCCTCTCCCCCTAAATGCCTTGGTGCCTCCTCAAGTACTACTGTGTTCTTTCAAAATGCATTACCTTGGGTTCTAAATTCATGGTCTCTAGGTAAGAAGCGTCTATGACAATCAAACCAGCAAGCCTTGCGACCATTACGGAGTTGAAATGCTTTACTGTCACCCAAGCATTCTGGACACGCAAACGAACCATGTGTGCTCCAACCAGCAAACATACCATATGCAGGAAAATCATGAACTGACCATAGATATGCTCCCCGCATTGTAAAGTTTTGCTTACGTGAAGCATCCCATGTTTTGTAGGATCGGAAATGGCAACAGAGGGGGGGTGAATAGTGCCTTCAAAAATTTGCCCCCAAAGTATTCACTTTAATTTTCTTCCCCGATAGCTAGAGAAGCTATGAAGCGAGAAAATAGATTTTGCTCACTAGTAGCCGGACTGAAATCTTCAAAGAAAACTAATCCAAGAGTTCAAGCACTGAACTGCAACAACAATTGCAATTACTGAGAACTGAAAATCTGCACTCTGAAGAATTCGAAATAGTGATTACACTAACTTAACAATTGCAGCAACTTCATCTAAAGTGCTACTAAAACCAAACTGATTGCTGGCCAAAAGCAACAATATAAAGGCTGAAAATGTTTGCTAATTGGCTGCCTAAAACTGCTGCTTAAACTGAACAAGAATTGCAGATTTTTGATTGCTGAAAACTGCACAAAAGTAAGCAGCAAGACTGCACTCAAACTGCTGCAGAAAATAGACTAGATCTCTGAATTTTACTGCTGAAAACCGAACTGAAGAAGGTGCACAAGCTGCTGAAAATACAGAGTAAATTGGCTGCAGCTCAGGGGTGAAATATGCTGAGAAAAGCTGCTGAAAACAGCCACCCGAAATCTGAAAATCAGCACACTGAAAATTGCAGCTGGCCGACAACAGCAAAAGGAGACTGCTTGATTTCTTCGGACTGAAAGGAAGGAAATACTGCAGAAAAGAACAGCCAGCAAGGATCCCGAAGACAAGTAGCAGCCGACCGAAATGAGGAGCTGTTCGGCAGCAATCCAGTGAGCAGGAAAGGAGCGACCAGCAACCTGCAGTTCGGCAGCAAAGAAAGTGCAGTTCGGCTGCCAACTAAATTTAGAAAACATAAACTGCAGAGAAATACTTGCTGCTGTAAACTGAATTGAGGCTGCACCTTTTCAAAGACTAGAAGCACAGCACCAAGGTCAACCGAAAGCAATGGTGCAGACCAAAGGTACAGACCGAAAATGACAGCAAGGCACAGTAATTACTGAAACTGCAGTTCACAGGAAATTTGCCAAGAAATTTGTGGCCCTTTTTAGATCAAGTAAACTGCACTACAAACTAAACAGCAAGGAGACCACAAGAATCAAAAGATTTCATCATCAGAGCAAGAAATCAAGAGTTTGACAAAAAATCTGAAACCTTGAGCAGATTTCACTTTGCTTTCCATTCTCTAACCCTCTGCCCAAGAACCTGTGAATCTCAGCTGGAGATGATCTTACAGCAAGAAGGCACAAATCTAAAACCACTAAATGAAGGGGAATCAAGATTTCTTAAGGTCCTCTGCCTCTTAAGCCCTAGAACCGTGACAAGCAGAGGAAGTATTGCTCATGAATGAAAAATAAGAAAATCTTTGATTCAGCCATTTGGCTCTTGGGAATTAGCTAACCACCAAGTCTTGAGACATATTCCCATCACAGAGCAAAAGATCAGAGGCTACATTCTCAAGGATTCCTCACAACCTAAAGGCAACTGGAAGAACCAAAATACAGAGAATAGCAAGAAATTAAAAAGGCTTAAACTCAGAACTCCTCAAATTGATTCATAACCATGAATGCTTACAGAGGAATGATTACATATGAGTTTTACAACAGCCCTCTCAAACCCTTTTTCTCACTACATGTTTCAAAGAGGAGAGCTCACACACATGCTCAAGAACTCACAGAGGCTCAAGCACACCACACTAAAGCACACACAAGGAGGAGAGCACTCTCCAGACAACTACTACTCCCTTACCATGCGAACACACACACAGGAGCTTCAAGAACACACACAGACCGCTCCCAGTTCTACTCTTGCTCACACAAACCACTCACGCAGACCACTGGAGCTCATTCTCACTTTGCTGGACGCCCAGGCACAAAGGAATGAGCAGCTCCAACTTTCTCCAACCAGCAAATCAAGAAGTGGCATACGGTCTCCACTCCATACCTCTCATCCAAATGAGGTAATAGTCAAAGCCCAGGGAACAAAATGGAGGGAAAACAGCCATTCCACTCCAAGCCCTAACTAATCTGCTGCCATCCATTAACGGGTCTCCAACCCGTTATCTTCAACCAAAGTCGCTTCCATTTTGCCGCCTTGCGCATTTTACCGAAATGCCCCTGCCGCACTTTCCTGGAAGTTTCCTGTCGACGCACGACCGCACCCGGCATCCTGATCGACTAGACCTCAGCTCCTCCCTGAGCCTAGTCCCGGACCACCTTGCCGCTGCCCGTCGTGTCCACCTCCGGTAGCTTCAGCTCCGGCTCCTCGTCTCTCAACTCGCAACCACCTCAGCAGCCTCGATCATCTTCGACGTCTCCGACCGTCTGGACCTCAACACGTCCTATGCTTAGTCTCGGTCCGCCTCGTCTCACCATGACCTAGCTCCGAAGTCCTGCAGTCACACAGACAAGCAAACCGTCACATAGCACCGCACGAAATAGCATAATCAACATTAGCACAAGTGAATGTACTTAACCCTCAAATACCCAAAACAAATTCAAACTCACTAAAATAACCGTCAATTACTCATCACAAATATGAGGATACCTCTACATGGTCTCTCATGTTTGTACCCCCTTCCACAACTTGATAAGTTCGTCAACTAAAGGTTGCATTAGAATATTTATTTTTTTCCCAGGATGTTCAGGGCCGGGGATAACAAGGCCAAGGAATATGTACTCCGACTTCAACAGCATGCCCGGCGAAATATTTAATGGAGCCATAAACACTGGCCAACATGAGTAAGGAGCAGCACTCAAACTAAATGGTGTGAAACCATCTGTTGCTATAGCAAGGCATACATTTCTAGGATCACTTGCAAAGTTTGGGAAGTCCTCGTCAAATTGTTGCCAAACTTCCCCATCACATGGGTGCACCATCTTACCAGGCATTGACTGACTATGTGACCGCATTAGCTTTGCTGTCTCCTCGTGTGCATACAACCTTTGTAGTCTATCTATAATGGGTAGGTACCGTAATACTTTATGTGGGACTTTATTATGGCCTACCTCGTAGCGAGAGGTATCACATAAATCACACTTGTCTTTATGCTCATTATCTTTCCAGTAAAGCATGCAGTTATTATAACACACATCAATTTTCACATATGGCATTCTGAGACCCTCTAACAACTTTTCTGAACGGTAGAAATGCTCGGACAACTTAGACTCCGGAGGCAAAAGTTCATGAATTATTTGTAATACATCGTCATAGTGTGCAAAAGTTCCGGAGGCGGGGCGGCTGGGCGGAGCTGGGCCGTCGGGGCAGACCTGGGGAGGAGGGGCGGCGGGGTGGACCTGGGGTGGCGGAGTAGACCTGGGGAGGCGGGGCAGAGCTGCGACGTCGGGGCGGACCTGGGGAGGCGGGGCGGCGGGGCGAGGGGATGTGGCGGATCGGAGGAGGTGAGCGATGGGATGGGGCGGAGGAGGCGGGCGAGGGGATGGGGCCGGCGGATCGGAGGAGGTGGGCGAGGGGATGGGGCGGAGGAGGCGGGCGAGGGGCAATGGCGGCTGCGAAAATATCGGGCGGGCTAGCCTCACGGCGAGGGGATATGGGGAAATTTAGCTAGGGTTTTCACTTTTCAGTCCGGCGCGTTGCGAAAATATCGGGCGGGCTGGAATTAGCCTCACGGGCTGGAGAAGCCTCACGGGCTCATCTTCAATTATCCTCACGGTTCACTTAGGACCGTCACAAAAATAGCGTATTTTATTAACGGTTTAAGGAGCCCGACAGGAAAATATATTTTTGTGACGGCGATACGTGCGCCCGTCACAAAAACTGTATATCCCTCACGTTTTATGCACGCTCATCAGGAAAATTAAAACCCGTGAGGGATGATCCGTTTTCTAGTAGTGACCTATCACTATTCCCTACAGTATGTTTGCATTGAGTTACTGCCCGCACTAATGGTTAGTTCTGCTTCTTTTGTTAGACCTCCATTTTCCACTATTCTTTTCATGTCTTTTGTGAAAATTCTTCTTCTACCACAGTTGGTCACTCCTGAATGCCCAACCTCCATATTGCATGCATGGCCTAATGTCTCGCACACAATAAATTGTATTTTGTGTGTTTCTCCTCAAATCTAGTTTGATCAATACAAGAAATGTCTCTCTCCCTCCGGTCTCTCTCTCTCATTAGGAGCAGCACATAGTTAGGGAGAGTTTGACTATTAAACGAACTTTTGAAATGAAAATATCATGTTTCAACTCATAAAACTTTCTAGTAAAAAATTTGACAACTTCCGGCATGGGACATCCAACTTTCAACTTGAAAATTTGGCGTTTCAACGCGGAAATCATCTTTCAGTTCATCACAATTCTAGCTTCCAAATTAAATCATGGATCCGAACTTTCATGTGGCGTGGAGGCAATGAATCCAATGGGCTACGACAGAGTGTGCGAAGAAGACAGGATGACGATGGTGGAAAAAATTACCCCGCAATTACCAACGGTATCTGGGTTTCTCGGAAGGGAAAAAAGAGGCCAAATTTGAATTTGTGAGCTTTCTACAAATTTAGTTTGAGAAAATAGGCCAAAATTGAATTTGTGTGTTTTCTACAAAGTTTGTTTCAAATTGGTGTGTTTATTAAACATTTCTAAAATGTGTGTGCTCTTGAGGGTGTGAGACAAGGAAAATGAGAAAACTGAGGAAGGGATCGATAGAGATGAACGGGAAAGGAAAAGTGTAAAGCATTATAGCGGTGGGACCTACGTGAGATGTGATGGGTTGGCTTGCTCTTTCTAGTCACTCGCACGTGGCGACCCAGCACGGCGTCGGACGACGCGGATGAGCGGTCGCAAGTCTCATGGGAAATCCTCTCCTCTCCTCCTCATGGCCGCAAGTCATCTCTTCCCTAAATGACCAGAAAATTACTTCAATCTTCCAAGCGAATCCTCTTCAGATCAGAATTTCTATTATCTAGCATGTGAACATTAATCTGGAACAGATTGGAAAAGAAAAAGAAAAAGACCGCGTGTTCAGATAGCTAACGGCTGTCAACATTATCGCCTCTCCTCTGATTATTGCATGGACAGTAAGAAAAATTCATATTAATTAATAACTTCCTCTTGAAGAACAAACAATTTGTTGTTTTAGATATGAACTAAGAGTATTTGTACATGTATGAAAAACAAACAATCGATGCCTGCACACATGATAGCTGAACCTGTCATTTGTATGAAAAATCCTCACCAAACTGAAACCCATCAACAGATCTCAATCCCATATTTTTCTACATCGTCTGAGTGTGCACACATGCGCTGAGGGATGTTAACCAACACTCAATTTTGCAGACATGAAGGAATGGGGGGAGGAGATGGATCACATCGGTGCACTGTGGCGCTGGCCAGGCGACCGTGCTGCGCTGTGAGCCGGAGAGAGCCAATGCGGATGGAGGAGGAGGAAGGCAGCTGAGCTGGGGATGGAGACGAAGAACGGCGACGTGGGCCAAGATGGATGCCGTCGGAGCAAGGCATTATGCTCTGGTGTGTTCTCCAGTGGTGGACCGCCGGCTGAAAGCCGAGAGGAGTGGCGACGGAAAGCCCTAGCTAGCTTGGTGGGAACTCCGGGAGAGGAGGAAGAAATGAGTGTGTGGGCTGACGATTTCCTTCCTTTTATAGGATGGTAGAGGCGGGTAAATACTTTGAAATTCAGTTGTAGTGTCCTATTTTCATCCCGCAAAAGCCCAAGAAGCTGCCCTAAGCCAGCTTCCGCTTTCCATGTACAAACTTGGCTTTTGGGGCTTTGGCGTTGGCAATAAGGTAGCCTATTGAGAAGCCAGCTGTTTGGGGGCTGCTTCTGGCTTCTCAAAGGGAAGAGTTAAAGCCGAAGCCACCCAGATAGGGCCTTTATCGGGTGGATGTTTGCTAATTAGCAAATGGCACGCCTAACACGCGATCAGTCGCACGATAGTGAGAGCACGCTATCAGGCGTTGTTAGAATCCAACTGACCCATGTGTTTTCCTTTTCCTCAGTTCTAGTTCACGCACGTCATGAGGCAAAGGGCATATATGAAAAAAAATAGCTTGCTTGATACAGCGTTCTACCATCCACCGTTGAAGAATCTAATCCTATCATTATGTGTTAATGGTAAGTTTTGGTAATTGATGATAACTATTTGTACGTAGGACTAATATTTTCCATGAGGTTGGTAAAATAGGTAGGTCACATGATAAGGATGACTTGTGAAGACGTCATGAGTTGATCATCATCAAGTCAAGATTCAGGATAAAGAATGGTATTATGTATTGATGAGCATCAAGTCAAGATCTCACAAAAAGATGATCATGAGTTGATTATTAAGCCAAGTGAAGACCATCATGTGTTGATAAAAGGCAATCGAAGGATGCATCATGTATTGATGCATATCAAGACAAAGACCCAGACTTAAAATAACGATATTCGTCATCAAATTTCAAGAGAATATGCAAAACAAATATATAACTAGCATAGACTAAGGATGTGTTTATAATATTTTACCGGTCTCGATGTTTAGTTAGGAAACCGAATTACTAGTATAGGTTGCAGTACTATTAAGAGATGTCTTATCTAGTAGCTTAAGTTTTATCATATATTGATATCTCAATCTTATTTGCTCTAGTCATCTATGGTATGATACTATTATTTGTGAAGGTGTTTTGCAAATAGTTAAAACTTATGCATAATTTTTGTAGCATGTGACTAGAATTTACAAATATGTTTTGTAAATAGTTGAGATACATGCTCCCTACTCCTTGTGGCGTGATGTTTAAGTTTGCGAATGTATTTTGCAAATAGTTGAAGCTATACATAATCTATATAGCATGTAACTTAGATCCATGAATGTATTTTACAAACAGTTTGAGTACATGTACCTACACCTTGTGTCATGATTCTAAAGTGTATGAATGTGATTTGCAACTTGTAGAAAATCATGTTTTAATCTTTGTGTGCATGGTACTATAATTTAAATGTGTTTTACAAATATGTCGAAGTACATGCATCTGTCTCTGCTGGAAAATCTCAAGGTGGTATGATCGGCCATATGTTGGTGGTTCAACTAGCCCTGTGTCAGTGGTACAACCGGCTCATGATGAGCGATTGGACTAACTGACAGTACGACCAACTCTGTGTGAGAGGTCAAACTAGCCAACGCGATCTGACAGGCATTATGTGAGCGATCTGATCGGCCTTTGTTGTACAACTAAGTATTTGTTATTGGTAGTATGTTTCTAGAGAGCACTATTATGGTTCTTAGTCAAGCGGTCTAATAAGCCTGTGTGGCAGTTCGACTGAAGCTGACGGTGGTATCGGACCCTGTGTGGGCGATACGATCAACAACAGCTATAATGGCTAGTTTTTTAGCAGTTGCAGAGGAGGCGGTAATGCCAACCTTATGCCTATGGTACTATAGCTTTTCCAGGTTTTTGCTCTCAACAGCTAGTTTCTTTATGTGGGGGCATAAATAACCCTTTGTGTCCGGTTGGGGAGGATGTTGATGCAATATCTTGATTTTCAAAGTTCATTTGAAGCTGTTAAAATAAAATTTCATCATTTTGATTTTTCTGGATTTAATACAAGCTTATAATAAATTTTTAATAATTAAAAGGATTTAATATAACTAATATAAATATTAGCATTTGCTAATATTTTTTGGATTCCTTGTCTCTTAAGAATTTTTCTGGAATTTTCTATGAATTTTTTGGGTATATTTGCTATTTTCTAAAGCTCTTTTGATTTTAATGGAATTTTTTGAAAATAGAAAAACCTCAAAAATCCTACAACAGTAATGGGCTCAGCCCATAACTGTTCATTCGGCCCACCAACCTTAAGCGATCAAATTCCCCATTAACCACATGTCAACCATCTAAGCTACCTGTGCTTTAGTTGTTAGATCTGGTCATTATACATATGTCAGACATTGGACCAAGCCGACATTGTGCATCTGTGCCATCTCATCTCAACCGTCTGATCCCTCCTTCTGCCACATGTTGCTAATCGGGAACGCTGTCTATTGTTCATCTCCTTCCTAGCTTCGCCGCATGTCCGTCCCGCACTCCGCCGCTGCTCACCGTCTCCAACTCAAAACTTTGAGTCGTGCTGTCCGTGGACTCTCGGCATTCGTGCTAGGCATCGGTTATTGTCAGAGAGACAAGGGTAGCAGTTTGTTGTAGGACGGTTGTTGTCAGAGATACGTAGGTAAGATTGTGTGCAGTCATGGAGTATAAACGCACGCTTTAACCACCTTGTCAGACTACCCCACTTCGAGAGTAGGTTAGTTGTTAATTGCAGAATGATCAGACCATCTCAATAGGATTCACGGCTAAGTAGTCGTAGTAGGACTTACGACTAGAAGGTTGTAGCAAAAGCTACGAGTAGGAAGTCGTAACAAATCTTACGACTAGGTAGTCGTAGCAGAACTTATGACTAGGTGGTCGTAGCCATCGCGCCCTTGTTCTTCGCATTCCCGAGTCACTCGCCTAGCCGCTCGTGCATCGCCGTCATTGTACCGAACTTCGCTATTGCCAATGTCCAGTCATCACCACCGTCTTCGTCTCCGTTCTCTGCCGCTCTACTCGTCACCTCTGCCGCTATTCTTCACTGACGGTAAGCATCTCTGCTGTGACTTTCACTCCATCCGGTCTCACCGCCGTCCAACCTTCGGTCAGTTGCCGCCTCGATGTCTGCCTGCTCCACCCAGCCTTGCCAGTCGAACTAGCTCTGCAAGCCGTCGCACCGCTTCACCTTCAGTAGCCAATCTCCAAGCGCCACGCGTTGTCACCGTTTGGACCATCCGAAGGTCCTCAGTCCTCTATACCATTCAATTGTATTAGAACCGTCCGATCATCATCACCCTTTGGATTGTCCGAACGTCGCCATGCCATATGCCAATCACCGTATGCCCCGCGTCGTCACCTCTCCGCCTAGTCTGATCATCCCCGACCATCCGATCATCGTCGTACTATTCAATCATCATCACCGCTTCAGCATAGTCCGAACGTCCTCATCTGGACAGTTTGATCGTTTTCGGATCGACCGATCACCGCGTCAACCCTAGCTGAGTCAGCCGCTTGCATCAGCTGCCACCTCAGCCCTAAGTCCACATCAGCAGCCAATCCATCCTAGTGCTATGTCAACATGCCACGTGTCTTGTCACGTCACCCTACCACGTTAGCACTAGAAGCCCAATCAAACCGCGATGTCAGCAAGCCTACTCACCATGCACTGTTCCACACACCGAGTTTACTGTAGACCAGCTATTCCACACACTGAGTCCACAGCACAATATTTTTTTCTTTCAACATTTTCGTTAGATTTAATATTTCGAAGGCTCGTTCTCTTCCGTCCTAACTCCGGTTGATCCCATTCTTTTTTCTAAATTTATCTAAAATCGAGATCTATCTTTTAGGTCTAGTTTTGAAGTTTTAGAGTTTATTTGAATTTATTTTATGTCTTGTTCATTTTCTCTCTCGTTAGATCATGTCTTTGAAGGAGTGGAAGTAAAACCAAAAGATCAAGATTTCATAACTGAGTAAGGCCAATGCAAGTCGTGTCCTTTGATCTTGTTGAACCTAGATTTTAAATCTATATTTATTTATTTTATTTTAAATTATCATGTATTGCTATTTTATTACAAACCCTTGTATATGGTAGTTATTGTCTAATTTGCCTTAATCCCCCATTTGATAATTTAAATGTTATAATTCTATTATCACTATAGGATAGAAAATTATTTAGTGATATAATACTAGTTATCACATGGGTTACACGTTTAATATGCTTAGCCATGTTTATAGTCTCGTTGGATTCATCATCATATGTGATTAATTAATTAATTTGACTTAATGAGATATTGAACCGTGGTTGGTACCTAAACTATAAAATTATGAGCCATGACATTGATATGTCATTGGTGTTGGTTATACAAAATTAGTTTTCACTTAGGTGAGTGATCGTGTAGTAAAGAGAGCACTGTGGATTCACTTCGAGGGACGTGGATGTCTCGCATGGATAATATCTAAGGACTTAACTTTGTGCGCCATTGATCTAAGCCTTATCATACAAACCACATTTCTAGTATGGGATAGAATCGATTGATTAATTTGTGATATTTCAATTTTAATTTCGTCATTGAGTTGAATATGGTTGCTGATTTCTATGAGACGCAAGAGGGGGCAATTATCAACTAGGTGGTTAACCTACTAGACAGCGAAACCTTAGCGGGTGAAATTGAGTTGTGATTGAGCATTGTAAAGTTCTTGTTGTGATTTTCTCTAACGTGGAGATAATCACATCATATGGGTACAGTTTTGCAATATCTGCAGAGTGTAAAACTATTCGAATAGTCATGTCCCCAGTTATAGACAATACTCGGTGATTCATTGTTTCCTCTCAAAGGACCTGTGCACACCACCACATAGTTAGCTTGTGTGGCATGGCACCTCATCACCATACCTCCTAGGGAAATTGCTATCTATCAAACATGAGTTCAATAATTATGGAATGAAAACTTTCAAATGAAGGAGGAGGATGAATTTAGACAACAAAATGACAACGATCACTTACATTCTCCAACAATGGCAAAAGGATCTCCGATGATGGCTGACTAGCATTAGGGTTAAGGTTCACCTAGTTGAACGAGGGCTACTTGACGATGCGATTGGGGGGAGGTTGGTGGGCGATGACGGCTGAGACGAGTTATTGGGTGGTGTACAGTTGGTGGGGGCATGGAAGAGGTGGCAGTGGGGTGAGGTGATGAGGGCACCACTAACCGTGAGTGGTGGTCAGTGCGACGGGGGCAGTGGTGGAGGCATAGGAAGCTCGCCTAAGAGGAATAAAAAGAAGAGTGGTGGGAGCGTGGGGGGGGGGGGGGATGAGTGTGGAGCAGTAGAGCAACTGATTGGCTTAGGACAACGGCTAGAGTTATAGAGCAGCATGACAATGGCAACAACCTCATGGTCTTCGACATGGGCCGAGGCAGCATACACACTGGAGGAGAAGAGATGAGCAGTGCTTGAGTTGGGCCTTGACTAGAAAAGAGAAGAGATAAAAAGAAGGGAAAGTACAAAAAAAAAAGTAGCGTTCAGTCCCTAACTGTGGACCGAAATAGCCTTCATGTCACCTACAATCTTGCTCCAGTTGATCACTTTTATTATGTTGACTCGGGAAGAACAGATGTAGTTTTTTTTTGTGGAGGAGAGGAGGGAAGGGGAGCAAAATACAAAAACTGAGGAAGAGATAGAGATGAACGGGAAAGGAAAAACATAAAGCCTTATACATGGTGGGACTTGCGTGAGCTGTCATGGGTTGGCTTGCTCTTTCTACTTCCTCACACATCGTGACCCAGTCACAACATCGGACGGTGTGGATGAGGAGTTGCACGCTTTGCCTAACTCGGGATTCGAGTAACGAAGAATTATTGATTAGCAAAATTTACAATGTACCTAATTATTTTGAAAATCTTTTCCATTAATTAATTGGTACAGTAGCAGCTGCCATTCATACATGGATGGATGGCTGCGCTATGGAGTGTGAGGTAGAGAGGTAATTAAATACTTGCCTTACATGGCGCGTACCTGCTCTCGCCCACGCGCCTCGCTCTCCCGCGGCTATTTATATCCCCGCAACAGGAGGCGCGCCTCCCCACGCAGCTACATCACAATCCCAGTAGAAAACCCCTGGAAAAACCCTAGCTCTAGTAGGAAATCCTCTCCTCCCCATGGCCGCGGACAAGAATCCCTCGCCGGCGCCGATGCAGCCAGAGCGCCCCGGCGTCGTGAGCCTCCGCCTCCGCCGCCCACTGCAGCGCGACCACGCCAAGGGAGGAGAGCGCAGCGCCGTGCGAGGAGGGAAGCAGGCTGCTGCCCTCCCGCGCCGTGGCTCGCGGCCGCGTGCGGGTGGGGAAGAAGGCGGCCGGCGTCGTGAGGGTGCTGGTCGTGCCGGCAACGGGGGGCTGTGGTCGGGTTCGCCGCCACCGCGTCGGAGTGGGGGAGACGGAGGCCGGCGTCGTGAGGGTGCTGGAGTAGCTGGTCACGGCGGCGACGGGGAGCTGTCGGCTTGGTCGGCGTCTGCCGGCGGTGCTGCGGTGAAGTGTGGGAGCGGGGTGGTGCACACGTGCCACGTGTGCTTCAAGACCTTCGATCGGGTCAAGGCGCTGCACGGGCACAAGAGGAGCTGCCGCGCCGCCTCCGAGGAGCTGCCACCTGCGGCGCCGCAGCAGGAGAGGGAAAAGAAGCAGAGGGTCGAGAAGAAGGCTGACGACGCGGGCCTGCTCGCCAGGGCGTTGGAGCGGAGCTGGGCCATGACCAGGCGGCGCCGGCCCGGTCGGAGCCCTAACCATGGCGGGGGAGAGTCACGGGCGCCGCCAACGAAGGGGGCGCGTGTGGCAGCCCAAGACAGGGCTCCAATCGCGGCTATCCTGCGCAAGGAGACCAGGCTGCAGGTGGGGGAGGCGGACCTGGACCAGCCCTGGGCCACCGAGATGGTGCGCGGCGCACAAGGCCTCATGCTCTTGAACTCCGGCAAGAAGGGCCCGGTCGCCGGCGGCCACAGCGGGCAGTGCGTCGTCACCTTCGCCGTTCCCCCGCCTGCCAAGATCCCCGAGGTGATAGTAATCGACGAGGATGAGGACGACGACGCCGAGCGTAACAACGCCGTCACACAGATCAACACCTCCGCCGTGACTATTGCAATTTCAGCTCCTGATGCGACGGCAACTGTGACGGTTGCACCAGCCCGTAATGCTGCGGCAGCCGCCGTGACCATCACAACAGCTCCTGCCACGCCGTCGGCTGTGGCCACTGCAGCTGCGCCTGACGCAGCAAAGGGCACGGAGATCGCTTCCAGCAATGGCAATGGTGGCGTTGCTGCCGCTGCTGGTGCATGTGATGAGATCAAGGTGTACCGTTGCCCAAAGTGTTTCAACAAGACCTTCCCCAGCTACCAGGCGCTGGGGGGCCACATGGCCTACCACAAGATCAGCGAGAAGAGGGCCAAGGAGCTGCAGGACATCAAGGACGTCGCCGCCGCCGTGGCGGTGGTGATGAACGGGAGAGAGCAGCACGTGTGCAACAAGTGCAGCAAGACGTTCCCGACCGGGCAGGCGCTCGGAGGGCACATGCGGCTGCACTACACCGGCCCGCTGCTCGGCGCAGGCAAAACCGCGGCCTGGGCTGCCCCTTCCACTGCCAGCGGCTTCTCGCTCCCTAGCCCTGCTGCTGCTGGCAGCTCTACGTTCGTGTTCACTTTGCTCAATCAGGAGAAGGAGGAGCCACCAAAAGAGATGGCGATGACCGGCAATACTGTGCCCGTCCGTGTCCCAGCTGGCACTGCCTTCCGCCTGTCACTCCCTGCTTCCACCAACGGCAGCTTCCCCCTGGCTTTCGCCGCACCGAAGCAGGAGGTGGAGAAGACACCGGAAGTGATGGCGATGGCGCCTTGCAACGGTGCACGCAGGGGCTTCCGTCTCTTCGGCATCGACATTGCTGAAGGTATAAAGGAAGAACCAGAGGAGTAGGTCAAGTGAAAGGAGTGTAGCTGATCCTTCTGTCAGTGTTTCAGGAGCTAGCAATTTAGCATGACAAAAGCTTTAGACAGATAGGATGCTTTTGGGTTTACTGTTAGTCCGTCACTTCGTAGTTGCTTTTCTGCTGTTGATTTAGTCCATCCATACCAGAGCTTGCAGGCTGTGTAGGGTTGCCGTATCAAGATCGTATGTTGGTTTAGATTTTACAGAGGTCATACCAGAGCTGTAGCCTGTAGGCTTCCCATATCAGTTGTATGAGTTTTCTGATGGAACAAAGTTGTAAGAGTTATTTGAATAATGTATGTTGGTTGTTTGTCACCAAACGAAAATGATCTAGGACTTTGCATCTTACTCGTACTTCTCTCTGAATGTGCATCAATATTGTGTCAGAAATAATCAAGCTGTATCAAATCTCCTCCTTGCATACAGCGCAAAAGCAAACTGGAGAAGTTCTGAGGTCAGAGAATGTAACTAGACTTCTATATTCTGAATTGCCAATCTTGCGGCAATCATACCGATGTTATGTTCTACGTACTCGATTCCACTGGTTAGTCTTTCCAGATTGTCTGTTCAATCCATAGCTTGTATTTTTGCAGGGTAAGAAGCTCTGCATCTAGCATACCTGTAGTGCATGATTTTGATGTTAGATTAGACTACATGAAGTTGATCTGGATGCAGCATGTCTTTGGTTGGTCATTCCACGTAAGATTGACATATCTCATTGAAGACTTAGAATGATCTGTTGTCACCTGAAACTGTTTGGTACGCGGCAAAGGAGAGACGTTATGGGAGCCCAGGGATAAAAGCTTCATTGTACTCCTCGAAAATTTCTTTCTCGGAGGACCACAGTAGAAAGCCCTTGATGTTGGTTTGCAGCGGCTCATCCTCAAGCGCCTACATGGCAAAGTTATGATGTCAGAAGACATGGATAAAACCATTATTCAGCATTCGCAAATTGCTGGAAGGAACTAAGATAGTGACTAAACCTTCAGCTTCATTTGTAGGCTGTGTAAATTGCACAGGGACTCTCTTAGCTTGGAAACTCTCATGCCCAATTCAATATAGTTGACAGTTTGACAGAAACGTCACCACGCAAGTAAGGTTCCATCTGGATCAATCAAGAGTGTGACCATCTAAAATAGGAGTGAAAGAACAGAGGTATTGTGAACGGTAGCCACATAAAACAGTAAATAGAATTCAGGGTTTTAAAAGAGCATCTGCCTGGCCATTCCTTTATTTCTGTAGTTTCTTTTTAGCAGTGCCCTAGGATGCCCCGATACGCGATATACGGGTACGGTGATACGATATTTTCCAAAAACAAGGATACATCGATACGGTATATATATGTGTGTGTGTGTGTGTGTGTATATATATATATATATATATATATATATATATATATATATATATATATATATATATATAGTTGAAAATAAAAATTATAAACAGGCTATGAGAGGGAGAAATTGATATTTCCTTGATGAAATGCTACAGACTAGTTTTCTTCTTCAGCCTCTTCAACTTCACTCTGAAGCTGCTGAAGGATAGCTATTGTCACCTTTGGGCACATTCTGATCCTGACATTGGATTTTTTAAGCAAGTGTGCTTTAATTCTACAGTAGCTTCCACAGTATTCCCAGGCACAATACTTGCATCTGAATTGCACATTTCCTCCACCACCTGGTAATCTCTCCAGAATATCAACATGCTTCCACAACGGCTTGTTGTTTACATCAATTGGATCCATCTCCTAAAATAGCAAGAGATACAGTTTCAAAATAGCAAATAATAATCACCATGTAGTATATAGTAAACAAGTAAACACCATAGAATAATTAATTTTTAGAAACTTTATGGCGTATTGTCAAGGGACAACAAAAATATATTGCATATTGCCAATTCCCTCTCTCAAATGGTCCTCGCGATTTGCTGAAACCAGCAGCGAGCGACACAAACAGCTCCAAGTCAGATCCCCTCTCCGACTCTCGCTCCAGATCTCGCGTCTCTCCCATGACCGCTCCCCTTCCTCGGATCTAACCATTCCCCCTCGCTGCGACCGGAGGAGAGATCTGCGCGCGCGTGGCCATGGCGAGCGCCGCAGGGGGCTTCGTCACGCGGGCCTTCGAGGCCATGCTCAAGGAGTGCTCCGCCAACCACGGCCGGAGGAGCGGAGCGGCAGGGGGAGCGGAGGGGGGAAGCGGCGGGGGGGGGGGAGAAGTACCTCCGTTCAGTGGCGTAGCCAGGAATAAATTTGAGGGGGGCTGAACTATTTATATGTTTAAACTAAGGTAACAAATTTAGTCTTTTACTCGTATGAAATTTGAAATGTACATAAAAATTACATAATTAGATAGAGACAAATAATGAAAAACAGAGAAATACAAAGTACGTACCTCAATAATAGAAAGCGCATATCCAAAAATATATAACTATTCTGCTTTAAGTGTGGAATTGTGATAAATCACCTATGTACGAAACACATCAAAATTAGTGATATAATAGCAAATTGTGAATGACAATGAAAATTTACATAATATGAAACATACCAAAATTAAGTTAATTTCTATCCGTACAGAGCTATAAAAATTATATTGATAAAGACTAAACTATCTATATACATCTATAATGAATTGCAAATTTATAATGAATTAATTATAAAGACTAAACTATCTATATACATTGAACCTAAAAATCTAAACTCTAAACTGTAAAATACTAAATTGATAAAAAAATACTAAGAAGACATTACTCAAAAAAATTACTGATTTTTTTTCACTGATCCTATTTGCTCGGCCCTTCACGGCTTCACCCTATTTCACTCGGCCGCTGAGCCGCTGCTCGCCTTCTCCCATCTCTCCGCCCGGCGCTCCTATCTTACTGAGGCAACAACCTCCCCGCCGCCCTTATTTCTCTGATTCTCTCCGCTCCAATCCCCGGCCCCTCCCCGCCTCCCACCTCCGCTCCCGGCTCCCCGCCTCCCACCTCCGCTCCGGCGCTTCGACGCTCCGCCCTCCCCCCTCCGCTCCACCCGCCCCCTCTGCGCCACGCCTCCCCCTCCGCTCCCGGCTCCCCGCCTCCCCCTCCGCTCCGGCTCCGACCTCCACTGACCGCTCCGCTCCCCGCCTCCGGCCTCCCCCCTCCGCTCCGCTCCGCTCCCGCCTCGCCTCCCGCTCCAATCCCTCGCCGGCGTCACCGCCAGGCGCTAGATCCGCCCGCTCGGCCTCTCACGCGTCGCCGCCACATCTGGCTTCTGCAGCTCTGCTCTTCGGCACTTCAGCAGGCGTAGTTTCGCCCCCAGCCCCCCCTTTGTGTTGCTATTGCTGTGTGAATAGAAAGATTGCTATTTGCTATGTTTGCTAGGTTTGTGACTTGGTCTATTGTGGACTTTGTTGGGCCTCTTTGCTGGACTTGTGAGTTGTATCTTTGCTGGGCTTTACTCAGGTGCCGTGGATGGGGGCCGAACCGGCGAGAGAGGCGTGAGCTTGGTCGCTCGGGAGGGGTTCTACCGGGGAGGTGAGGCTTGAGCCTCACTAAGCCCCCCCTTGGCTTCGCCCCTGCATCCGTTGAATGGCAGAGCAGCGGACCTCCAGACGGCGGATCTCCGGCAAGTGGACCTCCAGGCGATGGATCTCCGACAGACAGACCTCCAGGCGGTGGGGGCGACCAGGGGGAGAGCAGTGGCGGTGGGAGAGGCGGGACGACTGCAGCGGCGGGAGAGGCGGGGCTGCTGCGACGGCGGGAGAGGCGGCTGTAGCAGCGGGGCTGCGACGGCGGGAGAGGCGGGGTGGCTGCGGCGGCGGGAGAGGTGGCTGCAGCGGCGGGGGAGGCGGGGCTGCTGCAGCAGCGGGAGAGGCACTGGCGGCGGTGGATCTCAAGGCGGATCGCTTGGCGAGGCAGTACTGCCGGCGGACTCAGCGGCGATGGCGCGAGGCTGAGGAGAGGCGCGCGGATGTGCTGGAGCATGGCGGGAGCCGGGAGAGGATAGAGTTTCGAGAGGGCGGAGGCAGGTAATACTCGCGCGTTGGGCTGTGTTCGCTGGGCCGTTTCGCTGCTGGGCTAGAAATTAAATGGGCTACCGTATTGCCGCGGTATTGCCCCGTATCGGAGCCATATCGGGGGTTTTTTAATTTATTTTTCGGCTGAATTTCGCCGATACTCTGCCGATACCGTATCGCCGCGTATCGAAACGTATCGCCGTATCGGATACGTATTGGACACGGATACAACAGTTCAGCAAAGTATCGGTGCTTCCTAGGCAGTGCCAAAATAATTCAGAACTAACACAAAAATCGACCTATCTATAAACTTCAGTAAATAAACATAAAGATCCCGCTCTATGGGTATTACAGTAAAAACGGGAATGTGATAGTTTGGTAAAGCATGAGAAAAAGACCTTCGAAGGGATTATGCACACAATTAAAAGAAGTTATGAAGTACATACAAAGTTGTTAATTAACATCACCAAGAATTAACTATAGGATTTTTTACGGTACACCACGTGATCTAATGGCTATTATTCCATATAGTGATCTACTACCTTCTAGGTGGTAAGAGAGCACTTATGACCTTCCAGAGGTTAATATTTCCTTTACACATCATTTCTCATTAAAGGGAAATAATCAAATGGAAAGAAATCAATGTTTAAAAGAAAGCAATTAATTGTAGTAAATACTGTCCTTTATCTCTTGCAAAAAAACCTTCTTTATGGAGATTTAATCACGCACGGTTACTCTACAGTGCAACAAAATATTGAATTCAAATTGCTTAGTTTGAAATGAAATGTATTAAATTCTAGCATTGATATCAGACTACTTTATCCTGAAAATTTTCAACTTCCTATTGATTTCGATAGTTAATTTCAAAACCAAACTAGATTTTAGTTTAACCTATTATTAAAAAATTAAATTCAGATATTATATTAATATATATATATATATCATTTTAAATTTTGAATTAGTATGGAGTACATATTTCATATTTAACAAATAAATGATATATATATAAACACTAACCAATGCGCAGGTATAAAATACCCGACAAAGTTACTGATATTTCTGAATGAAGTTACCATCGGTTCTGAATAAAGTTATTGCTCAGCCTTCACAGTGTCGAACAGTTACTGACGTTTCTAAATGAAGTTACCATCGGTAGCGACTGAAGTTACTGCTGAACGCAAACAATACAGCCGGTGGTAACTTTCTTCACAGCTGATGATAACTTGCCAGGGTGCAAAACTGCGCGTAGAATAGCGCTAACGTGTGTGTCTATAACGAGGATATAATAATTCTCAAATTATTACGTCATTATATTCTTTGAGTATAGCCCTTATTGATAAGAGAGATTTTACAGGGTAGTCGTAAGCTTTTCTGTGACACTCCTTAGTCGAAAGCTATTTTACGATCATACAGTAATCGTAAGTCCTTTTACGACCACTTACTCGTAAGTTATTCTACGACCACCATATAGTCATAAATTGTCCTGCAACCACACTGTGGTCATGAACTCTCCTGCGACTAGCTAATCCCCGACTAACTTATTAGGCGGTTAGAACGTGCGCTTTCTATAATAACTACATATAATCTCTCTATGACAACAACCGCCGTATGATGAATGGGATACCGCATCTCTATGATAATAACTTATGTCGGATGGTTATCACTTGAAGCGTTAAAGCATCTCTTGGTGTGGAACAACGGCCACCACTTCGCCAACTATAAAAGGTTGATATTGGAGAGAAAGGGGATCGGATCCGAATCAAGCAAGACACAGTGCAAAGCATTTCACATTACATTCTCAATTGTAATCAATTCTATGAGCAATAGCCACACAAGAGTAGGGTTGTTATTCTCTCAAGAGAAGGTCCGAACCTATATAAAATCCCCATGTCTTCTCTCTGTATGATCATAGCTAGGTTTACAAGAGTTTTGAATCTAAGAAATCATACGTAAGATCAGTATTAAAACACCGATAGTTGGCGCTATCTGTGGGGAGACTTCTTCCAAGACTCTGGTAATTTTCTTGTCGACAAGTCTCTTCTCATGGTAGGAGAGTGGAATGAGGAGAATTGGTTTGACCTAGCCGACAACACAGATCTTGACATGGATACCTGCTACGACTACAAAAAAAATGATGATTGCTTTTGACGGTGAGGCTGTTTCTAGAGACCCATCCCGAGATCTCGGAGACCACACCACGGGAAAGGCTGAGGAGGGATCTTCATCCCCCGCAGTGGTACGCCCAATGGAGGAACCAGTTTTCTTAAATGGCAAGGGTCAATCTGACCATGAACATGACTAACAACACAACGATGGGCCTACCCCCAAGTGTTCGAGTCCCCAAGCGACCGTCCGATCAGGCTCGATGAGTCCTAGAATCTGTCATTCCGGAAATTCATCAACAACTGGTGATCGTGACTCTTCAGTTGTCCCCGCACAGAATGTGGGTGGGCTCCCTACGAGTTCGTCCACACTCGCATGGTTCAACTCTAGTCGGAGACAGCTATAACCTAGACTTCCCCTTTCTAGAGGGGCTTATTCCATGCCATCAGGTTGTATCGTTGGACAACTCCTCAAGTCAGGAGGCGTCTAACACAAGTGGAGATCCTGTTAAGAAGATTTTGCCCTCCCTGTAGATTCCAATCGCTCTCTCGGAGGAAGGCTAAGGGTGCTCTCCACCGATCACACACTGCCACCCCTTGTGAGGATGGTGAGGAGACCTCAGTGATGAGCCGGGTTAGTTCTCTGATGAGTGTGGGAGAAATCGTAGAAATAATCGCTCTCCTTTAAGGCGGCCTCAACCAGCCTTAGATATTGAGGATCTCGAGACCATTCGAAGGAGATGACTAATTGCCTAAAGGTCTTTGCCTGGGCAAATCCAGTACCAGTCTGAAGAGGCTCAAGATCTTCAACGCATCAACAACTTACTCAAGAACTCGAATCAAGAACTACGCATATTTCTTTTTTTTTCCGCTGCTAGATTTTGAGTCCTTCGGGCTAGTGAGATTATAAGCTTGGCCATAATGTCGTACTTTGATAAATATTAATATTTGAGTTTTTTCTTTATTTTAGCGTATATATGATTGATATTTCATCTATGTTAAACTGTGTGCACTAGCGTGATCTTAGACTAGTGTGGTATACACAGAGAGTCCGGATTTGCATATTTGGGTCTCGACAATACTCTGGTAGCAAAAGCCTGGAACGAGTCGACGCTAGGGGTTCCTTCTAGTGGGTAGAACTACATGCAGAAAGAAAAGATTTCGATTAGGTAGTCGTTACCATATTTCGACCAGGTTAATCAAATCGAAGACATAGGTAGTGAGATGATCGTTTGAGTTGCTTCTTTCATATCCACCCAACGTGTTCATAGATGATCCAATTGTTTTGTTTTAGCAGTAAGAGTTTAGGTACATCGTATCACTAGAAAGCTCCTTCTAATGGGCAGGACCACATACAGAGAGGAGAGATTTCGACTAGTGTTGTCCCCTTCTCTGACTAGGTAAAACTAATTGAAATTACTAGGAATAGTCGAGTAGACATGAAAGAACTCTTACTAGACAAATATAAAAAGATTGGGAACACCAAAACTTTATTGCCAAATAAATGAGAATATTAGATGTAAAATTTACGCAGTTGGTCAATATTTTAAGAATTTGAAAGAACCTAACCTTCTTCCATAGAAAGTCGTACAGAGCCCAATCGTGTGACTTCGACTACAATGTAAGGACCTTCCTACTTAGGGGAAAACTTGTTCCGATTAGACTGGGATTGGATTTTTCTCAATACCAAGTCACCTACAGCAAAGCTGCGAGATTAGACCTTATGATTGTAGTACTTACGCATGGACTGCAGATAGACTGCCGATCAGATCAAGGCTTGGTTCCTTCTTTCTCCGAGCAAGTTGATATCATTTGCTCGAAGTTGCTCTTGGTTGGAGTCGTTAAAATTTGCAACCCTTGCTGACCGTATTTTTAGTTCTACAGGAAGCATGGCTTCTGCTCCAAAGACTAAGAAGAAAGGAGTTTCTCCAGTTGCTCAACTAGGAGTCGTGCGAATTGCCTATAATACTAAAGAGAGTTCTTGTACCCAAACCCTCGAGCGTTTTACCAACTGATCGAAGACTCGAGTTTTTATCTCTTGCATTATCTGCCCAGTCGCGTGCTCCACCGCACCATTGTTTTGAGGTTGTGAGCCACTGAGGCATAGCAAAGCTTGGTACCGAACTGATCGAAAAACTCTTGAAATACCATTGTCTGTAATTATACGACTTGGGACTTCAAACCGAGTAATTACACTTCTCATCATAAACTTTTTTGCACCTTCTATTGTTATTCGAGTTACTGATTTGATCTCTATCCATTTTGTAAACGTATCGATAGCCACAAAAAGGAACTCGAAGTCCCCTGGCGCTCGCGGAAATGGTCCGAGGATGTCTAATTCCCAGGTTGCAAATGGCCATGAAAGAGGAATTGCTAGTAGTGCCTGAGCTGGCTGGTGTATTTGCTAGTTATGAAACTGGCATCCTACACATTTCTTAACCAACTCTTTGGCGTCATTGAGGACTGTTGGCCAGTAGAAACCTTGTTAAAATGCCTTACTGATCAACATTTTGTAGGATGTATGTGCCTTACAGATGCCTCCATGTATATCATTGAGGAGTTGCAACCCCTCTACGATATACATCGCATGAGAATGCCTTGAGTACTTCGCTTATATAATACCCCTTCGACTAAGGTATACATTTTGGTTTTCCGGGACAAACAATCTGCTTCCAAATCGTCTTCGGGTATAGAACCTTTTGAAGATACTTATAGATGGTTGACATCCAGGTATCTTCGCACTCAATAGATGCCATCTCATTAGGAGTTGTCTCTAGTCCTTCGACCAAAGACGGCTTCCAGAGTTGCTCTAAGAAGACTCCTGATGGTACTGGTGATCGGGAAGAACCTAGTCGAACTAACTGGTCTGCGAGAAAGTTATCCTTCCGAGGGATATACTGCAACTCGAGACCGAAAACTAACCTTAATTAGGTTATTTTATACTTTACTATTTTAGGTGTAACTTAATTAGTAGGTAGCTGTTTCCATATTAGTTATTTGCATTAGACCAAAACTAACCTTATTCAATCAACGGCTCAGATTTCAACCTTCTCTTACCTCTAGAGTGGTAAGATGAGGTACCTTAAAAGAGCTCTTAAGTATAATATGATGTGTACATCAACATTGAAATAACATTTTATACTCAAGAACCAGAAATGAGCTTACCTGCAAAAGGTTCATAATGTTCACACGGCATACACCTCTAATTGACACCAATGTTCCAATCTCCAGCTTTTCAACCTACACTACAGACAAACCATTGAGTAGAAAAGGAGAACAACCCTAACCGGAACCCTGTCATCAAATTAGTCGAAACATTTCATCTGAAGGACAAGAACTTACACTTCTATCTGGACCAAACAACTATATCTTACAGCAAAGGAAGCTTTAGGAGAGCTTGATACAACTGGATTGAGCACAAAGTGCACAAAAGAATTTTTCCTCCTATACAAGGCCTGTTGAGTGAAAAATTAGAAACAGCAGCAAAATAATATTGCATGCCACTCTACTCAAAGTTTGCGTTATAACAATTCAATGACAGCAATATGCAGTTCTTGTGTTTCAAGAATGATGTGCGACAATCCCATTCTACTGGTCACAGCACCCCTTCACTGCAATTGTAATGAAGGATACCATGCCAAGACTTGTTAAATCTGTTTTCATTCCATCATAAATCTACACACATATATTTGAACAATATTTTTTTATGTGGCAGAAAAGCTGGATTATGTCATGTCAACAAAAAACAAAATATATTGCAACAGCAAAATAGTATGAAACAAGTGATTGAGCCAATGGTAATTACCTCTTCTAGCAATGCGATATACCTTGCTTCATACAAGTGCAGAGTCTTGCATTCGGATGGAATCAACACCTACAATATTTTCATTATATTAGCAACATCCTAGTGATTTCATTCATAATACAAAATGCATATTGTAAGCATGATGCTGAATAACTGATCCAGGTAATTATTTTCATTTGAGCTGATAACAATTCAGGAAACTTAATTTGTGCAGCATAAATACAGAGGCCAACTCATTGACTAGAAATAGTGCAGATTCGAATATATAATTTACAATTACTTCCCTAAGTTGGTTAAAAAGAAAAGGAAACAATTCAGTTGTTTTCGATTGTAACAGTAGGAAAGGATACTATTGAATATATATATATATATAGGAAAAATACTTTCTACACCCGGGTGTAATTACACCCACCTCTAATATACCACCTAAACGAATTTGAAATACTCCTTTATCACTTTGTATATACTTGTATACTAATTATAAGATACTTCAATGTGAACCACATGAAAAAATTGTAAGGGAGTTCGTAATTTTTAGCGTATTTTGTAAATACCTTTATATACGCACATAAAAAGGAGTATGTCAAAAAAATTTACATACTACCTCTGAAAAATTGTTCATACCACCTAGATGGTCTTAAATACTCGTATACTACACGTACATACCCTCCGTTACGCTAGATACTCCCTACGGTATGAGATACGTCATAGGGTGTAATTACACCCGGGTGTAGAAAAGAGGCTTCCTATATATATATATATATATATAAACGATAAAGGAGTTCATAATTACAAGACAAAAAAAGGAAAAACAACAAAAGGAGATCTTAAAAAAGACTAGCTAGCCAACTTTGAATTGCCACTAAATATTTTCCTTTTGCTCCATGGATAACCATGGCAAATTCATGTTTGAAGCTCCTTTTCCAACTGTCATTTGTTGGATCAACGATATCAAACACGTTTCGGTTATCAAATGCTCTAGCTGGCCAGAATGATTATTTCCATAAAGAACAGTTGCTGCAATCCTTGTATCTGATTTTCAAAAGCTTCAAAACTGAAGGTATCGACTAGCGCGCAACTGGGTGCGTGTCAGGTTTAATGCGCACCCAGCTGGCCCTTTCCTTTCATTCTATAAGGAGAGCACACACCCACCTAGCTCCCACTTGCTTCACTTCGCCCACCTCGCTTGGTCCCCTCGCTATTCCTGGGCCACTAGCCATTTATGGCCAAACGCATGGCCCATGCGAACACATGCGCAAATTTGTCAGAATATAAAATTTATCACCCTTCTACAGATGAGCCAGCTAATATCATGGTATATGTATCGCAATATTATCACTGGGTTGACACAAAAATGCACCGAGTTAAAAAAAAAACCACCAATTCCATACCAAGTTACCCCTTCTACAGATTCAACAAGTTATCACCAAAGTTCTCTATATTTCCTCTACAAATTTAATTGGCACTATATGTAGCTGAGAAGAAATATGTTGTTCACACGAAAACCACACACATAGAATCTGGACTAAACCAGAGAAAACATATGTAGCTAAAACTATTAGATAGCAATTGAAGATCTGAGATACAGTCAGAAAATCCGTGCAGCAATTGGATTCTGCCAGCAAATGAAGTTCTGGCATTATTGAGCAAAGGGGCATCCGAGGAGAGACGATACAAGGTAAACTATTCAGTTGTTGCAAAGGCAGCAAGCAGCTAGAGGGACATCAAATCATAGCACCGCGATAAATTCATCAATAATTCCTCTAGGCAAAAAAAATCCATGGTATTGTTGCAGTTTGCATATGCTGATCGCTACAACTTATAGATGTCAGCAACGCCGTTAATAGGTTCCTGAAGAAAACAATTCTCGCTAAAACAAGCCCGTCTAGCACACTGCTATTACCATACAAACCTGGCAGTGATGAGTGATGCATTACTTTTGCTTTAGATGTGTGCATATGCTATTTCATTTAACCTTCAATAAGACACTGCACATTCGTATGGAAAAAGGAACAAACGTTCCGAACATTAACGGGCTACATCTACAATGCTTCGTCAAGACAAA
Organism: Melocanna baccifera; assembly: GCA_036346265.1. Classification (NCBI taxonomy): domain Eukaryota; kingdom Viridiplantae; phylum Streptophyta; class Magnoliopsida; order Poales; family Poaceae; genus Melocanna; species Melocanna baccifera. Next base: position 16,911,875 of record CM070707.1, on the reverse strand, counting down.
TTTTCATCAGAAACTCTTGCCATCTCCACTAGCATCAACACTTTGGCTGATTCATTCAACTAATGTGGTCTATTAATCTAAACCCAACAAGAGATCATTGAATACCTCATCTCAGTCATCCTGTCTAATGGAAAGAAACATCACAGTTCTCAAATTTTCTAATTCGAATCCACCCCGACATACCAGCAAAGAAATTATGTCGAGAACCGAACCAATTCCACTCCTTCAAATCGAGCATTTGACCGATTATGAACTCCGGTCTCGCTAAGCTATATCATCGGGCTCCATCTAACAGTGGGAATCCAGAGTGTTATTATCCCATATGTCAACCAAATCACTAGAAAGGAGCACCTTTTTTGTTCAGAAACCTTACCTCTGCGGGCTGGAACGGGAGGATGGGGGAGGTCGAGCGACGGGGGTGGCGGCGAGGACGAGCAGCGGGTGGCGCGGAGCTGGCGCCGGCGCGTCGGGCACGCGAGGAGGGGATGGAAGGGACTAGGGTTCGGTGCTGAGGGGGAAAGGAGGCGGCCATGGATAACCGCGGCGGGAGGGAGTGGGGGGTGGTTCGGATCTTAGAGGTTGGGGATGGCGGGAGCCGGGATAATGATGAGCGGTTTTTTCTGTTCTTTTCCCCTTTTGCCCCCTTTTGGTTTCTTGAGGAACTTGAATCTGGAAACTCCAGGCACGATTGCTGGGAAGCAAATTTTCTCCCCCACATGCTGCCATGTACTCCCTCGGGCGACATGACAGCATCTAAAGGAGGGCCTCCTCTATGGCATTTTTTTCGCGATTGCTGTGAGTGAAGATAATAGACATCAAGGACTCTTAAGCAAACAAGATATAGGAGTGTTTTACACGAACCAATAATCATCTATTCAACATGCCGCAACTGATCGGCAAAGTTATAACATGATGAGCTGATTCATTTTGGTTAAAGTAAAACATACGGTTAATTCACTATTACAGAAAGGGTTATCACAAATAGTTCAAAAACATTATCACAGACAATTTTATGAGTCGTCTGAGTTTATGGGTCAGTAATGACATAAGGTCATCACAGATGACTTTTGAACCGTCTGTGATGCAACTATCGTATACAATTTTAACAACAAACTGCCTGTGATAATTGACTATCACAGATGATTTTTAGTAGAAACCATATGTGATATCTAATATATCACAGACAATTTCAACTACAAACCGCCTGTGATATTAAACTATTACAGAAAATTTGTAGTTGAAACCGTCTGTGATACATTAGATATCATAGATGATTTCTACTAAAAACCATCTGTGATAAGCAATTATCACATACGGTTATTAGTTAATAACCGTATGTGAAATTATTTTTTATTCTTAAATCTATTTCTGTTTATTAGTTAGTCTCAAGAAATGCTAGCCATGCCTTATGAAACAAGCAAATCAATACAGTATACATTCAATTCACATTTATTCATTTCAGAAACAAGAACATTCATTTTCACAAATTAATTAACAGAAATAAAATAAATTATCCACCATCAACAAATACACACATGTATTATTAAGCTCAATCTTATCACAATCAAATTTATTCTATATTGTGGAACTCACCATCCAATTTTATGACTTTAGACATCAAGAAGTACGCACATTGTCCTCGAATTTATATGAGGTCTTCCTGTTTCAACGCAGTTGTAACGATAGACATAACCTGTCAATAGGATATTGATATCGTGCATACATATATAAATTGATCAGTATGAAATAACTATTGCAAGATTGACAAACCTGATGATCATTAGTCTTTGAGGAATCGAAGAGTAGTTACATGTGGTGGCAAATATAGAATCCACGGGTATTGCCTGGTAGCTGCTAGCGACACTGCAAGAAAAGAATTTGTCAATTTGAGAGGCACTACTACAAAGTGTTAGATAGGATTAATGTGTATTAGCGAATACCAGAAAATCTAGATCATGTCATAGGGCATTGATTCCTCTCTTGGATTTCCATACATATGCAACGTATGTGGCGAACAACCTACGTAATTTCAAAAAATTTGCCTTAATCACTGAAAATGAAGAAAAGACTACAATAGAGTTATCTATAGAGGAAATGTGTTTACCTGTTGATTAATTGTTGGACAACTGTGAAGTCGGTTTTGATCCTCTTTAGGAAATCAAGGTATATTACCATATTCTATTCTGGTATAATTACAATTAGAATCCAATGAAGCCTACACAGGTATGCTGTCATGCTCATTAAACCAAAGTTCGTGTTACTTATAAAGTACAAATCAATAAGTATAGCCACTAGTACATCACTTACTTCTAGTTATAGGGTATAATTATGAATTCTTTGTTGCGGTGAGCCACCAATACCGTCATCCTGTAATTCTTGACAAAAAATGCATCCTCCTTGATGATATCCATGGAGGCTAAGTGTGGGTCGAGGAAACTAACTGGTGATTTCGTTAATCTGGTTTCAGTTACCATATACACACACAAAAAAAGTAATGAGTTATATATGACATTTATCGGTATTACATGAACGTAGACTATGAATCTATACACTTATAGTATCCAGCATCGAATGAGTGAGGCGTTGAGCGTGTCAAGAGTGAAGAGATTGAATAAGTCCTCGAAAGTCATCGTGAAGACACAGTCATGAATATCGTGTTGAAGATGATGCGACCTGAACTTGATGGTGAGACCCGAGTGTCGTTGTCCCTATGGCTTGTTAGCCTGTTCCACGTACCATGCATGCAATATCTGACAAGCTAGTCCTAGGGTTAGGAGGCGTTCTTTTGGGACGACCAACAACTCATCTAGCATGAATTTTTGGGCCAATGCAAGTAAGAGATATCATCATCGGTCTTCTTCAGTTTGCCCTTACCACCTCGGTTGTAGATCAACTTCACTGTAGTCAACCGTAAACGTATCTCTGGTGCGATAGCCTCCGTGGTCTTAGCACCGGTGCAGGTAGCTCCGGTGCGGATAACCCCCGTGGTCTTGGCACTAGTGTAGGTGGCTCTGGTATGGATAACTCCTGTAGACTTGGCACCGGTGTAGATAGCTCTAGTGGACTTGGCACCGGTGTAGATAGCTCCAGTGGACTTGGCATTGATGCAGATAGGTCTCGTGAACTTGGCACTAGTGCAGGAACCTCTAGACGGATGTCCCTTTTGGGCCACCAGATGAATGTTCTAATAACTTGTCCTAGAGTCATGACCTCGTTGTTCGGAGGCATCTACAACAGGACAACCTTGAAATTGATATGAACACCATCAACATTCACTTTTGCGAAACCTGACACTAAAGTTACACCATGCACTAAGGCTTCGAGATCGAATGGATATACCTGGCCCCAAGCAGCACACAGGACAAGCTTATACTTCATGGCCACCTACATAACGATACAAAATTAGCTACTCCAATAGGCCTATCAACAGATCGAGCATTCCAGAGATAATAATTATTACTAGGATGTAATCGATAGGAAATCTATGGTCGCTTTTCGAGTTAAGGTTAGACGCATAGCTACTTCAACGGTTGGGGGGCTGGCTAGCACATGAGCGGTGGGGTTTCGTGTTAATTTTTCCTATACTTTTGAATATCATCTCTGACATAATCAGTGAGCTACTCTCTAAGAGATACCTTAATTTCTTCTCGTAGCTGACATAATTAAAATAGTCATTTACCCACTGATAACTGACATATTTAACCAGCTATTTACCAACTAGTAACTGCCTGTCATCAAACCTAATAAAGCTCCAATTCAAACATCTGGATATCATTCAATCAGAGAGAAATACACGGTTCAGCAAAAATAAAGGTCACAAATGACGCGATTTTAACGCAAAAATACGCGAATACGTGCGCGCGTGTGTGATTAGCCAAAGCCTTCCTCATGTCATCCTATCTATAATTCAAGGAATAGTATTGACTCCACCTTATAAATTTGTTTCCCCTACCTTGCCTTAGCAATATGATACTAAACCTTGCATACTTCGAAATTAAGAAAATGAACCTCACTCTATGTGCCTATTTCTAACAGACTCTACTAAAACCATTTACTCTCTGTATAGCTATTTTTTTCCCATCCATTGAGTGACAACAATCTATCAAATATGCTAAGTGTGCATTTTGTTGATTTGGTGCCAAGCTTTGCCACACTCAAGTTAGACGATTTGTTTTAGTTAGGGATCAAATGTTTTGCCACACTTTCTTAGCTCCTATCTCACATGTCAATCTCATTTTCTAGCAAGAAAGTTACCACAAGTGTGATGGCCAATTTGACAAAAAAAAATATGTGACTTGGCACATTTTTGGATAAAAATATAGCCAAGTGTAGTAAACATCTAAACAAGCCAAAAATCTAGGCTTTGCTCAACTTAGCTTCTGCTTTTTTTCACTATTCAGTAATTTTGTTTTTTCTGGTTTTTTAGATTTTTTTTGGCTTTTTGTATTTTCTTTTTTTCGTATTCCTTTACATTGTCCGTGATAGACTAACATGTTCTTTCTATTTTTAATTTAATTATGTCAAATAAATTAACTTAATTACAGTAAAAATAAGACAACTACAGTAAAAAATCATAAACCATCACTATTCTGAAGGCCGCTAAACTTTACGCAAATCAACTGCACTTTTCTCATCATCAAAGTACTATAATATATTAATACTCCATATGACAAGACAAGACAAGATTTATTTACTGGTCAGCTAATTAATTGCCCCCCTCTATTCCCTAAGCTATTTAGTACAAGCTCGCAATCTGCGGGCTACAGAAGACGAGCACCTCGTCGAGGTCGGCCACTCAGCCTTGGGCTCGTCGCCGAACTCCTTACCGTTCTCCCTCCTCACGTACGACAGCCCGAGCCGCCACCGTGCGCGGTGGAGGTCGCTGACGCCGGTGCTGGCATCGGGCCCTGTAAACACCCCCATGATGGCGGCGAGCGACGGGCTGATGAGAAGCTTGTCGGCGCCGAACTGCGGCTCGCCCCGCGCGTAGTCAAAAAGCGCCGCGCCGCCGGCGTCCGCTCGTCCTCCTTCCGACGCCGCTGGCCAGTAGAAGAGGAAGGTGTCGAGCGTGTTGTAGTAGTCGTCCGTGCTGCGGTACCCCTCCGGACTGAACCCACCAAACCTTAGGCCGCCGCCGGTTGTGTACCCAACGACGACTCAGGGCCCTTGAAGTCGCAGCAGTGGTGGAAGACCGTCGCGCTGCAGCCGTCCACGGTGGCCCTGTGGCAGCACCTGAGCTCGCGGCCTCTGAGGTGCGTGTTGGCCACGAGGGATGGGGGTGTTGAAGTATAAATGAATTTTCCACCTTTCCTCATCAGCTTAAGCTTTTAGGTGAACTGGTTGGTGCATGCAACTCAATATGGTATCAGAGCCAAGAGGTCTTGAGTTCGAGACCCGGTTGACGTAATTAAAAAAATAATTGCAGTCCACTTCTATTCCACGTCTTAGGCCTGAGGAGCCTACACGTGAGGGGGAGTGTTGAAGTATAAGTGAATTGCCCACATTTCCTCATCAGCTTAAGCTTTTAGGTGAATTGGTTGGTGCATGCAACTCAATAGGGGAACAGCCGCTCGACGTCGTGGTACTAGAACTGCTGCGGCGGCGGCGACTCAGCCTCTTTCGCTCTTCTGCCCCAGTTGAAGAGGCTGCGAGGAGCGACAAAGCTTGGCCTGTGTCGGAGCCCTCGCCCTGCCGCTCGCGATGAACTCCATGCGAGCTGATTGCTTGCTCGAGTGAGTAGATGATGTGAGCCTGCAGCGAGGCACAGGCTCCTTACCTGTTGCGTACGTGGTAGTTGACAAGAGGACTATGACATGTGTAATGGAGCCGATTAGCTGTGGCCATCTCACCTCTGGTCTCTGTGCGGAAGAACTCAGCTTCCTTGTGAAAAAAGGACAGACTTGTTTAGCAGTATATAGCAGCTAGGGGCGAATCCACCATAGGTGCTTGTGGGTGCTCGAGCACCCCCTCCTCCCATCGTAGGTTGAAGAAGAACCGGCCGGCCCAGAGGTTGAAGAAGAACCAAAGGTTGAAGAAGAGCTAGAGTCGGAGGTTTAAGATTGAAGAAAGCATCAAAGATTAAGAGATTAGAGAAGTAGATAAGGTCCTTGGCCTCTGGGAAAGACAGAGTCACGGGACACAGTCACACAGAGAGGCCGAGCCGGAGAGAGACTCACTGTCACCGTCAGTGGGTAGCCCGGCACGACGGAGAGGGAGGCGATTGGCGATTCGGCGCGGAGGGGGAGGCCGGAGATAGTCGGCGGTCTAGCGCGAAGGACGGCCTGACACGGAGCGAAGGGGGAGCCGTGAGGCGGTCGGCGACTCAGCGCGGAGGGGGAGGCCGGAGGCGGTCGGTGGAGGGGGAGAAGGTCGGTGACTCGACGCGGAGGGGGAGGCTAGGTGCGGTCGGCGGCCCGACGTAGAGCGGAGGGGAAGCTAGGGAGTCGGTTGGCCACACGGTGGCGGCTAGGCGCTGCCACAGCCATGCGGGCGAGGCCAAGCAAGGCTGGAGCCTGGCGGCACGCAACGATAGTGGTGCATCGGAGAGACGGAGAGGACGAGGTGAGGGTGTGAGGCCATGTTTTATAATTGTGAATGAGTGCATCCTCAATTTAATTGAGATTTAGTGACTTGTGGTATGTTTTTTTTATTTTTAATGTTTACGAGGATTCATAATTTAATATTATATCATTAAATTTAATATTCTAATGGCAAAAGATCAGTAGATGTAGCTTTGGTATGCTTATCTTATGCTATAGCCTCAATAATAGAGCTCCCCCTCTATTTTTATCCTGGATTCACCACTGATAACAGCTCCATGTCTTCGCTGAGTAGATGTCCCGAAAGCGTGTCCTCCACTTTAGCATTCTGTTAAGTTCTCAGGAACTAAATTAGTTTACTACTCAAATACAGAGAACATCTTGCTACAAACTTGTCGATTTAGCTTCAAAATGTATTTTCCACAATGAAAGGGAATATGGCAGTAAGATCATATAGAGGTCACTCATGATGTGTAATGAGTATTTAACTTTGTTATGTAATAGTTGTTAAAGTTTGAGTTTGATTTTGAATGTTTGCAGTGTTCAATGTTGCTATCAGGTGGTAAGCGATCTGACCAACTATGGTTGGCAGTCAAACCGGCTTTGCCTTTTGGTTTGAGTTGGCTTAGGTGCGAGTGGTCTGATTGGCACGTGAAGTGTTATCAAACCAGTGGTTACAGTGTGACCAGGCTATGGTAGCCGGTTGTTTTTTTAGCAAAGAGCGTGTTTTGGAGTTGGGCTCTTACGGTCAGACTAGTCTTTGGTTGGTGGTCAGACTAGAATTGAGTTGGGGCGGTGTGACTACATTGGGTTTGCGATCACAGCGTTGTTCTATTACCAGGGAAGATTTTAGGTTGGTTTAGGTGAATTGGAAGGCGGTCAGACTAGCCATGGGTTGGTGGTCTGACCGGTGGCGGTTTAATCGGTATGTAAAATGTGATCAGACCGATAGAGTTTCCAGAGAGCATTAAGGTGGTTGTTGAGTTGAGTGTTGTTTTGGTTCAAGTTCGAGACTAGGCTTGGAGAATGTTAACAGTCAATGACAATTGACTGAGATTAGACGGGAGAGCTGAAATCCATATGGTCGAATAAGTCCGTGTGAGCCTATGTGGCTCAAGCTTGGATTGTGTTGTGTTACATTTTGCATGTTTTGACCATCCAGGGAAGGCTAGATACGTGAAGATTGAACAACAATTCATTGGGTACCACGAGATATGTGTCAAAATATGCGAAGATGCTTTGATTGACTTTAGGATGCTTTGAGGACAAGATAAGATTATTTGGGCTATTGGAACCAAGTGGAAATAGTGCTTTGAGAAGTGTATATGTGTAAGTAAAGACCAGTTATGTATTGGGTTATGGGTTTGCTCATGTGTTGGTGGATAGAATCCACTTTGTATTTGGATCTAGAGTTTTGAGGCGAAGTTGTTGGCTTGACCACCACTATAAAAGAAAAGGTAGAGGTGGCTTAGAGATTAAGCCTTAAAAAAACCAAGTCGAGGAGAGTTAGAGTTTTTAGAGAGAACTTTTGAAAGATAGAGTGTGGCTCTTTTATGTGAGATTTTAATCATCCTTAAGCTTGTGTGTGGCTAAGGAGTGGCTATAAACATCCATATCTTAGTATCAATATATATCCAAAATTTGTCCAAATCTTTTTCCTCTTTGCTCAATTGTTGAAATCTTCATTTGGCTTAGTTTTTAGTGTTTCTTCTTCTTTTCTGGATCTTGATTAGTGCCAAGGATGTCTAAGAGATGGAAAAACCTTTTAGAGGCCATATCCCATCCATGTAGACATCCCAATAGCTAGTTCTTGGAGGTTGCTTTGTGTTTGTCTGGTTTTGACTTAGAAGGAGTGATTCCTCAAGAGCTTTTGTTCTTAGTGTTTTTCTTTGGAGTTTTGCTGTGGTTTAGTTTGCTAAGATGTGTGGGAGTTGATCCAAGGTCATATTGACCATCCTTAGCCTACGAGCAAGCTTTAGGCTCCAAATTCATTTTTGGCTTAGTTTTGGTGCAATCTTCCTTGAAACGGATAAATGTTGGAACTTTCGCAATGATCCATGATATTATTGATTGGAATAGGTTCCTAAGGTCCTAAGGAAACTATGTTTCAAGTTTCAAGAGATTCGGAGTTGCCATTTGAAAGTTACCTCCTTTTGAGTTTTTGAAATTATGCTAATTTTCTATGTCTGTGCCGAGCGAGAGGTCAGACCACCCCTACCTAATTAGACCACCCTTTGCACTATAGTCAAACCGCTCAGACATATCCAGACTCTTTTAGCTTGGTTTTTTTTGGAGATTTCTTTGTGAGTGGTTACACTACTACAAAAAGGCTAATACTAGACAGACATCATAGACGATTTACCAAACCGTCAGTATTAAACATAATCATAGAAGGTTTTAGTTTAGTGACCGTCTATGTTACCTTCAGCACTAAAAACGTCTGTGAAGAAGTAATATCACAAACGGTTTATGTTGAAAACCTTCTGTGAAGTATCATAGATGGTTTTTAACATAAACCGTCTGTGATATCAACTCATCACAGATGATTTGAATTAAAAATCATTTGTGATATTTTTCACCTGATTTTTGTTGTCCCCTTTATTCAAACTATCAAACTAAAGCATCGCGACATCTCAGTTACTGAGCGGTTCCACTACCCAAATGGCCTTATATATATGCTACCCTTTACCCAAACACCTCCCTCAAACACTCCAACCCGAGCTACTAGCTAGCTAGGTCCGCCTTCTCGGCCGGCATAACGACGCCGATCGACTACCTCTCTGAACTCCTCCGCCTTCAGTTATGATGCCATTGTACGTTGCGGAAGGCACTTTTGTTGTAAGAGTAAGAGTGTTTTATGCAGTGTCACCATCGTGACACAATGATGATGCTGCTGCCGCATCTACAATATCGATCGTCGGTGATATATATATCCCCATCTGATCCCCTGCCCTCTCTTTCTTGATGCTTTGATATGAAATTACGAAATTGTTGGATGAATAGGGTTTCGGCCATGTAAATCTTGATGCTCATGCGTGTGAAAATTAATTGTTGATGCCTTAGTTCATGTGATGATTGATAGAGAGGAGAGAAAACAACAGGAATCCGAGGTGAATGAAGCCACCTCATCTACGATGATCTTGTTCTCATAAATAGGCATGCTTTGGTTTATCTGCATTCTTTGATGATTACGCTGTTTTATAGCATAATTTAGAGAATGTTGATGAACTGAATGAGGCATATTTATGATGATTTTTAACTAGAATCGTTTATAATAATAGACTATCATAGACGATTTATAGTAATAACCATCTACAATAAATGTTTTCACAGACAGTTCTAGTTAAAAATTGTTTGTGATAATTGTTATCACAGACGGTTCAAAAATCATCTATAATGCCCTTAAAGTATTACTGACCTATAACCATAGACAGTTTACGAAACTGTCTGAGGTGTTGTTTCTGAACCGTCTGTGATGAGCTTTTTTGTAGTAGTGTTAGGCTCTATTATTCATAGTTCCTTATAGTTATTGGAGTACAAAAACCATGGTCTTCTTAAGGGAAAAGATTTACAAAAGGCGCTTGTTTGTAAGGTGCCTATTCAATCCCTTCTAATCGTCTTCTTGGTCCTACAATGGCACATTTATGCAATTTACATACACTTGCCCTCCCCCCTTGCCCCACCATTCACCATCATCTTACAAGTGGAAGCGGCGAAACAGAAAAAAAATGTTGGGGAGGACAATGTTTTAGAGTTTTGTTACTAAATGTGTATAGACCATATCCATCCAAGTGATTATGGTGGATGTGTATGTAATTTATGCAACTTATATACACTTTTCACACCATCAAGTCGAGAGTGCCGGGGAATGAGAACATGAGTTTTAAAACTTTTGGTAACTAAAAGTGTATGTACCATAATGAACCTTATAAAGATATTATTTCAAAATTAAGTCCCTTATAGATTTGCTGGAAGCAAAAAATATGGAATTTCCCACGATGGCGAATGATTTAAGAATTTCATGGAGCCTGAAAATAATCTCTCTAGAAGAGTGTTTGAAATGTAGGATTGAGCCCCATGAACTATTAAACCATTAGGAAACTTTTTTTTCTTTGAGGGACTCAACTGCTTGTGTAGGGATTTTTTTAGGTTCAGAGTACTGGCCCTGATCGTTTCGGCTTTTTTCGGCTTCAGTTTCTAGCTTCAGCTTTTTTTCACTATTCACTACACTATTCACTAACTCAGCTACAGTAAAAAAAAGCCAGCTATAGTAAAAAAAGCCAAAAGGCAGAAACCATCGCTAAAACGATCACCACCGCCAAGCATGACAAATTCCCGCTTTTACTCTTTCCCTTGTCACTATAGAAGAAACATATCCTTCGGTCATTCATGTATTATGATGTGAAGCACCAAAATACTTTATTTGAATTATTCATATGTTTTCAATTCCACCTGTAATATTTTCATTATCTTAGCATCATCCTAGTGATTTCATTCATAATACACACTGCACATATAAGCATGATGCTGAATAACTGATCCAAGTAATTATTTTCACTAGAGTCGATAACAATTCGGGAAACTTTCCACAGCATAAATACAGGCGAAAAATCATTAACTAGAAAATAGTGCATATTCAAATATGTAATCCACGATTGCTTCCCTTGGTTAAAAAGAAAAGGAAAACTATTCAGTTGTTTTCGATTGTAACAATAGGTAAGGATACTACTATATATATATAATTAAAGTTGTTCGTAATTGCGAGGCAAAATACAGACAAATTCATGTTTGAAGCTGGCCAGAATGATGATTTTCATTTGTATCTGTTTTTCAAAAGCTTCTAAAACTGAAGGGATCGACTAGCGCGCAACTGGGTGCGCATTAGGCTTAATGCGCCCAGCTGGCCCTTTCCCTTCTTTCTATATGGAGAGCACGCACCCACCTCCCACTTTCTTTGCTTCGCCCTCTTTCCTTCGTATATTCTTTCAAAATTAGACACCGCTCATTTCAGCTTAAACCCTGTTTCTGCTTCTGGCTTCTGCTTTTTTTTACTATTCAGTAATTTTGTCTTTTTTGGATTTTTTTTTTATTTTTTGGGATTTTTTGTCTTTTCTTTTTTCTGTATTCTTTTGCATTGTCCATAAATGGGCTAACATGTTTTTCTTTTTTTAAAATTTTTTTTAAAATTTAATTATGTCAAATAAACCAACTCAGTTACAGTAAAAAATAAGCCGGCTATAGTAAAAAAATCATAAACCAACGCTATTCCGAATGCCCCCTAAGTCCCTTATGGATTTGGGTTATGTTTGGAAGCAAGAATTCCATGTAAAATTCGCTAGAAGCAAAGATATGGAATTCCCACAATGGCAAATGATATAAGAATTCCACAGGAGCGAAACCCTGAAGAAAATCTCTCTAGAAGAGTGTTTGGAAGGTAGGATTGAGCCCATAAACAGTTAGGAATTTTTTTCCTTTGAGGGACTGCTTGGGTAGGGGAATTTTTTTGGGTTTAGTTCAAAATCCCATCCAAGCTAGCATGGCAAATTCTCGTGTAGCACTTTTGGATAGGCATATTTTCACTCTTTCCTGTCAAGTTCGTACATGGATCAAGAGCAACACACTCCCATCGCTCACACACACAAAGAAGTAGCTAGCAACCCATCCTAGCCCCAACTCTAGCATAAACTGTCTTTTTTTCCCTAAGAACAAGTCTAGCAAAGCTAAACATCTTTCATATTAAGAGAAGTATTTAAAGACAAACTCTTTAGAGTTGATTTGGATATATACATATACAAGAGATGGCTATGGTACATACACTTTTAGTTACAAAAAGGTTTTGAAAATTTTAAATTTCCCACTCCCCAGCATGTGAAAACTGTATATAAATTGTACAAATTACAGACCCGTTTTTCTTCAAATACACATCATTTGAAGTTTTGTTAATTGTTACGGAATAAATGCCACTCTACTACTTGGAGACGATTTCTCCCAATTTCTTAAATATTTTCGCCTTGCTTACAATCAATAGCTGAACTTCTATTTGCGTAACCAAACTACTAGTGTTGTACTATCATTAACTGCTAGTGCTGCAAAGCTAACATCGGCCAATATGTATTATTGGGTGGCTAGATGCATGTGGGATTTAAGTGTGATTACTCTAGTTAAACCATCCAATACATCTACGATGGTCTCTCTTGTAGCCATGCCATTGTTTATCTGAGAGATGCTAGAATGACGTTATTTTGAAACGCGAGGGAGTAAACTACTAAACTATATATAAATGGAAGTGTCTATACAACTTCTCGTTATTTTCTTCCTTAAAATCAGCCGCTTTTCTAATCATCAGATGAAAAATCAAGGGTCTAGATCATTCCACCATATATATAATCCCTTCCAATCCAAACCCAAACCCAACCCTATCCGTCACTCCCACACCACCCCACCCCAGCCGCCTCTACCTCCCCACCTCCCCTACGCCGCCACTTGCCTCCTCACTGGCATTGCCCCCAGCACTGACGAGGCCCACCGGTGACCATCTCTCTCCTCCTGCTCCTCCCCTCCACTGCCTTCGCCTCCCCTCCCATGGCCTTCTCCGTCCCCACCTCTTACCTCCAATGCCCGTGCCCCGCCCTTCTTCTGTCATCGGATCCACTGTTGTTGCCTCCTAATTGATTATCACTCTCGTCGTCCCCGCTACCAATGCCACCCACCACACTCCCCCAAGCTTGTGGCTACCAATGTCACCGCTGCTTCGCAGTCCACCGCCGCGTATCAATGTGCCTATGCCACCCTAGCCTTATTCTAAATCCAAGCTCCGATGAATCCAAACCCCTAACCCAGTGAATCCGAACTCTAATTTGGCAAACCATCGTAGTTGGAGATGAAGAATTTATCGGTTGGAGTTGGAGAAGACGGTAGGTGATGCACGAATCTTGAAGTGGATCCAAAGGTTAGAAATTCGACTAATTTGCCCCAAAACATTTGAGTGTGTTATAGCGCTTTTGTATATAAATAAACTATAAAAATGGCACTTCTGTATATAAATAAACTATAAAAATGGGACAACCTACCCGTAAAAAAAAGAACCGAAGAAGGCCCTATGAAAGGCGTAAAATGTAAAAAACTCTTAAACCCGTAAACATCGAAATCTTGCCACCGCCGCCATATCTCGAAAGGGCAAGATGTTGTAGGTGTGAAAAACCAAACACATTAGAGGGGTGTGGACGTCGGTCGTGCTACAGGTCAGCGTCCACGGTGGCGAGAATGACACAAAGATTTATACAGTTCGGGGGTCTGAGAGAACCGCCCTACTCCTGTCAGTGGCTTTGGGGGGTTCGAGGGCTCCTCCCGAGGGACACTAGTTTGAATGACACTTTGTATTTGTTATGAGTTTAAGTTACAAATGAGAGATACATGAGGTATTTATAGGCTCTAGAGCCTATACAAATGACCAGAATACTCCTTGAGGATTACTACCTATGGGAACAAGGGAAGGGTACAATTGTCCTTTTGTTAGTATGATTGCATTTCTTGATCTACAAGCAGCTATTTTCCGCAAAGTGGGTCCCGCTAGTAGAGTGGTAGTTTATTCTTCTAACATTAGCCCCCTTGCCCCCTAGGCGCTCCGGAAGGAGCGTTTAATAGGGTAATCTTGATTTGCTTCATTTGAGTGTCAAGATTAGCACTTGGCGTGGGCCTGATGGATCCAAACCAAGGCAGCTCCTGAGGTCATACTTTTAAGCTGCGGAGTGCTTTCTGGTTCGCTTAAAACTCGTTGGACTCCCAGATCATGGCAAGGCCGTTAACTCTGCTCCGGATTCTTGCGTTCCAGCTATGGCAATGTCAGAGGGTCGTTCGATACGCCTAAATTAAAACTGTTGGAGGTTCTCGTGGCTACTAGGCTGGGCCCCTTTTTTGTTAACTCCAGCTTGGAGGTGAGAAACCGGCCCATCAAGTCGCAAGTGGCCCAATTGGCTGGGTCAGCCAAAATGAGGGGAGAATAGAGAGGGGAAACCTAATGCTCCCCTTCGTCCTGTAGCCACAATCTTCATTTGGGGAGGCAGGGCACCGAACGCAGGGGTGGTGGCGGCGCGAGCCCAGGCTCCCCACGGCAACCATGCGGGGGCGTTTGGCTGATAGGGCGCTGAGGCATCAAGTGTATCTCTGAAGATGTATTGTAGACCGTGTTGAATGGGTTTCTGTTTGTGTTTGTGCACAGCCTACATGTGACTGTGTGTGTTTGTATGTGTCACTGGATCCTGTAGAAAACAAGGAGGAAAGCAATACAATTCGGCCTGAATCTGGCAACGCTTGGAGCTGATAGGGGGTTTGATTTGGTGGCTATTTGTTTTGCTATGTGCCTGGGCTATTTCGCTGCGACCATTACTTGTACCAAGTCGCACATCGCATGCGTTAGTGAGCCTTCTGCCGTGTGAGAATTGTAGACTTCTGATCTATCCCTTCATCTGGGTCCTCATGAGGCACTGCCAGGTGGAGCTCTTGTACTTCTCACCCAATCGCCTAGCCAGGGTGAGAGTGTGACGGCGATCTTGCGACTTTTGACTACTTCCAGCTCCAGCGGTCGAACGGGAAGTTCAGACCACTAGGCATGCTAACCTCGACTGCTCAGCACCAGCGTGAGTATCTGGTTCATGCAACCAGGTACAACTAGAGTTGCCCTGGGAAGAAGTGGTTTTACTTGAAGGTGGAGAGCTTTCCATACACGGCAGCCAGCCCAGGATCACTCAAGACGGCTATCTTGTGATCCCTTCTCTTTCGGATGCTGACTGGGAGTTCATTCATGTTGCGTCTGAGTTCCGTAAGTGGAGCGGGGTCTAGGACCTGATGGAGGAGATGACCCTTGCAGACATCAACACTCTAGTTGCCAAGAAGCATGACTACATCATGGTCTCCAAAAGCAAAGGCGAGCGTGGCTTGGCAAATTTGCTTTGATTATCCCCGAGTCCACGAGTTTGATCCCGAGTATCAGGGAGGCAGTTGAGGAGGCCAACTGGATCCTCGAGGAGATGACCAGCACCGAGTACGAGGCTCTTGAGGAGGCCAGCATTTCCAGTGGCCGGGGGACCAACAGCGTTGCTAACAGCTTGAAATCGATGATGCCCCCTTAGGGCAAACATATTCTTTGTTGAAGAGGAAGAAGGCTAAGGCATTGGCCTTGGAGGGCACTACCAGGCCCCTTCTTCCAAAGACCTAGCTGAGGGCGAAGCCCCCTACTGGAGGGCAAGGCCTCCTGCCACAGGAGTGAGGCCCCCTCCTTCGGGCGGCTTTTGACCCTGAGTTCCAGGTGCCACGTGATCCCCTGCTGAGCATCCTCCAAGCTCTGCTGCCTCGGGCCTCGCTTTGCGTAAGGGGAAGTCTTAGGATCCCAAGGCGCTTCAGAGGTTGCCTCCATAGAAGAGGAAACCGTAGGCCTCAGACTGTGATCTGCCTCCTACCTCCGTCGCCGAGCCTCTTCTTTTGTCTTCTTTGCTGCTTTTGCTTCATGTCGTTCTGTAGAGTGGATCTGCTTCCTTTTCTACTCTAGCTTTCTTAGGGTGGGATCCTTCTTCCTCCATTGGTGGTTGATATGACATTGATGATTATCTTCTTGCTTGTATTCTGGCCTCTTCTTTAGGTAAGGATTTCATTGGACATTGATGACAGTAATATCCGTCCTGTTTGCAATGAACAAGTTGTATTTGCTGAGATCAAATGATCATTTTGTTTAACCCTCGAGTATTCTGATAACTCCTCTTCCATCCAAAGCATTTGGTTGACTAGAGATTGTAAATCTGAAAAATCGGTAGTCATAATATAATGTTTCATATTTGGTCGCAAGCCTTTAATAAAGTACTCCATCTTTTTAGCTTCTATATTAGCATCTGCTTGAGCATATTGGGATAGATGATGAAATTGTTGCTGATACTGTGCGTATACGATTAGGTGTAAAATAAGATGGATGCCATGATTGTCTCTGTAATTCTGGTGCCCCCCTAACACCTCATTGGTAGTGTGGACCGTCTGCTAGGCTACTAGGATCCCCATGATTTTCAAAGAATTTGCTAGAACAATATTTTTATTGCGTGTTGTATGGAGCATGATGATGGGTTTCTGATTATGCTATTGTCTATATTGTGTCATGCCATGGTTATCTTGTTAATTGGGGTCATTTTGTCGTTAGCTTTTGTAGAGAATTTGATAGTGTTGACTGTATAAAGGGGATTGGATTTGGCATGATTTCTAGGGAATTTTGTTTATAAGATAGCATTTCCATTTTATGTGTATGTTGTGATGCTCTATTTTTGACTATGTTGTCCTGGATGCAGCATAGCCTGTTTTCTATCTCTGATTTGCATCCATGCGTGGGTCTTGTTGTATGGTATTTGTGCGAACCATCTTGGTGCAAAATCTGATAATTTACTAGCACAGTAGGGTTTTGTTTTGTCTATTGGTTGTTGCCTTTGCAGTGGTCTTGATTGTTTTATGTAATTAGGTGTAAAATGTGATGTATGCTATAGTTGTTCTGTGGTGCTAGTGTGGACTGTCTAAAGGGGTAGTAGGATCACAGTCACATGGATTAGGGTCGATGCCACGATCCACGACCCCGGAGCAAAGGTCACCTTCGATTTGGGTCAACGCCGGGTCATGAGAGGGAGCTAACCCTAGCCGCCGCCGTCGCAAGTAGCTGCCTCCGCTGTCCTTGCTCTCCACTGCCACTCATCACAGCCCCCAGGACTGCCTCTGTTTGAGGAGGTCGCTTCTGCCACCGCAGGTCATCCCCCCACCTTGTCACCTCCTCCTCTGTCGCTCGTCATATCTTGAGGATGAGGCGGAGCAGCGGTAGCCAGAAGCTACCGGGAGAGGGAGAAGTGGCTTGAGAAGAAGGTGGAGGATAGGATGAGGCTGAGAGGATGAAGCTCTCGTGTGTCTCTCTCTACGTGTGGTTGTGTGTTGTGTTGCCTGAGAAGCTCTAGTGGGTTAGTGACTAGTGGAGGAGGGGAGGGATTTGGGCTGGCTTGGTTCTAGTGGGCTGGGTCGACCTACTGTCTTCCCCTTCTCTTTTTTCCCTTTAATTTCTTTTTTCCTTTTTAGAGCTAGGTCAGGGTCATGTTATTATTATAATATATATTGTACGATTGAGTTATCAGCTAGGGTGATTTTTAGCTCCCCATGACCCATGTCCTGCAATCCCGTCCCTCAACCCGATTGACCCAGGTTCCTGGTGACTATGAGTAGGATCACCATGACTTTTAGAAATTTGTTTGGAACAAGAAATTTTGCGTGATGTATGGAGTATGGTGGTGGGTATATTGATTGTGCAACAGTCTATATCATACCATGCCATGATTGTCTTTGTTATTTGCGTAATATTAACTTTTGTAGACATTTCATTGGTTAGGGCTGTAGGCTCCCTATGATTTGTAGAGAACATGCTTATGATAGAAAATTGTGTGATGATGAAGATTGTTTCTGCTTATGCGGTTGTCTATGCCATGCCATGGTTATCCTGTTAATTGTTTGTGCCATCCCATCAACTATTTTTCTAGACTGTATAAAAGTGGGTTAGATTCAGCATGCTCTCTAGGAAATTTTATTACAGCAAGCATGTCCGTTTGATGTGTAAATTATGACTGTTGATTTGTAACTAATTAACCATGTCCTCATGTATGCAACAAAACTGGTTTTCTCTCCTATTGGACCTGATCAGTAGTTTGATTGATTGATTCAACTGACCTTTATCTATTTGATTATACATAAATGGTTTTCTTGATTGAATGCTGAGAGTTATGTGACCTCTGTATGTATAGTGTTGGATTTGTTATAATTTGGGTGCTGTGTTATTTCTCTGACCAGGATCTGCTAGGTGCTATCGCCAAATCAACAACAAGCTGTACCCCAAGTCTTGGTCATCCTCTACCAACGAGCAAGTCATATTTTTCGTTTTTTATTTTTGCCCAGTTTTAGTGTGATCTTACTTGTTCTTGAGAAATGTCTGAACTTTATGATGGACTCTTGCGATCCTTGAATGGAATAGGTTCCTGAGACTAGAAGCAAGATGTATGTAAAATTTTGTATCTTTTGGACTTATATTTTTTGTGTTACACCAAAAGTTACATCGACTCGGGTTGGATTTTTTAGTTCTAGAACAGGGGAGGCCGATCAGACTGCACCTCCTCTAGTCCGACCGCTTGAGGTCAGTTAGACCATGTGTTACTGGCTCTGACCACTAGGCTCGGTCAAGTCGCCGCCCCTGGGAGTTGGTCTGACAGCCTGAGTGCTGATTTCTTCGGATTTCGGTTTTATGAGCTAATTGTTTTGGAATTTGGCTTTCAGTCCTAATCTTCATAGCTCAGTAGCTATTGGAATAAAGGATTAATGAATACTTAGAGAAAAAAATTAAAAGCATCATTCACTCTTCTCTATTGCCATACCGATCCTACACATGAGCTTCAACACATTGATACCACTGGAGCTTCTAGTTTTGCCAATTTTGTCTAGTGATAGTAATTTCTAGATCCATCCTTTGTACAGTGATACTCTTTCAGCATCTGTGCGCTGGTGCTGGCTAAATAAGTTAGTTCACATCTTATTTTTGTTTTTGTTCAACCATAGCATAATATACCGTCTAAATACCTGTACACTAACCCTATTTCTCATGGTTTTGCATTTTATTTGGTACTTGTTTTATTGATCTCAGTACTTGTTTTTAATAATTTGAGTGATTTAATTATCTGTAATACACGATTTCAAGTATTGACATCATTGAAATAAGTTCAAATGATAATGAAAACCATAAGATAGTGTTAACATGCTTTATGGGTATTTGGACGGTATATATGTTATGTGAGATGCTGCTATGCTTTTCTTAACAGTAACTTACACAATTTTTAAAGCATGATGAATGGTGGATAGATATTACTTATCTCTTCATTTGCTTTGAGATTAGTTCTACTTTTGTTAAAAAGAAAATCGTTATTGGGGTAATATGAACGAGAATGAGATGGTGGTTGACAAAATTAATCATTGGTATACTGAGGGGTTTATGGATTCTTCCCCTACGTAAATTAATCATTGGCTTTACGTAAATTAATCATTGGCTGCCATGTACTACATTGTTCACTTCACTGATCAGCTGGTATTGTTGTTACTCGCCGCAAGTTCGAAAGTATTGTCATTGCTCATTACCGCCACCTTAATTGCTTTCTGATTTCTTTGTACAAATCGACGTCTGTTCGACATAATATAGTAGTCACGTTCGTGAGTTTACCTCCGCCTGGTTAGGAGCTACTGAGGTTTGTTGCTTACTTCAGATTAGCTTCGTTGAGTCAAACAGAACTTTCCTCTTAAAGAGGAGAAATCAGAACAAAATTTTCGTTTCTGTCTTGCCATGCACCGTATATGTGAGAACCAATTCGTCATTCCTTTTCTTCCTCTGCCTAGCTAGGTCCAGGATTTCCAATCATTGATGTGTGAGGGGTCCATAAGTGCTTTCATTGGAAGCAGGACTTGCATGCTTACCTCAAGTTCAGAATTCTAGGCAAAGTTAGTTCTGAATGTTGCCATTGCCAACCACGATCATTGCAGATATACTGAAGCAAACCTTCTTACTCTCTCTCTCGGTTTGAATCGAATTAATTAAGAAGATGTTACAACAATGTATGAATACAAAATCTCCTTAACGAGGAAGAACGAAACCACCACATTCTGAAATTCCAGGGCCTTGACCGTTTGCTCTGAACTCCCTTTTCTTTTCTGCTGGGGAAAAAATCCAGAAGTGTTGATGCGATGACATAGTAATAGCAAGCATATCATTTAGGTTTCAGTAAGCATGCGTGCGTGCATATATACATCCATACCTTGCGCACCATTTTATACCCTTTTCCCAGTCTGTGACTCCATTCCGTCTGAACTCTGAGCTGCGACCCTGTTTGAGTTGCTGCACTTACGCATGCATTTGCCCCGTTAATTGCTCACACTGCCCGCATGCGTTCACCCCATGTTTCCTGAAATCATTGCACCCTTGATTTGTGCCCGGATGCATGTATAATCTCATCACTAGCACAGATCTGATCTGATATTGTCTGAGAAAGGAGAGGATAGGGATACTGTGGGCCTCTCTCTCCTGCAGCCTGCAGGGTAAAGAAGGCTGCCATGAGGCTGAAAAGAACACCATGGGAGGCAGTCAAGGTGGCCATGATCAGGAGCTAGGGGAGCTGAGGTGACCGCCATTTTTCCCTCCGGGCAAATGAGAGGGAAAGACAGTGCGCGCGCGGGCGCCTTTGGGGGAAAGACGTACAGCAGATGCACGGGGCAAAAGCCTCCTCGGGTTCTTCTTTTCTGGCAGCTGGATGGAGGGTGGGGTTTGTGAAGCTGTGATGACGTGGTGTTGGTGGTGGATCCATTCCATTGGCCGACCCGTAGTTATCAGAAACGCGGTACGTTCCGGTTGTGAAATGGGATTGTGGTACAATAAGTCCTAAAAACTAAAAAAATCAGAAAAAATAAAAATAAAAAAACTAAAAGTCAGAAGTCAAAAGCTGAAACCCAAACGAACGATCTAAATGGGTATAGTGAATTGCGCACTGTACCAATGGGTATAGTGCAATTTTAAGGACAGGAGTATTCGTTGTAGGATTGTGGTCTAAATTGTTTGTCAGTATATCATGATCGATCTAATGGCCATGGCTAATCAAAAGGTTTTTCCTTGCATAGGGCTGCCCCGGCTAAACCCTCTGAATTGTTATGATCTCTTCTGGATTTAAATAACGTAATGATGCCAACCTTGCCTTTCACCTTTTCCTTTTGCTTGTGTGTGTGTTGGTTGTAGGGCTGGAAGGCCCTGGTTGGAAGGGTCCTGCTGCTCCAGAGCTGAACATATATTTTCTGGGGAGGGCCTCACTTGAGACTTCTCTATCGGATGCTGCCACGTACTCTCTCAAAGCCACACGACAGCATATGAGGGAGGGCTTAACGTGCCGAACATATATATACTGAGGTGCTTCTGTGCATCCACCTCAGAGTGTGTAGCAAATTTTAAATAATCTATTTTTTATTCGATATTACAAAAATATATTCATGCCTAAATTTCTTATAGGAATGGGCTCTAGTTACCCAACCGTTAGACGATTGGACCCTATCGCCCTACGATCGCGCGACACGTAGGCAGTTGGTAGACCATTGGGCGACATAATAGTAGTCGCTGAACGGTCGGGCGACTGGATCATGTCACCTAACCATTGGATGACTGAAGGTCCGGTCGCTCGACCATTCGGTGACTGCATGGCTTATATAATCAGTCGCTAGGCCGAGCCTCCATTCCATTGACCGACGCCGATCGAAAGAAAAAGGAAGAGAAGGGGAAAGAAAGAAGAGAGGAGAGCAAAGGAAAGAAGAGAGAGGAGAGGAGAGGAAGGAGAGGAGAGGTTCCGCTACTTATGTGAGGTAAATTTTTTTTGCATTTTCGTCAATATTTTTGTATGAAATAAATAGTTTGTTCAGTGTAAAATTAGGATCTGTAAAAAATTATAGTTGTAGAAAATAAGAGTATAACATTGGTGTGAAGTAAATAGTTATAGAAAATTAAGTCAATATAGTCATAGAAAATTAGCATCCCTAGAAAATTATAGTCGTAAGAAATTTAGTCAATATTATAGTTGTAGAAAATTCACTCAATATAGTTGTAGAAAATTAGCATCTATAGAAAATTAGCATCCGTAGAAAATTCTAGTTGTAGAAAATTTAGTCAATATTATGTAGAAAATTAGCATCCGCAGAAAATTATGTAGAAAATTTACTCAATATTTTTATATGAAGTAAATAATTTACTTTGTGCAAAATATTATTAGATAACATTTATGATTATTTAGGAATGAATTTAATGTCGTTAGTACATTGAAAATTCATGCGTAATGTTAGAACTAGTATATTGGTATTTAAATCAGTATGTCATGTAAATTTTCAAAACTCATTAGGAATTATTTACAGTAAGAGAGAGCTTGAGCAGCAAGAGAAGAGTGGCGTCGGTGTGCGTGGGAGCAGATAGAGAGTTGATGCAATTAGGGCAGAGGAAAGGGAGCTGTGTCGGTACGAATGAGGAGGGGTTACGCTATGAGGGTAGTGTAGTTGTTCATGATAGGTGAACGATCGTAGAAATGTAAATTACAGTACAATAGAAGTTCTATAATGTGCAATGCGATTTGACTAATTGCAACATTAAAAATATTTATAGGTAGATATCAGCAATGCCGGTACCCACTACATTGAAAGTGCATTACGGTGTCGACACCGTTCATGAAGGTTCGAATGGTGTTGACTTGAGCAGTTTTGTGCAAACCACTCTGATACACCAAGATGGCAAGAATCTCAAATCGGAGATGTGATGCACTGGCTTACCTGCAGCTTCACGTTGGACCCTAAGATTTGTAGCGTCATCATACTAGGGCTTTGGAGTCATTCTCCCACGCACATTAGATGGAAGTTGAAAAGATTGATGCACACTGTTGTGTGGAAAGGTTTTATGGAAGGCTACCGGCGTCGTGGAGACGAGTGCATTTTGCTTGTGCAAGCATGCCCAAAAGAAGCTATACAAGGCCCTGTCAACGGCTATCCTTCGAGTGGTGGGAGCAGCTCAAGTGTCCATCATGTTGGTCAAGAGGAGGACCCATAGGCTAGTGTCACGGAGGTTGTAGAGGATGTTGCTCATCCTGAGGCCGATGCGGTAGATGCAAGAGAGGATGATTGGTCATCTCATGTTGAGCCTACAAGGCAGGCTGATGAAGGAGAGCATATGGAGTACATAATATATCAAATGGAGAGCGATGACTAGATGGCTAGGGCTGAAGAGGGAGCTGTACAGGAGGATGACGAGGACAGTTTCGATGAGAACAAAGCTCCCATACAACAAGAATAGAACATGTTTGATGCTGAGGGTGTTGCTGCGTATGATGAACACGAATCATCGTGGGAGTACCATGGTATAGAGATTCGGTTGCACTTAATGTTTGTTGACAAAGCATTGTTACAGGATGCCATTAAGTTACGGGCCCTATCAATACAGCGGACATTTCGAGTCATCAAATCTAGCCAGTAGTAGTACACAATGAAGTGCGAGTAGACCGATTGTCCTTAGAAGGTGCACACACATAGACTGAAATATAAGACTCACTAGATTATCTCGAAGGTGGAGCCACACACCTGCATTCTCAACAAAGTTTTGCTAAGGTATCGTAACCTAACATCTGTCTTCATAGCCAATTTAATGTATGAAAAGATAGTAAAGAAGAAGGACATGGAGGCCACGCTAATCATAGTGGCTATCGAGAAGAAATTCAAGCACAAGTTTACTTATGCAAAGGCGTGGCATGCGAAGTAGAGGGCTTTGAAAAAACAGTTCAGGTCTTTCGAGGCAGCGTATGATAGCCTTCCTCGTATGCTTTGGGTGCTACAGGATAGAAACCGGAGCATATACACTACTATAAAGGATAAGCCATCTACAAGGCTGGTAGGTTTTGCGGTATTGCAGAGGGAATTCTTATCCTTCAGTGCGTGCATCGAGGCATTCGGGCATATGCTGTCTATGATCTCAGTTGACGGGACCTTTTTGATCAGTATATACAAGCACCAAATCCTTACGGCATTGGTGTTGATGGCAATAATCATATTCTTCTCTTGGCCATAGCATTCACCGAAAGTGAGAATTACGAAAGTTGGTTGTATTTCCTTTGACATTTGAGGGTGGGAGTTGTCGAAGCTCGTCCTTGTGTGTACGCAATCCATAATCGTCATGCCAGCATGGTGAAGGCCATAAGAAAATTTCAGGAAGACCTCGAGGAGCCATTCCCTTGGCCGGATATGAGGAACAAATGGTGTATTCGTCACTTGAGGGCCAACTTCTTCAAGTAGTTTCTAAAGAAACCGCCGGTGAAGCTATTTAAGAGGCTGACTATGCAGAACTAGCGGCACAAATTTGACGCTTTATGTGCACTGTTGGATGAGCACAGTAGGAAGCACATCGACGAGAGGGACAAGGGACCGCCTATGCCTAGGGTGGCACAACCAGAATGCCTTGCATCACTGGCTGAGCTTGACACTGCTGGTCTGAGGAGGAGCTCACGGAACATCATGTGCTTCTCCTAGTGGATCGATGCCAAGCTATTAGAGAAGTGGTCTCTGTTGTGTGACACGGTAGGCGCAAGGTACAACATAATGACCAGTAACCTTACCGAGGTGTATAACTGGGTTTTTAGGGGCCTTAGTTCTCAGTCCCCCGTCGCCATCGTGGAAAGTGTTATGCACAGCATAATCAGCTATTTTAGGCAGAGGCATGCAAATGTCGTACTTTATGCAGCCAACCCACAAACATTGTACTATTTGAAGATAATAGCATACATGCAGGTGAAGATAGAGAAGGGATAGTTGCACATGGTATACATGATGGATAATATGGATCATCATTCGAAGTGCTCCTCTGGGATAGAGTAGGATTTAGGACTCGTTCTCTTGTTACCCATGAGGTATGTCTTAGAGATTATGTAAACGAACCTAGCTACACGTGCAACAAACCAAAACTGTTACACAAGTCATGCTCTCATGTCCTCCTCGCATGCGGGACCGTGCACATGGATTCTTTGAACTCATGTACGAGTACTTGTTCAAGGAGAGAGTGACGCAGGCGTGGTATGGTGAGCTTAGGGGGTTCATGATTGTAGGCAACTTCACCACCTTGGATATTGCATGGAGGACCTGAATTCCGGATGTTGATATGCTGAAGGGTGGGAAAGGTCATCAGTAGAGTCATCATATTACCAATGATATGGAAGAAGCACAAGCCAAGGCGTCGAGTAGACGCTGCGGCTAGGAGGGCCACATAGCTAGACAATGCAAGGCACCTACTGATGAGTAGGCACACCGGCATGGTTTGCGGTACCATTTGTTTGAGTGTGCAAAGTGGATTCAAGATTACAAATCATTGTACACTATTATCTGTATTTTATTAGTTGCTACATTTGATGTCCGTAGTGCCGTAGTAAATGTATTGTACGTTGCATATATTGTTTATGTAACTGTTGTGGTACTTTTCCATTTTCAATACTGTTGTAAGTATTGTCCTGCTAGCCTAGTACCAATTTTTTTGTTTACAAGTTAATTTTACTCCTGCTTTACACTCAATATTTTTTGTTCCACGTAAGTACTAACTTGAAGTATTTTTGCAGGTATGGCCTGTGACCATCGTAGATCGACTACCCTTATGGCCTCTTGGATGAGCGCATCGACTGGCTACATCATGCATTGTGTCATGTCCCACGTCCTAGGGCCGTGGACGATGCGACTAACTTGCAGGTGATCCACACACGCACACCTCGAGTGGCCTGGAGATTAGACCCAGACTGGACAGATAGATTTGCACTTCGATGGCACTATCTTCTCGCCATACATAGGTTGTGTACTGACCTTTTTTATTACTTCGCGGGCTTAGTGATGCCAGACTACTATCTCTCGCCCAGATGGTGCAGGCCACAGACGAGGATGCTCTTGCACCAACTACAGCCAGGGATGACGGAGAAATGTAGGCCAGCCTAGAGCGGTCGTGATGCTTCCCATTTGACAACTCCCTACTAACAGCTTTGCTAGATCGGTGGCAACCGGTGACGCACACTTTTCACTTTCCATCCAAGGAGATGACCCCTACTCTATAGGATGACTCATTGCTACTTGCCCTTCCTATTGTGGGAGCTGCTATCTTTCCGCTAGAGGCCCTGGCCAGTTGGTGCGATGACCTGCTGGCCAGGTTTCAGGGAGTCCTTCCGCCTAGGGCTGTGGAGGGGGTACTACATCTTCCCGTCGACATGGACGCACGGCCCACCTTTGTGGTGGCTTTTGCAGTTTTGGGTACGTGTTAGACGCCCTTCCCGTTCGGACCACTACACTCTCCTTTCCACATTATGATCTTTCTAACTTTTTGCTTGTACTTAGGTCGAGCAGATGGGCTGACTGCCGATGAGCACCAGGTGTCATAACACCTAGAGGCCTACTTACTGTGGTTGTTCAACTTGGTGTTCTTTACCAACATCCACACCCACTTTAGCTGGGGTTCGATCGCACTTGCTGTGACCTATCGCGGCTTGTGTGACACGAACTGTAGGACGAAGTTGAACTCAGTCCTCACGGGGTGTCCGCAAGTACTGTAGCTGTGGTTGTTTGAGCGCTTTAGCCTTGGACAGCCCATGTTGGAGGACACCACTCCCTACGGGCCAAAGATGTACCTCAGGGGCGCGGTGGACCAGCTGACTATGGGCTCTCCCTAGTACTAGAGACGAGTACGTACTCTCCCTTGTGATTAATTTTTTTTGTATTATGAATCATCCTATCCAACGGTTGCTATTCCTTGAAAGTATAGTTCGCGCACGTGCAGGTCACATAGGTGTATGTGTCCTTCGTAGAGTAGTTCGACTGGCTCACGGTCGACGACATGCACTAGGAGTCATACTCCCCTGAGGCACTAGAGAGTTGTGCTCCTGACGGGCTGTCCTCCAACTTAAAGATTCGCTCCCATGATGTATTCATGTACCTCACAACATAGCATTCATGGGGAAGATCGATCCAGCGGATGAAGTCGTATTTTGCCATCTGTTGGAAAGGAGGGTTAACATAGAAACTCTATTAGCAGTAATACAAAATAAATAATTGCCTAATTGTACCTCAAAGTGTGGGTATCGAAAAAAATGTTGCCCGCCATCGAAATGGTCTTCCGTCACCTGCACGACCACATCCTCCCTGTGTCTACATTTCGGCCATACCAGTTGAGCACGCTTGTTTGGCATCAAGCAGTTGTTAGGGCCGAATTCCTCCCTCTTTTTCAGGGGAAGATCTTCCTTTGGTGATCTCAGTTGGATTGGCCCATAGGCGTTTGCTATGGTTTGTTACTCTAGGACAGAGAAGATAGTTCTTCGTACGGTTCACTGGGTCGGGAGCTCCTACTTTCAAGAGGTGGGCTGTGCATTTTATAACTTGTGGAAGGAGGCAACGTGCTTTCTAATAAATTGGGTCATGGCATGCCACTTTCTCACGGACGCAAATTTGCTCAAATCTAATTGGACTCATAAAGCGTGCGCCGTGTCGGCTAAGCCTATAAGTACTGCCCTTCCACACCATGTTTTCCTGCACCAAGACTCCAAGCTTACATCGGTAGTATGGATAAGCAATGGGAGGAGATCACCCGACTTGCAAGGCTACTGCAGCATGGGAATAACAAGTGGAGCGTTGAAGGAGGCCACCCTCGAAGCGATGCCCCCGTACCTCTAACCCCAACTTGTACATGAATGTTCCCACAGAGCATTCGCCACAAGACCTGCCCATGAGGGAGACGCACCCTCTGCTGGTGCAAGGACGCATGCAAATTCTTCAAGTCCATAGAGTTGTTGAGCTTGGGCATGCATTACTGTTGTTGCAGTAACTATGCCTGAAAGTATCCCGACCAGTGTTGGGACACGGCCTACTACTAGCACCAGTAAGAATGGGTTACAATATATTTTCTTACTAGTTCTCTTGTATGCCACGCACTAACAAGCTCTCCTCTCTTCCTGTAGTCTTTGGATCCGCTATGTGCCTACCGCATAAGGATCGACCGGGAGATCCATCCGCATGACCAGTGGACTCTGGATTACGAGGAGTGGGATGTCTAGATGGCACGCGAGAGTATGGAGGAGTGGCACCGTAGCGAAGAACAAAGTGAGCGTATCCTGCGGGAGATGCAAGCTCACCTAGAGGCGTGCAAGTGCAGGAAGCAAGAGGTTTGTGAGAAGGAACACGAGAGAAAGTGCGAACTAGCGGCTAAGGCTATGGCCGATGGCGAGGACTATAATGCTGAGTTTGAGAGGAAGGGCAAATGGCTGTGGACAACGCAGAGTACGATGCTCTTCGTCCATATGTTCTATGTATTTCTAATTCCCTAAACGCAAGAGTGTACCATTCTTGGTTCATTAGCCTGCGTGCCATGTAACCTCCTTGTCCGATGAATGATCGTGTTATTTTTCTTACGTCATTTACCCGAAGTTCTCCATGTATGAATTTTCAGTTGCATCATAATATCACTTACGTTCGTACTTACCAATCGTTGCTGTCTCAATCATCCTCGCAAAATTTCTTAGAAATTTTTTGCTCTACAACAACATACGACGATTGCAAAAATGTTATTACGAATCTAACAGATTTTGTACTATTCACAATCTACAAAAATCATATATGGATCAACCAACATTGCTTACCCTTTTTTTTTCAAAAATAAATACAACTTACAAACAAAATTTGATAAATGTTACTTACCTACAACAATTATCATTTACCCCCATGCACTGTCGGGGGGCTAATTGTGCAAAACTTGAGTGCTGGTGACAATTACCTAACGGTTGGACGATAGGTTTCTATCACCCAATGGTTCGACGACAGGACCCAGTCACCAGACCATTGGGCGACTAGAGCTTGTTGCCCAACGGCCCACCTATTGCATACGTGTCGCGCGGCCGTTAGGCGACAGGTTTCAGTTGCTCAACAGTTGGGCGACTACAGACCATTCCTATAAAAATTTTAGGCACGGGTATATTTTATAATTTTGAATAAATAATAAATTATTTAAAAAAATTCGGTGTGTAGCTGTCATGCATGCATTGCTAGTACTAGAGTTTTCATGCCACATTTTGGCTAGCTTGCAGCTCGGGGTTGTTTGATTTGTTGGATAGGATTTTAGGTTTTCCAGAAAAATATGGTTAAGTTTCGATAAATATGTTTCCTAGTGGAGTGTCATAAGTGAAGGGGACTTATTACCGGGATAATTACGTGTTGGGAAGTGGTTCCATCTCTTACCGGAACAAAGCGCGCAAGTTTGTAGTCAAGTAGCATTGCCAATTGTGGTTGATTGGCCTCTTATCGACCGTGGGTTCTTAAGGAAATTCGTAGTTTAATTATCGAAAAAGTTCATATATAGTTGTTGGATGTGGTTTATTAACTTTGGGCATGCAATGAAAACAAGTGTGCATACGTCTGTATAGTTTTTCAGTTTTTTGGCAATGTAATGTGGAAATATTTCTTAAACCTGGGGTTTTGTGAAAATGGGAACAGCTTACTTGGTGCAAAGTGTAATATACTATTTCCATTATTTTAGCAGCCGTTTCTGTTCGATCGCCTATTTGTTGCTGTCTTAATGGGATTAGCATTTTAGAAACGTGCTTGATTGCAGGAAGAGGCAGAGCATAGTCAACAATATATACGAACGATACATCCCAAAATAAAATTATTAACAACGATGAACATGTGCAAATACTCTACAAATAACAGATTTATACAAAAAAAACTAGCATTTTATGCCAACTTTTGGTCTAATTTCCCGCTTTAACCCTTTTTTCGTACCCTAATGCATGGCCTAATTGCTCAGCTGTTGTCCTTCGGATCTGCAACATTAAGAAAGTAGCGCAGGCAAGAAAGAGGATAAAAGAAAGAAAGAAAGAAAGAAAAAAGGTCACAAAAGATGGCGATAAAAGAAAACAAAGTGACCAGCGCATCATCATCATCATCTACGCATGTCGCCTCGTGAATAGCCTCACTGATCTCTAGCTTAGCTTATATTAGCTTAAAAGAGGGCAGACTGCCAGGTAGTCTGTCTCTCATTCTTGCCTCCCCAAGCTCGCTTTTAACGAGTCCTGGTGTCTTGCATGATAGCGAAAAGATTTCCTATAATCATCGTTATTAGCAAAGTGATTGAGTTCCCAATTGCAATTAGTGCATGCTCATGATTAACTAGGCTTATGTACGTACGTGGCTGCGGCATCTCTTTCGCTGTACAGTGCCTCGAGAGAACTGTGCTTGCAATTGGAGCAAAGATGATTATGATTACTATGTTGATAATTATTATAATAATAGTTTAAGTGAAAAATCTGAGTAAATATATATACTCTAGTTCAAATTTTGAGTGCAGATAGCTTGTTCCAACGACAGTGTTTTTCCAAGGGAAAAATTGCCTATATGCCACTAGTCGAACCTCTGTACCTCGTGGACTATGGGCTCTAGCTGAGATGAGGTCCACAGATTGGCTATTGTGAACAATCTTGTTGTTTGTGCTGTGCCTTCATGACCTAGCCGGAGCTGTGCATCATCCTGCTTAGAGCTGGAAGTTGAACCACGCTTATCTGTGCTAGCTCGAGACCCGACTGGCCCAGCACCGTCAAGCATGGTATGGACATGTCATGTGGTGAGTCGTGTCGGCACGGCATGAATGGGCGTACGCGGTCAGTTCGGCATAGGCGTAGGGAGCACGCTGGCGACCGGCGGTCACAAGAGGGAGGCACGGCAGGGAGATGGGGCTGCTGTGGCAGGGCTGGCGAGGGAAGGCCTTGCCATGGAAGTGTTAGTGATATGCCATAGAGGCAACATGGAGATATTGTATATATCACATACTATATTTATGATATATTACTTTGTTCCTTAAAATAGATATTATCATTATTGATCAATGAGTATGTGACTTATTCATGAGACTCTTAATGCTAAAATGTTGCTATTTCTAAATGATCCCTAATCATATATCATATGAGGAACAAATATGATTCAAAGACAAAGATCAGCATATGTATTGATTGATGATTATGTTTCATGGATCATGGTATGGTGATACCAAATCAATAATATGGACATGTGTTAGTGAACATATGTTGGATAGACCCGCCATGAAACACTGCAGAGATTTCATGTGTCATCAGTTGGTCTCAAATAGTGTTTATGTAGAATCCTTAGATTTGAAATCATCATGGTTCCCAACATGCGTAGTATCTTATTTTGGGACTACTAAACACTACTCCGTAACTGGGTAGTCATAAAAGTAGTCTTCGGGTTTGCCACGAAACATGTAGTGGGATGTGAATGATCAAGATAGAATTTGCCCCTCCTTATGGGAGAGATATCTCTAGGCCCTTCGATGTAATGGATTATAAAAGTGCATGACTATGCCAAGGTGATTGAGGAGTCAATCACAAGTATATAATCCATCACGGAATCGAGAGAGTGATTGAGCTATTAAGAGGATGACACAGGTCTCGCCTTGAGCTCAATCTATATCGTGAGGCAAAGGGATTCGTACATGAGAACATTACAGGTTCAGCCGATATGATCTTTACGTATACTTTGGGGTTAATATGTCTTACTAGAGGCCACTATTAACAGGGTGACCGGAAAGGCGTTTTTGGGTCATGACCAAGTATACGTGAACCTACAGGGTCGCATGCTTAACGGGTTGGAACACTAATTCGAATATGATTCAGATATGGGCTCAATTCGGATAGAGATCCGAATAGACTCCTATTGGGCCTCGGTCCGCAAGGCCCAAGTGAGGATGTCTATATATATGGAGGCGAGGGGCTGAGGGGACACGCTCCTGAAAACCCTAGCCGCCACCTCCCGAGCCAAACCCTAGCCGCTCACGAGTGCTAGTACACTCGCGATCGGCGTTCCAGCCCCGGACGTGTGGATACCGGTGGAGGCGCTGCTTGTTGCGGTGTTGATCGGCGTCAACAACCTATAGATTGGATCCGCTCGTGGTGTGGTTGATCGCGTGGAGGAGACGATCTGTTCGGGACGATCGGCTACTTCCACTACTACCTCGACGCGCGTGGTTGGATCGGTTTCTAACTCTTCTTCCGCTGCGCTGCGCGTCTAGTGGTAACGATCCATGATCCTTCCTTAGCATGATGTCCTGGTGTGCGCGGTAGAAAAATTTTATTTTCTGCTTTCGTAGCCTACGCGCTTTCCTTTAGGCAGAGCATTGGCAAGGTGAGGAGCCGGCCCAGGGCTGACCTAGCCAGACCGAAAAGGCCAAAGGAAATTCTTGGGACTAAGCGCATTGTCCATTTTCTGATTTTTACTAATCCTCAATTATCCAGCTTCACTCATTCAAATTTTTCATACGTTTATTAAATTTAATTTTTCATTAGCTGTGTCTTTTATTGTTCAATTTACAACCAGATTTCTAGTAAGTTCTCCTACCCTAATTCTTGGATCATCTTTTCAGATTCGTTTGTTATTTTAGATTTAACTTATATTAATTGTACCTTCCTTCTTGAATTAGGTTATTATTATTATTATTATTATTATTATTATTATTTATTGGAACGTTAATAGGAATCAAGAAAAATCCAATAAGATCCAACTGCAAACAGAATACATTCCATAAGATTTTTTTTGTAATTACACAATTTTTAGGATCCAAACTTTTAGTATGTCACATCTCCTTCAGCATCATCAACTCTCTGGGTCATAACTTTGTACAAGCCATCTCTTGGTCCTCACTATAGACTACTGTAACATCCCAAAGTTGCGGATTATTGTAATTATGAAAATAATAAAAAATTTTCTGTGATTTCAGGGTATTTTGAAATTTTGCTTTTATTTGAGTTATTAATTTAAGGTTCTTAGTGGTAAAAACTCAATTAAGAAAAAATCAAATGAGTAAAATCAAGAACTAAGATCTCAAAATCAAAATCCGAAATTCCCAAAATTCTTAGTAGATCCTAAATCCAATTTTCGAAAACTAGAAAATTAAACATTAGGATCCAAACAAAAATTAAAAGCTTAAAAGTTAAAGTCTTTTGCACCTAATTAGTTGGCAAGGTAATTAAATTGCCAAAATCAACCAAAATTCAGAAATCCCTTCCCCGGCCAGGCCCATTTCTTTCGGCCCACCCGGCCTCCTTTATTTTTCGGTTCCTTCTCCCTCCTGGGGTTCTTCTCCCCATTCCTTTCCCGTAGCCGCCGCACCCGACTCCATCGTCCGACCTTCCGAGCCTACGCCCCTCCCTCCTTCCTCTTCCCCCTACCTTGCTTCCCACAGTGCCGGTCTAGTTCACCCCTCGGCGCCCCTCTCTTCCCCTCTTTCCGCGTCTGCCATTGTCAACCCCTATCACTGGTCTGATCCCAGTGTAGCTCCTACGTGCCGTGCTTCCCTTGGCGCTAGCTCGACGCCGGCCTACCTCTACCCTTCCCTCCCCGAGCCAACCCCCCCTCTGCTTAGCCCTGCCTTGCATGCACGCCACCCCCTCCTACTGTCCGAGCCCTCAAGCCGCCCGCCTTCCCACAGTGCCGCCATTGATGGCACAAGTTATGAGCGCCAACAGCAACCCCACCTCCCTCGCCTTTAAGAAGACTCAGGTTCCCCAGCACCTCCCCGTGCCTTCCTTCTTCCTTTCCCACTGCTCGAGTTCTTTGAACCTTTGTTCCTCCCCCTCCCAATTGCTCCACTGCCACCAAGTATCTCCTTCGTCGCCACACCTTCCGCCCATTTACCAACGCCCGGAGCTTCATCTAGACGACCCGAAGATACTCCAACCATTGGTTGGGTTCCCCGTCGGCCCTAGTTCGCCACCACCGGAAGCCACCCGCCACTACTCCAGGCCTCTGACGCCCGCTCACCTCGACTCCCCTTCGACCCCATCAACTACACCGGTGAGTTTCCCCCACCTCGCTATTGCTCAGACTCGCCCTATTTTGCTTCCCTCTACCCTCCGATTGCCGTCAATCCCGTGGTCTTCCCATGCCCGGCGCCCCTTGATGCCCTCAGTCGCTCTGACTCTACCCGAACCGTGTCAACAGCCCTCCTGGGACTCCCTAGCCCTGATGATTCCATCTTAATCGCCCTCGCCGTCTCCTCGGCCGCCCCTCGTCGGCGAGCCCCACTGCCCTGTGCGCTGCCAGTCCCCTTCTGTTTCGTTGTATGCTTATCCAACCCGAACGCCCTACTTATGTCCTTTCCTCCCCCCAACTCTTTCCCTCCCCCCTCGGTGTCAAGTGGGCCCCACTATGATTTGCATCCAGCTGAAGGTTAACATTAGCAGCATGCCGTACATTGCCAAATTATGAAGAATGAATCTGCATGTCATTCTATGGAGCAAATAAACGAAACATGTTGGATAAATCATTTTTGGAAATAAGAATGTGGTTGTGAAATCAAATGAATATGCTTTTACCAATTGAAAATTCATCCTTGTGTAAAAATGTATTAAGGCAAAAATCCCATATGGCCAATTTTTCCAATCAACGGAACATAGTCTTACTAATTAAAGTATTAAAGTTCAATTGAGCAATGCTAACCGATGGAAGTTACGAACTGAACATATTATGAAAATAGTTATAAAGTAATTGTTAGCCAAAGAAATTCAAGATAGATACTCGGAATTAAAAATTACAGGGAGATGAACGCCCATCCTAAGTCGGATCATGCCGCATCTTAATGATACTTCATCACCTTCATATACTACTTCGAAAAACCTACATAACATTTATTGTATCTTTATCCCAAGCATATATCTGCGAATGCAAACCAAAATCAACTATATTTTGACACATAAAATGTCCATAACACATTGTGCATCGCTAAAACTCTTTTTTTTTTAATTTAATAATTGTCAAATCTTCAATATTCATTCTAAAGCCCATGTTGCAAGAGAAGCATAAAATAATAAGTTCCTAAACACGTGTCACCCTTGACTAGTTAAACTTGTTAAAACACAACTTTGCACCCCAAAATAATCATCTAACCATCGCCATCAGTCATCTCTAATAATGAATTTGTTAATCATCAAAATAAATAGACCTTGCTCCTAAACATAATTGAATAAATAACCAACTCCTCTCTATAACTAAAATACATGGATTCTAGTATCTGGCAACTACATTCTCAAGCAATCTCTCTAAGATAACCATAAGTCATGTTTAACTCATGGAACTTTCTTGATAAATATAAATTAATATAATAGAAGGTATAAATCGAAAAGATCTGGCCAAAGCAACCCTTACTCGGCTATATCTAATCATCTTCCTTTATCACAGCAGAAGGATCCTAGGAGTATCCTTTCACTCTTAGTTCTTCCTTGTCTAAAATTTTCCCTCACGGTAAAAGCTGCCTAATCACTCCTTTTTAATTCAATTCTGTTTCGACCATCCCTCTCTACTCCTAAATTATAGCAACAGTAATTAAGCTCAATTAAATTAAAATGGATTCCTGTCGCTATTTGGATTTATTTGGTTTTTCGTTCGTTTGCCACATTTTTAGAAGTTGCAGTCTCAAAAAGGTGATGAGCTCTAGCAAGATCAAAGTGCAAGAGGAGAATAAGCCCAAAAATCCAATACGACTGACCAATTAAGCCGGCTTGAGCTAAATCAAGGCCACCGTAAACAAGCAAGGCAAGTCATCACTTTGATCATGCTGATCCTACATTTTTCGAAAACTATGTTCTTTCAAATTATCAACGTGCATGCTTAATTTATTATGCAAAGGTATGTCAAACTTAAGGTAGATACATGCCTATATGATATTGCAATTATTATTATTACAACACTTTACCGCTTGATTAAACTAATCCTTTGTCGCCCTAGGTATTAATGATATTGTCACTAGCTGAGTCATACATAATGCCCCGCGAGTCTAAGTACAGGGCATTAATCTATCCTGCTCATTACTCCTCAAGCATTGAAAACTATTTTGGGCAGTCATTGGACATAGATGACTGATAATTTGGTACAGCTTATCTTATGCTTCTCAAAACCCTAAAACTTGCTTACCTGTCTGGGCGGTTGGTAAGAGTGGTTGGTGTGGATGTAGCATGAGAACTTGTGGTCTGTAGTATGCATCGCCTAGACGAATTAAGTACTTAATCCTGTGTTGACCTCTCCATGTAAAATAGTTAAACCACAAGCTGGCAAAGTGTAGGCTTGGCTGATTAATTTACTAGACCCCTAAAGTCATCTCACAGGTCAGCTAGGGGAAAGAAGGGGACATGCAGGAGGATAGCGAAGTCCGGCCTGAAAGGGACACCGAGTGAAAGGTGAAATTTGCTAGATATGGTGGCGTTGCAGAGAGAGGAGTCTGGACTGCGCCAGCTGCTATGAAGGGACATCCCGCATAACCTATGGAAGCAACCCCATAGGGGTGAGATGCTAAGGGGGAAAGGTATTGTAAAAGCCTCGTGACGATCTCTCGATCTATGTGACCAAGGAATCACATAGGCCTGTCGGGCTGATTGTCTCTTGTGGGTAAAGATGTACACACTCTGCAGAGTCTAAACTATTCGAATAGCCGTGCCCATGGTCAAGGGTGGACATGGAAACTTCCTCGAGTTAGTTCTATTTCCAAAAACCTTTTCGGGCGGGATAAAAACTTATCAGAGGGAGGTACTCTTACTTTAATTTTTTCTGGAGAGACGTACTCTAGCGGTGATAAAATCTAGCATTGGTGGAGGTAGCCATGAACTGTAAAAAGTGGATGTAACCTGCGCTACTATTAATATTGCATTCTCATAATCACTTTACAAATTATGATTTGGTTAAAACTACCAAGTCAGGAGTTTACTTATGGTATCTTTGAATCACTGCTTTCGCAACTAAACAAACCTTAAGCCTTCTTTTCACAGCCTTGCATGTATTACTATTGCATTCTGTGTGATGACTTGTTGAGTACCTTTGTACTCACTCTTGCTTAATTATTACTATCTAGTCAGTCAGGAAAAAGGAAGTAAAGGCCCTGCAATGCCTTAAAGGGTCGAAAAATTTGGTATTCAAGAAGGTTAAGAACTAGGTTGCGAAACCCCAGTTAGCTGTCTGTGGGTAAGTCCTGAGGGTCTCACCTGTGTGAAGTTTTCGCTGCCGCATTCTTTGTTTTCGGCCCAATCAGCCCATGTGTAAGTATTACGGTATAATCTACGCTTCCGCATGATATGTTTTTGATATACAGTGATGTATATGTGAGCACTATCTACTGATCTAGGGAATAGTGTGGTGGAATCACAGAGGATTCAGATTTGCTAAATCTGGTTCCGACAACCAGGATCGCCTTCGAGTTACCCTGCACATGCAAAGTCCAAAGCAACATTTTTTGTCATAAATTCTTTCTAACTTGACCGACATGAGTCCATACATGCCATATACCTCAAATAATATCAATATACAGCATTGTCAATTATTCATCATTCTAAATATTCTTAACCTAGCCACATGGTCTAACAATCTCCCTCTTGATGAAAACATTGACAACACCTAAAATTAGTATAACTTCAAATAGATCTAACTGAAAAACTGAAGCCAAAAAATATTTTATGCCACAAGCTACAAATCTCTCCTAAATCTCTCACAAAGCATACTGAAAAGCATTTAGCATTTTGAACCATAAATCTCACTAATCTCTCCTTTGGTAATGTAAACATCAAGGCATAAAAAGAAGAGACAACAAAGAGTGAACTTACATCCAGGTATAGATCCAAAAGTTTTTGTAAGAAAAACACACCATGAAAACTTATAAAATTATTTAAACCAATTGAAATGATGTGTATAAAGTCGTGCTCTTATAAAACTTGTTTGATCATAAGCATGCATATATAACAAACCAGGACAAAACTAACTTATAATGTGATTAAGCAAACTAATGTATATGATAGACTTTCACAAAAATAACCAGTTAAGCTAAAGATCTCACTTAAGAAGATAACCATATAAAAATACAAATTTAAATCAAGATGTTAGAATCAAGAATTAAATGAGCAAGTGCCAAACTAGAGTACAAAGCTTAACATAGATTTACATAACTTAACATATAGCACTTTATTGACACTGGATTATAGCTTATCTCAATAAAGCATATCCTAGAATGGGAGCCATCTACAATGATCTCCTGAGCTCTAGCTCAAATTAATTTCAATACATTTAAAATAACTTTTTGAGCAAACTTGAATCACATTTCATTAACTGTAGCATCTCAAGCCTTACTTTTGGATCATGCCAAGTCAAAAAAGCTTAAAATTTCATGATCTTGGTCATACAAAACTCCCCCAAGTTCATACCTAGTGCAATAGCAAGCCATCTTATGGAAAAAAATTATTGAGATGTACACATAATTAGCAATTTCACCACAATTTTTCACATGTATTTCTAGAAAAGCTAAAAGTGATTCAAGAAGGAACTAGAATGGCTCAAACTTAGACTTGACCTAGAATCAGAATTTAACTAGGTATTTAAACATGACATATCTCAAGAAGTAATCCCTTTAATCAAAATTTAGCTAAAGAATTCAACCTTGCCATATTGTTTGTTCAATTGACAAAATTTAATAAAAGCTAATTATGGCCTTGCAATCTACCCATATAAAATCATGATCAATAAAGCTCAAAATACACATCATGACTTGTTTTGTGATTATTGGCTTAAATAATAATTCAAGTTCTCATAAATACAAAAAAAAACAAGTCTTTACAATAATATACAAAAAGAACTCCCCCTCAAAACAATTCCATTGGATGATATACCCTCAACACACTCCGACTGGTGTTAGTGAAATAAGATCAAGAGATCAAATATTGAGATACACAACGTGGAGAAACAACAACAAAACTAGAACCAAAATCGCAAATATGTGGGCAATCAGAATGACCAAAAAAATATGAATTTTATCCCAACCAGCACGTGAAGCGGGTTTAAAATCACTATAAAAATTCTCTCAAACCCTAACTTTTGAATTAATTCTAGGTACAAAAGAGGTTGCACATTTTTGTCTTAAAACATTCAATATTTTCTTCTTCTATTTTATAGCACGTATAAAACAAAATTCATGCAAATGCACATCTCTTCCACAATAGGTGTAATAAATTTAACATAATTAGAATTCTTTTGAGATGATAAGCTAGCACCTACAACATTATTCAATGAATTTTGCACAAAACTAGCAGATTTAAACATAATTTAATGATTCTCACTTTTTATTTCAATTAGCTCACTTCTAATAACCTTAACAATTTTAGGTGAATTATTCTTGGCATAATTAGCAACATTCAACCCTAGACTGACATTCTTGACAATCAGTTTTCAATTATCTAGAATCATATTGAAAATTTTCTTGCCAAAAAGAAATCTCCATAAAGTATCCTTAAGGTACTTATTTTTTTAGCTAAAGTAGAACAAGTTATACATTTAATAGGTTCATTCGTAAGATTCTTAGAAGTACTAGACTAAACCAATCTTTTTTTTTTGATAAAATCATTAAGTTGCTTAATCAATGCTTTCATTTCTGTATTAAGTTTAGGATAATTAGAGTGAGAAGATATCTCATCGGACCCCTTTATTTTTTTCTATATACCCTTTTCTATATATAATAGGAGTATATACATAAATTATACTATAAAAAGTGAGATTTGATGAAATTTTTTATGGAACTCACTTTGAATTATTTAATAGTTATTATTAGAGTATGTTTAAAAGAATAAAGAGGTATAGCTTGTCCATTTAAACGGCATATAAGAAATATGAGTACATATTCTTGGGATTATAGACTATTTTCTTGTACGTGCACACGCGTATCTGTACATGACTAGCATGACTTGTAAACCTGTGTGGTTTAAGTTCAAAATGGCGAATCAACATTTTTTTTACCCTCCACATGTTTGGGACAGAATGTCGATCCATCATCAACTTAGTAACTTACTTGGGTTTTTGTCCTCACTTAGGGCCCATTTGGAAAGCAAGAATTTCATATGAATTGTGCAGAAATTTTACAGAAACAATTCAATTTGGTCATCAAAATTTTCCTATGTTCCTACTCGGACCGTAAATTAAAAAAAGAAGACTAAGATTAGGACAGTTGCTCGTTTATTTAGTCATGATATGAACACCTCACTCACTCTAAAATCGAAAGATATAGGATTAAACCACATTGTTCGCTTTGACGTGTAAGCGGAATTATCCCGAACAAGGGATGTAATAGTTACTATTTGTTTAATTGGTTTGACAATTGCAAATATCAGACTGTCTTACCATTCGGACAACCAATTAGTGACCATTGTTACTCATAAACCACAATTGCCATTTGAATTTTTTTTAGAAACTGCTATATGCACGATTATTGTAATTCATATATCATCAAGATGTTAAAAGACATTGCAATTGTCTAATTGCAAGTCACAACACAATGCATCAAATTATATGACAGGTATGATCGAAACAAGTGGTGATTCCTTGTTATGATGGCCAGTCATGTCTGCTTTGCAATCCTTTTGATCTATATATCTCCTCTATATCTTGGAATCTTGTCACATTTCTTATCCACGAGATAAAGACTGACTTAGATTGGACTTTGAATATATATATATATATATATATATATATATATATATATATCTTTACTATTTAAAAAGAAGGAGTTGGTGGTTGCCGTCACGTCCACCTCCCTCACTTCTTAACCATTCGATCTTTCTCCTCTCTTCTCAGCCACACGATCTGATTAAACCCTAAAATCCCAACATCACCCCTCCGCCCCACGCCTACCCCTCGCTCTTCCCCCCGCCGCCCCCACACCTCCTCCTCGCTCTTCCTCCCGCCGCCCCCACGCCTCCCCCTCGCTCTCCCCCCGCGGCCCGCGGCCTCCTCCCCCTCCCCACCCCGCGCCGCTGCCTGCCCCCCGCCTCCCCCTCGCTCTCCCCCCGCCGCCTCACTCTCCCTCCGCCGCCCCCCGCCTCCTTCCCCTCCCCACCCCGCGCCGCCGCCTCGCTCTCCCTCCGCCGCCCCCCGCCTCCTCCCCCTCCCCACCCCGCGCCGCTCCCTCTCTCCCCCGGTCCTCCCCAGTCCCCACTGCGCACACCCGACCTCCCCCTCACCCCCGCCGCCGCCCCGCCGGCCCCATCCCCCTCCCGGCCTTTCCCCGCCGCACCACTCCTCCCCCTCCCCCTCCGCAGATCCGCCCCCCCCCGCCGCCCTCCTCCCTCTCCCCGCTGCCCCCTCCTCCCCCTCCCCTCCGTCGCCCCCTACTCCTCCCCACCGGCCCCGCAACCCCCTCCTCCCCCTCCCCCTGCCGCCCCCCCTTCCCCGCAGCGATCGGCGGCGCAGCTTTGCCCCGCGCACGAGCTCTTCTACAAAGGAGTGTAGGGGCCCTCCTCCCCCAGCCACATCGTGATTTCCTCCCGATTCGAACTGTCACCATTCTTCTCCCCTCGCCTCCTCTCCCGACCCAGGCAGCTCGGGTCTTGTCCTCGTTCGCACGTTGCAGATCCGAACGACGGACAGCGGGAATGCTGCACGGGAGAGGATGGCGACGGCGATCTGGTCCTTGCCTACTTGGATCCGGCCGGGTCTTGCCGGACGCGGCGCTGACACGAGGAGGAGGCCAACAGAGGTGGCGGCGAAATGCGCAAGGGCACCGACGAGGTCAGTATGCCAAGCGGCGGGTGATTGCTTTGGTACCGATCTGATCGCGCTCCATTCTCTTGCCCTTGGCATTCCTTGATTTCCTTTTCAAGTTACGATCATCTCATGGCATGCGCCGAGTATTGGCGCGCGGCACTTAACGGACTCAGTCACCTCGACGTCTCCTTTGCCCTAATCCTGGTTCATCTCAATGGTAATTCTTTCCCTATTCACTTGGCATGCTATCTGTTTGTTGGATTGCTTCATAGAAAGTGTTCTTTGTATTGCCTTGAGTCGATTACCGATCGTTGTTAGGTAAGTTAAGATCGATTGCTTTGCTTTGTGTTTCTTGATTCATATTAGTTACGTATGATAAACAAAACAACAAAATTTTGCTTGCTTTGAGGTTGTTTCATCCGGATGCTACTTGTTTAGGAATTTTTTGTTTGTTGAATTAAAATCTGGTGCCCTATATGCAAAGGTGCACTATATGGCAGAGATTGTGGGAGTAGGTGAACCTAAGTGTCCTGTAACTTCTTCTTTATCGATGCATAACTTCAAGCTTGCGTTTTATGCGAGGTTTCTGATTCCCGGTGGTACATCGAAATTCTCTGCGATTCTCAGAGATGGCGCACAACATTCGCATAATAGTATTCCATTGCTTGAATTGAGTTCTGGCAGGTAGGAGCTAGATATTATTTCAGGAATAACGCTTGTTTGTAGCCAATGTTTGACAGACATCCTCTACATGCATACTCTGAAACCCTTCATGAACCCTAGGTAGTACATGCATGCTTTACTGTGTTTTGAATTAGTTTCTTACTCCTTCACTACGATCATCGTTGAAGTAGATACATGGGTTCATGCTCATGGTAAAAATGAAATGCATCAAGATTGTCATATACATGATTCTATGATAGGCTATATAGTGTTGACGGCTATAAGGTTCAAATTTTAATCACTCATATATACCACTAATCACATAACCTAAAAACATTTGCTGTTTAGCTTCTCATCCCTGTCATATTACCGTTTACCTGTGTAGGCTAGGTAGATTTCCCCCTGCTCAACATATTCACAGTTGTGTTGCTCCTTTAGTCTATGAGTGTAGATTCTGCCTTTTTGGTTGCAGTCGCATTTATAGGGCCTTATTGTCAATTGTTTCTTTGCAGCCTAAAAATGCACGATGAGTCAACTTCTCGACAAAAGGTCAATGATGATGTTCAAGAGGGTGCTCTTCCTCCGTATCTACTTGATCGTGATCAGACGCAACGTGCCAGGGTAAATGCTTGTTCCTGCCAACTAATTGTGAATTTGTGATACACAACACTTCGTGTTGCATTGATCATTAATAGACTCGTGAAATCTAGGTTCTCAACAACACAATAAAGCAAAAGAGGAAGGAAAAAGGCGGCAAATGGGATGTTCTTTTGCCAAAGGTAATTCTCAATGCACACTATTATTGCCTACTTGTTTCAGTCGGTTGTTTCCTACATTGACTAAATATTGTCACGATTTATATCCTATCAGGTCTGTCCTGTGGCTGAAGAAGAGATGTTCAAGGTTCTGCAAACTTGCAAGAGGAAAAGTAAGTGATAATAAGATTTGTTAATAAATTTGGAACCTTGGTTAATATTTGAATTTGCATGTGGCATGCATTGCTATATAGGCATTGCATACATTCGTAGTTCATTAGTAGTTGTTAACCCATTTGTATTCGGATGTTCTTTTAGGAACTACGATGCGCTACAAGGCAATCAATTCTGCCATCTCCTGTGTTTTGTCTAAAAATGCTTTTATAAACATTAAGTGAACAATTACATGGACTACAAATATTTTTAATTTTCCAATGAGCCAAATAATTGATATTTGTGTTGATATGCAAACAATAACATGAGCCCTGTATATGCATATATGATGACGTAAGAAAAAGTTGATATTTATTATTCAGTTTGAGATATTTGATAGTATGCATCACTTTTATTTGGTTTTCCGTTGCAACGCACGGACACCTTACTAGTATATATATATATATATATATAGGGGCATATCTAGTGCAAAAGGGTATTTCAGTGCAAAGGTGCAAATGAAGATGTGGACCATCCGATCTAGATTGTGTGGCTCGGATCAAGAAAGGTGGAAGTGGTGGGA
This sequence comes from Melocanna baccifera, assembly GCA_036346265.1. NCBI lineage: Eukaryota > Viridiplantae > Streptophyta > Magnoliopsida > Poales > Poaceae > Melocanna > Melocanna baccifera. Next base: position 16,867,992 of record CM070707.1, on the reverse strand, counting down.
ACTCATCCCACTTAAACACTTTTGTAGAAAACCCCCTGCATAGATTATGTTTTATGAGGTGGGGCTTCCACATTCCTTGATCCGAGCCACACAATCTAGATCGGATGGTCCACATCTTCATTTGCACCTTTGCACTGAAATACCCTTTTGCACTAGATATACCCGCTATATATATATATATATATATATATATATATGCATGATTATTGTAATACACCTTTCTTATCCTCTAGATCTTGGAATCCGTTGGCCAACCCATAGTTATATATCGTGAACGTGGTACGACCTCGTTGTGAAATAGGGTTGCGGTATGTGGTTCGTAGTAAGCTGTGTCCCGTAGTATCGGTGCATCGAGAAACGCTGGCGTTATGCTTCAATACACCTTTTTCAGAAAAGTTCTTGAATCTTAAACAAAGTAATTAACATTAGATGATGGCAAATCAATACTAACCTATAAAAAATAAATTAAATTAAAGATTAGATATAGATCTACACTTGAATAATCTTCGTTTTGACTTATTTTTTTAGGTTACGTATATTTCCTCCCACCAAATATCAACTACATTTCTTCAAGATTAGTAAATTTTTTTTTGAAAGAGGTGTACCGAAGCATACCTATGGGTCAAACAACATAGTCATTGTTAGTGATATGCCCTAAAGACATTCATAGAGATGATTGTATCACTTCTATATTTATAATCTTTTGAATAATATGTTATTTTGTCCCTTGAATAAATATCTTTCATATTGATCAACAAGTATGTGACTTGTTCGTAGAACTTTTTGTTTATGTTTTGATGTTATTCTAAATTAGCCCTGATTTTATATCATTATGTAGGATAATTATGATTTACAGATCAGCACATGTATTGATTGATGATCATGTTTCACGGATCATGGATATATGATATCAAATCAATAATATGGATATATGTTAAAGAATATAATATTAGATTGACACACCATAAGACACTGCGAGAATTGTTATATTCTTAAGCGTCATCAGTCAGTCTTATACATAGTGTATGTAGGATCCTCAGACCTGAAATCGTCATTATTTCCTACATATGTAATAGTTTACTTATGGGTTACTGAACACTACTCTATGACTAGGTGATCACAAAGGTAGCTTTCAGGTTTACTTTAAAACATGAGGAGGAATATAAACGATCAAGATAAAATTTGCCCTCGCTATATAACAGGAGAGATATATTTGGGCCCCTCGTATGATTGGGTTGAGGAAGTGCATGGCCATGTCGAATATGGTTGATGAGTTAATCATAGCTGAGCGATCTACTATAGGTTCGAGTAAATGATAGAGCTACCATAGGATAGCACGCTTCTCGCCTTAAGTTTTGTCTGATATCATAAGGCAAATGAATCGGTACAAAATTACTATATAGGTTCATTCGATATGATCTTTATGTATATCTAGGAGTCGTTATGTCTTGCTAGAGACCGCTACCAACTTATGGACAGGAAAGGAGTTTTTGGCCCATGGGCAAATATACATGAACCTACAATGTCACACAATTAATAGGTTAGAACGATAAGGGTTAGGATCATAGTCTCCAAGTGGAACACGATCTCTACTTGTATCGGATAATGATCCAATTGGAGATTATATAAGGAGAGGTGCAGGGTTGAGAGAGGTATCCCGAAAAACACCTATTGAAACCCTAGCCGCCACCTCTCATAGTCCCTGCTGTGCGCGCTGGTGCTAGCACGCCAATGCACAGTGTACTATCCCTGGACGTGTGGACCTCGGTAGAGACGTTGCTACGACTGCGACGCTGATCAAGACGATCGTGAGGAGATGGTTGACCGAAAAATGATTGACTACTTCCACTACATTGACGTGTTCTTCATTGAATTGGCCGTTTCAACTCTACTTCCGCTGCACTGTGCGTCTAGTGATAACAATCTATGATCTTTTACTCGCATGGTTTCCCGGTTTACGTAGTAGAAAATTTTAATTTACGCTAGTGTAGCCTACCCGTATCCCAACAGTGGTATCAGAGCCATCCTTTGTAGTATTTGATCTAGATTGATCACATATAGTTGATATGTGGTGGTAGTAGATTCGATCTATTACTGATCTAATATGATAACTTAGATTGGTTCTTGTTATTGGATTGGTTTAGGCACTGGTTGATAAGATCAATTGGTTTCGGTGATAGTAGATGAGTTCGGAGGATGTATGAATTAATAGCGCCAAGTTGCTATTAGTTCTGGAAACCTCCCACACTGATCAATACGATTGATCAATAGAAAATCGGGTCGATAAGATTGGTTCAGAATTGGCTTAATGTGATTAATCCAATGAAATTTTTAAGGGTGATTTTATGAATAGGATTCACGTCCCGAAAGCTAGTGTTATGTGTTCATTATAGATGTTATGTGTTCATATCGCGTGATAGAATTAGATTCTGTATATAACTCATTTTTGCATGGTTGTGTGAATAGTATGACCAATTGTATATATGATCCATGTATGAGTTTTTTCATGACTTGCGTGTCATGTTGATTTATAGCCATGGGTTACATATTATTATATAACGGTCTACGTGTTGACTTGTGATGTTTGATATTTTCATATGTAATTCATTATTAGCTGTTAAGAGTAATAGTTAAGTGGATGAATGTGGTGAAATCAAGTATTGATGGCTCGATGGACAAGAAGCATGGTGATGAAGATTGCCATACTAAGAGCCATACTATATCACAGTTTAATTGTGAATGCTTTTATGTTTCTGTTATACTATTATTCATGTTATTAGTATCTTGAATGTTTTTAACATGATATAATAGTATCCCTCTAGATATATTAAGTAAAACTAGATGCCCTTCCAATAGTTGCACGTATCAAAAAATTTGATCATTAATTGGTAGGTCTACCAAAGTAGGGTGCCATTAATTATCCCAATGAGATAAGGTAAAGTGTTGGACACTTCATGCATAACATTGGTTTAACTTGACTAGACTATCAAAATAATTTTGGGTCTAAGGGTATATTGTTGAAGCCGAGGCATATGGATGTTATTCAACAAACAAGAGTTGTATGTGATGCAATTAGTAAGGAGTTGCTTACCTACGTCACTAGGTTTCCGGCAGTGATGCCAAAGTTCACTAGGATTTAGTGAAATATGGATCTTGATTCACTATATATTATTAGAGAGTACATGATTTTAAACATGTAGTTGGAGTATATTTTATTAAATTATTTAATGGATGATTTCACATAAACATAGTGCCGAATTTTTTTATATACTTTTTATGTTGTAGACAATACCACCATATACTTCTTCCACACCTAGTTTTAACCTGTGATCTATTCTTGAGAAAGAAAAACTAAATGGAACAAACTTCATTGACTGGTATCGCAACTTGAGAATTATTCTTAAGCAAGAAAAGAAGGAATATGTTCTAAAGGTTCCATATCCAGATGAACCAGCTGAAGATGCTACTCGTGCTCAAAAGATGAAGTATGAAAAATATTGCAATGACTCACTTGATGTTAGCTGTCTTATGCTTACCACCATAAACTCTGAGCTTCAGAAGCAATATGAGAATACATGTGCCTACAATATGATTGTGGGTCTTAAAAGCATGTTTTGAGAACCAGGCAAGGGTTGAAAGGTATAACACCTCTAAGTTATTGTTTGCATGCAAGTTAGCTGAAGGAAGTCCGGTCAGCTCTCATGTGATCAAGATGATTGGATACATTGAGAGTTTGAAAAATCTTAGTTTTCCCCTTAGCCAAGAGTTAGCTACTAATGTGATTCTCCAGTCGTACCCTCCGAGCTTTGAGCCAGTTATTTTAAACTTTCATATGAATGGCATGAAGAAATCAATGATTGAGTTGCATGATATGCTCAAGCCAACAGAGGAGAACATTAAGAAAACTCTAATCATGTGATGACGGTTCAAAAGACAACCAACTTTAAAAAGAAGAATCATAAGGCTTTGAGCAAAAGAAAGGGCACGGGCGAAAATCAAGATGAGATCTCGAGTATCAAATCTAAACTTCAGAAGTTCAAGATTGGCGCTACACCTGATGCCATTTGCTACCATTGCTAAGAGACTAGACATTGGGAGAGGAATTATAAAAAGTACTTGGTAGAACTGGGGAAAAAGAAGGGAAGTAAGACTTCTACTTCAGGTATAAATGTTATAGAAATAAATCTTACTACTTCTCATATTAGTTCTTAGGTATTTGATACCAGATCAGTTGCTCATATTTGCAATTTGATGCAGTGGCTGATAAGGAGTAGGAGTTTAGCAAGAGGCAAGGTTGATCTTCGCGTGGGCAATAGAGCAAAAGTTGTTGCATTGGCTGTTGGCACTTTACCATTATCTTTACCCTCTGGATTAGTTTTAGAATTAAATAGTTGTTATTATGTTCCTGTCTTAAGCAAAAACAATATTTCTGCTTCATATTTGGGACCAGAAAGTTATGAGTTTAGAATAAAGAACAATTGTTATTCAATTTATTTGAATGACTTGCTTTATGGTCATGCTTCATTGATAAATGGATTATATATTTTAAATCTTAATGTTGTGCCTATTTATAATATTAATGCTAAGAGATTTCGGAATAATAATTTGAATTCCACTTATATTTGGCATTGTCATTTGGGTCACATAAATGCGAAGCGTATGGTGAAGCTACATAAAGATAGTCTTATAAACTTATTTGATTTTGAATTATTTGAAACATGCAAGTCTTGTTTACGGCAAAATGACTAAGACACCTTTCACTGGTCTAAGTGAGAGGGCAAATGACTTATTTTCTTTAGTACATTTGGATGTATATGGACCAATAAGCTCAACGGCCAAAGGTGATTTCCAATACTTCATAACTTTTATCGATGACTTTAGAAGATATGGATACATCTACTTAATGAGGCATAAGTCTGAATCATTTGAAAAATTCAAAGAATTTCAGAATGAAGTATAGAATCAAATTGGCAAGACAATTGAATCCCTACGATCAGATTATGGAGGTGAATATTTGAGCTATAAGTTTGTTGATCATCTAAAGCAATGTAGAATTGTTCCATAGCTAACTCCGCCAGGAATACCTCAATGGAATGGGGTGTCTGAACGATGGAATCGGACCTTGTTAGACATAGTTTGGTCTATGATGAGCCAATCTTATCTGTCACTATCTTTTTTGGGGTATGCTCTAGAAACAACTGTATTCACATTAAATAGGGTTCCATTAAAAGACGTAGAGAAGACACCATATGAGATAGGGACTGGAAAGCGTCTCAGGTTATCTTTTCTCAAAATATAGAGATGTGAAGTATATGTAAAACATTTGACGTCTGACAAACTCACACCTAAATCCGATAAATACTTCTTCGTGGGGTATCTAGGGAAACTAAAGGATATTATATTTATAAAAGGGATAAGAACAAAGTGTTTATTGTTTAAAATAGTGTCTTTTTGGAGAAAGAGTTTCTCTCAAAAGGAGTTAGTGGGAGTACGGTGAGATTCGAAAAAATTCGAGAGACATCAGAAAATGTTTCAACTCTTAATGAACCTCAACAGAGTGTACAAGATGTTGTAGAAACTATGAAAGAAGCAACAACCCCACGTAGGTCTGAAAGGCCACGTTAATTGTCGATAAGGTATCGACATGATATTTTATTGTTAGACAATGATGAGCCTAAAATTTATAAGAAAGTGATGATGGGCCTAGACTCTTAGAAATGACTTGGAGCCATGAGATCTGATTTTCAATCCATGTATGATTATCAAGTTTTGAATTTAGTTGATCCACCCGATGGTATAAAAACCATTGAGTGTAAGTGGGTTTTAAGAAAAAGATAGACATTGATGAAAATGTACATATCTATAAGGCATGATTTGTGGCGAAGGGTTTCAAACAAATTAAAGGTGTTGACTATGATGAAACCTTCTCATCCGTCACTATGCTTAAGTCTATCCGAATTATTCTAGCTATTGCTGCATATTAATTATAAGATATGATAGATGGATATTAAAATGGCTTTCCTAAATGAAAATCTAAGTGAGGATGTGTACATGATACAACCTGAGGGTTTTGTCGATTCTCAAAATGCTAGAAAGATATGAAGCTTCAGAGATCTATCTATGGACTGAAATAAGTTTGTCGAAGTTGAAACATTTGTTTTGATGAGGTAGTCAAAGGGTTTAGCTTTATCAATAACGAAGAAGAGCCTTATGTTTACAAAAAGGCTAGTAGGAGCTCATTTATTTTTCTTGTCCTATAGTCAATAATATATTATTGATCGAAAATAATATTTCTATGCTTAAATTTGTCAAGTCTTCATTAAAAAATAGTTTCACTATGAAAAACTTAGAAGAGGCAATATATATTTTGTGTATAAAGATCTATAGAGATAAAACTAAAAGGCTAATTGGATTAAGCAAATATATGTACATTGACAAAATGTTAAAGTGATTCAACATACAGGATTCTAAGAAGGGTTTCTTGCATATGTTACATGGTATTAGTCTTAGCAAGACTTAGTGTCCTTCGACATCAGATGAGCGAGACCAGGTCAGTAAGACTCCATATGCTTCTTCTATTGGGTCTATCATGTATATCATACTTTGTACACACCCAGATGTGTTATATAGTCTAAGTGTTATGAGCATATATCAATCAAATTCAGGTGAAGGTTACTGGATAGCTATAAAGAACATTTTGAAATACTTACGAAGGATTAGGGATGTGTTCCTTGTTTATGGAGGTGAGGAAGAGTTAGTCGTAAATGGTTATAATGATACTAGTTTTCAAATCGATAAAGATGATTTTTTTATCACAGTCAAGTTTGTGTTTTGTCTTAATGGAGTAGTGAGCTGGAAAAGTTCCAAGCAAGAGACGGTTACCAATTCTACAACGAAGGCTGAGTATATTGTGGCTTCAAAGCTGCAAAGGAGGCTGTTTGGATAAAGAAATTCATCTCTGAGCTGGGTGTAGTCTCTAGTACTTCTAGTCCAATGAATATCTATTGTGATAAAAGTGGAGCCATTGCGCAAGTCAAGTAGCCTAAATCACATCAAAAATCTAGGCACTTCGGCGTTTTCACCTCATTCGTAAGATTGTAAATAGAGGTGGTGTTAAGATATGCAAAGTGTACACGAATTTAAATATTGCTGATCCATTAACAAAGCCTCTTCCACAGCCAAAGCATGAGGCACACATAAGATCTATGGGTATTAGATACTTGCATGATTGAGTCTAGTGAAAGTAGGAGATTGTTAGTGAGCAGATTGACTCTAGTACAAGTAGGCGATTGTTAGTGATATGCCATAGAGGTAATCTTAGAGATGATTGTATCACTTCTATACTTAGGATTTTTTGAATAATATATTATTTTATCACTTAAATAATTGTCTTTCATATTGATAGAAAGTATGTGACTTATTCGTGAAACTATTTATTTATGTTTTGATGTTATTCTAAATTATCTATGATCTTATATCATTATGTGGGATAATTATGATTTACAGATCAGCACATGTATTGATTAATTATCATATTTCACAGATCATGGATATGAGATATCAAATCAATAATGTGGATATATATTAGAGAACATGATGTTGGATTGACCCACCATGAGACACTACAGGAATTATTATATTCTTAAGTGTTATCAGTTGGTCTCATACATAGTGTATGTAGGATCCTTAGATCTGAGATAATCATTGATTTCTACATATGTAATAGTTTACTTAGGGATTACTAAATACTACTACTGGGTGATCATAAAGGTAGCTTTCGAGTTTACTATGAAATATGCGGAGAAATATGAGTGATCAAGATGGAATTTGCCCCTCTTATATAACAGGAGAAATATCTCTAGGCTCCTCGATATGGTTGGATTAAGAAAGTGTATAGCAATGTCAAATGTGGTTAAGGAGTCAGTCACAACTAAGTAATCCATTATAGGTTCGAGTGACAGATCGAGCTATCATAAGATGGCACGCTTCTCACCTTGAGTTCGATCTGGTATTATGAGGCAAAGGGATCGGTAAAAAAGCACTATATAGGTTCGTTCAATATAATCTTTATGTATATTTGGGAGTCGTTACATCCTACTAGGGACCGCTATCGACTTATGGTTCGAAAATGAGTTTTCAGCTCATGGCTAAATATACATGAACCTAAAGGGTCACACACTTAATAGGCTAGAACGATAAGAGTTCGGATGATAGTCTCCGAGTGGGATACGATCTCTATTCATATCGGATAAGGATCCAATTGGAGGCTATATAAGGAGAGGTGCGGAGCTAAAGAAGGTATCCCGAAACACACCCATCGAAACCCTAACTGCCACCTATAATCCCTACTGTGTGTGTTGGTGCTAGCACGTTGACGTATGATGTTCCATCTTTAGACGTGTGGACCTCGGTAAAGGTAGCGCTACGACTGCAGCGCTGATCGGGACGAACGCGAGGAGGAAACGGTTGGCCGGAGGACGATCAACTACTTCTATTACATCGACACTCTCTTCATGAATCGGCTGTTTTAACTCTACTTCTGCTGCACTGCACGTCTAGTGGTAACGATATATGATCTCTTACTCGTATGGCTTTCCGGTTTACATGGTAGAAAATTTTAATTTATGCTAGTGTAGTCTACCCGTATCATTGAGTCATAACTTGCAAGGCACGACTAGATCAGTAAACAAGCATGGCCACTCGCAACTCCTGGAATTTTTAAGGGTGAGATCTACTAACCGTTGTACCATTGGATTGTCATCTAAATTGTTAGTTCGTATATCGTGATCAATATAATGACCGTGGGAGAAGGCCTCACTTGGGGGGCCAGCCAACGGTTTTTTCATGGATGATGCGACCCTGCCTTCCACCCTTGTCTTTTGCTTGTGTGCGTCGTGGAGCTGGATGGCTCTGGCTGGAAGGACATTGCTGCTCCATGCCCTTCATGTCTCAGTCCATCTAGGTTATTCTGTTCGACTCCAGTTGAACATATATACTCTCACACTGACTGAGGTGCTTGCGTGTATCCACCTCAGAGTACAGTAGAGTTTTCAGGACACCTTTTGGCTACCTTCAAGCTAGGGGTGGTTTGCTTTGTTGGATAGGACTTTGCATATGTATTTGTTGGATCTGTTTGATTGATTTTAGCATGGAAGGAAGATAAGCGCACATAAGTCTATTGTCTTGCCAAAAGAAATTTTGCCGGTGTCATGTGAAAGTATTTCCTAAACCTAGGTTTCTGCGAAGTAATTACTTATCTGGTGCAAAGTTTAATTTATTTTTAGCAGCTGGTTCTGCCCAATCACCTGCTTGTTGCTGCCTTCATGGAATTACCATTTTAGAAACGTGTTTGATTGCAGGAAGAGGCAGAGCATCGTCAACAAATATAAACGATCGATACATCCCAAATGAAACTATCAACAAACGACGAACGTGTACAAATACTATACAAATAACAGATTTATAAACAAAAAGCTAGCCTTTTATGCCACCTTTTGGTCTAATTTCCTGCTTTAACCCTTTGTTCATGCCATAATGCATGGCCTTGTCCTTTTGATCTGCAACATTAAGAAAGTAACGCAGCCAAGAAAGAGGATAAAAGAAAGAAAAAAAGGTCACAAAAGATGGTGAGAAAAGAAAACAAAGTGATCAGCAGCAGCAGCAGCAGCAGCATCATCATATTGCACGCATGTCGCCTCGTGAATAGCCTCACCGATCTCTAGCTTAGATTAGCTTGACTAAAAGAGGACAGACAGCCAGGTAGGATATATATTCTGTGTTCTTCTATCAGATAAATTATAAATTTCTTCACTTGGAAATTGCTCAGGTATCTCGTTCTTGTCTCCAAGCTTTAACAAGTTCTGATGTCCTTCATGTAGCAAAAATATTGTAACATCCCAAAATTTGGAATGTTTGAAAATCTGAAAATTTTAAAACTTTTGATGCTTTTGGTGTTATTTAAATTTTCTGGATTTTTGTTCAGGAATTTTGATTAGATTTTTTGATTAACCAAATAAATAAATAATAATAAATGGGCTAAGGGCCATGTAATTCGAAAACAAATCAAATGAAAATTTGAATTGAATTGCCAAGCTTTGACTGAATTTAAAATTTGAAAAGAAAAAAGGAAAAGTAAAAGAATATTAGCATTTGAATAATTCAGCCAAGAATTTAAACAGAAATTGAATTTGAGCCATTGGAAAATTGGAAAAGCAAAAGAATATTAAAATTTGCATTTGAAAAATTGAGCCAAGAATTTAAATGGAAATTTAATTTGTGCCGTTGGAAAATTGGAGTTCGTTTTGTACACCAAAAATTCAAATTTGAATTCAAATACAAATCCAAAACCAAAATTCAAATAAAAAAGGAAAATTTCGAATGCTCGACCCATTTCTCCTTTTCTTTTTCCCAACCCATCACCCTCCTTTCTTTCTTTCATCTGGCCCAGTAAATCGCTGCTCTTCTTCTTTCTTCCTTCTTTCTTTGGTTTTCCCTCCTCCCAGCCCGGCCGCGCACTCGACCGCAACGTGGCTCCACACCGTGCACAAGCCAAGCGACCGCTCGTCGCGCCATCTCGCCGCTCGCCCCCGCACCTACGCTGTGTCGCACGCCCGTGCCCATACGCCTACACCCATGCTGCCTACGTCATCGATGCCGCCCTCGGCTACTGCACCATGCGATATGCATGCACAGCACCAACTCCTTCTCTGCTCAGCTATTTAAGCCGTCGAGCTCTCTCTTACCTTCCTCACCCTCCTCCACTTCTCCCACACCTCACCATCGCTGTGCCGAGCTCGAGTTGAACTCGGAGATCTCGCAGCCATGTGTCGCAATGACCACTTTGCTGTCCCCGTCACTACGGTGAGCTCCTTGCTAGTTCGGTTGCGTAAAACTGAGCACTTGGTTGCCATCCTCACTCTCTCTCACGCAATTGCGTCTACCTCCATAGAAGCTTGTCGACGCTATCGTCTTCTCCACCTCTGGCTATATTGCCTCCATCACTGCCATTCTCTCTCCGATGAACCCCAATCCAATTCCTTCCAGCTAGACCACCGCTTCCCCTTCCTCTCACACTCTCCTATCTCAATTCAGGTCACTGACCAACCTAGCTCACCGTCGCTGTTGAAGACCATCGCGCCGCCTCGAGTTGCTGTTGCTAGACCACCCCCAACCTCGCTGCCCTCTTTGATGAGTTCCCCGTGACCTTTAGATGCTCATCGTGCCTTTTGTTTTTCTCTCTGCAGCCACTGTGCGCTATCGCTGTAGTTCACCACTAGCCACACCATCACTGCGTGTAGGTTCGCCAAGGTCCCAGCAACCCATTTTGGTGTTACCATCACTCACCTCACCAGTAATGAGCTCGGCCAAAGTGCCTCCTTTCTGCGCAGGGGACCATTGTAGCTATGTCATTAGCGTTAATGATGTCATTAGGCTATAATTAATTAGGTTTAATGACACTTATTAGTTTATAATTAATAAGTCACTGACAAGTGAGCCCAAACCATTAGGAAATTTAATTGATCTGGGTTAAAACATATGAGCCACTGACATGTGGATCCAACCCTCTTTAGTTAACACGTGGCCCTAGCCCACCTATCATCCTCTCCTGGTATTTCTGTGTGAAAAATAATTCAAAAAGAAAATATAATCTCCGTGGCCCCACTTGTCAGTCGCTGTTAACTTTTCTAATAAGAAAATAAATTGGAAAGAAATTAAATCCATGGGCTCCAGCTATCAGTGAGTGACACACTCGCTCTCCTATGTTTATTTTGAGAATTTTTCCTGATTTAAACTTTGGAAGATCCGCTCTTACTCATTTTAAATCCAAATAGAGTAAAACTTGTTTCTAAATTTATTTCAATTCAACATCTTTCTAAAAAAAGTGAAATAATAAATTTTGGAGTTCATTCAAATTTACTAGAAAACATGTTAAGGTTAACCATAGGTTGCAAATTAGCTACACTCATGCAAATGGGTGTTAAATAAAAAAAATTAGTGTTAGATGTTGATAGAAGATAATTAGAGTGACTTTATTAATCAATTTAAAGTGAAATTTAACTAGATATCAATAAAGATTAATTAATTTGTCATCACTATTGATTTATTTGAATTCAAACATTCATTAAAGACACTAGTACAATGTAACCTTGTGGAAATAAAAGTGATAATAAATTTAATCAGCATATAATTAGAACTCATACAAACTTAATTAGAGAATATGTTAAATATGATTAATTGCCCCATTAACACATGGACCATTAGTTATTCTTAATAGTTTTGCTAAACTAAAAATCTAATGAAATGTATGAATGATAGTAGGGTTGCTTTAATTAGGTTTTAGTAAGCAAGAGAAGCCATTAATGTTTCACTAAGCCATCCCAAGATCCATTAGTATCTAGGTTAATATAAGAGTGTACATTTTGTCCAGATGCACTTAAACCCTAGAATTAATTAATTATCAGCTATGGTTTATGAGTAATTAGCAGTCTAACTAAAGTTAGTTGTTAATTAGCAATTCATGGTATAACTTGTCAACCACTTAGGTGCGTCTCCAGTATAAGGATATTATAGAAATTAATTAAATAGATGACCAACATTTTAGTTGATTATTGGATTAATCTCTCAATTAATTGGCAATTGAACCTCAAATAATAATATATCATGAGCTTTTCTAGCCATGTGAAATATAAGATTAATCTAGTTAATTACAATTATACCTATCATGTGTAAAGCCTACACCATAATCCTTAAACAATAGTATTTGGTAAGTACTGCTTAGTGCACCATGTAGACCCTCGTATATGTCCATAGGTCTCATCTACTAACTCATGGAACTTGATAAATTGAAAATAATAAAAAGAAACAATTATGTTAGGTTCAAACGGTAGTATCCTTTGATCAGCTATGTCTAACCGCCTTCGAATCCAGAGTGAAATATTCTTATGAATATTCATTCATCCTTCTTGACCCTTCCTTCATATTTTTTCTAGTAGATTTCCTCCATGTCATTTCCTTTTCGCTCAAACTTTATTTGATCTTGTCTACATCCCGCACTATCTAAAACCTTGTATCTTGTTGCCAATAAATCATGATAGAATTTAATTAAGTTTATGTAGAATAATTTGAATTTTTATGTTTATTTGAGTTCATTCGAATTCTTTTGAATTTATTCGGTTTCCTTTGGATATATTTGGATTCGGTTGTGTATCGTATAACTCGAACGTGGATACATGCTTAGCCTTGCTTAGATACATGTGGGCATTAATTTGCCTTAACATATTTCAAATATGAAAACATTGTTTTGGGCAGCCATTGGATGGTCTGAAATGTTGAACTAGAAAAAGATATTTTGGAATCCAAAATTGCAAACTTGCTTCATACTTGGACGGATGATAAGTTGGGTGGGTGCGAATAGAGCACAGGAGTTTGGTTTGTGACAGAACTACCTAGGTAACCTTAAGAACTGAATCTGATGATGACCTCCTAAAGTAAAATGGTGCAATCATAAGTCTATAATGGGTACAACCTGGTGAATTAATTTTGCTCGACCAAATGTTGGATACGCCATCCGGTGGAACATGAGAAAGAGAGCCAGTCAGAGGCCTTGACGTGTGGCACAAGAGGGGCTTCTGGAGTGGGTGAATGGAATCCCACGATTGTTGAAATCTTAGCGAGTGTAACCATATTAGGAAGATACATTGTAAAGGCCTTGTGATGACCATCTAATCAACACACCAATGGTAGCGTGATGGTAGAATAAGTTGAAAATCTCTTGTGGATAAAGTATGCAATCTCTACAGAGTGAAAATTATTTAAACAGTCTTGTTCACGGTTAAGGGCAGCCGTGACGTAGAAATAAAAGTAGCATATGGCGGATGGAATAATGCTCTGTAGAAAATGGATAGAACCTTTGTTGTTGTTGTTGTTATTATTATTATTATTGCATTCTCTTACGTTTTTTCAAAAATAAAGTTTAGCTAAAATGCTAAGTCTCATGCTGTCTACTAATTGTATTTCAAATGTGGCTTCCTGCAAATAAAAAACCTTAAGCCTCCCTTGTTTATCCTTGCATTTATTATAATTGCATTCTGTGTGTTGACTTGTTAAGTACCTTCGTACTCACTGTTACTTAATTATTATTATTCAGTAAGTAAGAACAAAAAAAAAGTCTTGCAGTCGTCTAAAGGTGTTGACAAGACTGGAGATGAAGAAGCCAAGAACTAGATCATAAGCCCTAGTCGATTACCTATAGACATATCCTGAGGGTCCCACCTGTGTATTGTTTTCGTCTCCGCTGCTGCTCTTTAAAGATTTTGACTTGATTAGCCTGTGTGTAAGTCAATACCATTAGGTCTATTTATGTATTCTCTACTATTATTGTATTAGTTTTGCTTTTACGAGATATGTTTGATGCTTAGTAATATATCTGTATGCACTATCTAGTGATTTAGGGAATAGTTCGATAGATTCATAGAGAATTCAGGATGATAAATCCGGGGTGAGACAAAGATTTTAGCAAAGTGAACTAAGGCCGCACTCAACAAAGCATCAGGCGGTGGCGTTGAGCTTTTTTTTACTATTCACTTTTTGTCTTTTTTTTATTATTTATTATTTTAGGTTTTTCTATTTTTCTATTTTTTCGTATTCCTTTGCATTGTCTGTGATAGGCTAACATATTTTTTTCTATTTTTAAATATTTTTAAATTTAATTATGTCAAATAAGTCAACTCAGCTACAGTAAAAAAGCTATAGTAAAAAAACCATAAGCCAACATCATTCTGAACACCCCCTAAGAGTTCCCAATTGCAATTAGGCCCCGCTCAGCGTTGCGCGTTGGCGGCAGCGTTGATCTGTTGACGTTTTTTTCACTGTTTGTTTTTTGTCATTTTCTTTTTTCTTTTTGGTATTTTTGTGTTTTGTTTTTTCCCCATATTTCTTTGCATCGACTGTGATAGGGTAATATGTCACTTTTATTTTTATATTTTTTTAAATTTAATTATACCCAATAAGGCAACTCATCTACAGTAAAAAATTAGCCAACTACAGTAAAATTTTAGCCAAAAGCCATAAACCATCACTGTTCCGAACACACCCTTAGTGCATGCTCATGACTAACTAGGCTCATGTACGCACGTGTCTGCTGCATCTGTTTCGCTGTACAGTTCCTCAAGAAATCGTTTCTTGATTAGAATTATGGTTTGAATTAGGGCAGTTCGCATGTGCCTGCAGGCTACAACTGTGACTGCAATTGAGCAAAGATGATTATCAGATTATGATTATGATGAGGATAATAAACTAGTTTAAGTGAAAATTATCAATAAATATGTATACTCTAGTTCAAATTTTGAATGCAGGTTGATTGTTCATCGCCAGTGTTTTCACAGGGAAACGTTGCCAACATGCCAACTGTTGGTGATCTGTCTCCATGACCTAGCCGGTTATTAATACGACCCGTCTGTGATAGTAGAGACATCAAAGACGGTTCGTGTTAATAACCGTCTGTGATAGTTCACATACGGTTTGTTATACGAACCGTCTGTGATAATAGATACATCACAGACGGTTAGTGTTAATAACCGTCTGTGATAGACGGTTATTAACACTAACCGTCTGTGATGTATCTATTATCACAGATGGTTCGTATAACAAACCGTCTTTGATATGAATTGTCACAGACTGTTCGTGTTAATAACCGTCTGTGATAAATTGCACTATTAATACTTGGACGGTGTCAACACAGATCTGTTTTTTATTGCGCTGCATCGGTGGAGCAAGGCGGCCGGCTTTTGGGAGTTCAGGGGTGAAAATATATCGCCATCTTCTCAGTGATCTAATCAGAGGTTAGTACTCAATTACTTTTAATTATACTTATGTACATGTTTTTGTAATGGAAGGCTTAGAGATGATAATTTATATGCTATGTAGTTGCGGTAATAATCATTTTTGGCAACCATTTGTTACTTGTGTAGCTAGCGAAAATGGATCGTAGCTGGATGTACATTGAGAACCGTGTGAGTGAAGAGTACATTATTGGCGTGTCTATTTTTAGAAGAGCGACCGAGCTGGATATGTTAAAGAAGAGGATAAAATATATGTACTGTCCATGTATTGATTATGATAATCTCAAGATGTTTAGCAACTCAGCGCAGATCGAAGCTCACTTGATTCGAAGGGGTTTCAGAAAAGGGTATAAATGTTGGACCAGTCACGGTGAAGAGAAGTGTACACAAGAAGCTGGTAGTTATGACATAGTCGATGGGGACAACGATATGTCAGTTGTGGACTGTGCTTTTGATCATGAGGCCGCGGATGGATCGCAGGATGACAATCTGGATCAGATGTTACGTGATGCAGAAGGGAACTACAGTGAGAGAGAGTTTGGTAAATTCGAGGGCTTGATGGAGGACTCCGAGAAACCTTTGTTCTCAGGATGCAAGCCGCAATACACGAGGTTGTCATCAGTTCTAGAACTATTAAAATTGAAGGCAAGCAATGGTTGATCCGACAAGAGTTTCACGGCATTGTTAAGTCTCCTAGTGGACATGCTTCCAGAGGAAAATGTGTTGCCGAGAACCGCCTACCAAGCATGTCCGAATAGGAATGAAAGTAGAAAGAATACATGCATGTCCGAATGATTGTATCCTATACCGTAAAGAGTATGCTAGCTTAAATGTTTATCCGGTGTGCAAAGCATTCCGATACAAGCGTAAAAATGACTCTGATGATGGAAAGGGCATCGAGGTGAAGCAAGGACCTCCTGCTAAGGTGTTGTGGTATCTTCCTGTAATCCCCCGTTTGAAGCGTTTATTTGCAAACCGCAAGGATGCAAGATTGATGCGTTGGCACTTGGAGCAGCGTAAGAAAGACGGAATGATAAGACATGTTGCTGATTCTGCCTAATGGAGGAACATCGATAGGATGTTTGTAGATTTCGGTGTGGAACCGAGAAATATAAGGTTTGGGTTGAGTACAGATGGAATGAATCCTTTTGGTAACATGAGCAGCCGACATAGCACCTGGCCCGTGACTCTATGCATGTACAACCTTCCTCCTAGGCTGTGTATGAAGCGAAAGTATATTTTGATGTCACTACTTATCCAAGGGCCGAAGCAACCTGGCAACGATATTGATGTGTTCCTAGTACCATTGGTAGAAGATCTTGCAATATTGTGGAACAAAGGGGTACATGTATGGGATACGGACAAACGAGAGAACTTTACTCTACGCGCTATGTTGTTCTGCACCATTAATGATTTTTCTACCCTTGGTAACCTGTCAGGGTTGAGTACAAAACGAGCCAAAGCGTGTCCGCACTGCTTAGACAATACTGAGAGTGTGTGGTTGAACAACTCGCGTAAAACTGTGTACATGCGTCACCGTAGGGGATGCTGTCCACACATTCGTTCAGTGGCACAAGAGGGACATTGCCCTCGACTTGTCTGTGCCACAATCTTCACCTCCAGTGTCCCAAGAGGGACATCGCCCTAGACCTGTCACATCGGCTCCGGTGGCTCCACCTCTAGCTCCGGTTCGGAAGCCTGTTGCATCGGCTCCCGCCGAGACGCCACCGAGAACGTATCGTAAGCGAGGCTATAAGACTCAAGGGAAGAAAAATAAGCCTCTCGTGCCATGGAAGTTCACTCTAGGAGTGTCGTTGGTCCCTGAGTCACAATTACCTAGGCTTGGCATGATTTGCAATACATTGCATGCCTGGTACATGGAGAAGTCCAACATGAAGCCAATCCGGCAGAGTGCATTCACTGTGAAATATACGGAGCAGCATTTCCTCCACGACACAGGCTACATCGTCATGATATTCGAAGACTTATTTTTACTATTCAATCTCGACGAACTCGACGCCTCGCTTCTACGCTGCTGGACACTGTATGTATACTGTATAATGAAGTTCTACATTCACGTTATACCGATAAATGTCATTACTCTTTCCTTATGTATAGATGCATGATCCAACAAGTCCGGCGATCACGACAACCGGTGGGTTTCCTCGACCCTCACTTTCTCCGAGCAAGTTATCAAAGGTAATGAATCCTTCGTGCAAGATTACATAACGAGGGGATTGCGTGCTCACATCGACAAGGAGTACGTCATGTTTCCTTTCAACCAAGGGTAAGTGATTCACTAGTTGCCACACATGTTTATTTGTACTTTACATGCAGCATGAACTTAGAATTAATCACTATGGTGTGTACATGACTAGGCAACACTGGATTTTGATTGTGATTATACCAAAGTGGAGCAAGGTAATATACCTTGATTCCCTACTTAGGAGCAACCACGACTTCAGTTGTGTGCAAGAAGTACTTAACAAGTAAACTCATTTCCTCCATACATAACTCTATTGTAATATTTCCTTCGTTTGCAACGGCTGAAGCTAACTTTTTTGAATCACGTAGGTCGTTTGCCGCTTATGTTGCCCACGGAGGAAGACACGACAAATCTAATGACACGCTGCGACACAACACGCGATTTCTGGTACCCACTACAACACAACAATCCTATATCACACTTTGTTATAATGCCTCTAGAATTGACAATACCTATGTACGTAATGCAATTTTTGCAGTGTCACCAGCAACTACAGGGCAACGTATGTGGATTCTACGTTTGCCGCCATATGAAGGAAATCATGGATAGTAAGATCGATGATCCAGAGGTTTGTCATGTTCTTGCAATAATTATTATTTTTTGATTATATATGTTTATATATACACACATGCTAATTAATGACTTATTGCTCCTAGCGACAGCGGGTGGACTTCGACATAAGTACATATGATCTTAACCAACTCGTCGAAATTCGTGCAACACTCTCCGGGTTCTTAATAGGACAGTGTATAAACAAGGCTGGAGAGTTCTACCCCGGCAATGGTGATAATTAGATGTTGAAATATTGGATGCAATTGTACAAATCACTCAGTTGTGTGCTTAATCAAACATTAGTCAGAACAGTGTGACGATTTTCATTCTATATTTATATGTGATCTGTTGGCCGTTTGTTACATTTGTAATTCACTGGGTTGCAATTAACTTATCTGTGTAACTTTGAGTTGCAATATTGTATGTGATTCATTTGTCAGATCTGTGTAATCTACAATGTATGTGATATCTTGTTGCTTACTTTCAGAGGGTATGGCTAGCATATCTTGAGGCTAGCCAAAAAACAGCAAATAAAACTGCTGTTGTAATTGCTATCACAGACGGTTCGTTGTCAAAAATCGGCTGTGATAGCCGCCTTTCACAGACGGTTAAACACAAAAACCGTCTGTGATAGACACGATATCACAGACGGTTCCTTTTACGAACCGTGCGCGATATTACGTGTATCACGGACGGTTCGGAAAAGGAACCGTCTGTGATATCATGTCTATCACAGACGATTTTTGTGTCTAACCATCTGTGAAAGGCGGCTATCACAGACGGTTTGTGTCAAAAACCGTCTGTAATGTAAGTTATCATAGACGGCTCCCGAGCCGTCTGTGATAACCACCTATTATCATTGACACATAAAAATAGACGGTTCGAAAACCGTCTGTGATGACGGTTCCGAACCGTCTGTGACAGGCCTGTCTGTAGCAGTGCACCCCTAAAAACAAACCTATTTAAGCCGCGTTTAAAAAAACCGGACAGAACACTACGTCCTCACTAAAACTGATCTCGATAAAAAACCGTAACTCCGATTGACCTCAAACTTTATCAGGATAAACTAGACAAAGTTATTGAACTAATCCAACTAGAATAACATCAAACGGAGGTCTAGAACTCGAGAAATAAAATAAACAAGCTCGTTGGGCAGAAGGTGACGAGAATTGATTAAGCCTTAATTATGCGATTAAGCAAAATTTGTTAGAAATTAATCAACCAAACTTTTCTAATCAACACAGACAGCAGTCACAAATCACGAAGAAAAAACATTGCATGCAGTTGTCACGTTGAATAAAGGAAATACCTATGCATGCATTAGAAAGAAGACTTACGGCAATCAAACTTCTCATCTAATCAAGGTCTTTAATCATCAAGTCATAGCAGCCCAAGCTTCTAGCCAAGAAATACACGGCAATCTTTTATTGGACTACTTTGCTCTCTCAAACGTCATAACAGCACCAAGAAAAAATCATGCATGCAGCCACCACAAAATCCATGCACAAACAGACTTCACATGCTAAGGGAGAACA
The DNA here is from genome assembly GCA_036346265.1 of Melocanna baccifera. Classification (NCBI taxonomy): domain Eukaryota; kingdom Viridiplantae; phylum Streptophyta; class Magnoliopsida; order Poales; family Poaceae; genus Melocanna; species Melocanna baccifera. The sequence goes on along the minus strand of CM070707.1, from coordinate 16,847,800 downwards.
CACGCCGCATGCAGCCCATCATCCAAAACAACAGCAGCAAAATTGTTTATTTATCAGAACCTTACAAGCATAAGTAGAAGCCACATACCTTTTTCTTTTGATCTAAAACATCACGACTGCCTCACCTTTTCTTTACTTGAGCGTTCGCCGCAAATCTCTTCAACGCTCGCACGGCAAGAACCAAAAACCGCCGCCCCTTTTTTTTTACAAACTTCACGCGCCGCCACGCTCTGTATTTTTCCGCTCGGTCAGGACTCAGCCGCCCCTTCACGCTCTTCTATTTATCCCGAAACGGCACCAGCTGCCCGCCGGCTTCCTCCCAGCAAATCATCGCAGCACACACGCCGCTCTTCTTTTGCTTCGGCTATCACGGCCACGCAAAGATTGTCAGAAAAAGAAACATCTGCCGCAGACCCCTGTTCTTGTTGCTCTATTTCTTTTCTTTCCAAAAACACAGCCCGGCTCCAGAACAAAACGGCCTACAGCTTCTCACGTTGATCTCTAGTACACATGCACGCGTCGATTCAAGAAAACAACTCACGGCTTACAAATCACGGCCAAAACAAAAGACCGCGCACCACTTTTTTCTCTCAAAAGCCGCGACACGAAAATAGCCGCTAGTCCTCTATTTATCTAATGCTCTTCTTAACCTACTCCAATACGTTATCAACCCTAATACAACTTATCCTGAGCCTTTTTGCTTTAACCAGACTTTTTAGCCAACTAATTTTTAAGGGACTAAAAACCCTTCATAACATGGGTTTTTTAATTCTTTTTACGCTTCCGAATTTTCCAGCCTTCCACATGTCGAAGCATCCAGGACCGCACCTCTTGTATCTTCTCCACGCATCATCTCCATACGCATTGTTCTCTAACCTGAACATCTCGCATGACATCCTTGACCGATAGGACCTCAGTTCCTCCCTGAACTTAGTCCCGAAACCTCAGTTTCACCCGAACCTAGTTTCAGTCCCGTCATCACAATGTTCCACCTCAAACAACACCTGCACATGAATATACACGCAACCGCATACGAGCACAAGTCCACGACTTGACTCAAATCAATCCGCACAATACCTCACACGAGTGTATCATTGCAATATTATCATATCACCATACTATCACAAACATATAAAGAAGCAACACACCATAAGTAAATCAAAACCAATGTTGTCAATTTTTCATCATCCAAAATAGTCGAGACCTGACCACATGATCTAACAATATCCCTCTTGATGAATACATTGACAATACGTTAAGTTAATCATGACTTCCAACAAATCTAAGTGAAGAACTGAATCCAAACTCTCAAACTTTTTCTCTCAACACAAGAGAAGCAATTTTAATTTCTCCAAAAACTCTATCAATTTTCTCACATTTCTCTCCCCCTTTGGCAATGTAATCATCAAGAAATTTCAGTGAATAAGATTAAAATCCAAGAAAGAGCAATGACAATAAAAATATAGAAACTTTGTAGATTATCCAAGTCACGTTGCATTGGTTTAATAAAGCAATCAAGTCATATTTTTTTAGTAGAGTTATCTAGATCATAGAAAGCCACATATTACATAACAATGTCAAAACAAGTCTGTCAACATGATTAAACGATTTATATCAATGACAAGCATCGCAACAATGACCAGACTAATTATAAAGAGCACAATGAGATATCACAATGAAAAATCAAAGCCTAAAAATGAAGTAAACATTAACTCTAGACGAGCTAGCAGTCTCATGTAACAACTTATTGCTCCAAACTCAATTCTTAGGCATGTGGCATACTTGTAGCATGCTTGTAGCATACTTCTTTTTCATAATGACATACTCTTCTTTTTTCTTTTTTTCTTTTCTTATGGTGGCATGCTTGAAGTATACTTCTTTTCACTTTGCGCACTTTTGTGCTTTTTCTTTTTGTTCACCATGGCATGCTTGAAGCATACATCTTTTTAATTTTTTTACATATACTCTTTTTTTTAATGACATGCCAAATTGAGTTATCATAAAAATTGGAACGTGAAACATGCGAGCCTCATAGCCAAGAGTTAAAATAAGACTCATAATCAAGCTAATCTTTTTGGATGGACATCGTAAAGTAATAAATAAAATCAATCTAATCAAAGTATTCCGCCATGTCATACTTTTAATTTAAATATAGCAATTTAATTATAACCAGTTGTGATCAAAACTACACAGCATATGAATAGATATGATAAAGAGAGCTCTACTACTCAATTAATTTCAATGACTTGGACTTGATGAGTTATTTGACAAGGATAATAAACAAAGCTTCTGAAATTTTAAAAGACAAGCTCACCCTCAAAATAATCCCATAAAGTGCAACACATCCAACTCACTTCGCAAACAAACTGAGAAGTATCAAGCGCTTTTATGAGAGTATCTGCAATTTCAGAATATAACTTCATAAAGATATAGGATAACATCACCTTTTCTACATGGTCTCTCAAAAAGTGAAATCTTTTAGGAGCTATAAAAAAGAATGAAGAACTATCAAGTGTTCCAATCAAGTAATGATGTAAAAGATCGAAACCCAATCAAGCTCAGGTTCTCCATCCTCGTCAGCTATTCTTACATCACAGAAAACATCGATCTCACAGTAGTAGGGTTAGTGAAATAAGATTTGGGAGTCCAGTACTGAGATACACGATGTGGAGGAATAGTAACAAAACTAGAACCAAAATCACGTGCATATAGTTGATCAAAACGCCAAAAAAACGTGAATCATTTGAATTAAATCTCAAACCAGCATGTGAAGTAGATTTAAAGTCATCATAAAAGTTCTCTAAAAATTTAGCTTTCGCATAAGTTTTAGGAACAAAAAATGGTACATATTTTTGTCTCATTGCATTCAATCTTTCTCTCCTCTCTTTCTTAGTACGCCTAAAATAAAATTCATGCAAGTGTTCATCTTTTCCACAATAGGTGCAAGTGTACTTAACTTTATGTTTAACTCGAGAAGTAGAAACAACATTCGCATTCACTTGATTAGTAGATGACATAATACCAGTAGACTTAAAAATAATTTTTCTAGGTTCAAGAAGCTTAACAATCTTAGGATGATTATTCTTGGCATGCTCAATGAAATTAAATCCTAGACCATGATTTTTAACACTTATTTTTGACTTGTCTAGAATCATATTCAGATTTTTCTTACCAAAAGAGAATATCTCTAAAGTGTCCTTAAGGTACTTATTTTCTTTAGCTAAAGTAGGACAAGTTGAGTACTTAAAAGGTTCATTCATAAAATTCTTAGAAGCACTAGACTGAGCCAATCTTTCTTTTTCAACAAAATTATTAAGTTGTCTAGTTAAAACTTCTATTTCTGTGTTAAGCTTATAACAATTAGAGCAAGAAGATATCTCATGATAAAGCATCTGTTGAATTATTTTCTGAGATGAGTTAAGCCTAACTTCTAATAATTCACATTTAGAACAAACTTTAGAATGAACATTTGAAATACTTGATTCTAAACATGTAGAAGAACTAAACTTGAGCTTTCCAATTTCATCATTACCACATTTTAGTTTTTCATCACAAGAGTCATGTGCTAATCTTAATTCATCAAATTTAGTAGTTATATCTCTGAGTTGATCCATGTTTAAAGCATTAATTAACCTAGCATTCTCTAACTCAGAATGTAAAACTTAACAAGACTCACATTGATACGGGGTCGCCTGATCTTCTCGACGTAGGATGGATACTCGCGGGAGTCTTGATGAATCGCAATGATCTTCCAATGTCAATGCAAGGGACGAACACTCTTTAATCCGCTAAAACACACTCGCGTCGATTTCGCCGACCACCAAGCGAAGATCTATCGTGCACCCAATTCCCAGCGGAAAGGTTGAACGATCTTGATTGAAGAACACTCCTAATTCTCTCACGGAATTTTAGCAGTAACGATAAACTTGAACAAAGTTTAATAGATTGATTATTCTCAAAGGTGGTCTGAGCCCTTAGGCTGCCAATACATAGCTTATATAGGACCTTGGGACGTCCATAGAGTCCACAAACCTAGTACAACTCAACCCTATATGGTTTTAGATACGAACTCTCACAAAAAGGAAACTAGATTTTACAGCTATCACATTGTTTCGGCCATAACTTTTGATCCGTGATGAATTTGATAGTGGGACTAGATCCATTGTGTAGCCCTTGAAAATATCTTTCCAAGTAGTATAAGAACACCCAAATCGGACTCCGTTTGTGAAAGTTATGACCTTTTTAGTAAGTGCCTGTCAGGATATCCCGAACCGAATCCGAATTGAATTCTGAGTTGAATCCGAGTTTGAATCCAATTGGCCTTGTGGGAGGTACGAATTTGACTGAATAATCTTATCCAAAACTTGTAGTTTAAGTCCTTGGGCTCCTCCCTTTTGCTCTCCCGCTGCATGAGATTTCTTCCTTCATGTCTTTGGCACCTAATGTGGTTATCCTCTTCCTTTTGCCTCTCCATTGCTTTGCCATTGACAAACCTAAGAATGCACCATTTGATAACCTGAGGTAGTATTCCATTCTTATGAATAACAACATTATATTTAATTTAGAATGAATTCACCTGGCAATGTTTCATGCGGCTCAATAATTCTTAACAGTTGAATAATATATTTAACTAAAAAGTACAAGACACGTGCGTATCCGCATCATCCTCCTCTTCTTCAAGAAAAGCCGTCCTCGGCTTTTGATAGCCTGAAATTGTACTAAACAAAGAATACAACGTGTACGCATGGTATATATATTTATCGTCAACACTTCTTTGGCTTATCTCATCATTAATTTCAGAAGGTGTTATAAACGAAAAGAACAACACATATGCATAGTATATGTAAGAGTCAATTATTGTGGTATTCTTATTATTTTGCACAAACCGATCAATATAGTAGTGAGCAAAAGGTGTATGCATCGCAATATTATTTGTCACATCATTCTCCCTCCCATAAAAGAAAGTCGTCCTCGACTTTTTTAAGGACATCGACAAATCATTAATGGGCAAAATCAGATTTATTTGTTCATACATAGCAAAGAAAATTTTGAGCGGTTTTCATGCTTCAACTGCGCTACTCTGATTATTTTTACATGATTGTACATTAAGGATCGAACAAGTAGACTTATGAAATCTTTCTAAACAGTACGTGCTATTGTTGAAATTCATCTCATTGTGATCACAACATGGCATAAAAGATTGTTTATCCATAATATGCGATTTCAGTTCAGCAAGCTTATCACATGTAATGCAAATTCTGTGAACATAAAATTTGTCATCTACACCATAATCTCCAATCAAATTGAACTTATATGTGTAGGCATAGGTACTAACTAGTGATTTTGAACTTGAAATTTGAGCAACATTATAAATCACACTAGATAGCTCTCTAGGATCATCAAACATGATATAGCACAAAGAATCATTAGGAGATATTCTAGTAAGAACTTCCTTATGAGTAATCAATTCCACATTATGTAAATTGAGGAAAGAAATTTCAGAACATGGAGTTTTCAGTTGATCATATGAGCTCTCAAAATTACTCACCTTTACATAACTAAATTCAGCACCATTATTGTTACCTTTATCGTCCTTCTCAGATGATGTAGGTGCTGGGGGTTTAAAATTGTTACGATGTACCCTCGGGGCAGCAAACACTTTATCATTTCCCGTGGTTATCTCCTCATTTGGCTTCAAAGGTGCCGGTTGTTGAATGTTCAATTCTTCATCTTTAATGTCAACCTGCACAATGCGAGAAACAACACTAGACGTAGATATTAATGTGTTAGTTTCAGATGCATCCTCACTTTGTCTATCTTCTACTTCTCTCTTTTCTTTTGGTGTCTCTCTCACACTCTCAATTTGGATGCTCTCAATCTCACATATGGTGGAATCACACAGCTCACTCTTTTTATCACTCTCACTCAATTTGGCTATGTGGCTCTCATCCTCACATGGGTTGTGGTGTTTCTTAGGAGCTATATGTAGTTTTGAAATACTATATATCTCCTTGACCGAAGGGAAAGTCCTATGCTCGGTCATCTTCTTATGTGTCACACTAGTAGAGGCAGCTGAATTGAAGTATGGACTGGGAGAAAACTGTGGTGTACGTCTCTCCATAAGTCTCTTCTCCTCTTGAATAGCACAATTCACAAGATCTTGCACACTACCAAAATATTTATGTTGAAGTGTAGCGGCAATCTTAGAATTCAATCCTCTTTTGAAGTATGTCTTCTTTTATAGTTCACTAATGACACCGGCCCGACGTAATGCATCTTTCAGCTCAAAATAATATTTTTGCACGGTATTACTCCCTTGTGTGATACTCTCCAAATAGCGAAGCAATCCCTGTGCATAATAGGGTGGCATAAATTCTCTCCTCATGAGTGCCTTCAAATCTGACCAAGATTTAATGAATTCGTTTCCAGATTGTTGATGCCACCAACTATAAGCATAATCTTCAAGTTCTCTTGTGGCACACATCACCTCTTGGTCTTTGGGAAGCTTTTGAAATCTAAATACTTTCTCCATTCGCCATTCCCACTCAAGATACTCCTCTGGATCTTCATTGCCATAGAAAGAATTAAAGCTATCTTCGACTTGTTGTGGATGAAGTGCCCGCATAACATCATTCACGATGTTCGAGCGTAGCACTTTTATTTGATGATTGAATTCAATGCGCATATCTTATGCGAAATTGTTCATCTTGGTCTTGAGTTGCGCTTTCAAGGTGGAAGAAGTGGTGGTGAACTCATTGCGCAAAGTTCCCCTCAAAGTGTGGAATTGAAAACGATCTACCGGGGTATGCTTCTCTTCCATATTATCGTCTCCACCTGTCATGATTAGTGGCACAAAGAACGCACAAATACCACAACATATATTCGATATGTGGAGTTCACTCTATCTCACTTTTTTCCTCACCAAGTAAAGTTCTTACCTTTCCGAAGTGAATTGAGGCCAAAAAGAAACTTACACTTGGTGGTGGCTACAATAGCAAGTGATGATCAAGTGGATTTAAAAATGACTCACAATTGCACGACAAAGGATATTTTGTGGAGTTTGGTTAGCAAGTATTTATCCTACATAATCTGAATTTCACGATATTGTAAAATTAAGTAATAATCCAAGCTAGAAAGTATTGCCTATGTGCCGATCCAAATGATATAAGTGAAGTATATGAACGCACACACAATGATCAATGTGACTCAATGCAAACAAAAGGAATGAGCTAAAGGAAACAATCGGGAATATTAGCTCGTTTTACACCAAGTACTAGGAGAGACGCTAGCCAATTGCAATAATATGAATTTGAGGGCACAAGATTGTCCAAAGAAATTAAATACACAATCTGAATTTATGGACTAAAATTAACTCACCCAAATTCGGCCAATACTTTCTTTTCTTGCTTTCTTTTTCTTTCTTTCTTTCTTTGTTTTTTTTGCTCAAGCCGTGGCTCTTTTTTTTTCAATTGGCTGCCTTCTTTTTTTGGCTCTCTTTTTTTTTAAACTCAAGGCCGAACTAGGTTTAATTGTTCGTAAGTCCAAAGTTGTTCAACAATATATAGATAATTCTAGAACAGCCCTAAAGCAATTATCAAAGACTAGTCTCAAGGTTCAAAGGATTTAAGTGAAGATCTGAATATGTGCAACTAAGATTCTTATGGCCAAATCAATCAAGAAAAAGGAAACCCAGATATATTCGGATGTGATATTCTTTCAAGATGCACAAAGATCTTATGTGGACAGCAAGAACAAGGTTTCAAAAAGTAAATTGAATCTACTTTTTTTTTGTGCTAATTGAAAGATCAACTAGCGGATTTTCAAGGTTTCAAAATAACAACGATTAAGCAACGCAAAAGGACACTAAGATCAGCACGTAAACAAAATTTCTAATGGATCAAAACTTAATAAAACTCACGAAAATAACAGATGCGAAACTAGGGTTTGGATTTTTTTTGTTGCAATTTTCGGTTTAATGGACTATAGGACAGAAATAAATCAATCTAAAAGTAAAGGGATAAGATCCTACTGAGTAAACCGCTCTCGATACGGATGATACGGGGTCGCCCGATCTTCTCGACGTAGGATGGATACTCGCGGGAGTCTTGATGAATCGCAATGATCCTCCAATGTCAATGCAAGGGACGAACACTCTTTAATCCGCCAAAACACACTCGCGTCGATTTCGCCGACCACCAAGCGAAGATCTATCATGCACCCAATTCCCAGCGGAAAGGTTGAACGATCTTGATTGAAGAACACTCCTAATTCCCTCACGGAATTTTAGCAGTAACGATAAACTTGAACAAAGTTTAATAGATTGATTATTCTCAAAGGTAGTCTGAGCCCTTAGGCTGCCAATACATGGCTTATATAGGACCTTGGGACGTCCATAGAGTCCACAAACCTAGTACAACTCAACCCTATATGGTTTTAGATACGAACTCTCACAAAAAGGAAACTAGATTTTACAGCCATCATATTGTTTCGGCCATAACTTTTGATCCGTGATGAATTTGATAGTGGGACCAGATCCATTGCGTAGCCCTTGAAAATATCTTTCCAAGGAGTACAAGAACACCCAAATCGGACTCCGTTTGTGAAAGTTATGACCTTTTTAGTAAGTGCCTGTCAAGCTGTCCCGAACCGAATCCGAATTGAATTCTGAGTTGAATCCGAGTTTGAATCCAATTGGCCTTGTGGGAGGTACGAATTTGGCTGAATAATCTTATCCAAAACTTGTAGTTTAAGTCCTTGGGCTCCTCCCTTTTGCTCTCCCGCTGCATGAGATTTCTTTCTTCATGTTTTTGGCACCTAATATGGTTATCCTCTTCCTTTTGCCTCTCCATTGATTTGCCATCGACAAACCTAAGAATGCACCATTTGATAACCTGAGGTAGTATTCCATTCTTATGAATAACAACATTATATTTAATTTGGAATGAGTTCACCTGGCAATGTTTCATGCGGCTCAATAATTCTTTCCAGTTGAATAATATATTTAACTGAAAAGTACAAGACACGTGCGTATCCGCATCACACATGATTCATTATCAAAAATATAAGCTCTAAGTCTATTAATCTCAGAATTTAAGCCTTCAACAACAAAATTATTTTCTTTCAACTTAGCTATTTTAACATTAGCATCTTTCAATTTCAACTTAAGCAAATCACATTTATCACATGGTGTTGATTAAGAAACAATACAAACATGTTTCTCATTTTTACCTTTTTTAACCTTAAGTTGCTCTAAAATAGAAGCATACACATCCTTTAATGAAGTAAGCTCAGAATAAATTAAGTCACATGATTTGCAAGAATCATCATCAGGAATTAAAGATGTGAGTCTTGCACTTTCATAATTTAGAGATTCAATCAAAATATCATGTTTCTTAATCTTCTTATCTTTCTTTTCTAATAAAGTACCAAGTTTAGCAACAGTTTTAGCTAAATCATCATAAGAAGGTTCTCCTCATTGTAGTTATCGCTGTCAAGATCATCATTGTCGGTGGAGCTTTTGCTACTTGCCATTAGACACAACCCAATTAAATCTTTCTTGCCTTTGGGAGTATCATCCTCGCTGATTTTCTCAAGAGCTGAAAGAACACGATGCACCACCTTGCGATTTATATAGCCTTTCTTTTTGTTCTTCTTTTTTTTCTTTCTCCATCTCTTCTTCCTTCTCATTTTCTTCCCTTGCAAATCTTGCTAGAAATTTTAGACATTTGGGATGAATATGATTAAGATCACCACATTCATAGTGTAACAGCCCAGCTGTTCATTTCAAAATATGTGATTTAATTTAAAATAAAATATTTACTTTTGGTTTCTTAAGTTTTTTTTTAAAAATTTTATTGCCTGATTTTCAGCTTAAAAAATAGGTTATTTTTATGAAAAGTAATTTAAGTAAAAATAATAATAAATAAAAGTAAAAATAAAATAAATAAAATATTAAATAAGTTAGTTTAAAATAAAAATCAAAATTATTTGGGTTCTTGAAATTTTAAAATTTTCGCTAACCTAATCTTCTGCTTTAAAGAAAAGAATCTTTCTGTTAAACAAAAAAATACTTTATAAACAAAAATATCTAAATTTTAGCTGAAAAAATTTCTATTAGTTCAAACTGGCTTTAAAAACCTCTATGATTTTTTCTAAGATTTTTAGGCTTTATTTGTAATTTATTGTATTATTCTAAAGCTAGAAAGGAAAAATATTTTTTAAAATTAAAATATACTTCAATAAATTCTAAAAATATTTTATTTAATCTTTTTGTGTTCCAAGGATCTTTAGAAAAATTTTTTAGAATTTATCCGAATTTTTTTCTTCTTTTTCTCTTTTCTTTTTTCCTCTCTCCTCCTTTTTCCTTCCTTCTTCCCAGGGAGACATTGATCCTTTCTTCACGCGTACAGGCAGCTATAAACGCCATTTTTGAAGCTTCTTTAAACCCTCATAACTTTTGATTTCTCAACGGTTTCTAGCGAAATAAAGTGCATTCTCTTCCTCTCATCAAGCCTCTTCAATTCCCACCGTTTTCCCCCTCATTCATGAGCTATTTTACGAGAATTTAACCCATACCATTCAAAGATATGATCCTTTGATCTCCCTCCTCAGACCGCCATAACCCCTATAAAAGGGAGCACCGTGAGCCCCTTCTCATCCTCACTCAACCTCGAAAATCTCAAGTCCCCACTCCCTCTCTATTGGCCGCAATCGAAGTTCTTGTTTCGTTGTTCAAGCACCGTTCCTTGGCCTATTGCGTCGCCTACAATGAAGCCCCGCCACATTTGACCACACCGTTGGCTTTGCCTCGTCGCGTTCTATGCGGTGCTCACCTCACCTTCGCCAGAGCATCGTCGCCACCGTGGGCCATATCGCGTCGTCGTTCCTCGCGTCGCCACTGGCCGACCGTGCATGCCCGACCAAAACCAAGGTGAGCATCACGATCCCCACGCTCTACTCTTCATTTCGCCGCAAGTCTCGCATGTTAACTCCTCTCCGTTTACCCGGAACGTCGATGTCAGCCTGTAGGCTGCATAAAGTCTAATTCACCGTATTTTGCTTGTCTGTTGGCCGAGCCGGCACCGTTGAGTTCGTCTCAACGCGTTCTACGCCGTGCTCCCCTCCGTTTGTCCGATAACCTTTGCCAAATTTTCACGCCCAACACCTTGTCATGGCCGCAAATAGCACTTCGCGTCCCTGCCTGTCCGGGAATGCTTTCAACAATCCGTTCATGTCAAAACGTGTCAAACCATCCCACATGGCTATGTTTCAGACGGTTTTGAATTCGCCTCACCGAGCGCAAAGATATTATGTTTTTCGTTTTTCGGTACCGTCGTCGTTCAAACGACGATTGCGTCGCCTCCGGTGAGTCTTCGACTTAGCCGATATTTTTCTAGCTTTACCTCACCGCGTTCTAGGCCATGTTCACCTTCCTTCTCTATTTTCTATGCCCGAAAATTATTCTTCTCTCCAACCCTATGTCATTGTCGCTGTACACGTCGTCACCGTGCTCCGTTTGACGTGCCGTCACTTCCTTCATGTGCCTTGGGTCCTTAGCAACCCATTTTGCTAGTTGGCTTCACCTTTTGTGCCTTTTATCACTGGTGCCACGATCAAAACAGTGAAAGGGCTGCTATCTGCGTATTAATATTCCTGATGTTTCTTTTTTCAGGATTTTCTGATCCGCCAATCTTCCAATCACTCGTTCTCCTTCGTCTGAACTCCGAATCAAGTGATTCAAGTTTCTAAATTCATAATCTATCTTTCAGTACTTATTTTATGATTTTTGGATTTTCTCGACCGGGCATTGGTTGAGTCTCCTCACCGTCGTCACCGTCGCCCGAGTTGCACAACCACCTCACCTCGCCGTCGACCACCTTCTAGCCACTTCCGGTAACATACTTGAGCCCATAACAATCCCATCTCTCTTTTCTTCACCTCGCCAGCCCTCTGCCAAGCAATCCCGCCGTCGGAGTGCGTCTTCCGCCGATGCCACCACCGCCAAATTTTTGATGGGACCGCGCGCACCTACTTCACTCTTTTTTCCAAGCCAGAGCATGACTGGAGTACGCCGCCGCCAGTGACCTTCCTCTGGCTCGCGCGAACCTTCGACGCACTTCTCCGAGCAAGCCATCATCGGAGAGTCTCCGCCACTGACAATTGTACCCACCTCTGCTACACCCTCGCCGCCAGCCAACTCTGTGCAGCCCAAACCTTGCGCCAAGGTAAAATGGGACTCATACTCTTCTCCTTCTTTCGTACATCTCATCAGTCTTCGCCCCCGTTGGATCACTCGGATCTCGTCACGTGAAGCCGCCCGACTTCTCCCAACCATCCGATTCTTAGACTCCGACATTCAGAGGCTCATAAGACTCCGATGTCCGAAGGCTCTTAAGACTCCGACGTCCAGAGGTTCTTTAGACTCTGACCGTTCAGAGGTTCCTTAGACACCGACGGTTCGGAGACTTCCTTAGACTCTGCTGTTCGGAGGCTTCTTAGACTCCGACTGCTCGGAGCCTTCAACTCTGACTTCGACCTTCAAACTTCGACCTTCGAAGACTCGGATTTGATTTTGAACTTCGGAGACTTCAACTCCAGCCTTCGACCTTCTACTCCAGCCTTCAACCTTCGACTCCAGTCTTCGACTTTCGACCTCGAAGACTTTGACTTCGGCCTTCGATCTCGAAGCCTTCGACTTCGACCTTTGTCTTCGAACCGACCATAACTGGTAGACCATTTTAACTTCCGCACCCTCCGATCTCTCCGGCCACTCGACTCCGACTACTCTTTGTTCTCGACTGTTATAGTATTCTTTGACCACTGTACAGTTTCGACCAGGTCTTCGACCGATTCTTCGACTTCGACTGCACCCGTACTTGGAGTCTTTGTCTTCGACTTCGACCTCCGTATTTTCAACCGTTGATTCGACTATGGTCTTGATCATGTCTTCGACTACGCCTTCAATCATGGTTTCAACCATACACAAATATTATAGCTTCCAACCACATTTCCTTCATAAAGAAAAAAAATTCCAATAATTTTTTTTATTCATTTCTTTGGATTTCAAAACTACCATAAGTCGTTCTCCTTCATCCTAACTTCAATTGGACCCATTCAAATTCCTAAATTCATCTAAGGTCATATTCTATCTCCCAGTATATATTTTATAATTTTTAGATTTTATTTGGGTTTTATTTGAGTTTAGTTTTTTCTGGCTTTTCGCGTGTAGACTACGACTAATCCGGAGAGTATAACTTCGGCGAACCTCGGCAAACTTCGAAGCAAGGAAAGTTGCACATTTGATCATGTTGCTCCCAATAATTTAAATTAATTATGTTTTTTTAAAATTATTATGCATGCGTACTTTTGTTCAAATCTAGTTTAAATTCGATTTAAATTCTAGTTATACCCAAATCCTTTGTGTATGGCCAAATTTGATATTGAACTTCCTTATACCTTGTCACCTTAGATGAAAATCTAGTTAGTACAATAGTATTGACTAGAAATTTTATAGGATTGCTTAGCCATACTTAGAATGATTTAAGTGGGAATACTTGTTTCACTTGAAAACGATGATTTTGTAAACTTTATTCTTGACTTCGGTGAGTCAAGAATGTATACGAATGTTTCAAAGGAAAATATAAAACTTGGTTTAGACCTAGGCTAATAATGGTTAGGTGGTGGGTGCTGGTATGCATTGTTGTTCGGTGACACATGTTGATTGTCAGGCACAAAGGGGTATGTGGATTGAGCATAAGTCAAGTTAAGGACCGGTTTGTGAGCTGCTGTTGCAAAGCCATATCGTACTACCACAAGTCTGATATGGGACAGACCTAGCTAAGTAATTTGTGAAGTTCCAAACATAGTTTTCGCTATAGGCTGAATGTGAGCGTGGCGTAGGCCGCGAGAAGTCTCACATGGCACAAGAGGGGGCTCCAACTTGTAGATTCAAGTTGTGGTGAAATCTTAGTGGTGGCGTAACTATTTTGGCTACGGAACATTGTAACAACCTTGTCATGATATCCTCGTCGCACAGCCTTGTCATGATATCCTTGTCATGATCATGTCTTGTGGGTAAAGCTGTATAACCTCTGCAGAGTGTATAATCTATCCTAGATAACCGTGCCCACGGTTATGGGCAAGCTGAGTAAAGTTTTTCATAGATTAGATTTTGATTTTTAAAATGATTTCTGAAAAGGCCTATGGATGGATGGAATCCATGGAAGATGAAAAAGCATTTGGACGGATAGAATCCATGGAAGATGATAGATATGTTAGTGCTTGGTCGGAGCCTGCACTAACGATATTATTTTATTAAATTACTCTTTCTATTTATTGTATCAAATTCAGCTTTTGAATCTATTTACTATATTTACTTTAATTCTGCTTTTACGCACAAATAACCTATTATGCCTTCCATTGTCAATCCTTATGCATGCATGAACTCTGTTAAACCTCCTGGTGTAGCTTGTTGAGTACTTTATGTACTCATTTTGCTTCATTCATAATTTTCAGAGAAGGACTTCACCAGCTTTGGTGAGGATAACGACAAATAGGCCATGTCTTACAGTCATTCGCCTGTGGGCAGGCAAGATGGGCTGCTGCTTTATGGTTCTTTTCCCGCTGCTTATATTTAATTTTAGTTTATGAACCATTGATGTAAACATTGGCCATCAGGCCCATATTTAGTTAATAAATAAATGTCATTGTGCATGATATGAATCTTTGTTATCCACTGTGTGCACTAGCTTGATCCTGGACTAGTGCGATTTACACAGAGGATCCAGGAGTCGTTGCTCCGGGGTCCGACACATAGCACCTTTGAGGACCAACATTTCCTCTCTTTCTTGATCTCACATTCTGCAAAGCTCTTGTGAAGCGTGTAGAGAGAAGTGCCAAATCATCTTCCGGGAGTTGTTCTAGTTGTTCATCGGTTAGTGAAGACACAGAAGACAAAGCATAACTAGTGGAAGAATTATCACAATTAGACTTGCTAGATTGTGAAGCTAAAGCATTTGATTTATTACCATTATTTTTTCTAGCAAAAATATCTAATTCATGAGTTTTAAATTTAGAATAAAGTACATCTAATGTAAGTGTACTCATGACAGTGGATTCTCTAATAGATGTAACATTCATCTCCCATATAGACATATCTAATGCTCCAAGTAATTGACGTGCATTCTCAGCATCAGTATAAGTAACATTAACAGCACGTAGGTTACTAAAAATTTTATTAAAGTGAGCAAAGAAATCATCTATTGATTCACCAGTTTTCATCTCAAAACGCATGTAATCCTTTTTGTACATATCTTGACGTATCTCTTTAATAGTAGATGAACCTTTATGATAATTACATAGTGCTTTCCATACCTCATAAGCGGATTTAAGATGCACAACACGATCAAAATCACTCCTTCCTAGTCCTTGAATTATCAGGTTCCTTGCTTTGCTATTTGCCTCCACTTGTGCCATGTTCGCGGCTGACACAACATCATTCTCGGGCACTTGGTAAGACTTGTAGATCTTCTCCCATATTGCAAAGTCTTGAGCTTGAATAAATACCTCCATCTTCGCTTTCCAATACTGAAAATCAACACCATCGAAAACACAAGGTTTTGTGGAATACCTATCCGTTGACATATTTTCTAATCACCAGTTAAGATCAATTAGAAAAATAAACTAGCTCTGATACCACTTGTAGGATCGACTTACACTAAGATAGGCTAGCTTTTGGGGGTGAGAAGGCCCTTACGATCCAACAAGATACCAAGGCTCTTACGATTTAACAAGTGGTATCAGAGCATGGTTCTAATATCTCTGACCCAATGGACACTAAGTGTGTGAACACCTGATGGACTGCGAGTCTGAAGGACCATCGGTGTACGGTGAAGGGACACCCTGAGGGACCGTCGGCGTACGGTGAAGGGGTAGTGAACATCTGAGGGACACCACTGTGTGAAGGGGAAGATTGTTGGAATAGTCCTACAATGGTTATGGAAGGGTAAAGGACCTAGTTTAAAAGTGGAGGAGTCCCTTATCTCATTGGCTAGCTTTTGGGGTGAGAAGACCCTTACGATCCAACAAAATTCTTGCACTAGCCAAGGGAATTTAGTCAAGTTGTAGATATCTTAGGTATGGGTGTCTTACAAATGAACCATCTTTATAATAATTTCTTGTGTTGTAACTACTCCCGCAAAGGGAATTGCCCTGTTAAAATTCAGTTGATGTATCCTACTTGGTCAAACATATGTAAATTCTTCTGCATATGAATGGAATAAGACCCCTAAGGCCATTTAGCTTCAAAAAAAAAGAAACACATTCAAGGGAACTCATAATTAAGCTCAACATGGAATTTGCATACGAAATAATTCTTGCTGGCTTTAATTTGGAAGACCTATGCAAAGTATGTACTTTGAACCATGACTAGGATGGCAATTTCCCCATGACAACGGGCCCGCGGGGAATTTCCCTATTGGGGTGGGGGCCAATCTCCCACCATGGGGCAAGGGGATCATTACTCTAGCGGAGCGGGGACGGAGGTTGCTCTTATCCATGAAAAACCCAATAAAAAATTAAAATAAATTAAAGTTTTTAATATGAAAGATTTTTATACGGCGTTGTGTGGAGATGGTGGAGGCGAGCATGCAAGCATGCATGACCTACTCCATGCAACATGCTTGAATGGTCTAACAAAAGAATAATTTTGTAGAATAAAATTATTTAAATTTTTTTGAATGATGCATAGCTAGATCCAATTAAGATTCTTCGATGACTGAGAAGTCAAAGGGCAAATCTTGAAACATTAAAAAAAACAAACCCGCTGGGCTTTATAGCTGGTAAGAATCGAATCTGACCTTATTTAGTCATGCAACATAATAATCCCGTTCTAAACGGCTTTGATTTCTAGCTTTCAATTCTTTGAAGTCAAATGTTATTTAGAATCCGTCAACTTTTAATTTTAGCTGTTTTTTTCCCTATTTTTACTTTTTTTTCTCTTTTTTTTATTTTATTGTTCATAGAGATATAACGGTGTTTTGATTTTTTTTCTTTTTTTATTTTTTTAAATAACTAAAAAACTATCAACCACTGTAATATAATTTTAACTTTAAATCAAAAGCCCCAGCAGTCAGTTGGTGTGCCCTAATGCAGTACCGGCGTATATGTTAACATATGCATACATAGCTTTGCTGTCTTGTCTTTTCATATATCAAAGAACAAGCGACACAAACACGATACCCAACATTATAGACTGGTGTTCAATGATTTGATGGGCCACGGCTAAGGAGTGTATACGGCTTTGGGTCACTAAATGCAGGTTGTAAGCTTCAGTTTTTATACGGTTGCCCTTTCAGCGATTCATCGCTAGCGTTGGTTGTTGGCATTTTAGCAAATGAGATGCATTGCTCTGATAAAAATTTATTTTTTGTTTTTTTCTCATGTTTCTTTGCAAACTTTCGCTCTAGATTAGTGTGCCATTTTTATTTTTAAATTTTTTAAAATTTAATTATACCCAATATACCAACTCAGCTACAATGTTTTTTCAGTCAGTTATAGTGTTTTTTCAGCAAAAGCCAAAACCATCGCTATTCCGAACGCCCCCTTAGAATTATTTGGTACCGTTGAGGTTTGTTTTTATATTATAACTACTGTTAGTCTTTTGACCATAATTAAATTTCAAAAATAAAAAATTTATGTCATCACGAATAATACAAAGAAATAAGATAAAAAAGCAAAAAAAATCCAAATAAAACTAGTAATCTAGAAAAAACGAAATTAAGAAACTAGAAGCTAAGACTTTTATTTGATCGTTTTTAACTTTTAATAGAAACAAAGACTTTTAATAAAACTAAGCTTCAATCTTTAACTATAAGATTAAGATATTTGACCCTTTAAGGGCCTGTTTGGGGGAGCTGGAGACTCTGAGTAGCTAGCTGGTCTGAGTAGCTAGCTGGCTAGGCTGAGTAGCTGGCTGGTCTGAATACCAGCTGGTCTGAGTAGCTAGCTTGTTTGGCATCCTGGATTCTATCTATGCAGCTGGTATGCTGATAGATGTATTGTCTGAAATGCCCTTAAGTGAGTTGATGTCCTAATTATGTATTGATAGAAGAGACATTCATGCTGTAAATTTGTAGTACTTAGTTCAAACATTAAAAAACTAATATTAAAATTTCATGAGAATAAATTTGACTCCAAATCATAATTTTAAATATTAATATGGATAACCATCAAGTCATCTATGGTACTATCTATATTCTTGAAGCCATCAAGCCGTTAGCTATGGAATCACGAAAAGCACACATATCACCATCATCTTGTGCCGTGCCATTGTAACCACCTCCTGTGCTTGAATCAACATGTGGCATGTACTCTTCATCATCATCACACCTCTCAAAGAGATGGTCACTCAAAGCACTGTCTCGAATGAAATTATGAAGCGCCATACAAGCAATAATGATCTTCTTTTGCCTCTGAACCTTATAGCCTGGCATATGCAATAGAATTCGCCACTTCATCTTTTTTAACTCAATCCATAAGTTGTATTCCCTCTTCAAAGCATCCCAACGATTCTTTAGCTTGGTCCGGTCATAGTTTCTATTTGTCTTTGCATTGAATTTTTCTTGTAGATTTTTGTAATCAGTGCCATTCAAGGCTGCAGTTGGCCTATTTCCAGCTAGTACTTCATCCCTACATATTTCACAAAATATTTTGGTTGCCTAGGTATCCCAACTTGCTTTTGGTGTCTTCCCTTTCTCCATCTAGTTTCATGCAACAGAAAGTACAATAAGCATTTGGTGTCTGGCCCAGAAGACGTGTATTTGATTACTGCAACTCCTTATTACCTCCTTATTTGGTGAATGTTTGCTAACAACATTCGCAAGAATAAACTACTCTACATAATGTAATCATGTAACTACTCTAATTTAACCAGAGGCATTTAACTGATACAGCATACACATTATGAATTCAACACAATTTAGTGCCTAATTCCTAGAATTTTCCAAGCAACAAATACAGAATACACCATCCAGGGCAGGCACAAACACATGAACACAAACATGTATATACTTCAATCTGAAATATCATCATATAAATTTCTAAGCTCATTCTATATGGATGGAGGACTGCAGAACATGCAGATTTCTGGTTTAATGCAAACATCTGTGACAGTATTGTACCGGGATACGCCGGAGCGCCGGGGGGGAGGGGGAATCTGGGATGGGGGCGCCGGGGGGAAGGGGATCTGGGGAGGAGGAGAGAGGGGCGGCGGGGAGAGGAGGGGTAGGAGGGGGCCGGCGGTGGCGGGGAGAGGAGGGGTAGGAGGGGCCGGCGGTGGCGGGGAGAGATGGCACCGCGGGGAGAGGGGTTGCCGGGGGCCGGGGGGCGCCGGGGCACGAGGGGGGCGTCGGCGCGGGGAGGAGGCGACGGGGAGGGGGGTCGGGGAGGGGGAGGGGCGCCGGGGGATGGGGGCGGCGTGGGGCGGCGACAGTGAGTGGGGAGGTGGAGGAGGCATGGGAGAGGAGAGGTATGAGGGTGGCGGCGGGGGATCTGGGGAGGGGGCGTCGGGTGGAGGAGGGGTCAGGGGCAGCGGCTGCGGGGAGGGGGCCGATGCGCCGAGGTGGACACTGGCGACGGGAGGGGCTTTGGGGCGCTGGGGTGGATCTCAGGAGGGGGGCGCAGGGGGTCTGTCTGGGGAGGAGGCAACGGGGGGCTCTGAGGAGGGTACGACGGGGGGGGCGTCGGGGGGTTTTGTCCAGTGCTAATTGCGGGTAATTAATATAAACTTTAAGTGGCACTATCCCGCAGAATCTGTGAGAAGCTTGGATTTTGCAGCTACTCAGTCCCTGTACAATTGTGCCTTCCAGTTTTGATTCTCGATGGTGGCCTAAAAGTGGGATTTGTTTGGGAGAGCTTCTGGCTACTAGAAGTAGCTAGCATGCCTAGAATCCAGAACAAACAGGCCCTAAGTTTTTTTAAGATCATGAGTACAATAAAAATGTACTTATGCACACATGCACTCAACACCATACCCACACACACGCACGTCCACGTGGGGGATCATAGATATCCGCTTTAACCACTAAATATATCCATAAGCACGCATGTACATAGAAGGTACTATTCACATAAACAGTGTCAGAGAGGTTCATGTGAACAGTGCACCCCCAAAAATTTGTCACCTAGGCTCGAAGCCAAACGGGCGAAATGGACACCGTCTCTCTCTGCCAACTGAGCAAACGCTAGGACGTGGCCCTTTAAGTATTAACACGGATATTTTACCCTATAGTTGATCAAGGTGATTTTAGTTGGTGTAATGTCAACGTGGCAAGTTTTAGCTCACATGTCTGCTGGTTTTTGGATAACGTGGCAGCCCAGTCGGCAAAAGAAATGGAAAAAATATGTTATGGTCCACTTGTCAGCATCTATCTCTTACTCCTCTCCGGACCAAGCCGGCCAAGGATGGAGAGGGGCGCGTTGATGCGGTGGCTTTGCACGCTGAGATCTAGCCGGGATGCGGGAAAGATTTTGGGCGGACCAAATTCGTTGTTGGTGCTGCTTATTTGGGTGCTTCTGGAGGCTAGTGGCCGGCGGCGAGGCCGTGGAGCCGAGCCCAACATGGCTCGGGTAAGAGCTACAGCATTCATTTCAAGTTCTAACTTACTGGTTGCTTTGCTTGGTAATGGTTTCTTCGATTTGCATATTGGCCACCATCCGTACATCCATGAAGGAGGAGGTGGGCAGGAGTGGTGGAGGAGGAGGTGGAGAGGCGATCATGGATTCATGGCGCTGGGAGAGGAGAGAAGAGGAGGTAGAAGAGGAAGAGAAGAAGAGATTGAGGCCATGTCAGCTGAAACTTGGTGACGTAACCACCGATGAAACCTACTACGGGTGAAAACTAAATGAGTATGTCAAATCATTTTGACACGATGCGAGCCGATCACAATTCACAAATGCTAGTGGAGTGGATCGTCTCGAATCATAGTGATTGCATAAATGCCCTCTTTAATGGTTTGGTCGCATCAATCAAACACATATACAAGGCACCACAATGTGTGCATGCATCATGCATGGATTCATGGGTGTGTGCGTTAATTTGCATGTGCATAAAGTGAGATGGACTAGGTATGTAGGACCGAATTTAGTGACTAGAAAGAGATGAATAGGAGCCAACAAGATTATAAGACTTTTTAAAATCTTTTCTTAATGCGAGAACACAACTTCTTGTTCTTTACTCCAATGACTATGAGAACTTATGAAGTTCAAAGAGTAATCTCCCACAAAAAGATTCAAAAGAAATGGTGCAAAATCGGTAGTACCACTATAGTAACTTTGGTAGTACTGCTACATTACCTGTGGTAGTGCTGCTATAGTGCTACTGTAGAACCTGTGGTACCTTTACAGCAGCCCGATATTACTGACGCCATAGTAATAAGCACGATTTCAAAACGAAAATCGATGGAACTTTTGATCCATTGGTCTAGATTAATTGAAACTTGGCATGCACCATCCTTAGGATGTCAGGAACCTATTTCAATCAATGATCGAGATAATTATTGCCAAAATTATGACCTTTTTCTATTTGATTAAACGAAGAACCAAAACTGGGAAAAAGAGGAAAACCTTAATCTACTCTTACTTGTGAGTCTTAGATGATCTAGGTGACTTTGGATAGGTTGTCATATGTCATACCAAGCTAAATCACAAAAGAAATTCAAGCCAAAACCTCCACAACACCAAAACCCCAAAATAACCACTTCTTGAGCCAAAATCGGGCAAATACAAGAACTTACAAATACAAGTGCCTAGATGGATGAGATCTAATCTCTAAGATACATCTTCATCACTTACATATTCTTGACACACAGCAAAATCAAGGGGAGAAGAGAAAACACCAAAAACCAAGCCAAATCAACATTTCATCACAAGAGCAAAAGAGGAAAATACTTGGACTAATTTTAATCTCTATTGATACTTAGATATGAATATTTATAACCACTCCCTAGTGAACATAAAGCCTAAGGATAGTAAAAAAATTCACTCACAAGATCCTCTCACTTCTACAAGGTTCTCTCTCTCCATGAACCCTAACTCTCCTCTCAAGACTTAAACTAAACTCCCCCAAAAGCTTAATCTAGCCACCTCACTCCCTCCTTATGTATGGAGGTTCACAAGGAAAATCACCTCTAGTTGGGTTTCATGCACTTACACGGGCTAACCCATTAACTCAACATCGTATCGAATTTTACACTTACACATGCACGCTTCTTAAAACTCTTATACCCATTAATCTATTAGTGAATCAACACTTGATCTATTTCATATTTTTAGCATATACAAGAACTAAATCACTTAGGCCAACGCCGCGACTTCACACACTACCAATTTTTTAGGTATTAGGCAATTTACCAAAATACCCCTCTACCTCCTTCCGCGAAGTTTTCCACATCCTTTGCCATGAAGCATCGCCCATGCTTTGCCATCTTCCATGTGGCTCCAATAACTTACTGCCAAGCCTCTCACGCGTCTGAATCCCACTGAATCATCTTTGCTTGTAAATGACCAAAGTCACTTAGCGCACCACATGCTTCTCCTCGCGCATGATGGCACCTGGCTTCCTTGATCGCTTTGAACTTCAGCTCCTCCCTGAGCTTACTCCTGATCCAACTTGTCGTTACCCATCATGTCCACACCGGTAGCTCCCGCTCTGGTTTCTCATTTTCCTGATTTGCAATCACCCCTCAAGCCTCATTGTCCATATCCTTTGACCACTTTGGACCTGAGCTCTCCTAGCTCAGTCTCAGTCCCATTCGCCTCACCATGATGTTGCTTTTTAGTCCAGCAACCAATACAAACAAGCAAGCCATCATATAGCACTGCACAATACACAAAGTCATTAATTGACGCAATTAATCTATACATTACACTATGCAAAATGTATTCAACCAAACTACTGATCCTAAACCTAAAACCAAACATTAAACCCCTATGCACACAAGCAACGACACCCATACCATGCCAACACTTAATCTACTCAACTCAAACCAATAAGGCCGCCAATAGTACCTCGGCCAGTATGACCGTCAACCAAAAGCCGATCTATCGCCTAACGCCAGTAGTACCCGCTAGTACAATGCCAGTAGTACCGACCTGGTACTACTGTAATTCAAAGCCCGGTATGACTGCTTGAGATCACCCTAAAACAAAGCTCACTGGGAAAAAAAGCTACCGTCAACTAGAATCTAGTTGTACCACACCCCGATATAACCACTGTCAAGTCTGGTACTACCACACCAGGCCTGTCGTACCATAGCTCCCATGCTAGTCTGATCGCTGCTCCACCGCCGGTCTAACCATCACTACAACAACAACAAGAAAATTTGCAAACTCTCATAAACAAAATTCAAACTCTACAAATTCTCTGAACCAAAAGTTAATTACTCATCATAACCATAGGGTGATCTCCACATGATCTCACAAGGTAACTACCAAATATATTCCTTCCCTCTTGTAGACATTGCGAAGCAATATATATACACTTGTAGGATCAAGGATAACCGACTAGAAGGAGTTAAATAGGAGGTTCTAAAAATTTTTACCTTCTAAAACTACTTACCATGAATTATAACTAGGCAAGATTTCAATTTCATTTAAATCTACACAATTCTAGTACAACTAAGGCACCACAAACATAATTCCCTACAAGAATATCTATAGCACAAATAAATATGATAAATATAATGATCACAAGGTGCTAGAATTCAAGTGAGAAAATGAGAGACCAAGAAATAAGCAATTTGACATATGATGTTTTACCGTGGTATTTGAAAACTTACCAGTTTCCCCTAATCCATGTTGAGGAAAGCCCAAGCACCTTGGACCAGCTCCATGAATTAAGCCTCACTTCTCCATCACTAGTGGCTGTCCTTCCTCTGCTCCGGAGATGATGGACACCAAATCGCTCACAAGATAGCGTTGGGCTTATTCACAAGTTTCTTGAAGAAGTCACCTCGCAATTCCCATCAAGCCGTCTAGGCGCCGGCAAACATCAAGAGTAATCAACCACAACTTCACTTGATGGCGATCAAGTGTCAATGATTAATCTAGGATTAACATGCACTTGAATTGGCTCAATTTTCTCAAATGAATGCACAAGTAAAATTAAGGTGTGGGAAAGGTGCTCTATTTGCTCAAGAAATGTTCAATGAATTGTCTAGCCTCTTCCTTAAGCTGGTGGGTAAGTATTTATACTCCCACCAATCAAAACTAACCGTTGCATAAAAAAATCCTAAAAAATTAGGGAAAGTGGTAGCACCACTGTGAAAATTGTGGAACTATCGTACCTCTACTGCAGCAATAGCAACGGCTATGTCACAGCGCTAGAACTAGTCGTTGGAATAAAATGCGGTACAACCGCTATTGAAATCACAATTGTTCCAATTTTCGATAGTTCCAAAATTTAGCATAGTATTTCCATTTGTTTTGAGGCAAAAAGTTGGTCCTCCCTAGAAAAAATGTACCACCCAATTTTTGGAAATTCCGAGATTCGGTTATTCCGTTTTAGAAGTGCGGACATACCACTATGCAGTACTTCCACCGTTTAAATCCTGGTACTACTGTTTTCAAAGAGACTAAATCTATGAAGGGGTGCTCTTTGGAAAACGCATACCGCTCAAAGTGCTAGTGCTTCTGAATTCTGGTAGTACCATTGAATACACACCGGTACTTCCAGATTCCGGTAGTACCGCTAAACACACTTCGGTACTTCTGATTTTTTGGATAGAGCACAAATGGCTTTCAAATTTAATTCTAAATGCATGCATAATCCTAAATTGATCTAAATGGCACAAGAGCATACTGTCAAGTAACTTGGTATAATCCCTTTCAATATTACGGTATTTAACTATAATATGGTCTTTTAATGTTTTTCCTAAGATCAGTAAAATCAAAGAGGGATCCTAGACTATTTGTACCTTTGTCTTGAGCCATCTTGATCCTCATGTTGACCCTTATCATGCATTTCCAACTTGTCACATTCACCATTAGAGACTAAACCTTTTAAATACTCAACAAACATATTAGTCTCATATTTATATATTGTCATTAATTACAAAAATCATTTTTAGGAATCTAAATGCTTTTAACACTGCACATCATAAAGAAATACACTACTACAAAATGAGATATACTGAAAGGTAGTTATAACATCATCGAGGGAGATAATGATATGCTAGTTATGGATTGTGCTTTCGATGAGGTTAGGTTGCACGATAACAATCTGGATCAGATGTTAAGTGATGCAGAAGGGAATTATATTGTGAGTGTTTGGTAAATTCAAGGGCATCATGGAGGACTCTGAGAAGTCTTTGTTTCCGGGCTGCAAGTGGCAATACATAAGTTTGTCATATGTTCTTGAACTGTTAAAATTGAAAGCAAGCAATTGTTTGTCTGACAAAAGTTTCACGGTATTGTTAGGTCTCTTAGCAAACATCCTTTCCGAGGGAAACGTGTTGCCGAGAACCACCTACCAAGCCAAGAAGGTTCTTTATTCATTGGAAATGGAAATAGAAAGAATGCATTTATATCTAAACGATTGTATCATCTACCGTAAAAAGCATGCAAACTTACATGCTCGTCCGGTGTGCAAAGCATCCCTATACAAATGTAAGAATGACTCTGATGATGACAAGGGCATCGAGGTGATGAAGCAAGGACCTCCTATTAAGGTGTTGTAGTATCTGCCTGTAATTCCTATTTAAAGCATTTATATGTGAACCGAAAGGACGCAAGATTGCTGCATTGGCACTCAGAAGAGCGTAAGAAAGATGGAATGATAAGACATGCTGCTGATTCTATCTAGTGGAGGAACATTGATAGAATATTTGTATACTTTGGTGTAGAACCGAGGAATATAGGATTTGAGTTGAGTACAGATAGAATGAATCCTTTCAGTAACATGAGCAGTCGACATAGCACCTAGCCCATGAATGTTTGCATATACAACATTCCTCCTTGGTTGTATATAAAGTGAAAGTATATTTTAATATCACTACTTATCTAAGGGCTGAAGAAACATGAGAATGATATTGATATGTACCTAGCACTATGGTGGAAGGATCTTGTGACACTATAGAATGAAGGGGTATAGTATAGGATGCAAACAAACGAGAACTTCATTTTGCACATCATGTTGTTCTGCACTATCAATGATTTTTTTACCCTTAGTGACCTATTGGGGTTGAGTACAAATGGGCTAAAACCTATCCGCACTATTTAGATTATACCGAGAGTGTGTGGTTGCATGCATCACCATAGTTCCTTCCAATGTATCACCCATACCACAAAATAAAAAATAATTTGATAGAAAAAAGAGGTTGACATAGTACTAAGGCCTTTTAGTGGGAAAGAGGTCTATGATATGGTTAAAGATATTGATGTTGTGCTTGAAAAGGGACGTAAGTTGAGGTCGTATCAGAAGAACATGTGGAAGAAGAAATTAATATTTTGGGACTTACCATATTGGAAGTACTTAAAAGTTCACAATTGCATCGATGTCATGTACGTAGAGATGAATGTATGTGATAGCTTAATTGGTCGCTTACTGAATATTCATGACAAAACAAAGAATAGTATTAATGTACGATGTGACTTGATCGCTATGAACATCAGGACCGAGTTAGCACCGATAGAGACCGATAAAAACCAGACGTACCTTCCTCTAACTTGCTACACTCTATCTAAGGCTGAAAGAACTGAACTGTGCCAGTACTTGTATGGTGTAAAAATTCTGTCTAGTTACTCTACTAGCATGAAGAAATTTGTTTCTATGAAAGATTTGAAATTAATTGATGTGAAATCTCATGATTATCATATGCTGATGACACAAATGCTTCTTGTTGCAATTAGAAGTATTTTATCGAACAAGGTTAGAGTGGTAATTATGAGGCTATGTTATTTCTTTAACATAGTTTCTCAGAAGGTGATCGATCTCAATGGACTAGATGCTATGTAGGCCGAGATGGTGACAACACTATGTTATCTTAAGATGTATTTTTCTTTATCATTTTTTGATATCATAGTCTGTCTCATTGTCCACCTTGTGAAAGAGATAAAGATATACGACCTCATATTTCTACATCATATGTACCCGTTCGAAAAGTACATGGGAATTCTTAAGTCTTATATACGGAATTGATCTCAGTCGGAGGGCAGCATCATCGAAGGTTATGCAAACAAAGAGATTATTAAGTTATGCATCGATTATATAGCTCAGGTCGAACCGATAGGTGTGCCTCTATCTCATCACGAGGAGAGACTAGAGAGTATCAGAACCATCAGATCAAAAGCAATAACTCCTGATCTGGATACATACGCTCAAGCTCATTTCACAGTCTTACAATACATGATTGAAGTATCCCCGTATATTGACGAGCATAAGGACATGCTATGCCAAGTGAATCCAGGCCGGTTGAAGGTTTGAATCATGAGATAGCATAATCGTTGGTTCAACAAATAGTTGAAGGTGTGATTCACTGAAAGATCATCAAGTAAAATATTACAATGGTTGGCAAGAGGGTCAAAATTTATAATTATAACATGGTAAGGATATGACATAAATAGGTATACATTTTATATGATAGATCATAATAGAAAGAGCATAGTTCAGAACCTAGGTGACCTCATAGATGAATTTCATGAGCAGTTCAGTATCGC
Source organism: Melocanna baccifera (assembly GCA_036346265.1). NCBI lineage: Eukaryota > Viridiplantae > Streptophyta > Magnoliopsida > Poales > Poaceae > Melocanna > Melocanna baccifera. The sequence goes on along the minus strand of CM070707.1, from coordinate 16,820,089 downwards.
TAGCCCAAGCTCCTATTATAGCCTTGTAGAGGACATTTAGGAGCTCGACTACGTGATCTTCAAAGTCGCTCTATTTTGGTGTTGTTGAGTCCAACTCCAACAGGGTGTAAAGGTCGACAAGTACGATGTTACTACTGTGGACCTTGAACATGTAGAATACAAAGATGAACCATTCGTACTCGCGATGCAAGTTATTCAAGTTTTTTATGTAACCGACCTGGCAAATAAGAAGCTCCATGTAGTTCTTTTTGAAAAAATAAGGATTATCGGAGTTGAGAATATCGTGGATGAGAAAGAGTACAATCAATTTGACAAGTTACCTTTATTCGAAGATGGCATCAGGCTTGAGGAAGAAATAGGCGATGAAGCAAGCTGTATATTTGTCGATCATCGTGAAGGGCTTTATTTCAAATGAAATAGCCAAGTGGAATGATCCCACCTATTTGAAAATTATTCCAATGTAATTAAAAAACTTAGCATGTAATTAAGGGATTAATCAATTGTAATTGATTTAGTAATTAAGAAATAATTACATTTGTGATTGTATCTGCTTGCTTGTTTTTAGAGGGTATAAATAGCATTTCTTGAGGCTAACCGAAAAGCAAGATATCTTGTAGCTACTATAATATCCTAATTTTAAATTTCTATTTTGGAGGGGGTTTTCTGAATGTTTTTCGGCAACCTGGGCCTGGGCCAAGGCCCAGAGAGGAAACCAACTAAAAGGGGGGAGAGGCGCCCACCCCCTCCAACCCTAGCCGCCCCAGCCCCTCCCCCTGCCTTGCGTCGCCCCAGCCCCTCCTCCCTGCCGTGCGCAGCCCCTCCCCTCTCCTCCCTGCCCTTGTGCGCCTCTCTTCCCTGCGGATCCGGAGGAAGGGAAGAGGAAAGGAAAGAAAGGAAAAGGGGAAGAGGAAAAAGAAAGGAGTTCGTGGGGTGTTCATCGTGTTCTTCAGCAATTCATCAAGGGTAATCCCTGTTTTTCTCCAATTAGATGTATATTTTAGTTGTGGTAGCATTGTCGGTATTCTGAACTGCTAGGACAGATTTCGTTGAACAGCTATTTTGGATTAGTTTCGTGGGGATTTAGGTCTGGACCTCTCCTAGAGAGTCGTAGAGGACGTCGTTATCTTTCCATGAAGTGCTAGAATGCGTCGATCAGACCTTTGTAGCAGAAGTTATGATTTTTTTCTTGTAAAGACTATTCGGCAGATCGGGAGTTTTTGTCAGATTTTGGTAGATTGGATTGAACGACTAGAAAACGGGAGAAACAGAGGATATCCATATTATGAAAGTTGTAGATAATTGTCGTAGCTTTCCAGGAAGGTCATGAAATTATGATTTGGACACTTGAGCTGGAAGTTATGGCATTTTTAGTGCTCTGTCCAGAGAACCCGACGTGAACATTGATGTTTTAGAGAATTGGATAGTGCGGGTAGAAGATGGCCGAATCAGGGAGGCTAACCAACTAGGTTTAGTCAGATAATTTAATTATCTTTCCAGAAAGTCAAAGAACACCCTATTCGAACTCTTGTACCAATAGATATGAATTTTTGAAGTTGACTGTCCACAGAGGTAGGCGGGATGACCTGTAAGATTTGGGAATTGGAACCGAGATAGATGAATTTACCAGTTCATGTTTGTTTTTATTTGGGCAAAGGTCTGCTACTGGTATCTTAGCAAATATTATAATTATTATTCAAGTGGAGAACAGATCCCAGAGGCGGCACCTTCTGCACGTTCCCCGTTTTTTCGCGGTTAAGGCAAGTATAATGATATAGTATGAATATATGCGTGCTCATGGTTGTGGTAAGGATGTTTTGGTGTTGTTTATGGGTGATTGCAATTTACAGTGTTCATGAGAATTTCTGGTGCATAAATAATGTGAATGCAAGATTTATTTTTTTGAGACATTCACGCATATGCATCATGTTGATGTATTGAAGTCTTGGTCACGAGGTGACTAAGCGCTGAGGTCCCCGTCATGTTGATGACATGACAGGCTAAAGGTCTCCATACTTGTGGAGTATGGGCAATTGGTCCCTGTACCAGGTGGTACAGGCATGGGTGTGCATCAACGGATGCACACTTTGCATTACCGGTAAGATGCAAAAGAGAAAGAGATAAAGAGATGTTTGATCATCTTGCATAGCATGACTTATTTATATGGTTGATGGATAGATTTATGAAGTGATGTTTACAAATGTACATGTTACTATCTATTATATTTGCTAAGTCATTGGACTCACTCTTGCTGTTGTTGTGTTTTCTTTTAGGTACCATTTTGAGATCGGCATGCATGGGGAAAAGAACCGATTAGTATTATTGCACCTTACACGGATTATCCACAATAGAAGAGGAAAGAAAATAAAAAGCTATTTGCCTGAAATACTTAAGTAGTAAAGGATTATTGATTTGTCGGATTCAAGTTGTAATAAAGGATTAGATCTCTCTTATGATGTTTCCCTTCTTTATTTAATTGTTATAATTGTGAATGATTTCGAAAACTTAAACCATCCTGCTTAGATTTTATTATATTCTTAATGTCATTCATTTCTTCTATCTATACTTGTTGCAATCTCTGTCTTGAACCACATTATAGGGAAGGTCTACCGAAATTTTGTACCTAGCGTAGTTAGTTTACTCTAGTTTTATTTCTAGATGAGTAGCATTCCGGGTCATTGCTTGACTGGGATGTTACAGCTACAAAAGGAAATCACAGGTGTTTTAGTGACACAAACCGTCTATGATATACGTATCATAGGCTATTCCATAATAGAATCATCTATGATATCACATCATAGGCAGTTCTATAATAGAATCATCTGTGATATGCTACCACACTATAGACTGTTCTATTATAGAACTACCTATGATTGTTCTTCATAAGTAGGGCCCTTGCTAGGGTTTGCACCCTTACTTCCCACTTACGCACCCCATCGTCTCTTCGTCCCCCCTCCGCCACTGTTGTCATCGCTGAACCCGACATCCCATCCTCTACTTCCTCACCGAACATGGTGGCGCTATCGCTTCTCCTTCCAAAGGTATGGATCCCAAATCCTACTTCTTTACCTCATACGTGATAGATCCATCCTTATTTGTTAATGTGTGTTGGAACTAAAGTTCAATATGTTCATGAGTTCTCTTCTCTCCATTGCCTCTTCTCTCGAAGGTATGGATCCCAAATCCTACTTTTTTTTACCTCATGTGTGTTATATCTGTCCATATCTATTAATGTCTTTTTAATGTGGAACCAAAAAAGGAATGGAGAAATGGATGTGGGAGGAAAGGTGGGCCTACTTGTGTTGGACTAGAAGTGGTAAGGTTGTTGGGGGTGGTCTCAATGTGGTTCTCATGTGGATGAAGACATGGATAGTGGTCCCTTGTCGTTGCTGAAGATCTCGCCTTATGGTCCTCATGGTCGATCTTCTGGGTCCCCAATGGTCCACTCTCTCCTTCAACTTCCACTACGTTCCTGTCTCCCCTCCTCCGACACTCCTCTCCTTACTTCTATGGATGGACTGCTAGTTTTGGGATGAGACTCTCTGGCCTTCGACCAAGAGATAATCATATTGGGCTTCTTCAGTTGGCTTTGGGGGCTCTATGCTTGTGGCATCATTCGGTTGGCTTTGGGGGCTCTCTTAGCTGTGAGTGAAATGCAGTAGGCAAAGATTGAAAATTATCTCGTTAGTCAAGTAAAAAAGGGCATGAAACATTGTAAGTCAGAGTAGTGGTTGTACAAGAGGAACATTACAGCAAGGTACACTTATGCTTCAAAGGGCATGAAGCAAATTAATTCACTTCATAACCTTTTAAGCCCAAGTGTACAATGCTTTAATGTTCGTCTTGTAGTTGTTGAGAAATACACACTACTACAAAACAAGCTATACTGGACGCCTCATCACAGACAGTTCATAATGAAAACCGTCTTTGAAACTATCACAGACGGTTAAGTTTAAAATCCGTCTGTGATATCTCTCATTATCGCAGACGGCTTTTAATTAGAACTATCTATAAAATATCACAGACAGGTTTTACGTACAACCGTCTGTGTTTTATCCATTATCACGGACGACTTTTAGTTAGAACCATCTATGAAACTATCAAAGATGATTTTTATTTACAACCGTCTGAATTTTGTCCTGTGTCATACACTACACAACAACCACCTAAATCTTGTGCCTAGTCCTTAGGACCAACTGACTAAGTAGATATTTTCTAAATGAATATGATCAAAATAACTAACAAAAACTTATAATCTACTTGGAGAATTATGGCCCATCGAACGAAATGTTGTATTTGCTTTATTAGTATGGAAAGCATTGCACATATCTCATCCATACACTGATGGTTCTTCTGTCCAACTAAGAATTCATTAGCCTTGACATTCACCTCAATAACACTAGATCCTAGCTCCTTCTACATGCCTTTCTCACTATCAGCCATCTCATATATGAACTACCTGTAGAAGCTACATATTGAGCTAGAACAGATAAGTGTGACTAGTCACTTTAGTTTACAAAAGATAAATTTAAGTCAAATTTATTACAAAAGTCCCAAAAAAGAGATTCCCAGATCTTGGTCTTCTGAGCTTCATATGCTTCTTCTTCTACTTTTGGAGTTGGAAGATCAGCAGCTGCGTTCTCGATGTCGTGAAGATTGTCCTTGCCCTCTCCACTTCCTCCTCTAGCCTGGGCAAATTATTAGCATGATCTATAATCTCAAAGAGAATGCCATGACAATCTTCCTCAAAATTGGCTACTTCTGCTTGATCGGCAAGATTATTCATGTGTCTCTCCACTGTCGCCAAAATTTCTTCTGCTTTGTGCACATTGAAGAGAAGAATGAGGCTGAGGGCGATTTCCCTTTCATGAGCAAAAATGAGGTAGCTCTGTCGATGGCGGATAATGAGGTCCAGCTGATGGATGGAAGCAAGTCGAGGAAGGAGAGCAAAGCATGAGCAGAGGGGCTGCTCCAGACGTAAGTTGTTAGCCGCCTGTGTAAGGTTGCAGCTGAACAACTCATAATGGATAGGTGAGATGAAGGAGATCAAAAGAATATTAGATGCCATTATTGAGAAATCTGGTGAAGAAGATGATAAGGGAGAGGACAATTTAGAAGAGATTGAGTTTGTGGTATTAAGGAATTGTACACTGTGCATATTTGAGCCAGAACAGTGTGGAAGTTTAAGGGTTGCTTGCATCAAAATATTAACAGGCGGCAGTAGGGTGTGCATATTTGAACGTTATCATAGATGATTCATATAACAAACCGTCTCTAGTAAGGACGATCGAACGGTCCAGAGGGTTGAGGACGATCGAACGATCCAAACAGAGCAACGTGTGGCGCTCGGGGATTGACTGCTGAAGGCGAAGCGACGGACATTATCACAGATGGTTTGTATAATAAACCATCTCTGATATGTGCATTAGCACAGACGGTTCGTATAGCAAACCGTCTGTGATAATGACACATCACCGATCTGTGGCATATCCCTCAGGATTTCAATCTCACCTGTCCATTCTCTCCGCATCGAACGGCAGGCGCCGGTTCCTCCCACCTCTTGCCCCTATTAATCCCCCTCTCCCTTTCCTAGCTTCCTGCATCCTCCCCTCGATGACACCGAGACTACTGCTGTGAACTAGCTCCTCCGCCTCTGTTATGACACCACAGTTCAGTGCACAAGACACTCTTATCATAAGTGTCGTAAGAGTGTCTTGTGCATTGTCACCGTCGTGACACAAATGTGACGCTATCACCAGTACCTCTCCTTCATTGCCAGTAATATCCGATCACCATCTGATCCCCTCCCCTCTCTTCCTTGATGGCAGGTGTTAAGGACATCCAGCTGATCTAGCTTCTACTGTCCATTAGGATATCTGCTTCTTATATATTCTTGGCACGTTAAAGAGTTGGGTTCCTAGGATTAATTAAAAGATGTGTTGTTACCATATTATCTTGCTGTATTAGATGTGTAATATGCTTGTTATCTTGTTGTGCTATAATGGTGAATTCTAATTTTAATAGAATGTGATGTTCTGTTCTGTTTGCTGCTGTATTTGCTTGTTTCGAAGGGCTAGCCAAAAAACAGAAAAAGAATGAACTATTAGAGACAATTTTGTGGTATAAACTATCTATAAAGGATTATAATAGATGGCTCTAACTAAAAACCGTCTGTGATACTTGCATATCACAGACGGTTCTATCTACCAACCATCTGTGATGGGAAAGTATCACAGACGATTTTTGGTTCGAGCCGTATATAATATTGTTATTCACAGACAATTCTAGTTACAAAACATCTGTGTTGCATTTATCACAGACGGCTCACAGACCGTCTATGATAACCTTCGATTATCACTGACACATAAATTGGTCGTTGAAAAGCATGCGTGATATGATTCGAATCGTATGTGATGGCCCTTTTGTTGTGGTGACATGTCACACCACTCAATCCTAGTTGGAGGAGAAACAAATTGTGAGGGTGTATGAGGACAGAAGTCATGTTATTGCTATAAGCTTTATTTGGTATGGTATGTTAGTGTTTCAAAGAGATCTTGTAGCAATAATGTATATCAAAGAGACCTTCAAAGGGTATGAAGCCAATCATACACTAGTGTGTCAGGTTCTATGGAGTAAGTCATGACTATTGTCTCTTCCTCCTCATCATTCTGCGTATTGGGCTTGGTTGCTATCTTAGACATAAAACAACCTTTAGGCTGTCGCGACAACCAAAAGGTTATTTTACACCTAAGATAACAACCAAGCCGAGCACGCAACATGATGAAGAGGAAGAGACTCTGGCCATGACCAACTTTATAGAACTTGAGACCTCCGATCGGATTGCGACCTTGTCGCCTATCCTCCATTGTAGGATTTTACCTATATACCCAGCAGTGCCTCACTTCAAGGACAAATAAATTCATTGAGAGAGAAACTAAAAGAAGTCCACATAAGAGTAGCTGTGTGTCCACACCACTTTCTGGACATAGCAACGTCCACTTACCTATCGACAACATCCAGGTAATGTACCTCTCTATAATATTATATAGATAGACCTGGTGGACACCTTAGCTCATCGTGTATCGTTATGTAGGAGCCCACGCTATGTATCCTCATAGTCAGGCTTGTTGGCTCTATTCCTGTTGACGCTAGGTGGGGGATGGTGTTTCCATGCTTGCCAGGGATGCAGGTGCATGGTGCCCAATTAGGGACCAGTTTTATGAAGGTTCAGGTCAACATGATTAATGACATTTTTAGGATCCTCCTGCTGGAGAAGCCTCCAAACGAAGAGTCCATAACACTAGGGGATGTTGTCCATACATTCATCTAGTGGTCCAAGAGGGACATCGCCCTAGATCCTTTCATGCCGTGATCTCCACATGACCATGCCTATCAAATAGAACCCTCTATGACTCTACCTCAAGCTTCACTTCAGAAGGCCATCGCATTACCTCCCGTGGAGACAATACCGAAGATGTATCACAAGCGACACGCTAAGGCCCAACCAAAGAAGATTAAAGTGCCTCTCGGGCTTTGGAAGTACAAGCTTGGAGTGTCGTTGATTTCTAAGTCACAATTACCCAGCCTTGGACTAGTTTGCAGGACTTTGCATGCCTGGTACATGCAGAGGTCCAACAGGAAGCTAAACCAGCAAGGTAGATTCACCATATGATACACGGAGGTGCATTTCCTCCACAACTCAGGCTACTTCGTTGTGACCTTCGAAAACTTATTCGGACTATTCAATCTCGACAAACTTGACACCTCACTTGTACGATACTGGACACTATAAGTGTATTGTACAATCATTGACGGTTTAAGAGCCGTTTGTGATAACCATCTATTATCACTAATACATAAATTCAACGGTTCAGAAACTGTCTGTGATGATAATTTTGAACCGTCTGTGATAACCCTTTCTGTGGTAGTGATAATTGTAGACATTACTTATCTAATACAGAGTGTCTATCAATAGGCCTAATAAATAAAATTACACATTCTCCCATGTTTCTCTCTCCCCTCTACTCTCTGATCCATCTACTGATGTAATGTTACGGACACAACTCTATCCCCAGTGCAAATTTTAGTTGTTTCTTGATATTGGATTGTATGCCCATGCAATGTCTCATGCAAGATATTGCTTCCCCCTCTCTCTTCCTTAAATATTAGCCACATCATATCTCATCATATATGGATAGCTAATTAATTCTATAGACATTGTACATGATAGAGAATTGGGAGTGTGCTGAGAGATCAATGATATATCATGCATATATGTGCATGACTAGCATGTCTTTTAAATGCTTATGATTTAAGTTCAAATTGGCAAATCAACATCTTTCTTCTTTTTACCCTCCACACATTTGGGACAAGGCTATCGATCCAATTCAATTTAGTAATTTGGTTTTTTTTTCTTTAGGGATCATTTGGAAAGCAAGAATTTCATAGGAATTTTGCAAAAATTTCATAAAAACAATTCAATTCATTTCTATGTTCCAAGCAAGGTCTTACATGAAAAAAGCAGCCTAAAATTAAGATGGTTACTCGCTTAATTAGCCATGATATGAACACCAAACTCACTCTAAAATCTTAAGATATAGGATTAAACCACATCATAGTATTAAAAGATACGCGTAGGAGGAACTATTTTGAACAAGGGATGTAATAATATTGGTTTAACTTGTTTGACGATTGCAAATATCGGACATCTTACGCGTCGAACAACCAACAAACATTGGCATTCTTATTCATGAACCACAATTTCCATATGCATGGAAAATATTTTTAAAACTACTATATGCATGATTATTGTAATAGATATTCTCATATATTTGAACCTAGCTACACACATATACATATAGATATATAGATATACGTACATATATACATATATATATGTGTACATATATATATATATATATATATATATATATATATATATATATATATATATATATATATATATACACACACACACACACACATATGTATATATAGATATATATACATACGTATATATACGTATGTATATATGTGTATGTATATACATATACATATGTATATATGTATATACATATATATACATATATATACATATACATATATATACATATATATACATATACATATACATATGTATGTACATATACATATACATATGTATGTACATATACATATACATACATGTATGTATATGTATATGTACATACATATGTATATGTATATGTACATGTACATATGTACATATGTATATATGTATATGTACATATGTATATACATATATATATGTATGTATATACATATACATATATATATGTATGTATATACATATACATATATATATGTATGTATATACATATAGTATGTATATACATATATGTATGTATATACATACATACATATATGTATGTATGTATATACATACTATATGTATATACATACATACATATACGTATGTACATACATACATGTATATATGTATATACATACATGTATATACATACGTATATGTATGTATGTACATATGTATATGTATGTATGTACATACATACGTATGTATGTATGTACATATACATACGTATGTATGTACGTATACACATACGTATGTATGTATGCATATACACATACGTATGTATATACATATATGTATATACATACGTATGTGTATACGCACATACATACGTATGTATATGTATATACGTATATATATGTATATACATATATACATACGTATGTATATGTATATACATATATACATACGTATGTATATATGTATATACATATATATACGTATATACATATACATACGTATGTATATATATATATACGTATATATATATACATACGTATGTATATATATATATACGTATGTATATATACGTATATATATACATACGTATATATATATACGTGCGTATATATATATATATACGTATATATATATACGTATATCGCACGTATATATACGTATACGTGCGTATATATACGTATACGTGCGTATATATACGTATACGCACGTATATATATATACGTCGCGTATATATACGTGCGATACGTATATATATATATGCGTATATATATATATATGCGTATATATATATACGTATGTATATATATACGTATGTATATATATACGTATATATATATATATATACGTATATATATATATATATATATATATATATATATATATATATATATACACGTATATATATATATATATATCATTCGAGGTATCTTTGAAGGACATTATAGTTGTCCAATTGTATAGGTCACGAGACACACATGCATGAAACTATATGACAACTCTATTTGACAAGTTGTCCCTTGTTAGTGATGGCTGTCATGTCTGCTTTTGCAATCCTTTCGATCTATATATCATATATGCTCTAGGTCTTGGAATCACGTCACATTTCTTATTCACAGGGTAAAGACAAACTTAGACAGATTCGGGTTTGGAGGGTTTGGAGGCAAAGATCTCATTCTCATCTCATATCGAGAATTAATTAGTACCAGCTACATATATATCATCACGAACACGTGCAATAATCAATACACCGTGTCCAAACCAAGGATCACAAAGCACAATTGATCTTCGCGAACCAAGAACAATATTTTCCTACAAGATCACAATCAGATTATCACGTCCATCACACGATTACGACAAAGACAAACTCGCATACATTGTTCAAGAATCAAGAACCATCTAATACTAAATATATCTTTGATTCAAAAGTGTCCATCACACGATTACGACAAAGACAAACTCGCATACATTGTTCAAGAATCAAGAACCAACTAATACGAAATATATTTTTGATTCAAAAGTGTAGTTCTTTTTGTAAGGGTAGTGGCCATTGCAAAAGGATACGATCTTGGTGGTGATTTGAACTTGATGAGGCTAGTGTGTCTCGATCTATGCATGTATTGGCGCTCTTCCTTTTGGGAATTCCCGGTGCAAAAAGTAGGGTTGCGAGCAATAATTAAAGGGAATGGACAGCAAGTACTGCACCGTGGTGGAGGAGATGATGGTGCATCCCCACCACCAGCTAGCCGCACATCCATGCCAAAGAAGAAAAACAAATGGACCGACATGCAAAGGAGCTGCCTCTATGTGCTTCCATGTACAGCGCACACACCGAGAGAGAATACATTTGAACAAGATGCATATAAGCTTAATCCTATATCAACAGAGATAATACATTTCATGTACACAAGCTTAATTAATTCTAGGATTTCCTATAAAAATTTGTAGTAAAATTATAAACATTATTGTGTCAACTACATTATTAGCGATTTTGCTTCATCTGCTGTCACCTCCCTTCCCTCTTTGCCCTCTTGTACCGTTGTACATCGATCTATATATCTAGCCTACATATATGTCCATCCACCCATCCATCAACCACGACTACTGCACTGCAGCATCTTATATTCTGCCGACATATTAATTCTCCTCCCATAAAACCATCAACCCACCTACTCTTTCACTCTCACTTGCTGTTGCGGTTTATCATTTCCGGTTTTAGCTCCACATTGTTCTCCTCCTCCTCCTAGCTTGCTTCTACTTCTACCTCCCATATATATCTCATCAATCTGTTCCTTTGCTTCTACAATCTTAGTTAATCCATCGTCTTGATGAATCTTATCTCATTTGAGACACCTCCTCTTGGGAGGCAAGATAGCACTAGTAGCACAACCACCATTAAGGTAAAGGAAGCAAGCTCTCGTAGCACATGCTTCCACAGCGGCCATCTCGACCTCAGCCTCGGCATCTCCTTGTCTCACAGCGGCGGCAGCTGCGATGCTGCCGGTTGCGGTGACGCCAAGGCCAGCTACGGCGGTCGTCGAGGCGGCGGTGGTGATGTCGGTGGTTGCATGAGCAGCGGCATGATCACTGCTGCCACTGCAAGTGCAAATATGCTTAGCACAGGGCATGGGCGACATGACATTGTGAGTAGCAGCAGTTGGACGGAGGCCTTCATGCCGAGCCCCACAGGCTTCATGCATCCCTGGAGCCTTGCCGCCCGGCAGCAGAAGGCCGCCGCCGAGCAGGAGCGATGCCTTGCGACGGCGCCGCCGGCCACGTGTGTGCCAAGGTGAGCTAAAATGTTATGTGCGGACAGAGTGAAGTACGTAAGTATAGCCTCAGTATCTAATTAGTGGCAAAGCATACATTTGCATCTCCATGCTTGAGTTTGAGCATCCACTGCTATTTATGTTTAACCCTAGCTAAAATGTCTTGAGTCCATAAAAACTTTTTACTGTGGTTTAATTAGTGAGTTCATGTTGATACGTTTTGGTAATTAGTTAGTACCACTTCAATATTTTTTTTATAGAGCGGGAACAATTGGTCGGTGTAGTTGCTCTAAGGCTCACAATCCACACGTCAGATGTTCCATTCCCAGAAAATATATACAAATAATCCACCTAGAGTAGAAATTCTACTGTGTAACGGTGGCACCATTGGATTTATGTAATAAGCGAATAAGGTACTGATATGTGGCATAGAGCATTGTACCAAATACTGTAGCGAATATTGTAGCACAGAGAAACACATCAGAAATTGCAAAAAAAAATTGCTAGAGTATTTTTTGTGCTACAGTACGTGTTGAGGTGTTTTTTGCCACGTGTTAACGTCGTGTTGGCTTGTTATACAAATCAATTTGTGTCACAGGTACATAATATAATTTTTCCACCACTACTACAAAAAAACTATTCTAAACTTCTCATCACAGACGATTCAACATAAACCGTCAATGATAAAGTTATCATAGACGATTTTATAAAATGGACTGTCTAAGTTCACCACGGTTCTAGTTCTAAACCATCTATGATACGGTTTTCACAGATCGTTCAAAAATCATCTGTGATAACTCCTGTTATGATTGACCTATAAAATTAGACGATTCGAGAAATTGCCTATAATGATAGTTCTAAGGGGGTGATCGTTTTAGCAATGGCTTTTGGCTGAAATTTACTGTAGTCAGCTTTTTTTATTGTAGCTGATTTGGCTTTTTGGGCATAATTAAATTTAAAAAAATATAAAAATAGAAAAAATATGTTAGCCCATCACGGATAATGCAAAGAAACACGAGAAAAAAATTTAAAAAAGCCCAAAAAATCTAAAAAAATTCAGAAAGAGACGAATTACTGAATAGTGAAAAAAAGCTGAAGGTAGAAGCTGAAACTAAAAAAAACTGAAATAAGCGGGGCCTAAATTATCTGTGATAACTCTTTTTTGTAGTGTTGCAAGAGAGCTAAGATGTCATATCACTTGGCTTTGCAGCACTATGTACTTTAGTAAATATATGTCGACTTAATTAGAGTACACATGTGTAAGGGGGTGTTCGTTTCGGCTTTTTTCGGCTTCAGCTTCTAGATTCAGCTTTTTTTTCACTATTCACTACACTATCCACTAACTCAGCTACAGTGTTTTTTCAGCCAGCTACAGTGTTTTTTCAGCCAAAAGCCAAAAGCCATTGCTACGTACTCGCAATCATGAATCAAATAAGTACACATAGGGGGCGGGGGGAGGCAGAATCCAACTGATGATCCACGTACAAATGATTGCAATCATGAACATTTTGCACCAGCTCATCGAATAGTATTTTGCAGGTCCTCGTGTGCTTAGAACTGCGTTTAGACGTGATTGCGGATAGATTCTTTTTGGATGCACGTACATATCCAACTTCTCACGACAAGAACTATGTATAGTTTCTACACATATACGTATCAATGCAATGGAGTAGTTCCTTAAGAAACTAAATAAATAGTATATACTAATTTCTAGAGGGAAATGGCTGGGGTATCTACATGTTATGCATAAGAAAAGTTTTCATATCTTCCTCTACTTCCATGAGTTCTTATTCTCACTTGAATACGTAGTGTGCAAAAATGTTTGTACATTGCACAAAAAGACGTGTATAATACTTGTGTACAGTAATCGATAGAAGGGCAAGGAGGAGGAAATGGAAAGAAGAGCTGGAGAGGCATCATGTGGGCAGGCACGCATGACCTGCTCCGTATGCATGCAACATGCTTGAAACTAGCTATTGCTGTGATAGGGCTAGTCATCTCGGGTCTCAGTCCCACTCTGCAAACAGCATGATACGATAGACATTTGCATTGGAATACATAGGGCAGGGTTTCCAAACCATAAAGAAGTACTATATCTATATAAAACTTAAACTAGCCCATTAAACTTATATAAAAAAAACTCATCAATTTTGTGTAGTAGCAAAACTCCAACGTAGTAACTTCAGGAAATATCATACACACAAAGCTAGCTTTGTAATTCAGTCTTTAAGTATGTTTGGAACGTAAGAATTCCATAGGGTTTTCATAAAATTTTTACAAGAAACGGTTCGATATCCGTAGGAATCGAAAAGAATTCCCACGTTAGAAATAGGGCCTTAGTTCGAGTAGAAAACCCGGTATCCTACTGATTTGGACCATAACTGACGGCCAAGTCAAGTTGTGTCAAAGGAAGAATTAATCGGCCAGGCCAAATTAACAAGAAATAAATCTATTTTACCTTTTAAACTCTTACGGGTGTCTAAGTTTTAATTTTAAACTGCAAAACCGGGTACTATACCCCCCTCAACTATTAAAACAGTTAACTTGATACCAAGCCGGTTTTAGGGGGCGCTCGTTTTAGCGATGGCTTCTGACTGAAATTTCACTGTAGTTGGTTTTTTTTTTGCTGTAACTGATTTAGCTTTTTAGGCATAATTAATTTTAAAAATGTAAAAATAGAAAAAATATGTTAACCTATTAGGGACAATACAAAGGAACACGGAAAAAAAAGAAAATACAAAAAAGCCTAAAATATCTAAAAAAAATTCAGAAAAATATGAAATACTGAATAGTGAAAAAAGTAGAAGCTAGAAGTAGAAGCCGAAAAAAAGCTGAAACAAGCGGAGCTAAGTAAGCACAATCAGTCAATGAAGCAAAAAAAATTGCTGCGACCCACATGTCATGCTCCGTTTTCTTCAATCCCTCCCTCTTTTCTCTCTAATTAACAATAACATACCAGAATGTGTAGTACATGCATGTAGCTAGTGTACATCGGAGTGTGCTTTTGGGCCCGTTATTGATGAGAAGAGGGACGTACGTACACATGAAAATCTTTGGGCCTGCAAGAGGGAATATTCAACCCCCCAGGGGGCCGGGGGGTGATTGCACCATGGCGTGCTTGATTGTCGGCAGTCCAGTGCAGTCTTTTTGATAAAAACGTCTTATGCTGCGCTAATTGTGGCCATGTGGGCATATGATGCATGCTGCTTCTCTTTCTTTTCTTTTTTTTTTGGTACTTTTGTGGCTTTAGATAGAGAGGCTGGATGCTGGGTCCAAAACAACACCAGTTACCCTTAACATGGCCCACCTGCAGCTTCAAGACATGCGCCACAATGCCGTGTAGTATTTGGTGTGTACTATGTAGGACAAATGGTCCATATTGTATGAATTACTATGTCTCTATAAGTTTTGGAGGAACCTGTTTCGAGCGTATAATTCCCGCAGGAATTTCGTAGAAAGCACTCTGTTTCTGCTTAGAGTGGATGTTCCATTTCCTCCAAAATTCCAACAAAATTTCTGCACTCCACATGGGGCGTAGACTAAAGCCTCGCTCGTTTTGACTATGACTTCTGACTTCTGCTTTTATGTTATTATTCCTTAATTTCATCTTTTTTTATTTTTTGATTTTTTTAGGACTTTTTTACCTTTTCTTTTTATTTTCGTATTCATTTACATTGTCCGTGATAGGCTAACATATTTTTTCTATTTTTATTTTTTTAAATTTAATTACACTAAGTAAGCCACATCAGTTATAGTGAAAAAAGTCATAAATTATCGTCATTCTGAGCGCCCTCTAACAGAGTACAAAACCGTGAGTGCACTTGTTTTCTTTGTGTGGGGATGATCTGCATTCATTTATTTGCACCTTAACATGCTAGTGCTGCAATATCAAACTAGGGCTGTAAACGAGCCGAGTTCGAGCGAGCTTGACCTGGCTTGGCTGGAGCTCGGTAGAAACTCGAGTCGAGCTCGAGCGAGCTCGAGATTGACATCGAGCTTCAAGCTGGGCTCGAGCTCGGCTCGACGTCAATCTCGAGCCCGCTCGAGGTCGGCTCGTGTAGGTTCAGTGACGAGAGTAGAGAGGGAGTACCTGGCGTCCTGGCGGTTGGGGGCGGCGTTCGAAGGTCGAGGAGGGTGGGTCGGCCATGGATCTGGCCGGATCCGGCCTGATTAGGGTCGAGGAAGTCGGGGGCGGCGCCAGAAGGTCGAGGAGGGGCGGCGGCGGCGGCGGAGACCGGGAGAGGAGGGGCGCCGGCGGGGGAGAGGAGATGCGTTGGGGGAGGGGCGCTGGCGGGGGAGAGGAGGGGCGCCGGGGGGGAGAGGAGGGGCGCCGGATGGGGGGAAGGAGGGGCGGCGGGGGGAGGAGGGGCGCCGGATGGGGGGAGGAGGGGGACGAGGGGCGAGGAGCCGAGAAGGGGCAGCGGCGAGGGGCGAGCCGGCGAGGAGGGGTGGTGGCGAGGGAGAGGAGGGGCTCGCGGCGGTGGGGGTGAGGAGGAGGGACGGGCGCCGGGGGGGTCGAGACTCGGGCGGACGGAGGGAGGGCCGAGGGAGATGGCTGATGGGGTGGGTCGGTACGTCGGTGGGATTTGGGAGTAGGGCTGTAGGGGCGGGAGCGGGAGCGGGATGGGCGGGAGCGGGACGGGCAGGATGGGCAGGAGCGGGAGCGGGATTTGGGATTTGGGAGCGGGAGTAGGACGGGCGGGAGGGCGGGGTAGGGTAAGAAAATCTCAAGCTCGCGAGCTATTCGAGCTCGGCTCGTTAAAGCTCGCGAGCTTGAGATTAGGCTCGAGTTCAGTTCATTTAGAGCTCGAGCCAAACTCGAATCGAGTTTAAAACGAACTGAGCATGAGTAGTTTGCGAGTCTCAAGCTTTTTTTACAGCCCTATATCAAACGCATGAAAAACATGATCTACATTCCCTAGGGCAAGTCCAACGATTGCTCCATGTGTTGTTGCATTGACCGTTGAAATGTGGGACAAAAGTTTTCCAAGGAAAAAGTATATTGGAGATAGAAAAACAGAGGGAACTTTTGCTTTGAGCCCTAGGTAGCCTTTTGAGAAGTAACAGGGTTAGACAATTCAAAGTCGAAAGCAAGGGCAATTTAATTTAGATAGCTTTTTAGGTGAAGTAGTCTAGATTAATTTTGCAATCCCCTAGCGTTGGTGCAAGTAGTGTGCGTATGCATGGACGAATCTTTCCTACGAAATTTTGTAAAGCTAGCTCACCGACAATCCTGACCCCACTTTTAATTTGATTTCCACTTGCCAGTGACTTTTACAAAATTTTGTTCCTAACATCAGTGGTAAACAGATTTATCTTAAATATGTATTTTTCATTTAAATTTTGGTATTGAACAACATTTCTTTTTTTAAGAGATATGGAGCATATATATTGCATTGCGTGCATAGATCACAATTCTCTCTTAGCTCAGAGTAAACTACACAAAGTTTTCATGGATGCTTAGTGCTCTGTTTTTCTTGTCGTCAGAGATACCCGTGTCGTCTCACTGCCGGCAGCCGTGGGCTGGCCGCCGGTGCACACCTCCCGGCGCAACCTCGTCACCACAATGCAGGCGCTGAAACCCGACGCGGCCGTGAAGCTCGACGGATCGAAAGTTGCAACGACGGCTGCCGCCGATGAGAAGGACGCGGCGGAGCCGAGGAACGGCACGGTGGCTGCTGAGGCCCGGCCGGCGAACATGTTCGCCAAGGTGCACATGGATGGCTACCTGATCGGCAGGAAGATCAACCTGAGGGCGCACCGCAGCTACGACTCCCTCTTCAGGGTGCTCACCAAGATGACCAAGAACTTCTTCTGCCGTAAGTATACCCTTGCTACTCTCCAATCTCCATTTCTAATTCGGTATCATTAGGAAGTATCTCAGCCTTAATTTGTTCTTTAACTTTAGGGTCCTGTATCGTATTTGTTTTTCAATTCCTTTGATATAGTTTTTGTTCCTTGATCTTCTAGATGAATCTAGGTCACCATAATAAGTTGAGAAAACCTAAGAAATGTGTCTGGCCCAGCCTCATCCTGGGTTTAGGAGCAAGCCTGATTCTACAAAATTGGCCCAATTAATTGGATCTTTCAATTTAGGTCACGCTACTACAGAAAACGTTATCAAATACGGTTGAAAAATGTTATCATAGATAATTTTGTGAACCGTCTGAATTGATGGATCAGTAATGATACGAGGTCATCACAGACGATTTTTGAACCGTCCACAGACGATTTTTAATTACAAATCATCTGTGATGGTTGATTATCATAGACGGTTTTTAAGACTTAAAAACCGTATATATCACAGACGGTTTTAACTATGAACCGTTTGTGATAATCAAATATTACAGATGGTTTGTAGTTAAAACCATCTGTGATAATAACTATCACAGATAGTTTGTAGTTAAAAACCATCTGTGATATTATTTTCTTTTTCTAAATCTATTTCTGTTTATTGGCTAGCCTCAGGAATTGCTAGCCATACCCTCTGAAACAAGCAGATCAACACATGTATACATCCAATTCCCATATCAATTCATTTCAGAAACAAAAACATCTATTTCACAAATCAATTAAAAAATAAAATAAAATATCTATTAACAAATATACATGTACAATTAAGATTAATCTTATTCCAAATAAAATCATTCTACGTTAAGGAACTCACTGTCTAATTTTATGACTTTAGCCACTAAAAAGAACGCGCACTCTTTTCGAATTTATGCATGGTTAGCTTGTTCCAACACAGATGTAGGGATGGACGTACCCT
Source organism: Melocanna baccifera (assembly GCA_036346265.1). Classification (NCBI taxonomy): domain Eukaryota; kingdom Viridiplantae; phylum Streptophyta; class Magnoliopsida; order Poales; family Poaceae; genus Melocanna; species Melocanna baccifera. Next base: position 16,801,248 of record CM070707.1, on the reverse strand, counting down.
GTTGATAGGAATATCAATGTGCGTACATATATAACTTGATAAGTATGAAATAATTATTGCAAGATTGACAAACCTTAGAATTAGTGATCTTCGAGGAATCGAGTAGTAGTTTCATATGGTGGCAAATATAGAATCCACAGGTGTTCCCTGACAGCTGCTGGTGGCACTGCAAAAATAGAATTTGTTAATTTAAGAGGCATTACTACCAAGTGTTATATAGGATTAATTTGTACTAGCGAATACCAAAAAATTTTGAACATGTCGCAGGGTATTGGCCCCTTCCATCGAGCCACATACTTCTGCAACGTACGTGGCGAACGATCTACGTGATTCTAAAAAGTTAGCGTTAGTCATTCGAAAGGAAAGAAAAAGTACAATATAGTTATGTATGAAGAAAATGTATTTACCTATCGATTAATCGGCCGAGAACTGTGAAGTTGGTTTTGTTCTTACAGGGAATCAAGATATATTACTTTGATCCATTTTGATATAATTACAATTAAAATCCAGTAGAACCTACATAAGTTCTTTAGATTTTAGTGTAGAGTAATGTGGGCTAGCCCAAATAATCGAGGTAAACATTTGCTTATCCCTAACAATGAGTCGCTCGAAATAGTTGACTTAGACCCAACCTTGTCAAGAGACGGAAAGTTAACATGTAATATCTAAGGCCCTGTTCTTTTGCGGTTTCTAAAAGTCGCTTTTGGCTTTTGCTACAGTAACTAACTTTTAGATGGAGTATTTTTTTAAGATAGGATCTACAAGTTAATTGTAGTACACATTAAAAAACTAATATCTGTACCATCAAAAATCGCAAGCGAGTACCTCTCTTTCCGTAATCTCTATCGCAAACAGCCAAAAAGCCATCAGCCGCAGCCAAAAAGAACAAGCCTTAACTCGAAAGGTTTGTGATGAAATATACTTTTCATTGGTAGCATTTTAATTGCTATGACTGTCATTGTTTTTATTTTTTGTACTATGGTGAGGTATTGATTGTTCGCAACACTGGGTTTGGATTGCATAAATGCAGCCGCGGATTATTCGAGTACAAATTCAGGAGAAGAAGATTGTGCAAACAGTGACGACTACATATTTCTATATGAAGATTTTGAGGGTGACCGTATGCTTGCTGGCGATGTTCCATGGGAGTAAGTATTAATTGCTTACCATCTGCCACCCATCTCACTAATAGGGTAGTATTATATACCAATATTTTATTAAAAGATTTGGGGATGTTTGGTTTGCATTAATATTCTCACAAAATTAAAGCCATCTACCCTTAGATGTATTCGTGAGATTTGCTACATTATGTATGGTTATAACTCCTATATGGCCTCTACAATAATGTTTATACGTTAAAATGTGCGCTGCATGACACTAAAATTCTTGGTCTCATGGCAGAATACTATGAGGCTTAACTAAGTTTCATAAAATTACTGGTCTCATGGCAGAAATATACTATGAGGCTTAACTAAGTTTTTTAATATTTTTATTTTTGTGTTGAATAAAAGGTGTAATATTAAGAGTACTTGTGCTAACATTATCGCTGAATATGCAAGAACTTTTAAAAGATAAGACGAAAACATCAGGATCTTGCCGAAAATAATTGTGCAAATGTTTGCAGGTTGTTCCTTGCGTCGGCCAAGAGATTATACATTGCCCGAAATCCAGCTTCAGGATATCACAAAGGTAACCGCAAAACGCTTGTACGTTATTAGTTTCCAAGATTTCCACATTGAAACATTACTTATATAAGAGCTTGTGCTTGCTTCACAATTACTCTTAGGTCTTGATGAAGCTGCCACAAAAGATGCAAACTGAAGAAGCAACAAATAACTAAAGGCACCTGAAGAAGCAAGTTGATTGGGACATATATCTACATACTGTATATTATGCACATTTCATGACCTGACATATGTAGCTCTCGACTTGTGTTTCTCTTCTTGTACTACTAAGCTAGCTAGCTATGAAGATTTTGTTATGGTGTACCGATGTTATGATGCTTCATGATCCATGTGCATATAGTTTCTAGGGAAACAATGGTTTCAACAATTACTTGCCTAATAAACCACATTTTTGTTTGTCACCTTTGCCTCTTCTTTGTGACAAATTGTTACCTAAAGAGAGTGTATACATCTTACCTATACCGTAAACCAAACCCTGGCTTCATTTGCGCTGCAAACAAATATATTTAAACAAAACTTTGTTTGGGCCTTTGAATTTTACTAAGTAAATTAAGATTGTGTATAACTATTGTGGGTTTGCGGTTGTCCCTTTTATCCCTCCCCAACTTCCTCCGCGTCAAACTTTGGATACTCTTGCCGACAGGTGGGTTCTGCTGCTAACGCAAGCATTGACGACTTCTGCCTATTGAGTGTGTTTATATTACCTTCTATTTTTTGACTTCTATTTTTAAAAGCAGAAGTTAATATAAACGCTTTAGTTTCTATAAACCACTTCTATCAACAACTATTTTTTACTTTTATATATTGTAATATACTTTGTATCTTGTTATATCACAATTTCATAAGTCGTATGGCAGTCTAAATATTGTAGTCCCTTTCGTTGTACCGTTTTTCTTACATAATATACTACTATTCATCGGTCACTACTATGTATCAGCCACTTCTATCAGCCACTACTATTTATCAATCGTAGCTAAAAGCTATCAGCAAAAATCAATATAAACAGACCGTATACCTCTTTTCGCCATGCCATAGATCTTACCTATCCCATGTGCACCTTAGCCTCCCCCCGTCTCCCTAGATCTTGCACATGCCACCAACGCCTAGTATCTCTAGCCTCCACTTATCCTTTTTATCTTGCATCCCATGGTTGATTAAGAGGCCGCTCGGTTGGGCCAAAATTTGGTGGCTTATGGCTGAAAATTGCACTATAGCTAATTGAAATTACACTGTAATTGACGGTGGCTTATTTAGCATAATTAATTTAAAAAATAGAAAAATAGAAAAATTTGTTAGCCCATCACGTATAATGCAAATAAATACGAAAAAAAAAGAATCGGTAAAAAAATCAAAAAATAGGAAATCTTGGATGAAAGTGTTTCATTCTTTTGTGAGGACTTGAGGAATTGTTTTGTGTTGTATAGTGTTTTTTCTCGAATCTGTTAGGGTTTTGTTTGATGCTATTGTTATTGCTATGCAACACATGTATCTGAATTGATTTTGTATACATACATTAATTTGGAATAATATGAGACCTCTGGCTAGTGTAATAGTATTTACTATTGATGCACTATGTTGGTATGGTCAAGTTCTTGTGTAATTACCTTATTTTGGTAAATCGGTCCCTTTGTGAGTTTTTATGTTCTAATTTTTACAATCAACAGGAGAGAAAAATTGCGCCTACTATCTTATAATATTTTCTCTACTTATTTAAGGTTAGTTACATAGTACCCCCAAGGAATCATATTTACCCATGTGCCATGAGACTCATTATATGTATACATAGTATTGCAACAATATAGAGTAATCTATCTTGCATCGAAAGGTAAGTTACTTTTAAGTAATTTTCATTGTTCCATGTTGTTTTGTTGAAGCAATGGCATGTTTTAATTGTGAGCACATGAAGGCCATCTCAAAAATTTTCATAGAATAGTTTTTCTGAATTTGGTGATTTTGCTACTATGAGGAGTTGTGTCAAGTTCCATACATGATGTATTAAATTGAAACACTATGATAAAATTTCTATTTGCATCAGAACATCATGCTCCTTGCTTTGCATTTACTGTAGAAATAAAGGAAAACTATTTTTTTCTCTAGAAGTATGGATCTGCGTATCTAGAAATAATTCAAGCGACTTGACTTGTGAAAAGCAAAAATATTTTTTTCTTAAAAGGACAATGCGTGTAGCCACTATACTCATGCAAGTCACTTGTTATCTGTGCCATCAATGCAACAGAAATGAAAACCACGGACCAAGATATGCTGCATTATTCACAGGACATTTACGATATGCTGCATTATTCATAGGATATTCAATTCTGCATATAGATTTGCATATATATCAATTATGTATTTTCAGCCATGCCCTTTTATGTTCCTAAATTTAAAGTCGATGGGTCATCCAAAAAAGATCACACCGTTAAATGTTTTCCATTATACTTTGTGTTCAAGTCCTTATCAAGTTTCGTATTTCACTACTACAAAAAAGGTCATCACAGACAGTTTAAAAACATCATCACAGACGATTTCATAAACCATTTGAGTTTATAGGTTAGTAATGACATGATATCATCACAGACAGCTTTCGAACCGTCTGTGATACAACTATCATAGATGGTTTCAACAACAAACTGTCTGTGATAGTTGAATATCACAGATGATTATTAACTAGTAACCGTCTGCGATAATTAATGGTTATTAACTAGTAATCGTCTGCGATAGTTGACTATCACAAACGGTTTGTAGTTAAAATCGTTTATGATACAGTTGATATCATAGACGGTTTCTTCATAAAATCGTCTGTGATAGTCAACTATCATAGACAGTTACTAGTTAATAACCGTCTGTGATATTCATTTCTATTTCTAAATCTGTTTCTACTTGTTGGCTAGCCTCAGAAAATGCTAGTCATGTACTCTGAAACAAGCAGATCAACATAGTATACATCCAATTCACATTCATTCATTTCAGAAGCAAGAACATCCATTTCATAAATCAATTAACTGAAATGAAATAAATTATCCATCAATAAATGCACACATTTACAATTAAATTCAAATCTTATCTCAAACAAATTCATTCTATATTATGAAACTCCCCATCTAATTTTATGATTTTATACATCAAGAAGAATACACATTGTCCTCGAATACATCAAGAAGAATTCCAACGCAGTTGTGGCGATGGACACAACTTGTTGGTACGAATATTAATGTCATGCATACATATATAAATTGATAAGTATGAAATAGTTATTGCAATATTGACAAACTTGAAGATCATTGGTCTTCGAGGAATCGACGATTAGTTGCATGTGGTGGCAAACATAGAATCCACAGGTGTTGCCCAATAGCTACTGGTGGCACTGCAAAAATAGAATTTATTAATTCAAGAGGCATTACTACAAAGTGTTATATATGATTAATGTGTACTAGTGAATACCGAAAAATCTAGATCATGTCACAGGGCATTGATTCCTCTCTTAGATTTCCGTACCTCTACAACGTACGTGGCGAACGACCTACGTGATTCTAAAAAGCTAGCCTTAGTTATTGGGAAGGAAGGAAAGACTACAATAAGATTATCTATGGAGGAAACGTGTTTACCTGTCGATTAATGTCGGATAACTGTGAAATTGGTTTTGTTCTTCTTTAGAGAATAAAGGTATATTACCCTATTCTATTTTGGTATAGTTATAATTAGAATCTAGTGGAACATATGCAGGTATGTCGACATGGTTATTGGACCTACATTCGTGTTGCTTATAAAGAACAAATCAATAAGTATAGCCACTAGTGCAGCACTTACATCTGGTTGTAGGGCATAAGTATAAATTCCTTGTTGCGGTGAGCCACCAATACCATCGTAATATAATTCTTGACGAATGATGCATTCTCCTCAATGACATCTATGGCAATCAAGTGTGGGTCGAGTAAACCAATTGGTGATTTCATTAATCTGGCTTCAGTCACCATGTATATATATATATATATATATATATATGCACACACACACACAAAAGCAATGAGTTATATGTGATATTTATCGGTATTACATGAATGTAGACTATGATTGTACACACTTATAGAGTTTAGCATCAAATAAGTAAGGCGTCGAGGGCGTTGAGTATGAAAAGATCAAATAAGTCCTCGAAAGTCATCGTGAAGACACAATCATGAATATCATGTTGAAGATGATGTGGCTTGAACTTGACAGTGAGACCTGAGAGCCGTTGTCCCTCCGGCTTGTTGGGCTGTTCTATGTACCATGTATGCAGTATCTGGCAAGCTAGTCCTAGGGTTAGGAGGTGCTCTTTTGAGACGACCAATGGCTTGCCTAGCACGTACTTCTGAACTAATGGCAAGTAGGGGATATCATTATCGGTCTTCTTTAATTTGCTCTTGCTGCCTCGGTTGTAGATCGACTTCATGGTAGTTGATCGTAATGGTAACTCTGGTGCAGGTAGCCTCTATGATTTAGGCACTGGTGTAGGTAGCTCTAGTGTGGATAGCCCCTGTGGACTTGACACCGATGCAGATAGCTCCAGTCGACTTGGCACCGGTGTAGGTAGCTCTAGTGGACTTGGCATCGATGCAGGTAGTTCCAGTGGACTTAGCACTGGTGCAGATAGCTCTCGTGGACTTGTCGGGACCCGGATCAACACTCTAAGTCCCTCTGTGCAAATCGCACTATCCTAGGAAAATTTAGTGCACCCAGGGTAAACAGTGACGTATATCACGTAAAATCACCACACTTATATTAAGCAAAGTTACGGCCATATGGCCAACTCTTACAATAAAATGGCACGAGGCCAACAGAAAATAAATGCAGCGGAAACAATAAAGGTAGCAGCGCAGCCCATCCAGCCTCCCACAAGCAAATGACTGTAAGACGCGTCCTACTGGCTGAAGTAGTCATCACCATCGTAGTCGCCGTCGAAGTCTGGCAACAGATTTTAGCAAGGTGAGTACTCCGAAAGTACTCCACAAGTCACACCGGGAAATATAACAGAGTGATGCATGCATAATGGTTTGACAATGGATGGCTTAGTAGGGTAAATGTGCGGAAAAGTGGTACTAAATTTTAAATACAATAACGTAAGTACAAAAGCCGAATTTTAATACATCCTAAGAAACAATGTTTAACAAATTAATATCGTTAGTGTAGGCTCCAACCTACGCTAACCTAACCACAGGCATCCCACCCGGACTATTTTCCAAAACACTGGTATTAGTCAACGCCAAGTTTGATAAAATCAAGTCTAATATGTGAATATTCTACTCAGTATGTCCATGACCGTGGACACGGTTATCCAGGATAAATTTTTGACTCTGAAGAGGTGTACAACTTTACCCACAAGACATTCCCTCTCACTTGAGCCACGCGATAAACACACTGCCTTAGGTGTGCGGCGGAGAGTTCATGACAAGGTTGTTCTAATGATCCATAACCAAAACAGTCACGCCGCCACTAAGATTTCACCACAACTCGAATCCACGAGTTGGAGCCCCCTCTGGTGCCATGTGAGACTTCTCGTTGCCTACTCCACGCTTACATTCAGCCTATAGTGAAACTATATTTGAAACTTCATAAATTATTTAGCCAGGTCTGTCCCATACCGGACTTATGATAGTATGAAGTGACTTCGTAAAAATGGTTCACAGAAACGGTCCTTAATTGACTTAGGTTCCATCCACATACCCACATGCACGACAATCAACCAGGTGTCATTAAACACGAGGCATGTTGGCACCCACCACCTACCATTAGTCTAAGTTCAAATCATAAGTTTCTATTTTTTTATTTTTAAACCATGTCAAAATTATACTTGACTCACCGAAGTTAAGAATTTATTTTCAAAGTCTATCATTTCATGTGAAAGAGTTGATCCCACCTGAAATCATACTAAGCTAGGCTAAGCAATTCTATAAAGTTTTCTAGTCAATACTATAGTACCAACTAGTTTTCAGCTAGGGTGACAAGGTGTATGAATTCGAGATTCAAAATGGCTATAATCAAAGAATCATAGGCGTAACTAAAATTTAAATCCATTTTAAATTACGTTTGAATAAAGTACGTATGCATATATAGTAAAATAATATAAATAAATTTAAAATAATAGGGTCAACATGGTCAAAGGTGTGACTTGCCTTGATTGAAGTGCTGCTGCAAAACGTCGTCGAAATCGAACTCTCTGGACTCGTCGAAATCTAACGTGAAGATTCAAAACCAAATTCAGAAGTAAAATAAAATTCAAAAATTCAAAATAGTTACAGAAATGGAAAGTTCAGGATTTTAGAAAAATTTAGAAATTTGAATGGGTCAATTTGGAGCTAAAATGAAGAAGTTATGGCCTTCCAAAGTTTTAATACAAATTAAAAGAAAAATACCCATTTTCTGGAATTATTTTTAAACCGAAAAGCATTTATGACGTCAGCATGAATTATTTTTCTAAAGGAAATAAGAGATTATGATGTCAGCAAGGTAATTAATTTTCAGCTGAATTATTTTAAAAATGAAAAATCGGGATTATGACGTAGGCATGACGTCAGCCCTGAATTAAATTAATCAGTTAGGTGACTGACAAGTGGGCCCGGGTTGGTGGACTGAGTCCATGGACCCGAGAGTGGGGTGAGGTGGCACGCGGGACACGGGGGAGGGAGGTGGCGCTGGCGTGGCTGTTTGGGGGGAGACGTAGCGCCTGTGTGGCAGCCATGTTGGCTACCACGTCAGCCCGACTTGCTGAGTGGCATGGCCGCCGCTGGCGGCGCTCGGTGACCGAGGGTCGCCGGCGATCCAGTGGGCGGCGGCGTTGGGCGAGTGGTGCAAATGCAAGAGGGGAGCAAGGGGAACGCATAGGTAACTTCCACGGAGCCCGAGGATGACCGGTGAGGGCTGACGGTAGAGAGAGGCGGCGGTCGGAGGAGGCTTACGGCGGCAGAGGCTCTCCGATGGTGCAAATGCCCGGCGGAGGGGTGGATGATGACCGTTGAGGGGCGAGGGAGGGCGGAGCAGCGTCGGCGAGGCACGGGGAGGCCCTGGGTGGCGGCAATTGCTTACCAGAGTAGAACAAGCCGGCGGAGGGGAAATCGGGCTCGGGGAGGTTTCGGGGCTCGGAAGCTCGAATTGAGTAGCGAGGGGGAGGCGGTGTGCGGTGAGAGTGCTCGGGGTGTGCCTTTTATTGGCGAGGAGGGGAGGTAATGGCCGCACATAACTCGCCGGCGTTGAAACAGGCGGTGAGGTTAATGCGACGGTGTAAATGGGCGTAATTGAGGGTAATTATGCCTTAAACGGATGCGGTGGAGCGGGAATTTGAATGCGCATTAGCGCGGGAGAGTAATCGGGAAGGAAACCAAAGTTTTCAAAGTTTCGGTTTGGGTGTTATTGGCGGCAGCGGCGGCAGAGATCGCGCGGAGATGAAAGGAAAGGGGCGGGGACGACGGGTCTGACAAGGGGGTTCCACCAGTCAGCGAGAGAGAGAAGAAGGAAAGGGGCGAGGGTGATGGTCGATTTGTGACAGGTGGCAGGGAAGAGGATTGGGGCTGCTAGATCTGGAGTGAACCGTTAACTGAAGGGGGACGATCGAGATTCAATCCGGCAACGGGGACTAAATCTGAGCCGATCGAGTGCCTTAAGTGACGGGGAACGACTAAGATTTAAATCGGCAATAGCGGATGGTCTCGATTAAGCCACTCGTCAGCCCGAGGCGGTTGAAGCGGTAAGTGAGCTGGTGCGGCTGGGAATTATTCGGGCGAAAGGTGGCCGGTCCGACGCATGACACTTGTCGGCCAGGGAGGGAAGGGAGGCGGGGCAGAGGGGTAAGTGGGATCGGACGGTTGAGGTTAAATCCGGTGGGCGGGATTGATCCGATGGGCGACACTTGTCAGCTCCGGGAGGTTTTGGATTTAAATTTCCTTTTTGATTTTCAGAAATAATTTGGAGGCTTTAAAATACTCAGAAAAATACCAAATAAACTTTAAAAATTCCAAAAAAATTCAGAGAATTAACTGGAACTATTTTAGACTTAATAAAAATATTTTCCACCCAATTTGATATTTAGATTTTGCAAAAACACAAATTGACTTTGAAAGGAGAGTTTTATATCTTTATAAATTCCTGAAAATTATTATAATTACATATTTGACTTTGGAAAATATAATGCCCTTATTTTGAGTTTACAAAAATGAAATAAATTTATTTTGGCTTTTATAAAAATGATAATTTTAACTTCCTTCACTTCAAGACTTGAAATAAAAACCAAAAAAAGCAATTAAATTCCAAAAAATAACTTAAATCAAAAAATAATTTTTGGGATGTTACAAACCTACCCCCTTAAAAGAAATCTCTCTCTCGATATTTGCACTAGCTAGCAAAAGAGATGGGGATGGCTGGCCTTCAGACCATCTTCTCGCTCCCAAGTGGCTTCGTCTTCGGTGTGGTTGCTCCACTGAACCTTGTAGAATCTGATGGTCTTCCTTCTGGTCTGACACTCTGTTGTTTTGAGGATCTTGATCGGCTGCTCCTGATAGGTGAGATCGTCTTGAAGGTCCAAGGTTTCCAATGCAGCTTGCTCTATGGGGACTCGGAGGCACTTTTTCAACTGAGAGACATGAAAGACGTTGTGCACTCCTAACATACTTGGCGGTAACTTCAACTGATAAGCAACTTCGCCTCTTCGGTTCAGAATTTTGAAGGGTCCCACATATCTTGGTGCGAGTTTTCCTCTGACATGAAATCTCTTGACTCCTCTCAGTGGGGATACTTTGAGATAGATGTAATCCCCGACCACAAAGGTCAAGTCCCGTCGACTGTTGTCCGCATAACTCTTTTGTCGAGATTGGGCTATCTTCAGTCTGTCCTTGATCTTTCTCACTTTATCTTCGGTGTCTTGAAGTAGGTTTGGATCGGCTTCTTGAGGTTCTCCTTGCTGTTCCCAAAGCAAGGGCGTCCTGCACTTCCTGCCATATAAGGCTTCAAAGGGTGCTATCTGTAGACTAGCTTGGTAGCTATTATTGTACGAGAACTCTACATAGGGCAATGAACGATCCTAACTGTTTCCGAAGTCCAAGGTATAAACTCTTAACATATCCTCGAGTACTTGGTTTACCCTTTCTGTTTGACCATCTGTCTGGGATGGTAAGTTGTACTGAAACTGAGCTTACTCCCCAACTCCTCATGTAGTGTCTGCCAAAATTGAGAAGTGAATTGGCTATCTTGATCTGATACTATTTTCTTGGGAACTCCGTGTAAACACACAATCTGAGACATGTACAACTCAGCTAACTTACTCCCAGAGTAAGTAGTCTTGACGGGTATGAAGTGAGCTACTTTCGTCAATCGGTCGATGATTACCCAGATCGAATCATATCCCGATTGAGTTCTCGGAAGTCTGGTTATGAAATCTATACCGATTTCTTCCCACTTCCAATCTGGTATTGGCAAAGGCTGCAAGCCCAGCGGGTCTCTGATGTTCTGCCTTGACTCTTTGATAGGTGTCACAGGCTTCAATAAACTCTGCTATTTCCCTTTTCATATTGACCCACCAGTATCTTTCTCTCAAGTCCTCGTACATCTTGGTACGACCTGGGTGAATGGAGTATGAGGTGTCATGAGCTTCTTTGAGAATTAGGGTTTTGATCTCTTGATTATTCGGCACGCAGATACGGTTCTCGAACCAAACAGTGCCATGTTCATCCTCACTGAATCCTGGTGCTTTGCCTCTTCTCATGTTCTTTCTTATCTCCTGAATATCCTCGTCAACCTTCTAAGCCTCTTTGATCTGATCAGGTAAGGCAGGTTGTATTTCCAGAGTGGCGAGAATGCTCGGATTCACCGGATTCAGACTTAGACGGACGACTTCCTTCTAAAGTTAGGTCTGGTCTTCCTCCGATAACACCACATTCACGTATGACTTCCTGCTCAAGGTATCGGCCACCACATTTGCTTTTCCAGGATGTTAATGTATAACAATATCATAGTCTTTTATCAACTCTAACTATCTTCGCTGCCTCAGGTTGAGTTCTGCCTGCGTGAAGATGTACTTCAGGCTCTTATGGTCCGTGTATACTTCACAACGGTTACCGATAAGATAGTGGCGCCAGATCTTCAAAGCATGCACTACGGCAGCTAACTCCAAGTCATGAGTAGGATAATTGCACTCATGAGGCCTTAGTTTGCGCGATGCATAGGCCACTGCTTTACCTCTTGCATCAAAACATAGCCTAAGCCAAGACGAGAGGCATCGCAGAAAACCTCAAAGTCCTTATGCACATCCGGCAAAACAAGCACGGGTGCTGAGACTAGCCTTTTCTTGAGGGTCTGAAAACTCTGCTCACAAACTTTCGTCCATTCGAACCTCTTTTCCTTCTTTAACAATTGTGTCATTGGCTTGGCTAATTCGGAGAATCCTGCTATGAACCGACAGTAATAACCCGTAAGTCCATGGAAGCTCCTGACTTCTGTCACTGACTTTAGTTGCTTCCATTCCATTACTGCTTCTATCTTGGAAGGATCTACAGTTATTCCTTCAGCTGTCACAATATGACCGAGGAAGGCAACCTCCTTTAGCCAAAATTCACATTTACTGAATTTGGCGAAAAGTTGATGTTCTCGAAGCTTTTCTAAGGTTATCCGGAGATGCTACTTATGTTCTTCTTCATTTTGGAGTAGATGAGAATGTCGTCGATGAAGATCACCACAAATTTATGTAGATACTTCATGAATACATTGTTCATCATGCTCATAAAATAAGCAGGTGCATTGGTCAGTCCAAACGACATGACAGTGAACTTATAATGTCCATATCGGGTGGAGAATGCAGTCTTGGGGATGTACTCTTCACGGATCTTCAACTAGTAATATCCTAACCGTAAATCAAACTTGGAGAAGATGCCAGCTCCTTTCAACTAGTCAAACAGGTCATCGATCCTGGGCAGAGGGTACTTGTTCTTGATTGTGACATCATTGAGGGCTCGGTAATCCGCACATAGCCTCAAACTTTCATCTTTTTTCTTGACGAACAGAATAGGTGCTCCCCAAGGTGACAAGCTTGGACGGATGTATCCCTTATCTTCCAATTCTCGAAGCTGCTTCTTCAGTTCTGCTAACTCGTTAGCAGGCATCCAATAAGGTCTCTTGGAAATTAGGGCGGTGCCTGAGACTGGGTCAATCACAAACTCAATTTCTCTATCCGGTGACATTCTAGGTAACTCCTCGGGAAATACATCTGGGTATTCCCGCACCACGGGTACTTCTTCCAAAGCCTGGAGATGATAGAGGGCACATTCCTCTTCTGCAGGGATTTCCGAGGAAAAGACTTCTAATCCTTGGTCATTGGTGAGGGTGATGGACCTTATATCACAATTAATCTGGCCTTGATCTTGGCTAACCAGTTCATCCCAAGAATGACATTCAACCCTTGAGATTCCAAAAACCAAAAGGTCGACTAGGAATAGGGCTCCACTTATGAGCAATTCTACTTTTGGGCATAAAGTCCCTGCTCTCATTTCTGCTCCAGAGGAGTGAACTATCATAAGGTTACTAAGGGTCACCATGCCCAACCCATACTTATCCAGAAAAGCTTTTGACACAAAAGAATGCGAAGCTCTGAAATCGAAAAGAACTTATGCTGGTACTGAGTTAACAAGGAACATACCCAGCACGACGTCCGATGCAGCCTGAGCTTCTTCATCCGTCACATGGTTCACTCTTCCCTTGATGAAGGTCTACGGCTTCTGCTGCCCCTGGTTCTGGCTTCCGGATGCTCTTGAGTTGTCTGTAGCTTGCATCTTCTTGGGGCATGCCTTGGCATAGTGCCCTGTTTCCTTGCAATAGAAACAGGTCACTCCGTCTGAAGGGGGACTGCTCTTCTGGACTTGACCACCGGCAATCGGGGTGCGGTTGGCCTGGAATTGCGAGCGGTTGGCTTGAAACGGTAGACGGCTGGCTGATGCCTTGAACTTGCTTGACGAAGTCTTGAAGTTGCTGCCCTGCGGCCTGAACTTGTTCATTTGAGGAGGGGTGCTGTGAGCCTTATGAGAACCTCAAGAGTTACTCCTCTGATTAGCCATTCTTCTCTTATGGTTCTCCATCTCCACGTGCTTGCCTTCTTGGCGGATGGCCTTGCTGACTAGTTGGTGGAAATTAGCATAGTCGCCTGAGATCAATTGGACCGAAATGTTGTCATTTAGGCCCTCCATGAACCTTTCCTGCTTGGCTTCATCGGAGGCCACTTCTTCTGGCGCATAACGTGCCAGCTGGTTGAACTTTTGCACATACTCATTTACGGTGCGGCCTCCTTGACGCAGGGCTCTGAATTCCTTCTTCTTCAGGGTCATGGTACCAGCGGGGATGTGAGCCTTGCGGAAGCTCTGCACAAACTCATTCCATGTCACAGTCTGAGGGTTGGCATGTGAAGCAGTGAAGGTGTCCCACCATTCGGAAGCAGGTCCATTCAGTTGGTGGGAGGTGAACAAAACTCGCTCTCGATCAGTGCACTGTAAAATGTCCAGTTTCTTGCCGATCGCACGGAGCCAGTCATCGGCATCCATGGGTTCAGCACTGCTAGCAAAAGTTGGTGGCTTGATCCTTAGGAACTCTGAAAGCCTGTTAGGGGGAGCTTGGGCAGGCTGGTGATGAGCTTGATGTGCGGGGTTGTTGATAGTTTGAGCCAACAACTGGATCAACTGGTTCTGGTTGGCCATCATCTGAGCCCAATCCGGTCCTGCTACTGGCGGGGGCGGCGGAATGGGGACAGACTGGTTCCCTTGAGCTCCGGGGTTGGCATTATCGTTGCGGTTCCTCCTCGTGTTCACCATCTGCTGAGGTATTCCAGATTTAGAGGAAAGTGAGAACTACAAAGAGGGGTTTACGGTAACAATCCCACAACCAAGCACACAAAAATAGGAAAAGCAAGGAAGGCAACGAAATTAAGAATAAAACCAAGCAAAATATTACTTTATTATATTATAATAGTAATCTTGAGACTGCTAACAAGGGACTGCAGCTCACAAGTAGCGTTTCAGACTCAGGGCTCCCTAAACACTAGTGCTATGCCTGAGTCTCTTCGGGGGTGGCTCTGAAGTAGCGGAGTCCTCATCGTCGGCACAGTGATGGGCCAGTTCTTCCTCTACTGCACGGAGCCTTTGTGCGGTGGAGTGCAGCTCGTCCAGTGTGGCCTGGTACATGGAGTCCATGGCCTTGGTGAATTCCACCTACTGGACGAGGCGAGGGTTGCTCTCCTACTCCGTGGAGGTGAACTCACTGGCAAAGTTGACTGGAACTCTGATGGGGTAGTAGCGGAAGTTGATGCGCTGCAGCTCCAGTGTGTAGAGGTTCCTTAGCTGACGGATGGCTTCGCGGGCCGCGTCCCGAACACCGGCGAGGAAGGTCTCCTGGGGGTAGGGGGCGTCGAAGGTGTGGATGGATGCATGGTCTCTAAAGTTGGCGAAGATCCTTACTTCGACCCTCCAGCGCAGTTGGTCTCCATACAGATACAAGTATCCCTGGTAGAGGGGACGGGGTTGGAAGCCCAGCTCTCGCATGAGGCTGTAGAGGCAATCTGCGAGGTCTCCGGCGAGGGCTCCGTTGGTGACGCGGTTAGGTTGCTCCATCTACAATTTTGAAGAGGAGAAGGAGTTAGTAAACAGTTTTCACAAGAGACTGAGCAAAGAAGGAAATGGTTTGAAAATACTTTCATTATCAAGATATATCCTTAAGGTTGGTCTCTATCTAGGGTCACGTCTTAGTGTCAACCTGGCTCTGATACCATCTCTGTCGGGACCCGGATCAACACTCTAAGTCCCTCTGTGCAAATCGCACTATCCTAGGAAAAGCTAGTACACACAGGTAAATAGTGATGTATATCACGTAAAATCACCACACTTATATTAAGCAAAGTTACGGCCACATGACCAAGTCTTACAATAAAATGGCACGAGGCCAACAAAAGATAAATGCAGCGGAAACAATAAAGGTAGCAGCGCAGCCCATCCAGCCTCCCACAGGCAAATGACTGTAAGACGCGTCCTACTCGCTGAAGTAGTCCTCACCGTCGTAGTCGCCGTCGAGGTCTGGCAACAGATTTTAGCAAGGTGAGTACTCCGAAAGTACTCCACAAGTCACACCGGGAAATATAACAGAGTGATGCATGCATAATGGTTTGACAATGGATGGCTTAGTAGGGTAAATGTGCGGAAAAGTGGTACTAAATTTTAAATACAATAATGTAAGTACAAAAGTTGAATTTTAATACATCCTAAGAAACTATGTTTAACAAATTAATATCGTTAGTGTAGGCTCCGACCTACGCTAACCTAACCACAGGCATCCCACTCGGACCATTTTCCAAAACACTGGTATTAGTCAAAGCCAAGTTTGATAAAATCAAGTCTAATATGTGAATATTCTACTCAGTATGTCCATGACCGTGGATACGGTTATCAAGGATAAATTTTTGACTCTGCAGAGGTGTACAACTTTACCCACAAGACATTCCCTCTCACTTGAGCCACGCGATAAACACACTGCCTTAGGTGTGCGGCGGAGAGTTCATGACAAGGTTGTTCTAATGATCCACCAAACACGAGGCATGTCGGCACCCACCACCTACCATTAGCCTAAGTCCAAATCATAAGTTTCTATTTTTTTATTTTCAAACTATGTCATAATTATCCTTGACTCACCGAAGTCAAGAATTCATTTTCAAAGTCTATCATTTCATGTGAAAGAGTTGATCCCACCTGAAATCACAATAAGCTAGGCTAAGCAATTCTATAAAGTTTTCTAGTCAATATTATGGTACCAACTAGTTTGCAGCTAGGGTGACAAGGTGTATGAATTCGAGATTCAAATTAGCTATAATCAAAGAATCATGGGCGTAACTAAAATTTAAATCCATTTTAAATTACATTTGAATAAAGTACGCATGCATATATAGTAAAATAATATAAATAAATTTGAAATAATAGGGTCAACATGGTCAAAGGTGTGACTTGCCTTGATCGAAGTGCTGCTGCGAATCGTCGTCGAAATCGAACTCTCCGGACTTGTCGAAATCTAACGTGAAGATTCAAATCCAAATTCCAAAATTCAAAAGAGTTGCGGAAATGGAAAGTTCAGCATTTTAGAAAAATTTAGAAATTTGAATGAGACAATTTGGAGCTAAAATGAAGAAGTTATGGCCTTCCATAGTTTTAATACAAATTAAAAGAAAAATACCCATTTTCTGGAATTATTTTTAAACCAAAAAGCATTTATGATGTCACCATGAATTATTTTTCTAAAGGAAATAAGAGATTGTGACGTCAGCAAGGTTATTTGAGTCCATGGACCCGAGAGAGGGGTGAGGTGGCACGCGGGACATGGGGAAGGGAGGTAGTGCTGGCGTGGCTGTTTGGGGGGGAACGTAGCGCCTGTGTGGCAGCCACGTTGGCTAACACGTCAGCCCGACTTGCTGACGTGGCATGGCCGCCGGCGGCGACGCTCGGGGACCGAGGGTCGCTGGCAATCTGGTGGGCGGCGGCGCTGGGTGAGTGGCGCAAATGCAAGAGGGGAGTGAGGGGAACGCACAGGTACCTTCCACGGAGCCCAAGGATGACCGTTGAGGGCTGACGGCGGAGAGAGGCGGCGGTGAGAGGAGGCTTACGGTGGCAGAGGCTCTCCGATGGTGCAAATGCCCGACGGAGGGGTGCATGATGACTGTCGAGGGGCGATGATGGGAACGGGGTCCCGATCTTCCAATAGGTTCTGGATATGTTCGATTTGGTGGAGGCGCGACACAAATCGATTCGGCTTTCGAACAACACGTTCCGAACCCCGCAATCGCAGCGCCACGTCTCCTCAGGTTATCAACCGTGCGTAGCCCGGTTGACATCGCCAAGAAGGCTAATCCTCGCCTGCGAATCGAAGAACACAAGCAAGGACAAGGAAGAACACAAGGGAATTGCAGATATATTGATTTAGCACTCGAAAGTTGGGGTCTCACAAACCGATGAACGGCGAAACTGTTCAAAGACAGAATAATCTAAGCAAAACCCAAACCCTAATGGTGGGGGTGGCGGCTGGATATAGAGGAGTGAGGGGCGTGCAAAACCCCTGGACGCGCTCTAATGAGCTCCAACACGATACAAGGCCGAACGGCCCAAAAGACGGTGGCGCAACACCCTGATAAATTCTGAATGTCTACTTGTTTCGACGATTCCTGTTGACTCAGAAGGAATTTTGACATGGGACTAGAGCCATTGGAAAGGTCGCCTTCTCAGCTTTCCATACATATGTAGAACATCCAAAACAGAGCCTGGATGCGATCTAGGCGTCCGTTTTAGTGCGGCCTAGTCCTGGACTCTGAATTGGATTCGAAATCGGTTTGAGTTGGGCCTCCAACATGACTCGACCGCCCTTGCTGGACTTGTGCGCCTTGTAGCCCTTCTCTGAGTACTTCCAGGTCCTCTCCATGGTTCCTAATCATAATTAAATCATTAGGTAGCAATCGATTCTCAAATGAACAAAAAGAAGTACTTAGGAACGAGCTCACCTCTAAATTCAATTGTCAGGCGCGAGCTCTAGTGATTGGTCTTGAATGTCAAGTGGAGGAGTGTTGTGTGTATCCGAAGAAGTGATGTCCTCATCAGACGAGAGAGGTCGAAGCGGCGTCGGCTAGTGTAACAGCCCAGTTGTTTATTTCAAAACATTTAATTTAATTTAAAAGAAAATATTTACTTTTGGTTGTTTAAGTTTATTTGCCTGATTTTCTGCTTTTAAAAAGGATTTACGTGAGAAAAGTAATTGAAGTAAAAAATAAAAAATTTAAATTTAAAATAAATAATAATTAATTTAGTTTAAAATAAAAATCAAAGTTAATTGGTCGCTTGAATTTTTAAAATTTTAGTTGACCTGATTTTTTGATTTAAAGAAAAGAACCTTTCTGTTAAACAAAAAAATATTTTATAAAAAAAAATATGCAAATTTGAGTTAGAATTTTTTTATAAGTTCAAAATAGCTTTAGAAACTGTCATAAATTTTTCTAAGATTTTTAAGCTTTATTTGTAATTTATTGTATTATTTAAAGCTAGAAGAAATAAAAATATTTTTAAAAATTAAAATAAACATCAAAAAATTCTAAAATTTTTTTTAATCTTTTCAGGTTCCAAGAATGTTTAGAAAATTTTCTTGAAATTTTTTTGAATTTTCTTTTTCTTTTTCTTTTTTTCTTTCTCTCTCTTTTCTCTCACCTCCCTAGCCTTTCTTCTTCTCGTGCGCGTCACGAACCAGGGAAGCCAGGCAGTAGCCATGAAAACATTTGGAGCTTTTTCAAAACTTTATAACTCGTGATTTACTCAACGGTTTTTAGCGAAATAAATTGCATTCAACTCCCCTCATCAAACTCTTTCATTTCCCCACCGTTTCCCCTCCCATTGATGAGCATTTTCACGGGATTTAACCTATGCCATTCAAGGACATGGATGGTTGATCTCCCTCCTCGGACCTCCTCAACCCCTATAAAATGGAGTCCCGTGAGCCTCTCCTCATCCTCACTCAACTCCGAAAATCTCAAGTCCCCTCTCCCATTCGTTTAGCCGCAATCAAAGTTTTATTTTTGTGTACCAAGCGTCATTCTTCGGCCTTTTGTGCCTCGTCCGGTGGAGCGCCGCCGCGTTTGACCACACCGTTGGCTTCGCCTCGCCGCGTTCTACGCGGTGCTCACCTCGCCTCCGCCGGAACTTCGCCGGAGCATCGTCGTTACCGTGGGCCAAATCGGGTCCGCGTTCCTCGCGTCGCCACCGGCCGACCGTGCATGCCCGACCAAACACTAGTTAGTACCATAGTATTGACTAGAAATTTTATAGAAATGCTTAGCCTGGCTTAGTATAACTTTAGGTGGGATCAACTATTTCACATAAAATGACAGTTTCTTTTAAAATCTTGACTTCGGTGAGTCAAGGATAGTTTATGAAAATAGTTTAAAAATGAAAATGGAAATCTATAATTTGGACTTAGGCTATTGGTTAGGTGGTGGGGTGCCGGCATGCCTCATGTTTGGTGACACCTGGTTGATTGTCGTGCATGTGGGTATGTGGATTGAGTCTAAGTCAAATTAAGGACCGGTCTGTGAGCTACTGTTGCAAAGTCACATCGTACTACCACAAGTCCGGTATGGGACGGACCTGACTAAGTAATTTGTGAAGTTTCAAATATAGTTTCGCTATAGGCTGAATGTGAGTGTGGCGTAGGCCGCGAGAAGTCTCACATGGCACCAGAGGGGGCTCCAACTCGTGGATTCGAGTTGTGGTGAAACCTTAGTGGCGGCGTGACTGTTTTGGCTATGGATCATTGTAACGGCCTTGTCATGATATCCTCGCCGCACACCAAAGGAAGTGTGTTAATCTAGTGGCAATATGGGATGATCGTGTCTTGTGGGTAAAGCTGTACAACCTCTGCAGAGTGTATAAACTATCTTGGATAGCCGTGCCCACGGTTATGGGCAAGCCGAGTAAAGATTTTCATGGATTAGACTTTGGTTTTTAAAATGATTTTTGAAAAGGCCTATGGATAGATGGAATCCATGTGATATTAAAAAGCAATTGGACGGATGGAATCCGTGTGAGATCTTTTGGAAAAGATGGTCCGGGTGGGATGCCCGTGGTTAGGTTAGTGTAGGTCGGAGCCTACACTAACGGTAATACTTTTGTTAAAATATTGTTTTATATAATGTATTAAAAATTCAGTTTTTACACTTATGCTATTGTATTTAAATTCAGTACTACTTTTCGCACAAATAAACTTAATAAGCCTTCCTTTGTTATCCCTATGCATGCATTCACTCTGTTAAAACTCCTGGTGTAACTTACGTAAGTACTGTATGTGCTTACCTTGGGAGTACTTTATGTGCTCACCTTGCTAAAATCTGTTGCCAGAGGATGACGTCAACAACTTCGGTGAGGATAGTGACGACTAGGCCGCGTCTTACAGTCATTCGCCTGTGGGCAGGCAGGATGGGCTGCTGCTTCATTGGTTTTCTTCCGCTGCTAATATTTATTTTGGTTTATGAACCATTGATGTAACCTTTGGCCATCAGGCCCACATTTAGTAAATGAATAAATATCATTGTGTATGATATGAATATTTGTTATCCACTGTGTGCACTAGCTTGATTCTGGACTAGTGCGATTTACACAGAGGATCCAGGAGTCGTTGCTCCGGGGTCCGACAGCTAGGCACGGGGAGGCCCAGGGTGGCGGCAATTGCTCATCGGAGTAGAACAAGCCGGCGGAGGGGAAATCGGGCTCGAGGAGGTTTCGGGGCTCGGAAGCTCGAATTGAGTAGCGAGGGGGAGGCGGTGTGAGGTGAGAGTGCTCGGGGTGTGCCTTTTATACGCGGGGAGGGGAGGTAACGGTCGCGCACAACTCGTCGGTGTTCAAACGGGCGAGGAGGTAAATGCGACGGTGTAAACAAGTGTAATTGAGGGTAATTATACCCGAAATAGACGAGGTGGAGCGGGAATTTGAATGCGCATTAACGCGGGAGGGTAATCGGGAAGGAAACCGAAGTTTTCAAAGCTTCGGTTTGGGTGTTAATGGCGGCAGAGATCGCGCGGAGAAGAAAGGAAAGGGGCGGGGACGACGGGTCTGACAAGGGGGCTCCACCAGTCAGCGAGAGAGAGAAGAAGGAAAGGGGCGAGGGCGACGGTCGGATTTGTGACAGGTGGCAGGGAAGAGGATTGGGGCCGCCAGATCTGGAGTGAACCGTTAAGTGAATGGGGACGATCGAGATTCAATCCGGCAACGGGGACTAAATCTGAGCCGATTGAGTGCCTTAAGTGAGGGAGAACGACTGAGATTTAAATCGGCAATAGCGGATGGTCTCGATTAAGCCACTCGTCAGCCCGAGGTGGTTGAAGCGGTAAGTGAGCTGGTGCGGCTGGGATTGATTCGGGCGAAAGGTGGCTGGTCCGATGCACGACACTTGTCGGCCAGGGAGGGAAGGGAGGCGGGGCAGAGGGGTAAGTGGGATCGGATGGTTGAGGTTAAATCCGGTGGGTGGGAATCATCCGATGGGCGACACTTGTCAGCTCCGGGAGGTTTTGGATTTAAATTTCCTTTTTGATTTTCAGAAATGATTTGGAGGCTTTGAAATGATTTGGAGGCTTTGAAATACTCAAAACAAATACCAAATAAACTTTAAAAATTCCAAAAAAATTCAGAGAATTAACTGGAACTATTTTAGACTTAATAAAAATATTTTCCACCCAATTTGATATTTAGATTTTGCAAAAACACAAATTGACTTTAAAAGGAGAGTTTTAAATCTTTGTAAATTCCTGAAAATTATTATAATTACATATTTGACTTTGGAAAATATAATGCACTTATTTTGACTTTTCCAAAATGAAATAAATTTATTTTGGCTTTTATAAAAATGAGAATTTTAACTTCCTTCACTTGAAGACTTGAAATAAAAACCAAAAAAAGCAATTAAATTCCAAAAAATAACTTAAATCAGAAAATAAATTTTTGGGTTGTTACAGGATTTGGCATCAGTGCAGGAGCCTCCAAGTAGATATCCCTTTTGGACCACTGGATGAATGTTCTAATGGCTTTCTCTAGAATCACGACCACATCGTTAGGGGGCATCTATAGCGGGGTGACCTCAAAATTGGTATGAACAATGTCTACATTTACTTTTGAGAAACCTAGCGCTAGAGTTATACCATGCACTAAGGCCCCGAAACTGGATGTATATGCCTGACCCTAAGCAATACATAGGGCAACGGAGGCATATGTCACTTGGAGCTTGCACTTCGTAGCCATCTACATAACAATACAAAATTAGCTATTCCAGATATACATGCATGTCACCTTAGCAGGAGGTCCTTCACCTATATACCCCCGTCATCATCTGATTGATCCTTACGCTTGTATCGGGATGCATTGCACACAGGACATACATGCATATTTGCATACTCTTTATGGTAGACGATACAGTCATTTGGACATGCATGTATTCTTTCTACTTTTATTCCCAATGGATAAAGAACCTTCTTGGCTTTGTAGGTGGTTTTAGACAACTCGTTTTCATCTAGAAGTATGTTCGCTAAAAGACCTAGCAGCGTCGTGAAACTCTTGTCGGATCAATTGTTGCTTACCTTCAATTTCAGTATTTCAAGCATGGCTGCCAACCTCGTGTACTTTGACTTACAGCACATAAATAAAGGTTTCTCCAAATCCTCCATCAAGCCCCGGAATTTAATATACTCTCTCTCATTATAGTCCCCTTCTGCATCGTGAAACATCTGATCCAAATTATCATCGTGCAGCCTATCCGAATCGGAACCATAATCAACATCATCCTGTGGCATATCATTGACCTCGTCGGCGAAGCCATTATTATTACCTTCCTGTGTAATCTGCTCTTCGCCGTGACTGGTGCAACGTGGATACCCCTTTTTGAAACCCTTTCGAATCAAGTGTGCTTCAATTTATGCTCGGCTCTTAAACATCTTTAGATTCTCATAGTCAATACATAGACAGTACTAACATGTATGGCCAAGTAGAAAATAGACTATGATCTAAACCTTAAATCCTAAATTATGCTAGATGTAAATAATCTTCTCTCTGTATCAAACTAGTTAGATCTAAACCATTTTCAATTCTCCTTTCACCAAAAGCTAGATCTAAATTATAATGCAATTAGGAATAAATAACAACCATAGGCAGACAAGAACTTAATGGATCTAAATCACTCTTACCAAATAGTCTCCTTTCACCAAATGACCTCAAAGCACGTACCACCTCTATCTCAAAGTAGCAGCCAAGATCTGGAATTTAAGATAGAGGGTCAACGGGTTTACACGCAATTAATATGGTGGAATTACTATCGAGACCCGAATATGCAAATTCAGACTCTCTGTGTAAACTGCACTAGTCTAGGATCACGCTAGTGCACACAGTCAAACATAGATGTAATCACAATCATACACACGATAAAATAAAGAAAAAATTCAAATATCGGTAAATCTCAAAAGTACGACCTTATGGTCAAGCTTACAATATTTCTAGCCGGAAGGGTTTTAAAACTAGCAGCGAAAATCCAAAATAAAGCGTAGCGGCCAATCGACAAGCCCACAGGCTATCGAGTGGGGAACGAAGCCTAATCCGTGAAGTCGTCGAAGTACTCTCCTTCTGGAACCTCCTGCTGATAATACTCCTCGTCCTCAACTGAGCAACATAGGCGTAAAGCCATGAGTACATTGGTACTTAGCAAGTCGTTTGTAACAAATGAATACGATATAGTATGCAAGGCTTACCAATGGAAGACTGAAATGTTAATTTGCGTAAAAGATATTTCACAGTAAATAGATTGAAAGCGAACTTTGAGTGAAAATGATAATAATAAGTAATCAAAGGATTGAACATAAACCATTTGTGAACATCCCATTCACAAGCTGAACCGATAGTGAACTACTTGTTCACTTCCAATATAAACCACCAAATTTAAAAGACAACACTAACCCTCGTGTGAGATCACCGAGCATTGTCTATGACCGAGGACGCGACTATTCGAATAGTTTTACACTCTGCAGAGGTTGCACAACTGTACCCACACGATGTGATTACCCTCGATCTCAGGAAATCACAACAAGGCCTTTACAAAGTTCAATCCCAACCTAATCCTGCCCGCTAGGGTTTCGCATCACACCCCCCTTGCGCCACATGGAAATCAGCAACCATGTTCATCTCATTGGCAAGATTAAGTTGAAACCTCCCAAATTAGTCAACCAGGTCTATCCCATACTAGACATGTGGTTTGCACGATAAAGCTCAGATCAATGGCGCACAAAGTTAGGTCCTTCATTCTACCTGGGCGAGGCTACCACATCCCCCGAAGTGAACCTGCACTTCCCCCTTTACTGCACGATCACTCGCCCAAGTGCAAAACCAAGTTTGTATAACCAGGCCAATGACACACCAATGTCATGGCACAAATTTTTAATAAACGTGGCACCAACCACAGTTCCATGTATCATTAAGTCAAATTAATAATTCACATGCGATAATAAGATCATTCGTAAATTTAGGCAAGGCTAAGCAATTCTATCGTATCAACCATGTGACAACTAACATAACATCACTAATTAACTTCCCCGCCTAATGTGACAATGACATCATGGCACCAAAGTTATCAAAGAGGAATAAACAATTGGGACCATAACTACCAATACAAGGATTTAAATAAAAATAGCGATGCAATGTAACTTAAAATAAAATAATTAAATAATAGATTGCAAACTGGGTTCAACATGATCAAAGAACATGACTTACCTTGGTTATGCTCAGTGAGGTACACTTGGACTTCGGGCGTAGCTCCTCCTCCTCCGGAATCGGAATCTAACGAGGGAGAAAACGACCGAAACAAGAAAAACACATAAAATGATAAGCAAATGAACTCCAAAAATCATGAAACCAGAACCAAATGCTAGAGCTCGATTTATATGAATTTAGAAAAAATAACGGGGTTAATTGGAGCTAGGACGGAGGAGAATGGGCTCCCGAAAAACAAACCCTAAAGGAAAATCTAGAAAATCAGAAAATACACTTTGCTGTGATCCCGGTCCACGGGAGAACTAGTCCACGGTGAACCCGGTGCATGGAGCGAAGATGCGGGCGGGCGGTCTTGGCGTGGCGGTTAGGGTGGCGTGGCATCTGCGGGTGCCGACACGTGGCACATGCTGACGTGGCTGCGGGGAACGGCTTCGGCTGATGTGGTGCTGACGTGGCATTAGGGCTGATGTGGCAAGCCACGTGGCTAGGGCTGACGTGGGTGGCTCGAGTGCGGCAGCAGCGGCGCAGATCGGACGGCTGAGGCACGCACACGCGGGCGCATCCGGGTCGTCGGATCAGATCTGGAGGGACGGCTGGGATTGAGCGACGCAGAGGTGGGGGTCGACCGATGGCCGACGCGTGGCGGCACACCGCACGAAGCATCACGGACGTGGCGCGGTGTCTTTGAGGCAGCGTGGCGCGGCGCGGGACCGGTGGGGGCACGCGACCGAGGCGGGCGCGTCAGCGGGTGGCGGCGTCGCGAGGTTGCGATCGCCGGCGAGGGAGAGAGGGGGCGTCGGCGGCTTACTGGCGGGAGGGACGACGCTGGGTTCAGGCGGCGGTTCTGCAGAGGGGGTCGACCGGACGGCGGAGAATGGGGCGACGAGCTCGCACGGGATGGCGGTGAGGTCCTCGGCGGCGGCGGAGGCGACGAAGGTCCTCGGCGGCAGGGCTCCGGATGAGGCAGCGGCGCACAGCTGACGACGGCGGCGCAGGCGAGCGGAGGCGGCGGCGGCGTCGATGGTGCATGAACCGAGGGGCAAGCCCACGAAACGAGGTGGATGTGGGTTAAATGGCACGTGAACCGAAGCGAGATCGGGCAGGAGACGACGCGGACGCGGGCGGAACTCGGGCGGGACACGTGGATGGGCGAGATGAGACTCGGGGAGATCGGGCGGTGAGGACGCGAGGGCAGTCACGGCGGCTAGGGTTAGGGCAGCGCGTGGGCGCGGGCGCGAGATCGGACGGGCGAGCAGCTCGTGCTGCCACGTGGCGGTGGGAAGGGATCGAATGGCTGGGAGTGGGGCAAGGCAGGGGTGAGCGCGCGGGCGGCCGGGCCGACGCGATGCTGACGTGTGGCGGGGAGGGACGGATCGGGCGGCTGAGGGCTACCCGTGGATTTTTATTTTCTTTTCTTTTTCCAGAAATTCAACTAATGATCAAAAAGCTCTAGAAAATAGCAAATAAATCCCAAAAATTCACCAATAATACCAGAAAATTCCTTGAGACCTGAAGAATCCAAATAAAATATTTTAAACTTATGTTAATGTTTATTTTAATCATATTAAGTTATTTTAAATTCTAAAAATTCCTTTTAAGCTTGAATTAATTCCAGAAAAATCCAAAAATTTTATTTTTAAATTCTAGGCTTTAAAATTTGCAGAAAAATAGGATGTTACAGGGCGGGGCGCGAGTGCGGGCGGCCAGGATGGCGCCACGTGGAGGGGAGGTGGATCAGGCGGCGGAGAGCAGGGCAAGACGGGAGTGGCTGCGCGGGCGGGGCCGGGCCAACGCGATGCCGACGCATGGCGCGGGAGGATATCGGATGGCTACGAAGCGGTGGGGAGGTTTTCTTTTTCTGTTCTTTTTCCAGAAATTCAAATAAAGCTCCAAAAGCTCTAGAAAATAGTAGAAGAATCCCAAACATTTACCACAAATACCAGAAAATTCCTTGAGACACAAGGGACTCAAATAAAATATTTTCAGCTTATGTTAAAATTTATTTTAATCATATTAAATTCTTTTAACTTCTAAAAATTCTTTTTAAGCTTGAATTAATTCCAGAAAAATTCTAAAAATTTATTTGTAAAAAATAGGATTTTAAAAACCTCTAAAAATAAGGATGTTACAATTACCATAGACGGTATTCAATACAAACTGTCTGTGATGACTAATTATCACACGAACCGTCTGTGATACTTTATAGATGGTTCAAATAAAAAATCATCTATGATATGCAGTAATATCATAGATGGTTTATGATAAAAACTGTCTGTGATACTTTACAGATGGATTTTACCATGAACCGTCTGTAATATTACATCTTCACATACGATTTTTAGCACTTGTAGCAACACAAATGATCTCTAAACTAAAATCGTTTGTGATGGTATTTGATACTGATGGTTTTGGAAAATCGTTTGTGATGTGGCATCTAGTATTAGGCTTTCTATACTAGTGTTTGAAACATTACAATAATGAAATACCATGAAAAATTGTAACACTCCATCTTAACAAAAGTCCATAATATCATCCACAACTATAATTGCTACCAATTTAAACTACTAAATTCATAATACCATCAGATAGACTTCAAATATAATTCCACAACATAACCATAAATATAGCAATTTCAGTAATACGGGAATCAATAATTGATATTAAGATGAAACAATAATAAATTTAACCAAAAGAACTTGACAAGGAGCGACAATGTAAAACTATTAAGTGCTAAAGGGAAATCATTATTCATCTAAGGAGTGCGTAGATAATATGATTTGTTTCTAACAATGAATAATTGATCACTAAGAAAAAGAAAGAACTATGAAGTGAAATGACAATCTTGTGCTACTTCCCACCCATGCATGTCGTCATCAAATATCACCTAAAAACAACAATAAAGTAAGGGTAAATCCATGACTCAGCAAGTACATAATAGAAAAATAAAATGAGGTAAACATTGTATCATTTATTTATGACCATTCATGATTATCACAATTTTCACATATTCATTCTTATTAAGTTCTATGCATGTATCTCATCACCTCTTTTCTCTTTTCATAAATGCAACACACATGTCTTTACTTCTCTTGCTTATACCGGTATAGCAGAGAGTTCGCCCGTTAATGAACCACTCTTGCCCTATTCTTTTTCATATAGAGTCTCAACTCCACTCTCGTAATATGCCTACCGAAATACGTCTTTCTCTACTCTCGTGGAGTGCCTACCAAAGTAGATCTTTCTCTACCCACTCCCATAGGTCACCTACATAAAGTAGGTTCTAGAGGGCCACATAGATCATCTCTTTGCAACATAAATAGTCAACATGCAGTGCAATCATTATATCATTCACTAGTCAGTTATCAGCATTAACCATTTGACATTATCAACATTTTAACCATTATCATCATCATCATTTAACCATAGGAATCAACATCACCCTTTAACCATAAGCATCATCATCACCATTATAACTTACACATGTAAGCATTATAAGAAACATGTAAAATCATGTAAAACATCATGGCAAGTATTTATTTAACATAAAAACAATATCAAACCACTTGTATATCATTCTATCATGCACTTACCTTTTATAGCTACGAGGAACGAGTTGAGTAGAAGATGACACCAACTTCGATGTTGATCCTCCTACAGCAAACACCCAATATCAACAAGCCACAACAATACAAGAATAACAATTTAGCATTGCACCTATATGCTTTTCAATTCTACAATACTTTCCTTTCACCTTGACAGTCACCACTACTATCCTGGTACTAAAAGAAGTATAAATTTCGACTTCTAAGCCCTAACATGGCAAACTACATAAGTTCTGAAATCTAGACAAAATTTTCTATAATTTTTTAGTTGGTCACAATTCCTTATTAAATCATTTAACCCCTCGTTTTTAACCTGAAGATAGTTCTAGTAACTTACAAGATAGCAGGCTTAATAATTTCATGCCTATTAATTTACATATGCAAATATAGTAAACTATAGCATTTTTAGAACCTACAAAAAGTTATGTACCTTCATTTTGTTGTGCCCAAAAATTAATTCTAGTATCTAGTAATTTTAATCCAGGCTTTACCACAACACATTCAATTGCCATTGATTTACTGGATAGTAGGCTTACAGCAGTCGTATCTTTTAACCTACTCAACCAAAATTCGTATTCTTGGACTCTATGAAATATTCAGATAATTATCTACTCTTCTAATGTAGAGCAAAAACCCTAATTAATCCATATAACAATTTTAATCTACAGTTTACTAAGACACTGCCAAATGACGACGACTCTCTAGATAGAAAGCTTACTAAAATCATAACTCTTAATCTAACCAATCAATTGACATGATTAAATAATCTTTGGAACGTTAACAAAATTATCGACAACTATCTAATAGATGACATTTGCACATTAAGCCATTACAGCCAAATCAATTAATTAAGTAAATAGTTCTCATAGTCATATTAGCTACTGTGTAAAACAATCATGAAGTAGTACCAAACAGATGCTAATTAGTTCACCCACCTAGCCACTGTGCAAAACCAACACAAGATAGTACAAGGCAACTAGGTGCTAAATAGTTCACCCATCCAGCCACTGTGCAAAACCAATAGAAGCTAGTACAAGCAACCAAGTGCTAACTAGTTCACCCCAAGAAAGGAAATCCTACACCACACATGACAGAACAAACATACCCAGTCACGCCAATAGCATAGCTCAAAATGTCCAGTGGGCGTGCAGCCATGCATGCGTGCGGGCAGGTGCAACAGTGGTAGCAACATCGAATGAACAGGCAAGAGGCTTGAGGAGGAAGGCAGTGCCAGGGGCAACGGCATTGGGAAGTGGCAGCACCAGGGAGGAGAGCGGCACCCAATAGCTAACAGTGCACCAGGAAGGAGAAGGCGTGGCTAGGAGTAGGGCAGCGTCCGGAGCAAGTTGGCTAGGGTTTGTGTCCTCCCTCCCACCCCCCCCCCCCATGTTCCCTTTTATCACGGCATGACTCCAAGTCGATTTCCAACTCATCTTATATGAATCGATCCAGAAAACGAACTCCCTCTCCTAATTTCTAAACATCCTATTTTCACGTATCCCCTTTTCTCTAATTATGTATGGATCCTTGAGAGGGTAAATTTCAAAATATTATATTCTACCCCCCTTAACAGAATTCGATCCCGAATTCTCCGCCTCATGATTCTAAACGAGAAACAAAATTGAACTAGAAATTAAACTCTAGACATACCTGAAATGAACAACTCTGAATACCTCTCATGCATGTGAGACTTTTGCTCCCAAGCACTCCCACTCAGCTTGATGCAACCAAAGCACCTTGACATACTTTAATATCTTGTACATCAAAACTTGCTCCGACTCCCCCAAAATCAGCAATGGCGGGACACGAGGGTAAGGTCTTACTCAATGGTCAATAGCTATAGTGTTATGTAATGCTTTGGATCCCTCATATTTTTGCAACATAGAGACACGAAATGTAATGTGCACACTACGCATGGACTTAAGGAGGTCATAAGCTAACTTCCCAATTCGTGGCACGATCGGGAATGCTCCAACGTACCTTGGGCTAAACTTTCCTTTGTTACCAAACCGCACAATACCCTTGGTAGGAGACACTCTCAAGAGCATTTGATTCCCCACCACAAACTCCAACTCCCACCTTCTCATATCTGCATAACTTTTTTTGTTGGCTCTGAACAACAAGTAGATTTTGCCTATTCTCTACCACTTGGTCAATGGTCTGTTAAACCCAGTCAAGATCCAAAATTGTCTTCTCACCAATGGCATTCCAATACAGCGGTGACCTACACTTGTCTTCTCACCAATGGCATTCCAATACAGCGGTGACCTACACTTTTATCCATACAGGACCTGAAATATTGCTACTCGAATACTAGCATAATAATTGTTATTGTAGGCTCAAGTGGTGCAGCTTGAATACTAGCATGATAATTGTTATTGTAGGCAAACTCTGCTAGTGTCAAGTGATCATCCTAACTCTCCTTCCAAGACAAGATACAGGTCCTAAGCATGTCCTCTAGTGTCTGGATAGTGCAGTTTGACTGCCCATCTATCTAAGAGTGAAAAGCGGTGCTAAGACGAAGCTACATGCCCAAAGCAATCTACAAGCTCTCCCAAAACTTAAAGACAAACTTTGCATCTCGATTTGAAATAATGGTCTTAGGCACATCGCGTAACTACACTATCTTTCGTACATAAATAGGAGCTAAATCGCTTACCGTATTCGTTGTGCAAATGGAAATGAAATATGCAAACTTAATGAACCGGTCCACCACTACCCAAATAGCATCTTTCCCTTATTGTGTGTGAGGTAAACGAATCACAAAATCCATCGATATATCATCCTATGCCCACACTAGAAGCTCTAAAGGCTGCAAGAACCCTACTACATGCTTATGTTCTACCTTGACTTGATGACAAACCCCACAAGAAGCCACATACTAAGCAATATCTACTCTCATTTTTTCCACTAGAAACTTTTCTTTAAATCCCGATACATCTTGGTCTCACCAAAATGCACAATGTACCGGGTATGA
Organism: Melocanna baccifera; assembly: GCA_036346265.1. Taxonomy (NCBI): domain Eukaryota; kingdom Viridiplantae; phylum Streptophyta; class Magnoliopsida; order Poales; family Poaceae; genus Melocanna; species Melocanna baccifera. The sequence goes on along the minus strand of CM070707.1, from coordinate 16,769,669 downwards.
TGAGCTTTCTTTATAATGTTAGCCTTAACATATGCCTTCTTTGGCACACAAAGGCGGTCATTAAACCACAATGCGCCAAACTCATCCATGCTAATATCCCCTTCCTTACCCTCATCTAGACGCTTCCATACTTACTAGAGCATCCGATCATACTGTTGTGCTCCTTAACATATGCCTTCTTTGGCACACAAAGGTGGTCGTTAAACCACAATGCGCCAAACTCATCATGCTAAAATCTCCTTCCTTAACCTCATCTATACGCTTCCATACTTACTGGAACATCTGATTATACTATTGTGCTTTCCACACTCACTCTGGAATGACAAACTCAAGATGCAAGTCAGTCTCAGATTGTATGGTTCCCGCACAACAATAGAAAATTTCCACGTGCTCAAAATCAGCAACAAGGTAACTAAGAGTAGGGGTGTCGTCTTGCGACTAAGAGTATCAACCATCATATTTGCCTTGCTTGGATGGTACTGGATGGTGAGATCATAATCCTTGATCAATTCCAACTACCTTTGCTGCCTTAGGTTCAAATCATTCTAGGTGAAAATATACTTGAGCCTCTTATGATTAGTGAAAATATCACAAGTCTCTTCATATAGATAATGTCACCAAATCTTTGGAGCAAAGACTACTATGGTGAGGTAGGATAGTTTTGCTCTTACTTCTTCAACTGCCTCGACACATAAGCAATCACTTTGCCATCTTACATGAGTATACAATCAAGCCCAACATAGGATGCATCAGAGTAGACTGTGAAATGGTTTCTTGACTCAGGGGGTGAAAATAGGAGCAGTCACCAACTTCACCTTCAAAGTACAGAAACTGCACTCAAAATCATCTGTCCACTAGAATTTCACACCTTAAGGTGTTAACTAAGATATCGGCTTGGCAATTATAGAGAAACCCTCCACAAAACACTGATAATATCCTGCTGAGCCTAGAAAACTCCTCACTTTCTTGACATTGGATGGCCTCTTCCAGTACACCACTGAAGAGATCTTGCTAGGATCAACAAATATACCTTCTTGGTTAATCACATAACCAAAAAGCCCACTTCCGAGATTTAGAACTCTCATTTCTTCGTCTTGGAATAAAACTAATTCTCCCTTAAAGTGTCAAGTACAAGCCTCAAATGCTTCTCATGCTCCTCCTTAGACTAGAAATAAATCAAAATATCATTAATGAAAATCACCACGAAGACATGAAGGTATACTCATAATGTTCATACCTGGTGGAGAAAACCATCTTTTCAATACGATGCTCTCGCACTCGGATTTGATTGTACCCAGACTGAAAGTCAATCTTAGAAAACACCTTGATTCCTTTCAATTGATCAAATAAATTCTCAATACGGGACAAATGATATTTATTCTTGATAGTCACCTGATTGAGAGTGCGATAATCAACACAAATACACCAACTCCCATCCTTCTTCTTTGTGAATAGGACAGGTGCTCTCTATGGTGGTACACTATGCCAAATCATCTCTTTGGATAGCAAATCATCGAATTGCTTCTTCAACTCATCCTGGAAGGGTCAAGCTAAATGGTAAGGAGACAAGAAAATAGGCCAAGTACCAGGAATAAGATCAATTCGGAATTTCACATTCCACTCTAGAGGCATCCCCAAAAGCTCTGAAGGGAACACATCTGGATAGTCACTCACTACTGGGATCTCCTCACTATGCAATGATGAACTCGTCTTGCCGGGAAGATACCAAAGTAACCCAATTCTCAATGCCCGTTAGTCAGGGAACAGACTGGCCAGCACAAAGACAGAATTTGGTGTTGCACTCCCCTAAAAGACCAACTCTTCGAATGGAGCTTGTATGGTAGCAATCTTTTAGAAGTAGCAAATCTTGGCACGGTAACTGAACAACAAGTCCATAGCAAGGAAACATGAAAAGGTGCTAGCTGAATGACCATTAAATTGTCAGTGAAAATCTCGTAATCAATGGTAACAGTGTGGCCAGGAAAAACTATGGAACTAGTGATGAGATACCCCAGAGAACTGACTAGAACTGATTGAAAATTCTGCTACATGCCCAAATTTAGTCTCCTAGCAGACTCTAGTGACAAAAATGAGTAGGTAGCTTTAGAATCGAAAAGAACAAAGGCCTCATGAGAATCCACAAGTAGTATACCTGTCACCATGTCAGGATGGCCTACTGTCTCAGGGGTAGGCATGGCATAAACTCTAGGTCACGTCACGATAGCGTGAGCCCCAACACTCAGTGGTAGAAGCACAAGGGCTGCCGGAGGTGCAGCGATCTGAAGTGGAGCAGATGGTGCAGGATGCCAGTGGTACCCAGTAGGAGGCCCTGAAGGAGGCACCCAAACTTGAGGTCACTGTTGCATTGGAGTGGTCGCCAGCATCTGAACATAACCTCGAGATGACACGGGTGAAGACGCCGTAGGTACTGACTCTCACTTGATAATGCTAGTGGGTTCTGTTGTCACACTACCACCATGTGGCCCGCCTAGCCACAAAGAGGATAGCTCCCCGACCAGGAGCACTCTGTAGCGTGGTGTCCATCACCACACTTCAAGCACATCAAGCTCTACCCAGGAACAAGGCACATTACTTGAGACGCAAAAGGAAGGCGTGGTGTCAAAGAAGAAGGCAACCTTGGCTGGAAAGTCCTGGATGACAACGGAGGACGCTGGCTCCTGGAACCTCTTGGGATTGGGTCGATGAGAAGACCTGTCCCCACCACCAAAGCTCCTCTTCTGGCCACCACTAGAACCCCCAGAAGCAATAGAACCACCAGTAGCTTACCTCTACCTAGTGATCTCTCTCTCTTTCTCAAACTCTATACCCTTGGCCTGATCGACCACAAAGTTGAAGTCAGGCTGATCAGTCGCTCACAAGACACGGTGATACTCCTAGGTAAGTTCCCTACAGAACATCTTGGCCTTCTTGTGGTCATTACTAGCCACAACTGGCATGAAGTGGACCAGGTTATTGAACCTTGCCTCGTACTCTGCAACGGTCATCTTTCCCTGTATGAAGGTGGATAGGGAGTGCTCCATCATCTCAAGGAAGGGCTTTGGGTAGAAATTTTCCTTGAACTACTTGATAAAATCTTTCCAAGTGATCGGTCCTTGCGTAGGGGTCCTAGTTGACAGAACCCCTTCCTTCTAGATGTTTGCCTGACCCTTCAGCTGAAAGGCCACAGAAGCACGCCTTATATAGTGAGGTCATCTCTAGGGCCCCAAACTACCTCTCCATATAGCATAGCTAGTTTGCTGCCTGGATAGGCATGCCTGCTCCATCAAAGGTGTCCAAACAGAGGGCCATCCACTCACAAAGGCTCATCCTCATCTTGAGTGGTACCAGTGTAGCAACAGGGACAACAATAAGTGCACCTACAGTAGGAGGAGCTGCTTGCTCCTACTGATGATGTTCTTGGACCTAACGCCCTAAATATCAAATAAGTTATCAAATTTTAGTTGATTATCTAAATAAGTTACCAATCCAATATCAAATTTTAGTTGATTATCTAAATAAGTTATCAGTTATTCACCACAGACCTAACGCCCCCTCTGATACCAATTGTAATACTCCCGCTTAACAAAAGTCCAAAATGTCACCTATAAATACAATTGCTATCAATTCAAACCACTAAACTCATAATACCAATAGGTAGGCTTCAAATATAATTCCAAAACACATCAGACCCTAGAGTAATAACTCCAAATTCTTAGTGTAAATCGCACTAATCCAGAATTAGCTAGTGCACACAGTGGTAACAGGGATACATATCAAGTATAAATGACAATGTTAATAAAATAAAAGAGTACAACCTTAAGGCCAAAGTTTACATCAATGCTCATTGGCAACAATAATAAAGAAAATAATGGTGAAAACAAACTAATAAAAGCGAAGCCCAAACCTGCCCACAGACAGACGACAGTACGATATGGCCTACTCGTCCTGGTCCTCACCATAGTCGTAGTCGTCCTTCTCTGAGATGATGATAGCAAAGGTGAGTACAAAGTTGTACTCCACAAACCATATAGAAAAATACAATATAATGACAAAGGCAACAAATAAATACTTAGATGGTTATTTGAGTATAAATGGCATTTGATGAAATACAATTAATAGATTAAAATGACTGAATTTAAACAAAATAATGTTGTTACTGCAAGTACTGACCTGGCACTAACCTAACCACGGATAGCCCATTCGGATCATCTTTCTCCAAAAAGATATCTCATTTCCATCCAAAACCAATTTATGAAAAATAAAATCTAATCTGTGAAAAACTTTACTCAACATGTACATGACCGTGGATACAGCTATCTATGATAGTTTATATACTCTGAAGAGATTGTACAACTTTACCCATAAGATATGATTAACTCGTTGTGTCAGCCATTACACGTTTTGTTGGACGTGCGACTGAGTAACCATAACAAGGCCTTTATAAAGGTAAACCATCAACATAACCACGCCTCCACTAAGGATTCACCCTAATAAGGAATCCACAAGATCGGGGGCCCCTCTTGTGCCATGTAAGATTTCCCATTGCCGAGGTCATGCTTACATTGGGACCCACTAATTAGATAGCCATGACTGTCCCATACCAGTCTTGTGGTAGTATCATCGGGCTTTATAGCAGTAGCTCACAGACTGATCCTTAATTGACTTAGACTCTATCCACATTCCCCTCGTGCCTAGTATCCATGTTGAGCCACTGAGTTACAACGTATACTATCAAGCACCCACCACCTAACTATGGTATAAGTCTAAATCAAGTTTTACATTTTATTTTAAAATATTCCATAGACTTTTTTGACTTACCAAAGTCAAGAATATATTTTAAAAATTTATCATTTTATGTAAAAAGGTTATCCCAACCTAAAGTTATATCTACGCAGGTCCAAGCATTTGCTATAGAAATTTTCTACCCATACTAGTGTACCAACGAGAGTTTTGATCTAGGGTGGCAAGGTACAGGGGTTCGCAATATCAAAGGTGTCATAACATACGGGTATTAATTAAGTTGAAATTGAATTGAAATACATTGAATAAAAATACGCATGTAGAATAATTTAAAATAACATAATTTTATTTTGCAAACTAGGATCAGCATGATCAAGGTGTGTGACTTGCCTTACTTTGCAGTCTGGTGCAATTCGTTGTCGAAGAAATCTTCTGAATCGTCGTAGTTTATACGTGAAAATACCTAAGCAAACTCAAATAAGATTAAAAGAAATTCAAATAAACTCTAAATAATAAAAAGGGGCAGAAATAGATAGAGGAGAATTTTTAATAAATTTAGAAATTTGAACAGACTCGATCGAAACTAGGATGAAGGAGAATGAGCTTCTAGAAGTTTGAATTCTAAAAAATGAATTAAAGGGAATTTTTTGGAATTATTTTTGTAAAGGAAAAGAAGTTGGAGCTACAGTATTTTTTTGTGCATGGTCACTGGCTAAAGTGGTCGAAGGTGGCCGAGTGATCAAATGGCAGCTGTCGTGGTTGGTGTTGCAGTGTGGTCAGTGGTCGAAGGGGCTGTGTGGTTGGAGTTACGATCAGAAAACCACAGTCGAAAAGATGTGGTCGGATGGCTACAGACATGAGCAACCATGGTTGTGGGCGGCTACGGTTGTGTGACACGGCGTGGTCGAATAGGGCCATGGTCATATGTGGTGTGGTCAAGGTGACTCACCGGCTGGTGATGACGCTTGAGAATGGCAGCCGGAGCTTTCGTAGATGGCGGTGAACGACGAGGGGTGGGAAGAGAGAGGGAATGGTGGGGGTTTGTTTTCACCTTGCGGCAAAGCTTGGACGGCACTAGAAATGATCAACAATGAGGAGAAGCGATAGTTGGCGGTCAGCTCCCGTAAAGACGACACTCTGGCGATGTTTTTGCACTACAAAGGGGTGGGCGGGGTTGGTACTAGCGTGGGGAAGAAGTTGGAGCCGACGGTAGGGCATGACGGAGCTCCAGACGGTCGGAATGTCTCACTGGTGGTGGACCGAGCTCGAAAGCGGAGGGCGCATGGTGAGGGGATCACTGAGGCTCAAGCTCTTACAATTGAGAGAGGGGAAGTGTGGAGTGGTGAAGGGCGATGCCGAGGGTAGCTTTTATAGGCCGCGAGGAGGTGCATGTTAGCGATGATTTCTCACTAACCGAATGGTGGTGCAAGACTCAGGCGCAGGGGTTAGAGGGATTAAGGCGTACGTCATGGAGCCGATGCTAGATTTGCGCTCCACATCACTAGGCGGTGGTTTTTCACTTGGTGTGTGTAGCAAAATGCGCATCATGGTGTGGTTTTTGGAGATGGCCAATGGCTGGTGGCAATGGAGGGGAGAGGGAAGGGGGCGATGCAAGGAGGAAGAAGGTGAGGGCACCGACAAGTGAGGCCCTGCACCAGAGAGAGAAAGAGAGGGTTGACGGTGGCCGTTAGATGAAGATTGACTGGTGGTGATGCGTGAAGAGGAGAGGAAGTGAAGGTGGGCGGCTCGGATGAAATCAGGCGGTGACATGGGTGAATCCATGCTGTCCACGCGTCGCTCGGAGGAAAGGGGCAGGAGTTTTAAATTTTGATTTTCCACTTTTTAAATTTATAGAAAACCTAAGAAAAGAAATAAAAGCTTAGAAATTAGTAGATAAATCCAAATAATTCTCAGAAAAATCCTAAAAATTCTAAAAAAAAGTAAGGAACTGATATAAAATAAAGCAAACTTATTTTGACCATAATTGCTCATAAATTATTAATATCTTTTTAATCTGAGTTTAAATAAGAAAATCCAAATAAATTCTAAGTAAATTCCAAAAAAAATTTGGGATGTCACACAACATAACCATGAACATAGAAATTTTAGGAATATGGGAGTCAGTAATTGGCATTAAGATGAATCAATAATAAATTTAACCAAAGGAACTTCACAAGTAGCAAGAATGTAAAATCATTAAGTACTAAAGGGAAATTGTTATTCATCTAAGGATTGCATGGATAATATGATTTATTTCTAACGATAAATAACTTATCACTAAGTGAAAGAAAGAACTATAAAGTGAAATGACAATCTTGTGCTACTCCCCGCTGATGCATGTGATCATCAACAATCACTTCAAAATAACAACAATGCAAGGGGTGAGTTTATGACTCAGCAAGTACACAATAGAATAATAAATTATGTAAACATTGTATCATTTATTCATGTCCATTCATGATTATCATAATTTTTACATATTCATTCTCATTAAGTTCCATACATGCATCTTATCATCTCTTTTTTCTTTTCATGAATGCAATGCACATGTCATCACTTCTCTTGCTTATACCGGTATAGCAAAGTGTTCACTTGTCGATGAACCACTTTTTCCTTGTCTTTTTTCATACAGGGTCTCAACTCCACTCCCGTAGAGTATCTATCGAGGTAGGTCTTTTTCTACTCTGTGGAGTGCTTATTGAAGTAGGTCTTTCTCTACCCCTCCTGTAGATCACCCACACAAAGTAGACTCTAGAGGACCACATAGGTCACATATTTGCATCATAAATGTTCAATATGCATTGCATTCATTATATCATTCATTAGTCAATTATCAACATTAACCATTTGGCACCATCATTATTTTAATCATATTCATCATCATCATTTAACCATAGTCATCACCATCATCCTTTAACCATAAGTATCATCATCATTATACCATAAGAATGTGAGCATTATAAGAAACATGTATAATTATGTAAATCATCATGGAAAGTATTTATTTCACATTCTATTATACACTTGTCTTTCAAGTTATGAGGAACAGGTTGATTAGAATATGACACCAACCCTGACGCTACACTTCCTATAGCAAATATCCAATTTCAACAACAAGCCACAGCAATACAAGAATAACAATTTAATAACATCGCACCTATATGCTTCCCAATTCTGCAATACTCGCCTTTCACTGTAATAGTTACCACAACTGTCCTGGCACTAAAAACAACATAACTTTTGACTTTTAAGTCCTAACATGGCAAACCACACAGGTTTTGGAATCTAGAGAAAATTTTCTACAATTTTTTAGTTGATCATAATTCCTTATTAAATCATTTAACCTCTCATTTTTAACCCCGAAGATAGTTCTAGTAACTTACAGGACAACAGACTTAATAATTTTATATCTATTAAATGACATATGCAAATATAGTAAACAATAGCATTTTCGGAATCTACAGAAATTTATGTACCTTAATTTAGTTATGCCCAAAAATAAATCTTCCATCTAGTAATTTTAATCCAGGGTTTATCACAACACACTCAATTGACAATGATTTACTGGACAGTAGGCTTACAATAGTCATATATTTTAACCTACTCAAGCAAATTCGTGTTCTTGGAATATATGAAAAACTCAGACAATTATCTACTCTTTTATGTCGAGCAAAAACCCTAATTAATCTATATAATAATTTTAATCTATAGTTTACCAAGACACTACCAAATGGTGACGACTCTTTGGACAGCCGACTTACAAAAATCATATCTCTTAATCTAACCAATCAATTGACGTGATTAAATACTCTATAGAAGGTTAACAAAATTATATACAACTATTTAGTAGATGATATTCTCATATTATGGTACTACAGCCAAATCAATTAATTAAGCAAATAGTTCTGATAGTCTGATTTGCTACTATGCAAAACGATCATGAAGTAGTATAAAACAGATGCTAACTAGTATAAACGATCATGAAGTACTATGGCCGCGTTTAGCGTTCGGCCAGCGTTTATGGTACTATAGCTTTTTTATGTGTTAGTGTTTTTTTTGTATTTTTGTGTTTTATTTTTTTCTCTGTATTTCTTTGTATTGTCCGTGATACGTTAGTATGCCATTTTTATTTTTATATTTTTTTCAATTTAGTTATGCCCAATAAGCTAACTCAGTTACAATAAAAAAATTAGCCAACTACATTAAAATTTTAATCAGAAATCATTGCTATTTTGAACACCTCTCTAATTTATTTGTTCAAAAGAAACTATTAGATAAGAAGAAGGTGTTATTAAGGTAGGCAATATTTTTATTCCAAGTTTTAGTAGGAGACAAAAATAATATACTAGTAATGCACAATTAACTAGTAACAGTAGGCTACTCATCATACTTCATAATATACGCAAGAAAAATGTTGTATCAAAGTCGTACGAACACACGAACGACTTACTGTTGGGCTTGATGAAGGGTAGGAAGCAGCGCAGGCTTGATGCAGTGTAGGCTTGACGCAGTGCAGGACGTAGATGAAGCAAAGCATGAGCAGTCGCGCAGATGTGCACTGCCCAGAAACCTTACTGCTGCCCCCGTGCAGGTTTTCATGGCAGCAATGGCTCGGAGATACTGCTGACCCTCCTTCCAGGTGCACGCAAGGAAGAAAGGCCGGCGCAGAGAAGAAAGACCAATTAAAAGGAGAGAGATGATGCGAGGTTCAGCAAAAATAAGGTGGACACGGTCTGCCAAGTGGCGCGCCACGTCACGACGCGGTCGCGCGTCGCAAGTCACAAGTCACACGATTTTCACGCGAATACGCGCGCGGGTGCGTGCGCGTGTGTGTGATTAGCTAAAGCCATCCTCATGCCATCCACTTCCATAATTCAAGCAATGGAATGGACTCCACCTTATAAATCGGTCTCATAACATAATTTGCCTTAACAATATAGTACTAAACCTTGCATGCTTTAGAATTTAAGAAAATGGGCCACAAATAATGGGCCTATTTCTAACAGAAGGGAGCTATACACAGCTTTGGATAATTGGCCGAGGCCCAGCGTAAGCCCGTGGAAGGGAGCTATACACAGCTTTGGATAATTGAATTAGGCCGTCATCTAATTCTTGCAGCACGGATTTTAATAGCCTCGATTCTTTTGTTGTTGTTGAACGAATGGTTTCCGCAGATTGTTCACAAGCGTCATGCTATTGCTCCTGCCACCACCACCACCACCACCACCAACTCGTGAGTCCAAGCGGTCGCGGCGTGGCGCGGAGGCGAAGGCGGAGCCGGTGGGAGCCCCAACAACACGGAGTGGCGTTTCAACCAGACGCTTCGCAACGTGCAAGGGTGGGTTTTTTCGTTCCTTTGTACTTATGACTTTGGCCAACACAATTTGATTATCACAGTACATCAGGATTACCAGTATTGGTTTCTCAACCAACGGCAAGTCCATCAGAAGCTCTCTTAGCCATTCAGCCTCAACAGTGGCTGTGTCAAGTGCTACAAGTTCCGCTTCCATGATTGACCTCGTCAATATAGTCTGTTTACAAGACCTCTGTTTACAAGACCTCCATGAAACTGCAGCACCAGCTAAAGTAAACACATAACCACTTGTAGTTTTGATCTCATCAGCATTAGAGATCCAATTGGAGTCATTGTACCCTTCTAATACAAAAGGGTATCCAGTATAATGAATTCCATAAGATGTTGTGCCCCTCAAGTAGCGCAACATTCTTTCAAGTGCCTCCCAGTGATCATCTCCTGAGTTAGAAGTAAACCGACTTAGTTTGCTCACACCAAATGAAATGTCAGGTCTTGTGGCACCAGCTAAATACATGAGTGACCCAATAATTTGTGAATATTTCAATTGATCTTTTCTTAACCCTTGATTCTTTCGAAGCTTAATACTCGCATCATAGGGTGTTGGAGAAACTTTACAATTTTCAAAGCCGAAACAGCTTAATATTTTCTCAGCATAATGAGATTGGCTCAAAGTAATCCCATTCTTATTCTTGATCAATTTAATATTCAAAATAACATCTACCTCTACTAAATCTTTCATATCAAAATATCGGGATAGGAAAGATTTGACCTCATCAATTACAGTAGTGTTTGTTCCAAATATAAGTATGTCATCTACATACAAACATAAGATCACTCCTTGATCCCCACCATAGCGGTAATATAAACATTTATCAGCTTCATTCACAATAAAGCCAGCGGTTGTCAAAGTCTTATCAAACTTTTCGTGCCATTGTTTAGGTACTTGTTTTAAACCATACAAGGATTTTAATAGCCTGCATACATTATTTTCCTGTCCAGAAATCACAAAACCATCAGGTTGATCCATATAGATTTATTCCTCTAACTCTCCATTAAGGAAAGATGTCTTCACGTCCATTTGATGAACATGCAGACCATAGGAAGATGCTAACGCAAGGAGCACTCTGATGGTGGTTAATCTGACGACAGGAGAATAGGTATCAAAGAAACCTTCTCCCTCTTTCTGGGTGTAACCCTTGGCTACAAGTCTTGCTTTGTACTTCTCAATAGTACTATCGGGTCTCAATTTCTTTTTAAAAATCCACTTACATCCTACAGGCTTGCACCCAATAGGAAGATCGGTGATCTCCCAAGTCTCATTAGCCATGATAGAGTCCATCTCGCTACAGACTACCTCTTTCCAATACTCAGCATCAAAAGATGTATAAGCTTACGAAAGAGTCTTTGGCACATCATCCACGAGGTATATAATAAAGTCATCACCAAATATTTTCTCAACCCTTTGTCTCTTACTCCTTTGAGGAGCTTCTGCGACTAAATTGTTGTCTTCCTCAGAGATATCATAAATTGATTCAAAAATGGTGAAAAGTTCAGAAGTTTGATTATTCTCATTTTCGATATTATCGATTTGAACATTCTCAGTTTGTGTTGATGTACTGCTTACTGTTCTCATAGAAAAGATATTCTCAAAAAATGAAGTATCTCTAGACTCTATTATTGTGTTAGCAATAATCTCAGGAATTTATGATTTAACTACTAAAAATCTATAGGCCGTGCTATTTTGAGCATATCCTAGAAAAATACAATCGATTGTTTTTCGTCCAAGTTTTCTCTTTTTCTGCAATGGTATATTGACTTTTGCCAAACACCCCCAAGTTCGCAGAAAATTAACATTAGGTTTTCTCCCCTTCCATCCCTTATATGGAGTAATTACACTCCTTTTAGTGATTACTCTGTTTAGGACGAAAGTTGTTGTCAATATAGCTTCCCCCCATCATGACTTAGGCATACCAGAACTCCCTAACATGGCATTAACTAAGTCTGATAGTGTCTAATTTTTCCTCTCAGCTACCCCATTTGATTGGGGTGAATATGGTGGTGTTAATTCATGGATTATTCCATGCTCATAACAGAATTGGGAAAACTCATGAGATACATAATCTTCTCCACAATCAGATCTCAATCTTTTTATTTTCTTTTCTAGTTGGTTCTCAACCTCGGCCTTATAAGTTTTAAAGTAGTTTAAAGCTTCATCCTTAGTTTTTAGCAAATACACATAGCAGTAGCGTGTTGCATCATCAATAAAAGTTAGAAAATATCTTTTGCCTCCTTTTGTCAATAGTCCATTCATTTCATACAAATCTGAATGAATAAAATCTAACGGTGCCAAGTTCTTTTTATCCTGTAATCCTTTAAAGGGTTTTCGAGGCTGTTTTGCTTGCACACATGACTAGCATTTTGATCATTTGATAATTTCACATTTTGGAATTAAATATAATTTGGACATTTTCATAATACTATCAAAACCAATATGACAGAAACGGGAATGCCAAACATTTGCCTCACATTTATTTAAATTTGTTGTAATATTCAGATTATAACAATACTCTAAAGTACTTAGGCGGAACAAGCCTCCGCTATGATAACCTTTACCAACAAAGTTTTCGAACTTAGACAATACAATTTTATTCGACTCAAAAACTAGCTTATAAACATCCCTACATAGAAGAGAACCACTAATGAGATTCTTGTTTATTGTAGGAGCATGTTGCATGTTCTTTAAGTGGATAATCTTCTCTGAAGTAAGCTTCAGATCCACCGTACCAACACCAAGAACAGAAGCATGCGAGCCGTTTCCCATTAGGACGGAGAAAGCCCCTGCTGCCTGGTAAAAAGAAAACAAGGAAATATCAGAACATACGTGAACATTAGCACCAGTATCCACCCACCAATCAGTGGATTAACATGCTAAAAAAACAACAGGTGAATTACCATACCCTCCTGAAATTGAGACCTCGTTATGATCACGTTAACAGCCTTCTTCTTTGGCTGTTCACCATCTTTGATTTTGCGGAAGCGACAATCCTTCGTCATATGACCATCTTTTTCGTACACAAAGCAGGTGATGTCCTTCAAATCATTTTTCTCAGTTTTCTTCTTCTTAAAGCTAGTTGTCTTGTTCGGTTTGTTGGATTTGTACTTCCTTGCTACAGTCTTTTTCTCAATGAAGTTTGCATTGTTCTAGCCAGAAGTGCTTGGTGCATCCTTTGCTCTTGCTTTTTCTTCCACATCGAGGGCAACAATGAGATCCTCAACAGAAATCTCTTCCCTCTTGTGTTTCATGCTAGTGGTAAAATCTCACCAAGAAGGAGGGAGTTTTGCAATAATACCCGCAGCCACAAACTTAGGAGGTAACACACAGCCTAAATACGCAATCTCACCGACTAGTAGCTGGAGGTCATGAGCTTGTCCAACTATGGACTTAGCCTCATCCCATGCTAAAATCAAAAAATTGCTCACACATGTAGAGCCAGCGACCAGCCTCTGCCTCTGCATATTTGTACTCTAGTACATTCCACAACTCTGTGGCGGACTTATAGTCCATGTACACATCGTAGAGCTGATCTGTCAGAACAGTCAAGATGCAACTAAGAGCAGTGTTGTTTGCACAATCAAATTGCATGTACTGCTCAATCGTAAATGGATACTGCGGGTGGACAACCCACCACAGCCCCAAAGACATGAGCCAAAACTTGACTCTAGTCTGTCATCTACGAAAGTTCTGACCACAAAACCTCTCAGGTTTCATTGCATCAGAAGCGCTAACCATTTCTGTATTTGTAACAAATTTCACAATAATGTTTCTGGATTGTTATTAAGGTAGGCAATATTTTAATTCCAAGTTTTAGTAGGAGACAAAATAATATCCTAGTAATGTACAATTAACTAGTAACAGTAGGCTACTCATCATACTTCAGAATATACGCAAGAAAAATGTTGTATCAAAATCGTACGAACACACGAACGACTTACTGTTGGGCTTGATGAAGGGTAGGAAGCAGCGCAGGCTTGCTGCAGTGTAGGCTTAACGATGCGGGGCGTAGATGAAGCGAGGCGGGAGGCGGTCGCGCGAATGTCGCGCCGCCTAGAAACCTTATTGCTGCCCCCGTGCAGGTCTTCACGGCAGCAATAGCTCGGAGATACCGCTCACCCTCCTTCCAGGTGCACGCAGGGAAAAAATGCTGGCGTAGTTCGAACAGCACATACCACCAGAGAGGAAGAGGACAATAGTAGAAGGAAAATGAAAAGTTCGTATCACCAAGCCTGGACGTTTCCAAATCTTTTATAGACGTGCAAATTACTCTCTAGTAACTACCAACGAAAACAATTAACTAGTAACTGTTTAATTATTCACTGGTAACTGATCAATTATTCACTGGTAACTGATAAAATTCAAAACCAAATAATGGTAATTAAGCAGTCTCATGACCAGTTAAAAGGAGAGAGATGATGCGAGGTTCAGTAAAAATAAGGTGGATACGGTCTGCCAAGTGGCGCGCCACGTCACGGCGCGGTCGCGCATCGCAAGTCACAAGTCACACGATTTTCACGTGAAAATATGTGAATATGCGCGCGCGTGCGCGCGTGTGTGATTAGCCAAAGCCATCCTCATACCATCCACTTTTATAATTCAAGCAATGGAATGGACTCCACCTTATAAATTAGTCTCATGACCTAATTTACCTTAGTAATATGGTACTAAATTTTACATATTTTAAAATTTAAAAAAATAAGTCATAAATGATGGGCCTATTTCTAACAGAAGGGTGCTATACACAACTTTGGATAATTGGCCGAGGCCCAGCGTAAGCCCGTGGAAGGGTTACACAGCTTTGGATAATTGAATTAGGCCGTCATCTAATTCTTGCAGCACGGATTTTAATAGCTTCGATTCTTTTGTTGCTGTTGAACGAATGGTTTCCGCAGTTGTTCGCAACTGTCATGCTGTTGCTCCCCTGCCACCACCACCACCTACTCCGGCGAGTCCAACTGACCGGCAGCGATGAGCGGCGGAGGCGGAGGCGGAGCCGGTGGGAGCCCCAACAACACGGAGTGGCGTTTCAACCAGACGCTCCGCAACGTGCAAGGGTGGGTTTTTTCGTTCCTTCTCCCCCCTCCCGGTTACCCCTTCGATCTGATTCTTGCGAAAATGGGATGTAAGCTGGTGTGTATGGTGGGGAAACTGTGTGAAAGTTGGCGTCTTTTGGGGAATTATTCGTAAAGGTGGGATCTTAGCGCGTGCTTGCGTTCTTGGTCCGGTGGATCTGGTGAATCTAGCTTCTGTGTGCGGATCATGATGCATTTGCTGGTGACAATTAGGTTGGTGCTGGGGTGTTTCTTGGTCTGGATAAGCCGATTGGGTATTTGGAGTGGTGAATTTGATCTGGTCTGCTGCTTTTGATGGACTAGATCTTGTTCCAGGTTCCTTTGGTTTGGTGAATTTTGGATATCACCATCCGGAGTCAAATTATGTTAGAAGCGAGAATACTAATGGAGGATATGCAAATGTTTTCTCTCCTGTACATGGAGTGAGATGTTGATTGATTTCGTTGCTTCGAATTGATTCATAGTATGACTGGCTAGGCTAGCATTCATTGGAATTCAAGGGGAGGATCAGCAAATACTAGTATTTGAAGAGCCAATTATATTAAATATAAGTATCAAAACATACCTTTATGTGAATTTACATAATTCATATATGTATTTGGGGCTCCAGGTTATAGCCTTGATTAGTCTCAGTAAATTTCCTAGGTTAGATGCCCATAAGAAATGTTCTTGTTGTATTTATCCAATTATATCATGACTATTCAAATTTAACTCTTCAATAAAAAAGGGTGTGGTACTTAGGGGACCAACGGAAGTTATTCATGTGGCGAAATCAACACTTGCAAATGTATTCTTTCTGTCTAAATTTCATTCCAGTGCCATGATCAGACGTATTACATAATACATACCATTGCTAGTCATTACAAAATCTATCTGCTTGTAACCTTTGTACCTTACTAAATGAATTTTGGTTGTTTTCCCCCAACTCTTTGTCAGAATGCTCAAAGGACGCAGTTTTCCTGGCAAGGTTTTGCTAACCCGACGATCTGAGCCTCTTTCACCTCCTGAATATTCCCCACGCTTTGAGAATGATCACGATGAAGATGAGCATAACGAAGGTTCACAAGAGGTAATGTGCCATTAGTTTGCATTGCTTTCAACATGTAAATAAGAACTATTGTAACTGATGAAATTATACTTGTGCAGGGAGAAGGCCAAGCATCAGGAAACACAACTGATAATGCGAGTGCAAAGAAATCAAACCTGCCATCAACGAGTAGCACAAATTCATTACCAGATGCCCAAAGATTAGTTTCTGGTGCTAGAGCTACAGATTCCGCGAGAATTGCTAAATTTACAAAGGAACTCTCTAGGCCAGCAGTTATATTAGGTAGAATTTTCAAACATTGCCCTATGTAGGATATAAAATTGATTGGATCATCAAATTGGTGTGAATGGAGTTGAGTTCAGAAGTAAACATGACAATACTTTTCTAATATTGAGCAATCATTTCTAATTTTTCCATTTAGTTTCTTTTTTCATCATTTTGGTTGCCACGCTAAACATTAGAACGGTGTAAGTTTTACCTACGGGCAGTTGTTCCTTGTGTTTTATGGCAGCAATTTTTTTCACTTCTGTTTATAGTCTCAGTTACGCTTGCTCTTGTTCATGATGGCAAGTTATTTCAAATACTGGGGAGACTAGTGTAATTTTCTGTCTATAATATGCACTGCCAATTTTCCTTCTACCATGAGACCAAGAAGTTGTGATGTGCCCTCCTGCCTTTTCTTTCTTGCCTTTGGACTCTACACGATTTATTTTTTTAAGTGTGCAATAAGCATCTAGTTTGACTAGAGAAATTTTTTTCCATTTTGAAGTCTAATTGCTAGCATTCCTGCCTTTTTTTTCTTTCAGCTTTTATCTGCCCTCACTGTTCTTTCTTGTTCATCATGTTATTTATTTACAGCTTATAAGTATGACTTCCGCCCACTATCTGCCTTAAAGATGCTTAAATTAGTCACAGCAAAAAGAATATCATCAGTTTGTACTTTACACTGATTAGCTTCTGGATGAATTATATAGTTTTACTGTCTTTTGATTCTTCTAAATACAGCTTGTCCAGAATTTAGTTGACATCTGTTGTGGTGTCCATTATGTAGACAAATTGCGTGAATTATCTTGGAGCGGTGTGCCACCTTATATGCGACCTAACATATGGAGGCTTCTTTTGGTGAGTAGACATATTGGTGTAAGATAATGTGACCTCTTTTGAATGCAGTGTTTCAATGTTTGAATTTAATATAGCTGGCTACAGGGATATGCACCACCTAATGCAGATAGACGAGAAGGTGTTCTAACAAGGAAAAGACTTGAGTATGTAGAATGTGTTTCTCAATACTACGATATTCCAGATAGTGAGCGATCAGATGAAGAGATTAATATGCTTCGTCAAGTAAATTTTTGGACTTGAATTTACTACGTCAGGACCCCCTCCCTTTTTCTCATGGGATTAATCATCTTACACTGACATGTTTGCTTGTAGATTGCTGTTGATTGTCCGAGAACTGTATCTGATGTTACCTTTTTTCAGCACCCTCAAATTCAGAAATCTTTGGAGCGCATTTTATACACATGGTAAGGTGGTGAATATGGTTGGTTCATCTTGATTAATTCATCAATGGAAAAAATATGCTCTTTTCCCCCATTTTGATACATGATTTCCCTCCTTGTTATAGTCTCCAATGGAACTCTCTTGTTGCTAGCATGAAAGTGTGCTAGCTGTTGTCGTGAAACTCATTTTTATTCGTTGCACTTCTCCATGTGTTCTGCGGGAAAGCATGATTAGTGAATGGAATTTTGTGTTGAACATTGTCTTGTATTAGTTACTCAAGTTGATCTGTAGTATATTGATTCTCCTTTTGCTTGACATGTCAATCACTAATCTCAATTCTAAGTGCCTGTTTTTGTCAGTGTTACTAGGACATGAACTCGGGTGTCGAAATCTGACTTAGATTTGGGTGTCGGAATCGGACTCGGATTCGGGTGTCTGATTTAACAACCTCTAGATAATTTTCTTATTTGAGCAGTAATATGGTTGTTTGATTACTTGGACATATTTCTCACCCACTCATAGACCAATCCTGTTGACACAAAGATGACTTCTTTATTCATGAGACAACAAACATGACATCTAATCCTCATATTTGGTCATTGTGCTATGTTACCTCTATGCAATGCAATCAGGGCTAAGATTGTTTGTTTGTGTGTGTGTTTGTGTTTTGCTTTGTTATCCCTTGATATGGTGATGCATCAATTTCAGGGCCATCCGTCACCCAGCAAGCGGCTATGTTCAAGGAATAAACGATCTTGTTACACCATTCTTGGTCGTATTCTTATCAGAGCACCTAGAAGGCAACATGGACACTTGGTCCATGGAAGATCTTTCTCTGCAGGACATTTCTAACATAGAAGCGGACTGCTATTGGTGTCTCTCAAAGTTTCTTGATGGAATGCAGGACCATTACACCTTTGCCCAACCAGGAATTCAACGCCTTGTTTTTAGGTTGAAGGAGCTAGTTCATCGCATAGATGGTAATGTTCCACTGGTTCTCATATATGACCACTTCTGTGCTTTTCTGGCTAGAATTTCCTCTTCTCTACACATATAGGCCTTTCCAACTAGACTTAGTTGTTTTGGAATGGAGTAAATTTAAGGAGTTACTGGACCCTTCAAAGGAGATGAAAAATACATATACTTGTAGAAACAAAATTTGAAGGATTTTCCTGTAATTCAGAAAAGTTTTTGAGGTGGGATCTGATTTTGACCTCTGATATCTTTGGGTGCTATACAGAACCTGTGTCCAAGCACATGGAGGAACAAGGGCTGGAGTTTCTTCAGTTTGCCTTTCGTTGGTTCAATTGTCTTCTGATACGTGAGGTCTGCCTACTAAAATACACAAGTTTCGATTTGATAATACACATTTGCTAACTTGTCTCACATCCTTGTAGATATCTTTTCATCTTGTCACACGCCTGTGGGATACCTACCTTGCTGAGGGGGATTGTCTACCAGATTTTCTTGTGTACATATCAGCTAGTTTTTTGTTAACTGTAAGTTAAAGCACCCATTACTAGCAATTGGTTTGTACAGTTCCCTTTTTAAATCAGTAAATGCCCGCACAAAATTTGAACTTCATGTTGCAAAATTTTCTACAAGTGTTCTACCTGTGAAGTAAAGCTTTGACCCAATAATTCCTCAAGGATATTGACGTGCCTTCTACAGAAATTGAAATCTATCTGGAACACACTATGCCCAAGTTTCTGCTAGTTAAGCTTACTCCCTTTTTCCCTTCAGTGGTCAGACAAGCTACAAAAACTGGACTTTCAAGAGATGGTCATGTTCCTTCAGCACCTTCCAACCAGGAACTGGGCGCATCACGAGCTTGAGATGGTCCTCTCGAGGGCTTACATGTGGCACACGATGTTCAAAAGCTCTCCCAGTCATCTTGCTAGCTAGGACCCTGTTCGTCGTGCCTGGAAGCTGTAACCCAGCTTCCACTGTATTGTAGACTCATATTCCCTCCAGTGGTCGTGAGATTGTTTTCTTCGTTTTTTTGGTTCGACACATATTATCAATTGTATTACTGCCCCGATTTGTATATTTTACTGAGGAATTGATATTTGTGGTGATGAATAGATAGCGTTGAATTCGTTATACTCGCTGTATCGTTTGCAACTTAGGTGCTAACTTCCTGGTTGGATCTGAGAGACAGAAACATGTGCTTGGTAGTCGGTGCATTTCTGCTAGCAAGTGGTTTGTGGAAAGCAGTGGATCTTTAGCTGTGGCATCTAAATGATCTGTTCTTCCTTGTTCCCTTTTTTAATTAGCTCTTATTTTATCTCAATAATTCTTCATCCATTTCTGTACAACATGCTAGAGAACATTGAAACACGCAGATCACTTTTATAATTGTCATTGGCTGGGACTGGTTCACTTTGCACGCTCGATTGGAGCTTCTCCTGACCCAAGAGGATCTTGTATCTAGCAGCAAGTGGTTTGTGGAAAGCAGTGGATCTTTAGCTGTGGCATCTAAATGATCTGTTCTTCCTTGTTCCCTTTTTTAATTAGCTCTTATTTTATCTCAATAATTCTTCATCCATTTCTGTACAACATGCTAGAGAACATTGAAACACGCAGATCACTTTTATAATTGTCATTGGCTGGGACTGGTTCACTTTGCACGCTCGATTGGAGCTTCTCCCTGGCTACACCCAAGAGGATCTTGTATCTAGCAGCCAAGTTGATTGGCTCAATGCAGATAAGCAATCTCTCGTTTTCCTGAGCATCTAGGAGCATTTCTGAGCTGTATGTAGGTACTCCAAAAGAGAATTGAGGCACCCTGAATTTCTTAGAGCACAAGATATTCCATTACTGTAACAAATCACATGGGAACCAGTACTCGCTACCGAGGCCAAGGCAGCCAAACTATTCTTCCCAAGTACCGAATGCAACGTAGCCACTTTATTTAATTTTGGCCTTCGGTGTCTGTTTTTTGCAAATCTAACTCTCTTATAGAACTGAACAACCCTAACAGACAACATGTGTCTCCAATCACGCTACCGTAGCTCAGCAGGAGGGCACCAGCGTGGGAGGATGGCCGAGCTCGGCAGGGCATCAATGCGCGTGGTAGGTGGCGGGCCCTATCGGCTTGTCACGCTACTGCTGCTCAGCAGCACCTACCGAGGAGCCTGGGCTTGGTAGGTCACCTGTGGCCGACCATGAGGCGATGGGCGTGCGTGCTCAGTAGCAACACAACAAGCGCAGCAAACCATCCTGCTGAGCTTGCGCTCCTCGACAAGGGTTGGGCATGTCCTGCAATGCCCACGTGGCCTTGTCGCTTACCAGTGCGTCCCCGAGCGCATAAAATTGCTCAAGTTGCTCTCTGCTCTCTCATCCAAAGCCCCTGTTCACTTTCTTCCCTACCGAGTGAGAGAAAGTCAAGGGAGAAGCAAGAGAGAGGAGAATAGAGTTTTAATTAGTTTTTGAGGTGTTTTTGTTGTGATTTAGGAGATTTGGTAGTTGGGAAAGTGTAGATCTAATGAATACCTTCAAGAAAAGGTATGTTTGATTCATATGCGAACAATACACTTAATATATTATTAGTTATTAGCGTAACAGTGGTTTGGTAATATGAAATGTGCTTGGTAACCATGTTTAGTTGACATATATATTTAGTCTGTGCGGATGATATTTTGTAATTATCTATATTAATGATGTATTAGTGAAGGTAATGATGATTTTTTTGTAAATAGCCAAAGAAGTACGCACTATTATTTT
Organism: Melocanna baccifera; assembly: GCA_036346265.1. Taxonomy (NCBI): domain Eukaryota; kingdom Viridiplantae; phylum Streptophyta; class Magnoliopsida; order Poales; family Poaceae; genus Melocanna; species Melocanna baccifera. The sequence continues at coordinate 16,748,211 of CM070707.1, read as the reverse complement.
TAGTATTCTTTGTGCCTTCGCAATTTAGTATGTATGTATGTGTGTGTGTATGTACGTACGTATGTATGTATGTATTGCTCTAGTGAGATTAAACAAATTATAGAAAATAATGATAAAATTGCATAATTGTGCACAATTATTTCTAGTATCTGTGTGTGTATGTGTATATATGTGTGTACATGTATACGGGCATATATGCACATGTCCGAAGCATAATTGATAGCTCAGTTATTTACATGTGCATACTTATTTTTTGTTATGTTTATTTGTATTTAGCATTGACAAAAATAAGTGGATTGGTCTGCATTAGTGCTAGGTATGTGATGTCGGATATGGAACATTTGTTCGTGATCTATAGGGAGGGTATTGTACTGGACGGATCGTACAGGGCGGGCCTACAAAATTGTGAACGGACCATCATCCGGCTCCATATGTGAAGGAGATGGGTCTCCCTGAGCTCAGGAGGTGCGTATGGAGTGCATTTTGATAGGGTAATAGGCAGGAAGGAGCTTGCCATTGAGGCAGTGACAACTACGGTGGTTGGAGCTCCAGGGGAGTGTTTATGGGAGCTGAAGAAGGTGGTTGGCAACATTGCTTGGGGGCAGTACGTGAAGATTGCAAGAAATCCTGGTGCGACGATATATGAGAGGCCGATAGTGTATATGCAGTTTGTGGAGAGGGTGAGCCGTTGAGAGGGGTGAGGGTGGTGGAAGTAGTGGCGTGGAAGTGCCGTTGTTGGTAGGTGATGGCGTTGTGGAACATAATGTTAATGGGGATGGTGATGGCAAAGTGGAACCGACTATTGGTGCACATGGTGATGGTGCGGCGGAACATGGTACCGATCAGGATGATGGAGGGTTGCGAGACTTGCTCATGATTTTGAGCCAACCGAAGGTGCTGAGAGATGGTGAGCAGCACGTATTAACTACCATGAATATTTGGATGGCCTATCAGATAGAATCCATTCCAACGACGAGGAGCATGCCGAAATAGCCAGTAATGGAGATGAGGCTAGTGTAGGCATTGGTGGAGTGATGCATTCGGTGTCATTGTGTGTATGGATATTGAGTATGTCTTCTTCAGATTGGATGCTGTTGCATTGGCCTCCCTAGTTCTGCTGCCCAAAGATGGGTTTGAATGGTCGTTTGATGAAGACACTCTAGTGAAAGGGCAATGCTTCCCCAATAAGGGTGTTGTGCAGCAAGCCATTGCCATATATGCTGTCAATATAAGCTGCATGTATCAGATGCATAGGTCAAACCCTGACACATATGTTGTAATGTGTGTGGATGATTTTTATCCTGGGAAGTTCCATGCATAGAGATTCAGAGGCGGTGCAACGGACTTCCAGATAACAGTGGCAAAGAATCACACTTGTGAGCTTGCAGAGCCGCTACACAAGCACAAGAATATGACCTCGTCAATCATAGCTAGCTTGATCAGTCACCTCATAGTTGTGAATGTTACAGTTTTGCTGAAACTGTTGATAGCTGATGCCATGAACCTGGCTAGTTTTCTAGTGAGCTACGGTAAGATATGGTGGGCGAGGAGGAAGGTCATACATAGAATGTATGATGCATACGATAAGGCCTATAAATTTATGCCAATAATGTTGTATCAGATTATCGAAGCCAATATCGAGATATATAAACAAAATGGATATGGTGCACCCTTTGAAGGTGCCTAATTGATTCATCCTTGACTGAGTGTTATGGGCATTTCAGCAGGTAATCGAGGGGTTCAAGTACTGACATTCAGTGCTTATGATGGACAACATGTTCTTGTCTAGCAAGTACAAGGGCACGGTATCGACGGCGGGGACCACTGACGCAAATGACCAGCTACTCCTAGTGGTCTTTGCAATTATGATAAATGAGAACACTAATAGCTGGTTGTGGTTTCTGACCAATGTGAAGCAAGCAGTAATGCAAGATCAGCCGAACGTCTACCTTATCATAGATCACAACACTGAGCTATTGTTAGTGTTGAGCACCATGCACAAGGGAACAACCATCATTTCAGTGGAACAACGTGAGGGCCTGTTCGTGCATGAGTCATTTGGCGGTGAATTTCCATACGTGTTCTGCAATAAAGAGTAGATAAAGAAGTTTAAGAAGCTCTGCATGCAGAACTACAGGCGCAAATTCAACACAATTTGGAGAGAGGTCGACGAGGAGACCATAAGGAATGTGAGGGATTCATGGGCAATGGAATTGGCCGCAGCTCAGATCGCTTTGGCAACAATCGATGAGTTCATCCAATGGATCAACTTGCATGCCCCCGAGCTGGAGAAATGGTCGCTGCATCACGACACTGATGGTGCGAGGTACATGATTATGACGATGAATAGTGTGCTGAAGTGTGTGTGTTCCTTTGCAATCAAGGCAATTATGGATGAGTTGAAATCACACGATCGGTTACTTCGTGAACAGAGCCATGATTATGAAGAAGCAATTGGATGAAGAAAAACAATTCTCAGAAGCCATGTGGGCCTACATGGAGCAAAAATTAGGAAAGCTCATTCGCACGTCCCTCAAGCCATGAATGGGGTGAGGAAGAAGTTCAAGATCTGTTTGAGTAAAAAGTATGTCATAGGCTACGCCAGAGGTGATCGCAAGTATTATGCACCATCGGCAAAGTAGCGACCTACATGTGCAGCAAACCAAAGCTCCTGCACAAGACATGCTCGCATGTGTACACCACATGCGCTACGTGGCAGTAGTCCTCTGCATAGTACGTATCAAAATACTACAATATATATCATTTGTGAGGGACTTGGAGTGCTAAGTTCAAATCCTATGGGGTGGACATGCATTATAGGGACTTTTGGCTAGGGGAAGTGAAGTAGGTATCAAACAACATGCTAAAGTAGCTTGGCTGTGGAAGATGGCAGTCCTATCACATATGCAATGACATAGATGATAGTCATCATGGCTAATGGGCCAGACCACGAAAGTGCAGCCTATGCATGACAATGGGGCACTATGTCCAACCTTCTTTACAAAGTGTTATGTCTGGCTAGACATCATCTATTACTATAATATTTTCAATAATGCATTATTAAAAAAGACTAATTGGGGTAACCTTCCATGCCAGATATTGTTCCTACGCTCACTAACCTTGGCCCCACTGTCCTGCCAAGCTTGCGGCCGAGCCTACCCATCCTATCGAGCCGGTGGCAGGAGCTGCCAAGTTGAGGTGGTATGGCAGGACCTGCTGGACCTGAGCTCCTCGGTAGGTGCTGTCGAGCTGCAGTAGCGTGGTAGGCCGATGGGGCTCGCTACCCTACCAAGATCAGCTATCCTCCCACGCTGGTACCCTCCTACCAAGCTATGGTAGTGTGGAAGGAGACACATGTTGCCTGCCATGGCTATCGAGCTCGGTGAAGAGGTTAGATTTGCAAAAATAAGTATCTGAATACCAAAATTAAAAAAAGTGGCTACAATGTAATATATGCAAAGGCCTCAAAAACTGGCGTGTTTGGAAAACATTGCCATCCACCCCCTTGAGCATACTCTAATTAAACTAACTGATGGCTACTCTAATAGAATTGTTCCTGTGTCTTGTGTCTAACAGTCGTTTAATCTCACTAACTACATGTTAGACAGATCAAGTACCACTAACTATATGTTGGGAAGGTAAGTAAGTTTATTTATGGATTTTTTTGATCCAGCATCTCTTGGTTGCTACGATGACTTTGGCCTTATTTTAAGAAATCATGCCTTTCGGCCTCTAGAAACTAAAAATTATTTAGAATATGTTATTTGTTAATATAGTTTTTTTATTTTATTCTTTTCCCTTGCATTATCTGTAGAGATATAATGGTGATTTTTATTTTTTTCTCTTTATTTTTGATTGAATATCTCATAAAAAAGTAATAGTCGCTATAGTGTAATTTCAAACAAAAAAGCCGCGGCAGTTTAAAACAAGGGTTTCGGTTACCAACTACACTGCACCCCTCGAGAATACCAATCGAGAAGGCACCTACTTGTGAAATGTTGTGATTGCAGGAGACAATGTGCATGAGTATCTGTTCTTTAGTGCAGGATCCGTGTTAATTTGGATGGAAGCTGTGGAGCTGAAGAGCCTATATTTATAGTGCGAGGGAAGGCGATGACCACAAGAACTATATTTTTTAAAATAATATATTTATTTATTAATATTATATAAATATAATATCATTTAAAAAATTACAGAAATAATGTTGTCATTATGTAGAATGGCGATAACTCTATGTGGAGTCATATGTGGCAATTTGCAGGTCTCTATCGCCAATTGAATTATCGACAGGCTCTCTATCGTCAACTGAATTAGCGACAAAGTGTCTGTCACCAATTGTAATGGCGACAAAGGTTCTATCACCAGTTCAAATGGCTGCAAAGGTTATGTCGCCATTACAATTGGTGACAAAGTTATTTTTGAATTTTTTAAATAATACAATTTGTAATTAGGAAAAAATGATTTTTGTTCCATGTTTTCAATTACACAACTTTTATTATATTTTTAACTAAGAATAATTCTTCCATTTTTTGGTTTTAGTAGATTTGAAATAATAGCTAAGAATTAAAGAGAGAATTTGACTTGCATTAATAATTTTTGTTTAAATAAACCATTTAAAGCCCAACATAACACTCCATAACGAAGGTGGGCATTACACGACGTGTAGGGTTTGGTTAGGTGCATATGTTTGCCTCACTATTCCTATGATATACATGACAACATGCATGAACTGTTAACCCAAAATACATGTAAGATACATGTGTGTCTTGTTGAATGTAAATGACATTGTGGTTGTAGGTCTAATAGGGATTGTGGGCGAACGCCCCTAAGGTGAAATGGAACACCGTAGGGTACCCACATGGAGTGGTAGTCGTTACCATGATGTGGACATGGCTGGTTATTGTGGTAGTGATAGACACAAATACAGCTCGGGTTGGCACAACATTAGTACGGATGGTAGTGGCTGCCAAGGTGGATCACCTCCTCATTGTTCCTCTCCCTGATCCTCTGCCTATAGAGCTCATCGTTGTTGATCCTCTCAGTCTAGAGCTCCTCCCGTAACTCATCTAGGTAGATGTGGACAGTGTGGATATAAATCTAGGCAGGTATTGGATACGGTTGATCCATCCACTTAGTGAACTTGCAATCCGCAGTCTGTAAGGAAGATGAGGTGATTACAAGTGATTCATGCACGAAAGTATAGATAGAAAATGAACTACATACTATGAATAGAGGATAGTGAAAAAAATCGACATACTAGGTTCCCCACATCATTGGAAACCTGGACCACTATGTCACATTTATGCTTATATTGCAGCCAAGGCTTGGGAATGTATGGGTAGTTGCGGAGGGTATTTCTAGAGTTGTTAGACTCCCTGGTTTCAAGTGATAAATCGGGCCTTGGGAGGGTTAGGGTTGAGGGGACCGTAGATGTGTGTGTTGTTTCCTCGCATGCTTTGAGCTACCTACCCTCACTACTACAAAACAGGCTATACTGGACGGGTAAATCACAGACGGTTCATACTACCACCCGGCTGTGATACTGTCACAGATGGTTATTAACATGACCCGTCTGTGATAATTGACATATCACAGACGGTTCGTGTTAATAACCGTCTGTGAAAGTTTACAGATGGTTTGTTATATGAACCGTCTGTGATACTTGAGACATCACAGATGGTTCGTATCAATAACCGTCTGTGATAAATTGCACTATTAATACTTGGACGTACGGTGTCGACACAGATCTGTCTTCATTGTGCTGCATCGGTGGAGCAAGGCGGCCGGCTTTAGGGAGTTCGGGGGTGAAAATATATCACCGTCTTCTTAGTGATCTAATCAGATGTTAGTACTCAATTATTTTTAATTATGTTTATATACATATTTTTGTAATGGAAGACCAGAGATGATAACTTATATGCTATGTAGTAGCGGTAATAATCATTTTTTGGTAACCATTTGTTACTTATGTAGCTAGCGTAGATGGATCGAAGCTGGTACATTGAGAACTGTGTGAGTGAAGAGTACATTATTGGCGTGTCTATTTTTAGAAGAGCAGCCGAGCTGGATATGTTAAAGAAGGGGATAAAATATATGTACTGTCTATGTATTGATTGTGATAATATCAAAATGTTTAGCAACTCAGTACAGATCGAAGCTCACTTGATTCGAAGGGGTTTTAGAAAAGGGTACAAATGTTGGACCAGTCACGGTGAAGAGAAGTGTACACAAGAAGCTGGTAGTTATGACATAGTCGAGGGGGACAACGATATGCCAGTTGTGGACTGTACTTTTGATCATGAGGTCGTGGATGGATCGTAGGATGACAATCTGGATCAGATATTACATGATGCAGAAAAGAACTACAGTGAGAGAGAGTTTGGTAAATTCGAGGGCTTGATGGAAGACTCGGAGAAACCTTTGTTCTCGGGATGCAAGCTGCAATACACGAGGTTGTCATCAGTTCTAGAACTACTGAAATTGAAGGCAAGCAATGGTTGGTCCGACAAGAGTTTCACAGCATTGTTAGGTCTCCTAGCGGACATACTTCCAAAGGGAAATGTGTTATCGAGAACCACCTACCAAGCCAAGAAGATTCTTTGTCCACTAGGAATGGAAGTAGAAAGAATACATGCATGTCCGAATGATTGTATCCTGTACCGTAAAGAGTATGCTAGCTTAAATGTTTATCCGGTGTGCAAAGCATCCCGATACAACCGTAAAAATGACTCTGATGATAGAAAGGGCATCGAGGTGAAGCAAGGACGTCCTGCTAATGTGTTGTGGTATCTTCATGTAATCCCCCATTTGAAGCGTTTATTTGCAAACCACAAGGATGCAAGATTGATGCGTTGGCACTTGGAGCAGCGTAAGAAAGACGGAATGATAAGACATGTTGTTGAATCTGCCCAATGGAGAAACATCGATAGGATGTTTGTAGATTTCGGTGTGGAACCAAGAAATATAAGGTTTATGTTGAGTACAGATAGAATGAAACATTTTGGTAACATAAGCAGCCGACATAGCACCTGGCCCGTGACTCTATGCATGCATAACCTTCCTCCTTGGCTGTGTATGAAGCGGAAGTATATTTTAATGTCACTACTTATCCAAGGGCTGAAGCAACCTGGCAACGATATTGATGTGTTCTTAGCACCATTGGTAGAAGATCTTGCAATACTGTAGAACGAAGGGGTACATGTATGGGATACGGACAAACGAGAGAACTTTACTCTACGTGCTATGTTGTTCTGCACCATTAATGATTTTTCGGCCCTTGGTAACCTGTCAGGGTTGAGTACAAAAGGAGCCAAAGCGTGTTCGCACTGCTTAGATTATACGGAGAGTGTGTGGTTGAACAACTCGTGTAAAACTGTGTACATACGTCACCGTAGGTTCCTTCCAAGGTATCACCCATACCGCAAGATGAAGAAACAATTTGATGGAAAAAAAAAGAAGATGACTCAGTACCAAGACATTTTAGCGGGAAAGAGGTGTATGATATGGTCAAGAATATAAACGTTGTGCTTGGAAAGGGGCGTAAATTGAGGAAGAATATGTGGAAAAAAGATCAATATTTTAGAACTTACCTTATTGGGAGCACTTGGAAGTTCGCAATTGCATCGATGTCATGCACGTAGAGAATAATGTATATGACAGTTTGATTGGTCTCTTACTGAACATTCCTGATAAAACTAAGGATTGTGTTAACGCAAGGCGTGTCTTGGTCGCTATAAACATCAGGACCGAGTTAACACCGATAGAGACCGATATAGGCCAGACATAACTTCCTCCAGCTTACTACACTCTGTCTAAGTCCGAGAGAACTGAACTGTGCTAATCCTTACATGGTGTGAAAGTTCCATCCGGTGACTCCACCAGTACGAAGAAACTTGTTTCCATGGAACATTTGAAATTAATTGGCATGAAGTCCCACGACTGTCATGTGCTAATGACACAAATGCTACCTGTTGCAATTAGAAGTATTTTGCCGAACAAGGTTCGAGTGACAATCATAAGATTATGTTATTTCTTTAACGCAATTGCTCAGAAGGTCATTGATCCCGATGGACTAGATGCTCTGCAAACCGAGGTGGTGACAACTCTACGTTATCTAGAAATGTATTTCCCTTCATCATTTTTTGATATCATGGTCCATCTCATTGTCCACCTTGTGAAAGAGATAAAAATATGTGGCCCCGTGTTTCTACGTCATATGTACCCTTTCGAGAGGTATATGGGAATTTTCAAGTCCTATGTACGCAATCGATCTCGACCGGAGGGTAGTATCATTGAAGGTTATACAACAGAAGATGTCATTGAATTCTGCATCGGCTACATGGCTCAGGTCGATCCGATAGGTGTACCTGTATCTCATCACGAGGGAAGGCTAGAGGGTATCGGGACTATCGGAAGGAAAGCAATAACTTCGGATCAAAATACGTATGCTCAAACCCATTTCACGGTTTTACAACACATCACTGAAGTGACCCCATATATTGAAGAGCACAAGGACATGCTACGTCAAAAGAATGCAGGCTAGTCAGAAGTTTGGATCACGAGACAACACAACCGTCAGTTCAACGAATGGTTGAAGGCGCAATTGACTAGGAAGTCGTCAAGTGAAATACTACAATGGTTGGCAAAATGGCCAAAATTTATAATTGTGACATGGCAAGAATACGACATTAATGGATACACATTTTATACAACAGATCAGGATAAAAAGAGCATAGTGCAGAACTCAGGTGTCCGCATAGATGCCTATGATGCGCACGTTAGTACCGCTGGCACAAGCTCGTACTACGGGTTTATAGAGGAGATTTGGGAGCTTGACTACGTAATTTTCAAGATTCCTCTATTTCGGTGCCGTTGGGTCCATCTCCCACGGGGTGTAAAAGTCGACAAGTACAGTGTCACTACCGTGGACATCGAATGTGTATGATACAAAGACGAACCACTCGTACTCGCGAGGCAAGTTGTTCAAGTATTTTATGTAACCGACCCGGCAAATAAGAAGCGCCATGTAGTTCTTCAGGGAAAAAGAAGGATTGTCGGAGTTGAGAATGTTGTGGATGAGGAAGAGTACAATAAATTTGATGATTTGCCTCCATTCGGAGATGGCATCAGGCTCGAGGAAGAACAAGGCGATGAAACAAGTTATATGCGTGTCGATCATCGTGAAGGACTTTATTTAAAATGAAATAGCTATATGTAATAAATGTAACTATATATGCTTTATTGTAATTGTAAAATGACTCAGGAACTGTGATGTATTTGTGAATTTACATTTATATATATGGGTGAATTGAATGCTGGTAGGTGTAGTTATATTCATTACATTCTGTGAGGTCTTATTGAATGCTGGTAGTGTAGTTACAATAGCCAACCGGCAAAGGCTTACAGCCAACGGGCAAAGCCTTATTACAGACGATTATAAGTTGAGAACCGTCTGTGATAGTTATCACAGACGGTTCTCAACTTATAACCGTCTGTGATATTATATTATCACAGACGATTTAATTATAGAACCTCTATAACAGACGGTTCCTTTACGGAACCGTCTATGATAGTTTTCCTTATAAATACCCACAGCTAGGGCACAGATTCCGTACTCACGCACTCTAGATCTCCAGCGCCCCTGGTATATTATTGCTCTCTCGCGCCGCCCTTCTCTCCCGACGCCGCCGCCGCCGCCGGTCGCTCCCGACGCAGCTCCCTCCCGCCGTCGCTCCCTCCCGACGCCGCTCCCTTCCCCGACTCCGGTGCCCTCCTCCCCCGACGCCGCTCCCTCCCCGAGCCTGGTGCCCTCCTTCCCCGACGCCGCTCCCTCCCCCAAGCCCGGTGCCCCTCCGACTCTAGCTCCCTCCTCCCCCGCGAGCCCGGCGCCCTCCTCCTCCGACTCCGGTGCCCTCTTCCCCCGACTCTAGCTAGGTTTTAGATTTGTTTCATGTAGTTATTTCATGTTTCATATAGAATAATGAAGATACGTTATTCATATTTCATGTTTCATATATTGATATATATGCTACATTGTCATATTGATATATATCTTACATTGTCATATTGATATGTATATATATTGATATGTGTGTGTATATATATATATATGCTATATTGTAATATTCATATATATGCTGGCCGAATTTACACATGCTGGATTGATGAATATGTTAAATTCATTTGTCATTTGTATTTGGATATGTGTTATATTTCAAATGGTATGTTCAATTCATATGATTACATACATGTTATAATATTTGTATTTCGATTGATGTCATCTTTGTGCTCACATAGTCATACTAGAATTATATTGCTATATATGAATTATTAGCAGCTATAGCTAGAGATATACCACACCTCACTGCGTCCACATAGTCATCCAAAAATATATGTCACATAGACCTTCAAAGGGCATGAAGCTAGTGACACACTCTAGTGTATCGGGTTCAATGAACTGGATACACTGGTTTGTGTCATTTGCTTCATAGAACTTTGTTTAAGCCCACACCTCACTGCGTCCACACAGTCGTCCAAAAAGTTTTAGTACATGCCACATAGACCTTCAAAGGGTATGAAGCTAGTGATACACTCCAGTGTATCGGGTTCAATGAACTTGATACACTGGTTTGTGTCATTTGCTTCATAGAACTTTGTTTAGGTCCACACCTCACTGCGTCCACACAGTCGTCCAAAATTTTTTAGTACATGCCATATAGACCTTCAAAGGGTATGAAGCTAGTGACACACTCTAGTGTATCGGTTTCAATGAACTTGATACACTGATTTGTGTCATTTGCTTTATAGAACTTTGTTTAGGCCCACACCTCACTGCGTCCACACAGTTGTCCAAAAATTTTTAGTACATGCCACATAGACCTTCAAAGGGCATGAAGCTAGTGACACACTCTAGTGTATCGGTTTCAATGAACTTGATACACTAGTTTGTGTCATTTGCTTCATAGAACTTTATTTAGGCCCACACCTCACTGCGTCCACACAGTTGTCCAAAAATTTTTAGTACATACCACATAGACCTTCAAAGGGCATGAAGCTAGTGACACACTCCAGTGTATCCGCTTCAATGAAGTTGATACACTGGTTTGTGTCATTTGCTTCATAGAACTTTGTTTAGGCCCACACCTAACTGCGTCCAGACAGTCGTTCAAAACTTTTTAGTATATGCTGCACTTGTTAGCTACAAGGTCTATTTGGAAGGCCCATAGCTCACTGTAGTTAATTTTTTTCTTAGAAGAGTGATGGCGTCCTCACAGTCTTTATCGTCGTCATCTGGGTCTCACGCTCCCAAGATTGGGAAAACTAAGCGTGGCCGAGGAGTATCGAAAAGGCCAGATGGCCGAATGACCATCACGATGGTCTCTCCGGATGGGGTCTCTCTGCAACCGAAGAAAGCAGTGGCATCATTTCGGAGTACCTGCGGGATAATTGGAAGGGAACGGGTCCCTATCACCATAGCAAGCTGGACAGAGTTGTCAATTGATCACAAAAATCACCTATGGGAGGAAGTTACAAATTCGTTCGATATCCCAACAGAAGTACAGGGACTCGTGCGACGGCACGCGCTCCTCGTAATGGGAAAAGTATGAAAGAATTTTAAGAGCACTGTTGTGATGCGGTACGTGGCCAAGGATCTCACGCCCTTCACGAAGTATCCTTTCGTGTCGTCGGAAACATGAGAGGCCTTTGTGCAGATGAAGACAACGACCGAATTTGAACAACAAAGTACGGTGCACAAGGCTATCCAATCACAAAACACTCACCCTCACAGACTCGGCACCGCTGGGTACGCGGGTAAAATCCCGCAGTGGAGGATGTAGGACGAGGTCGCACTCCGATCGGAGGCCCCCCCCACCATTTGCCGGGATCGCAAACGAGCGCGCTCGAAACTGGTTAAGAGTGAGGTCATCAACCACATCTTCGGGTGTCTCTTTCAAAAACCCCGCAGATGAGAAAGTGTCCCAACGCCTGATAAGATATGTTAAACTACATAGTTGTTAACACCTCTTGAACTTCATAGGTTCAAAAATAACATAATTAATTGACTCTTGCAGCAATCACTGACTACCGAATCTTCTCGTGGATCCTTTCAAGAATACAGGGAGAGAGATTTACTATCACAAGCCTTGGAAAACAAGGAGCACCCAGGTCGCACATGAGGCTTGGGGGTTTACATATCTTGGAAGCACGGATTTCCAGATTACTCCAAGACATATAGGAGTAGGAAGATATCCAAGGTGTACCACAACGACCAAATAAAACAGGAGCTTCGTGCTCAACTTTAGGAACAACTATCTGCCTCACTTCAACAGCAGACTGCCTCACTTTGAGGAGAGATAGATTCATTGAGGGAAGAACTGAGACAAGTCTGCAACCAATCGCAACCCACCCCTACTACTGCGGTACCCAGTCCCCCTCAACGTCGCAGTAGCTACGCGTCCACACCAATTACTGAACATAGCGACGTCCACTTACCTATCGATGACATTCAGGTAATGCACCTCTTTAGAATGCTGCATAGATCTCTCTGGTGGATGCCTTAACTCATCTTGTGTCGTCATGTAGGGGCCCATGCCTTGCATCCTCAGAGTCAGGTTTGTTGGCTCTATTCCCGTTAACGTTGGGCGAGGGATGGCGTATCCATTGCTGTCAAGTACGCTGGTGCACGGTGTACAAGTAGAGACCGATTTCATAAAGGTCCAGGTGGACATGATTAATGATATTTTTAAGATCGTCCCTCTTGAGAAGCCCCCAAACAAAGAGATTAAAACATTAGGGGATGCTGTCCATACATTCGTTCAGTGGCCTAAGAGGGACATTGCCCTCGACTTGTCCGTGCCACGATCTCCACATCCAGTGTCCCAAGAGGGACATCACCCTGGACCTGTCACATCGGCTCCGGTGGCTCCACCTCCAGCTTCGGTTCAGAAGCCTGTTGCATCGGCTCCCGCCGAGACGCCACCGAGACCGTCTCGTAAGCGAGGCTCTAAGACTCAAGGGAAGAAAAATAAGGCTCCCATGACATGGAAATTCACTCTAGAAGTGTCGTTGGTCCCTGAGTCACAATTACCCAGACTTGGCATGATTTGCAATACATTGCATGCCTGGTACATGCAGAAGTCTAACATGAAGCCAATCCGGCAGAGTGCATTCACTGTGAAATATACGGAGCAGCATTTCCTCCACGACACAGGCTACATCGTCGTGACATTCGAAGACTTATTTTTACTATTCAATCTCGACGAACTCGACGCCTCGCTTCTACGCTGCTGGACACTGTAAGTGTACTGTACAATGAAGTTCTACATTCATATTATACCGATAAATATCCTTACTCTTTCCTTATGTATAGATCCATGATCCAACAAGTCCGACGATCGCGACAACCGGTGGGTTTCCTCGACCCTCACTTGGTCTTCGATCCAGTTATCAAAGATAATGAATCCTTCGTGCAAGATTACATAACGAAGGGATTGCTTGCTCACATCGACAAGGAGTACATCATGTTTCCTTTCAACCAAGGATAAGTGCTTCACTAGTTGCCACACATGTTTTATTTGTACTTTACATGCAGCATGAACTTAAGATTAATCACTATGGTGTGTACTTGACTAGGTAACACTGGATTTTGATTGTGATTATACCAAAGTGGAGCAAGGTAATATACCTTGATTCCCTACTTAGGAGAAACCACGACTTCAGTCGTGTGCAAGAAGTACTTAACAAGTAAACTCATTTCCTCTATACATAACTCTATTGTAATATTTCCTTCGTTTGCAACGGCCGAGGCTAACTTTTTTGAATCACGTAGGTCGTTTGCCGCTTATGTTGCCCACGGAGGAAGACACGACAAATCCAGTGACACGCTGTGACACAACACGCGATTTCTGGTACCCGCTACAACACAACAATCCTACATCACACTTTGTTATAATGCCTCTAGAATTGACAATACCTATGTACGTAATGCTATTTTTGAAGTGCCACCAGCAACTACAGAGCAATGTATGTGGATTCTACGTTTGCCGCCATATGAAGGAAATCATTGATAGTAAGATCAATGATCCAGAGGTTTGTCATGTCCTTGCAATAATTATTATTTTTTGATTATATATGTATATATACACACACATGCTAATTAATGACTTATTGCTCCTCGCGACAGCGGGTGGACTTCGACGTAAGTACATATGATCTTGACCAACTCGTCGAAATTCGTGCAACACTCTCCGGGTTCTTACTAGAACAATGTATAAACAAGGTTGGAGAGTTCTACCCCAGCAATGGTGATAATTAGATGTTGAAACATTGGATGCAATTGTACAAATCACTCAGTTGTGTGCTTAATCAAACAATTCATTTGCCAGAACAGTGTAACGATTTTCATTCTATATTTGTATGTGATCTGTTGACCGTTTGTTACATTTGTAATTCACTTTGAGTTGCAATTAACTTATCTGTGTAACTTTGAGTTGCAATGTATATGATTTATTTGTCAGATCTGTGTAATCTGCAATGTATGTGATTCTATATATGTTGTAATCTTGTTGCTTGATTTCAGAGGACATGGCTAGCATATCCTGAGGTTAGCCAAAAAATAGCAAATAAAACTGTTGTTGCAATTGCTATCACAGATGGTTCGTTGTTGAAAACCGTCTGTGATAGTCTACTTTCACAGACGGTTAAAAACAACAATCGTCTGTGATACACACAATATCATAGACAGTTCTTGTTCCTAACCATCTGTGATACACACAATATCACAGACGGTTTGTGTCACACAGACGGTGATATTGTGTGTATCACAGACGGTTAGGAACAAGAACCGTCTGTGATATTGTGTGTATCACAGACGGTTGTTGTTTTTAATCATCTGTGAAAGTAGACTATCACAGACGGTTGTTTGCAAAAACCGTATGTAATGTAAGTTATCACAGACGGCTCCCGAGCCATCTGTGATAACCACCTATTATCACTAACACATAAAAACAAACGGCTCGAAAATTGTCTATGATGACGGTTCCGAACCATCTGTGATAGGCCTGTCTGTAGCAGTGCCTGTCCTCCATATTGTGGTTGGAGGAGCGTGTTAGAGCTACGTGCGTTGGTTGCGTGGAAATATTTATAGGGCCTCTTGAATATGGGCGATGGACTTGACGCACGTCAATTGTGTGGTGTGCAAGCTATGGTATTTTTTATCCGAAAAGCTAGTGGCACTACGCTATCACCTTGGTCTAAAAAAGGCTGATTGGAGTGTTGTCACTTCGGGCTAAGAAAGGTGGTGGCAATGTGCAATCACCTCTGTCTAAATAAGGGTTGATCGGAGTATTGTCACTTTGGGCTGAAAAAGGAGGTGGCATAGTGTTGTCATTTCTAATAGAAAGGCTATGAACTCGCCTTGTTGTGATGCATGGCGTTACCATAACCCCTTCAATGCACTGCTAAGAAGGGGTCTCTATTTTGTAGTTAGAGCACAAATCATGTAATAGACTAACTTAACAAAGAAACCAAAACAACGAGGAGCATAACACCCTAAATATGATAGCACTTGGCAAACACATATCAACTTATTACAAGGACCAACTAACTATAAGGAACCTCCACGTTGTTCCTCCTCGGTGCTACCCTACAAATGGTGCTAGCCCTGGGCTGACGTGGTGTGATGTGATTGACCCCTCAAGCACGTACCACAGAAGCATGTGACGACCCCTAGACCATGTTGTTCCTCGCCCTCCCGCACAACGTTAGCAAGACGATGCACTTGGCCTTGTCACTGATCCAGCCAAGAGCAGCTCTAAGCCCACCTTCCCTAATGCTAGACATCAGAGAGGTCAAGTCTTCGTGAACCTCTCTAGTGAGATCGCTCTATACGACAAGGAAGACATGCTAGAATCAATGTGACTGTAAGGAATCGAATATACAAAATGGCGACAGAGGGTGCGAAGGCCTCTATCGCCATTTCAATTGACGATTGGTTTCTTTGTTGCCAATTGAAATAGTCAGTCACCAGTTGAAATAGCGATAGATGTCGTGATGCTGATGTGACACTCTGTCATCCATATGTTTGATGACAGAGCTTCTATCGCCATTTCAAATGGTGAGAGAAGCTATGTCCTAAATTCAAATGGTGACAGAGACCCTATCACCATTTCAAATGGTAACAAAAGGTTATTTATCTAATTAAGCAATGATATACTAATGTAATATTAATAAATATATGTATTATTTAGAAAAATCCCAAGGACTAAGGGTGTGTTTGGTTGGCAGTATCCTCGAGGGATTAAAGGGATCCTTCAGTAATCCTGCGAGATTAACTTATTTGGTAAAACAACCAGTAATTTGAACCAAAAATCCAGGATTACCTTAGGAACCAGATTACCATCAATTCTTTTCCCATACAAAAGGATGTCTATCATAGATAAACAAGAGAAACAAGAAATCAAATTTCACATTGCATTTTTATCATTTGCTTTAATTTGTCATAGACAAATTTTGACTTTGAGAAATCAAAATTCAAATTTAAAAACATTTTTTCAACATAGGAATTTTGAAACCAAAATATCAAAATTTCAATCCTGAATTTTGAATATTAAATTTAGACAATTTAAATTTCAAAATTCAAAATGTCACATTTGGATATCAAAATTCCATTTTTTTTTTGAAATTTTGAATCTAAAATTTTATTTTTTTGACTTTTGGATTTCAAAAATTCAAGTTCCAAGAATTTAAATTTTATAAATTTGAATTTTTTAAATTTCAAATTTTGAACTTAGACTTTGAAATTCTAAGAATTTAAATTCCAAAACTCAAAATTTGAATTTTTAAAATCCAAAATTTGACCTTTTGAATCATGAGAATTGAAATTTTGAATGTTGTAGTTTTAAAATGTGAGAATTGAAATTGTAAAATTTAATTTTTTTTGTTTTAATTTAAAAGTTGTAATTGTTAACCTTCAAGGTTTGAAATTCTTAGTCCTGTAATTTAAATTTGTTGACTTGCTCGTTTGAGTTATAAAATGTTTGAACTATTTAGAAAACCATTTCATAGTTTCCTTCAAACCACCCAATGGCCTGAAAGGAAACTAATGCTTACAGAACTCTTTGAGCAGCTGGGTAATGAAGAACAAGGTGAGCAAATATGAATTTCATACATTTTACAACGACATGAATGCTAAGATTTGTAAATATGCACTAGATTGAGAACTAGTTTGCTCCTTTCTCTACAGAACTATGGTTTCGTTCTTGTGCGTAATGACCAATGTTTTGTGGAAATTCTCGTATGCAGCACATTGAATACCAAGCCAAGATGATGTTTGAGTAAGATATGAAGGAATTAGCAACATATATTTAGTTTTCATCTGCAAATACTTAGACTATACCATGCATGAGATTTATGGAGATTTATGAATGCTCACTTGACACACTTATGTTTTTGTGGATCTTTGATTGTTGTGTGAAGATTTATATGTAACTTTGTAGGCCTTCGATTGATGTAGACTATTGGTGCAAACATGTCTATCTGGGGCTGAATATGGATTAGCTCATATTTCTGGAAACAGTTAAATTAGTTTGATTTTATTGTATTTTTTTTACCAATCTCTTTTTCCTGACGATATTATTGAACCCGATAGGGAAATAACACATGCCCTGACGGTACTAACTGACAGCAAATATATCCGTGATGGTTTTCCTAACGGTTTGCTGTCAGGGATATGTCTACTAAAAGTACCCGGTGTGAAAACATTTTTCTGTCGGTGACCGTCAGGGCATACCGTCGCAAAAGGTCTCGAGTCTGGTTGTGCATATGAATGGAATCATGCACGCACGGCTGCGGTGTTCTGAGTGGTTGTGGCAGTGATACTAGCTCTACTATCAAAATTATTTCTCTCCTTATATACGTTCATTAATACATGACATGCATGCATCCAACAGGGGCGTTCATTGCCCTATTCAAGGATTGCGATGCCCCAGCGATACCATACAATCAACGGTTCATCTACACCAATCTGCACCCGGCAATTGTACTGTTGCACTAGCTGCAATGGACAAGCCCTTCTTAACCTCTACACATCATTATACTAATTGATCAATCATCACCCAAGACTCCAAGTAGTGTAATACTGTCATCAGTCACCAAGTCATCAGTGATCAAGTGTAAGAAATACAGTTAAGGACGTACCCTCAATTTGTATAAATGATTGGGTCGTTGCTCCTGTCCTAGTAATAGAAAAGGTGCAAAGTGTTACGTAGAAGTGGCATCTTTTGACCTGACGCCTGCCCAAAACTTTTTCCAATAATTTCTAAGGGATTACGTATCCTCATAAAAAATAATACCGAATAATGTTATCTTAATGTTTTAGTTGAGTAGATAAGAGAAGCAAATAAGAAATGCATAGTTTGTGCATCCAACTATATATCTCACAAAATAAACTATATATATGAACAAAAAAAGGAAAGAAAAAATGCATCAAATTATATAATACAAGTAACAAAATACTAAAATTGGAAAATGGAATATTATTTTCAAAGACATGATGGGGCACAAGAGAACAAGAAATTGTTCTACTGTTTGGCCATGGATAGCTGCCAAGTAACACCCTGTTACACAGAGCGAGACAATTCGTCCGGATCGTACTTGCCTACTCGGAATGTGTTGTAGAGATAGTACTGGGAGGTTACGGCGGCCTTCAGAGTAGCGATGGATTCTAATTTTTAGTTAAAATTTTACTGTAACTGATTTATTTTTTTATTGTAACTGAGTTGGTTTATTAGACATAATTAAATTTTAAAAAATAAAAAGACATGTTAACCTATCACGTACAATACAAAGGAATACAGGAAAAAAATAAAACATAAAAAAACAAAAAAAAACAGAAACAAACAAAAAAAGGAACAGTGAAGCAAAAGCCCACAGCAATCGCGCAGCGGAACGCGCAGCTCACTTGAGTAAGACCTAATATTTCAGGGGTCCCCAATTAGACTTAATAAATTATAGCTTATTGCTAAACTTTATTGCAATTGGTTTATTTCACATGCTGTAGTTAATAATAGTTTATTTGATATAATTAATTTAAAAATAGAAAAAACATGTTAACCTATCACATAAAATACAAACGAATGCGAGAAAAAAACCGCAAAAAAAACTCAAAAAATCAAAAAAAGATAGAAATTAAAAATAGTGAAACATAAATTAGAAACTTAAATCGAAATAAACAGGCCCTTAATCCGATGTTTCCTTCGTTGAAACATGTAAGCCATGCAAACCTAGCTAGCTTGACACAGATTAAGTTGCCATGAATGCAACTCATCTGAAAGTCATTACCATATTAATTGATGCCATATCCTGTGTGTCGATATTCTATCCTCACGTACTAAAATGTTTTGACACAACTATTCACGAAACTCGAATGGATCGATCGTCCGGATTGTATGGGTTGGGTAGGTGTAAATCAAGAGTAGGATTAGCTTTGTGTGATGTGGCTCGATCGCACATGCATGCCCAAACTCAATTTACGAATAAGATAATCTACGATGATTGTTGTTGAGGAACCCTCGCTGGCGACCAGTCCGAGCAATTTCTCTGTTTAGAACAAGAACGAATCAATCACAAAGCGACAGAATAATAGATTGAACACAGAGAGAGGTAGAGAGAACTCCTGGTCTTTCTTTATTGCTTCAATTCAATAGGGTACAAAATCAGCCATATACCTTTCTATTTATAGGAGAGAGTGAGGTGCCCATTATGGATAATGACTCATTTAAACGGAAAGAATCCGTTTAAACGGGAAACCTTATCCCTGATTTCCTAATACTCCCCCTTGGGCACTCATCCGACATACTCATGCCTCGTTAAAACTCCATAAAAATCCAGTGCGAAAAATTTGGAAAAAGAGTACATGATGCATGTTATGCTGCGATTGCACGAATTGCCTCATTAAAAACCTTGACCGAGAAACTTCAGGAAAACTCATCAAGGGAAAAAGAGTACAATTCACCCAACTTCATTTAGTCTTCAGGACTTTTATTCTTTGGGTACTTGATCTTCAGGATCAAGATTTATTAACGGACTTGAGAGAATTCTCCTCTTGAATTCTGCACTTCTCTAAGTCTCATCATACCGATCCCTCGCACGCATCTTTCAAAGTTAGATACGGGGAGTGACTTTGTGAATAAATCTGCTAGATTTTCACAAGACTTAGTATGCAGTACTTTAATCTCGTCCATCTTTTGCAATTCATGAGCATAGAAGAACTTGGGGTTAATATGCTTTGTGAGATGACTCTTCACATAGCCCGTTTGTACTTGTGCAATGCAAGCGGCATTATCTTCATAGATAATTGTGGGGGTTTGCACAATGTTCATCCCACATGACTGCTGGATGTGGTGAACCATTCGGCGTAGCCAAGCACATTCACGTGCGGCTTCGTACAGCGCTATTATTTCTGAGTGATTCGTCGAGGTAGCTACAAGACTTTGCTTAGACGATTTTCAGGAAATTGCAGTTCCACCACACAGGAATACATAGCCTGTTTGTGACTTTGCGGTATGCGGTCGACAGTACCCAAAGATCTGCATAGCCAATCAAGTTCAGATCTTGATTCTTTCTGTAGAACAATCCAAGGTCCTTACTTCCTTGGAGATATCGGAAGATGTCCTTTATGCCCTGCCAATGCCTTTTGGTGGGCTCTGCACTATACCTTGCTAACAGGTTCACAACAAAAGCAATATCCGGTCTAGTGCAGTTTGCTAAGTACATGAGTGCTCCAACTGCACTCAAATATGGGAATTCCGGTCCCAGGACTTCCTCCCCCTCTTCTCTAGGTCGGAAAGGATCTTTTTCTTGATGCAAAGATCTCCTGATCATCGGTACTTTTGATGGGAATGCTTTCTCAAAGCCGAATCTTTCTAACACCTTCTGGATGTAGGTCGACTGATGTACTAAGACTCCTCCAGGGACATGCTCAAGCTGCAGGCCTAAACAGAACTTGGTCTTGCCCAAGTCTTTCATTTCAAACTCTGACTCCAAGTAGGAGCTTGCTTCTTTTATATCATCCACTGTCCCGATGATATTCAGATCATCTACATACACTGAGATTATACAGAATCCATTCTGGGATCGCCGTATAAATACACAAGGACAGTCTTCATTGTTCGTGTAGCCTTTCTTGCAGAGAAAGTCGCTTAAGCGATTATACCACATTCGCGGATTGCTTCATCCATACAGGACTTTCTAAGCTTCACACTGTACAGATTTCTATTTGCTCTATCTTGGTTTGGGAGAGGAATTCCTTCAGGGACCTTCATATAAATCTCTGAATCCAAGTTACCAAAAAGGTATGCAGTTACAACATCCATCAATTTCATTTCTAAATTCAAGTTCACTGCCATTGAGATCAAGTATCTAAAGGTAATTCCACTCATGACTGGAGAGTAGGTTTCTTCATAATCAACTCCGGGACGTTGAGTGAAACCTGTGCTACCAAATTGCTTTGTATCTCACTACTTCGTTTCTTTCATTTCTCTTTCGAACAAATACCCACTTGTGCCCTACGGGGTGCACATGGGGAGGAGTGCGGCATACAGACCCAAACACTTCTCTTTTGTTCAGAGATAGCAATTCGGTTGCTATTGCCTTCTTCCAATTTTCCCAATCTGATCTTTTCTTACATTCAGCGAGTGATGCAGGTTCGGGATCAAGATCAATGATTGTGGCAATTTTCTTTGCGAAGTAGATATCGACATTGGCTGTTGTCCTATTTAGGGACTCTCCCGTGTGCACATAATTTATAGCTATTTCTTCATGAGTTGCTTCTTCTGGAGCTTCATCTTGCGAATCGCTTCTTTCCATTGCGGTGGCAAGTCTCTTTAGTTTTTCGCTCGATGTGTGCGCACACATCCATACCGATGGGGATATTCAGATCCGTATGTCCTTTTCAACAGTGTCATACTTGTGCGAGTCTCAACCGCTCCTTCTCATTCTCGGGGACTTGGTGATCGGCTGTGATAAGTCATTCTTATCCTTTTTCGCCAGACGTCCCCGGTTACTTTGGATTCGAGGGGCCAGAGTTCTCGTCCTTTTATTCTGAGGCCTTTGGACGGGATTAGGAATATCTTCAATTTTCTTTGGTATTTCAACCCTCTCCGGTGCATTGCGTGCTGGCATATGCGACTTAGTTACGCTCTTCAAATCACTAAAGTGATCAGGCAGTTGATTTGCTAATGCTTTCAAATCGATGATCTTCTGGACCTCTTTTTCAGTTTCACTAGTGCGCGGGTCATGTGCAGGAATTCCCGTGGCTTCCCACGTAATTTCCCGACATTTTTCATCAACGGGTTGATTTCCTCCCCCTAATGTCGGAAAATTATCCTCATCAAAAATGCAACAATGGCGGCAAGATGCAAATCTCCGACATGGGTTCCAAATACCTGATTATGGATGCAGTCTCATAACCAACGTATATCCCAGTCTTACGGAGAGGGCCCATTGCAATTCGCTGTGAAGGGTGTATAGGTACATAAACCTTGCATCCAAACCTTCTGAGATGAGAAATTTTTGGTGGTGACCCTTGCGCTAGTTGTATAGGTGAATGGATGTTGTAGGCCGAAGGTTTAAAGTTGATGAGATTCGCTGCATGTAGGACTGCATGTCCCCAACATGTAGCTGGCAAATTACAATTCTGCAAAAGTGGTCGGGCAATAAATTTAATTTTCTTAATCAATGCCTCTGCCAAACCATTCTGGGTATGGACATGCGGTACCGAATGCTCAACTGCAATCCCCATCGCCATGCAATAATCATCAAATGCCTTTGAAGTAAATTCTCCGGCATTGTCCATTCTAATGGACTTGATGTGATGATCAGGGAACACATTTCTGATGCGAATGATCTGCGAGATCAATTTGACAAAAGTATAGTTTCTTGTGGATAATAAACCCACATATGACCACTTTGAGGAAGCATCAATGAGCACCATGAAATACCTAAATGGCCCTGAGATGGGCTGAATAGGACCGCAAATGTCTCCCTGGATGCGTTCCAGGAATGCAGGGACTTCATCCTTCATTTTCAGAGTGAAGGGTCTAATAATTAATTTCCCGGTGGCACATGCAGGGCACACAAAATCTTCATGATTCGGGAAATTCTTCACACTAATATTATGCCCGTGAGAATTGTTAATTATATTTCTCATCATCCTAAAACCTGGGTGGCCTAATCTGTCAAGCCAGAGACAGAATAGTTCAGAGCTTCTGAATACTGTCTTCAGGACAGTGTACGCTGCAGGCGCCTTAATGTTGGTATAATATAGCCCAGTTTCTAGTGAATGAAGTTTTTCTAATACCCTTCTTCAGTCTCAACGTGGAAACCATTTGCGCGAATATCTTTAAAGCTTAAGAGGGTTCTAGTCGAATCTGGGTATAATAATGCGTCTTCAATGACCAAAGTTGTGCCCATGGAAAGTATAATTGTGGCTCTTCCGAAACCAATTATACATGCATCGCTTCCGGCGATTGTCGTAAGGCTACCATTGCTCTTACGAATCGACTGAAAATACTTAGTCTCTTTTAAGATGGTATTCGTGGTACCACTGTCGGTAAGGCATACTTCCTCCATAGAGCGCCACACGTGCTCTAATATAAGGTATTTTATTAATATTTATTGGAATACATACAACACATAAATAAAACACGCAAATATTAGAACATATCATGTCATTGTAAATTGAATAAATGAATGAATTATTCCAAAATCATCCAACCATCACGAGAAAATAAAACTAAAGTACCATCCATGCAAGTTCTAATTTGTCCATTTAATGCAAAATAAATGACAATTAACGTCTCATACATTCTGTGCATCAGACGGAATCAACTAGAAAATCGTTGACTTCTTCGGCTATCTTTTCAGGCGTGATGTTCACTTCGAGAGAAATCATGAAGGTGGCTGCCTCTAAGTCGTAAGGGGGTGCTGCTGTCGGGATGGACTCAACTTCCATCATTTCAGGCAGCTGCTCAATATGCTCCCCCTCAACTGCTGCAAAGTGAGCTTCAAGCTGCCCTTTGCTATTCTTCTTCTGGGTTTGGTGGGCATCAATGACATGCTGCGGTGCTTTGCAAATCTGCGACCAATGCCCCCACTTGCCACATTTGTAGCAACCTTGGTTCTGCTGGCCATAAGGTTTGCCACTCTCCTTAGCCCTTTTGTCACTTGGAGCATCTAACTTGCCTTGCTGGGCAACGGTCTTACCCTTCTTTCCCCTTCTTTTCATTAAGGGTTTTCGCACCTTGTAACTTCCAGCGTTGGCTTCACGGCCAGCGGAGCTACCTAGTGGCTGAGAGACGTAGTTCTTGCGGAGAAGTTCATCCTGAGCCTCCGCAACCTGCATCATATCAATCAATTCGACGTACTCCTTGTAGCCGTCTTGACGATAGTTGCGGCGCATCGCATAAAGATTGGGGTGAAAGGTGATGTGGTCTTCTCAATCTTTTGCTCATCTGTGATCTGCTTGCCACAGAGTTGAAGATTGGTACAAATTCTGTGCAAGGCAGAATTGTACTCCCCGACCGTCTTGAAATCGGCAAACCTTAGTCCGATCCACTCCTGCTCTGCTTGAGGAAGAATGGTGTACTTTAGCCTCTCAAACCGCTTCTTGAGTGCGGTCCAGAGTGCTAGCGCGCTTTTCTCTGCCATATACTCATTCTTGAGAGTAATGCAGAAGTGGTGCCTGAGAAAATGAAGTGCCTGATCATTTTCCTCAAGTGTAGGTTTGGCGTCATGCCGTCCGCCAATTCCAATAGCTGCGCGGAGCTTCCTAGCTCCAAGTACTATCTCGACATCGGATGCCCACGTCAGATAGTTCTTGCCATACTGGGCAAGCTTCTCGAACTCCCGGTTCGTGATACCAGTCATCTACATGTGATGAATGGAACATATAAGTTTACTTCAGGTAAACATGCATGAAATTATTTACTGCAGGTAAATAAATGGTACAATAAATTCTCGTAATGTTTCATAAATTTATATGCATTTTTCACAATTTACTGCTAATTTTCAGTGATTAAAAGCAATTTAAAGAATTACAATTAATCAAAACAGTAAATAAATACAAAAAATATATAAACAATAATGGCATAAATAAACAAGCTTCAAATGCTGAAAATAATGCAAAATTCGGGTTCCCGAGACCCTTTTATGCTCGAATACAAATTTTCAGCAATTTCTGGTATTTCTGGGGCTTCTACGCAAATTTTCAGTTCAGAGAAAAAATTGCGTAATTTCCAAATTTTCTACGGTATTTCCCGCCGGGCCCCCTTTTTTCTTTTTTCTTTTTTCTTTTCTTTTGGCCCACTTCCTTTTTTTTTTCTTCACCCGGCCGGCCCACTCTTTTTCCCCTCCACCCGGTCGGCCCACTTCGGCCCATTCCAGCCGGCTCTCAAGGGGCAGGGGTAGGGTTTCCCCTACCCTCACGCTGCGCGGCGGCGGGCGGCGCGGCGCGCACGAGACGGCGGCGGCGGCCGACGCAGAAGACGCAGCGCAAAGGCGCGGCGCGCACGCGCGAGGCCGCAGCAGCGCGCGGCGCGGCGCGGCGGCAGGCCGGCCAGCGCGCGCGGAGGCGCGCCAGCGGCGCGGTGGCGACGGCCGCGGCGCGGCGCGGAGGCGCCAGCGGCCGCGCGAGCCGCGCGCGCGCGCGCTGCGGGAGGCGGCGATGGCAAGGCGCGCGCGCAAGAAAGCCGGAGGCGCCGCCGAGGCCGCAGCGGAGCTGCCGAGGCCGGCGGCGGCGCTCAGCGGCGCGGCGGGTGGCCCGAGCCCGATCTGGCGGCGAGCGGCGCCGCGTGCGGCGGGAGTGGCGGCGCCGGCTGTTCGGCGCGGAGAGGCCGCTGCGGGCGGCGCGAGGAGGCCAGGCAGCGCCATGCGGGCGCGCGCGCGAGGAGGCCAGCGCGGGAGGCCGGCGGCGGCAAGCGCGCATGCAGCGCGACGCGGGAGCCGAGGCCGTGAGGCGCGCGCCGCTCGGGCGCGGGCGTGGCGACGACGGCGGTGCCTCGTGCGGAGGCGGCGGTCGGTATGCGCGCATGTGAGGCCAGGCCAACCAAACGAAAAGGCAATGCAAAAGAAATTTTGTTTCTCATCTACGATGCAATCAACATCTACCCGTTTCATAATCTACCGATCGACATTGTGTCGGCCGACTTCGTGTCCGCCGCGTAGATTAGGCGGATTTGCATCGCTTTCTACGATGCAATCAACATCTACCCGCTTCACAATCTATCGATCGACATTGTGCCGCGACTTCAAGTCCGCTGCGGTAGATTAGGGGGATTTGCACCGTAGAAAATCAATCTAGAACGCGAAGAAAAAGCAAATTCAAAGCGATCTAGAAAACCAATCTATTAAGTGCTTCGATGATTACCTCGTTCACCGGAGCGTAGTCGTGCTGATAATGTGTTGAGGAACCCTCGCTGGCGACCAGTCCGAGCAATTCCTCTGCTTAGAACAAGAACGAATCAATCATAAAGCGACATAATAATAGATTGAACACAGAGAGAGGTAGAGAGAACTCCTGGTCTTTCTTTATTGCTTCAATTCAATGGGGGTACAAAATCAGCCATATGGCTCTTTATTTATAGGAGAGGGTGAGGTGCCCATTATGGATAAGGACTCGTTTAAACGGAAAGAATCCGTTTAAACGGAAAACCTTATCCCTGGTTTCCTAATAATTGTAACCCTGTGAGAGATTATGTAGCCGATAAAGAAACTCCATCTATTGGTTCTTTTTTATTTGACGTCCTTAAACTCATACTATCAAATTTTCTAAAAGTTATAATAAGTAATGGTCAAAATCATGTCTTAGAGACAATAAAAAAATATAAAACGTCAGGCTAAAAAGAACGTGCAGAGAGTCTATCTCACTTTCAAAAGAAATGGTAACATGCTTGCAGCCAAATTAAGCAAATGCAGAGTCTCCGAGGCTGAAGGGGTGCATGCTTGCATGGTACAGCGTGACAATTGTTTGGCTACAAATTAATCAGAGAGACCACGCATCTTTAATTAGTTCATGTGTAGCTGAAAAGTTGAAAAGGAGAAGCCTAAGAAACAGCTAACATAGACGCTACAACAGTTGCTGCTCGTCTGCTAAAACTACTGTAATACTCTCGTTTTTAGGAACAGGAGTTGCGGACAGAGGTAGTATCAGTCTGCTTATGGACATTTAAAAATAATTAATTTGACAGAAATAAAACCTAGCGGTCAATTAACAGTTTTATGGGCATCTAAGTCCAAATTATACCTTACAATCAGAAGATCTAAAGAAAAGCTCCCACAGGAACGCCTGAGTGCGGTCGTAATCCTAACACGAACACTTGAATTCTCTCTTCTTCTAGTATCTGAAGGGGTGGAATTATAGCAAATTTGAGTACAACCAACCGTACGATCAGTAAGTTACAATGGTAAACCCTAAATTAATACATGCATGGAGTTTACAAGGGAGGGAGTATACTGGTTTTATCATTTTATGTGGATGCAATTTTTATTTGTAAACAGTCTTCAAAACAGTAAAACAATAATACTGTTTAAAGAATTGGGGGGTCTGAAAACATATCTTATTTACTTTACCCAGATTAAAATACCAGGAAAAACTACTTATGCCTCGCTACTGGAATCACCCATCAAACACAGCTTCATTAACTGGAAGCACGGCGTATTCGAATACAATTTAATTTCACTCTGCAGAGTTGCTCAACTTCACCCACAAGATTTCTCAATTGCTAATGTCAAAACACGCTCAGCTAGCGTGCAACTGAATTGAAAAAATAAGATCTTTCGCTAATCAATTTAATATATAGACCATACCCGATAGGTTTTGACCTTCACTATACTGGGTATCCATGGGCTAGTTCGGAAAGCGTACGACCGCACAAGATGCAGTCGACCGCCCAAGTTTCGTGAAGACCTACCGTTGTGTGCGTACGACGAGTTACGTATTACCTCGATAACTCGCCCATACCACACCCCGTACTCCTGTAGGGTTCAATTAAAGTGAGCAGTTACCGGACCAGGATTGACAGTTCAATACTTGCGGTTGAGCGGTTACTGTGCTTTATACTCAGCATAAGGGTCTAGTCCTTATATTTTCTCCTGAGACTGCCAACCACGATCAGGTCCCGTCCAATACTTGTACCGACACCCGTTCTGCTGCACTCTCCACCCTAGGGTAAAGTTATGGACTCGTCTACTACAGGGCACTCCATGGCTTCCGCCCTACCCTAGCACATTTTAAATAACTTTTACCGACGAACTATCAAGTCCATGATAGCTCGTTATTTTATGTGAGTAAAATGCAGTAATTATGTATGTGCTAATTTAATACTAAGGTTGTCAAGGTGAATGTGGCCTTAAAGTTAAGCGGGGCATTTATCGGCGGTAGGACATGACTACATGTAGCATAATATTCTAAACAATTTATTTTAATTAAATAACTTGAGCAAATAACAGTAATGCAAATAGTGTAGTTAAATAGTATGAAAATTTATAGGAGCAACATGTTCAAAATTTTGTAACTTGCCTCTTCGTCCATGGGGTCTTGACTTCTATAATTGCTCTCGTCGTTCTTCTGTTGACCCACCCGCTGGGTTTGAATTCCTAGCACGGAAAACGGAGGCAAATGAGTTCCCGCTTTACAGAATGCGAGCTGGGAACAAAATGCAAATAAATAACCAAAAGACAAAAGAAAAACAGGATCGGGTGATTAGGGTTTAGGTGGTCTCAAGATGATAAAAAAGGGGTATGATTTTGTTTTGAGGGTTCAAAGAATAGTGACTATCGAAAAAGTGCTTCGGCCATGGTTTGGAAAGGCTAGATCAATAATCTTTATTGTTAAGAATCTGCGTCAATCTTGTTTATTACAGATCAACAAGTAATTTCCTATCCCTGCAATGGTGCATAATCATTCACATTCTTTTGAAGGGTTGAACATACACTTATATACCCATATGGACATGAATTCATCCCTTAGTAAAAGATGTGGAGATCTACAAGCAAGGCTTGGACCATTACCTCGCCATTTAGCCAAGAGAGCCCTGCCGGTCATGGAGAGAAAGGGAGTTGGGTAGTAACAGGAAAGTGGAAGAGAGGGGCTTGGCCGAGCTGAAATTCAACCCGCACAGAAGAGGCGGCCGGCGCTGGGCCAGCAGGCTTGCCGGCACGGTCGTTGGACAGAAGAGTGGCAGGGACGGCGTATGGCTGCTCCAGGGGCGAGGAAGCTAATGGAGGAGGTCGCGCACTGGTTGGAGTGGCATTAGGCGCTAGCGGCAGCGGCTCAAGCCAACGGCGGCGGGGCCAACGTGGAGCGGCGGCGTCGGCGAAGGAAGGAGAGAAGGGAGATGGGCATGAGCTAGAGATGGTTGTCAGGGAGCTCACCAAGATGCCGACGGAGGCGGAGAGACGCTGAGGCGGCCCGGCGGCGTGAGCTCAGGACAGCGCGGGGTGGTCGCCGTGGAGGGGAAAGCTCAGGCGACGAAGAGGCTGGGCGGCGGTTGGGGAGGGTTGAGGGCGTCGGGGTGATGCTCTTACCGCAAAGAATCGAGGGATGGTCCACCGAGGAGGAGCGCGTAGCAAAAACAGCGGTGGCCGGCCGAAATTGGGGAAGAAGCGAAATCGGCGTCTTCCGGCAGGGTTCTTCAATTAGCTGCTAGGGAAGGTGGAGGGTGGCCGGTGGCTCGTCGTGACGCAGTCGGAGTGGGGAGGCGTCGCCGGAGCGGCCGGCGGCGGTGAGGGATGCGCGCACGGACAAGGGAAGCAAGAGGGGAAGAAGGAGGGCGCAAGGGGGATTAGCGAGTCCAGAAGCTTTTTATAGCAGGGAGGGGAAAAAGGGGTCATGCGGCGCTGTGGCTGAGGTCACCGGAGTAGGAGGCGGTATGGCGTGGCGATGTGAGCACAGGGCGCGGTATGGGGAGATGACGCGGCCGGCCGAGGGAGCAGGACGTGGGGAGCGCGGGGAGGTGACGGCGAAGAGACGCGAGAGGGAGCAGGGATGGCACGAGAGAGGGAAGAAACCAAGGGCAGCGCGCGGTATGGGGGTGAGAGCGATGGGGAGAAGAAAGAAAGGACAGAGCGACGGGGAGAAGAAAGAAAGGACAGAGCGGCGCGGGGGAAGGAAGAGAGAAGAGAGGTAGCGTGAGGAAGAAAAGAGAAGGATGGGGGAGCAGGGGGCTGCCGGGTGGGCCAGGGTGCGCACAGGGACAAATGAGTGGGAGGGAAACTGGAAGGAATGGAGGGAGAGATTTAGCAAGAAAAATCAAAGGTCGACGAAAATCAAATTTGCTTTTAATTTTTTTTAGGTTGTTTCAACTACGTTCGATCAAATGAAGAAAGGATCAACCTATGAAAGGAAAGGGACAGTACGTACTAGATTAAATTACACAAGGGAATCCATTTACGTTGCAACAAATTAATAGATCTCGAATTGTTTTGTATGGATGGAAATATATTTCAGATTAATTTTAATGTAGATATATTATGCTGGAACTTAAAAAAATCAGGTAGTTAATTTTGTATTTTTCTAATCTTATGTTATTCATAATAATTCACATCTGATACTTTACGTCAACGTGTTATAAAATTTTAAGTCAACTGTTATTTTCAAAACATGAAACATTTTAATTATCTAATTAGTCTGGAATACATATCTCAAACTCAAAAAATATGACTTACATATATTTTATTTCCAAAGTGCTTGAACTAACTGTGAAAGTTCCAAGTGTCTACACGGCTGAAACTATTTAAACAAGTTCGTCGTAGTTTGGTATGGAACTATGGAAGGATATATATGTCCATTTAATGCTTTATTATTTTAGGTGTGTAACTGAATTAGCTCATAGTTTCCTTACTAGTAATGTTTGTATTTGGCCAAAACTAACCTCATACTCAATCAACGGTTAAGATTGAAATCCATCTTATCTCTAGAGTGGCAAGTGGTATACGGTGAAATAGCTCAATTGTAAAAGAAGAAAACGACGACAAAAAAAAATGCTAACACACTACGAACAAAACATTAGAGAATCATCGTTCACCGATCCTCGAATATTGCGATGAAGTGCCACGTAAGCCTCCAAACAGGAACACTTACCCAGAGGTGAGAAACTAGTGCGATCATTCAAATTGATGATCCATATTTCCATATGGCACTCTGAGGGTAATATTGACTTTCATTTAGCAAAAAAGATGGCGACGTGTCAGTTGAATTAACATATGTGTTAAACCGATACCAACCATTAGGTGGATTATCGATGCGGCAATTTTGGGTCACGTACTGGTCAGCATCGTCATCATACTTTTATTTTAGCATAACATCTGTATTTTAGCTGAGACCAAAGTCGAAGTAACCAAAGTGATACAGTTTCGAATTCAGTTTTTCCATTTATAGGTTACCTTTTTTGGTTAACTAGTTGATTTCCAGGCCTTTGCATTAGCTTTGAGATATGCATTTCGGAATGCAAGACTAGGTGTGCTGGAGTGCTTTTCTCTCATAGAGGGCCTCACATGAGGCTCTTTCATCCACCGTTGATCTAAACGGATCATCAATTGAGGGGGGGTTCAGGGTGAGGCCCTCCCCCATGCACCTATTTTCCGTGTGTGCTTGTGGCTACAAACACTAGCGTGGCACTTAAAAGTTCTCCTAAATTCATACGACTGGTTTTCTCTCCCCCCCACCCCTCTCTTGGCTCCGGCCCTCTCCTTCCCTCCATCTCTCTCTCTCTCTCAGCTCTGGCAGCAACACGGTTTTTGGTGGTGCATGGTGGCGCGGTTTTTCGGCGGTGGTGTAGCTCAGGGGGAGAAGGAAGGCAGGGTTTGTTTGTGCACCTGTAATATCCTGTAACCAAAACCTTCATAAGGACCTACACATGATTATGAAAAAGGATCTAAGGAAAATGGAATAGAGGAAAGGGGGAGGAGTTTCGTTCAGTTAGACCGAGTAGTGCATGGAGAGTTGGGGGTTTGGGCTGGGCTTTTTAAGAAGAGGAGGGGGTAAGAGGGAAGGAAAAACCCTAGCCACCACCCCCCTAGAGCCTAGCCATCGGCTGCCTCCCCTACCACGCCGTCCCTACCACACTGCCCTGCCACACGCCACAGTAGGCTGCCACGTGCTGCCGTGCTAGCCGCCAATTGCTGCCCACACGATAGCCAGGAGCAGGAGAAGGGAACGAGTAAGAAGAAGGGGGTCGGCTAGTGGAGAAGGGAGGAGAAGAGGGGAACCAGCTAGGAAGAAGAAGGAAGGAGAACAGGGGAGCCAGCCAAAGAGAAAAGGAAGAGAAAGAAGAGGGGGAGAAGGGAGAAGGAGGAGGGATGAGAAGGGTGTAGGTAATTCCGCTCTAATTCCTTTTTTCCTATTCTTAGGCCCTAGTAGATTGATTTTTGAGACGTGACAGTTCTAGGCATAATAGATGGGAATTGTAGAAAATGCAATTTTTTGGACTATTGTTCGTCTAGATCATTGTTCTATTTTGCGATTAAGTTTTGGGGTAGCTAAATTGAGTTTTAGAGCTTGCCCATATTAAGAAAATTGCAAAACACTATCTGAAGTTTCCATAGAGTGCAAGAAAAAGTAATTTTGTTGGTCAGTTTAGGAGCTATGGTCTTGAGAATTATGTTATCCAGATTTGGTCATTGTTGGACACAATCATGGTATTCTATAGATTAGCCCTAGAAGATGGCCGAATTAATTCTTAGGCATAACTAGAGAAAGGTAGGGAATTTCTTGTAGTTTTCAAAAATGGTATGGTTCACTATGATTGCTGTTGTAGAATAAAAGATATTAAATTGCTAATTCTAATGTCCAGAAATTTATAGAACCGTCTTCGGGATGGAAAACCGGGGCTTAGATGAAATAATCAGAGTTCCTGGCTTACTAAGAAACTATAGAAAATTTCATGTACTTTCCAGAAAACATATGGTTTACTATATTTTGATCCTCAAGTTGATAGTTCTGATATTTCAAACATCAAGACAGTAGAGGAGAATGTTCAGTAGATAGGGGAATAGTTGGACCGGGGAGCAGATTGTATTGTTGCTATTTTATTTACTGTTTATACTATTATAGCATTTGTTGAGATGAGTTGTTTGCTATAGGTGAAGTTGCTACATGTTTGGTGTCTTCTGCCCATTGTTCCACTTCACGAGGTTGAAAAGTAAGTGCATGGTAGAATGGTGCATGGGTGGTTTGCTCTTGTTGTTTATGTTAAATAAATACTTACCATGATGATCCACTTGTTTATACCAGCTTCATATAATGCTCACATGAATGTGATTAAATGATGATGACGAGTATGGTTAAACGATAATGATGATTACGATTAATTGATGATGATATTGAATGGTTAATGTTGATAAGTGACTAATGAATAAAAGAATTATTGCATTGCATATTGAGCATTCATGTGCAAAGAGGTGACCTATGTGGCCCTCCAGAGCCTACTTTGTATGGGCATTGATAAATACCTAATTTGGTAGGCACTTCACAGAAGTGGAGAAAGACCTACATCGGTAGGTACTCTACAGGAGTGGAGTTGAGGTCTCTGCATGAAAAGGGCTGACTTAAGTGGACGCCAATGGGTATAACACTCCGCTATACCAGTATAAGCAAAGAGAAGTGGAGACATGTGCATTGTATTCATAAAAAGATAAATGAGATATTGAGATATGTGTATGGTATAAATGAGAAGATAAGTGAAATTGAGATATTTGTGAAGTTGACATGGATATGCCATGTTTTATATTGTTTATTATTCTATTATGTACTTGCTGGGTTGTGAACTCACCCTTGATTTTGTTATTGTTTTTAGGTGATTGTTGAGAATGACATGCATGGGCAGGGATTAGCACATGATTGATCTTACACTGTTATAGCTTGATTTATCAGTTAGTACCCAATCATTCATTATTAGAAGGAAAAAGTCTATTTGTGGTTCTCAACTCTGATTTGAGTCCAATTTTCACCCTGAACTCAAAAATCGGGTGTTTTTCACCCTAAACTTCCAAATCCGAGCAAATAACCCCCTTGGACAATTTCCACCTCGATTTCCGCCATGCTAGCTACTAAGTCACACCTTGATGGCAAGCAATGCCCCGTGGGACACAACATATTAGCTTAGTGGGTGAGCCCTTACCTGTCTATGTCTTATCGCCCCTCTACCACCAAAAGCCCTAGTTTAGTTGGCAAAATCGACCACGATGAGGCACTACGCCGTGGGGAGGCCCTAAGGAGAAAGAACTTGTGTGTTCGGGAAGCATGGTGGGCTGAAGAAGGACGCACTCTGCAGTGATGTCCATGAAGATATGCTTCTTGGATCTGTTGGGTTTGGATTCAATTTGGGAATTGTTTCTATTAGATCTGGAGGGATTGGTTGATTTGTACTGGATTGTATGCATTTTTAGATAGAAGTAGCCCAATGGTGCGGTCATTTTTTCCATTTGCAAACAGGATGAGTAGTGTGAAGAGGTGTCGTTAAGTACTGATTAGTGCTATTTGTAGCAAATAAGCTAATCGATATTTTGTTCGAATACCTGTAGGATATCGTTGCGTAGTAGGGATGAATCTTTTGGACAAGCTTATAGTCAGATTCCACCTGAATTGAGAGTTTGTCAATGATGGCAAGGTGTTGCATTACTGTTGCAGATGTGAGCATTTGTCATACATTGACTGAGATAAAGTAAGTTTACCGGAGATTACTGGGCACCTCAAAGACCATTGTGAGGTAGTGTAGGGGATTTTGCTGCATTGGCTATTCCCAATTAAAGAGCTTCTGACTGGTCTCAGGGTGCTAGTAGATGACAAGGCCTGCCAGGCAATGTTCAACTGTGTTTGTGAAGGGGAAGGTTGTTGACATATATGTGGAGAGAATGCCAGATGAAGGAGAGTCAGAAGAAGATGATGATACTGGCTAGGAAGATAGTGACTTTGAGGAAGAGATGGATGCATTGACAACAGATGAGGAATCTGTGGATGATCAGTTCAAGCAGCACGAATGAAAGAAGGTGCAAATTATCCCATCTTCCCTAATTGATACGAGAAGGACTTAGCATCATTGAGAAAGATCTATGATTCTACCTATACAGAGAAGAGTCAATCATAGATGATGTGTGTTTCATAAGGAGTTGTGCAAGCTGAGAAACCCTTAGAAGATCATTTCAATTCTGACAGTGAGTACCTCCTTGGAGATTGTGATACATCTGAAGATGAGGAGGAGGCTGCAGAAATAAGGGAGAAATTCAAGGAATACAAGAAGGTGAAGGCATGCAATGGTATTACACAATATGGGGAGGATGATGTGTTTTGTGGAGTATTATTGCAGGAGAGAAGGCATGTTGATGGAGAGAACCTATAAGAGGGCACTGACACTTTTTATTTTTCAAGCAATGATGATGAAGATTCCTTTTTAGAGGAGGTTAGTGAAGATGACCTTGTCAGAAAGAATTCCATATACCCTAGGTATGACAGCAAGGCTACAGTGCCTCAGTTAGTCTGGGTATGAAGTTTAGAAGCAAGAAGCAGTTCAAGAGAGCTGTGATCAAGTATGCCTTGGTACAAAGGAAGGTGATAAAGTTTCTCAAGAACAAAAAGGAAATGTTGAGAGCAAAGTGTGATTGGCCCTGGAATGCCAAACCAAATAATCATCGTAACTTTTGCTAAAGCCAAGGTGAGGACAAAGAAAGGGGGTTCAGCTTCTGTGAACTTGGATGCTCGAGTTCCCACTTCCCAAGCAAGCTCAAGGGTGACCATAAATCTCACTTTAGGAGCTTCTGCAAGTGTTGTTGTCCATGCCTAGAAGCTTACAAGGAAACCAAAGAGACCAACTCAACATAAGAGCACAAGGTCTGTTCCATGACTTCTATGGCCTCCATAAGTACTTGGAAATGCACTCAAGTGATTATGCCAAGCTTGTGCCTATTGTGTTGTAATTCCTAGGTTGCCTAGACTTACCTAATTATTTGTTGTAATTTGCATGTATGCCAAACTTATGGCTACTTTGTGGTTAGGACTTTTTGTTACTTCCAGTTATTCCAAACTTGTGGCAATTGTGTTGTTTACTTCTAGTTATGGCAAATTGGTGGCTTATGCTACATGTGAGTTAAAACTTTGGTTGTAGTGAGTTACGAATCAGAACCAAGCTTGTGGCTATTGGGTTGTAGCTTCCAGTTATGCCAAACTTGTGGCTTCGATTACAATTAGTGGTAAATCACAAAACACAATCTAAACACATTCAGGATTACAAATACATGTTCATTACTGCCACATTAAGCACATTCTGCAATAGGAATCCTCTGCAATACTTCATTTCACATTGCAAAAAAGAGTACATACTACTTATCAGAGTACATGCTCATCACCAAAACAATGAACCTACTACCACTGCTATGCAAATTTCTAACAAAAATTTAATCATACGTTTATCTTCCTCTAACTTCACTACTTTTCTAACCAAGTTGAGCTAAACAAGCTTCCTTCTCGAGCAACTTTGCTCTTTAGCATTTCCATTTCTAATCTGTGCAAAACCTTAATTGCTCTGCACTCACTATAGCATTCTCAACCAAACCTCGGAGGTCTATAGTATCCTTCCTTCAGGTACTAACAACATCACACAAATCAACTAGGACTTGCTTTAGAAATGGAGTCGTCTTGGCATCATCCTAGTGCTAGTAATTGCAACCTCCCGACTACAAACCACAATGAACAATACACCCAAAAAACTTTGCAAAAGGTTAGAACCAAGCCACAAATCGGAGGCAAATAAACCAAATTGCTCCAGGAAACCACAACAACACTTACCCGAGCTCTCTAGCATGTGAAGTACCTCCTAGCGGGGTTCAAATTGCTCCACGAAACCCATCTGGCCGCCTTCTCAACGCAATGGTAGAAGAACGCCGGTGCGTACTCCAAAGGACAATCCCTATAGGGAATCAACGACGAAAATGAACTAGTTGCACTGCCTGCATGTGGCCTTGCCTCTAATGAACCCGATTTTGAGTTGCTCGAGCTTACCATCCACCATTGCCTGAGCCGGGCCAAATAATTCCCCACAAACCGCTGATTTAGGGTTCAGGGGACATAACACTGTCACTCTTCCAAAATGCTCGGTCCATGGCTAGCGAGGCGTGACTCAACGGCCAATGTGGCAGAAACAGGGTGGAATTGGGCCAGGGATTATTTGCCCAGATTTGAAAGTTCGGCATGAAAACACCCAGTTTTTTAGTTCGGGGTGAAAGTTGGACTTAGAGCAGAGTTCGAGGGCCAAAAATGAAAATTTTCCTTGTCAGAAATAAACAATACTATTCATGCCATTTTAGTTTGAATAATGATTTCCCTTAGAACATAATAGCATTATATTTTTGCTACCGGTCTTAGTTCCTTTAATTAGACATAAGGTCAATTCATTTAATTTAATGTTATTCGATACTCTTATCTTGTGGTTATATTTGTGTTATGTAACGTCTTGTGGAATTATGGTTAAATTATAGTTAATGGTAGTAGGTGTAAAATGGTTAAAATTGGTAAGGATTTATAGTTTGGTGACATTCAGGGCTCTTGTTGGGCCAGGGTGTTACAGTCACCAAAGGCGACATGGGGAGAGAGAGAGGGAGGGGAGAAAGAGGTAGAGATAGGAAATGAGAGTGTGCGTGCGTGTGTGTTTGGGTGTTAAGAGAGCACAAATCTTGGAGTAGGGAGGGCGGCTGACATAATGCATGTACCCACAACCGCTTGTGAGAGAAATGCAGTCTATGTATGTCTAGAATTTTGATTTTGATCAAGTGGTCCAAGCATGTATTTTTTAGGATTATGAGGTGCACACACACACACACATCACCACGCATGCATGCACACCCCATAAGTGTGCCTCTTAGCACATGCCTAGAAATAAGGAGGACAAGGATAAATTCGTGACCTCGCAAAGTTGTTACTAAGGTGCACTCACCTGTGTGCACAAGTTGGGCAGTAGAATTTGAACTCTGGTGGATGGGATTGTACACCTAACACAACTCCAACACTATGGGCCTGTTCTTTTTGGCTGCGGCTGATGGCTTTTTGGCTGTTTACGATAGAGATTGCGGAAAGAGAGATACTCGCTTACGATTTTTGATGATATAGATATTAGTTTTTTAACGTGTACTACAATTAACTTGTAGACCCCATCTTAAAAAAATACTCCGTTTAAAAGTTAGTTACTGTAGCAAAAGCTAAAAGCGGCTTTTAGAAGCTGCAAAGAACAGGGCCTATACCAAGAGATACTGCCAAGTCAAGACATATACTTAAGTAAGCATGAATCACTGTATAAAATAGACATGTCTTGTATGCTACTCTCTCCATCCCGCAATCTAAGTTCCCATTCTTAGAACGTCGGCCCATAATATAAGTCTACTCGGAGATCAAATATGTAATTATTGTAATACTTCTACTATATACCCCTTCTTTAATGTTGAAAAGGTATGTATAGTTATAGCATGTTATTTAATAGGGATATATATTATCCAGTGATATTACTTTCTTTAGATTTAGTATCATATTGATCTGTGTATATAGTAGATTTTAAACTTATATTACAGGACGGAAGAAATACAGTGTACGCCATGCCGTGCAGACATGTAGGTCACCCATACAGGTGGATAAACAACCTCTGCCAGCTCCCGCTCCATCCGAGACTGACGGAGACATATATCGCAAGCATACGTGACCGTGTCAAACCAAGAAGAGGCCGCACCACGGCCGCGCGCGTAACGAAGCGCCGCGATGGACAAAACGCACCGACCGGGATCCGAGCCGAGCGGCCGGCATGCCGACGGAGGAGGAAGACGACGGGCGCCAGCTCGATCGGCAGCAGGCGGCGGCGATCGGGCTCGGCAAGCAACGACATGCCATCACGCGCGCGATCGAAGCGGCGAGCAGGTAGGCTCCCCGCGCGCACACTCGTCACGTGCTAGCTGCTATGTTGGTTAGAGTCGGGGAGCGACTGCATGCGACGTCACGTACCTCCTTTGTCGATTTACGCTTTAGACTTTCATTTGACCCGTCAAACCGTGTGTACGTACTCCCCCCCGTGATACGTGCAGTCAACTTTTAAAATTTTAATTTTCAATATTTTTTTAAATATGTAGATTAGATGCATAGAAATTATGTGTATAGATTTATGCTGAAAAATATTTTTATAATATATAAATTTATTATTAATTATTAAAGTTATGTTTTGATAATTATATTGATGTTCAAAATAATATATATTTATAATTAGAGGGAGTAGTTGCTGGCTAGTCAGCGTTTAGACTGCCTATATATTCCACTAGCAGCATAAGGCGGCGCTATATCGCGCTAACTACCATGTGGACCGAAGTAAAAAAGATAAAAATTCGTATGAGGGGATTATCTGAAAAGGTGAGGACTCAAACGTATTTCTAGAAAAAGAAAGGTTTTTTTGCATAAAACCAAGAACTCGTGTGTAATTTCGTGAAAACCGCGAGGCGCTATCGAGAAAAAGAGGGTCTCCATGAAAATGCGGAGGACCTGTACACAATTTTAGAGAAGTGGATGGGGTTTTGGAGACGAAATGACGTGTCAGGGTCTTTTCGTAAAAAACTTAAGATATGTACATGATTTTAAAAAATTCAGAAGGCTTTTCCGTGAAAGAGGTGACATGAAAGGCTTCTCCGGGACGTTTCCCCCCGGTCGTAATATATGGAATATTCCGTTCGTGTGCTGGCCACTTAGCCACCGGTTTGTTGCTTGCTGCGACCATGATTAAATAGAGGGGCAGATTAATTAGCCCTTCATTTGACGATTAGCTCGCCGCTTCCAGAACGCATCGTATTGAAACGGCACGGCCATTCTGCTTATGTAACCGTGATTGCATCGGTACTATAAAAAAAGAAGATATACTACGGTGCACACTTGAAAGGTACTCGTGGAAGACACACACCGAGCGCCACAGGACCCGCTTCGATTGGTAAGAGTTAGATCTCACGCATCTACGCTAATCAGTTAAAAAAAAGGCTAACACCTCACAAGTTCAAGCTACAATTTGTGCTTGGATCGTAGCCTATTATATGAAACCTATGGACGGCCTGTTTGGATAGGGAGGGATTCAATTTTGAACCTTCCTTCTCTTTTTCCCCCATTTAGGAGGGTAATTTTTTGAGTAAATTTGGTAAAATCATATTATCTTCAACAAAACTATCATAAAATCACACTTTTAAACATCAATTTTACACAACAATAGATAATTGCCACGGTAGATAAGTCGTTAGTATGACCTCGTGGTGGGACTAACCAAAGACTTTGGCTCCTCCGAGAGACCTTGCCTGGGAGGTACGTGCAAGGAGAGAAGGGGAGGTTTAGCGCATAGAAGTAGTGCGGAGCGGGATGCTAGGAACAGATGAAGTGGCAAGAAATAGATCTCTGTTTTTTTTTTAGTTTTTTAACCAGCTTTTAATTTTAATTTTTACCAGCTGTTATTATACAACAGACCTATCAGACCTAGCTTAAAAAATCGGAGCGATGACCTTATTAGTCTTACAAGTGCCCCCAGTTAGAAGATAAATTATTTTGTTAAGTCCGAGGGGAATCTATTCTGTTGTGTTGTGTGATAGAATCCTAGCCTCCTAGCTATTTTGGCAGGCATAAAAGGATCCGCTGGTTCTGACGAAACCGGTGCTAGCTGTCGCCTGCCCTGCCCCTTGATGGCATGTTCCCAAAGGAAAAGGCTGTTCATGTGATGTATCAAAAAGGAGATAGATGCGATGCTGCCCTCATACCAGAACTGAGCAGTGAGCTGACAAGAAGCTTAACTACCTTAGATCCGAAGTAGCCTACCAAAGGGACGAAAGGTCGAAGAAGCATAGGAAAGTAAGCAGGAAAGATGAGCACTACACAAGCTTTGCTTTCTCAACGCCTCAGATTTCACTCACTTTTTTTTTGAAGAGATACAACGGATCCATTAGATGAAGATCTAATATTTTTAAATCTAACTGATTTAAGATTAAAAAAATACGAATGTTTAATAGCAATTCTCTACAAAAAACCATACCAAGAAGGATATGCTGCTCTTATAACTGCTTGATTTTATTTTTTTAGCTTTATTGGTCTTTTTCTTTTTTCTTTACATTGTTCATAATAATATAATTTTTATTTTTAAATTTAATTATGTTGAAAAAACTGGTAGCAACTATAGTGCATTTTCAGCAGCTACAGTAAAAAAGTCATAACGCTGAGTTTATAAGCCCAAATGAGCACTACCTGTGATCTTGTGTTTCGCATTATCTTTGCATTGTGTGCCAGCACCTTACTAGTTACAACGCTCATTTCCCCAATTTGGAATTGAGGAATTTTGCAGAAATTTTACAATTTGAAGTACAGTTCCTCCAAAATTCCTATTGAATCCATCCCAAATGGGGCCGCCTTGTTGCAAAAGAAAGAAGAATCATCAATAAATATTAAGTACACCATTCCTAATCCTTACCTGTAACACTAAAAAATTCTCACCCTTTGTCACTAATCTATACACACCAATATAAAGAATCCTTATGCCCAAAAGATACCACCCAAAGAGGGAAAGACCGAAAGATACAACAAATGCAGCACCAATGAGTGCACACTTCAAGAGAATCAAAAAGCTACAAAAGGTAGAAAAAAAATGGGTTTTTATCCCCCATCGTGCCGGGTCTTTTCATCTCATTTCACCGATTTGACCTGCATGATGAACCGGTGTGACGTCGCTGTGGA
Organism: Melocanna baccifera; assembly: GCA_036346265.1. Lineage (NCBI taxonomy): Eukaryota > Viridiplantae > Streptophyta > Magnoliopsida > Poales > Poaceae > Melocanna > Melocanna baccifera. The sequence goes on along the minus strand of CM070707.1, from coordinate 16,706,441 downwards.
GTTGTTAACGATCTGTCGTTCCATCCTGATCAGTGATCATAGACTAAATAGAGGAGCGGAAGAGATGATGGTTATCTCACCAAAAAAAATTGACAACTAATTTTGCAGCAGCAGCACTGGGGATGTCTGTATCGCTTTGGTTTCTTCTCCCCCTTTCTGATCGATCCCATTCTCGAGGGCCCAGGGCCATGACGTCTTAGGTGTCTGTCCCCAGCTCCAATGGCGACGAGCGCGTGGCTTCGTGGACCCTCGAGTGGCCGCCGACGCAATGCGGATTGAGACGTTGCATCAGCGGCAGCGGCATCACCGAAGGCGACAATGGTGTGCGGGGCTCGGGGTGCGCGCGCGCGGGATGGTCAATGGCGGGCTCGCTAGTCAGTGTCAGTGAGGTCAAACTGGTCCGTCCCGGAGAGGGACAGCGAGCGGCGAGAGGTCCCGGAGCGGGACAGCGGGGCCGCCGTGCAGGCGCCGAGCGCGCGCTCCAGGCCGTCCACGACCTCGGTCATGGACGGGCGGTCGCAGCCGACGGGGCCCACGCAGTCGGCTGCGAGGTAGCCGACGTAGGCGAGCGCCTCGGCCTCGTGGGGCGTTGGGGCGGGGAGGCGCCGGTCGAGCACGCGGGCGACCTCGTCGGCGAGGATGTGCGGCACGGCGAACTCGACGACATTCTTGGGCGTCACGCTCTCCGCGTACCGCTGCACGACGCGGCAGCCGGACATGAGCTCCAGGAGCACCACGCCGAAGCTGTACACGTCACTCCTGTCGGTCAGGTGCTGCAGCCGGTAGTACTCCGGGTCCATGTACCCCACCGTGCCGCCAGTGTAGAGCGGCTGCTGCGGGTTGCCGTCGTCGTACTCGCCGCCGGCGCCGGGCTCCAGGACGGAGGACAGCCCGAAGTCGGCGATCTTGGCCGTCCACGAGTCGTCCAGGAGGATGTTGGCCGACTTGACGTCGCGGTGGATGATGGGCGGCACGGCGTAGACGTGCATGTACTCGATGCCCCGCGCGGCGTCGAGCGCGATGGTGAGGCGACCGCGCCAGGAGGACGCCGGCGGCGCCATGGGGCTCCGGTTGTGGAGCTGGTCGTGGAGGGTGCCGTTCGCCATGAACTCGTACACGAGCACGCGCTCGCTGGAGTCCGCGCAGCAGCCGAGCAGGCACACGATGTTCTTGTGGTTGGCGCGTGCCAGCGCGGTCAGTTCCGAGTTGAACGCCGTCTCCCGGTCGCGCTGGCGCGCCGGCCGAGCCGCGGAGCTCGACGACTTCGCCTGGTCCTCGGCCCGCTTGATCGCAACCTCGCGCCCGTCGGGAAGCGTGCCGCGGTACACCGACCCGAAGCTCCCGGACCCGATCCGGCGATCGTCGGAGAACCCGTCCGTCGCCGAGTGGAGCGCGTCCAGCGTGAAATGCTCCACCACGCTGCCAGGCCCCTTGCTGGACCCGAGCCGTGGCGGCATCAGCGACTGCCGCGCGCCCTGCTTATCGGGGCCGTTCTTTCGGCGGCGCCGGCGGCGACACCATAGGAGAAGCGCGAACTGCAATGCCACCAGCAACACGAGGAAAGCTGCAGCCACGACGACGGCGATCCAAATGTTCCTACTCCGCCTGCTGCTGTTCTTTCCGGGGCCCAGCGGCGCCTTGGGGGCCGCGACGTTGAGCTCGAACGCGCAGTCCACGCAGATGCAGCGGCTGCCGGCGCAGAGGTTGGCCGAGCCCGGCAAGACGCCGCATTGGCACGAGGACATGAGCACGCACGGGCCCGGCAGGACGCGCTGGAAGACGAGGCGGTTGGTGGCGGTGAATTCGCGGCCGCCCCAGCACACCAGGGAGTAGTTCGCCATGAGGACGCCGCAGAATGCCCTGCCCTGCGCCTGGACGTCGATGTACTGCAGGTCGGCTAGGCTGCCGGGCGGCGCGGCCACTCCGTCGCCGAAGCAGCGGATGGTGCCATTGGTGCGCAGCCCGCAGACGCCAGCCTCGCCCAATGCCAGCGCCGCGTACCCAGTGGTCGCGTTCTCGCCGTTCAGCGCCGTCGCGCCGCTGCCCCAGCATGAGAGCCCCCCTGCCGTGGAAAGCGCGCACGCGCGCCGGCCGCACGCGGCGAGCACGTCGTAGCTCCCGCCCCGCGGCGCGCCGGTGACGGCCTCCGTCTCCGTGCCGTTGTGGAAGCACCGGATAGGCGTCGGCGGCCCCTCGACGATGCCGCACACGAACCCGTCCCCCACGGCGACGGCGACGAACCGGAGGCCGGCGGGTATGGCGAGCCCGCGCCAGCGCCAGCAGTGGAGCTCGCCGCTGGCGAGAACCCCACAGACGCGGTACCCTCCGGAGGACAGCGCCCGGAGTGGCGGGCCGAGGTACACCCTCTTGGACCACGTCCCGTTCTTTCCCGGCCGTTCCGTACGGTTCTTGGACAGGTCCCACCACCGCATGGCGACGGCGTCGGCGCGCGCGGGGGACGGCCCCACGGCGCAGAGGAAGTCGTTCCCGCCGGCGAGGGCGGAGAAGGGGTGCGAGGACGGGTACGTCTTCTGCCGCTCGTGGTCGCCTCCTGCCGCCGTGCAGTTCAGGTCGAGCAGCAGCGGCGACGCCGCGGACGGCAGCAGCCCGCACACTATCGTCGTGGACTTGGCCTTGGCCATGGCGAAGGTCGAGAGCGTGGACGCCGAGGCCGGCCGCACCAGGAGCAGCAGCATCACGAGCACATGCAAGGGGAGGAAGAACCCATGGCCATGAGGGTGAGGTGGCATCGGATTGCGCATGCGAGGGAGGAGGAGAAGCAGAGGTGGGTGGACATGGACATGGTAAGGCAACCAAACAAGTGTGAGGAATTTGGTGAAGTCAGGTGGCGATGATGGATTCGTATCCACCTTGGCTGCTTCTTGGTTCACTACACTTCTATATCTTCCTCCACTGCTGTTCATTGCATCTCACTGCATACTAACTTGCATCAAGTGACACACTCCCCTAGCTACTAACAATGATGGCTGTGTGTGAGCTGAGAGATGATTAGGCCTGTAAAATGATCCTATCCTGCTGCCAAGACAAGATTACACAAGCACTGTTGGTGCATGTGAGAATTATGGCTTGCTTGCTCTGCTTGCTTTAGGATGTGTCATCTCGGGAAAACTACTTACCACCATCTAATTAATAACAGATTGATTCTATCTACGGGGCAAAAGTGTAGTCGGCCTCTTGATCTCGAGCGAATACGTCTCGCACCATTTCAGATGTAGGGTCAATTTATAGAGTCGAATGATTAGTTTACCCACAATGTAAATTAAACGGAGGTACTGATAATTACTTTAGTCTCTTAATCTTTTTTTTCCTTTGAAAATGTAAAGCGATTTCTTGCAAGTGTTGGTAACTAAACAGGAAAGGCAGAGGAATTGGAGAAGTGAGGGTGGCATTGGAGTGAATTAGTTGAGCACAGCATGCTGCTTTTTTTTTCTTTGGGAAGAGTGAAAATTGAGCACAGCATGCTGCTTTTTTTCTTCTATGAATTATGTTAGTGTGAGCTAGGTTCTTCTTCTTCTCCTTGCAAATAGTGCTCGATTTTGTTTGGTTTTAGTGCTTTAGTGGCACAAGTCTGAACCTGAAACACCAGTATTCAAATCAAACATGATTGAAGGAAAACATGGCCATGAACCACTTGAACAAAGCCGCTTGATCACTCACTGTTAAGTGCATGTGGACTCTACATACATACACGATGGGATTATAATTTATAATTACAATAAATACAAATTAGGAATATATCACTAAGGTATTATTCAAAATGACTACGGCTGGTGGCTTTTGCTGCAACTGATGATTTTTTGTTATGTTTTTCGAGATAACAGCGGACGGTGAAGATATCAATATAGATAAAGTACGCACAACAGGCTCAAAAAATCGTTTAGAGAAACGGTTTTAAAAAGCCATTTAAAAGAATCATTCTTGTTTTGATTTTCGAAGATGCTAAAGTCAAAAGCCAACCTAAAAAGGTATTTTGAAATTGCCTAAGTTGTATTGGTGACAGGGTACATGCAGACTCGTCCGACTAGGTAGATGGAAAGGAATCCAAATAGAGTAGCTTCAGGGACCTAGGTAGCCAATTTGAAACCTGAGGGAACCATAATGAGTTTGGAGAAACTTCGCTGCAACACAACCTAGATTCGGGGACGTTTATTTTAAGCCCGGAGTTTAGTTTTAAGTACCGTTTAATTTAACTTCGACTTTTATTTTTTACTATTTATTAATTTTATTTTTTTTTAGTTTTTTAATTTTTAGGTTTTTTATCTTTTTTTTCTTGTATTCCTTTGTATTGTTTGTGATGGGCTAATATATTTTTTCTATTTTTAAATTTTTTAAATTTAATTATGCTAAATAAATCAACTCAGTTACAGTAAAAAAGTTATAAGTCAACACCATTCTGAAAATCCCCTAACGCCACCAATATAGGGCTAAGCCGACGTTTTACAGGATTCAAGAGTGTTTAATGGCATTTACAAACGCTGATTTTGAGGGGGCGCTCAACTCGGCTTTTTTCGGCTTCAGCTTTTTTTTCACTATTCACTACACTATCTATTAACTCAGCTACATTGTTTTTTCAGCCAGCTACAGTGTTTTTTCAGCCAAAAGCCATCGCTATTCCGATCACCCCCTGAGTCTACTCTGACGTTTATAAACACCACCATTGATTTCAGCTACACCGGTATTTATAAATTTCCATAGTAGACCCTACGTCGGTGTTTGTAAATGCCCCTGTTGATTTTAACCATGCCATCATTTTAGAAATACTGGCTAAGTGTAACATCTTAAAATTTTCAAAACTAGAATAATTATTTTCAAAAACATTATATGTGCATCTTGGGCTTTTTCAAAATTTCCAACGTTTATTTAAAATTTTTCTTAAATTTTGGTAAAGGTAAATGAATTTTTGAAATTAAATAAAACTTTAACAGAGCATAAAAATAATTTAGTTGGGTTCTAAATATCCTAAAGTGCCTCCCCAAAAATTTTCATAAATTTTTAGAGTTGATTTGCTAATTTTAAAAATTAAAACTAGGTTTCGGGAATTAATCAGATATGAAAATAATTTAAAATTCAAAATCCTTTATGGGCCAAATCTCCACGCCTTGGCCTGGCCCATCCCTATTTCAGCCCTACTCCAACTACGCACCGACCCACCGAAGCAGCCTTCCTTTTTTCTGTTTCCCCATTTCGTTCGCGTATTTTGGCAGAGAGGCCTTCTCTCTGCTGCTGTTGACCGATGGGCCCAGGACCCAACTATTGGGCTTCATCTTCCACCTCATGCGCCCTCCTTCACCATCATGGCCACACGCTGACCCACATGGAGACATGCTCACTCAGACCTTGCCTGCCACCTCGCCACCCTCGCTTGCTACCGCGCCTGTTCACTATTCGTGTCCACGTCGTCGATGCCATTCCTACAGAATACTATCGTTTTGATTGCTACCACCACCCGCGTGCTCACATAGGCCGTCTGCACCTTGTTCCATCTCAATGCTAGCCCTCTGCCGATCGTCTCCTTCCACGCCGCATGCTTGCCATTAGAGAGATGTTGAGCCACTGTTTGTCTACAGTGTTCATGCGGCGCCGCCTGCAAAAGTGACCCCTCTACCCGCCTCGAGCTCTTTGCACGTTGTGCCGACCTGTCCTATCCTTCTAACTCCTTCCCCCATTATGTCGCCTCCATTTGGCCGAACCCCGCTCCACCACCCATTCTTCTCACCACACAATGATGACCCATGAGACTCGCCCTTTTAAGCCCAGTCAAAAGTGTCTTCTTCCTCCTTATTCCTCATTGCTTCCATTTTGCCCGGTTGCAGCTCGTCTTCTTCACCAAGCTGATCAGAAAGCCACCGCCGCCCTCAACTCTAGTGCGTGCTTTCCATTGTGCTCCACCGTGGCTGATGTCTGTCCTAGTGAGCTCTTAGCCTTATGTTGGGTCACTTTCATGCCAAATCCCTTTGATTTAGAATCCCCTCGATCAATTTCTCCATTCTTGTAGTGATTCACCGGATCAAGTTCATTTTCCTCAACTTTGTCCACTGCCATTGTCGATGTGTAGTTTCATCTCCAGTATGGCTACGACCACGCCATGGTCTTTTTCACCATCCTCGTACTCTCCTAAAACCATTCCCTTCCTCTTTTGCAGCCCTCTCTCTCCAAGGTTGGCCGTCATCGTGAAGCTCTCTGTCATCGCTACATTGCTTCGTCATCGGTGTGTCTCCGACCACACCATGGTCATTTTCACCATCACTGTGCTCTTATGAATCCAATGCCATGCTCCTTTGCAGTCGTCTCTCTCCAAAGTTGGTCGACACCATGGACACTATCATCGTCATTACCACCATTGTCATTCCCACTGGTCCATTAAGCTCTCGCCTTAGCCATGGGCCTTTCCAACATCACCTCCCCCGCTGAACCTCATGGGTTGCCTCGTTTCAATTCGTTCTCACCATAAAGCTTTGTCACTGATTGAGCTAGCACCGTCACCATTGTTCCTCACAGTTCAGCCATCTTCGACCACCTCTGCGTCGCCAACCTTACCTTTGTGATCACAGTGAGCCATTGAACTTTACGCACTGCATAACTTTGCTTATCATGCTCATTTGCATCGTCACTGTCGCTCTGTTTTGCATTGCCACAAGACATGGCTGTCGGTACCACTCCGATGACCCTAGGTCCTTGTGCCACCACCCCTCACATCACAATGCCTCTCAGAACCAAGTCCAATGCCTAGGTCCTAGCCTAGCACCCTCCTACGTTGAGTCATTCCCAACCTGAGCAGATCCACCGCTCAACACCATTGCGTCACCACGTCCGTCCACCTTTGCGGTTGCCATCACGTCCCAAAGCCTCGCCGTGGCCACCTCTTTCCATCTTCGAGCTCACTCGTGCCCTTCCGCCGCTATTTCACACCGACAAGCTTGGAAACAAGCTTGGCCAAGGATGGCTGCCATCCCCTATCCTCTATGTATGACAAGTGGGCCCCAATGATTAGCGCTAATGTTGACAGCTTAAGATGAGATTAATTTAATTAATCTCAGTTAAATCTAATGAGTCTCTTACATGTGGGCCTAGTTAGGTTAAATAAGTAGTTTTCTAACTAAAATCGTGTTTAGGTTCTATGTCACTGACATGTGGACCCCGTATGTTAGTTGTTTTAGAAAAAATAAATAAAATTCTGACCGGTAGGTCTCACCTGGCAATCTAATGGCACAATAAATCTTGGTTTTCTAATAGAAAGAAAAATAAAAATTAAATTATAAAAAATGCCTTCAGTTTTAGAGAAATATGCTTTCTCGAAAGGAAGCGTATTTTGGTAAAATACGCTTTTGACGTCAGCCCCTCAGCACAATGTTTTTCCTTTTTCTTTTTTAGTATTTTTTTTCAAACAAAAACCAAATTCAAATGCTTATAACTTTTGCATACGAACTCTAAACTAGGTGAAACTTGTTTCTAAATTTTCATAAAACCATGCTATTTCATAATAAGCAAAAATATTTCAGTTTTGAGTCTAGTTGAATTTATTTGTGTTATTTGGCTTTATGCGATAGATTCCAACGTGGCGAAAATACTTCAAACTTGACCCAGAGCAAGAGTCAAGTGTTCAACAGCAATGCAAGCACCCCCTTTTGATCATATTTATCCTATATTTCACTGTTATGTATTTTATTTACTCAAACTATTATTCATGCGTATATTTTTGGGAAAATGGCTATGTTAGTAAGGTTGATAGTTATACCGATTGATGCATTGATCCTACCTTGAAAAGTTGCTATATTAACTATTGTCACCTTAGTAATGATATCCATAGCTTGTATGATTAATTGTGGAATTTTAGATTAAGTATAAGATATATTTTCTTAGCCATGCATATTGTTAGTATATTAGATGATCGGTCGGTTACACTTTCAAAACATAGATTGGTTATGTTGCTGGACCAGTGTAGTCAGCCTTGATACTTAGAAAAATAAAATTGGAAAACTTTGGTTTTGACTTGCGTAAGATATTTATAGACTTGTGGTGCGAGAGGAAACTCACATGTAGTGGTAGGTTGTTGGATACTCTTGCCCGAGTCGGTTAAGAACCATGAACTCATGTGTTGATGATCTAAGCCTTTTGTACATCCATAAGTGCCTTTATGGGAAGGCTGTGGTAGATCAGAGTTGTGCGAGCATCAGGACGGTGGCTTGAGGTGGTTCTTGTCATAGTTTGTATGGGACCAAAACCGTCGACACAACGGTGGGTTCCTGGGGGTTCAGTTTATTCTAACTCCCGAGGGCAAAAATTCATTGGGTAGGGCAAGGTTGGAGTAAAGCAATGTGAATGCCTTGTTATGATCTAGTGTTGGCTATGTTGTTCGTATCTTATGGGTAAAGTATACAATCTCTACAGAGTATAAAATTTATTCGAATAGCTGTGTCCCTAGTTTTAGGCAGCTTAGTGTTGTTGCTAAGGTTAGTCTTATGTTTTTGAAATTTGGTTGGGAGTGGAAAATACCCACTAATTTGAAACTTGGTCACGAGTATATGAATGTCATTGTTCGTGGCTATGGGAGCCATCTGTGAATTATGCTTATGTTATCTATTTGTTACTTTATATCAAATTTTAAATGCTTTTACAACTTCTAGTTGTATTCTATCGCTCATTATTGCGAATGAAAGCTTGCTTTATGCAAAATAAAAAACTTGGTAAGATAGTCATATATCTTGACACAGCCTTGCATACTGTATAACTTTGCTATAAAGTCTTATGAAGTATATTTTTATATTCACAATTGCTTGTTGAACATATCAGAGTAAGAAGAAGGAGATCTCCATATCGGTTATTTTCATGCCACGGGTTTTGGCGAAGAATTTGATGTTTACTAAGGTTGAAGTCTAGTCAGTTGTCTGTAGTGGGCCATAGCATGCTTGCTGAATTTTTTTTATCTCATTCATCGTTTATTTCACTGCTATTTACTTGTTATACGAACAATTTGTTTGGTCGGCCCTTTTGTCAAAACCTTAGTTGTGTAAGTCTGTGTTGGCATGTTTATTATTATATGCTACTCTCCTTATTCTTGTATGTATAGATGTGATACTAAGGATATTAAATGTGCGTACTAGTTACTCATCATATGACTAGTATGGTATATACATAAGGGTTCGGACCAGGGGCGGAGCCAAGGGGGAGGCTTAGTAAGGCTTCAGCCTCACCTCCCCCGGTGGCAACCCCACCTCCGGGCGACGACCAAGAACCAGAAGCCGACGACGTCGACCACCAGAGGCAAGCTCAACCCACTATTCTTAAGAGGCTGGAGGCCCAACAAATTCATCTCAATCTCATCGGCCCACCACCAGCCCACCAAAACACTAACTCACAAGCCTATCAAATAGTAATAGAAATTAGATTTCCACATACTCACAGGGGGGGCTGGGGGCAACCGGGCGAGGAGGCGTGCAAAAGGGGGACCACGGCCGCCAGACCCGAGATGAGGGAGCTAGATCTGGCGGTGAGGCAGCCATGAGGAGGCGGATCTGGGGGCGCGACCGGCGAGGGGCATGCGATGGGGCGCGCCGCGGACCGAGCCACCGAGCCGATCTGGCGCGCCGCGCGCGGCGCCCGAGAGGAGGCAAATCCAGGGGCGGGGCCGTGGGGGAGCCGGAGTGCCAGACCGGGGCGCCGAGGGGGGCCGAGCGCTCGAGCCGAGGTAGGGCCGCAGGGGGAGCCAGACTGGGGCGGCGACGCCGGCGAGGGGGGCCGACCCAGGGCAGGGGGAGGCGGGGAGCTGGACCAGGGCGGCGACGCCGGCGAGGGGGACCGACTGGCTGAGCACCCGAGTGAGTACTTGTCTGCCTGAGCGAGACGCACTGCATCGAGTGAAATACGGGTGCGAGCCGCGGTCAGGCAGAGCGGCCGCCGAGCGAGTGAAATAGGGGTGCCAAAGTGGGCAACCACAACGGAGAACCATATATTCAGGTCGAGGCGCCGAGCGACCGAGCGAGTGAAATAGTGAAAAAGCAATAGCAATTGGACTGAAGACTAGCCAGTTACTGTTGAATCAACTAAAAATAGTAAGTTCCTTATCGATTTAGTATTTTAGAATTTAGATTTTAGAGTTTAGACTTTTAGATTTAGTATGTATAAATAGTTTAGTCCTTATAATTAATTCATAGATTTATAGCTTTGTACTGATATAAATTAATAATTTATTTATAGATTTTGCTATAATGGAGAAATCATAAACCGTTTTCAAGGCATGAAGTTGCGTAGAATGCATTTACCTCGTGATTCAAATTTATCTTGTAATTCAAATTAGCTTAATTCTAGTATATTTCATATGATGTAAATTTTCATTGCTATTCACAATTTTCTATTATATCACTAATTTTGATGTGTTTTATATATAGGTGACTTATCGCTACTCCGCACTTATAGCAAAATAATTATATATTTTTGGATATGTGCTTTCTATTATCGAGGTACCTACTTTGTATTTCTCTATTTTTCATTGCTTGTTTCTATCCAATTATGTAATTTCTGTGTGTATTTCAAATTCCATACAAGTAAAGACTAAATTTATGTTAGCTTAGTTTAAACTTATAAATAGTTCAGCCCCCTCAAATTCATTCCTGCCTTCGCCACTGGTTCGGACACTAAGGTCTGCTACAATGTTCAGAAATGGCGTTAATGATTCCAACTATACCGGTGTTTATAAACACCATGTTGCTTTATAGAGAGGGGCGACTGTACAAACGCCGTGGTAGGTCTGATACGAGGTCGCTTGTAAACGTAGTGGTAGGTCTAAACGGTGGGGTTTGCTTTCCCGACGCCATTTCCTTGACATATATAAATGCCATAGAAAATATATTTAGGGACGTTTATTAGGATTTCAGGGTGTCTATAAACGCCCCCGGATCTGAGTCGTATTGTAGTGCTTGGGACCAAATAGGCCATTCACAGTTTAATCTTCTGCTATCTAGGGGCCTATCAGACCCCTATTTTTTTCATGACATTTACTTAAGGCCGGCTTTGTATTATATATCAATTTTGACTTTTTCTTTTTGGATTTCAACTCAGTTTTGTAATTTTTTCCTTGACTATTTGTCAAATTCAATTCACCTAGATTACCGTACGATGATTTGACTGTTTGCCTACTTAAGGTCTTGCTACTTCATGTGTAAATTTGCCCTTATACAGTCATTTCCTCGATTGATCACAACGTAGCTACATTGCGAAGACAGTTTTTATATTCTTTGGTGATTCAAATTATAGGAAAATTACATTATTGTCACTACCAAATGGCGAACAGAATGTCGGTTGTTGGCTTGTTATAGTTTGAACATTTGCCCAGACAAATCTCTATGAGAATGTGCTCATGCCACTAGCGACTGCTCACTATTTGCCAGAACCAGGCTGGACTTAGGAGACTAGTGCAAAAGCTAAAAAGATTAAAAGACACTACCTTTCCCTTTTCCTCTTGGGAAATTTGAAAGGCATTAGTGCAAAAGCTTGGCATAATGTGTGTCTGAACTCTGAAACTGTTGTAACTCTGAATATTTCAAGTAAAACATACCTGATTTAAGGGCTGGATTTTCATGCACAAGCAAAAGCCCAAAAGCATCTTCTGTCTCAAACTTTCTTAGCTACCACATTCAGACTTTCAAGCGCCCTTTTGAGCATCTCATGTGTCCAAATCCAAGCCATTAGGCATGCTGCACTTGTGCAGTTGAGTTATTGAACCAAGTAGCCAAGTGCAACAAATATTTTGTTTTTGAGGGGTCCAAGTACATTAGACATTAGCACACCACCTCCTTTGTCGTTACTTAACAAATAAGTACAAGTAGAAGTGCTAGTGTGTAACATTTATGGTCTTCCAGTTGCTACCACTCCAATGGACTTCCCTACTACCCCCATAATGACCTTGCCATATTGTTCGATGCAACTGCCTTTGCTGCTTGGAACCACCATTTGCTCAGCCTCTTCTATCTCCTCTAATGGGAAGCTGACTTTGCTAGCATCTAATTGATGGATGGGTAGCCCTCCTTCCGTGCTGGTTGAAAGATTCATGTTGCAAGTTCAGAATTTGGCATTTTAAAGGTGATAACGTCGATGCATAGTTGCATAAATTAAGCACAAAGGCATCCATATTCTCATGTAAGTACTAAGCCAAAGTATCTGTTGAAGTATGGGTAAATCGTCCGATTTTCTTAGCATCTCAATTTTCTGGATGAACTGTTAGGTGCACTCTCCGCGCAAAATTCAATGATACATCTGGGTTGTCTTGTTGGACAGAGCCCGGAGAATCTGCATCCGTGGTTGGAACTTGGAAGTGCTAACTCACCAAATTGGCCAGACTGGCCTCCTGGCATGTAATGTACGCTATATAAAGGATGTTTATTATATCTTGCTTCTTTTTCTCTACGATCTTGCAGAAATTCTGGACAGTTTAATAAAGTTGTGGTCACATATTTCCCTTTCTTTAATTTTCATGTCACCTTTTCATTTCCGTTCGGACTATTTCGCATGGCTATACTAATCTGCCACGGAGGCATGAGTTAGATTGAAAGTCACATTCCCGTGTAGGGATGGAGCTGCATTTGATCTGTCTACAGAAGCAGCATCAACAAGTGTAACGCTTTCATGATTTCATTTTTTTTTTTGCTGTATACTAGTGATGGGAGTATTAAGTATACAGTATACTTAATACCTCCCATCACTAGACAATGCTAATGTACAAGTATAAATATTTTAACAATGCGTGTTAGTTGCATTGGCGCAAATGACATGGTTGATTTGCCTGGAATGAAACACAAAATGATGTTAAAAGATGGAACAAACAATCCTTTTGCTTCCTTCCCGAAAGAAAACAAAACCTTTCGCTGGACAGTTTTATGTCAACAATAAAAAGGCACACTTGTACAAAAAGAAGGAACAAACTAGTAGTTAGAGAAAGGCAAGCAGTTTTGAGAGCGTAGGGGACATCCTTTTCTTCCAGGCCGAAAGGCCACCAACCTGACCACAAGTCTACATCACCGCACTACGAGCAAGACAAATAGCAATCCGGCAGATACGTACACATCATGTTTGCACAGCTGCATGGGCATTGATGCGCCATACAGCCAAAAAAATGAGCAGCAACAGCATCAGGTCGTCAGCTCCGATCAAAATTGTTAGTAGAGTGTTGCGATCGACGAAGCCGAAGAAGCAACCGTTTCCTTGCACATCACGCGTAGGTGAGATGAAGAAAGAGCTGTTTGCTTCTTTAGGTATTGCTCTCCTCATCATTCTAAGAGCATTCTTGCACTCAAGCCTTTGTATTTCTTCAATGTAATGTCCTATTTGGTCAGCGGGGTTACTCATGCTTCTCAGATCAATCATTTCCATTCCTGACAGTTTTTGATGCAAACAGAGTCCCAAGTGGTGAGATACTGAGATGATGATAGCTTGTTCTTTTCCTCTGACCATGGGCAAAGAAACTCTTATCCTTTGATCAATGCATGTGAGGAGGAGACTAGTTTTGCAGGCACCTAATACCAGTGCAAACATAGAATTTAGCATACCGTAGAAGTACATCTGTCAATACAATCAAGGAGAAGAACAAATATAGACATGTGGAGACAGAAGTTTCTATTGTAAATTGGACAAAAGCATAGAGATTTCTGCAAAGCAGAATGATATATAAATATAATTATATATAGTAATTACCGGACATAAAAAATGAATCAATACGTGACATACAAGAAAATGTAAAGTCAAATGGAGTAACTATTTGTCAGTATGCTACTAGAAATGAAGCATACAAGCTGACGCATTACATGAATTACTCATGTACCAAAATTTCAATCAGTCAGATTGGCAAAGTTAGATATAATCGAACAAATACGTGTAATTTGGTGATAAAAGTTTAGAACCTGATGTTACAACTGTGAAGAAGGATCGAGCACATGCGCCATGAAGATTAATGTGCCAGACACTTCCTCCCTAATGACAAAGAAGAAGGGGCGGTCGGTAATGAAGTGCTCTGCTGGTAAAGGCTTGCCTACGCCCATGGCCACAGAAGTTTCTTCAACCCCTTTATCATTAACCTCCAAAATCGCTCTATGAATTACAACGGACAGAAACAAAGGCCCGCTTGAGTCATCTTCCTTGACCATATCTGAGAAATCTGCATCATGGAGGAATGGCAATTCAAGTCCCATATCTTTCAGAAAATCCTTCACGTCGGTCTGAAAAGATATCGTGAACTTGGGCACCCTGATACCCACATGGCATTTCTCTGTCGGTAAATGTTGTTCTAAGAACGTCGTTTCAGAGAAAATCTTCTTGGTTAATTCAAGCAGGCCATCGTGAGTGTCTGGGAGGAAAATGTACATGGAAAACTTTAGCTCATTCTTTCCTTGCTTGTAAGGAAGCTTAATAACTTTGAACCCATCGTGCACAGCAAAAAGACGAGTTCAGTCATACTTGACAAGAAGGGGCTTCGACTGATGTTCCATCCAGACAGTCAAACTTTGTTCAGTGGTCCTCCTTATATCTTCCCTATCCAGCCATCTGCCCCTAAAGTATAGTGCACTGCCAAGAACAAGCCCTGTATTCTGGTTGATTGATCCATCCGGAAGGAGCGAGGTAACAGTACCTTTAGTGGTTTTTTAGACCCATGAGTTAATTTGTTCAGAAGAATCTTCTGGCTTCAAAGATCAACACGAAAAGGAAAAATGGTTAAATATCACAATTCAGAATCACAAAGGACCTCAACTATAAAGTCTATAATATGCATCATAATACTGCAGTTGGCTGGATGTCAGAATAGCTCTTTAAAAGCATCTTACTATAACAACCATACAGTACTACTTTCAAATGCAGTAATGCTGTATGGTGGAGAGCCTATTTGTCATTACAAGTTATTTAAGGCGTATTAACATTTTTGTCAGAGAGGAGAAGTGAACATAGTGCATCAGACAGTGAATCTGAAGCAAAGGCAAAACATGGAGCTATTGATTCCCTATGGTAATGTCTAATGAGATGTTACATGAATAATGGTTGGCCAAACAACAATTATAAAACGAGGTAATCAAATTCATATAACCGTGATTTGTTTTTGAAATGTTCTGTCACACTAACTCTCGGTGCAAGCATATCGTCGAGCACTTGATGAACATAGCCTGTATCATGACGGTTACCGTGCAAATCTTGCAAGAAAGAGGTCATATGATATAGTACCTTGTTCTTGAAGGCGGCCGTATTCGCCGCGGAACCGTACACGCCACCCGCCGCCTCCACGAACTCCGGTGAGAGCCTCGCCGATGTGTCAGCCCAGACGCCGCCGGCGAACGCTAGCCGCGGGCCTCCGGATGTTGACCGGTCCTTGAGCACGCGCTTCACAACGCGCAACGCTAAGTTGGCTGCGTCGGTCCACATAGTGCGCGGACGCCGCGCTTATGTTGCTAGTATATATACATAGAAGGCTAAATCTAAAGAAAGGCTATATGGTTGATTAAGCAGAAAGCTAAGCTTTGAATTTAAATACAGAATGTAATCATAAAAATTAAATTGAAATCCGAATTTAAATAAACAGTAAGTAATTAACACGTAATAACAATCAAATAACAGAAGTGTAGGCTTCACAACATATGCTAATGAGATGGCTAAGACGCCTAAATTTATTCAATGGCTCAGACTTCCTAAATAGTTTTACTATTTTGACTACACCGTCAAAATCCTAACCAATTGTTGCAAATATGTGAGATTCAAGTGATAAGAGCACATGTATTCGAGTACATTGAGATCTCACTTTACATAGAATGCACAACTTTCCACATAAAATGTAATAACTTATTATTGTGTATATACAGTCAATACGATAAAGTACAATAGAGTACAAAAAAGTTATTCTAGTGCTTCAAATCAACATGATTTCACCCGTTGAGCGTTGCCTTGGTCAGGTTGAACTCACCAATAGAGGTGGGAGTCAGGTCGGGCCTTTGTGTGCTAGCTCAAGGCCTGACTGGCCTGGCACAGCCTAAGCACGGTATAGATACACCATGTGGCAGGCTAGGCTAGCACAACACACACAGGGGGCCAGGGTGAGCCTGGAAAACTAGCCTGTCGGGTGGCACGGCCTGGGTAGGCATAACGTGCTGTGCTCAGTCCAGCCAAACACGGTAGGCACAATTGGCACAGCGACGGCCGCCTCGCCGCCTCCCGTGCCATGGATCGCCACCTCACACGTGGCCGTATCGGGTGAAGAGAGAAGAAAGAGGGGAGGAAGAGAGAAGAAGGGGAGAAGAAGTGCAAGAAGAGAGAAGAAAAAGGAAGCGGAGACAAGATGAGCTGGAGATGCTGTCAGTGGAAAAAGAAAAGAAAGGGAAAGAGAGGGAAAAGAAAAGAAAAGAAAATAGAGTGCTGATGTGAGATTGAAGTGATGATTGAGTGAGACTAAATAGAGAGTAGAGTTAGGCAATGGTTAGGAGGAGCAGCAGGCAACAGTCGGGAGAAAGAGAAGCAATGGGTGGGGAGGCAATCAGGCAATGATCTTCTCCTCGATGGCTATAAAATCCACCTCCTCTCCTCATTTCTTCACCACTGAAAACACCAAGTTCAAACTTTTCTCCTCTCTTTGCTCTACTTAGTAATTTGTACAATAGAAAGTTCATTATGCTACCAAAGAGTCGGAGCACCTAGGAGCACCTGAACGGTATGCTATGAAGGAGTCACATCACAAAAAAGGCAGCAGAGCGACTTAGTGTAAGCTCCCACCAGTGCTCCCCTTGTCCTTTGACTCCAATTCTTGTTGATGCTCGTTAGCTCTCACTAAGCATGATAGACTACGGTATGGATGATTGTCATATGGATAGTACGAAGGTCTACGAAGAGTACCAGGGCAATTTGAAGCAATGGGGACATCAAACTTCTCTCCCTTGTCCACATACGGCAACATTGGTGGGTCTATGTCTGGCAACCGTATCATTGGATGAAGGGTGCCTTGCTGAAAGCACATGACATGGAGCTAGGATATCCGAGACAGCCAAACAGTAGAGATTGCAGCTTGTAATTATTATAAAGCTCAATTAATTGCTTGTACAGGTGGAGGGATGGGGCACTTGAACCGGCACTACAAAACATGTTTTAGCAAGATGGGGGCGCACAACCAAGGGGGAGGAGTACAAACACAGCTGAACTTTGAGGCCAATGGCTCTGTAAGTATTTGGATATACAACCCATTTCTGCCAGTGAGGAAATTTGTAAATATATTGTTTTCGAAGATCAACCAATTAAGGTGGGTAAAAGTCGTGTGTTTGAAAGAATGATTTAACGTGGCTTTTGTTTATATTACTAACATATTAGTATGAGAACTATCAAATGCCTTAGTTTTCTTACAAAAAAAAAATATAGAGAATGGAAAATTTCATGCCCAGAATGGTCCATCTCGATCAGTGCCTTCATTTTCTCAAAATAGTTCCCCTCTTCCCCGACAAAAGTGTGTATTCTAGGTCTTTGGAAATTGATTGAAAGAGGAGATGAAAATGTGTATGAAACTACATAAACATAAACATAATAATGATTTGGCTAGAAAAGCTATTGACATGAAGTGAACGGTTTGGCATGTAAAGACCAAATAGCTGACATGAAGCAAATTAAAAAGGGAAAAAGGAAAACCAGCAATTATACAAGTTCAAGGAATTCATTGGATATTGACGACATGTACCCATATTATCAACACTGCAGGCAGCTTCACATGTGCCGCCTTTCTTAGCAATTCAAATAAATTGTGGGGTGCTTTATATTTAACTAGAAGAATCAAGGGCAAGTTATCGAGATAATAGTATATTAATAGGTGTGAGAACCAGCCCAGTCTACAGACATAGTGAGATACTCACAAATTGGGCAAAACATGCATGCTATTTACATGCTGCTGGACGGTGGTGTTATATCATTTAGTTGATGAAGTAGGTTCAGTGCTCGTGATTTTTCATTTCTGATGTTTACAAAACCCTATTTGGGATGGTGGAATTAATATCAGGTGTCTTATTCATTGACCAATAATCTCAAAAGAAATTACCTATATTCATATCTGCTAATGCGCTCAGAAAAAAACATTTTTTATACGTTTTCATGTCATTTCTGGTACTTCACAAATTTTATGCTTGCCTTCATGTTGACCCTGTTGGACAACTTCTCATCTTCTAGACTTTTACGCGATTATTTCTCTCATCAAGTCTGGTTGTTGAAACTACATGGATGAATGTTTTATGTTACCTAAGCACCAAAATTGACGTCTAAACTTTGAAGTTGTCTGGTTTTCTAACATTACAAGATGAAAAAATTCCATGGATCTATGCTTGTGTTTTGGAAAGGATTTAGTCATATGACTTGTAAAGATTGTCAAATTTGTTCTAGAGATATGTGATTTTGCTCTTCTACAAATTTGTGACAGAAAAGAGCAAATGTGAGCTACTGTGGCTTTGGTGATTTGTCACTCTGCATTGTTCCATTCATTTTCTGTGGACACTAATAATGTTTATGCAAAGTTTTTCGTTGCAACGCATAGATTAGTATTACTATCAGAGATGGTTATTTTTAAAAATCGTCTGTGTTATAATTTATTATAGACGGTTTAAGAGTCGTCTGTGATAACTACCTGTTATTACACACGTAATAAACCGGATAATTTAAAAATTATTTTTAATGAATATTACAAACTGTCTGTAATAACTTTTCTGTATTGCTTGCAGCAGCAGCTCACGCACATGCATGCAGCGACTGCCTTGCATGGCTCGGGAAATCCACCAGAAGCATCCATGCGTCCCAGGTGCATTAGTTCGGAGCACATCGTGCATCCATGGGAGGCGGCGGCGCATAGGGTACTCCATGCACGGGTGGTTAGGTTAAATAGGATAGCTAATTAGAGTTAAGAGTAAAGGTAAATAGGCCACTAATAGTCCATTAGATCCAACAGTATAAATTAATTTATTATATATGTATATATTTTTATTAATTCTGATATAGAATTTCGAAATGTACACACAGGTTCAACTTGGTAAGAACTAGGGTTTGTTCAAACAACTGTGGTTTCTCCAACAAGTTTTGTTATTTTTGTTTGTTTTTTGGGTGCTACGATGGATATATAACATATGTGCTTGATTTTGGGGGTGTTTGTATTGGTTTTTGCTAATAACTTTTAGCTGAAAATGAATAGAAGTGGTTAAAAGAAGTGATTTTAAGAAGAGGGCATAAGTGGTGGGGAAAGTGGGTGCATGATGTATCTGTGATATCCTATTTTATTTTTAAAGTAAGATGATAGTGAAAGAAGTAGAGAATAAGCTAAATACCAAACAACACCCACGTACCACGTGTTGCTTGAGTTCTGGGTTTTGTCTTTGTGGGACGTATCGTCCTCTCTGCGTCAGATCATCCTTTCAAGTAGTTTTTCGTATGTCTCGTGATTTAGCGTGTGTTTCCGCTGTGCTTGGCCTTCATCTTTTCTTTAGCTTTTCAATAGCTCTGAGGTGAAAGTCTGAAGTGAATGCTTGTCAGGGAAATTCTGGTGGTCCAAGTTGAACCACCACTTGTCGCGTTCACCCCGGTCCGACGCAAGTTGACACCCGTGACGACCAATTCAGCCATACTAAAAACAAATTTTGCACAAGACTATGCCAAAGTCAGTCATGCCAAAAGTGCATCTCGCACTTCTCGTCGACTTAGGACATCTTGGATAGTTTTATCTTAACTGTTTTTTAATTATATTAAATAAATAAAATTTTATATGATGAGAGGAGATAAGAAGAGATAATTTGTTGTCTTTTATGCAAAAGATGATTTAAATCTACAAACTAACGTAAATAGTAAGAGTATGAGTCAAAAAGTTATGATAAAAATAGTATAAAATAGTTAGATAAATAATTTACTGTTAGAGAAGTTATCTCTAGTACTATCTTTAAATAAGATAAAAATTTTAAAGATAACTTTAAAAGATAAATCATTGTACATGCCCTCGGGTACATTACAAGTGGAAATCTCAGAATCTCGACTTCGACTGTAGGAAGTCGGAATACAAAACAAAGGACCCGAGTAACATATTCCCGGCCCATTTTCGATTGGATTTATTCATCATATACCCTCCCCTTAGATTAAAATTCAGGATTTACCCTCTGGCCCGCGTGTCAGTGACTCATCCCGACCCCACATGTCATTGAGTGGGGAGGGTAAATCCTGAAACTCTCAAATGTGGGAAGGGTATATGATGTCCGCCCCGAGCATCCTGCCTTCACCCCTCTCTCTCCAGACCCACCGACCCGCCTCCTCCCCCGAGCAGCCACATTGAATTTGTGGGGGTGAGATCGAGGTTGGGGGATGAGGCAATGGAGGGGGGGGGGGTGGCGGTGGCGCAGGTGAAGGCGGAGCTGGAGGACGGGGGTAGGCAGCGGCGGTAGCAGGGAAATGGCCCATCGTAATTCTTCCCCCCTTATCCCCACGGTACTTTTGTCGGTCCTTCCATGTGGAATTGGATGCTCCAGTTGAGGAAATTTTGGTCATTTTAGCTTACTACGTTCGGGTTTAAGGGGGTTTGGTGATTGGGGGTGGATGAAATCAATAGAGATGCTATAAGGTCTTGCCTAACAGGTTCGTGTGATTGGATAGGAAGATTTCTGATACATGTTGGTTTGTGCTTGTGGAAATTGCAAGGGGCTCATATTAGATAGTGCCATCCCGATGTCACCCTTCTTACACTTTTCAGGGGGCTCATATTAGATAGTGCCATCCCGATGTCACCCTTCTTACACTTTTCAGGATATTGTCAGCTTAGAGTTTTCTTTGAAGATCTCAAAACATAGGTTATACTTGACTGGTTGCTTTATGAACAGAGGTTATACTTAAGTTGCATGAGTTGAATAAGCACTAAATTAATAGAATAAGCATTAAATACCCTACCTGAATGTCTGTCTTTTGAATGGTGTAGATTGTATTTAAACAATCGTTGGTTATTTGGGGGTCAGAGGTTCTATCAGATCATTTTCTGATGGACCTTTCATTTTTCAACTGTTGTCTTGATGTCATGATGCTGGTAATTAAATTTCTTACAAACAAATTTTGAAGCATATGGCTTACTGATCATCAAATAGCCTGTTGCTATCTTGCTTTTTTCAAACACGAACTATTTAGTTTGCTATGAGTTATTAGTTTTCAAACACCGAAGTATTGAGTACAAGTCTCTTGTAATTTTTTGAATTATTAGTTCTATTATATTCAAGATGGCTAACTATTTTGTCTAGCCATAGGAAGAATCTGTTAGAACGATGTCAAACATGACTGGAGCTGTTTAGAGATGTTGTTCCATCATCCATTTTTCTTGTGTTAGCATCAAAACTGATGCTCGCCATCTATTGAATATTTTTAGGAATGGGAGAGGCCGAAACCTGGGAGGAGACCTGATATCTTCCCAAAGTTCAGCCCTATGAAAACACCATTGCCTCATCCATTACCAGCTGATGATCCTCTGGATGATGATGAGGAAGAGGAAGAGGTAGAACCACAACCTCAGGATGACGAAAAAGGCCCGCTTTGGCTTGGACCTCATGGCGGCATACATGCTGAGCGTCTCAAGCCTCCTTGGCGACAGCTATCTCGGCGACGCGGGCACCGGCAACTCCGCCACCAAGAAAGACACGGACAAGGACACTGCCAACGAGGCCAATAATGCAACGCCGGCAGCCTTAGCGGGAACGACGAAGGCAGAAAAGGGCCAGAAGCCGCCCACCGCCTGTTGTCTCAATTAGATCGCGAACCCACTTTACCGGCTATCCACCAGGCACCAGTGCAGCCTCCTGTTTCACGTGGCATTCGCTGTATTATATTGAAAATTCTCCTCTCCTCTTACACTTCATGGTTATTTATGTGCAACAGTAAAGAAACTCAACGATGTGACAGCAATACTCAAATCTTGTTATATTCTATTTCCTCGGTCAAACAATGGTTGTTCATTCATGTTCTTGCCAGGACTGAAGTTTATAAATACATACAGGAAAACCTACAAAATTTCTCTCCCATATGCAGGAGCTAACAGCATGAACAACGCAACGCTACTTCGGTTAAAACACTCTGGCCCCTCCAAATTAAAAACATCAATATCTACTTCCCGTTGATCCCATTTGATATCACTATCTACTTTCCTTTATCTTGCAGTAGGCATATAAGCCTGAGCCAAGAAAGCCGAGTCCTTGTCCGATAACATTAAGCTGAGATAAGAATACTTGGGGGTTACTTTTCAGGGAGATAATAAAAAAAGTTAATGGTGGGCAAGCAACGAACTTAAAACTCACCAGATCAAATGGAAGCCCACCAAATAGCACCCTGCCAATTCCAACAGTGAAGAAATCCTGCAGAAATAGCAAATATGAAGAACATTAGAAAACGGTTTGCACGTTGTAGAGTGGAAGAACTGGATGGAGGCCATACCTTCAAATTACCACACATTGATTGTGTGGGTGCAGAATTCAGGATTGTGTTCCAGAAGATGGTGTAGTTTAGTAGAAATGCTAGCATGCATGAAAATAGTGGCACCACCTGCAAATAGAATTATGTCATAATGATACCCATAGCTTTCCCAACAAAGAAATAGAGGAAGTAGGAGACTTCACATTTGCTAAATGTGATGAATAACTTACATTGATAGCTGTTAGCTTACCCTTTGGTTACCGAACTCCTCGCCTTCTCGTGTTTGTACTCAACCTCTTGAGTTCACATTAATTTTATGTTGTATTCACATTAGTCTTATATTCACATTAGTCATATGTTCCTATTAGCCATACTAGGTTATATATATGTGTAACCATTTGTGACTTGAATGAATGAATTATATAGCATGATTGCCCCCAAATATTCCACGCTCTTATGGTATCAGAGTGGTGCTTCTCTTGAGCCGCCGCCTCCACAGCTTCTGCCGCGCCGCCCTTAGAAGATGATCTCGTCTCCATGTTCTCTTCCGGGGGCTGCACAACTCTAGCTTAAGTCGTGTCACCAATCATCCGATCGGCTACCAATTAGAGTTTTCCTTGGTCATCTTCAGATTGGGTTTTCTCTTTTTTTTATCATAGATCAATTTGTATCGCCCTACTGACCTTCCGATGTTCCTTGGCTTCAGACTTCACCGCCTTGGTTTTGATCTCTCTGGCACCTCCTCTCCTCCGATGACATCGTGGCATGACGCAGTGCGCTTGTCGACATGGTCCTTCCTCCACGGCCTTCCGAGCGCCCCGTCTACCATCATCATCACGCTAGATCATCATTGTCGGCCTGTCGTCCGTGAGCACGAGCCGTTACACCACCAGGAGCACATCGCCCTCGGTTATGTCCATGTTCTTCATGTACTGACGTCATCACAGTTTACAGACATCTTCACCAAAGGGTTGCCTACCTCTGTCTTCATGGAGTTCAGATCCAGTCTGAACGTCTGCATTGCTGACACTCAGACTACGGGGGTGTGTTAGGCTGACCCTTGGTTACCAAATGCTTCGCCTCCTCGTGGTTGTGCTCAACCTCTTGAGTTCACATTAAGCTTGTGTTGTGTTCATATTAGTCTTATGTTCACATTATTCTTGTGTTCACATTAGTCGTGTGTTCCCATTAGCCATGCCAGGCTATATATATGTATAATCCTTTGTGACTTAAATGAATGAATTATATAACGTGATTGTCCCAAATATTCCACGCTCTCACTAGCTACTTAGTAGGAGGTTTCTAATTTTTGTCTAGCTGTTATGAGGATCAAATTGGCATCACAACATTAACACACAACAGCAATCTCAAGACCATTTATGGCAGATATAATATACATATCATGTATATGTATTAATTGTCAGTGAAAAATTTTCCTGGTTTCAAGAGTAACTAGAAATTTTTAATAATTCATTTTTTATTCAAAAATACAGAAATATACAGTAACAAGAAGTAACTAGAAGTCCACAATATGTTAATTGTAATAAACTGATCATACAACTTTGCCAGCACCTCGCTAGGTTCACGTTGACGCTATCTCACCCAGATTCGGCTGCCTAAGGTCGAGCGCGAGAGGGCTTGGGAATTTGGGATGGGGTTAGGGCTAGGGTTCAGTTTGGGGTGGTGGGTAGGGGACAAGAGGGCGGAGGCGGGCGGCTGGGGGGAGAGGAGGGGTGGAGGCAAGCGACAGCTTGGGGGAGAGGAGGGGTGGAGGCAAGCGACGGCTTGGGGGAGAGGAGGGGCGGAGGCGGGCGGCGGCTCGGGGGAGAGGAGGGGTGGCGGCTTAGGGGAGAGGTGGGCGGCGGGTCTGGAGAGAGGAGGGAGAAGGCTAGATGGCTCGGGGGTGGGGGAACGGGATGGCTTGGGGGGCGATTTGCAAATCCAATGCGAGTGGCGGGAAAGTTTTTGCGAAAAGTGACACACATTGATATGGGACGTCAAATGGAGATCAGATGGCTGACATGAGCTGAGTGCATGAGTGCACCAAGATGGCCGAGTGCACTGGATACATTGCCCCTGATAAACTAAAGGGTGCAAATTCACACATGTTTTTACTGAGGAATAAGTCTATTTTATCCTCTCAACTCTTATCCGAATTCGAAAATCAATTACAAAACCAAGTACTTGACACCCTTCAACTCTCACTACCAGGAAAATTACCCCCTCAAAGCTAATCTAGCCCGATTTTACTCTTATATGACCCAGATGTGGCATTGGTATTGATATGTAAGCTGGTTATCAGAAAATAAATAAAAAATATATGATGGGGTCGCTAGGGATGTCCGTATTGAATATGAATCAAATAGTGTTCTTCTCATATTCGTATTTGTATTGTTAAACAAATACGGATACCAATTCGAATATGCTCAAATACGAGTAGAGTATTATAACAAATATGAATAAGAATCAAACACCTACTCAATTCGGTCTGATGCAAATATCCTATGACATAATAAATTTTAGCAAATTGACACTGGTTTTATAGTAATATTTATGCCTTTTTCCTCTAGTTTATCATGTAATCATTGATCATTACTGCTATTTTGCTAAATAAATCAGTTACAAACATATCGAATTTGGCTAAAAAGAGCACACAAAAAACTTTATTAGAGGATATGCCAAATTAGAATCCACCATGACAAAGATCTCGACAAGATGATCGCAATGCATATATAATATGCCTAATTTGAAGGTCAAATACTAAAGATATGTACTTGCTAGATGCTACTATTATGTCCACCGAATCCAGATATTATCTGTATTCATATTCGACTCAATACCTATTTTGCATATCATATTCGTATTCATATTTGACAAAAAAAATCTGGATACTATCTGGATCAAATTTGTTTTACAGTACAAATGTATTTTTACTTATCACATTCACTACCATCCGAATACGGATCTATGGTAAAACGAATAATCCAAATCTGTTTGACACCCCTAAGTTCACCATGTCAGCCCTTTCTCTTTGTAATATCCTAATTTTCAGAGATTTTTTGAAGCTTTTAAAATAAAATTCTCTATTTAGATTTTTCTAGGATTAATTAAAACTTAAAATAAACTTTTTTTAATTAAAAAGATTTAATATGACTAATGTAAACATCAAATAAAATAAAAGCCCCAAAAATACAAAATAGTAATGGGTCGGACCCATTACTGTTCACCCCGGCCCATTGAGCCTTAGCTGTCCATCTCCCTCAATGCCACGTGTTATCCATCCGACAATTCACCAAAGTCGACCGCCGAATCTATCCCTTGCAACACGTGGCAAGCATCCGGAGGCCAGGGTACTGTTCATCTGTGTGATGAGTCTTTGCTGTCCGATCTTCCGATCTGCCACGTGTTGCCCATCCATCGGTGGAGCTACTATTCATCCTCCTTACAGGGGAGGACTCCGTTGTCACCTCGATTTCCACGCTCGAGCTGAGCTTTCACCACCGTCTCCGACTCGGCCTCCCAACCGTGCTCATTGCCACAATCAAGCAATGTCATGTTTTAGATCAATCTTATGTTAATTAGTAATAGGACGATCTGTTAATAGATCTAGATTTCTCTAGATCTTTATCTAGAGCCTAGATCACCGTGTCATATCAGGACAGAACATAAATCAAAATATTTCTAGTCGAAGCTAGCACCAGGTTGATATATACTTTATATGCATGATTATTCACCCTGCAAATCCATTAGATAAAACAACTAAATCAAGGATTGGAACCAATCTACAGGCCTGAAGCCCCCACTAGTCGTAGGCCACCACGACAGCACGACGACCCCATCTGCTACCACGGCAAGCCCTCGAGCTACCCTCACACACTGCAATAGGTCACCAGTCGTTGGGCGCCTGAAGACCCTGGCCCCTACCGTGGCCAGCAGCCATGGCCGCCCCCGAAGCTCACCTGGTGGTGCCCCAAAGATGCCATCGCAACCGGCCACCCGCCGCCGTACTCGCTGTCGTGCATGCACCGGCACCGCCCGAAGATGGGTCTAAACTGTCGTCGCACATGCACCAGCGCCGCCCTTGCTCCCGCATCTGCCGTGGCAACCTCCGGCAACTAGATGCCCACCACGGCAGCCGCTGGTGGTCGGCCACCTTGCCTCGGTAGGACCACGGCTGCCAAGTGCCCGAAGCACCCACGGCAAACCCCGATGACTGGATACCAACCACGGCAGCCGTCGGCAGCAGATCCACCGCCATGGCAGCCGCCGACAGCAGCCTGGTCACAACGACAGCCATGGCAACCACTGCGGCACCGTACAAGCCGATGTTTCCCCCTCCGGGTGCCCGAAGCACCAGGCCCCGCCATGGTAGCCACCGGCAGTAGATCTGCAGCCATGGAAGCTGCTACCTTTCGGTGCCCGAAGCACCAATCCCCCGCTGCGACAACTGCCGGATATCGAAGGCCTGCCGCGGTAGCCACCAGACACCAAGCACTCACCACGACAGCAGCAAGCAGCAGACAGGCTGCCACGGCAGCCATCAGCAGCCGCTGCGGCACCGACCTGCCGGTCTCCTTCGGTGCTCGAAGCACCAAGGCGCTGCCACAGCAGCCTCCATGCGCAAATCGCTCGCCACGGCAGCAACTTCACCAAGCTTGCCCTTGACGATAGCAACTATCTAACGTGGGTCATGGATGTTAAGATCAACTTGATAGCCAGATCACTTGGCACCACCATAACTTAGCCTGCAGCTAGGGCTCCCGCCATTCCTGATGCCGCCAAATGTGTGGCACTATATTTCTTGAAACACCACATCCACCCAAACTTGAAGTCTGAGTACCTTCTAGAAGAAGACCCGCTAGCACTATGGAACTCCCTAAAGGAGAGGTATGATCAACAGAGATCCATCATGCTACCTGAAGCACATCGTGAATGGACCAACATCAGGTTCCAGGATTTCAAAAGGGTGTCTGCATACAATTTTGTCATTCATAAGTTTGTCACTAAACTCAGGGTCTGTAACCAGAAGATTACAGATGCTGAAATGATTGACAAGACTTTGAACACTTTTCACCCTACTCATAAGACGCTCCAGCAGCAGTAATTCTTGGACGAGGCAAGCCATAGAAACCAGGCTTGGGCAATAAGAAGACTTACACTCCTTCGCCTTGCTAAAGGTGTGGTTGCATGGACCATTGGTGTCTCAATTGTTGCACCCCCATGGCATCTGGTGAAACTCTACCAAGAGTCAGTTACCAAAGGAAAGAGGGCGCCAATGAAGAAGGCTGCAGAGATATACTTTGTTGATCGGCCTGATGCTGATAATGATGATGCCCCGAGTGCAATGATGGAGCTAGACACTGCAATAAGGAGTGATCACATGGAGGTTGACAGATGTGGTGACCTGCAGTAGGCCATAGATTGTCTTCTCGAGCAACCCTAGATGTCATAATTCCTTAAAAGTTTGCTTTATCAGTTTAGGTTATTCCAGAAGGATAGTGGATTGTTCATGCTCTTATCAGACATTAATTGTTTAGGATTTAAACATTATTTCAATGAATAAAATGAGTTACCTATTCTTTTAAATATTTATTCCTGTTGTATTATTATTTGATTATACTATACTCTATAGATAGCCACCCATTAGATCCAATGGCAGAGGAAGAGATCTGTCTGGTAGACAGTGGAACCACCAACTCGATACTAAGGGAAACAAAGTATTTCCATACATTAACAAAGAAAATAGGAAATGTCATGACCATCACCAGAAACGGTGCTCTAATTATTGGCACTGGAAGAGCCACAATTATTCTCCCTATGGGTACGAGGATAGTAATTGAGGATGCTCTTTTGTATCCCGAATCAAAGCGTACCCTATTGAGTTTTAAGGATATTCGATTAAATGATATCCATATCAAGACTGAAAATGAGGGTGGTGCAGAATACCTCCTCTTAACTAAATCTGACGGCGATCAGAAAAGAGTGGTTGAGAAACTTCTAACCTTCTCCTTCGGGTTATACTACACTTACATAAAACCTGAGGAATATGTAGCAATGAAATAGAGTATAAAGTTTTGGACCCTTGTAAGATCTGACATGATCGCTTAGGGCACCCTGGGATATATGATGAGAAAAATAGTGAGCAACTCTATTGGCCATAGCTTAAAAACTCAATTTTTTTTCTAAACCTGAAGATTTTTTATGCCCAGCCTGTGCTATAGGAAAGTTTATCACTAGACCTTCTTACCTGAAAGTCAACGCAGAATCACCTATTTTCATAGAGAGAATACAAGGTGATATATGTGAACCCATTCAACCCCTGTCGGGCCCTTTCAGATATTTTATAGTAGTACTAGATGCTTCTATTAGGTGGTCAAATGTATGCCTGCTATCTACAAGGAAACACGTTTTTGCTAAACTAATAGCTCAAATTATCAGATTAAAGGCAAACTTTTTAGAATAAAGAATTAAGTGCATTCGGATGGACAATGCTGGTGAGTTTACATCCAAGACATTTAATGACTATTGCTTAGCATTATGCATTAAAGTAGAACACTCTGTACCTCATGTTCATACTCAAAATAGCGTTGCAGAGTCATTTATCAAAAGGATTAAGCTGATTGTTAGACCCCTACTACAGAATAGTTGGCTCCCCACCAGTTGTTGGGGACATGCAGTGTTGCATGTAGCAGCACTAATAAATTTAAGACCAACTGCATATCTTTAGGTTTTTCCCTTACAACTAGTGCATAGAAAAGAACCAAGTATTTCCCATCTGCGAAAATTTTGTTGTGTTGTATATGTGCCAATTTCACCACCGCAACGGATAGCCATAGGCCCCCACCAGAAGTTAGGAGTATATGTTGGTTTTGAGTCCCTGTCGATAATTAAATATCTTGTACCTACCACGGGAGACAAGTTCACGCCAGACACGCCGATTGCATCTTCGATGAAGATAATTTCCCGGCATTAGGGGGAGAAAAGTATCTAAATGATGCTAAATACCGAGAAATAGACTGGAATGCCTTAGGCATTCAGGCCCTAGATCCACGCACCACAGAATCTGAACTGGAAGTTTAGCGAATAATAAACCTGTAACAAATTGCAAACAATTTGCCAGATACCTTTACTGATCAGAAGGGAGTAACAAAGTCTTACATACCAGCAGCAAATACTCTGGAGAGAGTGGAAATATCCCAGAAGGATATTCGAACCACTCCAACCCCTCATGTGAAGAAGAGGGAAAGAGAGCTGAAAAATGAGGCCTCAATTCTGCGGAGACGTCCACAGAAATCGATATTCAATGAAAATAAGACATCTCCCATATCAGTTAAAGAAGCTCAACCTGAAGTTGAGAGAACCCCTGAAGGGATTGATCCTGAAGATTGTAACCCCAGTACAATTGCGCGTGCACAAACTAATACTGGGATTTTGGAACAACCAAACTCTGTCATTGTAGGAAATCACGAGGAGCTTGATGAGATAAATGATGAAATATCCACTAATTTTGTTGAGTCAAGAGAACTATACAAAAGAAAAACTACAGTTGTTGACATCTATTTCACCTCAAATATTGCTAAAAATCTTGAACTGGATCCAGAACCAAAGACCTTAACTGAATGCCAAAAGCATTTAGACTGGTCTAAGTGGAAGGAAGCAATTGAGGTAGAATTACTATTGCTAAATAAAAGAAAAGTATTTGGCCCGATAGCCTGAACACCACCCAAGGTATTCCCTGTAGGATGCAAATAGGTTTTCGTCTGGAAGAGAAACGAAAGCAATGAGGTGGTAAGATACAAAGCGAGACTTATGACACAAGGGTTCACACAGAGACCCGTTATTGATTATGATGAAACATATTCTCCTGTCATGAGTGAGATAACATTCCGATATTTGATATCAATAGCAGCAGATATGAATTTAAGTATGCAGTTAATGGATATAGTGACCGCATACCTATATGAGTCACTTGATTTGGATATTTATATGAAACTCCCTGAAGGAGTAAAGTTTTGGACCAAGATAAACTAAATTAAAATATGTACAACGTCAAGCTGGAAAGGTTGTTATGCGGTTTAAAATAGTCTGGTAGAATGTGGTACAATAGACTTTGCGAGTTCCTCCCGAAGAAGGGATACAATAATAGTGAAGACTGTCCCTATGTATTTATAAAGAAATCCCAGAATGGATTCTTCTTTATTTCAGTATATATCGATGATCTGAATATTATCAGGACGAAAAGACATAAAAGAAGAAAGTTTCTATCTTGTTAAAGAGTTTAAAATGAAGGACTTGGGCCGAACCAAGTTTTACTTAGATCTATAGCTTGAGCATCTCCCTGAAGGAATCTTAGTTCATCAATCCTCTTATACCAAGAAGGTATTGAAATATTTTAACATGGATAAGTCATATCCAGTGAAAACACCAATGATGGTTCGATCCTTAGAAATGGATAAAAATCCTTTTAGACTAAGGATAGAAAATGAGAAAATTTTTAGACTAGAAGTCCCATACTTAAGTGCTATTGGGGCACTAATATATCTAGCTAACTGCACGATGTCAGATATTGCCTTTGCAGTAAACTTGCTAGCTAGTCACAGCGTAGCTCTAACCCGAAGACATTGGGCTGGCATTAAAACCCTACTCAGATATCTTCAAGGTACACAGGATCTTGGACTATATTACCCGAAGAAGGAAGACTTGACTTTAGTTGGGTATATAGATGCTGGATATCTGTCTGACTCACATAATGTGAAATCCCAGATAGGATTTGTATTTCTTTGTGATTACAGCCATCTCTTGGCAGTCATTCAAGCAGACCTTGGTAGCTACATCTACAAACCACTTAGAAATAATCGCATTATACAAAGCCTCACAAAAATGTATTTGGTTTAGATGAATGGTTAGCCATATCCAGAAGTTATATGGCATGAGTACCATTATTGACCCCACCATTATCTATGAAGATAATACCGCTTGTGTTGCACAAATACAAATGGGATATGTTAAGAGTAATATCACAAAGCATATTGCTCCTAAATTCTTTTATCCTTATGAGCTTCAAAAGAATGGGGAGATAAAGGTATTTAAGGCTAAGTCTTATGATAATCTAGCAAATATATTCACAAAATCACTACTGGCCACTAGTTTCCACAAGTACGTTCGAGGCATTGGTATGAAATGATTTAGAGAGTTACAAGGTTCAAGGGGAGCGAATCCCTGAACAATAGTCCATATGTAAGGCCAGAAGATTTACATGGTCTTGAATATCGAAATGTTGCACTCTTTTTCCCTTTGTGAGTTTTTTCTAAAGTTATCTCACGCAAGGTTTTAATGAGGCAACAAGTGCCACAAGCAACAGATGCAATATACTCTTTTCTCTATCCTTTTTTCACTAGGTTTTTGGAGGATTTTTTGATGAGACATATGTATACCGTGGTATTCACTCAAGGGGGAGTGTTACGAAACCTAAAGGGTTTCCGATATGGGCAAATACCTAAACTACCCCTAGTGGTTCCCTACTATAAATATAGAGGTATTGCACCATGTAAACCAATATATTATCAACAAAGTCTATGTTCTGGTGTTCTACTCTCTTGGTGTCTTGTGTGATTGATTGATTGCCTTCACCGATTATATTCGTGGATTGCGTTGTCGTTCATCTATTCTACACCGATTTTGCAACACGCACAAGCTAGCAGCAGCAGCAGCTCAGGCACATGCATGCAGTGACTACCTTGCATAGCTTAGAAAATCCACCAGTAGCATGCATGCGTCCACGTGCATTAGTTCAGACCACAAGGGGGCAGCGATAGATGGGAAAGCAAGGCGGCGTTCTACCGAGCCTTAGATCGGCAAGTACCTTAAGGAAAGGGCCTACATTTATAAAAATAAATATTCAAAAGTTAAAATTTTAAAAAAGTGCTATAATACCATCGGTCTCAACAATTATCTTTATCCTCAATCGTACGCCACATGGTGGGGCAACCATTGCAGCGCGAGCCGCTACCATCCTTCCTACGGTGCCATGTCGGAAATGTCGCTCTACTCAAGCGGGGCAGCTGCCACGGTGCAGCCTGTTACAAAATCTAAAAAGTTACAGTGTGAATAAATATTAAAATTATCTCTAATGGGTTTAGACTATAAATAGATAGGTATTATGCTATCTAAATAGATCTGAGAATTAATAAAAATTGTTGTTCCTGGTGTTCTCTCAATTGTTATCTCTTTACGATTGATCTATTTCATCTTGGTGATTGATTGATTACGTGATTACGTTGTCGTTCATCTGTTTTGCATCGATTTCTTTACACATTATCAGCACGATCCGCTCTACGAGGTGCATGGTATGCAAACCACAAACCAAACTATTGTGCATTGCTGTTCATGTTTCAATCTAGATTGATTTTATATTCCTAGCAATTGCCACATTTATATTCTCTAGAATCCAATAGATTATTCATATTCTAGATCAGATTGGCAAAATAGATTAGAATCGAAAAGATCTTGAAGCATGTTCAGTGCTTGAAGCCACTGCATGGCCTCGGCCATTCCTCGATCCGGCCACTACACGGCTGTTGGCCACCGCATGGCCTCAGCCATCGCAAGATCCCAGCCACTGCACGGTCGGCAGAAGTCGCACAACCATGGACGCCGCTGACCCGCAACCTGATGCCACGCACCACTAAAAAACCCAAAGAAGCACCAGCGCCCAGGAGCCGCCACCCGAAGCGGCCGCCGCCAAAGTCATCGCCGATAGTCTCCATGCCTAAAGGCGAGACCAAACCCACCGTCGCCAGAGCCGAGCACTACGGCCCGAAGCCGCTAGCACCTTGTGCCTCCACACGTGACCACGGTCGTCGGTTGGCCTCCACATCACGGCGGCATTCGCCTACCACTGAGCACGCCGCTCGGTTTCGTCCCGCTCAATCGCCTAGCATCGGCCACCACCTCCAGTCGCCAGGAGCGCCTGGCTGAGCCCTCCGCACGGAAGTCATTGCTAAGATCAGGCACCTCACACCCGCCGCTGCGCTCGTGAGCTCCGTGCTCACCGCTGCTCTGGTGCTCACTTTTGTCACCACCGCACATCAGCCCCTGCCATTCCGCACCCACGCTGGAAGTGCCTGCGTATGCACCTGAGGGGATATTTCCCATTTTAGTCCCTAGGTTTATGGTAAATTAAAATAAGCTGCTGACAATAGTAAATAACTATAAATTTTGACCTGAAGTTTATCATAATTGCAATGAAGTCCAGTAGACCGAATTTCTTCCCACATGATTTATTTTCTAGATTATTATGATCTAGTTAAGTTGTGGTATTATTGTTTATGTTTCTGGAATTATTCTATTTGGTATATTATTTTCTTCATATTTAGTAATTCTGAAAATTACTTATTAATTAGCAGAAAATTATTAAAGTTGCTATAAAATTCCAGAACAATCCTAGATAATATCTGCTAAATATATAAAATTCACAACTTGCTGATTTAGCAATATTCATACTGTATACCTATAGTAATTTAGAATTACATATGGATAATGTAGAAAATGTCTGACATTACTAAGAAGGAGTTTGCCGAGCTACCCTAGATGGTAGCAACTATCTCACATGGGCAATGGATGCTAATATCAACCTGATGGCTAGATCACTTGACAGCTACCATAACCCCACCTGTAGCTGGGGCTCCTGCCATTTTTGATGCCGCCAAATGTGCGGTACTGCACTTCTTGAGGCACCACATCCACCTAGACTTGAAGTTTGAGTATCTTCTAGAAGAAGATCTGCTCGCATTGTGGAACTCTCTGAAGGAGAGATATGACCAGTAGAGATCTATCGTGCTGCTTGAAGCACAGTGTGAGTGGACCAACATCAGGTTCTAGAATTTCAAAAAGGTGTCTACATACAAGTCTGCCATTCATAAGTTTATTGCTAAGCTTAGATTCTGTAACCAAAAGATTGTAGATGCTGAAATGATTGACAAGACTTTGGGCACCTTCCACCCTACTCACAGGATACTCCAGCAGCAGTATCGTTAGGCTAAGTACAAGAAGTACTCGAAACTGATTACCACTCTTCTCAAGGCAGAGAAGAATGATGAATTACTGATGAAAAACTATTAGACTCGTTCCACTGGGTCACAGCCACTGCTAGAAGCATATGCTAATTCCTAGAGGGCTAGTGGTAGCCAGAGCCGCGGAAAGGACCCTATGTAGAGGGGTGGACAGTGGA
The DNA here is from genome assembly GCA_036346265.1 of Melocanna baccifera. Classification (NCBI taxonomy): domain Eukaryota; kingdom Viridiplantae; phylum Streptophyta; class Magnoliopsida; order Poales; family Poaceae; genus Melocanna; species Melocanna baccifera. Next base: position 16,671,781 of record CM070707.1, on the reverse strand, counting down.
AGAAACTGAATGTGCAGAAGAGAAATGGTAAACCCCGCTAGATGGGGCAAGGGAGAAGCAAGCAATAGAAGCCAGATTCGGATAGCAAGAAGACCTACCCTCCTTCACCTTGTTACAGGTGTGGTTGTATGGATCATTGGTCCCGCAATTGCCACACCCTAAAGCATCTGATGGAACGCTACCAAGAGTCAGTTACTAAGGGCAAGAAGGTGCCAATGAAGAAGGCTAAAAAGACACATTTTGTTCATCAACCTGATGCTGATAAGAGTGATGCTCCGAGTGTAGTGATAGAGCTTGACATTGCAGCAGGGGGTGTCACATGGTGGTCGACACATATAGTGACATGCAGTAGGCCATAGGCTGTCTCTTTGGGCAACTCCAGATGTAATTGTTTCCTTAAGTTTGCTTTTATCAGTTTAGGTTATTCCAGAAAAATAGTGGATTATTCATGCTCTTATGAAGCATTACTTGTTTTGGATTTAAACATTATTTCTTGATGATAAAATAAGTTGCATGTTCTTTTAGAGCTTTATTCCTATTGAATTATTGTTTGATTATATCATACTCTATATATAGAACAACTCCTTAAATCCGATGGCGGAGGAAGAGATTTGTCTGGTAGACAGTAGAACCACCAACTCGATACTAAGAGAAACCAAGTATTTTCATACGTTAACAAAGAAAATGGAAAATATCATGACCATCACCAGAAGCGATGCTCTAATTATTGGCACTAGAAGAGTTACAGTTATTCTCCCTATGGGTACCCGAATAGTAATTGAGACTGCTCTCCTATATCCCGAATCAAAGCGTACACTGTTGAGTTTCAAGGATATTCACTTGAATGATATCCATATTGAGACAAAAAAAATAAGGGTGGTGTAGAATACCTCCTCTTGACCAAATCTGACGGCGATCAGAAAAGAGTGGTTGAAAAATTCCCTCCTTCCCATCTGGATTATATTATACATACATAAAACCTAAAGAATATGTAGCAATGAAGATAGAGTATAAAACCTTAGAGCCTTTTAAAATATGGCATGATCGATTAAGGCATCTTAGGGTAGACATGATGAGAGAAATAATCAGCAACTCTATTAGCCATAGCTTAAAGACTCTATCCTTTTCTAAACTTAAGATTTCTTGTGCCCAGCCTGTGCCAAAGGAAAGCTCATGACTAGACCCTCTCACCTGAAAGTAGACGTCGAATCACCATTTTTCTGGAGAGAATACAATGTGATATATGTGGACTTATTCAACGCCTGTCGGGCCCATTAAGATATTTTATGGTGATACTGGATGCTTACTAGGTGGTCAAATGTATGCCTGTTGTCTACTAGGAATTACGTCTTTGCTAAACTAATAGCTTAAATTATTAGATTAAGGAAAAACTTTTTAGATAAAAGAATTATGTCCATTAGAATGGACAATACCGGCAAGTTTACCTCTAAGACATTTAATGACTATTGTTTAGCCTAAGGCATTAAGGTAGAGCATTCTGTACCACATATCAACAGTCAATAATGGCCTTACAGAGTCATTCATCAAAAGGATTAAGCTGATTACTAAACGCCTACTACAGAATAGTAAGCTCCCTATCAACTGTTAGGGTCATGTGGTGTTGCATGCAGTAGCACTAATAAATTTAAGACTGACTGCATACCATCAGGTTTCTCCATTACAACTAGTGCGTCAAAAATAACCATGTAGTTCTCATCTGGGAAAATTTGGTTGTGCTATATATGTGCCAATTTCACCACCACAATGAACAACCAAGGGCCCTCCACAAGAAGTTGAGAGTATATGTTGGTTTTGAGTTCTCGTCGATTATTAAATATCTTGAGCCAACCACAAGAGACATGTTTATGGCCCGACATGTCAATTGCATCTTCGATGAAGATAATTTCTCGTCAGGGGGAGAAAAATATCGTAATACTGATAAATGCTGAGAAATAGATTGGAGTGCCATGGGCATTTAGGCACTGGATCCATACACTACAGAAACTGAACTAGAAGTTCAGCGAATAACAAACATGTAGCATATTGCAAATTAAAATTACAAATAATTTGCTAGATGCCTTCACTAATCAGAAGGGAGTGACAAAGCCTTACATACTAGCAGCAAATGCTCGGGAGAGAGTGGAAGTACTCTAGAAGGATACTCGAACCACTCCGACCCCTCATGTGAAGAAGAGGGGAAGAGCACCGGAGAATAAGGCCTCAATTCCGCGAAGACATCCACAGAAAATGAAACTCGATGAAAATAATACATCTGCCGTGTCAGTTGAAGAGACTCAACCTGAAGTTGAGAAAACCCCTAAAGGGAATGATCCTGAATATTGTAACCCTAGTATAATTGCATGCGCACTGTCTAATACTAGGATTTTGGAACAACTAGACTCCATCATTGTGCGAAATCACAAGAAGATGGATGAGATAAATGAAGAGATATTCACTAATTTTGTTGAGTTAGGAGAATTATATAAGAGGAAAACCATAATTGTCGACATCTATTTTGCCTCGAAAATTGCTAGAAACCTTGAACTTGATCCAGAACCAAAGTTCTTAGCTGAATGCCAGAAGTGTTCAAACTGGGGTAAGTGGAAGGAAGCAATTGAAGCAGAATTACTCTCGCTGAATAAAAGAAACGTGTTTGGCCCGATAGCCCGAACACTGCCCAAGGTATTCCCTGTAGGATGTAAATGGGTTTTCGTCCGAAAGATAAACTAAAATAATGAAGTGGTGAGATACAAAGCGAGACTTGTGGCACAAGAGTCCACGTAGAGACCTGGCATTGATTATAATGAAACTTATTCTCCTGTCATGAGTGGGATACCGTTTCGATATTTAATGTCAATGGCAACATGTATGAATTTAAGTATACAGTTAATGGATATAGCGACCGCATATCTATATGGGTCACTTGATTCAGATATTTATTTGAAAATCCCAGAATGAGTAAAAATTCTAAATCAAAATAAATTGAATTGAAATCTGTACAACATCAAGCTGAAAAGGTCGTTGTACAATTTAGGGCCTGTTTGGTAGAGCTTCAGATTCTCATTTTTCAGATTCTACTTCAGATTCTGTAAGAATCCACTTCTCTGAGAATCTGGAGCTACCTCTGAAAAACGTTTGGCTAGTGGGTTGGCTCCAGATTCATAAAAGAGGAGATTTGAGGGAAATAGACTATGTTACCCCTAGTTGTAACCCTTTTATTAACTATCTTGATGTATTCCAGTTAGGCGGATATCCTGTACTCGCTTAAGTTTAACGCTATCCGCACAAGGACCTATGAAATGCTTGAATCAATGTGTGCATTTCAATGTTTGAGGATCTAGTACAAACTTGCATGATCTTCTTTTGCATGTTCAAGTAAAACTTAAGCGATAGCATGTTCAAGTACAAGCATCTTCTTTTGCATCTAGTACAAACTTGTTACTATTGCAATGTTATGCATGTGAATTTTCTTTTCTCTCTCTGGTTGATCGGACATGCTGCTTTGTAGCATTCCAAATGGCAATCAGTAGCCTAAGTAGCAAGAGATGCTAGCCAGTAAGCATTAGCATCAATTGCATTTTGATACTAGCAACAACGTCTGATACTATAGCAAGTGCCACAAGCAGTGGCACTTGTAATCTGAAAATGATTCTTCATGTAACAACAACCTTTACACATTCTTCTATTCAACATTAGTAACATTAGTAACCTTTACACCAGCAGTAGCATGTCCTTTTGTTTCTTTTGAAAACTTGCTACTTGATACATATTCATGAGAAGAAAAGTACAAGATCGTACTCAATCATCCATAACTACACATCCATATGTTTCTCATATACAGTCATATGATAACAAAAGTTCAAAACCTAGTTAAGTGTTGAAATTTAGTTTCTTCTATAAGTTTTCCTTCAAATATTCTCCTATAACAGTATGACCATGGCTTCATCCCCACAAGCATATCAGTTTGTCTATGTTGTCCTGAAAGTGCAATTGGATTAGTTAGCATAAGAGCAACCACTTAGCTATCAAAATATTGAAACAAACCTTACATGACCTATAACAGTATGACTACAGACCTAAATAATGTTGGACATGATATGGTGCAAGATGGACATGATGGGTGAAAGATTGTTGAAAAACAATCTAATCATTCAATTACATCAATTACTGAACAGCACTACACTGCATCATCCAACCAGGCACTTTACCACTCAAAGTTAACAAAGCAAAACATAGAATAGCTGAGCTGCAGAAAATAGTATCCTTTTCCTACAGCAACTGTTTTGCCTGCAACAATTCAAGATGTAAGGTGATTCACAAAGAAACAAAGGAAAAGGAAACAATGTTTAAATGGCAAAGCACTTAACCATACAGTATATGCTAGAATCATCCAATATAATTATGAAAAAACTATGCAACCAAATAGCAAAGCACTTAACCATACAGTATATGCTAGAGGGCGGCGCCGGGGCTGGGGAGGCGTCGGGGGCCGGCGGCGCGGGAGGGGAGGCGTCGGGGGGCAGCGCCGGGCCGGGAGGCGTTGGGGCAGCGGCGCTGGAGGCGTCGGGGGCGGCGCGGGAGGGGAGGCGGAGGGGAGCGGCGCGGGGGAGGGAGGGGAAAGGGGAGGCGGCGGCGCGAGGGGGAGGGGGAGGGGGCGGCGCGGGAGGGGGAGGGGAGACGGCGGCGCGGGAGGGGAGGGGGAGGGGGAACCGGCGGCGCGGGAGGGGAGGGGGAGGGGGAACCGGCGGTGCGGGAGGGGGAGGGGGAGGGGGAACCGGCGGCGCGGGAGGGGGAGGGGAGGGGGAGCGCTCGGGTGGGAGGACGAATGACCTTCGCTCGGGTGGGGGAGGGACAGCGATCGGGTGGGATTTTTTTCTTTTATACCAGTGGCATTTTGCGGGTAAATATTAGCAACTTCAATGGGTAAGTTGGTTTTAGAGGCTATAGCTTCCCACGAGAATCCACCAAAAGGTTGCTTCTCCTCTCTAGTTCATTTTGGAGAGTGCTTCTCGTGAGAAGCAGAATCTCCTCATTTTGAGAATCGGGGTGTTTGGTACAGCTCCTTGAGAATCTATTGAGAAGCTGGGAGCAGGAGCTGTACCAAACATGCCCTTAAAATAGTCTAGTAGAATGTAGTACAACCAGCTTAGTGAATTCCTCCTAAAAAAGAGATACACTAATAGTGAAGATTATCCTTTTGTACTCATAAAGAAATCTTAGAATGGATTCTGTATCATTTCAGTATATGTTGATGTTCTAAACCTCATCGAGACAGCAGAGGACATAAAAGAAGTAAGTTCCTATCTTGTTAAAGAGTTTGAAATGTAGAACTTGAGCCGAACCAAGTTTTGCTTAGGCCTACAACTGGAGCATCTCCCTGAAGGAGTTTTAGTATACCAATCTTCTTATACCAAGAAGATCTTAGAGAAATTTAATATAGATAAGTCATATCTAGTAAAAACCCCAATAGTGTTTCAATCCCTAGAAGCGGATAAAGACCTTTTTAGATCAAAGATAGAAAACAAGGAAATTCTTGGACTAGAAGTTCCATACATAAGTGCTATTGGGGCACTAATGCACCTGGCTAACTGCACGAGACCGGATATTGCCTTTACAATAAACTTGCTAGCTAGACACAGCGCAACGCAACTCAAAGACATTGGGCTGACATTAAAACCCTACTCAGATATCTTCAGGGTATACAAGATCTTAGATTATTTTACCCGAAGAACCAAGACTTAACTATGGTTGGACATATAGATGTTGAATATCTATCTGATCCACATAATGCCAAATCCTAGATAGGACTTGTATTTTTTTGTGATGGTACAGTCTTTTCTTGGCGATCATTTAAGTAGACCTTAGTAACTACATCTAGTAACTACTCAGAAATAATCACACTATATGAAGCTTCACGAGAATGTGTTTGGTTTAGACGGATGGTTAGTCATATCTAGAAGACATGTGGCATGAATGCCGTCGATGACCGCCACTATTATCTATGAAGATAATGCCGCTTGTGTTGTACAGATGCAAATGATCTATGTTAAGAGAAATATCACGAAGCATATTGTTCTTAAGTTTTTTTTATCCTCATGAGCTCCAGAAGAACGAGGAGATAAAAGTATTAAAGGCTAAGTAATGTGATAATCTAGCAGATTTATTCACAAAATCTCTTTCAGTCTCTAGTTTCCATAAATGTGTTCGAGGCATAGATATGAGATGGCTTAAAGAGTTACAAGGTTCAGGGGGAGTAAACCATTGAACCATAACCCTTATATATGGCCAGAAGATCTATATGATCTTGAAGATCCAAACGTTACACTCTTTTTTTCTTTGTGAGTTTTTCCTGAAGTTTTCTCACATAAATGTTTTTAATAAGACAACCAGTGTGTCACAAGAAATGGATGCGGTGTACTTTTATCTCTATCTATTTTTTCTCACTGGGTTTTTTAGAGGAGTTTTTAATGAGACATATGTATGCCGTGGTATTCGCTCAAGGAGGAATGTTATGAAATCTAGAAGGTTACGGTGTGGACAAATACCAGAATTGCCCCTGGTGGGTTTAGACTATAAATAGAGAGGCATTGCACCATGTAACAGATTTGAGGATTAATAAAGATTACTTTTTCAAGTGTTCTATCTCAATTAGGGGACGTTCGGAATAGCGATGGCTTTTGACTTTTGCTGAAATTTTACTGTAGCTGGCTTATTTTTTACTGTAGCTGAATGGCATATTAGGCATAATTAAATTTTAAAAAATGTAAAAATAAAAACGGCTCGTTAGTCTAGAGCGAACAATGCAAAGAAATACGAGAAAAAAACGAAACGCAAAAAAACCAAAAAACAAAAAAAAATTCACTATATGACAAAATTGCTACAGTGATTTCGTTACTGCTACAGTGATTTTGTCGCTAAACAGTGAAAAAACTCTAACTTGAGCGGAGCCTTAATGTCTTTTCTATGATTAATCTATATGAATTTATTACGAGACTACAGACTCTGAAAAGCCTACATAGGAATTTTCATGATACAACGCGACATCTGCGTGACAAAAGAGCCCAGCTTTGCGCTGAAAGCTCTGAAAAGGCTACAAAGTATGAATTTATTACGAGACTATATTCTCTGAAAAGCCTACATAGAGCCATTTATTGCTACACTGGAATCCTGGAAGTCTACACTGGAATTTATTACGAGACTATAGTATCTGAAAAGTCTACATAAAGGCCTCCTATGTCTTCCATACCACATCTCCTCCTTAAGACATCATAATACTACTACACAACAATGTCTTCCTGGAGGTCCGACCCATTTGGAGTGCCAGAGTGGCATGAGCGTCCGAAGTGCCATTGCGGCTTTCGGACGATGTTGTGCGTCTCAACGGATCCAGTACAACGAGCCAACTACGGCCGTAGGTTCTTCAAGTGTCCAGACCTGGATGACGACTTCGTGGTGCCGCCGGCATGGCCACGGAACCGGCCAGTGGAGGTGGAAAACAAAGGACAATACTTTGCCAAGATGACTCAGGCTCGCGAGGTGGAACGACAGATGCGGCTTGAGCAAGAGCGCCGCGTGAGGGTGGACCAAATCCGTCTGAAAGGCAAGGAGGATGGGCTGCAAAGGAGGCAGGAGCAGTTAATTCTGTGTGAAGCAGCCGTCAAGAGCAAGCAATGTTCGTACGGAGGAAGAGCTTCAAGCTCGTGAGGCAGCTCTCAAGAGCAAGAGTGACAGGAAGAAGGATGCAGCGGAGCCATCTTCAGGGCGCGACAAAAAAGGGGAAACAACCACGCTACACCCAGTAGACAAGATGTAATAGATCCAGTCCGCACGAGAGGTCGTACGAGCAGTTGGGTCGGTTAGTCGGATATCATGCTATATGCTATGCATGTAATAAAAATGTACGCGCCATGTTCGTCCCAACTTTATAAGCTTATTATCTCGGCTTTTCGCATGCAATAGCCGGGAAAGAATCTACTTACTACTAACGGTAGGTTCATTCTCTCAGAGTTTGAGCACATTATGCTTCTTAACAGATTCCAATTGGAGTAGACCCTCCCCATTGGGTTCGTAGGACTCAAATAATATTTTCATGCGATTCCAAAGTCTTCTTCAAACTCTCACCATCTTCAAATTTTCTTGAGTCACACACAGGCGAACATGGAGTCTAACTTATGGAATCGATATAAGGTATATACCTGCTTTCTCTTTTGCACTTAGATTACCCTAAATCTCAAAAAATGGCTGAAACATATCGTTTCTTCACTTCCTTTGTTCGTCACGCTTTTCCTTCGCTGCTCTTTCCTCGATTTCTCGTTGATTCCTCTTCGGAACCCCGCGATCCATAGTTGACTAAATCAAAAAAAAGTACAACAACTTGGAATAGCCAACTATGTACACCCTAATTAAGACTTTTGTATAGTTTGTGTCAACCTGAGTTTGGTTAAGTGCCCGCCCGCTTAGATAGATACATAAGTGTCAGTTTGAATGAAGTCAAGTGTCAACCGTGTCAACAACGAGAAGTTGAAGTGTAAATCTGGATGGTTTGAAGTGAAAACCTTAACATGCAAAAGTGTCTACCTCATTAGAAAAGCAAGTATCTACCGGCGATATATTCATTCGAGTATCAACCGGCGTCAACCAGTTGTCAAACTCAAAATATTTCGTTCGTAGGGGCATGAAGAAGTTGCTAAACCGGTTGTAAAGTGGCTCTGATAAAAACCATCATTGCTTTCTTTTTTACTTTTTCATCTAGTAACGTGCATGAATGGATATCCGACCTTAGATTTCTCTGTCAGTCCCAGAGCTCGGCGCCGCGACCTACGGCGCCGACCTCGACGCCACGACCCACGGCGCTTAGCTCAGCGCCACGACCCACGGCGCCGCGGTGGCTGCCACCTCGGCGCCACGCAGGCCGGCACGCTGGTGCGGGCATACGACCTTGGCGCCCTGGACCACGACGCCGAGACGTTTTACCTCGGCACCGTATCCCACGGCGCCGACGTCTGGGTCCAAAAACGGAATTAAAACTATCAGGGGTCTAAATGTGAATATTTTTTTTAAAAAAACTAAAATAGAAAAATTTCGGATTGATTGATTACAAAATTATATTATCGTTTATCCATTCTGCACTGATTTCTTAACACAGGCCACCGCCTCCCGCTCCCTCACGGGCTGCTCCTGTCACCGTCTCCCGCTCCCGCACGGGCTGCTCCTGTCACCGTCCACCTCACCTTGCTTTTGCAGGAACGTGCATCTCCACTTGGGGCCACACTGCCATCCTCTGTCCTTAACACAGGCCACCGCCTCCCGCTCCCACACGGGCTGTCCTGTCACCGCCTACCTTGCTCTTGCAGGAACGTGCATCTCCACTTGGGGCCACAGTGCCATCCTCTGTGTTTCCGCTGTGCTTGTCCTTTAGCTTTTCAACAGCTTGTAAGTCTGAAGTGAATACTCTTCAGGCAAATTCTCGTGGTCCAAGTTGAACCACGACGTGTCGCTTCCACCCATTCAACACTAATTAACGTGGGTATTCTTATTGTTAAAAATAGATCTATATAAACGAGTTATATTTTCTATAATTTTAAAGTATGTATAGTTTAGTGCTATATTATTATAGCAACATAAGAAAGATCAATTTATAAGGTGAAATTCATTCCACTTCTCGAATTACGTGACACATTGATGGAGATAGCATAAAGAGAGCTTTTACTAATCATATGTGCACGTATTTTCACGTGAAAATTGCGTGAGTTGTGACTTAGCACGCCACTGACAAACAAAGTCTACCTTATTTTTTGCTAAACTTTATATCATCTCTCTCATTTTAACTAGTCATAATACTGCTTAAATATCATAATGTGATTTGATGAACTAGTTATCAATAAGTTAATATTGCTTAAACTGTGATTTGATGTGGCAGTTACCTGTGAATAATTATGTTTAGCCGCAACAATTGCTAATGAATAACTGCAGCGCCCTTAAAAGGGCCTGGAGACGTCTAGGAAAACATAGAGCATTCTGCCTCCATTCGTCCTTTACTTTCTTCTCTGCTAATCTGTGTTGCTGTGCTATACGACTGAACCTTGGCGGTCTTTCTTCTCGGTGTGCACCTAGAAAGAGGGAGAGTACCTATCTCCATAACATTGCCGTAGAGAGTTCCTGCACGGGACGGCAATAATGTTTTTGGACAACGTTTTTACACGACCGCTCTTGTACTGTGTCATCTACGTTCTGCTCTATATCAAGTCTATACTGCTTACTGTTCTTCATTAAACCCAACAGTAAGTCGTCCGTGTTCAATCGACTTTGATATTGTATTTTTTTTTATATTTTTTGAAGTACAATGAGTAGTCTGCTGTCAGTTATGAGTTTTGCATTATTAATCTTTTATTGTATTTGTTTCTTAGTAAAATTTAAAATTAAAATATCATCTATATTTTTAATACTTTTGACTAGGGCTAATGATCTTTATTTGTGTTTTTCGATACAGTAACATTCAGCCCAGCAAATACCAACCAACTGCAGGTTGGTGTTGATCGGCTCTCGCACAGTAGTGGGCAAACACTTTGTTATGGTTTAAGGATTCAGTCCAAAAATACCAACTACAGTTTTGCACTGATCGGCTCTTTTACGGTAGTGGACAAACACTTTGTTATGGTTCAAGGATTCACCCAGCAAATACCAACTATAGTTTACCATTGATCGGCTCTTGTACGCTAGTGACCAAACACTTTGTTATGGTTCAAGATTCTACCCCCGGTAATCACGCCTACTTTCTCGTGCGATTGTTTAAGAGAACACATCTCGCCCTGCTCTCGTTTCAACTTTTTTCAATTTCAGTTTCTAACTTTAACTTTTTTTTTCACTATTCAGTATTTCGTCTTTTTCTAATTTTTTAGATATTTTGGGTTTTTTTGTATTTTTTTCCTGTATTCATTTGCATTGTCCGTGATAGGTTAATATGTTTTTTTCTTCTATTTTTATATTTTTTAAATTTAATTATGTCCAAAAAATCAATTCAACTACAGTTAAAAAAACTAACTATAGTAAAATTTTAAGTAAAAACTAGAAACCATCGCAAATGCGACATTGAGATATCTCTATGTTTATTGATTGAACAGAGTCAAAGATTGCGCGTGCTTCTTCCTAGTCCGGAAGAGCACGGTGGGCTCGTGCACAGCTGAATGCATCATCCGTATTTCTTCTCTCCCATCTTCTACTTCCTTTTATAACGGAGCAACGAAGCACTAGTTTGTTCATTCAAAGTAACAACGGCTGTGTGCTCCTAAGTCCAGAATTCATAGTCAATTAACCGGTGCAGGCTATCGATCCTCAAATCGATCTGCTTGATAGTTTCAACGGCATCCAGGTTAGTGCTAAGAGAGCAGTACCGCTTATTTTCTTGTGTCGAGTGATCTTTTTTTTTTGTTGGGTAGGGAGCGAGTTCCATCCGTACTCGTCTGTTGGGCCTTGATCGTCCCATCGATTGTTTTATTTCATTTAAATTTCCGGATATTAAATAGTTTTATTTTTAATGTTTAGTTTACACGGTGTTGTATAAGAACTATTGCGTGTTGTTGAGAAAAAAAAAACTATTACCAATAGCGGACACCAAGTGTATCTGGTGGTGCTATTTCTCCTATATATCCACCAAGTGTGCAGTGAACCGTTGTTACCACTATATCGATTGTAGTAGTAATAGCATGACTTTCTCTATAGTGTGGCACTTCAAAAGTAGACCCATGATAATAACATCGCTATAGCCTTCAAGTTTAAACACTCCATATCAAGTTATGCTTTTTCTAGACTTTTTAATTTATTTGGATGCGTCAAATTTTTAGAATTTTTTAATTCCAAATTCACATATATCCTGATAGGTTGTAACGTTAGTTCCTAGCAGGTTTTATATCTGGATACCATAATCATTTTTTACTTTGGTTCTGAATTTACAAATATGTGGGGTACTACGATGTATGACATTTAGGCAAGTTTTAAATATATTCCAATTTGTGTCGAACACTCGGTGTCTTAGTTTAGATCCAATCCAAGCTATTGCAATCCGAGGGTTAGCATATTAGATTTCAGTATCATTGCGTTAGCGTGCTCCAGATAGATTAAAAGAAGGAGAAAATTTAAAAAAATCCAACAGGAATTTAGCACGTCTTTTGATTTGAGCTGTCTATCGCCTGCGTACTTATGAGGGCATGCACAATACATGATTATTTTATACGAGTGTATGAAGAGAGCAAATATGACTTGTAAGTTTTTCTATGACCATTTAGTCGTAAGATTATTCTACGATTATTACATAGTCGTAAGTTATCCTGCGACCACCTCGTGGTCGTAGACTTTCCTAGATGGTTTTTTATTAGAACCGTCTATAAATTATCACAGATGGTTCTTAATATGAAACGGTACATGTAAAGCTGTTTGTGATAATATTGCAACATTGATGGATTCAGAGAACCATTTATGATGAGGTGTCCAGTATAGTCTTTTTGTAGTAGTGTTCATTGGACTTTAAGGAATAGACCGAGTGCACCGAGTTACATAGCCGAGGTGGCACGCAATGTAGTCCACATGGAAAAAACAATCAAGTATATCAACTTAATAGGGCCGTTGGACACGTCAAACAACCATGCATTTATGGTGGTTATGTGTAAAAATTCATGTAGGGATAAATCAAACTTCGCCTGACCTCTAGAGGTATTTGCATTTTTCTTTTTTCTTCACAGCAATAATAAGATATGAATTTTTCCTTCCTTACCTGCGTATTTCTTGGTTCACCGTTTCGATCCTCTACGTACAATACGCGCTTTCTCTTACGCAAGTCTTTGAATGTGACCAGAAATGGGATGCATCATGAGCACGAGCAGGGAGAATGTAGAGACGAATGACGTACAGCAGCGTCCCCAAAATTATCGCCAAGCGCATCCACGTGTCGTCGAAGAGGAGTATGTGGAAAACGGGCATTACACGGTACAGTATTACCTAGATATCACGGATAATTTCGCGGATGGCAGAAAAATTGGCCGTGGTGGGTTTGGAGTGGTTTATAAGGTATGGCGTCTCCTTTCTACAACTGTTTCCGTCCTGTTTCTACAACTGATGGAGAACCAGGGTCCACATTAATTAACTAGAGACGTACTACTTAACTAAACAGGGAATTCTTCCAGATGGGGGTATCGTTGCTGTGAAGAGGATTATGAATACTCTGAGCACACATGATGATAGTGCACAGTTCAGGAACGAGGTTAAGAATCTTAAGGGGCTGGAGCACACAAACATAGTACGCTTAATGGATTACTGTCAAGGCACACACGACGTGCTGCGGCGTGGTGATGGCAGGCCTGTCTACCGTGAAGTCGAAGAAAGGTTGCTCTGCTTCGAGTATCTCACTAATGGAAGCCTTGACACGTTTCTTTCGAGTACGTACGGATACATTTACTAGTTTTCCCTTTGTGTTCTCTTTTTATATATGAAATTGTGAAAAAAAACCTTAATCATCACTCTGATATGGAAAGCATATTAACAACTTATTTTTTTATAGCATTTACATCTCTCTAAGTTTTCTCGGTATGAAAATTTTGCCAAACAAAATTTCCAATTTAGAGAATTTGCGAGGTTTTCTTGGTATGAAATTTTCAGCTAACAAAATTTTCAATTTAGAGAATTTTGTGAGATTGCATATTTAATCATGGCATCTGTCTATTTAGGAGTGTGCTAAGAGAACACACTCATATATGTGTGTGTGCGTCTTATTTGTAATTGAAAAAAATTATGATGTTTTCTAATGGCACAAAAAATGTCCATCCTAATAAATGTTAGTGACGGATTCAAGGGGGTCCTAATAAAGGATTTCTGGAGGAATTTTGTAGACGAAATGAATCATACATACTTTTTAGTGTGGCGTTTTGGAATAAAGGAATGAAGTGAACCCCCTATCATTCCTATAAAATCTCAAGGAATTTTTTTTTTGTTTCTTGAGTAAGGCAACCTTTCTCTAAATTCCTGCATTTTTTTTCATATAAATATCCAAACAACCATTTGGAGCAATCCATGTGTTTTATTTCTCTGTGGGATTTTAATAGACGTACCAGCTTAATTCCTACGATTTTTCTATTCATGCGTTTTACAGTTCCTACTGTACCCTTCAGATGTCTCTGAATTCTTTTGAACGAAAACCTTCCAAACAGGACTAAATACGCTTACCCTGTCATACATAACGGAATATGCCACAAAAATCGGTTCCTGTTTGGGGGAACGACCGAACATGAATAGAGACTGCGGCCTTCTCATGACTCATCTATTGAGTAACAATTGACGTCGAGTCTAATCCGAATGATTTTTTTAGTTAAGAGAGATAAATTAAACACAAAATAATATAAAAGTAAAATAATATATTGAACACAGAGAGATAGGAAAACTCCTTTATTTCTTTATTACTTTTTCCTCCAAAAGGTACTAGTACAATCATTGGGGGACCTCTTTAGGGGACTCCTATTTATAGATTAAAGGGTGGGGTGTCCACCTAGGTCAGTCTTGCAGACTTAGGTTTAAATTTCCTAATACTCCCTTCGGGCACTTATCCGATAGTTCATGTCTCATCAAAACTTTATAAAAAGCCAGTGAAAAAAATTTAGAAAAAGAATATATGATACATGTTATGTTATGTTGCATGAATAGTCTCATTAAAAACATTAGTCGAGAAACTTCCATAAAACTCGTCAAGAGAAAAAAAGTACAATCCATCTAGTTTTTTTTAATTTATAGGATTTATACTTTGGGTACTCGATATTCGTGATTAAATTTTAATAGTGAGCTGGAGAAGAATCTCCCCTTGAATTCTTCACTTCTCAAAGTCTCATATTCCAATTCTATGTACACATCTTTCACAGTTAGATACTGAAAGTGACTTGGTAAAAACATCTACAAGATTTTCACATGATTTAGTGTACAGTATCTTAATTTTTTTTATCTTTTACGATTCATGAGCATAAAAGAACTTGGGATTGATATACTTTTCAAGATGACTTTTCACATAACCTGTCTGTACTTGTGCAACACAAACTGCATTATCTTCACAAATAAAGGTGGAAGCTTGCACGATATTCAATCCACATGACTACTGGATGTGGTGAATCATCTGTCAAAACCAAGCACATTCTCATGCGGTTTTCGTACAGTGTTATAACTTTTGAATGATTCATCAAAGTCGATACAAAAAATTTCTTAGATTTTTATGAAATTGCAGTTCCACCGCACAAAAATACATAACCTGTTTGTGATCTGCCTATATGCGGGTCTGACAAGCACCTAGCAACTGCATAACCAGTCATATTCAAGTCTTGGTTATTTCTGCAGAATAGTCCAAGATCTTTGCTTTCTTGAATGTATCGGAAGATGTCTTTTATTTCCTACCAATGCCTTTTGGTAGGTTCTGCACTATACCTTGCAATATTCAGTCTAGTGCAGTTTGCTAAATACATAAGTGCTCCTACTACACGTAAGTATGAAAATTCTAGTCCCAGGACTTCCTCTCTTCTCTAGGTCAGTACGGATTCTTGTCTTATGTACTTTCTATAGGTATGCCTTTTCAAAGTCAAATCTTTCTAACACATTTTGAGTGTAGGTTGACTGATGCACTAATGTCTCTTCTGGGATATGCTCGGGCTACAAGTTTAAGCAATATTTAGTTTTATCCAAATCTTTCATTTTATACTCTGACTCTAGGTAAGTGCTCGCTTCCTTTATATCATCTAGGGTTTCGATGATATTTAGATCATCTACATACACTGAGATTATACAAAATCTATTCAGGGATCATCATATAAAATGCACAAGGATAATCCTCATAGTTCGTGTATACTTTCTTGCATAAAAAGTTGCTTAAGCGATTATACCACATTCTGTCTGATTGCTTAAGTCTGTCTAGTGATTTTCTGAGTTTCACACTATACATGTTTCTATTTGCTATCTTAGTTTGGGATAGGGATACCTTTAGGTACCTTCATATAAATATCCAAAGCCAAGTTTTTATAAAGGTATGCCATTATCATATCGATCAATTTTATTTCTAAATTCAAGTTTACTGCCATTGAGACTAAATATCTAAAGGTAATACCACGTATGACCGGAGAATAGGTTTATTTATAATCAACTCCTGATTGTTGAGTGAAACCTTGTGCAACGAGTCTTACTTTATGTCTTACAACTTCATTTTTCTCATTTATCTTTCAAACAAATATCCACTTATGTCTTACAGAGTGCACATGGGGAGATGTGCGGCTTACAAGCTCAAATATCTCTCTTTTATTTAGAGATAATAATTTAGTTTTTATTGCTTTTTTTTCAATCCTTCCAATTTGATCTTTTCTGACATTCAACGAGTGATGCAGGCTTTGGATCAATATCGATGATTGCGGTAATTTTTTTTGCAAAATGAATATCAACATTGGCTGTTGTCCTATTCATAGATTCTCCCGTGTGCACATAATTTATAGCTATTTCATCATGGGTTAATTCTTCTAGTGCTTCTACTTACTCACTGCTTCTTCTGATTGTGGAGGCAAGTCCCTATAATTTTTTAGCTCTGATGTATACGCACACATCCATGCTAGTTTCCCCCTTCACGGGAATGTTCAGGTCTGGAATGCCCTTTTCTAAGGGTGCCATACTAGTGCTAGCTCTCAACTGGCTCTCCTGCTGGTTCTAGGGTACTTTAGTGATTGGCTATGTCAAATCCTTCTTATTATTTTTCACTAGGCATCCCTAGATACTTGGGATTTGAGGGGCTAGAGTTCTCGTTCTTTTATTCTGAAGCATCTGGATGGGATTAGAGATACCCTCAATTTTCTTTGATATTTCAACCCTCTCCGGTACATTATGTGCATATACATGCAACTTGATCATGCTCTTTAAATCACTAAAGTGGTCAGGTAGTTGATTTGCTAATGCCTACAAATCAATGATCTTCTGGACTTTTCTATTTGCTTCACTAGTGCGTGCGTCATGCACATGGGTTCCTGTGTTTGCCACATAATTTCCTGATATTTTTTAGCAAGGGATTGATTTTCTCCGCCCTAATGTTGGGAAACTATATTTATCAAATATATTATCAGCGAAACCGGTAGTGTACAAGTCTCATGTCATGGGGTCCAAATACCTGATTATGGATGTTGTGTCAGAACCAACGCATATTCCAGACTTTCGGATGCGTCCTATTGCAGTACGCTGTGCTGGGGGTATAGGTACATAAACTTTGCAACTAAACCTACGGAGATGAGAAATTTTCTGTGTTGACCCTTACGCTAGTTGCATAGGTGAATGGATGTTATATGTCGACGGTCTAAAGTTGATGAGAGTTGTTGCATGCAGGACTGCATGTCCCCAACACATAATTGGTAAATTATAATTCTGCAAAAGCGGTCGAGCAATAAATTTAATCTTCATTATTAATGTCTCTACTAATCTATTCTGGGTGTGGACATGTGAGACAGAATATTCAACTTTAATTTCTTTTGCCATGCAATAATCATCAAATATCTTTGAAGTAAATTCTTCGGCATTATCCATTCTGATGGACTCTATATGATAATCAGGGAAATTATTTTAATTTAAATTATCTACGAAATCAGCTTTGCAAAAGCACGATTTCTTGTAGATAATAAACATTCGTGCAACTATTTCAAGGAAGCATCGATTCTAG
Source organism: Melocanna baccifera (assembly GCA_036346265.1). NCBI lineage: Eukaryota > Viridiplantae > Streptophyta > Magnoliopsida > Poales > Poaceae > Melocanna > Melocanna baccifera. Next base: position 16,654,074 of record CM070707.1, on the reverse strand, counting down.
GTACAACAAGGCTTCTTTAATGATCAAAATTATACCATTGGGAGTATAATTGTGGCTCTTCCTGAGCCTATTATACAAGCATCGCTACCGACGATTGTCATAAGACTATCTGCATTCTTGCAAATCGATTGAAAGAATTTTGTCTCTCTCAAGATGGTATTTGTTGTGCCGCTATCAGCTAAACACACTTCCTCTATAGGACGCCACACACATTCTAATATAAAGTATTTTATTAATATGTACTACAGACAATCAACACATAAATAAAATACTTCAAAATATCAAAACATATCATGCTATTATTGATTGAATAAATGAATTAATTAATTAATATTGTCCATCCATCATGAGAAAATAAATGGTTTGAGTGTTATAAATGCAAAGTCTAACTTATTCCTTTCACGCATAAAATGAATGACAATTAAAATTTAGATGCATTCTATGCATTAGATTGAATCTACTAAGAAATATAAGACTTTGGTTGCTATCTTCTCAGAGGTCAAAAGCTCTTCTTGGGAAATCATGGCAGTGGCAGGTGCAATATCGAGAAGGGGTGCCGTTGTGGGAGTGGAGTCCGCCTCCATCAGCGTAGGCAATTGCTTAGAATTCTCCCCCCTCAATGAAAGTAAAATGGGTTTCATGCTGCCCTTTGCCACTCTTCTTCTTTTTGGCCTGGAAGGCATCGACGATGTGCTGTGGCTCTTTATAGATCCGCGACCAGTGCCCCCTCTGGCAACACTTGTACCAGATTTGGTCTTGCTGAGCATAGGTCTTGTCGTCCCGCTTCGGATTATTAGCTTTATTTTCTTGCGAAGCATGTGGCTTGTCTTTCTGGGCTGTGAATTTGCCCTTCCTCCCCCTTTCTTTATTATAGTCTTCCGCACCTTGAAGCTCCTAGTGTTGACAAAGTTCTTACAGAGACCTTCATCCTAAGCCTCTACAACCTGCATAATATCAATCAATTCACCATACTCCTTATAACCGTCTTGATGATAGTTGTGTACAGATTGCACTGCACTAGGGTCGAAGGTGGGGAGGGTCTTCTCAATCTTCTGCTTATCTGTGATCTGCTTGCCACAGAGTTGAAGATTAGTACAAATTCTGTGCAGAGCAAATTATACTCCCCAACCATCTTGAAATCAGTAAATCAAAGCCAGATCCATTCCTACTTTACCTAAGAAAGAATGGTGTACTTTAGTTTCTCGAACAACTTCTTCAGCGTAGTCTATAAGGCTAACACGCTCTTTTCTGCCATGTACTCATTCTTGAGTGTGTGGCAGAGGTAGTGCCTTAGGAAGTGAAATGCTTGATCATTTTCCTCATAGGTGGGTTTGGCATGCTGCGGTGCACTAATTCTAATGGCATTGTGAAGCTTCTTGGCTCTAAGTATGATCTCGACATCGGAAACCCAAGTCAAGTAGTTTTGACCATGCTACACCAACTCCTCGAACTCCCAGTTCGTAATGCCTATCATCTATATATGCATAAAAGGAATATATAAATTTACTACAAGTAAATATGCATGAAATAAATTAGAAAATGATACAAAAGGTTCTCGCGATATTCCAGAATTTTTTGCGCACTTTCTATAAATTTTACTGTTAATTTTAGTGATTAAAGGTAATTTAAGTAATTATGATTAATTAAAACAGTAAGTAAATACAGAAAAACATAGAAAATATAACAATAGTGCTAAATGTGCTTAAAATGTGAAAACAACTAAAAATTTGAATTCCCAAGGCTCTTTTATGCTAGAATATGAATTTTCAGTGAATCCTGCAATTTCTTGGGGCTTATCTGTTAATTTTCATTTTTGAGAAAAAAATTTTCATGCAATTTGCCGATTTTTCAAGGGCCTATTTAGAAAATTCCATGCATCGGGCTCCCCACCCCCTTTTTTCTTTTATTTCTTTTCTCCCACCCACCGACCGGGCCCTTCCCTAGCCCACTCGGCCCACATTGATCCAGTCAAAAGGAAGGTATTCATGCGTAATGGCGGCGCATGCAAGTGGGAGCCACCGACTGGGCCATCCAGCGTGGTTTGCAGCCAGGAGTTGGTGGTGAAGGTGTGGGGTGGCTGGGAGCCAGGGGCGCAAGTGCAGGGCAGCAAGAGCTGGCAGCGCAACCGACGGTCATGCGGAGCAGGGCAGCGGTAGCCATGCAGGGTTGGGCACTACGGGCGGCAACGGCCGTGTGGGGCCAAGAGCTCTGAGCGGCGACGGCCCTGTGGGACGAGATAGCTGAGACGACAGGAAGCCCATGCGGCGCGACGCCGGTGCGGTCGCGCGGCTTCGCAGCTAGAAGCTAGTGGCTGGGGCGGTGAGCAGTCGGGAAGCCTGGCACGACAGGAGCCCGTGCGGGGGCGGTGCCGGTACGACGGCGACGACGCAACGCGGCGGGAGCCTATGCGGGACGGTGCAACATGACGGTGAGCCATGCAATGGCAGTTCAGTCATGAGGGGCCAGTTGGCATGACTCATCTTGAAGCTGGCGGTGGCTCAGCCATGTGGGGCCAGTGGCGGCTCATGGTGGTGCGGTGGCTGGCACGGCCACGTGGTGGTGTGGCCAGCGGCATGACTGCATGCGGGTGGTGCGAGCACATGCAGCCGTCGGCCGAACAACGTTGCCATCCCTTTTTTTTCTTTTTTAATCTATAGTGCAATCAACATCTACTCTTTTCATGTAATCTACACATGGGCTTTGTGCCGGCGACTTTAAGTCTACTCGTGAAAGATTTGAGTGGATTTGCACTATAGAAAATAATCTAGAAAGAAAAATTTACAGAATTTAAAGTGATCTAGATAGAAAATTTAATCTACGAGTGTCGTGCTTCAATGATTACCTTTCAATCCACCGTAGCGACTTGTGCTGATAACGTATTGAAGAACCGTCGCTAGCGAGTCCAGTCGAAACGATTCCCCCTAGTCAAGAGAGATGGATCAAATACAGAATAATACAAGACCAAAATAATAGAGTGAACACAGAGAGATGTGGAACTCCTTTCTTTCTTTATTACTTTCTTTTCTAAAAGGTACAAGTACAATCATTGAGGAACTCTTTATTTATAGACTAAAGAGTGAGGTGCCCACCATAGGCCAGATTTATAGACTCAGACCCAGGTTTCCTAACATCATCAACCAAGTTACGAGATATGAGTTTATTTTCTTTTCTTTTTAAAAAAAACAAATTACAAGATCTTGTTACCTAGATACTTTTGTACAAATAAATAAACAAAAGGAAAATTGACGATTTGTACTCTAAGACCCCTTATTTAGTATTTACCAATTTTAAGTTTCTTCACTACGAAGCACTAAATACCTGACATTTGCCACTATAGATAGACGTATTCTAGTATTTTTGATTTTTTTGCGCTGAAATTAACTGTAAATTGTCTATTTTGCTCTCCACCTAGTTTGGTCTAGCTAGACCCCGTTCCCCTGCTCCACTACTCCAGACACGATTGTAGAGTGCAGATAAGCACTTCCGAATTTTTCACAGCTAAATAGAGATATGAAAATGAGGTTTGAGGTGTGGGAAATGGAGAACAGATGCCCCTCTATTTATAGGAAAAATTTTGGATTTTTTCCAAATTGTTTGCTATTTTTTCGGTTTTTTTACACCTCAACGGTCGAAAAATGGTCAAAACGGCTATATTTTTTCCAGGCTGGCCCGTTTACGCCTATTGCCGTGCCTCCCGTACCGTGCCATACCGGCATGGCCTACAAGCTGAATGGGCTGTACCATGCCGACCTCCCGGCCCAGGCACGACCCGATCCACCGTGCCATGCCGGCACGACCCGTTTGGCCGACGGGCCGTGCCGTGCTCGGGCCGGGCCTACAATAGCGTGCCGTGGCCCGGCCCGCGTGGGCACAGCCCAGCTGGCCACCTCTAGTGCAGACCCCATTAGGGCTGTAAACGAGCCGAGCTCGAGCGAACTTGCTCTAGCTCGGCTCGAGCTCGGTAGAAACTCAAGCCGAGCTCGAGCAAGCTTGAGATTACCGTCGAGCTTCAAGCTGGGCTCGAGCTCGGCTCGGATGGCTCGTGTAGGCTCGTGTACCTGCTGGCGGTTGCCGGTTGGGGGAGACGTGGCCGACTTGCTGTAGGAGCCGTGGCCGAGGCGCCGGGCTGCAGGGGGCTGGCTGGCGAGGAGGGGCGCCGGCGGAGGGGGAAAGGAGGGGCGCCGAGCTGCAGGAGGCGGGTCGGCGAGGAGGGGCGCCGGCGGTGGGGGAGAGGAGGGGCGCCGAGCGGTGGCGGCATCGGGCGGCCGGGCGCGGAGGTGGCCTCGCCGCCTCGGACGGGGGGAAGAGGCCGAGCGGTGGCTTGTGGCGGGCGCGGGCCGGATCCGGCCGATCCGGCCGAGGAGGCGGCGGTGGGGGCCAGGAGGGCAGCGCCGGGAAGGAAGGGGACGGGGAGGAGGCGGCGGGGAGGTTCGGGGCGCGGCCGGCAGGGGGGAGAGGAAGGGGCGGGGAGGAGGGCCGGTGGGAGGCGAGAGGGGTGGTGCCGGGTGAGAGGATGGAGGGGAGCGGGGGGCGGCGGGGAGAGGAGGGGTAGCGGGGGTGGGTGGGGCGGTGGGGAGAGGAGGAGGGGCGACGGCGAGGGCGCCGGGGCGGGGATTTGGTTGAGAGATGATGGAGGGGAACGGAGACGGCGGCGGGGGAGAGGAGGGGTAGCGGGGGGGAGGGGGACGGGGGTGGGGGCGGTGGGGGAGAGGAGGGAGGGGTGGCGGCGAGGGCGCCGGGGGGGGGGGATTTGGGCGCGGGGCTATGGTTGGGTGCGGGGGGCGCGGGGCTAGGGTTAGGGATTTGGGCGCGGGGTGGGGCGCGGGGGTCGCGCGCGCGACGGGGAGGCGCAGCGCGGGCCGGGGGTTTTTGGGCCGCGGGTAGGGGATTTTGTACTGATTTTGAGAGGGGAGGCGGGAGGGGAAAAAATTCAAAGCTCGCGAACTATTCGAGTTCGGCTCGGTAAAGCTCGCGAGTTTAGGATGGAGCTCGAATTCGGCTCGTTTGGAGCTCGAGCCAAGCTCGAATTGAGTCTAGAGCGAGCCGAACTTGAGTAATTCGCGAGCCTCGAGCTTTTTTTACAGCCCTAGACCCCATTCGTTCCTGAGTCTTGACCTGACTCCGTTCCCCATGCCATCCTCTCCTCTAGGCCCAACCCTACCACGGCGGCGAGTCGGCGTTCACGCAGCAATTGGCCAGCCGGAGTGCCCCGCGGCGAGCACCCAGCCGTTTACTCATCTCCGTGTCGTTCTTTGTTGTTCTTGTAACAGAGATAAATAAGGATCATGCAGAATTAATTTGGAAGATTGGCAAGTGACTTGATGAATGCATATCAGATTGCATGCATTTCTGGCTACAAAAGTGCTTCATGCATTGTTGTGTCTTTCTCTTCATTGCCCATAATCAAAATTTAGGAACTGCATAAACACGCCGCCGCTGCCTTGCCCCCCCTTCGTTGAGCCCATGGAGGTGCTGCCACCGCCCCATAAACAAAATTGTTAGTTTAAGCAAACAAAATGAATATGTTGTTTACAGATTGAAGTTCAACACTTTGTGAAAAATTCGGTGACACACCCTGCATTCGCATTTGTGAGGACTGACTAGCGAACAATTCCGGTGTTTACAACTTTATACATGCATAACCATGTGTATTCTCTCTTGGTTTGATTTTGCAGATCAATCTCGTGGATTTGATTGGGGCATGCATTTCGAAATAATTAAGGGGATTTCATCAGGTTTAAGTTACCTTCACGAAGAAAGGGAAAATGGTCCTATTATACATTTGGATCTGAAACCAGCCAACATTTTGCTGGATGATAAAATGGTACCAAAAATTGCCGACTTTGGCCTATCGAGGCTCTTCGGTATTGATCAAACCCGAACAGTGACTCGCAATGTTATGGGAACACAGTAAGTTTGATTCTTCCAAAGAAATTTATTGCTCTTTGTTTCTTTGTGAACAACCTACATAGTGGTCGCATTAACCTCGTAGTACAGTTAAACGTTCATGCTGTTGACCTGCAGAGGATATATAGCGCGAGAATACCTCCAAGGTGTAATCTCAGCCAAGGCTGACGTGTTCAGTTTGGGTGTTGTAATACTAGAGATCGTGACAGGGCAAGCGAACCACCGGGAAAACACCGAATCGTCGCTAGAGAACTATATCACAAAAGTGAGATCCAAATTCAACATTTCTGCGGGATTCATTTTATTCTCGTAGTCAGTGTCCTTCAGGCTATCTGTTTTACGCATTATTTGTGATTCCAGTTCTCTATTCCAATTCAATAGGTACGCCAAAAGTGGACAACATTTGCACAAGTCGTGTCAAGGTATCCATCGCTGGAACCTGAATGCCTCAAGGAGGTGACAGGGTGCATTGAAATAGGGATAACATGTGTGGATATCAATCCCGAAAGAAGACCCACTGCTGGGCAAATAAACTACATGCTTAGTAAAGCACCGCAGTTGAAAGATGGCCAGGTAAGGCATAAGCTCCCCTGATGCTCTCCTTTCACTTGAATTTTATTAGGAGCACTGCTATACGTACTACATTTTGGTAATAACAATATACAATATTTTGGACAATACCATAGATCTAATTAGGGGCAAATCTGGGACGCCTATGTTTAATTCAATGGACAGATTTATTTGCGATAACTAGTAAGCATACACGTGTGTTGCATGTTTTACCCAATATATCTTCTATGTAGGCCTATGGAATGTTATGACTGCAACATGAAGGGGAAAAAACATTTTACACAGTCCAATGAATCCAAGAAAATTTGTCACACTAATTTGGCCCTAGACTTCTCTGATCAGTGAGTCGGTTCGGAGATGAGGTTGAGGACGTACTTTTCAGGATGGCATGGCACTAATAGGTGTTAATGAGTTTTTTCAAATCCAATACGTGTTAATGAGTTATTTGTATAGAATGACATGGCAATTTGGAAAAAAAAGATAACATATTAAACAATCAAGGAATCCAAGAAAATGTGGCACACTTATTTGGACCTGAACTTCTTTCTCATCAGCAATGTGGTTCGGGGATGAAGTTGAGGACGCACACTTTTAGGATGTCATGGCACTAATACGTGTTAATGAGTTTTTTTGAAAAGCAATACGTGTTAACGAGTTAATTGCGTTGGATGGCATGGCGGTTAAGGGGTAAAGTAAATACAAGGTTTGATTTAGAGGGTGGGGAACAACTTCGCATACCAGCCGTCTGATCGGGAAGGATGGATGGCCGCCATCCTCTAGATCAGCTAGGAAGTTAATAACCTAAATTAGAACCGGTACTTTTTTTATATTAGTACAGATATAGATATGCGCACATTCTCATGTCAGATTTAGAGCATTGATTGAAGCTATGAGGAATGCTTGTGCGAGGATACAGAATTTGGTTTGAATATATAGCGTAGATCACTACTATAGAAAACCGTATTACAGACAGTTCAAAAACGTCATCACAGACGGTTTTCTGAACTGTCTGAATTTATGGGTCAGTGATAATCGAAGGTTATCACAGATAATTTTTGAACCGTCTGTGAAGTAAATATCACAGACGGTTTGTAACTAAAAATCGTCTGTGATAGCTATCATCGCAGATGGTTTGTATGAAAAAACCGTCTATGATATAGGTATATCACAGACGGCTTTTGGTTACAAATCGTCTGTGATATTCTTTCCTACTCCTAAATCTATTTCTGTTAATTGGCTAGCCTCAGGAAATACTAGCCATACCTTCTTAAACAAGCAGATCAACATGTACATGTATACAGACAATTGATATCTCAATTTATTTCAGAAACATATAACATCCAATTCACATCTCAATTCATTTGATAAATATAAAACATCCATTTCGCGAATCAAGTAATTGAAATGAAGTAAAATATCCATTAACAAATACACAATTACAAAAGATCTACATTGCATTCGTAGATCAACATGTACATGTATATATTGCATTGTGGTAAGAGCAATAAAAAATTCATTGTGGGTTGTGGAACTCTCCCTTTGAATTTAGGACTTGAGCCACCAAAAAGTATGCAGATTCTCCTAAAATTCCTTCAAAGTTGGCCTATTTCAATGCAGTTTTCGGGATAGACGCAGCCTGTCGATAGGAATATCAATGTGCGTATATATATAATTTGATAAGTATGAAGTAATTATGGGAATATTGACAAACCTTAGAATTGGGATTGGTGATCCTTGAGGAATCGAGGAGTAGTCTCATATGGTGGCAAACGTAGAATCCACACGTCTTTGCCCGATTCTTCTTTGGTGGCCGTAAAAAAATAGAATGTATTAATTCAAGAGGCATTAATACTACCAACTGTTGCGTAGGATTAATTAATATGTACTTGCGAATACCTTAAAGTTTCGATCATGTGTCAGGGCTTTGGCCCCTTGCGTCGAGAGCTTTGCTATTTTAACGTACGTCGCGAACATCCTACGTGATTCGAAAAAGTTGACCTTAGTCATTCGGAAGGAAAGAAAGAGTATAATATAGGTATGTATGAAGAAAATGTACTTACCTATCGATGACTTGGCCGATAACTGTGTAGTCGACTTTATTCTTACTTAGGGAATCAAGGTATATTGTCTTATTCCACTTTGGTACAATTACTATTAAAATCTAATAAAACTCCTGATTGTAGGGCATCAATACATATTCCTTATCGCGGTAAGCCAGCAGTGATGCTGCAATGTACCTCTCGACGACGCCAGTATCCTCATTGATGGTATAACTGGTGACCAAGTGTGGGTCCAAGAAACTAACAGATGATTTGGATGATCTAGCTTCAGTCACCATGTGTCTATATATATACACACGAAAGCAACAAATTATAGATGACATTTATCGGTATGACATGAATAGAGACTATGATTGTACACACTTACAGCGTCCAGCATCGAACGAATGAGGCGTCGAGAGCGTTGAGCGTGAAAAGATCAAATAAATCCTCGAAGGTCACCACAAAGACACCATCTTGAAATTCGTGCTGGAAATGATGCTGCCTGAATTTGACAGTGATACCTGAGCACCGTTCTCTCTCTGGCTTATTGTATTGTTCCATATACCAAAGGTGTAATTGGTTGCAACTAATTGGTAGGAGTAGGAGGCGCTTCACCGAGTCGATCATCGGCTCGCCAAGCACGAATTTGCGGGCCAATGGCAGATATAGGATATCATCGGTCTACTTTGCTTTGCCCTTGCTGCCTCAGCTGCCTCAGTAGGTCGACTGTAAAGGTAGCACTGGTGGAAGTTGTTGCACTGGGAATAGCTCCCGTTGACTCATCACCGGTGCAGGTAGTGGTGGTGGAGATGGTACTAGTGCAAGTCGCTCTGGTTCGTATTGCCCTTGTGAACCTGCCACCGGTGAAGAAGCCTCCAGGCAGATGTCTCTTTTGGGCCACTGGATGAAGGTTCCAATGGCTTGCCCTAAAGTCACAATCTCGTCGTTTAGGGGCTTCGGTAGCGGGACGATATCGAAATTGGTATGCACACCATCCACAGATACTTTTCCAAAGCCTGGAGCTAAAGGTGCACGGTGCACCATGGCCCCTTCACTGGACGGATATGCTAGGCCCCAAGCAGCGCACAAAGCAACGGAGGCATATCTCACTTGGAGCTTGCACTTCGTAGCTTCCAAGATGTCGTCCATAGGAAATCTGCCATCGCTTTCCATCGTAGGATTAGACACGCAGCTACTTCGACGGTTGGGGGGCTGGCTAGCACAGGAGCGGCGGCGGTCTGCTGATTTTCTTCTGTTTGTCTTCGCACCTCATCTCTAATGTAATCAACAAGCTCCTCTCTAAGAGATGCCTTGATCTCCTCTCGTAATTGTGCGTCAAGCTTGGCTTTGTTTCTCTTCCTATTCCGATACAATTCGAAGTTATCTGAGAAATCTTGTTTCCAAGGAACATAAAACCTAAGGCCTCTCGTACGACCCAGGTGCTCGTTGTTTTCCAGTGCTACGGAGAGTATATCTTTCTTCCTAATTGACTGGAATGAGCCCTGGGAAGATTTGACACTCAGTATATCCTGCAAGAGCTCGATATATCATTTAGTTTTCAGGGAAGTTGTGGAGTAATTACAAGCTACGTAGTTCGATATCTTACCAGGCGGTGGGACACTTCCTGATCTGCAGGGTTTCGGAAGGAGATGTCCCCCGACGACGTGGTAGATGACCTCACTCTAAACCAATTTCAAGCGTGCTCATTTGGGATCGTGGCAAATGGCGGGCGGAATTCCGCAGGATTGCCTGTTCGTCCGCCTGCCTCCACTGCGGGATTTTACCCGCATACCCGGCTTTGCCGAGTCTGTGGGGATGTGTGTTTTTTGCCTGGAGGGCCTTGTGCACCGCGCTTGCATTTCTGAAAGCTTCGGTCGTCTTCATCGCCTTAAACTCATCCCATTGTGGTTCTAGGAATGGATACGTGTCAAAGGGCGTTAGATCCTTCTCCACATAGTCCTTGACAAGCACGTTCTTGAAGTTCTTCCATGCTTTGCACGCCGCAAGCAAGGCATGTTGCACAGAGTCATGGTGTTCTTCTGGGATCTCGAACGATGCAAAAATCTCTCTCAGCAGCTCACGTTTCTGAGTCTCACTCACGCTCTTCCACGAATCGAATGTGATCTCAATTTGTTCTCGTGCAACTATTCCGATCGTTCTTCGAAATACCCTTACTACTTTGTGAGGAGGAGAGGGGTCCCAGATATATGGACCTCTGTGATGGTAAATCGGCCCTCAGGGTTTTTTTCGATAGTCCTCTTACTTTGTGTGTTGATTTTGGAGCTGACGCTTCCGGCGATGATGTTGAAGAATACGTGGATGACATGTTGGCCTTCACATATATATGTAAATAGTGCGGTATAAGCACATACTTAAATTTAATTCCAATATATGTATACATATATTCAAGTATACATATACATATCTAAGTTTATTAGCAACATATATATACGTATACATATGCATATGCATAACAATAAGATTTAACAACAATAAGATTTATAAAATAACAAGAATATATGTTTAAGTGCCTATTCTTTCCTAGTATACAACATGCATGATACCAGAGGCATAAAAATGACTTCATCAACATATACACATATAAACATTTTAAGTTATTCAAGTAGAAATTTATGCCCAACATAAATATCATGTATCTAAAATCAGCATAATGCTATGCAACAGTTATATGACAACTGTATATTAGATATTGAGTTTAAATCAAAATTTTCTATTAAAAGAAACTAACAGATCGCGATGTGAGAGGAGCTCGAGCGTGGACGGAGGCGGCCAACGGGCTCGACCGTCGACGGAGGCGGACGGCGACGGGCTCGGGGGAACGGAGGCGGCCAGCGACGGGCCCGAAGGAGGAGGAGGGCGACAGGCTCGGGGGACGGCGACGGGCTCGGCGGACGGCAACAGGCTTGGGGGACGGAGGCGGCCGGTGACGGGCTCGGGGACTGGAGGCGGCCGGCGACGGGCTCGGGGACAACGGCGGCGGTGGGCTCGGGGGATCGGGAGAGCGACTAAGTCTTGGTTGGTATTGCTAATAACTGGCAGTGTACACGCAAAACCCTAGCTGGGGGCTTTAAATAAATGCTTATTACAGATGGTTTTAAGATTAGAACCGTCTGTGATAATAAATATCACAGACGGTTATGAGATAAGAACCGTCTGTAATATCTGTGATATCACAGACGGTTCTGAGTTTAGAACCGTCTGGAATACTAACTATCACAGACGGTTCTAAACTTAGAACCATCTGTGATAATAATCACAGACGGTTTTAAACTTACAACCGTCTGTAATAAACCTTTGCCCGGCTGTAGTTAATAATTAATGTAACTGCACCAACTAGCATTCAATAAGCCTTTGCCCAGCTGTAGTTATTTCTTTACAACAACCCAGTATATTTCTTTACAATAGCCCAATGGACATAGAAATACATTTGTATGACTCATACATTCTCAAAATTCACCTATATATCACACATTTTCACTTATACATAAATGCTAATTCACATATACATCCCATACATGCATTGTTATATACATTAATGCAAATGCCCATATATATGTCGCCATTCTCATTCCACTTGCTTATTTCCTTTAAAAATTAATCCTTCATGATGATCAATGCGTACATAACTAGTTTCGTCATGTTGTTCGTCGTCGACCCTTATGCCACTTTCAAAAGGAGGTAACTCGTCAAATTGATTGTATTCTTTCTCGTCTACTACATTCTCTACTCCGACAATTCTCCTTTTTCCATGAAGAACTACATGGTGCTTCTTATTTGCCGGGTCGGTTACATAGAAAATTTGAACAATTTAGTTGGCGAGTACGAATGGTTCGTCTTTATACCCGACACGTTGGAGGTCCACGGTAGTAACACCGTACTTGTCAACCTTCACCTGTGGGAGATGCACCCAATGACAGCGAAATAAGGAGATCTTGAAAACCACGTAGTCGAACTCCCAAATCTCTTCTATGAACCCATAGTACGAGTTTCTCACCTCATCAGTACTGAACGCATCTATACGGACACCGTTGTTCTGGTTAGTGCTCTTTACATCCTGAGCCTGTGTGTAGAATGTGTACCCATTTATGTAATATCCTTGCCATGTCACAACTGTAAATGTTGGTCCTTTTGCCAACCATATCAGCATCTTACTTGACGAGCTCCTAGCGATTTGCTCCTTCAACCATTGGTTGAACCGACTGTTGTATTGTCTCATGATCCAAACATCCGGTCGCTCCGGATTCTGTTGCCGAAGCACATCCTTGTGTTGGTGACATAAGGAGCCACTTCAGTCATGTGTTGCAAGACCGTGAAATGGGCTTGCGCATACGCGTCCATATCTGGAGTGATTGCTTTCCTTCTTATAGTTTCGATACCCTTAAGCCTCCCCTCATGACGAGAATGAGAAATACCTATCGGTTGAATTTGAGCCATATAATCGACACAAAACTCAATGACCTCTTCGCTTGCATAACCTTCGACGATGCTGCCCTCCGGCCGAAATCGATTCCGTACATAGGACTTGAGAATTCTCATTAACCTCTCAAACAGGTACATACTACGTAGGAATATGGGTCCGCATATTTTTATTTCCCACACAACGTGAACAATGAGATGAACCATAATATCAAAAAATGAAGGAGAAAAATACATCTTAAGATGACATATAGTCATCACCACCTCGTCCTGCAGAGCATCTAATCCTTCAGGATCGATGACCTTCTAAGCAATTGTGTTAAAGAAATAGTATAGCATCATGATTGTCTCTCGGACTTTGATCGGCAAAATATTCCGAATTGCAATAGGGAGCATCTGTGTCATCAGCACATGACAATCATGAGACTTCATTCCATTGAACTTCAAATCTTGCATCGAAACAAGTTTCTTCACATTGCCGGAGTAACCAGACAGAACTTTGACACCATGCAAGCACAGGCACAGTTCTGTTTTCTCGGCCTTGGACAGAGTGTAACACGCAGGGGGGAAGGTATGTTCGTCCATTATCTGTTGTTCTCGGTGCTAACTCACGCCTGATATCCATATCAACCAAGTCAAATCGTGCATTGACGTCGTCCTTTGTTTTATCGTGAATGTTCAGTAAGAGATCAATCAAGCTGTCACATACATTCTTTTCTACATACATGACGTCGATGCAGTGTCGAACATCTAGGTACTCTCAATAAGGTAAGTCCCAAAATATTGATCTTTTCTTCTAGATGTTCTTCTCACGACCCCTCAATTTATGTCCCTTTCCGAGGACATCTAAATCCTTAACCATATTATAAGCCTCTTTTCCGCTTAAATACCTTGGAGCTGAACCGTCCTCCTTCTCTCCGTCAAATTATTTCTTCATCTTGCGGTATAGGTGAGCCCTCCAAAGGAATCGGCGGTGACGCATGTACACGGTTTTACGTGAGTGTTTCAGCCACACACTCTCGGTACCATCTAAGCAGTTAGTACAAGCTTTGTCACCTTTTGTACTCTGGCCCAACAGGTTAGCAAGGGCAGGATAATCATTTATGGTGCAGAACAATAAGGAGCGCAAAGTGAAGTTCTCATGTTTGTATGCATCCCATACCTGTACCCCTTCGTCCCACAGTACTTTTATATCTTCCACCAACGGCGCTAGGTACACATCAATATCATTCTCAGGTTGCTTTGGCCCTTGGATAAGTATTGACAGCAAAATATACTTTCGCTTCATACACAACCAAGGAGGAAGGTTATAGATGCAAAGAGTCACAGGCCAAGTGTTATGTCGGCTGCTCATGCTACTGAAAGGATTCATTCCATCTGTACTCAATCCAAACCTTATATTCCTCGGTTCTACACCGAAATCTGCAAAGCACCTATTGATATTTCTCCACTGGGTGGAATCAGCAAGGTGTCTCAGCATTCCATCCTTCTTGCGCTCCTCCGAGTGCCATCGCAGCAGTTTTGCCTCCTTTGGATTCGCAAAAAATCACTTCAAACGGAAAATTATATGAAGATACCATGCCACCTTTCCAGGAGGTCCTCTCTTCACCTCTGTTCCCTCACCATCATCATCTGATTGATTGTTACGTTTGTATCGGTATGCGTTGCACACCGGACGGATATGCATATTTGCATACTCTTTACGGTAGAAGATACAGTCGTTCGGACATGCATGTATTCTTTCTACTACCATTCCCAATAGACAAAAACCTTCTTGGCTTTATACGTGGTTTTAGGCAACTCATTTCCCTCCGAAAGTATGTCCGCTAAAAGACCTAGCAGCGCTGTGAAACTCTTGTCGGACCAACCGTTGCTTGCCTTCAATTTCAATAGTTCAAGCACAGCTGACAACTTCGTGTACTTTGACCTGCAGCACGTGAACAAAGGTTTCTCTGAGTCCTCCATCAAACCTCGGAATTTAATATACTCTCTCTCATCATAGTTCTCTTCTACATCACGAAGTATCTGATCCATATTGTCATCGTGCAGCCTATCCGAATCCGAACCACAATCATCATCTGGCAACATATCATTGACTTCACCGGCGATGTCATCCGGCGGCATATCATTGACTTCGCCATGACTGATCTAACACGTATATCCCTTTATGAAACCCTTCCGAATCAAGTGCGTTTCAATCTGCTCTCGATTCTTAAATATCTTTAAATTCTCACAGTCAGTGCATGGACAATATATATATTCCACCCCCTTATTCAACATATCCTCCTCTGCAGCTCTTGTAAAAGCAAACACGCTATTAATGTACTCTTCACTCACACGGTTTGCGGTATACATCCAGCTTTGGTCCTATATTATGCACATATATAACAACTTAGTATTAAAATTAATTTAATTAATTATTACTACATATATACCACATGCATTGAGGCTAGCTAAATTTAAATTAGCTAGATCTTCAAAGTATATATATAACAGTTCACCAAAAATTAATTAGCTAGATCAAATTTATTTTGATATTGCAACCAAAAACAAATTTTATTACTAACTATATCTAGGGCAACCAAGAACTCAATGAATCTTCAAAACTCTCCTGCCAAATAAGCCTTCTTCCACAAAAAAATGGCCTGAAAGCCTTGCCGCCTCCAGCTGCAACACCGGCTAGATCTGGATCGAAATAAAGACAGATGCGGTCTGAGCGGCACAATAAATACATAGCAGCATTATCACAGACGGTTTTTAACAAAAACCGTCTGTGATACTTGACTATCACAGACGGATTTTACTAAAAACCGTCTGTGATATCAACCATTACAGACGGTTTTTAGTTAAAAACCGTCTGTGATATTCTTGATTATCACAGACGGTTTGTTGGTAAGAACCGTCTGTGATACTCAGCACAGACGGTCTCCAAAATAAAACCGTCTATGATACTCAGCACAGATGGTCTCCAAAATAAAACCGTCTGTGATAGCTCGATCGGGAGTCTCTGCTAAAGGTTAAATATGCACGCCTAATTCTCAACGCAACGTACAATATGGCTTCTATGATCTCCTTCCTCTCATTTGTTCATCAAGAATTGTTTACCCGGAACCTTACATAGGCGGCCAGCAATTTACATCTGGAGCAGCTTCTCCGCATACGCCCTGCTCTCCTTCCTCAACTTTCTTACATCCGTCAGCTCGACCTGATCATCTGTCGTCGACGGAGGCGTCTCGCTGCCGCTCAAGAAAGGGAAACAACCCTCACCCTGATTCTTCTCAACAATGTGCACAGAGAGACTAATGGATAGCATTGCCGATCAAGCAGAAATGGCAGATTCTGAGAAATCTTATAATGCTATCATCTACGAGATTATGGGCTATGCTAATCATTTGCCCAGGCTGGAGGAGGAAGTGATGAGGGGAAGGACAATCTTAATGGCGTTCGAGAACTCAGCGGCTGATCCAACTCCCAAAGTCGAAGAAGATACGTACGAAGCCCTGAAGATTTGAATTTGGGAATCTCTTTATCTGTGCATGCGACTTTTGTAATAAATTTACCTTTAATTTATGATCTCTTGTCTCAGTAGTTCTATAGGTAAGTTATTAGAAGTAATGTGTACTTATATATTAACTAGTTCTATAGTTAAGTTATTAGAAGCAATATGTACGTACTTGTATATTAACCTCTGACAGAAAACATCACATACGGTTTTGTATTACAAACCGTATATAATAATTCTAAGATTATCATAGACGGTTTTAAAATAAAAACCGTCTATGATACTGAAATATCACAGACGGTTCATTGGTCAGAACGGTCTATGATACTCGTTTTCTCCGACGCCATCAATACAGACGGTGTCCAAATTAAAACTGTCTGTGTTAATGTCGGCCACAGAAGCGTCTAGTATTAGGATTTCTGTAGTAGTGGATCAAGGGTGGTATTACGTGTATATCATAGAAGAGATTTAGTGTTGAAAGTTATCAAGGACGAGATTAGTTTTTTTATCGGAGAGGCATAGATTAGTTGTTGTATGTAGTTAATTAGTGCAATGTTTTTTCGTAGAAGAAAAAAATAGTGGCATGCATGAAATTACGATCGAGTGGACTACGTTACTAACCACTAGTTCTTGTTCTTCGTACTGTACGATGTAGGTAATATCAACTAATCAAAAATACAACTTTGACTACTGTGTTTTATAATTATTAATTCCACAATTCTGTAATATAGGATATTGCAATCTTCAGGTCGGCTAAAGATTGTAAAATCAGGCGTCCAAGAATAATTTTTTGCAAGTATTTTAATATATATTCCGATGCTATGATAATCTGCCTTTTAGAAGGCGTTCGGAATAGCGATGGTTTCTGGCTGAAATTTTACTGTAACTGACTGATCTTTTTACTGTAGCTGAGTTGGCTTATTGGGTATAATTAAATTTAAAAAAATATAAAAATAAAAGCGGCATATTAACCTAGAGCGGACAATGCAAAGAAATACGGAAAAAAATAAAACACAAAAAAAAAGAAAGGAAAAAAACAAAAAAATGCACAGTACTCTTATCGCCAAACGCTACCGCTCAACGCGCAGCCATCGTGTCGTTGAGCTGGGCCTTAGTTGAACTAGCTAAGTGGCCATGCAATTGTGCTGGCTACTGTTAGTATACCTTAGAAGGTAGTATGTTTTAAACTTACAAAGTTGAGTCCTCTCGAAACGGCAAAACAATGAAAGCGGAAAATTGTTAACTGAGCGTGCATAATTAGTGACATAAGATAGAAGGCAAAATTTGAAGAAAAATCATCCTGCTTGCACCAAATGAACTGTGAGGTTCTCAAAATAAAATTTGAAGACGATCCCATTATTCTGGTAATCAAGTCAATGCCCATCAATTGCTTCAAATAAATTTGAACATATCAAGCATAAGTAGTTGCATCTGCATGTGTTCTCAGCTCTACAACAGCTGCAATTTTGTTTGTAACTAGTAAAGTGCCCATACGTTGTAACAATATCCAAAAAGGTAATAGGTATTAATAAACATAAGGTTGAGGATTTATCTCAGGCCTCATGCTATGTGAAAGTTTTTCTCAATAAGGTATTTTGTGAAATTCAAGATAATTTACCTTATGCTAAGTGATTTAATAAAAAATTGAAACTAAGGCTTTTTTGGATTTTCTAATTTCTGCAAGAATATTTGAACTACTTCTTATGGCACTTCTACGTTCAAAGTAGACTTTAAAAATTTTCACTAAAAAAATAGTTAACATGCCTGGTCAACACTATTCGTGATGGATCACATCTCATTCTCATAAGAGGACAAAAAGGAGGAGGTGGTGAACAGATAACTACTCTTTTATGTTAGTAGAGATATGTGTTTGCACAACATCAGCACTGCAACATATCATTCACACACACTCATGGAAAAATAGAATTAGATGTATCCTTGGGCCCTCAACTTTGTTAGGAATATGTGGGTGCAAGGATAAAAGATTTGTACTGTTAGAATACGGGTAGGCTACACTAGCGCAAATTAAAATTTTCTATCATGTAAATCAAAAAGTTATGCGAGTAAGAGATCATAGATCGTTACCACCAGACGCGTAGTGCAGCGGAAGTAGAGTTGAAGCAGCCGATTCAACGAAGAGTGTGTCGGTGTAGTGGAAGCAGTCAATCGTCCTCCAGCTAACCGTCTCCTCCTCACGATCACCTCAATTAGAGCCGTAGTCATAGCAGCGCCTCTACCAAGATCCACACGTCTAGGGAGGGAACACCGTGCATCGGTGTACTAGTACTAGCGCGCACGACAGGGGTTATGAGAGGTGACGGTTAGAGTTTTGATTGGTGTGTTTCGGGATACCTCTCTCAGCCCCCCGCACCTCTCCTTATATAGCCTCCAATCAGATTCTTATCCGATACGAGTAAAGATCGAATCCCACTTGAAAACTATCATTTGGACCCTTATCGTTCTAGCCCATTAAGTGTGTAACCTTGTAAGTTCATGTATATTTGGCCATGAGCCAAAAAATTCTTTCCGGTTCATAAGTCAGCAGCGGTCCCTAGCAAGACATAACAATCTCTAAACATATATAAAGATCACATCGGACGAACCTATATAGTGCTTATGTACCGATCTCTTTGCATCATGATACCAGATCGAACTCCAGGTAAGAAGCGTGATATCCTATGATAGCTCGATTCTTCACTCGAATCTGTAGTGGGTTACTCAGTTGTGATTGACTTTTCTACCACATTTAGTATGGCTATGCACTTTCTTAATCCAACTATATCAAGGAGCCTAAAGATATCTCTCCTATTATATATGAGGGGCAAATTCCATCTTAATCGCTCATATTCCTCCGTATGTTTCATAGTAAACCCGAAAGCTACTTTTATGACTACTCAGTCATGGAGTAGTGTTTGGTAATCACTAAGTAAACTATTACACATATAGAAAACAATGATGATCTCATGTCTAAGGATCCTACATACACTATATATGAGACTAACTGATGACACTTCAAAATATAACAACTCTCGTAGTATCTCATGGTGGGTAAACCTAACATCATGTTCTCTAACATGTGTCCACATTATTGATTTGATATCCCATATCTATGATCCGTAAAACATGATCATTAATCAATACATGTGCTGATTGTAAATCATAATTATCCCATATAATGATATAAGATCATGGATAATTTAAAATAACAAGTCACATACTTGTTGATCAATATGAAAGATATTTATTTAAGAGACAAAATAACATATTATTCAAAAGATTATAAATATGAAAGTGATATAATCATCTCCATGATTGCCTCTAGAGTATATCACTGACATGTACAACATAGGGTGTCTTGGTCTTCTTACATAGGATGCTCCACCTGTCCTGTTCCCCTAGGAATCTAATATTGTTCTATTAAGAATCCATCTAATGTTCTGGTAATTGTCCACACTAAGGGGCCTAACGGTCCGGATTTACTACATTCCCCTTGCACACTTATCAGTTCAAGTAAGAAAACCTAATAGGAAAAAAATTAACTTATGGAAGATGAGTACAACATTTTGGTATCCTAGATCATTATCTTTATGTATGATGATTATATCTCAGATGCTAGCAAAGGCTTAGTAATTCAATCCACAAGATTTTCACTAGTCAAAATCTTTTCAATCGGAACCTTACCTTTCTTCTGTTGTTCACGACGATTGAAACCTGGGAGAGATATGCTTAGTGCAGTTTGTCTTAACATAGCTTCTTCTGTTGTTCATGACGATTGAAACTTGGGAGAGATATGCTTAGTGCAGTTTATCTTAACATAGCTATTTTTCTATGTGCAATGTAAGCAGTATTATCCTCATATAGGATAGTGAGAGCCTTATTGGCAACATTTCTGATGAACAAGAGGAAATTTGTGGACAAATGGCATACTCAATCTCGACCATTCTAACCAAAACGAGCCATGCGGATGCAAGAGTGCTTCCACTCCCCACTCACACGCTTTTTGTGAATAACCTCCTACCCGCACTTGGAATCTTGTGAAAACCCCTTCCATGACCTTCTTCCCCATTCGTCCCTCCCAATTAGGGTTGTAAACGGGCCGAGCTCGAGTGAGCTGGGCCTGTCAGGCTTGAGCTTGGTAGAAGCTCGAGCCGAGCTCGAGCGAGCCCGAGATGCCAGTCAAGCTTTGAGCTGAGCTCGAGCTCAGCTCAACAAAGCTCATCGAGGCTCGTTAAGCATGAACAACAACCAGTAACTAAACAACTCATTCAGACAGCAGAACAGGTAGTAGCTAACAATTCATTTGGACACATTACAATAAATTGAACAATGAAATAGCAACTTTTATATGCAACAGCCAACAATCAACAATGCACAATAAGAAAACGGAAGTGATCATAACGGGTTTAGCTTACTTGAAAGCCTCCGGGTTGAGGAGGGGCGGCGACGGCGAGGGAGAGGAGGGGTGCCGGCGGGGGAGAGGAGGGACGCTGAGGGGACGAGGGGCGGCGGGGGAGAGGAGGAGGCGCGTAGCGGGGAGAGGAAGGGGACGGGGAGGAGGAGGGGCGGCGAGAAGGGGCGGTGGCGGGAAGAGGATGGGTAGGGAGAGGGGATGGGGGACGAGGAGGGGAGGGGCGCGCCGGGAGAGGAAGGGGATGTCGGGGGAGAGGAGGGGCGGTGGGGGCGGTGGCGGGGGGGGCGAGGAGGGGGATCGGGGACGGGTGGGAGGCGACGGGCGCGGGGACGGGGGGGAGGCGGCGGGCGCAGCGATGGGGGGAGGCGGCAGGCTCGGCGACGAGGGGAGGGGGTCCTAGGGCGAGGAAGGGGAGGCGGAGGGGGGCAAGGAGGGGGATCAGGGACAGGGGGAAGCGAGGGGGGCGGCGGGGGGGGGCCGAGGAGGGGGACAGGGGGAGGCGGGGGCAAGGTTGCGAGGAGGGGAATGGGGGGAGGCGGGGGGGGTGAGTCAGGGGCGAGGGGAATGGGCTGAATGGGGGAGCCTTGGTTTAGGGGTGTAAAAATATCTCAGGCTCGCGAGCTATTCGAGCTCGGCTCGTTGAAGCTCACGATCTTGAGATCAAGCTCGAGTTTAGCTTGCTTGGAGCTCGAGTCAAGCTCGAATCTAGTCTAAAGCGAGCCAAGCTTGAGCAGCTCACGAGCCTCGAGCTTTTTTTACAGCCCTACTCCCAATCCCCATTCCCAAATCCCTCGCACCAGCTAGGACTAGGGAGAGAGGAGCCCCTGCGTCACCCTGCACCTCCCATGGCTGCCACCCATGCTCAACATGTGGACACCACCCATGTATGCCGCTCCCATTGCTGGTAGTCCCCTCATTGCTCCCCAAGAAAAGGGCTGCATGCCTCCCCTACCATCATACCGGAAAACCATAAAAGAAGAAAGACAAAAGTCTATATAGCACCCTAAACTTTATCTAAAAATCTATTGAGCACTTTGAACTATGAAACCAGACATTTGACCCACTGAACTTTGTAATCTAGTTCAAACAACACTCTGATCCGGTTTCGCATAGTGGTATTGCCCACATAGCATGACGAGTGGACGGTTTTGCTACATAGGATAATCCACTGACTAAGTTTAAGTGAATGATAGGTAAAGCTCATAGTGGCTTTCTTATATATATAGACATAACTCAAGCACGCAGCACGCATAGATGTATGGAATTTTTTTAAATAATCTATTTTTATTCAAAATTATAGAAATATACCCGCATATAAATTTTTTTTACAGGAATGACCTCCAGTCGCCTAACCGTTGGGTGACTGGACCCTGTCGCCTAACGGCCGCGTGACACGCATGCAGTCGGTGGACTATTGGGTGACATAATTACAATCACTGAACAGTCAGGCGACCGGATCTTGTCGCCCAACCTTTGGGTGACTGGAGGTCTAGTTGTCCAATCATTTGGCAACTTGATGCCTTATATAATTGGCCGAGCCCCCTAGCCATTCCATCCAGCGACGCCTAGCGTAGAGAGAAAGAAAGAAGAAGAGAGAGGGAAAGAAAAAGAAAGAAGAAAGGGGGGAAAGAAAGAAGATAGGAGAAGAGAGGAGAGGAAGAAGGAGATGAGAGGTTCCTCTACTTCTGCTATGTAAAATATTTTTTTATGTTTTAGTCAATAATATTGTATGAAGTAAATAGTTTGTTTAGTGTAAAATTAAGATCCATAGGAAATTATATTTGTAGAAAAGAGTAGTATAACTTTGGTATGAAGTAAATAGTTTTAGAAAATTTAGTCAATATTGTTATAAAAAATTAGCATCCATAGAATATTATGGTTGTAGAAAATTTAGTCAATATAGTTGTAGAAAATTAGCATACGTAAAAAATTATAGATGTAAAAAATCAGCATCCATAGAAAATTCTAGTTGTGGAAAAGTTAGTCAATATGATGTGCAAAATTAACATCCGTAGAAAATTCTAGTTGTAGAAAATTTAGTCAATATTTTTATATGAAGTAAATAGTTTATTTTATACAAAACATTATTAGATAACATTTATGATTAATTAGGAATGAATTTAATGTCGTTAGTAAATTGAAAATTCACGCATACCGTTACAACTGGTATATTGATATTTAAATCAGTATGTCATTTAAATTCTCGAAACCCATTAGGAATTATTTATAATAGAAGAGAGCTCGAATAGCGAGAGAAGAGTGACGCTGGTGTGCGTGGGAGTAGATAGGGAGTTGTTGTGTACGCATCTTTCATTAGCGGTACTGTCTACCATATGTCCATCCTTATGCCTCAGGTTGTACTACACAGTCCACATATTAGTAATTTTTTTAAGATACAGTACGTATCACTTCTGGAACAAGGCCTAGAAATATTCCTAATTGTGCCATGTAACCCCATGTCCGATGAACGGTTGTGTTGTTTCCTTACAACATTTATCCAAAGTTTTCCTCCATGTATGAATTCTCAATTGTATCACAATATCACTTACCTTCGTACTTAGCAATCGTTGCTATCTTAATCGTCCTTACAAAATTTTTCATAAATTTTTTTGCACCCGAACAATATACGGTGATCGCAAAATGTTATTGTGAATCTAACAGATTTTGTACCATTCACAATCTACAAAAATTATAAATGAATCAATCGACATTGTCTACCTTTTATTTTAAAAAAAAAACTTACAAACAATATTTGATAAATATTATCTACCTACAACAATTGTCATTTACCCTCATGCGCAGGTGGGGTCTCTGTCGGGACCCGGAACAACAACTTCAAGTCCTTCTATGTAAATTGCACTAGTCCAGAATCAAGCTAATGCACACAGTTAATAACAAAGATTCATACCATGCACAATGACATTTATTCATTAACTAATATGGGCATGATGGCCAAAGATTACATCAATGGTTCATAAACCAAAAATAAATATAAGCAGCGAAAAAAGAACCATAAAGCAGTAGCCCATCCTGCCTACCCACAGGAAAATGACTGTAAGACGTGGCCTACTCATCGTTATCCTCACCGAAGCTGGTGAAGTCCTTCTCTAAAAATTATGAATGAAGCAACATGAGTACATAAAGTACTCCACAAGCTACACCAAGAGGTTTAATAGAGTTCATGCATGCATAAAGATTGACAATGGAAGGTATAATATGTTATTTGTGCGTAAAGGCAGAATTAAAGTAAATACAATAAATAAATTCAAAAGCTGAATTTGATATAATAGAGAGAAAGAGTAATTTAACAAAAGACTCCGACCAAACACTAACCTATTAACAGGTATCTCACCTGGTCCATTTGTTTTCAAAAGATCTCATACAGATTCCATCCATCCATATACTTTTTAATATCCCATGGATTCCATCCATCCATAGGCCCTTTTAGAAATCATTTTTAAAAACTAAAGTCTAATCCATGAAAAACTTTACTCAGCTTGCCCATAACCGTGGGTACGGCTATCCAGGATAGATTATACACTTTGTAGAGGTTGTACAGCTTTACCCATAAGATATGATTATCTCATATTGTCGGCTTTTACACGCTTCCGTAAGCGTGCGACCGAGAAAATCATAACAAGACCTTTACAATGCTAAGCCTTCAACCTAGTCATACCGCTACTAAGGTTTCACCACAACTTGAATCCACAAGTTGGAGCCCCCTCTTGTGCCGTGTGAGACTTCTCATGGCCTACGCCACGGTCACATTCAATCTATAGCGAGATCAAAGTTGGGACCTCACAAATTAATTGGCTAGGACTGTCCCATACCAGTCTTATGGTAGTACGATATGGCTTTACAACAGTAGCTCACAGACCGGTCCTTAACTTAGGCTCGAACCACATACCCCTTGTGTCTGACAATCAACATTGTGTCACCGAACAATAATGCATGCCAGCACCCACCACCTAACCATTATCCTAGGTCCAAACCAAGATTTTATATTTTTCTTTGAAATATTCATATTCCTTCTTGACTCACCGAAGTCGAGAATAGATTTTAAAAACTCATTGTTTTTCAGTGAAATAAATATTCCCACTTAAATCATTCTAAGCATGGCTAAGCAATTTGATAAAATTTCTAGTTAATACTATTGTACTAACTAGGTTTTCATCTAAGGTGACAAGGCATAGGAGGTTCAATATCAAATTTGGCCATACCAAATGATTTGGGTATAACTAGAATTTAAATCAAATTTAAACTAAATTTGAATAAAAGTATGCATGCGTAACAATTTAAAAACAAAATAAATGATTTAAATTACTGAGAGCAACATGATCAAAGGTATAACTTGCCTTGCTTCGAAGTTTGCTGAGGTTCATCGAGGTTATACTCTCCAGATTAGTCGTAGTCTACACGTGAAAAATCAGAACAAACTAAACTTAAATAAAATTCAAAAATTATGAAATATATGATGGAAGATAGAATATGAATTTAGCAATTTGGATGGGTCCAAAGAAATGAATAAAAGGAATTATTATAATTCTTTTCTCTATGAAGGAAAAGTAGTTGGAAACTACAATATTTGTGTATGGTCGAAACCATGATCGAAGGTGTAGCCGAAGTCGTGGTCAAAACCATGGTCGATTCAACGGATGAAGTTGCGAAGATCAAAGACTCCAGGTACGGGTGAAGTCGAATTCGAAGATTCAGACGAAGACCCAGTCAGAACTGTACAGTGGTCGCAAAACACTATAATAGTTGAGAACTAAGGGTAGTCGGAGTCGAGCGGTCGAAGAGATCGGAGGGTTCAGAGAGGTCAGAGGGTGCGGAGGTTAAAACGGTCCAACAACCATTGTCAGTTTGAAGATGGAGATCAAAGTCGAAGGCTCCGAGATCAAAGGTCGAAGGCTGGAGTCGAAGTCTCCGAAGGTCAAAGTCAAAATCGAAGTCTTCGAAGGTCGAAGTTGAAGGCTCCGAGTAATCAGAATCTAAGAAGCTTCCAAACGGTCGAAGTCTAAAGAACCTCTGGATGGTGGAGTCTAAAGAGCCTCCGGACGTTGGAGTCTTATGATCCTCCGAACGTCGGAGTCTTAGAATCAGATGGCTGGGAGAGGTCAAAAGTTGCCTTCGTACTCGATGGTCAAAGTCGTGATCGACTTCAAGTAGTACTCGGTAGTCACGTGGCTGTCATGAGGCGGTTCAGGCTGACGTGGCACACCACGTGGGTCGGATGCGGGCATAGCTTGCCAAGTCGGTAAGAGATGAGAAGGGCTTAGTAGAGGTCGTTAGATGGAAATCGGACAGTGATGATGCATGGTGAAGTCTAAACCATTTGAAAGTTTAGAAGAGTTTAGATAGTCTGATTGATCTTTGGATAGTCCGATTGGTCCTGGGGACGTTCGGACCATCCAAACGGTGACGGCAGGGACGGCGGTGCGGTGCACGAAGCCTGTGGGATCGCTGGCAGTGCGAGGCAAGACATCAGTCGACAGGGTGCGGAATATAGAGAGAAGAGCGAGGGGATTGTTATGGCCTCATGTATATTACTGGAAGTGGCTAGAAGGTGGTCGGCGGCGAGGTGAAGCGGTAATGCAATTCAGGCGGCGGCGGCGACGGTGTTCCGGCGGTGAGGAAGTTTGGCCAATGGGCAGTCAAGAAAATTCAAAAATTACAAAATATATACTGAAAAATAGATTATGAATTTAGAAACTTGAATCACTTGATTCGGAGTTCGGACGGAGGAGAACGAGCGATTGAAAAATTGGCGGATCAGAAAATTCTGGAAAAAGAAAAATTAGGAATACTTTGGAATATTCCTGCGCAAAACTAACATAGAGTTATTTTTTGCTATGGTTTCGGTGAGGAAAGACCCGGGAGGTGAAGCTAACTAGCAAAATGGGTTGATAAGGACCCGAGGCACATGTAGGAAGTGATGGCACGTCAAACGGAGTACGGTGACGACATGTATGGCGACAATGACATAGGGTTAGAGAAAAGAATAATTTTTAGGAATGAAATATGGAGAAGTAAGGTGAGCACGGTGTAGAACACGGCGAGGCAAGGCTAAAAAAAATATCGGCTAAGCCGAAAACTCATCGGAGGTGACACAATAGTCGTTTGAGCGACGTTGGTACCGAAATAAAAAAAACTCAATATCTTGGTGCTCAGTGAGGCGAATCCAAAACTGTTTGACAGGTAACCACCTGGGATGGTTTGGTACGTTTTGACGTGAACGGATTGTTGAAAGCATTCCCAGACAGACAGGGACGCGAAGTGCCATTTGCGGCCATGACTAGGTGTCGGGCACAAAAATTTAAAAAAAGTTTTTGGACAAACGGAGGAGAGCACGGTGTAAAACGCGTCGAGAAAAACTCAACGGCGTAGACAGCTCGACTAACGGACTAGCGAAACGTGGTGGGGAAGCCTTTAGCTAGCTGACAGGCTGACATCGACATTCCGGGCAAACGGAGAGGAGATAGCATGCGAGAGTTGCGACGAAAAGAAGAGTAAAACGTGGGGAACGTGATGCTCATCTTAGTTTTGGTCGGGCATGCACGGTCGGGCGGTGGCGACGTGAGAAACGGCAACCCGATTTGGCCCACGGTGGCGACGATGCTCCGGCGAAGGCGAGGTGAGCACCACCGTAAAACGTGACGAGACGAAGCCAACGGTGTGGTCAAAAGTGGCAGGACTCTACTGGACGAGGCGCAAAAGGCCGAAGAACGACGCTTGGAACACAAAAGTAAAACTCCGATTGCGACCAAACGAATGGGAGTGAGGACTTGTGATTTTCGAGGATGAGTGAGGACGAGGAAGGGCTCACGGTGGCCCCTTTTATAGGGGCTAAGGAGGTCCACGGAGGAAGATCAAGCAACCATGACCTTGAATTGTATGTGTTAATTTCTTGCGAAAATGCTCATGAATGAGAGGAGAAACGGTGGGGAATGAATGAAGCTTGATGAGAGGAAGTGAATGTAATTTATTTCGTAAAAAATCGTTAAGAAAATCACAAGTTATGAAGGTTTAAAGAAAGCTCACAAAATGCGTTCATGGATGCCTGTTGTTTGTTCATGAACGAAACATCACAGGGAAGAAGAAAGAGCAGGGAGGAGAGAGAAAAGAGAAAAAAAATCAAAAAAATAAAAAAAATCAAAAAAATTTTAAGAAAATTTTCTAAAGATCCTTAGAACTTGAAAAGATTAAATAAAATAATTTCAAAATTAATTGATATTTATTTTAATTTTTTAAAATATTTTACTTTTTCTAGCCTAAATTAATACAATAATTTACAGATAAAGCTTAAAAATCTTAGAAAAATTTGTAAAGGTTTCTAAAGCTATGTTAAACTTATAAAAATATTTTCAACTAAAATTTATGTATTTTTCATTAAAAATATTTTCTTTTTAGAAAGAAAGGCCTTTTTAAAGCAGAAAATCATGTCAACTAAAATTTTAAAATTTCAAGCAACCAAATAACATTGATTTTTTATTTTAAATTAAATTAAATATTGCTTTATTTATTTTTATTATGATTTTATTTTTTAAAAAAATCTAGGCTGTTACAGGGGCTAATTGCGCAAATATTGGGTGGTGGCAGTCGCCCAATAGTCGAACAACAGGTTACTGTCATCCAACGGTTTGACGACAAGACCCAATCGCCCGACCTTTGGTCGATTGGAGTCTGTCACCCAAAGGCACACCTATTGCCTGTGTGTCGCTTGACCATTGGACAAAAGGCTCCAGTCGCCCAACCATTAAGCGACTGAAAGTCATTCCTATAAAAAAAATTAGGCGTCGGTTTATTTCTATAATTTTAAATAAAAATAGATTATTTAAAAAAATTCTAGATGTATATATGTCCACTTAAAAGAGAAACATGCTTTAATAAACAACACAGCCCAGAGAAACATGATTCCGTATAGTAAAGTTTGAAGAATAGAACGTTAAACTATATATGCTTATACAAGATCTGAGGAAATTAAAATCCGTAAGTGAAATTTTATATAAATGTATAAATAAATACATAATTAAAAATAAATAAGATTATTTTAATTTCATAATTTTATTATGACACAACAATATGGTGAAATTTCATAATTAAATATTTATATAAAGTATAAAATATTCAAAATTAAAATATATAAAATTAGTTTGCTTTTAAAATTTTATTATGATACAGTAGCAAGCTGCCATAAGTAATGCAAAGAGGAACAAAAGAGAAACATTTACTTTTCAAATTTATAAATTTAAAAATTCATAATTATGAACCAAAAACCCAATCCTAAATATCTCATTAATATTTACATAAATTTGGAATGAAAAATATATGAACAGATTTTAATTTAGGTTTACTACAGAAATCAGATAAAATACTAAATTAATAATGAAACTCTAAAATTATTTTAAACATACTAAAGTTAGACTTACAAAAAAATATTGTCAATCTTTAAATTGTGGTAATTTTCAATTTCATAATACATAGATTGCTTCTAATGTTGCATTGGTCTTTCAAACAAGAAGAGTTGATGGTCTTTGATATTTTACCCTGTTCATGTTAGGGTTTCGAAAAAAGTTAATACAAAGAATATTACTTAAGAAATATAGCCAATGCGGATGCACATGTTGAGGACTAACTGAATATTAATATATTTGTGATTATTGTTTGCGTCTGCAGATCTTTATTGTTGATGAGACAAGCAGAAAGATAGGATACCTTTTGTCAGGAAGGGCGCTCAGCGTGGCATGGCCGAACGATACCTGTGACTGGAGCTGGCATTCGATTCAGGGCTCAAGGTCTTGCATAATTAACTTGCTCTAAATATGCTATTTATTATTTCATGAATGTTAATTTCCCAGCGTGCACGGGTTCACTCATTAATTGCACCTAGTGTTAGAGGCAGTGGTAGTTTCTATATACTGCAAAAAAAATTACAATAAAGTTAAAAAGTTTATGGGTCCCACTTAGAGTATATTCAGCCTCTAAATACTGTAGATTCGTCATCGGCCCGATGGAGCGTGGTAAGAGGCACCTGGAGCAACCTCATCCCACCAATGCCAGTCGGCAGCTGCCCCCGATATGGAATTTGAGGACAGGTTCAGGGGGTGATCAGAATAGCGATGGCTTTTGGCTTTTGGCTGAAAAAACACTGTAGCTGGCTGAAAAAACACTGTAGCTGAGTTAGTGGATAGTGTAGTAAATAGTGAAAAAAAAGCTGAAGCTAGAAGCTGAAGCCAAAAAAACCGAAATGATCACCCCCTCAGATGCGTGCTGCAGCGGTAGGTCGGTTGTAGGATCAATATAAACGATTAGAGGGGTGAATAACAGAATTTAAACTTCTTGTTGCTCTGATTAACAATTTTAATAAGTATAAGCGAATCAAAATTTCTAGCACAAAACAAGAGGTAAATAATTCATGATTTATATTTATGATTCCTAAGTGAAAAGCACGCACGTGTCCAATTGTGATCATTACTTTGTATAGAAATATAAAATTGAAGTACAGCTTTGCTAAAATTGAACATTACTTGCCACTACAAATTTTAGTCATAGTACTCTACAATTTTATATGACTAAAAATTTTAAAAAAAATCTAGGCAAATGAGAATTAGCAAAACCGTTTCTTTATTCCTTTTTTCCTCCTCACTGCAGGTTTGTAGAATGCCCAGTTCTGCAAAAGGTGCGTTCGTTCGAAGTCACAGGCGAGATCCCAACCAGAGATTTGTTTGCAGATACAACCTACGCGGCATACCTCGTGTACAGGTTAAAGAACGAGGCCATCGGCTTCAGAAGTAATCTGCAGAAGTCGTCGATCAGGCTCCCTGGAGACAGACCTCTGCGCAGGGTCTGCCTGGACCCGGCAGACCCTGCTGGAGACCGTCTCCTTGACGTGGATGTGACTTACCCGGTTGAGAGGAGCGATGGCTGGTTGGAGATCAAGCTTGGGGAGTTTGTGAACAGTAACGAGCTACAGGAAGAGGAAGCGGTGATTGCCAATGTCTACGTACGCAGACTGCTGGAGACGAGCGACGAAATCTGGATGGGCGGGCTCATCATTGAGGGCATGGAGTTCAGGCCCAAGAGCTAGGCGATCGAGCATCACCCGCTACGTACGCAGATTTGTGCTGCACTTTTTTTTTTACTTGAAACGAATAATCTCATGCCTGCTGCTCCTTCATACGCATGTACAAACATATATATTTGGCTGTTGTGTGTTTAATTTGATTGCTTTGGTTGATCAGTACGCGTGCGTGCGTGCATGCATGCAGCACGTAAGTTTGGTTGATTTGATGTATCCAATGTAATAATCAGCATCTGGCTTATGATGCACCTCCGCACATTCTACCATGTGTAATCCGCGTACTCCATAATTGATTTGGAGATTACTATTCTGTTTACTTTGCTATTGATAAAAAATTATATTATCCTAACACATCGAATTGATATTATCGAAATTGACCTGCTCGACTGACGCCGTCGGCTCTGCCTTCATGCTCGACCATGTCGTGCCACTGGGTCTTTAGCTCTGTCGCGTATCCATAGAGCTCTTTTTTTTTGTTGGAGAATTTGTAAGAATTTTTTTTAAAATAATCAGTTTATAATTCAACATTATAGTATTCTACCTGTATTTTTTTAATTTTAGAGAAATGGCCATCTGTAGTCGCATGATTGGGCCATATGAACAAGTTATCTAACTGTTAGGTGACACGAGGTCAAGTCACCCAATTGTTGGATGACTTGACCATGTTGTCCAACCATGTGGCGACTAGTGTTCTAGTTGTCCAACCATTGGGCGATATGAGTAAGTCGCCCAATGGTTGGGCGACTATTTGCTATTTTTTCTCTTTGACTTGGCACCCTCACGAGCTCTCTCACCATTTCTCTCACAAGAAAACAAGAGCACCTTGAGAGAGAGAAGATAAAAAGAGGGAGAGAAGGAGAGGGGAAATGAAGAGGGGGAGAACATCTCAAAGAAGCTCAGGAGAGGAAAAGAAGGAGAGGGGGAGAAGTAGAGGAGCTCGGGAGAGGGAGTGAAGGAGAGGGAGGGAGTAGAGGAGAGGAGAGAAGATCGTGAGGTTAGAGAGGTTGATGAAGGAAGCTTATTGATAAGAAGAAAAGGTCTTCGCATGAAGATAATAGCCTCATCTATTCTTTTTCTCATCCGAATGTATGCAACGTGTAGCTACGTATTTGTTTAGCAAGTATTTAGTCAATGCATATTGACAAATGATAATATTCATAGTGACAAATCAGTCATGTCAGAACCTACAATATTAAAAATGCATTATGATGTTGGTACCATTCATGAAGATCTATGCGGTGTTGACCTGAACAGTTTCCCGCAAGTCAGTATGGTACTCCCGGACGCAGAGAATGCTTCAATCGGAGATGTTCTGGATTGGCTCACACGAAGCTTATCCTTAGACCCCCGAGGTGTGCAGTGTCGTCCTGCATGGGCTTTGGAGTTGGTGTGACATACCAAAATTTTCTGGAATTTATTGGATTTATTTGGAATTTAATTCCCTATTTTTATTTAAGCCTAGAATAAAAGTTATTAAGATATAAGAGCAATGGTGGTCAAAATAAGATTATTTTATTTTATTTGGGTACCTTGCATTTTCTAGAATTTATGGAATTTTTTAGGATTTATTTGGATTTTTGTGCTATTTTCTACTCCTTTTATTCTTTTCCTTGGAATTTCTGAAAAGTAAAAAAACAAAATGTTAAATTAAACATCTCCGACCTTATCTCTCATGGCCATGCATGGACGGCTTGGATCCACCCATGTCGACGCCCAAGCCCATCCGAACCACCTACCATTTCTCTCCCTCTCCTCCGTGCATCACCACCGCCCAATCCCTATCAGACAGCCTCCGCTAGCCCTCCCCTGCTCTCACCGATGCGGGGGCCCACCTGTCGGTGCCTTCATTGTCTTCTTCATAGGGCTGCCCCCCTTCCTTCTCTTCTCCACTGCCACCAGTCGTTGGCCACTTCCAAAATCCGCCCCACGTCTTACTATCTCACCACATATGTCATATGGAAAACCGTCGCCTGGTAACATGGAACACGAATCTAGCGCCGGCCACCACCGATGTGCGCCTCATCCCCTCTAACTCCCACACCCGAATCTTGTGCCACCACTTGGCTGGCGAGAAATTCCCAGCAACGAGCTTATCGCCTTGTCCTATAAAAGCCTCCCTTGGCTTCTCTTGTTAGCCTTTTGATTCCGTTGCTAAATTGCCACTCCCGAGCCTCAGCATTCCCTCTCATTGTGCGCACCTTGTTTCAGACGCCGGTGAAGCAGTGGTGAGAAATTGTCACCGTTCTAGCCACGCTGAGGCTCGCTGATGTCGCCAGAAGCTTCGTTGTGTCCTCGAGATCACCTCCACCGCATGTCCCCATCACCGCCTCGTCTTGTCTCCGGCCATCCTCGGTGTTTCCCCCGCCCTGCACGAGGTATAATCTAGCTCCCCTAACGCCAGCAACCCTAGGGACTAGCGCACCACTGCCGGTTGGTAGGCCATGTCAGCCTTCGCGCTGACATGGAGGCCCACATGGCAGGTGAGGTGGATACCATGCGAGCGCCATGCTAGCCCCGACCGCCCTCACCAACCGCTTGCACCTCAGCTGTTCCCGGTCCATAAAGTTTTGGGCCCACACATCAGTCTTGACACCAAAACATTTAAAAATCGGGCTAACGTCAGCATTGCATCATAATTCGATTTTCCTTTAGAAAATCAATTCAGTCAAAAATTAAATTCCACATTGTCATCATAATTCTTGAATTTTCTTTAGAAAAATAATTTCCCAATAATCAGAAAAATCCTTGCTGACGTCATTAATATATTTTCTTTAGAAAAATAATTCGTCAAATTCCACTTTTCCTTTTTCTTTAGGATTTAAACTTCCACAGGCATGTTCTCCTTCACCCTAACTCCGATTGAGCCTGTTTAAAATTTTAAATTCATCTAAAATTAAGATATATCCAAATCTGCAATGTTTTAAAATTTTGGAGTTTATTTAAATTTTATTTGATTTTGATGGGTCATATTCACGTATAGACTACGACGATTCCGGAGAGTTTTACTTCGATGATTCACATCAGACTGCAGAGCAAAGCAAGTCACACACCCTTGATCATATTGATCTTAGTTTATAAATAAAGTTATGTTGCTTTTAAATTATATTACATGTTTAATTTCTATTCCCTGTATTTCAATTTTAATTTAACTTTAGTTAATACCCATTTGTTATGACACCTTTGACTTTGCGAACTCTTGTACCTTGTCACTCTAGATTAAAAGCTCTTGTTAGTAAACTAATGTGGCTAGAAACTTTTTTGTAGCAAATGGTTAGACCTACATAGTTATAACTATAGGATGGGAGAACTTTTCATATGAAATGATAAAGTTTTAAAAATGTAATATTGACTTCGGTGAGTCAAGAAAGTCTATAGAATATTTTAAAATAAAATACAAAATTTTGTTTAGACTTAGGCCGTAGTAAGGTGGTGGATGTTTGCTAGTATATATTGTTACTCAGTGGCTCAATGTGGATACTAGGCATGAGGAAAACGTGGTTAGAGCCTAAATCAATTAAGGACCAGTCTGTGAGCTACTGATACAAAGCCTAATCCACTACCACAAGCTGGTATGAGATAATTCTAGATGACTAATTAGTAGGTCCTAACCTAAATCTCGTATAGGCTGAATATGAGCGTGGCGTAGGCCATGGGAAGTCTGATATGGCACAAGAGGGGGCTCCAATCTGATGGATTCCTTATTGAGGTAAAACCTTAGTGGAGGCATGACCAGGTTGACGGCCTAGCTTTATAAAAGACTTGTTATGATTACTCAGTCACACGCCTAAGAAAGCATGTAATGGTCAATAGTTAATAATATCTTGTGGGTAAAGTTATACAAGCTCTGTAGAGTGTATAAAATATTCTAGATAACCGTGCCCATGGTCATGGGCATGCCGAGTGAAGTTTTTCATAGATTAGAGTTTGTTTTTTCATAAGCTGGTTTTGGATAGAAATGTGGTATCTTTTTGAGAAAGATGGTCCAGGTGGCATGCCTGTAACGGTTAGTGCTAGGTTGGTGCATGCATTAATGGTATTATTTTTGTTTAAGTTATGGTCTTTACTTACAATACTAAATTTAGTAATATCAATCTATTTATTATATTTTATTAAATGTTGTTTTGTGCTCAAATAACCCTATAAACCTTCCTTTGTTGCCTTACCATTATATTGTACTCAAATATCGGTGTGAATTGCGGAGTACAAGTTTGTACTCACCCTTCCTATCACATCTCAGAGGAAGACAACTTTGACTACGGTGAGGACTAGAACGAGTAGGCCACATCTTACTGCCGTCTGCCTATGGACAAGCTTTGGGCTTCACCTTTGTCAGTTTGTTTTTGCTATTATTTATTTTATTTTGGTAGCTAATGAGTATTTATGTAAACTTTGGCCATAAGAACATTCTCTTTTACTTAATACAATTTGTCATTTGTGATTAATATATATCCCTATTACCGCTGTGTGCACTAACTGATCCTGGACTAGAGCAATTTACACAGAGGATCTAGAGTCATCGCTCCGGGGTCTGACAGTCGGTCTGCCATGGACATTTGGTAGGAGTTGAGGAGACAGATGTGCACACTTGCATAGAAGGGCTTTGTGGAAGGCTACCGATGATGTGGTTACGAGTGCATGCTACTTGTGCAACCATATCTAAAGGAAGTCACAGGAGGCCCATTTGGTGGGAGTAGCTCGGGCATGCAGCACACTGTTCATCAAGAGGACGTGGTGGGCGATGTTGCATTTGTAAAAGCAAAATATTGCACACTATACGCTGAGCCCACCCAACAGGTGGATGCAGATGTTGCTAAAGTAGATCCTAAATATCGCACGATTTAAGCTAAGCCTACTAGAAAGATAGACGCAGGGGAGTATGTCAATAGCGTAGTGTGTCAGATGGAGATCGATGACCGGAAGGCCTGGGTCGAAGAGGAAGCTTTAGTAGAGGATGGTGATGACTCTTTCGATGAGAACGAAGGTCCCATGCCATAGGCATGGAATATGGTGTATGCTGAGGGTCTTTCTGTGCACGACAAGCATAAGTCACCGTGGGAGTATCATACTACGGAGGTTCGGCTTCATGCAACATATGCTAACAAGGGATCATTGTAGGATGCTAAAATCGTGCAATATATGGAGAATATAGATGCTGAATTGGGGTGCACCTGAATGTCCAATCCAGCCCATAGGCGATCAAGTTGGGTCTTTTTGAGCCACAGCCACCTCATGCATAGCACCCATCCGAGGATTTCCAAGTTTAAGAATTTCTAATCTGCCAAGCTCAATTGGTCTCTTGATCCGGCCCCAAGAGATAAGGCAATGTCCTCCATTCACTTCCTCGCGACCCTTCCATAGAAAAACTCTTCGTATCTTGTCAATTGCTTTAGTTGCCCATTTAGGAAATTCCAATGCAATGAGTTGGTAAATAGGAATTACCGTGAGCACAGCTTGAACAAGTGTGGCCTAGCCAGCCGGGTGCATCATGGCAGCTTTCCATCCGGGCAGCTTGTCTGCAATCTTGTCAATTGTCGTGTAAAAGTCAGCTTTGGAGAGTTTTTTGATTGACAATGGGAGCTCAAAATACTTGCAAGGGAATTCCTGTACTTTGCAAGGAATGGATCCTTGCACTATCTCAATGTCCTGTTGATGGCATTGGATTGGGGTCACCGAACACTTGCTGATGTTGGTGATCAACCTAGATGCCTCTCCAAACACCTGAAGAATCTCTTTGATCAACTCCAAATCTTTCAAGCCGGGCCGCGAGAACAGAACCACATCATCAGCATATAGAGAGACCCGCTGACTAGAACCTCTTGAAAGAAGAGGCTGCAATAAACCATTCTCACTTGTCTTATTAATTAATGAGTTAAGCACATCCATGATCAAAATGAAGAGCATTGGGGATAAAGGGTCAATATCACTTACCTTCCTACTTACAAATCATTCATACCTCAATCATCATTACAAAATTTTTTCAAAAAAATTATTGCACTACAACAACATATGATGATCATAAAATGTTATTGCGAGTTTAACAGATCTCGTACTATTCACAATCTACGAAAATTATAAATAGATCAACCGACACTGTATGTCCTTTTATTTATAAAAAAATAACTTACAAACAAGATTTACTAAATATTACCTACCTATAACAATTACCATTTACCCCTACAATTATTTCCTTCAAATTAATAAAATAATTATATATTTTTTAAAAATCACCCAACCGTTGGATGACTTGAGCTAGTTGCTCAACCAGGTTAGGCAATTAAGATCTTGTTGCCCAATGGTTGGGCGACAAGGTCAAGTCACCCAATAGTTGGGTGACTTGGCCACATGTCGACTAATGGTTGGATGACTAGCTAAGTCGTCCAACCGTAGAGCGACATATGGTTAAAACTATAAAAATTTAAAAAGCAGGTATAATACTGTAATTCAAAATTAAAAACTGATTATTGAGAAAAAATGGTGGAATTTGTTTTTAGTAGATTGCTTTTTTCTATTTTGTTAGAGATTTTTTTGAGAGGTGCAAGGGGAGTTGAGAGGGGCAGATGAAGCATTAAAATTAACTTTTTTTAAGTAGTATTGATTTTATTTTTGTATACACAGCCATCACAGTTAACTGCAGCATGTCTCGATCATTGGATGGGCTATTTGTAACATATTGAATTTTGAAGCAAGCAAAATTTTGAAAAATTTAAAATTTTTATTTGCATCCTATAGGCATTTAAATTTCTTGTACAATTTCGACTGAGTGTTCCCAAAAATTTGTGTTATGCAAAATAATATTGGAGCGTAACTCCCAAATGAGAGTAATAAAAATAAAATAAATATAGCAGATACAAAGTGAATTAAATACAATATATGAGAAATTTAAAACTTGATGTCTTGGAATTTTATACATGAGATATATGCAAAAATATATACATCCACACACAAGCCTTAAAAGTACAAATAGCAAAGAATTATCATTAAAAATTTAGATTTGAATTGAGTTATTAAAACTCAAGTCGAGAGCTGAAATCTAATATGACCCGAAATACAAATATTACTCAAAGGTATATTCAACCCCGAATAAAACAAAGTGCAATATGTAATTCAAATTCAAATCAAGTTTAGGTATAAAATTTAAAAATCTAAATTTCCTCAATGGAAGCAATCCTTTCTTTTCCCCCTCCTTTTTTCCCCTTCTTCCCTCATTGCCCAGCGGGCCCTGCGCCCCACCTCTTTCTCTCTCCTTCCTCTTTTTCCTGCCGACCGGTCCACCGGGCAACCCCACTGCCCACTCTCTCTCTTTCCTCCTTCTTTCTCACATCTTCCTCCCCGCGCGCTACGCTTCGCCCCCGGAAAAACCATGCTGCACCCGATTTTCTCCCCTCCTCCATGCCCTGCTATGCCCCTGCCCTCTCTCGTCACCTCTCGCGCCATGCCCTGCTCCTCGCCTTGTCACATTACCATGCCTTCGCCCATGCCCTACCTTCCCCATGCTGCGCCCATACCCTCCGCCCATTCCAGCTATGCGCCTCGGCCATGCAGCCCTCGTCAGCACTGCACAGCCTCCCCTCCTCCCCCGGCTATAAGTAGCTCTGAGCTCGCCTTTGCTCCCTTGCGTCTTCCTCTTCTTCCCCGCTCGGCCTCACCATGCACAATCCTCACGCCGCCGCCGTTGCTCCAGTGAAGCTCCCCACCATCCACTCGTGTCATGGCGCGCCTCTCCCTCCTAGGAACTCCCCCCAGCAATTGATTTGAATTCCCTGAAGCGAGCTCGCCGTACCACCCTCCTTCCTCCTCTCCGGCCGAAGCCACCGTCGCCCTCGCCGTTTCCTCCTTGGCCCATCCCACTCTAATTCCTTGCGGCTGGAGCATCACCCTGACGCCCTCAAGCTTCCCCAACCGCCGCTTTGACCCCTTATCACCCGAGCTCCTCTCCCCGTGTGAGCCTCCCCGCGCTGCCCCATGCTCACACCGCTGGGCCGCCTTGGCGTCTCCCCAACCCCGCCGACCACATGGTAAGCTTCCCCTCAACCTGTTCTTGCTCATGCTCGCCTCCGATTCTTCCTCCTCCCCTCTCGCTTGTGCCGCCTCGTGGCTGCTGATCGGCCGCCCAAACCATCACGACCACTCCTGGCACCTCCCTTGGCCGGTGCTAGCACCCCAGGTGCTTCACTGTAACATCCTGTTTTTCTGAGATTTTTAAAGCCTGGAATTTAAAAATAAATTTTCTGGAATTTTCTGAATTTAATTCAAGCATCAAATGAATTTTCAGAATTTTCAAAGATTTAATATGATTAAAATAAACATTAACATAAGTTGAAAATATTTTATTTGTGTTCTTCAGGTCTCAAGAAATTTTCTGGTATTTTTGGTGAATTTTTGGGATTTATTTGCTATTTTCTAGAGCTTTTAGAAGTTTATTTGAATTTCTGGAAAAAGAAAAGAAAAATAATAAACCCCTGCCGCCCGATCCCCCTCTCTCCTCAACGCGTCGCCCATCCCGCGCTCCCCGCCGCCGTCTCCGCTTCCGCGCTCGCGCCGCGCCGATCCATGACCGCCACGCGTCGCGCGCATCCGTGACGGCGCAGCAAGCAACCAACGCGCCAGCCGCCGCCGCGCCCGCCGCGCCCTCAGCCGCCCGATCGCGCGTCCGCGCGATCTCCGCTGTCCGTTCCCGCCCGCGCGATCAAACCCTAACCCTAACCCTAACCACGCTCGCCCGTCCGATCTTGCCGCGTGGCCGCATCCTAGCCGTCTAACCCGTCCGCGTTGCGACCGTCGCCGTATCCGGATTGGACGCCTCGGTTCGCGTGATAAAACCCGTCGTTCGTCCTCGGTTCGCGTGCCGACACCCGAGCCCCGCCGCCGCCGCTCCTCTCCCGTCCTCGCGCCCGCGCCGCCGCCAGAGTTGCCCGCCGCCGCCCGTGCCGCGTCTCCGCCGTCGCCCGAGGTCGGCGGAGCAGCAGCCGACGCCGAACCCGCCGGTGAGCTCTCGCGCGTCCTCGCCGCCGAAGTCGCCGCGCTCGCCAGCGTCGCGAGCCCGCGCCGCTTCCTCGCCTCGGCGCGCGATCGCCGCTTCGCCGCGCCGCGTCGCCTCGCGCGCGCGCGCGCCGCCGCGTCGCCGATCCGCCCTCGCGCGACCACGCGTCGCCGCCGCGCAATCCCCTCGCCGCGCGCGCCAGCGCGCCACGCGCTTCGCGCGCGCGCCGCCGCCGCGCGCGGCGCCGCGCCGCGTCGGAGATCCGACCGTTGCCGCGCCGCGCCGCGCGCCCGCCGTCGCCCGGATCGGATCAGGATCCGATCTCGCCGCGTGTCGCCCTCGCGACCGTCGGATCCGGCCGCCGCCGCCCGCGTCCGCGCCTGTGCCGTGTCAGCCGCGCCACGTCAGCCCTAGCTGACGTAGCATGCCACGTGTCGCCGCCACGTCAGCGCCACGTCAGTTTCCAACCGTCCCCCGAGCCACGTCAGCTGCCACGTCAGCCGGGTGACACGTGACAGCATATGCCGCTGCCACGTCACCGCCCCGCCGCCGCGTCAGCGCCCCCCTCTCTCCGCGTGTACTGTTCCGTGCGCCGGGTTCACGGTGGACCGGTAATCCTGTGGACTGGGCTCACAGCACAGTGCACTTTTTGAATTTCCCGAATTAATTTTAGAATTAATTTTCCGAGAGCCCGTTCTCCTCCGTCCTAGCTCCGATTGACCCCGTTCTTTTTTCTAAATTCATCTAAAATCAAGCTCTACCTGTTGGTTCTGGTTTTGTGAATTTTGGAGTTCATTTTCTTATCATTTTATGTGTTTCTTTGTTTTTGGTCGTTTTCTCTCTCGTTAGATTCGGATTCCGGAGGAGCAGGTTTCGCGCCCGAAGACCAGGAGTACCCCGCTGAGCATAACGAAGGTAAGTCGTGTCCTTTGATCATGTTGAACCCAGTTTTACAATCTAGTATTTAATTATTTTGTTTTAAATTACATTGCATCGCTACTTTTATTCAACCGTTGTAACTGGTAGTTATCATCCTAATTGAAATTATACCTCCTTGATACTTTGGAATACCATGATGCTATTGTCACCATAGGTTGGGTAATTTATTAGTGATGCTAGTTTATTTGTCACATGGGTTGGTACGATTAGATTGCTTAGCCGGCTTATATTTACGATTGATCTCATCACACATGTTAAATTATTAATTTGACTTAATGACTTATGGAACTGTGGTTGGTGCCACGTGTATTAAAATTTGTGCCACGTCATTGGTGTGACGTTGGCTTGGTTATACAAATTGGTTTTCACTCGGGCGAGTGATCGTGCGATAAAGGGGAGGTGCAGTTGTACTTCGGGGATGTGGTAGCCTCGCCCGGGTAATGTTAAGGACTTAACTTTGTGCGCCATTGATCTGAGCTTAATCGTGCAAACCACATGTCTATTATGGGATGGACCTGGCTGAATAATTTGTAATATTTCAACTCAATTCTGCCATTGTGATGGACATGGTTGCTGATTTCCATGTGGCGCAAGGGGGGTGTGATGCGAAACCCTAGCGGGCAGGATTGTGTTGAGATAGAGCATTGTAAAGGCCTTGTTGTGATTTTCCGAGATCGAGGCTAATCACATCGTGTGGGTACAGTTGTGCAACCTCTGCAGAGTGTAGAACTATTCGAATAGCCGCGTCCTCGGTCATGGACATTGCTCGGGGATTTCACACGAGGGTTAGTGTTTCACTTATAACTTGGTGGTTTATGTTGGGAGTGGACAGGTAGTTCACTGTTGGTTTAACTTGTGAATTGGTGTTCACAAGTGGTTCATGTATATTCCTTTGATTATCTATTATTACTGTTTTCAGTTAACTTTCGCTTTCAAGTTATTTAATATATTTCATCGATAAATGCCTTTATGCAAATTAACCTTTCAGCCCTCCTTTGGTAAGCCTTGCATATTATATTGCATTCATTGTTACAAACGACTTGCTGAGTACCAATGTACTCACGGCTTTACGCCTATGTTGCTCAGTTGAGGGAGAGGAGTACTATCGCAGGAGGTTCCAGAAGGAGAGTACTACGACGACTTCACGGATTAGGCTTCGTTCTCCACTCGATAGCTTGTGGCTAGTCGATTGGTCGCTACGCTTTATTTTGGATTTCCGCTGCTATTTTGTTAAGCCCTTCCGGCTAGAGATATTGTAAGCTTGGCCATAAGGTCGTACCTTTGATATTTTATCAATATTCGAGTTTTCCTTTATTATTGTCGTGTGTATGACTGTGATGACATCTATGTTTGACTGTGTGCACTAGCGTGATCCTGGACTAGTGCAGTTTACATAGAGAGACCGAATTTGCATATTCGGGTCTCGACATTCACCACCCCGGGAGGAACCCTTTTTGCTGGCGGAACCTACCCCTCTGTCGGTTTGGCCGAGCACCTCTTCTGTCAGTTAGCTAGGAAGGCAGCACCATTTGAATATATGACAAGTGGGGCTTTCCATGGTAGCAAGTAATAAGAATGGTTAACTCAATTGGGGATTAAAGAAGCTAATACAAGTTAAAAATGGCATTAGAACAACATTGCATACAAGGGGATTTGGTAAGTCAAAAATGACATGAGGAATATAGCACAAATCCTTTCATGTTAGTAAGAGTTAGGGAGATGACTAAAATAAGGGTGGCATGCTATTTGTAGTAATTCACATGTAATTAAAGTTTGAACTCACTGTATAAGGAATAGTTCAATAGGGATTCACTAAGAATTGGTAACTGGCTATGTAAGATGAGTATTGCAAGTTTAATAGGAGTTCACTGTCTAAAGGAAAAATTCAATAGCTCAATAGCATGCCAGTTGGACTGAAATAGTAGCATTATAAGTTTATGTAAGAAAGAAAGATTAGGGGTGTAATATTAGCTAAAATTTCGTGATAATCATGACTAACAAATTGATTACTTTACAAGGATAAAAAATTATCTGAGTATTAAGCCATTATAAACTCACAACAAAAAGATCGTCTTACGTAAAACCCAAACATAAAGTGGTAAGCCTTATATGCACATTGTGTAAACCAATTGTAATTAGAATTTAAAATATCACGAAGGCACTTTTAAATATATATAGTAGCTAGTACAATTCAATTAGCATAAACTCAAATGAAAGTAAAATGCATATAACTTGGTTGTAAATATATATATTATATATATATATATATATGTGTGTGTGTGTGTGTGTGTGTGTGTGTGTGTGAGTGTGCATATATATGATAAGTAATAGGAAGTTGTTGAGAATCAAAGAAGGATCTAATAAAGTGAAAATGTCGGAAAAGCTAAGTTTGAAGGATTGCATAAAGTTTGGAAATGATCCAGAGTAATGAGATGGGTTATTAATATCTATTTTGAAATCTATAGGTTAAATAAAAACGTTATAAAAGTTAGCTATGGGTAAATACTCAAGTGTCACAAAATCGTAACTAAGAATGCATAAATTATCAATGACAAATAATTAATAGAGCACTACGTTTAAATGTAGGTCTAAAAGAAAATAATGCTATGATATAGTTTCGAGGATGTAAATAATAGAGGAAATATATATAGTTAGGGCCCACAAGGATAGGTTCTAAATAAAGTTAAAAACTCGTGGTAATAAATGTGTATACATGAAACGTCAATGCCCTCAATTCTCAGAGTATCATAAACTCAATATCATACCAAGATATAACTTCGAACACCTATTAAGGGGTCTCATGGGTCGCCTTTCGTTAACAATAATCCCGCTGACTTATACCTTAATGAACAAGTCAATGTTAGGACCACATAACATAACACCACCTGTATAATTAAATGATCTCACGCTTTAAGGAACTAGCGAGCTAAGCATTTAGTTAACCACTTGATTAATTGGAAGTTAAGAACTACATAAAATATCATAGCATGAAATGTCACAAACGAGAACTCTAAAATAAATTCAATAAGCTCCATCGATACACCTCACATATAAAACCCGTGCCTTAATTCATGGAGGTTAGTGCTTAACAAAATTCTGTTCAGCCAAATTCATACATCTGTCCGTAGGTATACCCTAACTCATGGAATTTTCTTAATAAATATATAATTATAAAAGAAATTATTAAATAAAATAAGTCAAACCATGGTAATCTACCGCTGGCTATGCCTAGCCATCCTTGAACTCAAAGCAGAATGTTTCAGCGGATACTCCTCCCTTCATAACACATCATTTATGCTTTTGCCATTTCTCGCTCCGATCCAACCGCGTTGACTCCGTCAAATCTCTGCATCCAATCAATCCTACCCTTTAACTTATAATAAAGTTAAGTTGAGTTTATTTGGATTTTCTTGGATCATTTTGAGTTGTTTGAGTTTATTGGATTCCATTGTTTAGCGCATAACTAGAAAACTGGAATCATGAAGAATCAGTGGATCCAGCAAGACCCCAATCCAGAAAACGATAAAAATCTGAAGCTCGAGATCAACAAACAAGAAAGCTTTGAGTAAGCTCAAGACCGCGGTAAACCGCGCCAGGCGAGTCAATACTTTGATCATTTTGAATCCTCATTTTTAGCAAATTATTTATATTTGAATTAGCAAGTGCATGCTATTATCTCATGTGTTACATTATGTTGTTTCTATACTTAGCTAGCTGCCCTTCTTATTAAATGCCTCTATTATACCATCCCGGCATATTATACTGATGAACCTTGTTAACCCTAGGAAAAATTTATAGATATACTGTTTCAGAAATTAATTACGTTTATATATCTGGTGGCTTAGTATTGCTTAGTTACCGGGGAGTTGAGAATACCCCAATCTCATACGCAAATGCAAAGAGCAAGTTTTGGGAAAAGATGTGGTTGACAATGGTTGGGTATGTTTAAAGTGATAATTATTTTAATGCCCACAAAAATCCCCAAAATTGCTTATATG
The DNA here is from genome assembly GCA_036346265.1 of Melocanna baccifera. Classification (NCBI taxonomy): domain Eukaryota; kingdom Viridiplantae; phylum Streptophyta; class Magnoliopsida; order Poales; family Poaceae; genus Melocanna; species Melocanna baccifera. The sequence goes on along the minus strand of CM070707.1, from coordinate 16,609,207 downwards.
TCTGGGCGACTGGATCGGGGGTATGGTGCATCGGTGTGCACGAGTATGTGGTTTTGTGGTAGAACCGCCCAGATAACTAAGTACCGAATCAGGTCATGACCTCCTATTGTAAAACAGTACAAACACAAGTCTATAAAGTGCAACTTGGCCAAGTAAACCCTACCGAACCTCGAACTCATCTCACAGGCTGGGGGAAAGAAGTGCCAGGGCCTAGGGTGTCTAAAGGGACACCGAGTGGAGGGTGAATTGTTTCTCTTATTTTACTAGCGTATGGAAAGTAGAGCCCGAGGCGCTAGTAAAAGAGTGATTAACATCCTGCGCAACGTATGGGTTCCACTGTAAGTAGGAGCAACCCATAGGGTGAGATGAGACCCCGAGATTAGGTAGTGTTAAAAGGTTACTGTAATGATCTACTCAACTACATGACTAAGAAATCATGCGGGGCAACGAGCAGATTATCTCTTGTGGTGAAAGTGTACAAATTTTGTAGAGTCAAAACTATTCGAATAGTCGTGCCCACGATCAAGGGCGGACATGGAAACTTAACTCTGATATAGTTCTATTTCAAAAACAATTTTAAAGACTGGGGCATGGAATGGAAAAATGAAGGACGATGGACTGTCCTGGTTTAAGTTGTTGTGGGTGTCGTCCCAGTGGTAAGTTAAGTAGCTATAACGCTGAAAAGTGGATATATGGTGCAGGTGGCATGTAACGGTGGATATGATCTGTACCAATACTATCATCACAAATCTTTTGGTCAAAAGCATTATGATTTTAGTCCAAATAGCTCGGTCATAGGGAATTTCTTATGTATTACATTTTAAAAGCAATTTTCAGCAAATAAAATAACCCTTGCCTCTCCTTTGACAAGCCATATATGTTATATAATTGCATTCTGTGTTTTGGCTCGTGGAGCACGGTGGTTAGTGTGCTCACTGTCGCTCACAAAAATACAGAATTAGGAGTCAAATTGCCGCAATTTAGTAATGTGCCTAGTCATGGGGAAGAAGAAGATGAAAAGGCCAAGAACTAGGTCGCGAACCCCAGTTGGCTGCCTATGGGCATGTTCTGTGGGTCTCACCTATGTACTTCATTTCTGATGTTGCTTTCATTGTTTTCGGCCTGATCGACCCATGTGTAAGTATTTTATTATAATTACACTTCCACTTGATATGTACTATGATATTCAGTAATGTATCTGTGAGCACTATCTAATGATTCAAGTAATAGTACGGCGGAATCATAGAGGATTCTAGATTGAAAATACAGGTTCGACACTATTGCAGCACGCCTCAACCGTTGGATGGGCTACTGGACAGCAGCAGATCATCATCTTGCACAAAGAAAAAAATGCCTTGCTTCCCCTATTTTGCACGTGTTTAATCGGGACCTTCGTACACTATCAAATGGGTAAATCTGTAACACCCCAAGACTCACATTACCGTAGGATGCCACCAAACCACTCAACAGCTAGCCAAAAATTTGAAATAAATTAAACTAACAACAATTACTAGATAACGAGAATCAAGCGGAAGCATAATTAACAAAGATAACGATGTCAAGTTTCAATAGTCCAACAATCCTCTAATAGTTTAAAACCAATAATGGTCTACCAGTTTAACATTACGAAGTAAAAAGAATATCCACGAATATCCAATCAAAAGGCTAGTTTTCTCTCAACTTTATTACAATATAAATTGATGATTCAAGTGCTCTATTGTGGTGCCGCGCTACCCATCCCATGAATGCTCAAGAATCACCTGTAGCGGGGAAAACAAGGGTGAGATATACATCTCAGCAACATTTATTTTATTACATGACCATAACCACATCCAACATCCTCATTCATTAAACCACAAGGACTATCACGAGTCCTGCCTCAGAAGGTTTTTAAACCATTAACATATGAATACAATACCTCCATCCACAATTTCAATGCATATGCATGCTATACTCCACTACACCCTTACCCAACAAAGTAAGAGTATGCATCGTACTACGGCAATGTACGATGCTGTACCAGTACGGTCGCGGCTATAAGCGGCGATATCCACAACGCAATGTCATGACATGTTATGTATGATATGATAATCATAAACCACATGAATTTCAACCTCGAAGGGACATCAACATGATTAACATGAATTTAACCTCAAGGAAACATCAACATAACCACCATGAGTATATAAACTTGTTCTACAATTGGCACATATAGCAACTACCTCATGACTACGAGCAAGTCATCCAAAGCATAACATTCAACTGTTAATTGCTACTATCATCTCATATATAAGTCATCCATCCATGGCATATTATTCAAATTATGAATATCAAGTAGATTGCAAGTAGTAAGAATAACCAATTAGACAATAGCATTATTGCTACAATTACTTGCCTCTACCGGCGAAGCGACGAGATCACGCTCGATCAGAAGCAAATCCGCCTATCCAAAAAGGTATCTCTCAGCACAATAAACAGCAATACAATCACGACTCTCAAAGAAAAGTGTCGTCAAAACCCTAAACCCCACATCGAACCTCTCCACTTGCGGTCCTACCCTCGTCCCGCTGCAGCAACACCACTTATTTTTTTTTGTATCTTTAAGATTACTAAACCTTTTACAAAGGGGGATGAATTTCTGATTTCCTTACTCATTTTCCTACACTTTTCATGTAGATCACATATTTTAATTTTGTTCTTAGCATGGTGTATCTCAATGCTCAAAACAGAGATCATCATCTGTTCATCGATCAGGACAGTCCGGTTCAAATGCTTCCCAACAACAGGGTAGGGCTCTACAAATTTTGATTTTTATATAATAGCTAGCTTACTAAATTCTGTACAACTTTCTCAATGGTGACCAAAAATATAAAATTCATCTTCTATCCCTAATTCCCATCTGAACAGCGGTCTGTCCCTGTCTGCGCCCCTGACAGACAGCGAGATTCCAGACCCTGGTACGCCTAAATTACGCGGACAAAAAATCTAAAAACAATACAGTAGATGCATATCGTCGTCTTCTATGTTTTTCCTTTTGGGAAGACCTCGGGAAAAATCATCTTAGGGGTCTAAACAGCACGAACAGTAACACCGCGCAATTGGATCTACAGACAGTCAACCGGGATTCTCTAATCGGGGTTTTCTAAAATGCTAATCCCTTCAAAACTGGGACTAAGAACCCTAAAGTCAGCATAAAACAGAGGTATTGGGGTGAGAGAGAATTACCTAGGGGATTGTGATCACCCTCTTCTTTCTCTCCTTCTCCTTCCCTCTCTTCCTCTTCCCTTCTTCTCCTTCTTCTCCTTCTCCTTGCACAGGGGCAGCAACTGGTTTGAGGGGGGGTGCAAGGAGGAGGAGAGGGTGGCGGCTTGGGGAAGGAAGGGGGAGGGGGTGGCCGGCCAAGGGAATAAAAGGGGGACGGCTAAGGCAAGCAAAGGGGGGTACGGCCACCCCTTGGGCCCCCCGGCCCAAGGTGGCAGCCCACCCTCCCTAGAAACCCTTTTTTTACTTAAAATATATATGTTTTTTATTTCTCATTCTAACGCTAACACACAAATTTAATTCTTCTCTTCCTGCGATTTACCGATTAACCGGCGACTCCGCGTTTTAAAGTATATGTATAAATATATATTCTTTTTCTTTTAAACTTACGCCAAAACCACAATCAGGGTATTACATTCTCCCCACCTTTAAAGGATTTGTCCTCGAATCTAAGCCTCAAACCACAAGCAAGAAAACAGCCAGAAAAGAGCATCCAAAAAAAAGAACCACAACACCTCTACTGAGTACTCACCAGCTTCGAAGAGCTCGGGGTACTTCTTTCGCATTTAATCCTCAAGCTCCCACGTAGCCTCTTTCTCGGACTGATTCGTCCAGAGGACCTTCACGGACCTGATGGCCTTATTCCTCAAGACTCACTCCGAAGTATCCAGTATACGCATTGGCCGACTCTCCACAATGAGATCTTGATCCACTGTGACCTGCTCCAAATCAATCTTATGCTCGAGATCCCGTAGATATTTCCTCAGCATCGACACATGGAAGACATTGTGCACACCGCTCAATGAGCTCGGCAAGTCCAAACGATAAGCCAAACTGCCCACGCGAGCAACCACTGGAAAAGGGCCAATGTACCGCGGGCTAAGCTTCCCGGTGGTACCAAACCAAACAATACCCTTGGTTGGCGACACCCGAAGAAGCACCAGGTCACCAACCGCAAACTCCAACTCCTGGCGTCGGACATCCGCAAAGCTCTTTTGTCGGCTTTGAGTGGCGAGTAGGTTCTGACGAACCTCCCGCACCTTTTCCACGGTTTGCTGAACAAGATCTGGACCAAGCAAAGATCTCTCGCCCACTGCATCCCAACAAATAGGGGAAACACACCTCCAACCATACAAAGCCTCAAAGGGATCCATTTTGATACTCGCCTGGTAACTATTGTTATAAGCGAATTCTGCCAAAGCCAGATGGTCCTCCCAACTGCTCTTCCAAGACAATACACAAGCACAAAGCATATCTTCCAAGATCTGAATGGTCTACTCTGACTAACCATCCGTCTGAGGGTGAAAAGTCATCTTGAGAAGCTGTGCGTGCCCAACGCAGCCTGAAGACTTTGCCAGAACTTAGAGACAAATTTGGTGTCCCGGTCAGAAACAATTGACTTAGGCACACCATGCAGTCTCACCACCTCCCGGATATACAATGGGGCCAGATCCTGTGCTGTGTTGGTCGTCTTCATTGGAATAAAGTGTGCAGACTTGGTAAGCCTGTTCACCACAACCCAAACTTCGTCTCGCCCTCGGGGCGAGCGCGGCAAACCAACCACGAAATCCATAGTGATATGCTCCCACTTCCACTCTGGGACCTCCAAGGGCTGCAACAGACTAGCAGGCCGCTTATGCTCGGCCTTCACCTGCTGACAAACGCCACAAGAGGCCACAAACTTGGCAATGTCCACCCTCATCTATTTCCACCAGTAGACCTTCTTTAGATCTTGGTACATCTTGGTCTCTCCCGGATGTACAGTATATGGAGTCCAGTGATCCTCACGAAAAATATCGTCCTTCACCTCGGATTTCCGAGGTACACAAAGTTGGCCTTTGAAACGGACCGCCCCACACTCATCCATGCTGAAGTCTCAGGAACGCCCCTCCGAGATCCTTTTGCGCACTTCCGAGAGGAGCCGATCGTGCTGTTGAGCCTCACGAACGCGCTCGGGAATGGCTGACTGGATGATCATCTGAGTCTCTGCCTGTGCAGCTCCAGCGAGACAGAAAGAGATACCCATCCTCTCAAACTCCGCGATCAAGGCCATCGCTACCTGAGGTACTCCTGTCCTGCTCAAGGCATCAGCCACCACGTTCGCTTTACCAGGGTGATACTGAATAGTCAGATCATAATCCTTGATCAACTCCAACCACCTTCGCTGCCTCAAATTCAGCTCTCGTTGAGTGAATATGTATTTAAGGCTCTTGTGATCAGCAAAGATATCACACTGCTCCCCATACAGATAATGCCTCCAGGACTTTAGGGCAAAAACCACCGCTGCTAATTTGAGGTCATGAGTAGGATAATTCTGCTCATGAGCCTTCAGCTGTCTGGATGCATAAGCGATCACTCGGCCTTCTTGCATCAACACACATCCAAGACCAATCCGCGAAGCATCTGTGTACACCGTAAAACGCTTGCCACTCTCGGGCAGGGATAGGATAGGTGCATTTACCAACTTATTTTTCAAGGTTTGAAAGCCAGATTCACAAGCGTCCGTCCACACAAAAGGAACTCCCTTTTGCGTAAGTCGGGTCATTGGTTTAGCGATGATAGAGTAATCCTACACAAAGCGCCGGTAGTAACCGGCTAGGCCAAGAAAACTCCGGATCTCTGACACATTGGTTGGCCTCCGCCACTGCACCACCACTGCCACATTCTTCGGGTCCACTGTAACACCATGCTGATTGATGGTATGGCCGAGAAATCCCACATCGGATAGCCAGAAAGCACATTTCTTTAGCTTCGTGTAATACTTATTCCTCCGAAGGGCATCTAGGACCAGACTGAGATGCAACTCGTGTTCCTCCTTCATCTTGGAATAAACCAGGATGTCATCGATGAAAACCACCATAAAAGAATCCAGGTACTTGTGGAGCATCCTGTTCATGGCTTCCATAAAGACAGCAGGGGCATTTGTCAATCCAAAAGACATAACGACATACTCAAAGTGCCCATACCTTGTACTAAATGTTGTCTTCTCGATATCCTCCTCCCTGATCCGCAGTTGGTGATAACCAGACTGTAAATCAATCTTTGAGAATACTTTGGCACCCCTCAGCTGATCGAAAAGATCTTCAATGCGAGGCAATGGGTACTTGTTCTTGATCGTCACTTGATTGAGTGCGCGATAGTCCACACAAAGCCTCTTGGTGCCATCCTTCTTCCCCACAAACAAAACCGGAGCAGCCCAAGGCGACGTGCTCGGTCTTATAAACCCCTTTGCCAGGAGCTCATCCAACTGCTTCTTCAACTCTACCTGCTCAACAGGTGCCATCCGATACGATGATTTGTAAATAGGCCGTGTACCCGGAACAAGCTCTATACGGAAGACCAGCTCCCACTCCGGTGCCAAGCCTGGGAGCTCACCAGGAAAAACATCCGGGTACCGGCAAACCACCGGTATATCCTCTATCCTCAAGACAGCCTCGTGACCCTCAACCATGGCCCACAACAAACCTGACTTCTGCATCCGCCGATCGGGGAACAACTAGCACAGCAATGAAAGAGAGTACTGCGGAGCACTCCCTTGGAAGACTACTTCGCGCCCAGACGGAGACTGCAAGGTGACCATCTTCCAAAAACAAGACATAACGGCCTGATACCATGAGAGCCAATCCATGCCAAAGATCACATCGAAAGGCTTCAGAGGTATAACCACCAAGTTCGCCATGAACTCCTCGTCCACCAGAACCACCGCACAACCAGGGCAAATACGGGCACTAGAGATAAGCCCACTAGGAGAACTAACAACCACTGCCCTCCCAATCAGCTGTACTGTAAGCCCTGCCTGCTCGACAAAAACCTCTGAAACAAAAGAGAAGCTAGCTCCCGAATTAAAAAGTACACAGGCATCGAAGGAATCAACAGATATAGTACCTGTCACCACATCTCCACGACTCCCGCCATCGGATGCAGGCATGGCATACACCGCAGGTTAAGCCAAAGAAGAAGATCCTCCTACGCCAGGGTAGGTCGGTACAGGAGTTCACTGGGGTACTAGCGTCGAAGGCATGGTAGGCTGCTGCACCTAGTATCCTCCAGGTGGGGGCGCCGGAACAGTCGACGAAGGTGCTGGAGGCGTCGGCAGATAACGTGGTGTGGGAACCGCGGGCAAGAACTGCGGAGTGGGAGCTGTAGTCATCATCATCTGCACGGTGCCGTCAGGGCAAGTGGATCCCGCCGGAGGTGTAGGCGCTAACTCCCATTGCAGCTTCCCATTGGGATTCTACCTGCACACCACATCCTTGTGGTTCTGCCCACAGATAGAACACTGGCCCTTCCAAGAGCAGTCGCTCCGCTTGTGTGGATCCCCACAGCGAAAGCACACCAAGCCCATCCCGGGCTTCGACGTGGCACGGTACTGCAGAGAGCTCCCTCCAGTAGAGCCGGTCTGCCCCGTACTACCACGGTAGGGCAGGTGACGACGTCCCTTTGCCTTCTTATGCACAGGGCCCCCAAAATGGCCCCTCCTCTCGCTCTGACCTCGGGGTTGATCTCCCCCAGAGGCCTTGCGAGTGTCCTCCGTGAACACCTGCTACATCACGATCCCCAAGGCCTGCTCCACCAGGGTACGGAAATCCATGATCAGAAAAGCTCCCAGCAGATGGCGGATCGAAGGCTTAAGCCCCTGACGAAACTGCCTAGCCTTCTCCACGTCGTCTGAGCCACATGTGGGACAAAGCGGACTATCTAGTTGAAGCCCACCTCATACTCTGCCACCGACTGCTTGTCTTGGGTGTACTTGCCCAGTTCAATTTTCATCTTGTCGAGAAAGGTCTCTGGATAGAACCTCCTCTTGAACTGACGGACAAACTCTGCCCATGACAGGGGTCCATGTGCAGCCGTGCGAGCAGACTGCACCCCCTTCCACCAAATCTGAGCCTCTCCCTTCAAAAGCTGCGACATGAAGTGCACGCGATCGAGGACAGCCACCTCGAAAGCCTCCATCTTGTCCTTCACATAGGACAGCCAGTCGGCGGCCTGCACTGGAGTGGCTGCCCCGTCGAAGCTGTCCAACCTCAACCCGACCCACTCGCGAAGCGAGATGCCGCTAACCGCTCCAGTTGCCGCGACCTCGGGCACTAGAGCGCCGACATCTGGGGCCACCGCCTCGCTTCAACGCCCTCAGCTCCTGCTGCATGGCCCTCACCACAGCCAACAGCTCCTCCTGGCTACCTCCCGCCGGTTGAGTTTCCTCAGCCTCCATAGCCGCCGACTGCGCTACCGGCGAATCAGCACGGCCACGACCACTACCCTTAGGTGGCATTCCTGCAGCCCACGCAGTCCACAATTCAAGCAAAACATCAACAAGCGAGTAAAAGGCACAAGCAATAATTTAAACGAATTCACCAAGGTATATGCAAGATATGCAAACCCTTCCCCATCCTACATGTGCAAGTGTGTCATTTTCCTTATTTCTCCTAGAATCTAAAGCCTAGGCTTTGATACCAACTGTAACACCCCAAGACCCACATTACCCTGGGATGCCACCAAACCACTCAACAGCTAGCCAAAAATTCGAGATAAATTAAACTAACAACAATTACTAGATAACGAGAATCAAGCGGAAGCATAATTAACAAAGATAACGATGTGAAGTTTCAATAGTCCAACAATCCTCTAATAGTTTAAAACCAATAATGGTATACCAGTTTAACATTATTAAGTAAAAATAATATCCACGAATATCCAATCAAAAGGCTAGTTTCCTCTCAACTTTATTACAGCATAAATTGATGACTCAAGTGCTTTATTGTGGTGCCACGCTACCCATCCCATGAATGCTCAAGATTCACCTGTAGGGGGGAAAAACAAGGGTGAGATATCCATCTCAGCAAGTAAATTGTTTAACAGGTTATTCAAACAACAAGAAAAGCTGCAACAACATTTATTTTATTACATGACCACAACCACATCCAACATCCTCATTCATTAAACCACAAGGACTATCACGAGTCCTGCCTCATAAGGTTTTTAAACCATTAACATATGAATGCAATACCTCCATCCACAATTTCAATGCATATGCATGCTATGCTCCACTGCACCCTTACCCAACAAAGTAAGAGTGTGCATCGTACTACGGCAATGTACGATGCTGTACCGGTACGGTCACGGCTATAAGCGGCGACATCCATAATGCAATATCATGACATGTTTTGTATGATATGATAATCATAAACCACATGAATTTCAACCTCGAAGGGACATCAACATGATTAACATGAATTTAACCTCAAGGAAACATCAACATAACCACCATGAGTATATAAACTTGTTCCACAATTGGCACATATAGCGACTACCTCATGACTACGAGCAAGTCATCCAAAGCATAACATTCAACTGTTAATTGCTACTATCATCTCATATATAAGTCATCCATCCATGGCATATTACTTCAAATTATGATATCATGTAGATTGCAAGTAGTAAGAATAACCAATTAGACAATAGCATTATTGCTACAATTACTTGCCTCTACCGGCGAAGCGACGAGATCACGCTCGATCAGAAGCAAATCCGCCTGTCCAAAAAGGTATCTCTCAGCACAATAAACAGCAATACAATCACGACTCTCAAAGAAAAGTGTCGTCAAAACCCTAAACCCCACATCGAACCTCTCCACTTGCGGTCCTACCCTCGTCCCGCTGCAGTAACGCCACTTATTTTTTTTTGTATCTTTAAGATTACTAAACCTTTTATAGAGGGGGATGAATTTCTGATTTCCTTACTCATTTTCCTACACTTTTCATGTAGATCACATATTTTAATTTTGTTCTTAGCATGGTGTATCTCAATGCTCAAAACAGAGATCATCATCTGTTCTGTCAGTCAGGACAGTCAGGTTCAAATGCTTCCCAATAACAGGGTAGGGCTCTACAAATTTTGATTTTTGTACAACAGCTAGCTTACTAAATTCCCTACAACTTTCTCAATGGTGACCAAAAATATAAAATTCATCTTATATCCCTAATTCCCATCTGAATAGCGGTCTGTCCCTGTCTGCGCCTCTGACGGACAGCGAGATTCCAGACCCTAGTACGCCTAAATTACGCGGACAAACAATCTGAACAAAATATAGTAGATGCGTATCGTCGTCCTCTACGTTTTTCCTTTTGGGGAGACCCTCGGGAAAAATCGTCTTAGGAGTCTAAACTGTGCGAACAGTTACACCGCGCGATTGGATCTACAGACAGTCAACCGGGATTCTCTAATCGGGGTTTTCTAAAATGCTAATCCCTTCAAAACTAGGACTAAGAACCCTAAATTCAGCATAAAACAGAGGTATTGGGGTGAGAGAGAATTACCTAGGGGATTAGGATCACCCTCTTCTTTCTCTCCTTCTCCTTCCCCTCTTCTCCTTCCCTCTCTTCCTCTTCCCTTCTTCTCCTTCCCTCTCTTCCTCTTCCCTTCTTCTCCTTCTTCTCCTTGCACAGGGGCAGCACCTGGTTTGAGGGGGGGTGCAAGGGGGAGGAGAGGGTGGCGGATTGGGGAAGGAAGGGGGAGGGGTGGCCGGCCAAGGGAATAAAAGGGGGGCGGCTAGGGCAAGCAAAGGTGGGTGCGGCCACCACTTGGGTCCCCCGGCCCAAGGTGGCAGCCCACCCTCCCTAGAAACCCTTTTTTATTTAAAATATATATGTTTTTTTATTTCTCATTCTAACGCTAACTCACAAATTTAATTCTTCTCTTCCCGTGAATTACCGATTAACCAGCGACTCTGCGTTTTAAAGTATATGTATAAATATATATTCTTTTTCTTTTAAACTTACGCCGAAACCACGATCAGGGTATTACAAAATCAAACGAAGAAAGACCCAAGGAAGGAAAAAGGTGATAGAAACCTGGCCCAGTCCCAAACAGAATTTGGACCAGAAGTTACCGACTTGAGAAATCACCATCCATAAAATACCTCCTTTCGTTGCTGACCCTAAGCAGGGAATACAATTTTAGGCTGCAATACGTGAAATTCGTCAAAATTTGATTTTCTCAGTCCATAATAGAAAAGCCCAACTCGAGTAAAACAAATTCAGCCCGTTTTGAGTTTTTCGACCCAACATGGTTAAAAAGCAACTAGGCCACCACCCCATCTCCTCATCTCACGTTCTGATCCCTCACTCGCCGCAATCTCTACCCCCAAATGCTTATCGACATCTTCCGATCCCTTACTCACTGCCGCTTGCCCCTTTAGCTTGCCGCACGCCACCAAAGTAGCCTTGTTGTCTTCCACCACCGGCGCAAACGTCTTCCTTGTCATCATCCACTATAGTGTGGATACAGCAGGCACCTGTCCCTTCCTCTTGCCTCTATCGCTGCCACTGCCTCCCCTTCTCCCGTGCCTACGCCGCCTCCCCTCCCCTTCTCCCATGCTGGTGATTAGGGAATCCATGCGACGGATGCGGCAGCCACTAAGATTTCACTGGATTTGGTACTTTTTAATATATTTGCATTTTTTGAATTCAATTTGTAGTTTTGAATATTTTGATCAAAATTTTTTAAAAAATTTAAAATTTTTGAATTTCGGATTTCTCGTAGGGTTCGAATTTTTTAAAATCGAAATTGTTTTCCTTGCTCGTACGTACATCAATCAGCAAAATTTGATAGCATCTAGCAAACCACTTCTTGAGGTAATTTTTTCCTCTGGATCGATAGAAGCTGCGATTAGGAATGAAAACGGATCAGATACGATCAAATAGTCTCAAATATCCATATTTTTCAAACAAATACGAATATAAATCAAATGTCATAACAGATATGAATTTGAATTCAATAAGTACTTAATTCGATTGAATATGAATATCCTTTTACAACTTCTATAACAAATCTTAGTAGAACAAATTCCCAATGTTTCTTGGTTTTTATCGGTTACCATTTCAAACTGCCCAAATTCAAATTTTTAATCACAAAATTCGTTCAGGTTTTTCCCAGGTTCCAGAAACGGATCAAATTCAAATCGAAGTCTTGAATATGAATACGGATATTCTTGAATACGAATGCAAATATGAATATTCTTGAATATGGATACGAATATTCTTGAATACAAATATGAATATTTTTTAATAAATATTTTGCATACCACATTCACGTTTTCTCATATACGAATATCGGATAAAATAGATTATCTGTTACCGTTTTCCATCCCTAGCTGCGATGGACTTCGAACTATGGTAGGTGAGCAACCCATGGTAGTTCAGCTCTGGCCTGGCTCATCACTCGCCTCGCTAGGCGCTTGGCTAACACCAACGCCGGCGGTAACCTACTATTTTCCCCTCTGTCCATCCACAAAGCACTCACACTCGGGGCTCCTCCCAGGAAAAGAGGGAGGCACCAACCGGGGAGTATGGTTGGCAGGCCAAAAAGGGAAAGTGTAATCTCAGGATGGGTTGCCAAATTGGGAAATTCGAAAATTCAAGCAGACTCTAATGAAACTTAGAAATGTTGAATTTTGGGTGTTTCAATGGGTATCGTTTGGGGTTAGAAATTTGTGGTGTTCACTTTACAGAATTGATTATTTCAATTGCATACTAAGCACATGAAACCCCTGGGCATGTAGGTGCACTTGTTATCAATTTTACTCCATGACATTTGTTTATTGTGTACTCCCTTTGTTCAGAAATATATGACATTTTAGAAGGCGTATAGTTACAATTTTTTTGTCTTTAATTACTTATATATAAAAAACAGTTTAGATTGGTTACAATGTTTTCATAATATAATAATTTTATATTTTTAATGAATATATTCGTAGAGAAAGTAGTGGTCAAAGTTGTACGCTAGAGATTGTGTAGTATCCAAAACTTTATACATTCTAGAGGGAGCATCAATCGGTATATACTTGCTCCAACTGCTCTCCGCTATTTCGCGCTAGAGTTGGCCAAATGGTCTGTGCCCATCGAGCAGGCCCACGGCACAGCATTGTAGGCATGACCTAGGCATGGCACGAAGCATCGGGCCATGCTTGGGCCGCGCCTTGAAGGATGTGTCGGCCCGACATGGCACCAACAATGATGGGCCTGACACTTTACGATCTAGCATGGCACAGTCCGTTAGGCCCATTCATATTTAATATTTTTAGATAATTTTATTTTTTATATTTCTTTAATTTTATATAGTTAATTTCATAAGTATACATAATTTTATTTTTTATTTTTAATTTTTTATGTATTTCCTAGGATATCTTTATTTTTTAAAAAAAATTAAGCTAAAACGGGCTAGTTGGGCTAAAACAGGCTAGCCAGGCCTACTTGGCCCGTCGGGCTAAATGGGCTTGTGCTGGCCTGGCATGGTTTCTCGCTGGGCCGTGATTGGGAGCCTTCTTGGCCCTCAGGCCGGTATGGCATGGCCTATTTAGGATGATGGGCTAAACGGGTCATGCCTAATAGGTCTGTGTCGTATTGTAGCCGTACCGGACCACCTGTTTGGACATCATTGTTCCAGGCGACATGTTCGCTCGCACCCACACCCTTGACTACTGCGCGAGCGAGTGATAGGTGGCAGCTCGACCCCGGCTAGATCTGGTGTAACATCCCAAAAATTCGCTTCTTTGAAAATTTAATTCTAAATTAATTATTTAAAAATATTTGGATCTTATTTAGATTATTTGTGTATTGTTGAGAGAAAATATGAAAATTCTGACTCCAATCCAAATTCCAAAATTCAAATTTCAATTCCAACCTAGAATTCCAAAATTTGAATTCAAATTTTAAAATTTCAAATTCAAATTTCTAAAATTCCGAATCTCTAGAAAAATATCCATTTTATTTTCTTAGGTCCAATCTTTTTTTAGCACTTCTCTATTTTTTCAAAAAGAAAAAAAAGTTCCCGAATGGTCACCCATCCAAGAAACTACTTCAAGCCCAACACGATTAACACCTTTGCTCCCAAGTGAACCAGTCACCAATTAAGTGTATTCTTTGTTGTGTGTTCTCCTACATTCCTTCCTTTTATTCTTTAATACCCAAATACTGTTTATCATCAAGCTCCAGACCACCGAACAGACAGCTCACGCCATGGCAACTCCAAGTAACTCTTCATGCAAACCTTATCTCCATGACTTGCCAAAATGAAAAATGCTCCAAATAATGTAAGAAATCAATTCATATCCGTTTCTTAGCCATTTATTCATCCATTTTTTAGTTTCTAAGCTTTTAAATTTGAAAACCGACATTGCCTTAATTGAGCCGTTTCAATCTATTTCCTCTCCCTCCAAGCCTATAAATACGACCTTTGTGACCATTCCTAACCATTCACCACTCCTTCAAACATCCAAAACACCGTCATCATCACGAACCATATTCCGGCACGTTACCCATCTTTTCGTGCTGCCAGTCGTCGCTGGAGGTCGCCGGTCACCGCGCCACCGCTGGGCAGCTACTCTCTGGTGAGTCGCCAACCCGTTTGGCCCTTGGCCAGTCTCCCTGGTTTCCATCGCGGAGCACGTCCAACTCCCGTTCTATTCACCGTAGCGAGCAGTTGAACAGATGAAATCCAAAAGTGCACTTTTTCATTATTTCATGTGACAAACTTTCAAATGCTCATTCTCCCTCAATCGAACTCCTAATCCAGTGATTCAAATTTCTAAATTCATCTAAAATAATAAAATTTCTTTAGATATATATTTTATATTTTTATAATTTTATTTGTATTTATTCTTTATTTGTATTTGTCGTTTATACGTAGAATCCGATGTTGCCGAAGAAATTTTGGATCCACAGCAAGAAGTTCCAGACCATGTGCAAGAAGCCAAGTCTCCATTGAACATTTTGTACCTATGTTTGAGAAAAATGTTTTTATTTTTTTACATCTAGTTGCATTGCTATTTACATCAAATGATAATTCATGTCTTAAGGATTTTAGTAATACCATAATTGTTATGCCCTCTTTTGAAGTTGAATGCCATGTACCTTTGTAACCTTAGGATTTTCCTTTGACTCATGAATGAGTTCAATAATGTTTCTTGATAAATTTTAGAACGGTAGTGAATGCTTAGTCAAGCTAGTCAACTCTTATAATCCTATGGGAGGGAAACATGTTATTAAATCCATAAGCGATTGCTTTTACCAAATGTTTGGCAATATATGTTGCCATTGGTTTATAAAATAAAACAAAATGGTGAAAATTGGTTTTAGACTTAGGCGTATGGTAAGGCCGGATTGGTGCGGATTTAGCACGAGATCTTGTAAAGTGTATGTTCCGCCCTAGTCAATTAAGGATCGGCGCTTGTGATTGTCGATTATCGGTGAGCACTACCGTACAACCACAAGTCTATATGGGTATGAGCTAGCTGATTAACTAACGATAGTTTAGTTTTGGTACCTCCATGGTTAGTGGGTGCGAGATTTCTGGTTTTACTCACGGTGAGGGACAGGATTTCTTGTACTCATATGGCGCAAGAGGGCTTCTAATTGTTGTGGATTTAACCCTTCAATGGTGAAACCTTAGCGGGTGATATCTAACTAGACTAGTGTGAGGTAAAAGTTTTGTGATATTTTATCTGGATGTCATGCCAAAGGAAGCATATTGACTATTAAGGTAATTTATCTCTTGTGGGTAAAGCTATACAAACTCTACAGAGTGTAAAACTATTCGAATAGCTATGTCCACGGTTAAGGGCGAGCAAGGAATGCATTCACATAGTAGATACTTGGTTTTGATTTTAAAATAAAAGTTTTGGGAACTCGGGAGTGGTTAGAACTCTCGAGAGTGTAGCCTAGTGGATGGAACTAGTGCAGGTGGATGTAATTGTAGTCTTGAACCTTGGCGGATATTGCCTTTGTACTAGTGTTGGTGGTTGGAACCTTCACTAGGAAATTGCATCTAGTTTCAGTTATTGCAACTTTTAAAATTACATAATGGTATTTGAAATAAAATGTTGCTTCATGCAAAAGAACCATAAAAAACTTCCTTTGTTAAGCCCTGCAACTACTGCATCTTTCCCAAGACTTGCAGAGTGCTTTATGTACTCGCATGCTACGCTTTAAAACAACTCTCGGAGGAGGTCGAAGCTTAAGAGGCGGACTATGACTACTTCGTGGATGGATTCAATGAAGGCTATCTGGATTTCTATGTTGCGTTTCCCCAATCAATTGCTTGTGGCGTATTGATGGGTCTTGCTTAAATTTCTTTTGTTGCCGATGTAATCTTTGTTTGGTGTGGGGTCTTAAAATCTCATATGTAATAAAAGATTTCGAGGTCTGTACTTTCTATTATTGTAATAAAGCTTTGTTGATGATGTATCATCATTGTTTAACTTGTGTACTAGTTTTGATCTGAGATTAGTACGGTAATACACAGAAGATTTTAGAGTGACTGCTCCGAGGTCTTACATCTGGTGTGATCGGAGCGGCCGTCGCCTCACGGGTTAGGTGGATGGCCGGCGGAGGGGCAGGTGCAATACGCAGTGGCAGCCTGGGTATAGGATGGACTAGAGACAACCGCGCAACAGACGGGGCCGGTCACTCCCTCGCCCGTGCTCCTCTACTGTTTTGGTATACCTACATGTCAAATTGTTTGCGATACTCTACCGTGCCAGTCTGTTTCAACATCAACAACTCTCTCCTTTTGTCCCGCTGAGTATTTCCCTCAAACTCCAGTAACACGGCTTCCTTAAACTGGTCCCAATCGTGTCGCCCATTAGCTACCGTGTACGCTTGATACCAATGTGCTGTGCTATCAGTCATGTACAAAGTAGCGGCAGACACTCTAAACCCCTCAGGATTTTGATACATCGAAAATTTTTTTTGGCACATATCTATCCAAATCCTAGGATACGTACCATCAAATCGCAGAAAATCCATCTTAGGCATGCAATTTCTCCTTCCTCCCGATTCCTGATTCATCCTACTCGTCTTTGCCACATCCACGATCACACGAGTAGGTGGTGGAAACATACCTGCGGTGAGGAAACATTCTGAGACTGAGTTTGCGATGGCACCACCGGATGGATTTGGATCTGAGTTTCTCCTGGTCGTGAGGCGAGAACTCCTGCTCCTTCCTGTTGTAATCGGAGGGTTGTTTTGAGAATTTTCCAATTTTGTTTTAGAAATATCTATACAATATTCATATGTTTGGGCTTCAATCAGTCAAATTTTGGGATCCAACGTTCTAAATTTGAACCACTTATATTTTTAGAGAGGACATAGAGGATCTGTTAAACAGAGACCCACTACTCTTTTTTTAGAGGAGAGGGTATGAGGATCCGTTAAATGAAGATTCAACGCCTTATAATAGATGGATCCATTTAATATGGAGGGATCCGTTAACTGATTTGAGATAAAAAAAATGTGAATATTTTATAGTAATTCTCTTATGTTTTTTTTTGGGGGGGGAGAGTGCTGGGGGACCATGTGTCATTGAGATGAAGAGAGAATAAGGATTGACCTGACTCGTAGTTGGCCATGGCTGCTGGCTTTGTTCTGTGGAGAACACCACGCGATCCCCAACGATTCTGGGTGGCGGCAGTTGAGCAGCGATATATATATATATATATATATATATATATATATATATATATATATATATATATATATATATATATATATATATATATATATATATATATATATGGTGGTGTCGTGGTTCACAGCTAGGATGCCCATGATACGGGTAGACGATACGGATATGGTGATATGGGAGGTGTGTGTGTGTGTCTATATATATATATATATATATATATATATATATATATATATAAAGCCTCTTTTTATACAGGTATAATTACACCTTATATCGTATCTCACAATATAGGGAGTATCTCGTATGAACTGAGTATGTATGTATAGTATCACAGTATTTAAGACCATTTAGGTGGTATGAATAATTTTTTAGAAGTGGTATGTATATTTTTTTGACATACTCCTTTTTATGTGCGTATATAAAGGTATTTACAAAATACGCTAAAAATTATAGACACCCTTGCAATTTTTTCATGTGATTCACATTGGAGTATCTTATAATTAGTACATGAGTATATCCAAAATGATAAAGGAGTATTTTGAATTTGTTTAGGTGGTATATTAGAGGCGGGTGTAATTACACCCGGGTGTAAAAGATATTTTTCTATATATATATATATATATATATATATATATATATATATATATATATATATATATATATATATATATATATGAAATCTCTTTTTTACACCCGGGTGTAATTACACCCTATATCGTATCTCACAATGTAGAAAGTATCTTACGTAACGGAGGATATGTATGTGTAGTATACAAGTATTTAAGATTATCTAGGTGGTATGAATAATTTTTCAAAGATGGTATGTATATTTTTTCAGACACTCCTTTTATGTACGTATATAAAGGTATTAATAAAATACGCTATAAACTATGGACTCCATTGTAATTTTTTTATGTGGTTCACATTGAAGTATCTTATAATTAGTACACGAGTATATCCAAGATGATAAAGGTAGTATAAGTATAAGTATATTCAAAATAGCAAATAATAATCACCATGGCAGTATATAGTAAACAAGTAAACACGTATAAGTTCGAGTCTCTTGACGGCACTAATTTGATTTTAATAATTATATGTATTTACTAATTTAGTTTTGCAAGTTAATACAACTAACAAATATTAGCTCGATATTTAAATAGGCAACAAGATGATTTTAATTGGAAAATTATCAATTTAATTGGTACACGTGAAATTAATCATTTACAGACCACACGTAATATAAATTTTCTCCTGTACGCCCTAAATCTCTTTTCCCCCTTTCCTATTTCTTCTTCTTCTTTTCCTTTTTTTTCTTTTTTCTTTTCTTCCTCTCTTTTTTTCCCCTTATCCATTCGGCCGACTCACCCTTGGCCTCATTTCTCCCCCTCTTCCTTATCCCTTCTTCCTCCATTCCTCTACTCCTCTCTCCCCAATCCTCCATGTGCTGGCTCCTTTATGCGGCGCTGCGCCGAGGGCCGACTGCACGGAAGGGGAAGGGATAGGCCGATCCGCCGGCGCACGGAGGAGCCGGAGAGGCTGCGGCAGAGGAGCGGAGAGCGGCGGCATAAGTAAGAGAGGAGGGGGCGGAAAGAAAGAGGAGAGGCGGAGGCGCAAGAATGAGGGAGGAGAGGAGGAGCCGAGAAGGCATAGATGCCAGAGGGCTACTCGAGGTGGTGTCACGGAGAGTCGGAGGGAGAGGCGAGGCGACCGGAGGGGGGAGTGGCGGGGAGAAGTGGTGGGGGGCAGCGGTGGGAGGAGCAGCAAGGGAAGCGGCGAAAGGAGCGGCAGGGGGAAGTGGCAGGGAGAAGTGGAGGGGGGAGCAGCGGGAGAAGTACCTCTAGGCGGCGGATCTCCGGCAAGTGGACCTCCAGGCGACGGATCTCCGGCAGCGGAGTTAGTTGTCTCTCTATTTCGTTTTGATCAGTTATCTTGTTTAGTGAGCTGTACCGGTGAATTTTGCTATATGTCAATTTCCAAGTAGCGCTAGTACAGGTGACTATGCATGATAACTTATGAGATTAAAATTACTCAGTAAGGATATTTGTCTAAGTAAGATTGGTGTGACAATTTAGAATCATTATGCTAGTTTTTGTGTTGTCGGTCACCAGTTCATATCTTGTCCTGTCACATCCCAAGGCATTAATCTGTTAGTTGCTTATACAGTAATTGCAAGTCAATTTAGGCCTCTCAACGATTCTCGAAGCCGTTCGGCGATGGGCGTTGGCTTCCAGACTACTGTTCATGTTTTGTCTTTTTCCTTTTTTCTTTTTTTGTTTTTTGCTGTTTTATTTTTTTCATGTATTCTTTTGCATTGTCCGTGATAGGTTAACATATCATTTTTATTTTTACTTTTTAAATTTAATTATGTCTAATAAGCTAAATCAGGTACAGTAAAAAATCAGCCAGCTACAGTAAAATTTCAGCCAGAAGCCATAAGCCATCGCTATTCCAAATACCCCCTTAATTAGAACCGTTGTATTGCTATTTATTATTGTGGCAAGTTGTAGAGCTCAAAACTAGCAGAATATTTAGAATTTGTCACTCCGATTGTTGATCCAATTAGACTATGGTGGCACAGAGGCCTTGTTCTATTACAAGAGCAGCCCGACATCTAAGAGAAAAATAAATTAAAATAATTTGTGCATTATGTAAATTGTTTATTTTCTTTTTTTCAATATGTTGAGTATGTTTTATATTTTAGATGACTTGAGAAAGAATTGTGTAATTGCAAACATTTTACTAGTGCTTATGTCATTTATTTATTGGAATTGTACTTTTATGTTCATAATTAAATCTGGAATTATTGTGCTAAAACCGCATAAATTCCAACACTTCCTTCGTTGAAATCTTGAGTCGTATTGGTGTCATGCCTTCATCGACTTGGCCACCACGAGCTGCTCCTGCTGAACCTTGCCAATGGACTCCATGGACATGTCCACCTTCATTTGAATCTCGCTCATGCGGTGCCCTTGATCTACCTTCTGGTCTATCGCCGCCACTTGTGCTTTCACCTCCTCCACCATAGCCTTCACCATCTCTATTAGCAACGCTTCCATATCACCCATCGCTGCCACCACCTGCTTTGTCGGAGCCATGTGTTCCTCCTCTAAGCCGACTGAACCTTGTTTCAGGATTTACACCAATTGCACGAAGCAATTGCACCCTTCCACTTGGGATTTTACCGGTCAAGGCCGAGAGAACCGAGGAAACGCCCAACGGAACAACGTAGCTCTGATGCCAACTGTTGTGTCCCACCGCCGCCGAGGTAGCCTCGTCGTCGACAAGAACAACGATCGTGTGAACAAGGTAGATAGAATTGGGGATCACGAGAGAAAGAAGCGAGAAGACGGAATTGACAATTTCATTCTCTAGTCTGAGTTTCACGTTACACAACACTGCTTTTAACACCCTTTCCCCGTTACATGGGCCTTGCCCAAATAAACGCTACTCACACCACACCACCAAGGACCAACCCCAAAGTTTAATTCCCCGACTTGCTTCCTCGCCCGTGCCTTCTAGGCTTGGCCTTACTCTTTCTTACTACTGCAGTGTTTCCTAGCACGAAACCTAGAAGGTTTTGGTGTGTATAAATACTAGAATTGCTTCTGATAGATTTAAATTATAAATAGAGAGACATTGTTGTACCATGTAAATAGATCTGAGAATTAATAAAGACTACTCTGGTGTTCTCTCTTATTGATGTATCCTATGATTGATCTCTTATTCTTAGCTATTGATTGCGTAGATTATATTACCATTCATCTACTCCTCCATTAATTTCTTAACACATTATTAGCACGAATCGCTTTCCAAGGTGAAAGGTATGCAAATCACAAATCGATTTATTATGCATTGTAATTTATATTCCAATCTAGATTGATACTAGATTTGTTTGCAATGCCATGATTAGATGAGATTCATTCCAGTCAACTCTAGCCTCAGATTAATCTAAAACATGCTAGAATGTTATTTATGCACATATGTGATCAACGAATCTAATAGAATCTAGATTGGTCTCAAACAATAGATTAGAAATCTCGGTAGCTTAAGGGTTTGCACAGGTCGGCACGATGCGCAAATACAGCAAAAGTTCACCGTTGGGAAACACAGCGGCGTGTCCACGCACGAGAAGATGGCCAACGCCGAGGCCGAACCTCGTGTCGCCTACGCCGAGTCCTCGCCTTTCGCCCATGCCCGAGTCACGGCCGTCACCGCCATGGCGCCACAATGCCCTCCACCAACCAAAGGTGCCATCGCTGTCCAGCTTGGACCTTCGATTGCTCGCCCAACGCCGCCGCAACATTGCTTGAGGACATTCACCTGAAATCGAAGCCGCCTTCACGTTCACGTCCGAGGTTGGCCGCCACCATCGGGCAGTACTTAAGGATGATGATGCGCCTGAAGCCACTGAGGCTCACCATCGCCCCAAGCGATGCCCCTATGTGTCTCCGCCCGAGGATATCTATTGCTGCTCCGCTTACCGCACTCGAAGTCGCCGGCTACCACCATCACTCGATCTTTCGAATCCGTGCCCGGATCTCGCCACCGCATCCGCTTGGCCACTATCCCCGACGACCACCGCCGCAACCACTCGCAATCGGCCCCGATGGTCACCTCCACATGATCGCTTGAAACCACCGGCTGCCATTCATGCTCCTCCGCCCGAAGTTGCTAGCTGTCGCTCAGGAAATCACACCTACCCACGGCCGCTCAGACGTTGCTCCGGAACCACGCGCACCATCGCTGGCGCCTTGTCTCGGAGGCCGCCAGCTGCTGCCACACCTTTGCCCGAAACGTCACGCCGAACCCCACGCGCCCAATGTCGCCCCTCCCCACCCCCACCGGCCTCCTGTGCTGGCCACCGCTCGCCGCATCGGCCACCTGTGCCCGAAGTGCACACAACCGCTCGGGAGCCTGCGTTGCCTGCCTAATGGATGAGGTGGCTAAGGTAAACCCTAGCCACCGAATTTTATTTGGGCCAATTGGGCCGACGGATGATATGGGCCAAGATTTCAACTAATGAGAAAAATAAAAACCCGACTAGTGGTTAATTTACAAATAAGCTCTTGAGATTTCAATAAATTAAATAAGTCTACTAAAAAATTAAAAATAATTATAAAGTTTGACCCTGAAATTTATCATAGTTGCAATTAAGTCTAATAGACCAAATTTCTTCCACATGATTTATTTTCTATATTGTTCAAACTTTATTATGATCTAGTTAATCTTTTGGCATTATTGTTTATGTCTCTAAAATTATTTTATTCAACATATCATTTCTGCTTATTTAGTAATTCTGAAAATTGATTGTTAATTAGCAAAAAATCGTTAAAAATTTCTAGAAAATTCCAGAAAAATCCTAAATAATATCTGTTGAATAGATAAATTCCACACCTTCGATTTAGCAATATTCATGCTATTTACCTGTAGTAATTTAGAAGTATGCATGAGCAGTAATTTAGAAGTATGCATGAACAATGTAGAAAATGTCTGACGTCGTTAAGAAGGAGTTTGTCGAGCTTACTCTAGACGGTAGCAACTACCTCACATGGGCCATGGATACTAAGATCAACTTGACTAGATCCCTCAGCGCTGCCATAACCCAACCAGCAGCTGGGGCTCCCGCCATTCCTAATACCACCAAATGTGCGGTACTACAGTTCTTAAGACACCACATCCACCCAAACTTGAAGTCTGAGTATCTTCTGAAAGAAGACCCGCTGGCACTATGGAACTCTCTGAAGGAGAGGTATGATCAGCAGAGATCCATCACGATGTCTGAAGCACAGTGTGAGTGGACCAACATCAGGTTCCAAGATTTCAAGAAGGTGTTTGCACACAATTCTACTATTCACAAGCTTGTTGCTAAGCTCAGATTTTGTAACTAGAGGATCACAGATGCTGAGATAATTGACAAGATTTTGAGCACTTTTCACCCTACTCATAGGACACTCTATCAACAGTGTCATCAGGCCAAGTACAAGAAGTATTCAAAGCTGATTTCCACTCTTCTTGAGGCAGAGAAGAATGAAGAGTTACTGATGAAAAACTATCAGACTCGTCCCACTGGGTCACAGCCATTGCCAAAAGCACATGCTAATTCCCAGAAGACTAGTGGTAGCTAGAGCCGCTGAAAGGGCCCTATGCAGAGAGGTGGACAGTGGAAGAAACTGAACGCAAAGGAAAATGTCAAGCCCCGCTAGATGGGGCAAGGAAAAGGCAAGTAATAGAAGCCAGATTTGGGTAGCAAGAAGACCTACCCTCCTTCGCCTTGCACAAGTGTGGTTGTATGGACAATTGGTCCCGCACTTGCCGCACCCCAAGGCACCAGTGAAGAAGGCTACAAAGACATATTTTGTTGATTAGCCTGATGCTGATAATAGTGATGCCCCGAGTGTAGTAATAGAGCTTGACGCTATAGTAGGGGGTGATCACATGGAGCTTGACACATGTGGCGACCTGTAGTAGACCATAGGTTGCCTCCTTGAGCAACTCTAGATGTTACAGTTCCTTACGTTTGATTTATCAATTTCGTTTATTCCAAAAGAATAGTGGATTATTCATGCTCTTATGAAGCATTAATTGTTTAGGATTCAAACATTATTCAATAAATAAAATGAGTTGTCTGTTTTTTTAGAACTTTATCCCTGTTGAATTATTGTTTGATTATATTATGCTCAATATAGAACAACTCATCAAATCCGATGGTAGGGGAATAGATTTGTCTCATAGACAATGGAACCACCAACTCGATACTAAGGAAAACAAAGTATTTCCATACGTTAACAAAGAAAACGGAAAATGTCATGACCATCACCGGAAGTGATGCTCTAATTGTTGGCACTGGAAGAGCCACAGTTATTCTCCCTATGGGTACCCGAATAGTGATTGAGGATGCTCTCTTGTATCTCGAATCAAAGTGTACTCCATTGAGTTTCAAAGATATTCGCTTGAATGATATCCATATCGAGATAAAAAATGATGGTGGTGCAGAATACCTGCTCTTGACCAAATTTGACGTCAATCGAGAAAGAATGGTTGAAAAACTTCCCTCCTTCTCCTTGAGTTATATTACACCTACATAAAATCAAGAATATGTAGCAATGAAAATAGAGTATAAAGCCTTGGAACCTTTTATGATCTGACATGATCGCTTAGGGTATCCTGGGGTAGCTATGATGAGAAAAATAATAAGTAACTCTTTTTGCCATAACTTAAAAACTCTATCATTTCCTAAACCTGAAGATTTTTTGTACTCAACTTGTACCAAAGGAAAGCTCATTAATAGACCTTCTTACCTAAAAGTAGAAACGGAATCACCTACTTTCCTAGAGAGAATACAAGTTGATATATGTGGACCCATTCAACCCTCACAAAGCCATTTTAGATATTTTATGGTGATACTAGATGCTTCTATTAGGTGGTCCAATATATGCCTACTGTCTACTAGGAACCACACATTTGGTAAACTAATAGCTCAAATTATCAGATTACGAGCAAACTTTTCAGATGAAAAAATTAAGTCAATTCGAATGGACAATACCAGTGAGTTCACATCTAAGGCATTTAATGACTATTTCTTAGCCTTAGGCATTAAGGTAGAGCACTTTATACCACATGTCCACACTCAGAATGGCATTGCAGAGTCATTTATCAGAATGTCCACACTCGGGCTCCCCACCGTTTGAAGCCATACAACGTTGCATGCAAAGAACACTAATAAATTTAAGACTGACTATATACCATCAGGTTTCCCACTTACAACTAGTGCGTGGAAAAGAACCAAGTATTTCTTATCTGCAAAATTTTGGTTGTGCTGTATATGTGCCAATTTCACCACCACAATAAATAGTCATGGGCTCCCACTGAAAGTTGGGAGTATATGTTGGTTTTGAATCACCGTCGATTATTAAATATCTTGAACCTATCACAGGAGACATGTTTACAACCCAACATGCCGATTGCATCTTCAATGAAGATAATTTACCGGTATTAGGGGAGGAAAGTATCTAAATGATGACAAATACTGAGAAATAGATTAAAATACCTCAGGCATTCAGGCCTAGATCCACGAACTATAGAAACTGAACTAGAAGTTCAACGATTGAAAAAACCTACAGCAAATTGTAAATAATTTGCCAGATACCTTCACTGATCAAAAAGAAGTGACAAAGTCTTTCATACCAGTAGAAAATGTTCTGGAGAGAGTGAAAGTACTCCAGAAGGATACCCGAATCACTCCAACCTCTCATGTGAAGATGAGGGGGAGAGCATGAACGAATGAGGCCACAATTCCGCAAAGACGTCATGAGAAACAAAACTCGATGATAATAAGACCTATATCGGTTGAAGAAGCTCAACTCAAGTTGAAAACTCCGAAGAAATGATCACGAAGATCGTAACTGACACAATTGTGCGCGCACAAACTATCTGGGATTTCAGAACAACCAAACTCCATCGTTGTGGGAAATCACGAGGAGTGGATGAGATTAATGAAGAAATATCCACTAATTTTGTTGAGTTAGGAGAACTATATAAGAGAAAACTACGATTATCGACATCTATTTCATCTCAAAGATTGCAAGAAACCTTGGCTAGATCCGGAACCAAAGTTCTTAGTTCAATGCTAGAAGCATTCACATTGGGGTAATTGGAAAGAAGCAATTGAGGCAGAATTACTTTCGCTGAATAAAATAAAAGTGTTTGGCCCGATAGCCTGAATACCACCCAAGATATTCCCTGTAGGATGCAAATGAGTTTTTGTTCGGAAGAGAAATGAAAATAATGAGTTGGTGAGATACAAAGCGAGACTTGTGGCAGAAGGGTTCACACAAAGACTTGGTATTGATTATGATGAAACATATTCTCCTATCATGAGTGGGATAACGTTCCGATATTTGATATCAATGGCAGCAGGTATGAATTTAAGTATGCAGTTAATGGATGTAGTGACCGCATACCTATATGGTGTAACATCCTGAATTTTGGGATGACCAAAATTTTGAAGAAATTAAAACTTTTTATTTGCATCTGATGGGTATTTAAATTTCTTCTACAAGTTCGCTTAAGTTTTCCAAAATTGGTGTTATGTAAATTAACATTGAAGCATAACTCCCAAGTTTAAAATAATAAAGATGCATAATATACAGCAGTTACAAAGTAAATTAAGATGCAATGTATGAAAAACAAAAATCAAGTGTAAGACCGTAAAATAAACATGAGAAATTTGAAATTTAAACAGTGCGTCCGAAAAATGAATAAAGGCTTCGAACTCGACAATTAACAAAATAAAATAAACTACACTTTGAAATTTAATTCAAAAATTTAGCTAGTGTTCGAATTTAAATTTCATAATTTTTCCCATGAGGCAAATTTTCTTCTTTCTTCCCTTCCCATTGTCTTTCTCTTACTTCCCTCACTGCCCCCATGCTCCACCTCCTCCCTTTCTTTCCCCTCTTTTCCCTCTCACATGCATGCCGCCCTTCTCTTTCTCCTCCTCTTTCTTTTCTTTTTTCTCCTGGGCGCCTGACCTTTCCTCCACGCGGGCCCACCCGGTAGCCTCCTCTCTCCCCTTTCTTTTCCTCCCTCACTTGCTCGGTCTCTTCCTCCTTCTCCTGAGCGAGCTCACCTGCTCCCCGCCCCTAGTTTTCCAGTGTCGCCCCCGCTTTCGCTCCTCCTCCCCCATCTCTCGTCGCCTCCCCATCCCGTCGTCACCCATGCCACGCCCTGCACTCTCGCGTCCCCTTCCCACACCTATGTGTGCGCCACGCCTGCCTTGTCCGTCGTCGTCCATGCCGCCACTCCGTGCCCATTCGGCGGCGCCCACCATGCTACCTCGGTTATAAAGCCACCCAGTCGCCAATTACTCTACGCCTCCCCTTCTTTTACCCCACCGCACCTCACTAGGCGCGCTCCCGCGCCGTCACCGCCATCCCCGGCCACTCCGGCGAAGCCCCCCTCTCTACTCTTGTCACAAGGTGCCTTACCCTCCTAGGGTCCTCCACCGCCGGCCGATTGGATTTCTATGGAGCCAATCTCATTGCACAGCTCTTCTCCCTCCCCTCCGGCCAAAGTTGCCGCCGCCTTCGCCATTCCCTCCTCGGCCAACTTTACTTCGATTCCCCACGGTGAGAGCTTCCCCACGATACCCTCTAGCCCCTCCAACCGCCGCCTGGCCCCCTCGTCGCTCGAGCTTCTCCCTCCACGGGCCGCCCCATGCCTCCGTCGCCGGGCCGCCTCGGTGTCTCCCTGACCCCTCCGACTACATGGTAAGCTTCCCCTCAACCTGCTCTTGCTCATGCTCCTCCTCCTTCCTCCCTTCTCCATCGTGCTGCCGCTCCACGATTGGCGCCGCCCCTCCAAACTCTGCCTCTCCGGAGCCCATTTTGCCCATTGCGACAAGGTTCGGCCTGCCTCACCATCACTGCCGGCACCAGAGCTGCGCCACCGCCTCTGTCTGCTTCGCAGTACACTCCCCCCTCTACTATTCAGCTGAGTGCTCTTACCCCCTCCTATTCCTTTTCCTCCCCCTCTGTCCTTATGACCTGTGGGCTCAACCGAGTAATAGCAATGTTCTAGATCTTGTTTACAGATGTTCCACCTCTCTTGTTATGGGCTGAATTCAAGTTAATTTGCATATATAACTATATATTCAACCCTACAAAAAATGTGTGTGTAATTGTGAATATTACAAGGATAAGAAATTACTTTTGGAAATATAATGAACAAAGTTAGCACATATTTTGTGAAAATAAGGATTAATGAATTGGTTCTCATATGAAAGATAGCTAAAGAAAGATCATGTGTATACTATTTCCCCAAATAGCAATTAGATGTTCTGAATTCTAAAATTTAATTATAACATCATAGAAAGTATGCCATATATGTACATTGTGTAAACTGCGGTTAATTGAGAGCAAAATGTCATAAAAGCCCCCTTGGAAATAATAACTAATGCAGATAATTAGCACAAACTCAAGTAAGAACATAATGGCATATAATATAGACATAGTTATGAGTGTATATATATGTGAAAAGTAATAGGAATGAATTTGTGAAAAATCAAATAAGGCCCTAATAAAACAATAAGGTTGGAATAGCTAATCTGAAATAGTGGTATGTCCATAATGATCCAGAGTGATAAGGTATGTTATTAATATTTATTTTTAAAATGTAAAGACTAATGCATTAATCCTCACATAAAAACTAAAGAAAGATCATGCATGGACTGCTTTCCCAATTAGCAAGTAGATGTCATGTACTAAAAAGAAATATAATCGATAATGTTAATTAAAGGACCATAAAAGTAAACTTGAATGACTGCCAACCGAAGAATAACAAGTTAGTTATTTGGGAACGATTAATGTAAAGGGGTGTGTGTGTGTGTGCGCCCTTGTTAGCTTGAAACTTTAAATCTATGAAAAGATCATTTTCGATGTTCATGGATAGGCCTCGACAAACTGAAAAGTTAGAACACCCAGTCTCTCCCCAATCTGAATGTTCGGCATAAAAATCCCCTGAGCATTGGTAAATAAAATAATATGTGCCAATTATGTTTTAATAAACAAGTTGATATTAGGATCAGATAAAACAACACGTCTTCAATTACTAGAAATATAAACTATAAGACTAATTTGATAAATAGAATAATCGGGTACCTTATATATGTAACCCATGCCTTACTCCATAAATGCTAACCCCGATAAAATAATGCTCCGCTAAATTCATACACCTATACCCTAACTCATGGAACTTCCTTAAAAATATAAAGTTATAAAAGAAACTATTAAATAAAATGGGTCGAGCCGTGATTTTCCTTTGAATTTATTTATGTTTCATTAGCTTTCTCTCGTTTATATAACGATTTCAAATGAGCAGAGTAGGATTTGAAAATCAAGTAGTGGTAATTGAGAAAGACCATGGTAAGTCATAACCTTTGATCATGTTAAACCTATTATTTCAAATCTAAGTATTTTTATTTTATTTTAAATTATTATGCATTGCAACTTTATTATAAACCATCGTACTTGGTAGTTATCAACCAATTTTGACTAAATCCTTCTATTGATAATTTGAGTGCCATGATTCTATTATCACTATAGGATGGTTAATTATATAGTGATGCGATATTAGTATCCACTTGGGATGTACATCTAGTATGCTTATCCATGCTTATTGATACGTTGGGTTCGTTATCACCTTGTTTAATTAATTAATTTTAACTCATGATGGTAGCCACGATTATAAAATTTGTATACAATGACATGGGTAGTGTCATTAGTCTTGGTTAAAAATGATTTTCGTGGGGTGAGTAATCATGTAGTAAAGGGGTGCTGATTAGACATTGAGATGTGGATGCCTGCATTGGGTATTGATTAAGGACTTCACTTTGTGCATCATTGATCTGAGTCTTATCGTGCAACTACATGTCTAGTATGGGATAGATCTGACTAATTAATTTATGATGTTTCAACTTTGATTTCGTCATTGGAATGAATATGAGTGTGGTTGTAGCCATTGATTCACATAGGTGCAAGAGGACTTTCTGACTAGGTGATTAACCTACTCGACCATGAAAGCTTAGCAAGCGGAATCAGATTGAGATTGACCATTATAAAGGTCTTATGATAATCACTTAGTCGCACGTCCAAGAAAACGTGTATTAGTCGACATAATAAGTTGATTATTTCTTGTGGGTAAAATTATTCAACCACTATAGAGTATAAAACTATTTGAATAGTCGTATCGCGATTCTGAGACAATGCTCAGTGATATCATATGAAGAGTTAGATTTTCATAAAATCTTGGTGTGGTTTGGAAGTGAATGGTTAGTTCACTCATGGTTTATTCAATTTCTTTGACTTATTTACTTATTAGTCATTTTTAAATTACGCTTTCAATTTATTTACTGTATTTACTCTAAATTATTACTTTCTACAAAATAGCCATTCAACCATGCTTTGATAAGCTATTAATAATTATATATTGCATGTTGCTACAAACGACTTGCTGAGTACTCTGTGTACTCACGGCTACATACTGTATTGCTCAATTGCCAAGGGAGAATCATATTAGACAGGTATTCAAGAAGGAATGATTCAATGACTTTATAGATTAGAACTTCGCTCCCCAGTCGATTGTCTATAGGCATGTCGAATAGCTACTATATTTATTCTTTATTTTCACTGCTAGCTTTTGTTAGACCCTCCAAGCTATTATATGTAAGTTTGGCCATAAGGTCGCTACTTTGATAATTAATCATATTTATTTCTTTCATAGTTATTCGTGAATATGGTTGATATTTTATCTATGTTAACACTATGTGCATTAACGTGATTACGGACTAGTGCAAAATACAGAAAAGTCCAAATTTGCATATTCGGATCTCGACATATATTCGGAAGTAGTAACTGTGAACATTGTAAACTATAACATCATCTTTTACATTCTCTTTCTCTTTTTATGCGATGCAATGTAGATACGTCTATAAGTGTAGCTTATACTACTATAGCAGAGTATTTACCTATTGATGAATCACTCTAGCCCCATCCTATTTCATATGAGGTCCAACCTTCACTCTTGTTTAGTGCCTACCAAAGTAGGTCCTTCTCATCCCACCCTTGCGGGATTCCTACCCGAGATAGGTCCTATATATGAATGCAATGCTTGATGTAACATTCTTCCAATATTAACATGTAATCATTTAATCATCATGCATCATCATATGAACAACATATAAATGAGCATAAACATCTCATGATATTACCATAAATATTGCAACAAAAATAACACAATAGCACTCAACACAAACCACCACCCTACCATACACTTGCCTTAACAGTATCACGAAGATTTGTTGGATCTTTGGTCAACTACCGAAATGAATCACTAAAACCTCCTAATAATCATAGAACAATATCTTAATACCCAGCCACAATATGCAAATAAGACCACATGCTCCTATGCTTAAACACTTCTGACAAGACTTTTCTCCCCTTTACTGGACAATCAATCCCGCTGTCACAGCGATCAAATGGCCATAACTTTCAATTCTAAAAATGAAACGCTACAAATCAAATATGTTTTGGAATCTATACAAAATTCCCGCATTTTTCTAGTTATCACAATTTTAAGATTAATTCATCTAAACCCCTGTTTTCTATAATTTTAAGATTAATTCATCTAAACCCCTGTTTTCTACGCTGAAAGTCAACCTGAATCAATTCTGGATAGGATACTTCACAATTTCATAACTACTTTTCCACTACACAAAACATAGTAACCAGTACCACTTTTGGAAACTACAAAAAGTATCTACATCTTTCTATGTACCACCATAATTTAATTCTGTCATACACTAATTTTAGTCTGTAAATTACCAAAGTATTATCTAATCACTATGGATTACTAGCGGCAACCTTACAAAATTCATATCTATTTTAACACCTATTAGAAAACAACAAACAAAGATAGTTTGAGAATCTACACTTTCTAATGCACAATTTGTCCATTCATCTCAAATATTTATGTGGCATTAAACTATTTTTAATCTAAATACCACCACGACAAAGTCTTATAACGACTATTTGCGAAGCAATGGACTTTCAATTGCCATAACTTTTAATCGCTCCAACCAAATTTCATCTTCTAATACTCTATGGAAATATTAAACAATGATCTACAATTTTCATGTAGGAAAAAGCCCTAATTCAGCCATACAATAATTTTAATCTAGGTTTTTTTTACATATTACTAATCGTCGACGACTCGCGGACGGACCCAACAAATTATGTACCGACAGCGTATAGCAAGCGTGGCAACGACAACTTAGCGGCAGCTCGTGCATGCATGGCGTGGAGGATGGGCAGATCGTGTGCACAAGCTAGTAGCAGCGGCACACTACTATAGAAAGCCTGATACTAGATGTAACATCACAGACGATTTCACAAAGCTATCTATGATGTATACTATCACAAAGATTTTAGTTTAGAGACCACTGTGTTGTTGCCATTGCTAAAAACCATATGTGAAGATTTAATATCACAGATGATTCATGACAAAAACCATCGTGATACTTCATAGATGGTGTTTGCTATAAATCGTCTGTGATATTACCAAATATCACGACGATTTTTAGTTTGAACCATCTGAATTATCACGAGCGGTGTATAATACAAACCATCTGTGACAATTAAGTCATCATGAGCGGTTTGTATTTAAAACCATCTGTGATAATTCCACTATATTAATATACGCGAGCGTGGGCGATGTACCGTTTGTCTTGAATTCCAAATCTAGTGTGCTTTGAGTGGGGCGAGGCTTTTAGGCCATTTGGTGAAAGGTGACTATTTGGCAAGTGATTTAAGATTTATCAGTTCTTGACTACTTATGGTTAGTAATGTAATTTGTTTCTCATTGCATTAAAATTTAGATCTAACTTTTGGTGACTAGAATTGAAGATGGTTTAATTTACATCTACTTGGCCATGGATGATCAGTTCCCATCATGTGGCAAGCCAAATTGGTCAAAATTGTTGGTTATAATTGGTTCACGGGAAAATAGCTTCTGTGTTAATTAAGCTAGCAAACCCTCAATACATGTGGCATATATCTAGTATACTAATTAATTAATTTAATATTTAATACTAAATTGTTACATATATGTGTAAAATAGGACCGAAGCTGGATGTATCTTCTGCCCATGGGAGTGAAGGAGTACATTAATAGTGTATCTGCTTTTACAAGAGCTACCGAGGAGGACATGTTGAATAAGGGGTGGAATATATGTCTTTGTCTATGCATTATCACGAGAATCTAAAGATGTTTAGAACGGCATGATTGAAATGCACTTGATTGAAGGGGTTTCAAA